>CM038141.1:244710456-246083400 GCA_021437245.1 Aegilops speltoides
ATAAACGAAAGATACCAGAAGCTGAAATTTCCACCATGCTTGCCAATTATACTTTTAAGGGTGGAGTACCAAAGAAACTTGGAGATCCAGGAGTACCAACTATACCATGCTGCATTAAAAGAAACTATGTTAAAACTGCTTTATGTGATCTTGGAGCCGGTGTTAGTGTTATGCCTATCACTTTATATCGTAGACTTGATTTGAATAAGTTGACGCCTACTAAAATCTCTTTGCAAATGGCCGATAAATCAACTGCTATACCTGTCGGTATTTGTGAGGATGTGCCTGTTGTGGTTGCAATCGTTACTATTTTAATGGACTTTTTTATTCTTGATATTCCCGAGAACGACAATATGTCAATCATCCTTGGTAGACCTTTTCTAAATACTGCAAGGGCTGTTATAGATTGCAACAAAGGCAATGTCACTTTTCAAGTTAATGGTAATGAGCATACGGTACACTTTCCAAAGAAACAACCTCAAGTTCATAGTATAAATTCTATTGGAAAAATTTCAACGATTACTATTGGAGGTTTTGAATTCCTTGTTCCTACTGTCAAAAAATATATGATATTCTTATTGTTGGGGGACATGCATATCCCCGTTGAGGTAACCGAGTGTTATTCAAAAATTCTCCGATTTCATGTTATTCCGAAGAAGTTTGTTAACAAGACTTGATCAACTTTGTTAGTGGATTCCTTTAGATAAGCTTGAAATGGATGAAGTTAAAAAGCACAACCCTTTGTACCCTCCTTTTACTTTCTGTTATTTAGAATAAATAAAGAAAAAATAGTATTTTCTGTCTGTTTTCTGAATTATCCATGCAATAAAAAAATACCCCGAAAATATAAGTTCTCCAAATGCCTTGAAAATTGAGTGTGATTTTTTGTAGAATATTTAAGAATTTTTGGCACTTAGAACATACCAGGGGGACCCACCATTTGGTCATGAGGGTGGAGGGCGCGCCCTACCCCCTAAGCGCGCCCCCTGCCTTGCGGGCCCCATGTGGACCCCCTCCACCTATTTCAGCACCCACACACTTTGTCTTCCTCCAGAAAAAATCATCCCGTAGCTCGAACCCGTGTTCTAGCTCGTTTTGCTGCCATTTTTGATCTCCTTGCTCAAAGCTCCATTCATAAAACTGCTTTGGGGGATTGCTCTTCGGTATCTGGCTCCTCCAATGGTCCAATTAGTTTTTGTTCGAGTGCTTTATTTATTGCAAACTTTTGCTGCTAAGGTGACCCTGTTCTTGAGCTTGCATGTCAAATTTATATGGTCTAAAGTATTTTTAATGCATGATATAGCATCTAGGCACTTGTGGGAGTAGTTGCTATCATTCTTGTTGAGTTTGGTTTACATTTATTTTGAGTCACTAAAAGTTTTAGAAATTTTTGAAGGAAGAAAAATATTTAGGAAAATGTACCAAGGTGGTTCTTCAAGGAAGCAAGAACCAAGGCTCGCGATACGTGAGCCAAACCTTGAACCACCAAGGGAAGCTCAAGTGCGGCCTTGTGAATGGCCGTCGGAAGAGTTTATGGTCCAAGCCGGCTTCAAGGATGAATTTGATCTGTATGTACGTAATGCTGATCTTGAGGACTTCGTATCAGATAAGTGCCAACAATACTATTACCTCACCGATTCCTTTGTGAGGAGGTTTAAATTTTCATCTACGCGCAAAACTCACACTGTTTTATTTGATCTCTATTATAAATCATATACCATGGACTTTGAAGATTTTAACACTGCTTGTAAAATCCCACAGTTGGGCAACTTTAGTGAACCTCGCAAATCTGAATATAAAAAATTTCTTGCTAGTATCACAGTGGGAGAAACTAGAGATATCGCACAAGCTACCTTAGGGAGTATTCATTTCCCTTCCATACATTACTTTGCTCTCTTTATAGGTAGATGCATTAACGGTAAAGATGAGCTTTGTCACATGTGCGTCCGAGATTTTAGTGTCCTCAAGAGTGCGGTATTAGGTGATAAACAATATAACTTGGGAGCGATTATGCATGAACGTTACATCTTAATGGTAAAACTGGGGATTTATTTGGTGGAATTTATGCAACTCGTTTAGCTGATTATCTTGGTGTACCTAGAAATGAAAATGATATTGAGTTGCCACATGCTTATCTAGATTATAATGCTATGGTTTGCCATCAGTTTCTTGATAGGAACGAACAGTTCCTCCAGTACCGACTAATCTTTGACAGACGGTGTACTGTCCATATCACTCTCCCTGCTCCTACTTTCTTTAACTTTCAGGCAACATGAGATATTTTATAACCAGGGAGGAGGCAAATGAATATGAGAGGAGGAGGGAGGCGGCTCGCCTCCAGCTGCAGCTCTCCAGGCAGTAGCTACTGCATCTCAGTACAAATCCGACTACAAGTTTGGATACCCGCTAGGCCAGCCATGGCCATAGACCAGATTAGGCCAAAAGCCTAAGCTTGGGGGAGTACGTATTTCTCACCGACATTACATTCATGTTCACACACTCATTCTAGTTGTCGGTGTTCATACTTATTCATTGTCCTATCCATGCTAGTTTCTTTTCTTTTCTTGCTTTCTTCTTGTGTGTTTGAAAAACCTTAAGAAAAACAAAAAAAATTAGTTGTAGCTTTTAGCTAGTTTACTTTCCATGCTTGTAGTAGTAGTATTAAAAGAAAAGGCAATAAGATTTCCCGTTCTTCTTTTGCTTGTTGGGAGCTTTCCCATGTAAATAGTTTTATTTTTCTTTGAAATTCTTTTATTTTCTTTGGGGGTCAAGAGGAGAAGACCACGATGAAAATGTTGAGTGGCTCTCATTTGCATTATTGTTGATCTAACCAAGAGCCCACATTACCCTGTCTTCTCCTTTGTATTAAATGGTTGCGGATTCCAGCTTATTCCAATGCACGTGCACTATTATTATTATTATCCACACCGTTCAGTCGTGCAAGTGAAAGGAAATAATGACGATATATGATAAAACGATTGAGATGAGAGAAGCTGGTATGAACTCAACCTGTCTTGTTTTTGTAAATATGATTAGTTCATTGTTCCTGATTCAGCCCATTATGAATGAAACATGTTTGCAATGACAATTAGAGATTATAGTTATTCATGCCATGCTTAATTAGCTAGGAGTTTATAATGGTTTACCTTGTGTGCCAACATGCTATTAAAACAGTTGTGATGTGGTATGATACGGTGGTATCCTCCTTTGAATGATTCGAGTGGCTTGAATTGGCACATGTTCACGCATGTAGTTGAAATAAAATCAACATAGCCTCCATGATATTTATGTTGATGATGATTTATATCCTACTCATGCTTGCACTCATTGTTGGTTAATTTTAATGCATGTTCATGACTGTTGTCGCTCTCTAGTTGGTCGCTTCCCAGTCTCTTTCTAGCCTTCACTTGTACTAAGCGGGAATACTGCTTGTGCATCCACTTCCATAAACCCCAAATTTATTCCATATTAGTCCACCATACCTTCCTATATGCAGTATTTACCCGCCGTTCCAAGTAAATTTGTATGTGCCAACCTCTAAACTTCAAATGAAATTCTGTTTTGTATGCTCGAATAGCTCATGTATCAACTAGGGTTGTCTATATCTTCCATGCTTGGTGAGTTATTCTCACAATGAGTGGACTCCACTCATCATTCATGAGAAAGTGGCCGATAACCAGGATGCCCAGTCCCATGCTCAAATCAAATCAAAATAATTGCAAACAAAACTCCCCCAGGATTGTTCTTAGTTGGACGATATCCGTTGTTTCGGGCCAGCCATGGAATGTGCTCGTTGGTGGTGGGGGAGTATAAACTTTACCATTCTGTTTGGGAATCGCCTATAATGTATGTAGCATGGAAGATATCGAGACCTCTTGGTTGTTATGTGGACAATGAAGCTATGTCGCTCAAAATATTATTTACCTTTGTTTCAAAACTCGAGCTCTGGCACCTCTGCAAATCCCTGCTTCCCTCTGCGAAGGGCTTATCTATTAATCATTTTACTAATTGAAAACTTTGCTCTCCACCTAGCCTCTCCACCCCCTTGTACCGGTGGCCGCTCCGGCCCCGGCGGCCACCCCTCTCCCCCTGTCGGTGGCCACTCCAGCCCCGGCAGCCACTTCAAGCTCTTCCTTGATGGCACCATTTGCCCTCAACTTTGACCGTGGCAAGAAGTTCCAAGCTGATATGAGATCCAAGTTTGGCCACCCGGTGGTCTTCTCCCCGGGCTTTCGTCAAAAGAATTCACCATGGTGGTTTCATTCTCTAGGGCATCCTTCAAACTTGATGCCCACACGGTTAGTGTTTCACTACTTGCTATGTTTGCGGGTTATGCACAAGGTTTTCGAGTTCGTTTCTTGAAGGATAGATAATACAAGTTTTCTGTTGCTTCCAAGTCAGTTGGTTTTGAGATTTACAATGCGGGTAAAATTGTGGAAAAGGAGTTTGAGAAGGTTTTTAGCCTTTGGAATTTCGGTGGCCCTAATTGGATTAGAGAAGAATGTGCTTACTATGCTGAGCTTGACAACGCTCTTGTGGGTAGGAATGGCCGAGCTGTGGTTCCTCACTCCGGTGATCCGGAGTTACAGCTCGGTGGTTCAGGAGGGCCGATCAGTCTTTGACCGGTTATCGGGGCCTATTCATGACAGCAATAATCAAGCAATTATTCCCAATTCATCGCAGCCTAATTACGGTGTTGATCGGCCACAAATTGAGCCCCAAGTATCATCATGTCTGCATGGGGCAACACACGTAATCTGCCATGCATGTGGGGCCATGGGTCATTTTGCCCGCAAATGTCAAAAATACAAATCTTCCTCGGCTCTGGCCATTTATTAAATTTCATTCTTTTTCTAGCCCACCTAAAGAGGCGTGGGCCGAGGGAGCCGTTGAGGCTAGGTTTCATTGCCTTGGGCCGGCACCACAGATTAGGCAGGTCTCATCATTTATGGAGCTAGTCAAGGACCAATTCCTAAATTTCCAACCGAGACCATCGCTTGCCTCCTCGCATGCCACTGCACTTACCAACTCTACAACATCCTCTGCTCCCTCCTCGACAAGCTTGCCTGCACCTTCCTCGTCGCCGATGAGGGTAGTGGTCGCCGCTTCATCGATGGCTGCTCCGATGGCCAACATTCCCATCGACCCGCTTCCTTTTGTGCCAGATGGATTTCAGATACACGAAATTGAGGGAATAACTGGGGTTTCTTGAGCTACTCCGCCTCACCGCCTGAGAAGGCACAGGGATTGGGCGATTGCATCCATCCACCCACATCCTGATGAGGTATTTTTTCCTAACGTGAGAGAGGTTCTGGAGGAATTTTTCCAAGGAGCTGCGCAAGTTGGGTTTAGAGAGATCCAATCTTGCCATTTTGGAGAGGCTTACTTCCAGTTCATGCATGTGAGAGACCGTGATAGGCTCATTAGGCAGAGTCCGCATGCTTCCGGATATGTGTTTATTTTGTTCTCTAAACACAATGAGGGCAGAATCTGGCGTAGGGTTAACTTCAACAGAACTTGTTGGTTGCTGTTCATTGGAGTTCCTTTTGATTTTTGCAATACTGAAGACATTGCTATGGCGATTTCCAAATGGGGGAGAATTATCAGTTGGGAAAGAGAAGATGCTTTGAGGGGGAAAATTCTTGGTAAAGCACGTGTGACATAACTGATTGACATCCCAAAGAGTATCAGGTGGTTAGAGGGGGAAAGATTTGAGGAGGAATCATGGACCAGCTCAGTTGAGGTTCTGTTGGAAGAGATGCTGGGTGGTGGGCCTGCTGATGAAGATCCCATTCCACCTAATGGAGTGGACCCACACCCAATACCTCAACATGCAAATAATTTCTAAGGTTTTCAGCCTCTGCCAGTGCACAATGTTCATATTCAGAATGAGGGCTGGGATGCTTGGGAGGAACAAGCAGAACAAGATGATCATGATCAGCATTGGGCTTTTCCTCAACCCAATCCAGTGGCCCCTCAGCAGTAGCAAGTGGAAATTCCTGTGCAATAGGATGATGGTCACCCCAACAGTAGCATTACAACAACTGTATCTCTATCAGATGGACTTCTCTCACTCATTCAACTAGTGAAGAGGTTAATCAAGGGATGCAAATTCAGCCTATGGCCATGGGGTTACTGAATATTGCTATGGCTTATCATGCAGATGATGAGGAGGAAGACCTTCAGTTAGTGGATAACAACTTGCATCTGAATGTGGCTGAGTAGGCCATTTCTGAAGGGCAAGAAGTTGGTTCAGAGCCTGCTCAACATGTATCTGAGGTGGCACCCCTTCTCAAGAAAGGGGGAGAAACATCTATTGAGAATCATGATATTCAGCTGCAACAGATTCAGACAAATGAGGGCTCTGCACATGCTCCACTTGAACAAGTTTCTGCTCCTGCTAATTTGACTGTTGCTGAAGGCACACAGACTTCACTCCCACAGCCCTTGTCTACAACAGATAAAGGAAAAGACGATGTTCCAATCCCTCAGGTGGGAACATCATCAAACTTCAGCAACAAAGGTAATGATGGGCTTAACTTACCCACAACTTCACCTCCTATGTTTGATATTCACACAATTGCTGAGAAACATGCTATGGATATAATTGATGGCTCTCATTTAATTTCTGAAGAAGGTCTGGATCTCTGGATACAAAACTTTGCCCCATCCAGTCAAGGAGAGAGAAACACTTTTAAAATTGAAATCCCAGTAAGTTGGTTCAACTTCATAATTCATTTGCTATTGACACCTGATAAATTTGGTTGGACAATGCATTTTCTCAAATTTGCTCTATGGAAATTGCTTACTGTCAACTATGATAATGAAGAAACTATCCTCTTCCATATACCTGATGGATGCATGACATCACATGCTCCCACTTGTAAGGAGATCTTGCAGGGTATGGGAAAAGAAAATGAAGGGATAAGCCCAGCTGCACACTCTTCAAGTGGAGCTGGTAGCCCTCTGCAGCAGGTGTCTCCCAACAAAGTTATCTTGCTGCCTCCTGGAGAAGCTACATCCAAGAAAAGAAGGGAAAACGATCCTCTGGTTGAAACTGACG
This sequence comes from Aegilops speltoides, assembly GCA_021437245.1. Lineage (NCBI taxonomy): Eukaryota > Viridiplantae > Streptophyta > Magnoliopsida > Poales > Poaceae > Aegilops > Aegilops speltoides. The sequence goes on from CM038141.1 coordinate 244,717,520, forward strand.
TAAGAAGAAGTGACAGAATTAGGAAAGATAATAATTGATATAGAAGGAAAACATGTGATACTAAATCTTGCTTGCCTTGCAATGCCATTCCTCCAGTTATTCAAAATAAAGTGGTTAAAAACCTTACTAAATCTTTCTTTAAGGTGGCTGAGGATGGACTCCAAGAGAAGTTATCCAAGAGGCCCAAGAAGAAGGGGCAAGAGGAGGTGGCCAACCAAGGCCACAAGATCTGGAGCTCAACCAAACTTTGCTCAATGATAGGTTGGTCTCATAAATAATGCTTTGTTATTGTATTCAGACTGCCTGTGTTCTGTATGTTGGGTTTGAGATTGGCACCTTTTGTAAGATGATGAACGATGGCCCTGTGAGGCACCTTTTGTTGGCTATCACTTTGTTCCCTTCGCTTGATACTGAGATTTGGCACTCCAGTAATACACATGGGATCTACTTATCTATGAATGTTTCTATGTTATCATCTCTGATTTTGTTGAACTGGTTACATATGATGTTTCAATGTTGGTTGTTACATATTCAAGAACACACCAGAATTGTACACTTTTTATATCTTCATTCAACAATTCTTCAGGATATTACCAAGGGATGGACCTTGGTACAGTACATGAAAGCATTAAAGTTTAACAATGAATAACAACAGATCTTGGAACATTCTTAATTGGAATATCAGAGGTATTAATGCTCAAGATAAGTGGCTGGCTATTAGGCAAAAAGTGGAGGAAAGTGCTGCTGGAGTTGTATGTATCGAAGAAACTAAGAGAGAGAGTTTTGACCTAGCCTACATTCACAATTTTTGCCCTCAAATATTTAACAAATTTGAATTTCTGCCTTCAATTGGGGCCTCTGGTGGAATCCTGACTGCTTGGAATGGATCTATTTTCACAGGAGAACTGCTTTTTTAGAACAAATTTTCTCTTTCCATACAATTCACCTCTAATATTTCTTCAAACAAGTGGATTCTCTTTAACATATATGGGCCATGCAGACATGAGGAAAAGATTGTATTTATTGACTGGTTTAGCAATATCCAAATGCCAAATAAGGTGGACTGGATAGTCATGGGTGATTTCAATTTCATCACATCACCTGAGAACAAGAATAGACCTGGAGGAGATGTCAATGAGATGCTTTTATTTAATGAGGCTATCAGTATTCTGGGGCCGATTGAACTACCTTTGAAAGGTAGACAATACAGTTGGAGCAACATGCAGGAATGTCCACTCCTTGAGAAGCTAGACTGGGTTTTTACTTCTACAGCTTGGATGACTAGTTACCCTAACTCCATGGCTCTTCCTTTGGCAAAACCTATTTCTGACCACCTTCCATGCATGATCAAGATTGGCACAAGTATTCCCAAGTCCAAGGTATTCATATTTGAAAACTATTGGTTAAAACACAGCTATTTTAAACAAGTGGTTCAGGCGGCTTGTAATATACCAGTGGGCCTTACTGACCAGGCAAAAAAGATCAATGCTAAATTCAAAAACCTGAGAAGAGCTCTAAAACTATGGGCTAAAAGCCTATCATGCATGAAAAACAAATTGATGATCTAAATGCTTGCATCTTCTTTTGGGACTTGATTGAAGAATTCAGGAATCTTTCTTTGTTTGAGACTAACTGTAGAATTATTCTCAAAGAGTGCTTGTTGACTGTTCTTAACAATCAGAAGGTTTATTGGAAGCAGAGAGGTAAAACTAAAGGTGTTAAGTTTGGAGATGAAAACACTAAGTTCTTCCACACAAAAGCTTCCATTAATCATAGGCATAATAAAATTGCAATGTTGTTGAATAAGGACCAAGTGGAGGTTACAGATCATGAGGGAAAAGCTGCAATTTTATGGGAGGCTTTCAGAGATAGATTGGGTCAATGAAATGGTCACACAATGCATTTTGATCACCATGATCTGTATGAACACACAGTAGATCCTCAAGTGTTCTCACAATTAGAGGAACAGTTCACCCAGGAGGAGATTGAAGAGGTGGTTAAAAATCTACCAGCTGATAAATCACCAGGTACTGATGGTTTCAACAATGAGTTCATCAAAGCTTGTTGGGATATTATCAAAGAGGATGTTATTGATCTCATCATGGCTTTCCATGCTGGCACTATGAATCTGGAAAGTATAAACACTTCCTTCATTACTCTGATTCCAAAAAAAGAAGTACCACTCACACCAAATGATTTCAGACCCATTTCTTTGCTCAATGGGTGCTTAAGATTATCACAAAGCTGTTGGCAAACAAACTGCAAAAAATAATTATCAAATTGGTACACATTAATCAGTATGGTTTTCTCAAGGATAGAGTGATTCAAGACTGTCTAGGATGGGCCTATGAATATATCCATCAGTGCCATAAGTCAAAGGAGGAAATGTTGGTAGTTAAACTGGATTTTGAAAAAGCTTTTGACACAATTGAACATCAAGCTATCATTGAGATTTTCAGAGCAAAAGGTTTTGGGGATAAATGGATATCATGGATGCAACTACTCTTTTCTTCTGCCTCTTCTGATGTGATGTTAAATGGAGTGCCCGGGAAGAAATTCTACATAAAGAGAGGAGTGAGACTGGGAGGTCCTTATTCTCCTTTAATTTTTGTTCTTGCTGCTGACCTGCTTAAAACTATTCTGAACAAAGCCATGAGATTAAATCTTATTGCATCCCCACTTCAGGTGATTTCTTGCCCTGACTTCCCAATTGTTTAGTATGCTGATGATACTCTAGTTGTCATGCAAGCAGATGCTAGGCACCTGATTTGTCTCAAAGCTCTTTTAAATACATTTGCCTCAGCAACTGGTCTCAAGGTTAACTATGCCAAATCAATAATGGTACCTTTGAACATTGAGGAAGATAGAGTGGATATCTTCACAAACACACTGCAATGTGCTAGAGGACATTCCCATTTACCTATCTGGGGCTTCCTTTGGGAATATACAAGCCAACTGTGGAGCAGTGTCTTCCCCTTGTTAACAGAATTGCAAAGAGACTAGCTGGCATTTCTATCTTCATGACACAAGCAGGAAAGGTTCTGTTGGTGAAATCAGTCCTATCTTCTTTATCTGTCTTCTTCATGAGCTGTTTGGATATTCCTATCACAATTAAGAAACAGATCATCAAATATTTAAGACACTGTCTCTGGAGGAGCTATGACATGGAAGATAGAAGACCAGCTTTGGTGGCCTGGCACACAGTCCGCAGGCCAAAAAGTCAGGGAGGATTGGGAATCATGGATATATACACTCACAACAAAACTCTTTTGATGAAAAATCTGCACAAATTCTTCAATAGACATGATATACCTTGGGTACAATTAATCTCGGAAACTTATTATTCTCATGGGAAACTTCCAGGAGATAATATGATTGGCTCTTTTGGCGGAAATCAAACCTGGCTCTCATTGATCAATACAAAGCAATTGCTAGATGTAATGCGGGAGATGGTAAGACATCATTGTTCTGGGATGATCTGTGGCACCTAGCCATTTTCAAGCATAAATACCATCACCTTCATTCTTTTGTCAAAACCCCACAAATAAATGTCCAAACAGTAATCAACACTGAATACCTCCAGGACTTGTTTCACCTACCACTCACAACAGAAGCCTATGAGAAATTTCTACAAGTGGAAGATATATGCATCTCTATGAGACAGTCTGAGTATATAGACTCTCTAGACACTTGGAGTTACATTCGGGGAAATGAATTCCATTCATCCATAAAGGCTTACAAAGTGCTGATTGGACACAAGTAGGCTCCTCCACATTTCAATTGGATTTTGAAGTGCTGCTGTCAGCCAAAACACAAGGTTTTCTTTTGGAAGCTGCTGCATGATAGAGTCAATACAAGGAACTTGCTTTGGAGAAAGAACTTTGTTTTAGAAGCATACAATTCTGCTGTAAGAGATTGCCAGGAGGAAGAAACTTTACATCATCTATTTTGGGGCTGCTCTTTTGCAAGGCAATGTTGGGACTACAATTGTCCTACAAGAACTCCAAATTTATCAGTTCTAGAAGCTTTTCAAGATCTGAAAGATAAGATGCATTGTCCATTCTTTATGGAGATCATCATCCTAGAATCATGGGCCATTTGGATAACCAGAAATAACAAGATATTTGAGAATATAACACCCACTTTCCAGGGATGGAAATTCATCTATCTGGAGGAGCTAAAACTGCTGAAATATAGAATAAAACAGAAGCATGAGAGGCAGTTCTCTACCTGGTTGGATACTCTATTGTAATCTTCTTTTTTGTTTCTTTTTATTTCTTTCAGTTCTTTTACTTTCTCTTCTTTTTCTTGTTGTAGACCTTTTTCTTAGATTTCTCTTGATGTCTTTTCCTTTTTTTCCTGCTCTAGGGCTTACCTCAAGCCCTTAAGACTATTGTACCTAGTTTTTAATTAATAAAAGTTGCAGTGGGGGTTTACCCTACTGTTTATAGTAAAAAAAAGGGCCTATCTATTTACTTTTATGTTGAGTCATCATCCTCTTATTGAAAAACACCAGTTGGAGAGCACCGCTGCCATTTGCATGCATTGCTATTAATTTATATTGAGTATGACTGTGACTGGATCTCTTTTGCCATGAATTACAATGTCTAGTCAGTCCTTGATATTCAGGGGTGCTCTGCATTTATGTTTTGCGGTCTCGGAAAGGGCCAGTGAGATACCTTCTTGTTATATCATATTATGATTGTTTTGATAAAGTGTTGTCGTCCAAGATTTATTATTATTGCTCGCTAGTTGATTATGCCATTGATATGAGTAAATGTGAGACCTAACTGTTATTGTGAATGTGGTTAGTTCATAATCTTTTGTAAAAACTTGAATGCTGGCTTTACATACTTGAGACAACAAGATCAAACAGAGTTTGTAAAAGTTTTTCTTTATCACTTTCAGTTTGTCAACTGAATTTCTTGAGGACAAGCAAAGGTTTAAGCTTGGGGGAGTTGATACGTCTCCAATGTATCTACTTTTCCAAACACTTTTGCCCTTGTTTTGGACTCTAACTTGCATGATTTGAATGGAACTAACCCGGATTGACGCTGTTTTCAGCAGAATTGCCATGGTGTTATTTTTGTGCAGAAATAAAAGTTCTCAGAATGCCCGAAACTCCACGGAGTCACGTTTTGGAATTAATAAAAAATATTGGCCAAAGAATCAACAGAGGGGGACCTACACCCTGTCCATGAGGGTGCAGGGCGCGCCCACCCCCTGGGGCGCGCCCCCTACCTCGTGGGTCACTTGGACCTCCACCGACCTCAACTCCAACTCTATATATTCACTTTCAGGGAGAAAAAAATCAGAGAGAAGGATTCATCACGTTTTACGACACGGAGCTGCCGCCAAGCCCTAATCTTCCTTGGGAGGGCTGATCTGGAGTCTGTTCGGGGCTCCAAAGAGGGGAATCCGTCACCATCGTCATCATCAACCATCCCCCATCACCAATTTCATGATGCTCACCGCCGTGCGTGAGTAATTCCGTCATAGGCTTGCTGGACGGTGATGGGTTGGATGAGATTTACCATGTAGTCGAGTTAGTTTTGTCAGGGTTTGATCCCTAGTATCCATTATGTTCTAAGATTGATGTTGCTATGACTTTGCCATGCTTAATGCTTGTCACTAGGGCTCGAGTGCCATGATTTTAGATCTAAACCTACTATGTTTTCATGAATATATATGTGTTCTTGATCCTATCTTGCAATTCATAGTCACCTACTACGTGTTATGATCCGGCAAACCCCGGAGTGACAATAGTCCGGACACTTCCCGGTGATGACCGTAGTTTGAGCAGTCTGTGTATTAACTAAGTGCTAATGCTTTGGTCCAATACTCTATTAAAAGGAGGCCTTAATATCCCTTAGTTTCCAATAGGACCCCGCTGCCACGGGAGGGTAGGACAAAATATGTCATGCAAGTTCTTTTCCATAAGCACGTATGACTATATTCGGAATACATGCCTACATTACATTGATGAACTGGAGCTAGTTCTGTGTCACCCTATGTTATAACAATTGCATGATGAATTGCAGACGACATAATTATCCATCATTGATCCATTGACTACGAGCTTTTCACATATTGATCTTTGCTTAGTTACTTCTCCGTTGCCACTGTTACGATTGCTACAAAATTGCTACTGTTACTTTTGCCACCGTTACCGTTACTTCCATACTGCTTTGCTACTAAATACTTTGCTGCAGATATAAGTCTTTCAGGTGTGGTTGAATTCACAACTCAGCTGCTAATACTTGAGAATATTCTTTGGCTCCCCTTGTGTCGAATCAATCAATTTGGGTTGAATACTCTACCCTCGAAAACTGTTCGATCCCCTATACTTGTGGGTTATCAATGGCCAGTCTATGAAGGACATAATCTTGAACCTCGGTGAGCGAATCGATTATCTCCAAGGCCAAGTTTATGATCTTCAAATTCAAAATTTCGAGTATGAGGCAAGATTCGGAGATATGAGTGCTGCAAGTTTTAGGACTCCGGAGACTCGTGCATCTTTTTATGATGGTGAACCTAAGCCATGGAAGCTGCCGCTGGTATGCCAGGTCACGCTGCCGTGGACAATGTAACGCCCTCGATGCGGCTATATCTCCCACGTGTCGAAGCACGACTTAGAGGCATAACCGCATTGAAAGCAATGTCGCAAGTGAGGTAATCTTTACACAACCCATGTAATACATAAGGGAAAGAGATACATAGTTGGCTTACAATCGCCACTTCACACAATTACATGAGTAAAGCATTACATCATCCAGATACAATCAAGGTCCGACTACGGAACCAAAATAAAAGAAGAACCCCAAATGCGACAAAGGTCCCCGATCGACCCCAACTTGGCTCCACTACTGATCAACTAGAACGAAACAACACAAAGGCCAAGATCTTCATCGAGCTCCTCCTTGAGCTTGGTTGCGTCACCGCTTTCGTAACATAGGCACCGCAAACTGGTTTTGAAGTATCCGTGAGCCACGAGGACTCAACAATCTCGCACCATGAGATCAAGACTATTTAAGCTTATGGGTAAGGTAAAGGCATGAGGTGGAGCTGCAGCAAGCGACTAGCATATATGGTGGCTAACATACGCAAAAGAGAGCGAGAAGAGAAGGCAAAGCACGGTCGATAAAAGTATGATCAAGAAGTGATCCTATAGCAACCTACGTCAAGCATAACTCCAACACCGTGTTCACTTCCCGGACTCCGTCGAGAAGAGACCATCATGGTTACACACGCGGTTGATGTATTTTAAATCGGATCTGGTGTCAAGTTATCTACAACCGGACATTAACAAATTCCCATCTGCCACATAACCGCGGGCACGGCTCTTGAAAGTTTATACCCTGCTGGGGTGTCCCAACTTAGCCCATGACAAGCTCTCGCGATCAACGAAGGAATAGACCTTCTCCCAGGAAGACCCGACCAGTCTCGGAATCCCGGTTTACAAGACATTTCGACAATGGTAAAACAAGACCAGCAAGACCGCCCGATGCGCCGACAATCCCGATAGGAGCTGCACATATCTCATTCTCAGGGCAACACTGGATAAGCTAAGCGTACAGGTACCGACGTAACCCAAGTTGCCAAGGGATGGTCCCGCACGGTGCTCTAGTTTGGACCAACACTTAGACAAGCATTGGCCCGGGGGGGCTATAATAAAGATGACCCTTGAGAGAGCGACTCCCAAGGGAAAAGTAGGTGGTGGTGAGGAAAATGGTAAAAGTCAATGTTGGGCCTTGCTGGACGAGTTTTATTCAAAGCGAACTGTCAGGGGGGTCCCATAAATCACCCGACCGCGTTAGGAACGCAAAATCCGGGAACATAACACCGGTATGACGGAAACTAGGGCCGCAAGAGTGGAACATAACACCAGGCATAAGGCCGAGCCTTCCACCCTTTACCAAATATATAGATGCATTAATAATATAAGAGATATTGTGATATCCCAACAAAACCCTGTCCACCATGAAGAAATCTTCAACTTCACCTGCAACTAGCAACGCTATAAGAGGGGCTGAGCAAAGCGGTAACATAGCCAAACAACGGTTTGCATAGGAAAGGTGTCAAAGGTTAGAGGTTCATGGCAATATGGGAGGCATGATATAGCAAGTGGTAGGCATCGTAGCATAGGCATAGCAAAAGAGCGAGCAAACTAGCATAGCAAAGATAGTAGTGATTTCGAGGGTATGGTCATCTTGCCTGAAATCCCGCAAGGAAGAAGAACGATTCCATGAAGAGGACAAACGGACGTAGTCGAACGAATCCTCACAACTCCGGAACAAAACCGAAGCTAACGAGAGAAGCAACCCGGAAAGAAACAAACAACATAGTAAACAACCATCACATAAACATGACATGATGCGCAAACAAGTATGATGCATGCCCGGTTTAAATAGCATGGCATGGCAATATGCACAAACAAAACTACAAGTTAAATGAGCCCAATATGCAACGAGTTGCATATTGACGAAGCACCACATGAATTATTTAGTTTCTCTCTTGGTTATGAACAAGACAAGATTAAATGTTGGTTAACATGGCAAGAGGTGAAGCATAATTAAACTAGATATTTTGGCAAGTTTAAATGAGGCCGGAAACACAAACAACACTTCCGGAAAATCCCCATGTTATTTAGCAATTTAAAGCAAGCAACAATTTTAAACATTTTAATTGTTGTTATCATGATGCGGATGACATCTGCAAGTTTTATGCAATTTTATGAAAATGTTGACATGAACATGTTATGAAGCATTTGGTCACCATGGCGGAACAAAAGGGATGCCACGGCAACGATAGCGAAAATGGTGCCACGGCAACATTCTGGTTATCCAATAACTCAAGGAGATACCGGTGCAAAAGGAAGTGAGCGTGAGCGAGTCATGCAAGATGGTGGGGTGATCCCGGCTTCCGGGTTCCCACGGGTCGACGGCATGGCAAACGAGGAACGTGCACAAAACAAACGGGCACGGTGCAAACATATCGTACATCTCATTCAACACATGCATTCGGTCCACGGCGGTCGTTTCGGGTTATACCTTCGAAGCGTTCAAACGGGACGGTTCGCGTTTCGTAGAGGGAAGTAGTCGTTCACGGGCCGACGGTAGTGGTACATCTCGTAGACGTTCACGGGCCGTAGTCGTACATGTCGGCGGTAGTGGAAGTAGTGGTACACGGGTCTTCGGCATCGAGGTACTTGGTGATTCCAGGATGTAGAGGTACACTTGTCGTAGACAGCATCCGTAGAGGTACTTGGCGCCCGGTGCGGTACTTGGCGATCCAAAAGAAATGCTCCTGTTCAAGGAGGTCTCGGTCTTGGCGATCTCATGGATGGCAGAGGCATGGTGGAGGGTTGACGGGAGCAGGAGGTGCACGGAGGGATCGGTGTGCAGGGGGGTCACTGGGACTTGGCGCAGGCTACAGCCCACGGCAAAGCAGAGAGGAGGCGCAGAGGGCGTAGTCAATGCGGCTGGGACGAACAGCGAGGTAGGAGAAGCGGGGCTTGTCGGTGGGGATGGCTGCCAGCGGTCGCGGGAGGGACGACGGCCTAGTGGCAGAGCTTGACAGCAAGGCGGCCATGGCTGGCGCTGGGCACGAGGTGAGGAGGAGGACCAGAGGAAGGGGAGGTCGTTGTCGCGGGAACGGCGACGCGAGAGCTGCTGGAGCTCGGGGAAGCTCCTGGAGGTGCCCGTGTTCAACGTCGGGGCTGATGAGGCCGTCGGGAACGGCGACGACTTGTGGGCGCGAAGGCAGAGACGCTCGAGGGAGAGGCTCAGGAGGAAGGAGTAGGGCGCGAGGTCGAGGAGCTCTCTCTTGGTGGCACAAGGGGGTCCTCGTCGGCCGGAGCGGCGATGGCATCGATCAGGAGGTGCGGGCGAGGAGGAGTCAGGGAGGAGAAGGGGCGCGACAATGGTGGTTTCGGGCTGGATCGAGGAGAGGCAAGGGGATCGAGGGGAGCGGCCGCGATAGGATCGGGCGCAGGGGAGCTCGTCTCCCTGGCTCGATGCGTGGTGGCGGCGCGAGGGAATGAGGAGGGAGAGATGGGGTGCGTGGGGGCTGGGCTAGGGTTAGAGGCGGCTGGGCCTTGGGCCGGCTTAGATGGGCTGGCCTGGTCCGGCTTGGGTTAGAGCTGGGCCTAAGAGGCCGGCGGCTGGGCTCTCCTCTCACTCTCTTTCTCTCAAAAGAAAAGAAACAAAATAGAGATAAGAAATAAAAGAAAGAGAGGGTTACGGAAAGAATTTGGGCATGGGGATAATTTTCCAGGACTCACAAAAATGCGCTTGATCCAGGAAAAATAGAAAGAGGCATGATTGAAAGATGTAAATTCAAACTCATTTGAATTTAATTCAAATGGGTTTGAACTAGGACTTGTGAAAAGGAGGGTCCAAAAATGTTCGGATTTTTGGTGGAGCTCCGGAAAATGATGAAAAAACTATGGGCAAGGTTGGAGAACAAGAATTGAGATAACAACGGCATGGGATATTTTGTAAGTGTGTTTGCGGTAAACCCAAATAATTGGAATATTTACTATAGCTCTCTAAATATCGAGAGGATATGTTTTAAAGAGAATCACCATGTGAATTCCCTCGATTTAAATGGATCAATGATCCATGCCATTTATTTAGTTGAGTTGCAAAAGATTAATGACATGATGGCATGATGACATGATGCAATGCAAAAATAAAAGAGCAAGCATAAATGAAACACACGGAGGTCACAAAAATATGGAAGCCTTCTGGAGCGTCGGTCTCGGGGCGTCACAGACAAGGCCAGGGGGTGAAAGCTGGAGAGCCAGTAAGAGCTCCTGAGTCGCGATGCTCAGGCGCCCCCCTTTTAACGTGCAAGCGATTTGCATGAGGACGGAGAGGCTCGTGATAGGTGGCGGACGATATTCATAGGCGGGTTAAGCATGGAAAAGCAAACCTACTTAGATTGATGCAGAGAAAGGTACACACCACTGGGTCAGGCCCGAGCAGCTTGGGGATGATGCAGCCCGAGGGGCGACCCCAACATGGTAAGCTGAAGACATAAGCAAAACGGATACATGCTGCGGGGACAGACCCACGCAACCTAGGAATGATGCAGCCCTGAGGGGCGCTCCCAGCTGAAATGAAACTTGAGAGAAGTCACGTGATACCATTGCAGAGCGAATGTCGGAGTAGCTGACGGTGCGTGGTGAAGAGGCCAATCCTCACGAGCCTTCGGAGCTCCGAGCCTCGGGAGGCTCGGGAGGTCCGGGCGGCTCGGCGAGGTCCAACTTCATTTCCTCCAGGAGTGCGCGGTGCTCGGCTACCTGAGCTTCCAGAATGCTCCTCATTAGGCGCTGTGAGCAGCAGCCGCGTTCGGTAGGCCGAAGGTCATGCGAACGTAGCTGTGCGGTGGACCCTCGCAATGGCCCACGCGCGAAGGCCAGAAGCGCTCTTAAGACGCGACTCGATTGAGCCCTGGGTAGTCGATGCAGACGCACAACCCGCCATCCTCGCCTGGATGGGGAGCTAGGCTGGGCAGGTGGCGGTTGCCGCACATGAGTCTCGATTCCTACAACTCCTGAGCAACCTTTGTGATGAAATCCTGAGGGTTGGGCCCTCCTTGCCTTATGCCTTCCTGAGGGAAACATGCCGCAAAGCACGCCTCCAAGAGTGCCCGAGTGCCTCCCTCGTGATCTTGGCAAAATCAGTGGCTCCCCAGGAGAGCGCCCCAGAGCCTTGCCCGAGGAGGGCGCCGGACATGCCTTCCTATGCGACGGAGGGTGGCGCCCCTTGAATGGGCACAGGTCCTGATGTGGCGCCTCCGGAGGTGCCTACCTCCTGAGGCCTTGAGCAAGGTGATGTCTTCTTCTTCTTGGGAGCTGCTTCAGGAAGGTTTCCACCCTTGCTGTTTGGGTCCTCGATTGACGCGGCTTGGAAGGCGCGCTCAAGGGAGCACACCGCATCCTTCTCTTCACAGGGGACCGTGATGACTCCGCCACTTCCTGGCATCTTGAGGACGTTGTAGCCATGGTGAGTCATTGCCATAAACTTGGACAGGGCGGGATACCCGAGGATGGCATTGTATGGCAGGCGAATGTGGGCGATGTCGAAGCCAATGAGCTCGGTACGGTAGTTCTTGCGCTGCCCAAAGGTGACAGGGAGGCGGACCTGCCCTATCGGGACAATAGAACCATCAGTGACTCCTAAGAAACGCTTGGTTAGTTGAAGCTGATCGTATGGCAGTTGCAGATTGTTGAATGTCTCGACGGACAGGACGTTGAGCCCTGCCCCGCCGTCGATGAGGGTCCTGGTAACTTGCACATTGCTGATTACTGGGGAACAGAGCATAGGAAGGACACCGGCTGTTGCCGCGCAGTTGAGCTAATCCGCTGAACTGAAAGTGATGGCGCACGCGGACCACCTGAGAGGGCGCGTGGCCTCAAGCTTGGGGAGGACTGCATTCACCTTGCGAGCAAACTGCTTGAAGATGCGCTGGGAGGCTGGGGCCTGGGCACCGCCCAAGATGCAAGCGATTGCACACGGCTCCTGGAAGCCCCTAGCCCCCTCGTCCTGATGATGGTCATCATTCCTTCTTGGTGGTGGTGGCAGAGGAGGAAGTCTTGCGTTGCCTTGTGGGCGTTCCTCACGAGACTGATCCCTCCAAGCCCCCTCGCGAGGTTGGTCCTGCCAGCAATCCTCGCGAGGCCGGTCACGCTACCCTTGGCGAGGGCCTCGGTTGTCTCATCGTCCTCCACCTCTTCCTCCAACTCGGCCGTAGCCCCGATCGTTGCGCTCTGGGCGTCGACCAACACGGCCTTCTCGCACGGCCCTGAGTTCTTCGCATTCATTGGTGTTGTGGGTGTGGAGATCGTGGTACACACAGTACTGGCTGCCTTTGGACGACTCCGGCTGGTTCCTACCGCGCTTCATGTCCGGCTCTGCTGCGAGCACAGCTACTCCCTTGCGCTTCACATCCTTGGCCTTGGCTTTCCTCTCTTATGGATTTGCAGCTGGGAGCTCAAGAAGGGAGAGGCGTCCCTCCTCAGCCCTTGCGCACTTGGTCGCCAGGTTGAACAACTCCAGAGACATGCACAGATCTTCGTGGATTGACAGTTCCTCCTTCATCTTAACGTCACGGACGCCGTCAGAGAACGCCGAGATGATGGCCTCCTCGGTCACCTTGGGAATCTTCAGGCGAGCGTTGTTGAAGCGTTGGATGTACTTCTTCAAGGTCTCTCCGGGTTGCTGCTTGATGCAGGGCAGGTCACCCACGGCCGGCAGATGGTCGCGAGTGCCCTGAAAGTTGGCCATGAAGTTGTGCATCTCGTCCCAGGAGGAGATCGTGCCAGGAGGCAGGTTCAGGAGCCAGGTGCGGGCACCGTCCTTGAGTGCCATGGGAAACCAGTTCGCCATGACCTTTTCGTCCCCGTTGGCAGCTTCGATGCCCAGCTCATAGAGCTACAGGAACTCCGCGTGGTCAGCAGTGCTGTCGTAGCAAGGGGGCAGGTCAAGTTTGAACTTGCCCGGCCAGGCGACACTGCATAGCTCGGTGGTGAAGGCGCGGCAGCCTGCGGTCGCCACCGGAGCTCTCTGCTGATGCGGGGGTTGCTCCTGGGGATTCCCGCGTGCCGCTGCCTGGAGCAGCGCGGGGTCTTGACGTGCTGGCGCAGGGATGCGGTCATGGCTTGCCGATGCCGGGAGCACGCGAGCACCTTCTTGGGGACGAGGGATTTCTTCGCAGCTCCTTTCTTGTCGTGCGGGCACTCGACGTGGTGGATCTTGCCCTGGGGCCGCGCGCCTTGGAGCCAGGGCGCCATCTTGGGGAGGGGGTGGCGGAGGCACTTGCTGGGCTGCACCACCCACGCAGGACGGAGGGTGAGGCAACGAGAGGGACGGCGCAGGGGAGCTGCCTGCGGCGCTTACGAGCTCGGTGATGCGAGCGAGCCACTCCTCGTAGAGGTCGTCGATGAGGCGGTAGTGCAGGAGCTCACGCGCCAGGAGCAACGTGGCGTGCGTGTCCGTGGGGGCGCGACGGGCGTGGGACGACGAACCAGCTGGAGTCAGCGATGGGGTGGCGGTGCGGCCTTCCCGCCGCACCGAAGGATGCAGCGATGAGGCCTGCTGCTCGTTCCCCACCAGGCCGGTGGCGGCGTTGGCGGCAGGCAACGGGGAACGACGGGGACACCCACCGACGGGAGCCGTCTGGGCGACGCGGGCGGCGAGAGCAGCCCGACGCTCAGCTCGAGGCCGGTGAGCATCAGCCATGGACCCGACGGGTGATCGAACGCAGAACAGTGGAAGAAAGATATCGGCGCACCCCTACCTGGCACGCCAAATGTCGGATGTTGGGTTCCGGCAGACCCTTAAGGTTCGAACCCTGGGGTGCGCGTGAAGATCTTCCCCCTACCAATCCGCGTCTGATCGCCTCACGAGAATCTAAGCTCAACGATGAACAACACGAGGGACACAAGATTTATACTAGTTTGGGCCACCGTTGTGGTGTAATACCCTACTCCAGTGTGTGGTGTGGTGGATTGCCTCAGGGGCAGATGATGAACAATACAAAGGAAGAACTGCCTCGCGAGAGGTGTTCTTGAGCTGATGCGGTGTTCTACTTGGGGTAGATTTTCCCGTCGCTAGGTGATATTCTCCATGGCTTCTAGTGCGGTGACTAGCCGTATTAATAGAGGCCCTGGTCCTCTTCCCAAATATTGAGTGGGAAGGGCGCCAACAACGGCCATTTTGAAGGGCAACATCTAGTACAAGTTATCCTGACTAAAGTTGGTCTTCGGCTGCCAAAGGCACTGGTGATGACGCCGTCTTGGGCTCCACGGTGAGCTCCATCCTGCCGCTCTGCTGGTCTTGGTCTCGTTGCACCGGAATGGTAACCTTTGCCTGGTGCATCGGTACTCCACGCCTGTGGTTGCCCACTTAGCACCAAAGAGGAAACAAGGACACTCCGCAGGCCGGCGCCCGCCTGGTTCCTGCCTAGTCTCGATCATCATGGCTTGCATCACGAGCTCCTCACGAGGTACCCTTGCCTTGATCTCTCCGCCTCCTCGCGAGCCTGCCTGGCGAGGCCGCTCCTGAGGAAACCTTGCGTCGTCTGCCCCGCGAGGCTTGTCCCCTCACGAGGGTCTTGAGTTTGCGTTGACGAAGATGGGCCATACTAGGCCACCAATCGAGCCACGCCGTAGGCCGCAGGCAGGCAAGTCTGGGGACCCCCGTTCCCAGAACGTCGACAGCAGTCATCTGAGATTTTTGGGAGTGGAACCCGATGACGAGGGTACACATTCACAAGTTCCCACTCACAGTTGTACCCAATATAAACAACCCAATCTCCATTTGCGTCTGCCCAAGCCTTGCCATCAAGCGATGGCATCTTAACATCATATGTATCATTATCAAGTAGCATCAACTTGCACAAGGCGAGGCTTCCCTCGTCCCTGCGCCAGTCAACAGGGTCACGACGAAGAAGATAGGGGAGATCAAGCCGCTCCAGGACCCTTGGGTTCCTTGTAATGATGTTATTAGTTGAGTCGAGAATGGTCTTGGACGAACCTGCCATGCTAGCCGAGGTGATGACGTCGCACCAATCAATGAGTTCCTCCACCATGTCGTCTTTCAGATCGGGGCAAGAATAACAGGGTCATTTCCGGCCTATTCCCTCCATGGAGAAGATGATCGAACAATGGCAGAAGGAAGGGTGAAGGCAAATGGAGGGAGGAAGAGCGTGCGACAGTAGTTCCAAATTGAGAGGGAAAGGTGAAGAGGCGGTGGACGGTTACCATGGTACACGAAGAAGCGCCTGGGGAAGTGGGGAGCAAACGGTTGCCATAGAGGTCACACACTGACGACAAGGGCCGAGTGAACTGCATGCGTATATCGCACACATTGATCTGGCTCACCGTTTCTTTTGTGTTGCCTAATCACAAATAGTTCATCCGAGTGAATCGTATGCTGTATATCGCACGCACCTTCATCTGGCTGGCCGTTTCTTTTGTGTTGCCTAATCACAAACAGTTCATCCGAGTGAACTGTATGATGTATATCGTACACACCTTCATCTTGCGGACCATTTCTTTTGTGTTGCCTAATCACAAATAGTTCATCCGAGTGAACAGTATGCTGTATATCGCACACACCTTCATCTGGCTGCCCTTTTGTTTTGTTACTCCTCATCTCAAATAGTTAGTTGAATTGAACCGTATGCCCTGCATCGCACATGCAACTAAAATCTGAACCATGTTTGATGCATCCGTCATCGCAAACATTTTGGACATTTTTGATAGTTCTCTGACACCGCCGTTTGCGATTATTACATCGCACACAGTTTCTTGAAGGGTCTCGGATCGTAGTGTCGCGTTAGCAGCATCCTGCAGTAGTGTTGCCCAATATCTTTGCTAGCCAAAAATCCGCACCAAGTAGAAATACTATTTGTGCATCCAAAAACATTAACACAATTTCATGCCATGAGAGTCAACTATACCTACCTATGGATTGAGTAAGATCCTTCAAGTAAGTTGTCATCGGTGCATAAAGCAATAAAAAATGCTCCTAAATAAGTAAGTTGTCATCGGAAAATAAGCATTGTACAAATTTATGATGGAAAAGTAATAAAAGTGACGGACTTCATAATTAAGGTTGCTATCATAAGGGGCAATATAACGTGACGTTCCTTTGCATTAAGAGTTTTTGCATCCAAAAACAAAAGGCCATGACAACCTCTGTTTCCCTCTGCGAAAGGCCTATCTTTTATTTTTCATGTATTTACTTTTTATGCAAGAGTCAACGGTGTTCTCCTCTACTCCTTTTTATTTTTCTCTTTTGTAAGCATCATGTGGTGGGGAAATATCTAGGCACATATATCCAGCTGGACATGAGTGATCATGAGTTATTATTGTTAACATCAGCCCTGAGGTGAATAAGTTGGGAGGCAAAATTATAAGCCTCCATCTTTTTATGTGTATAGCTGAAACTTTTTGCTCCATATATATGTTGTGAATGTTAGCAATCATAGAAGACTAAATGATGGTTGAGTATGTGGACTTGCTAAAAAGCTCCGACATGAGACCCTTCTTGAAAATATGATGAATTGCAATTGCATTGTTGACTGAGAACACAGTTTGTTAGTTTTCAAGAAAGTTTATGCCTTATACTTCGTTGTTGGGATGAATTATTACTTGCTCATGAGAATTTTTATGATAATGAACATTGCTGCTATAATAATGATCATTATGCTACTATGGTCGTATTTTGTTTTTATCGACACCTCTCTCTCTCTAAACATGTGGACATGATTATCGATATTGGCTTTCGCTTGAGGGCAAGCAAGGTCTAATCTTGGGGGAGTTGATATGTCCATTTTGCATCATGTTTCCTACTATTATTTATAGTGTTCTCAATTAATATAACACTTTGTGGTGCAATTCTAATGCCTTTTCTCTCGTAATATGCAAGGTTTACACAAAGAGGGATTACCGCCAGCTAGACTTCTGGACCTGAAAAAGCTATGTCAGAGATATCTATTCAGCACATCTCCAAATGAGATGAAATTTTACGGAGATTTTGGAATAAAAAAATATTGGAGCAAACAAGGAGCACAGGGGGCCACCAAGGTGCCCACAAGGCACCAGGCCCCCCCCCCCATGCCCACCCTAGTAGGTGGGGGCCCCTTGGCCCGCCCCCGGTGCCCATCTTCTGTTATATAAGCCCATTTTCCTAGAAAAAATAAAGAGAGGACTTTCGGGATGGAGCACTGTCGTCTCGAGGCGGAACTTGGGCAGGAGCACTTTTGCACTCCGGCGGAGCGACTCCGCTGGGGATACTTCCCTCCAGGAGAGGGAAATCGAAGCCGTCATCATCACCAACAACCATCTCAGTGTGGGAGGGCCAATCTTCATCAACATCTTAAACAACACTATCTCAACTCAAACCCTTGTTCATCTCCTGTATTCAATCTGTGTATCAAAACCTCAGATTGGTACCTGTGGGTTTCTAGTAGTGTTGATTACATCCTGTAGTTGATGCTATTTGGTTTATTTAGTGGAAGATCATATGTTTAGATCTACTATGCTATTCATTACCCCTTTGATCTTGAGCATGCAAATGTTTGTGAGTAGTTACTTTTGTTCTTGAGGATAGGGGAGAAGTCTTGTCATATGTTATCATGTGAATTTGGTATTTGTTTGGTATTTTGATGATATGTATGTTGTTGATTCGCTTAGTGGTGTTTTGTGAACATCGACTACATGACACTTCACCATCTTTGGGCCTAAGGGAATGCATTGTGGAGTAGCAATTAGATGATGGGTTGCTAGAGTGACAAAATCGTAAACCCTAGTTTAAGCGCTATTCCGTAAGGGGATGATTTGGATCCATATGCTTAATGCTAAGGTTAGATTTTATCTTAAATCTTCTTTCATAGTTGTGGATGCTTTTGAGATGGGTTAATCATAAGTGGGAGTCTTGTTCAAGTAAGAATAGCACCCAAGCACCGGTCCACCCACATATCAAATTATCAAAGTAGCGAACGCGAATCAAACAATCATGATGAAAGTGACTAGATGAAATTACCGTGTGTCCTCAAGAACACTTTGCTTATTATAAGAGACCATTTCGGCCTGTACTTTGCTACAAAAAGCATTTGGCTACCTTGCTGCACTTTTGTTACCGTTACTATTACTTGATCGTTACAAATTACTTTGCTACAAAAAGGATTGGGCTATCTTACTTGCAGCGTTGTCGGTGACGAATGACCTAGAAGGGTCCAGATCCCTATCGATCCCAGCCAGCTCCAGTTACTTGTTGTAACAATGCTCTGTGTCAAGACGAGCAAGTTGTGGGCGGATGAACAAGGAAAATTTGGCAACATACGGCAATCTGTGTCAAGAAGAACTTACCGACAAGCTTCTCACTAAATTCTTCACAGACGTCCTCGGTGTGTTTCTCCAGAGCATCCTTCTTGTCAGTTAGCTGTGTGACCGTCTCCTCCAACTTGGCCATCTCTTGAGTGGAGGTGCTGATGATGGCCTTGAGATCCTTGATCTCATCCTCCAACTTGCTGATTGAAGCCAGCTTCTCGTCAACAAGTTTTGTCTTGGTCCTAGCTTCTTTCTGGGCCATCACCAGGTCCTTGTCTTTGTTCTCCGGAGCCCGCTTCATAGTTTCTAAAGAAATGGAAGTCATGATCCTCATTATCAGGTGGGTGTTCTTGTTACGAATAGTATGTAGCCATCAGTTGGAGGAAATAGCTTACCTCCCAGGGCCTTCTTCTCCTGCTCCAGTCTAGCACTCTTGAGTCTCTCAGCCTCCAGATCAATTCGAAGGGATCCCATCTCACAAGTCCTCTGCAACATGCAAAAAATAGTCAGTCAGAAGATCCTGAAGGGAAACCAAAGGCAGTAACTCACAAACATCCGGGCAGGCACCGCTGGAAGGAACAAATTAGAAAAGTACCAGATCCTAAAGTACCCTCTGACTACGGAGTGTACTACTTACTCGGTCGTATCCCCCAAGAGGAACAAGCTTGACCAATACCAAATTTTCAAGTATGTTCTCGTTACCAGATATTGAAGTACCCTCTGAGCTATCCTCACTCGGCTGGACCCTGAGTCGTGAATGAAGAAGATAGAGGACAACAACACAAGATGACCTACTTCATTTGGCTGACTTCCGAGCCAGTAACGAAGGGAGTCTTACCTATTATCTCACCAGCGCACGAGTGTCGTAGGACGCCCCGAATGCCTAATGAAAAGTTCTAAAGGCTACCACCGATTGCCAGCGATCAACGACATCCTCGGGGACTACACCCTCCAGTGGGTGCACTCAGCATGCCCCCACTGGAAAGTGACTCGTTGATGAGCTAAAAAAAGTCCTAAGACTACCACCTACTGTTCCAGTCAACAGTAGCCTCGGGGACTTTACCCAGTGGGTGCACTCAGCGTGCCCCCACTGGATCATGTCCACTCGACTACGCTCCTACTAGACTCCAAGTGAACGTAAGAAAATCCAACACTCAAAGACTCCTGCCGAGTGACTCCAGTCGACAGGAGCCTCGGGGACTACACCCACTGGGTGCACTCAGTGTGCCCCCACTGGATCATGTACACCCAGTGGGTGTACCCCGCGCAAACCCACTGGTAGAAATCCTATGATCCTACTACAGTAAAAGAAGAAACTTCAACTGGAAATTATACTCACAGTGGTACTTACTCGGACATTGGTCTCCATTGCTGCGCTGGCGTCGTAGGCCTCCTTCAGTCAGCTGCACATCAAACCCACTTGGATCAATGCCTCCTTACTCGCCCCACCTAATCTTCTGGGACATGATATAGGGGGAAGGAAGTAGTCAGGGCAGACAGAATCACGGACGTCGGCCTTTGGGCTGGAATCGTCACTGTTACACTCGGAGGAGCTTGGGAGGATCCTGCAGCCAACACCACCGCAGTCAAAGATGCTGATCTACCTTGAGCCAGAGGATTGATGTCTACTACACAACTTATTCTTGTAGACTCGTGTTGGGCCTCCAAGGGCAGAGTTTTGTAGGACAGTAGCAAATTTCCTTCAAGTGGATGACCTTAGGTTTATCATCTGTATGAGGCGTAAGATGAAGATGGTCTCTCTCAAAAAAACCCTGCAACCAAATAATAAAAAGTCTCTTGTGTCCCCAACACACCAAATACAATGGTAAATTATATAGGTGCACCAGTTGGCGAAGAGATGGTGATACAAGTGTAATATGAATAGTAGATATTGATTTTTGTAGTAGTAACAAAAAACAGCAATGTAGCAAGTAACAAAAGTGAGCACAAACGGTATTGCAATGCTTGAAAATGAGGCCTAGGGTCTATACTTTCACTAGTGCAATCTCTCAACGATGCTAATCTAATTGGATCATATAACCATCCCTCAACGTGTGATGAAGAATCACTCAGTTCTTATCTAGCAGAGAACATAAGAAGAAATTGTTTGTTGGGTATGAAACCACCTTAAAGTTATTCTTTCTGTTCGATCTATTCAAGTGTTCGTAATAAAATAACGCAAAGTTATTCTTTCCGTTCGATCTATGCAAGAGTTCATACTAAAATAACCCCATATCATACACATCAACCAACTCTAATGTCACCTAGATACTCCGATGTCACCACAAGTATCCATGATCTAATTATACAATACACATCAAATAATTTCAGATTCATTATACTCGATCCAACATAAAGAACCTCAAAGAGTGCCCCAAGACTTCTATGGTGAAACAAGGACGGAAACGTGCATCAACCCCTATGCATAGATTACCCCAATGTCACCTCGGGAATATGTGAGTTGAGTGCTAAAACATATATCAAGTGAATCAAACTAATACCCCATTTTCATCACGGGTATTCATATGCAAGACATATCAAGTGCTCTCAAATAAATAAAATATCGAATCCGATAAAATGAAATCTCAAAGGGAAAACTCAATTCATCACAACAAGATAGAGAGGGAGAAACACCAACTGATCCAACTAAATTAACAAAGCCCGCGAAACATCAAGATTGTGTCATCAAGAACACGAGAGAGAGAGAGAGATTAAAGACATAGCTACTGGTACAAACCTTCAGCCTCGAGGGTGTACTACTCCCTCCTCATCATGGTGGCCTCCGGGATGATGAAGATGGCCACCTGTGACGATTTCCCCCCTCGGCAGGGTATCGGAACATGGTCTAGATTGTTTTTTCGTGGCTACAGAGGCTTGCGGGAGTGGAACTTGTGATCTAGGGTTATTTCTGATGGTTTCTCTATTTATAGGATTTTTTGGCATCGGTTTCACGCGAAGACGGGCCTCGAGGTGAGCACAACCGATCGGGGCAAGCCGGGCCCCACAGGCGTGCCCTGGTGGGTTGTGCCCTCCTTATAGCTCTTCTGGCCCTCCCACGAAGCTTCGAGGGTCTCTTTTGTTCCAAGAAAAATCGTCAAAAAGTTTTAGCTCATTTGGAGAACTTTCATTTCTGCACAAAAACAACACCATAGTAGTTCTGCTGAAAACAACGTCAGTCCAGGTTAGTTCCATGCAAATCATACCAAAACCATATAAAATTGTTGTAAACATGGCATGCATACTTCATAAATTATAGATACGTTGGAGACGTATCAAGGACTCGGCCTCGCGGTCTTGGTGGCGACCTTCGCCGGCGTGACACAGGTCATTTGTTGAGGAGAGGCATCCGTCATTGGCGTGTCGACATTCGACGCCCCTTCTGTGATAGCGTCTGGATTCGGCGGGTCGGCACCCACTTCATTGTCTGGCTGGATAATCTCGGACGGGGCTGCATAGACCAAAAGGACTACCAAAGTCTAGCCATTAAAGACCTAAGCCACCCAAGTCAATCAACAAAACATACCTTTGGAGGCGGCGGTCTGCCGCGTCAACGTCACTCGGGCCTGGCTTGTGATCATGCAGGTCTATTGAGGCTGTCAAGGTGTCGTTGCTGCAAGGACCAAACAGCGCTCAGTCAGCAACCGAGTCAATTCAAAAAATGAACAAGGAGTTGGCGAAAAACACTTACTTCGAGGCCACATGCACTGCCACCTTGATCCGCGGCACGACAGCCTTCCGAGGCTTGGAGGAGATCTTCTTGGGTAGTTTGGGCTGCTTCTCCACTGAACTCTCTGCCTCTTCTCAAGCATGATTGGAGCTCCGGGTCGCCCGACCTGAGGCAGTCGACTGGTGAGCTTCTCCTGCCTTGCCCTTTGTGTCGTGTAGCGCCTTGGAGCGGGGTTCTTTGGGAGCCTCATAAGACGAAGAATATTCCGCCTCATGCCCCTCCTCTGAACTCTCTTCATCATCTTCATCATCATCGTCACTCTTGTCATCATCGGACATCTCTGGGTACTGATGCTCGGTGTCATTCGTCACATCCTGAGGCGAGTGGTCCACCGCCGGAATCCTGGAAATCAGGTTCTGGAAGTCCTGAGAAGCAAACACACTCAAACGTGATGATCAGATATACGAAAGACAACATGTTACTAAACCGACTGAATCAAAGACAAATACATCGATGGGCAGCAGGTCCTTGTGAAAGGATGGCACCAACCGAGTCCTCCGCAGGTTGTCTCGAGCGCAGGTGATGGCCTTGAACTTGGCTTCCCCCTCCTACCCGCTAAGATCTTCAGGATGCACCCGAGTGGAGTCACCTGGCCCCTCATACAACCACATGGGGTGAGCCCTGGCCTGAAGTGGTTGGATGCGCCAATTGAAGAAAGCCTCCAGCAAGTCCATGCCATTCACCCCAGCATTCACAACTCCAATTAACACACATGACAAGATGTCGACGCCCATCTTCTCCGCCTTCTCCATGGTGAGGGTCGTGAGCTCGCTTTTCCTTCGAGCGAATGCAGTGGAGGCTCGGCGATTGTGAGTCTTTGGGACATCCTGCAGTAAAACCAAGTCCCTTGCCACCCTTTGACGGAGTCGGGAAAGCTCATTTCGGGAAGAACCTTCCCCCGCGTACCTGGATGCCCATTCCCCCGCACAGCTGGGTGACATGGGTTTTCTCTCTAGTCAGCGAGTCTTTTTCACAGCCATCGATCGACATGTGTGAAGATATATTTGAAGAGGCTGCAGTTGGGGTGACAACCCAAGAAGTTCTCACAGAGGGAGGTGAGGGCCTAGAGGTAGATAATGACATTGCACTACAAGAAAAAGACACATCCATGACATTTTGGGCCGAACGAAGTTTTTTTCTGTCATACATATGACACTTCTATGACGATAATTGTGACAAAACCCGGTATCATCATAGATGTGGTGGGTTCCTACTTTTATGACAAAAAATCATGACAGAAAATGAGCTTTTCGTCTTGTGCGGGCCGGAGACGCAGCTGCATGACATTCTTTGGGCCGTACATGACGAAAAAACTGTGGTAGAAGCGAGGGCGAGGAAAATTTCGGGGAGTTCCCGGTTACGATGGGCGGTCGGGGCGGCGTCGTGTTTCTCTCGTACGTCTGCTGCGTGTGTGCGAGGCGTTGGCTCTAATCGAACCCGGCGGCGTTGGGCTCTAACGGAACCCGGCGATTACCTGCGAACTACGCGTTCATCGAACCCAAGCGATCGATCGATGGTACGTTAATCGAACCGATCGAGATTCGCCGCTCTCGCTCCTAAGCGAAGCCGATCGATGCTGCCCTCTGGATGAGCAAAGTGAGTGTTGCGGGGGGGAGGTTGGATGAACAATGAGCGATGGCGTTGCCTCTGGATGAACAGGACCCCATGGTGTGGAGGCTGGATGAGCAGGGCGACCCGTGGAGGGCTGGATGAGCGATGAGCGGTGGAGGGTGCCCGTGGAGGGTGGTTGAGCAATGGCGGTGGAGTAGCGTGGTGGAGGCTGGATGAACAGGAGCCCGTGGAGGCTGGAGGACGTCGACGGTAGCCCGTGGAGGCTAGAGGAGGTCGACGGTGGAGATGAACAGTATCCCGTGGAGTCCCGTTTTGCGGTACGCAACACCCCTCCCGATGAGCAGGACCCCCATTTCAACCATAGCGCTCCAACACAAGTCCGTTTCGTCCGTTTTGCGGTACGCCACACCCCTCCCGATCAACAGGACCCCCGTTTCGACCATAGGAGGTCTGTTTCCTCCATTTTGCGGTATGCCAGACCCCTCCCGATGAACATGATCCCGTTTCGAACGTCGCCGGTCGAACACAAGGCCGTTTCTTCTATTCTGCGGTATGCCAGGCCTCGTTTCCATCGCCTGTTCCGTCCAAGCCCTCCCGATGAACACGACGACGTATTCCGTTCCGACCCAGCCAGTTGGCTCCCAGGCGTTCTGTTGCCTCCCGATGAACACGACGCATTCCGTTGCCTCCCCATGAACATGACGCATTCCGTTGCCTCCCCATGAACACGACGACGACGTTGTTTCTGTTACGACCCATCCATGTACGAGCCCTGGCCGTACGTATGCGCGAGTAGGCGTTTGAGACCCCGCCCGTATGTACACATACATGGCCGTATTTTCTTTCTTGCACACTGGCCGCTGTACGTACATGTACATGCTACGTGCGCGCCTATACTATGACACGTGCGCACCTCTACATCGACCAGTATATATGTACATACACGTTCGCGACCAGAATGACAACGCTACGTACGCTTCGACTAGGTGGGTCCCGACTATTAGACACTTCCTTGCGTGCGAAAATGTAGCTGGTGGGTCCCAGTAGTCAGGGGGGCACTCCCTTGCGTGCGAAGATGTAGCTGGTTGGTCCCAGCAATCAGGGGGCGAATCGTTTTTTTTTTCGGACGCACTTCCTTGCGTGCGAAGATGTAGCTGGTGGGTTCCAGCAATCAGAGGGGCGAATCATTTTTTTCCCAGACGCACTTCCTTGCGTGCGAAGATGTAGCTGGTGGGTCCCAGCAGTCAGGGGAAACGTTTTTTCGCGAAATATAGTGGCCCGTCTGGTGGGTCCCTGCTGTCAGGTTGAGGTATCATTTTTTCCATGTAATAAGGAGGCACTTCCTTGCTGCGGCCGTGGACCCAGCTGTCAGCCTCTCCATGTACAATCCATGTCCGATGGAAGTCGTTCCTTGACCATGTTGACCACGCCGCGCCGAGAGCACCACGGCGGTGGATGACGGCGAGGCCTAGGAAGGGGACAACGTGGGCAGGAAGGCGTGGCGGTGGAAGCCCGCGGAGAGAGTACGAGGTTCCTTGGTTCGGCTGCGGTGTGAGGCTGCCGTCGCCACGAGGCCTGGCCAGCGGTGGGAATAGTAGAGGCGGTGAGGCCTCCGGCAAGCACTGCCGACCACGGGAGGCGGAGCATGCAGCACGACCAAGCCTTTGCTTTGGTAATTTGGAGCAAGAAGACACGAGGTTGAAGAAGCACTACTGGTCGTTGTATGGACATCGTCACGATCACTAGAGCTAGAATCGTTTATATTGACTAAGTTAACCAAGCCCTCCGTCCCGTCAACTTAGTAGGCCCTAAGTCAGCCTCCACCAAGGTGGGTCCCAGCTAGCAGGGGTATTCATTTTTGTGCGTAATAAGGAGGCACTTCGGTGGGTCCGAGATAACAATGAGGGCAACTTTTTTTTGCGAAATCGGTGGCCTGTCGGTGGGTCCCAGCGATCGAAGCGTTTTGCTGCGAAATCTGGTGGCCCGTCCGATGGGTCCCCTTTGTCGGTGGAGCAATAATTATTTTCCGCGTAATAAGGAGGCACTTCCTTGCGGCTGCCGTGGACCCAGTTGTCAGCCTCTCCACGTACAGTACTCTTCCCATGGAATTCGATCGTTGACCACATTGACCACGCCGAGCCGAGAGCACCACGGCGGTGGACGATGGCCAGGCCTAGGAAAGGGACGACGCGGAGCCGGGGAAGACGCAACAGTGGATGCCCACGCGAAGAGGAGTACGAGGGTTCACTGGTTCGGCTGCGGTGTGAGGCTGCTGTCGGCGCAGAATAACAGGGGGTGTGGGTGAGTAGAGGGATGGCCTGGCCAGCGGTGGGAGTAGTAGGGGGCGGTGAGGCCTCCGCGGCATCACAACCGACCATGGGAGGCAGGAGCATGCGGCACGACCGACGCTGGTTTGGGCGGCTGGAGCAAGAAGACCAGCGGTTGAAGAAGCACTACGGCCGTTGGATGAACATCGTACGGTAACAGGAGCTAGAATCGTTCATATTGACTAAGTTGACAAAGCCCTCCGTCCCCGTCAACTTGGTAGGCCCACAAGTCAGCCTCCCACTATGTTGGGTTCTAGCTGGTAGGGGGAGTATTCCTTTTTTTGTGCTTAATAAGGAGGCACTTCCTTGCATGCGAAGATAGCTGGGGGTCCGACACTGTCGTGAGGGGCACGTTTTTTGAAATCTGAGGCCCTTCGGTGGGTCCCGGATGTCGGTGGAGGAATCATTATTTTGCGGCGTAATAAGGAGGCATTTCCTTGTGTGCGGCCGTGGACCAGTGTCGACCTCTCCACGCCGATCTACTTCGATGGTGTCGTTCGTTGACCATGTTGACGACGCCGCGCCAGCGCATCAAGGTGGTGGACAACAGCGAGGCCTCGGACAAAGCAACGAGCCGGAGATGGGAAGACGCGGGAGTAGAGTCGTGAGCGGAGAGGTGTCTGAGGTTAACGGTTCTAGTGCGGTGTGGTTCGCTGTCGGTGGATCGAGCGAGGGGTGTGGAGGGGTGGAGGGATGGCCTGGCCAACGGTGGAGTAGCGCTTCATAGCGAAGCGTGCTAAGCAGAGCTGCTAGCAGCAAGAGGCGGGAGCTGGTCCCAGCGGCGCTGGAGGAAAAAGACGAGAGATTGAAGATGGATGCCGGTCGTTGGATGTAAATCCAACGTCTAACATGTGAGAATCATTTGTTGACTAAATTGACAAAGACTTGAGTTGGCTTCGGCCTATTGGCCCACATTTCAGCCTCCAAAAATATGGCACGTATTCAACCCATTTTTTCGAATTCTGATCTTTTTTTGCGGTAGAATTCTGATCAATTTGATATTTTTTTTGAATTACGGCCATTAGCTGGGATGGGTGAACAAATAATGTAGCGCCCATGCGGCCCATTTATTTTATTTCCTATAAAATTATAGGCCATTTGCACTTTCTCGAAATACATGATTTTGCTGGGCTGATTCTAATAATAATGTTGGGTTGGGCCAGCAATGTTATCAAAAAATAAAAGGGGCTGAGCATTTTGTTATAAATATATTTAAATAATAAGTGATATTATTACATTCGGCCTTAAATCTTACTAAGCTTTTGTACACAATCACCAGGATTTTCGTGCCAAAACAATCAAGGATTTTATTGTTAAGAAATTATTTTTATACGTTAATAAGATGTGGGATATTGTTTTCTTACATATGTAAGTATCTGTTATATATATGATGACAATAAAAATAATATATAATAACATATAAAATAATTTAAATATATATAATATAGTTAGAAGGGAAACATAAGTTGGACCTGGCGTTCCTATTCTTATATAGAAAAATAGACCAGACCTCTGCGTTTTCTTCAAAAAAATACATAAATTTGGCTGCCGATATTCAGGAAAAATAAAACCTCGGATGGGAGGTCCATAGGCCCGTCGATACATGACGACCCTCAAGAAAATACAAACAGGCCTATGGACCTCCCATCCGAGGTCGTGGGCTGCGCATGTTAAAAATGAAAGCCTAGACGGGGCAGCCCAAAACCCAGCTGATACTTGCTGGCCCAGTGAAAATAAATGATACATGCCAGCTCCCCGGCTTCGTTGTGAATTTATCTCCTATAGTAACTACGTTGAAGCACCTAAAAAATGTAACTATGTTGACAAACCAGTGGGCCCCAATTTCAGTATAGCATTAGGAGGAAGTATTTTTTCGATGAGGCTCTTGCTTGCGTACGGCCATAGACCTGGTGGGTTCCGACTGTCCGCCTCTCCACGTACAGTCCTTTCCAGATTCCTCTCGTTTGTTCAGCATGTTCACAACGGCAGACAGCGTCCTTGCGGCGAGCGCACAAAGGCGCAGGAGGGGGTCCGACCACCTGAGGAAGTGCCTTATTATTAACGAAACTACTGAACTAGCCTAGTGGCCAAGTGACACTACCGGCAATTTGTTCGCCGGGTTCGATTCCACCTCACACCTGTGCAGGGAAAATATCTCCAATTTTTTTGCCTCTACCTTTATTTACATGTGGGTCCCCATTGTCATCTACACACACCACGTCCAACACTTCCCAAAACTTCATCCCTCATTTTCTCTGTGTTTTGCACACTCGACATTGTGTAGGCATTTTGACTGTGCATCATACGAAGATGTGCTATGCATGAATGTTGATCAGCATGATGTTAACTGGCTGGTAGTTCCATTTTCGACCATGAATAAAACTTCCAACATGATGTTAACCCTTTTTGAAAAGGCCGTGCTAATATAAATGCTCTGCCTCTGAAAGTTGCCGTTTCTTATCTGAAACTGAAACTTGTAGTTTCTTCTCTAAGAATCACATTGTCTGCACTTTTATACTCCTATGAAACTACATTTTTTAAGTGCTAAAAATAGATCTCTGGAATTCATAAAATACTTCATATGCTCAATACTGCAAATCTGAAATTCAAAAGACATTCATATCTGAAAGTACTCTCAAAATACACAACACAAAACACAATTCACAACCTGCAAATATTGACAACCCTAAGCTCCTCCTGACAATTCACAACCTGCCCGACTATTGGGCTGGGGGGGGGCAGTCCCCTCCTATTCCTCAGCGGCAGATAGCCGCCCCGTGAGACAATGTGAACGGCGAGGGAGAGGATGGCATTGAAGCGTCGTCGGGCCAACTGCTTTTCTCCACATGCAGTTGGGTTCAGTCGACGAAGACTCCATCGGCTTGCTCTGGCAGGACACCCTCACAAACGGCACCCTGTAGATGCTCGATCCTTCAATCTCTGGTGGATGCTCTATCTGGGATCGATACTCTCACCACCGCTCCCTCATGATCAGATTCGGTGAATCTGTTTGCTCCATGGCCCAGAGGAGCAGCTCTATGTACTCCAGCGTGACTCCCTCTGGGAGTATCGCCGCCTTTTCGCTCTGTTGCAGATATTTGGCCATGGATGTCGCCGTCGCCGCTAGTTGGTCCTTGTTGTCAAACCAAGACTGTATCTCCAACATCCTAGCTAGCTTGACAGGGTCGCCGTCTGCGATCCTCGCGTATCGGTTGTACTCCTCCATCGATCTACTTCTCCACAACACCTTCACTCGCCGGCGGTGGTTTTTGAATGGAAGAGGAGAGGAGCAACGCTGGTTTTGGATTAGAACGGGAGAGAAGCGGCGCTGGTTTTGGACTAGAACAGGAGAGGAGGGGCGGTGGTTTTGAAATGGAAGAGGAGAGGAGCAGCGCTGGATTTAGATTGGAACAGGAGAGGAGCGGCGGTGGTTTAAGAGGAGAAGAGCGGAAGAGCGGCACTGGTCTTGGAAGTAATTTTTTTGTTGTTTTGCGTATTTTGGGTCAAAGTTTGACCTCATACTGTATTTGACAAGCAAAATGTGAATGCATGTCACCAAAAATTGTATCGTTTGGTTCGTATCTGAATGTACTTTCAAATTATATTATTTTTGCAGCGTATAACATATATTTTATGTGCGAAAATCATGGTCAATTATGACCCAGAATAAAAGGGAGACTAGTTAATGTGGGGTCGCTTTCTTAATTGATGGGTAAATTGATTTTGATTTTGATCCAATCACAGCGCGCCGGCCCTCTCGTCCAATCCTAAATTGCTGCCGCACGCTCCTCTCCCTCTTCTCCATTGCAAAACCACCTCCTCTCCTCTCCATCATCTCCATTCCAAAACCACCGTCTCGCCTCTCCCTCTTCTGATCTTCTCCATTGCAAAACCACCTCCTCTCCTCTCCATCATCTCCATTCCAAAACCACCGTATCGCCTCTCCCTCTTCTCTATTGTAAGGCCACCGTCTCTCCTCCCATCTTCCAAAGCTAGCACCGGGCCACTCAGAAGGACATCTATGGAGAGGATGCAGTAGTGAATCAGGCAGATCACCGGCGGCGACCAAATAAAGTTAGCCAGGTTGAAGGAGATCCTTACTTGGTTTGACAATGAGCGGGAGATTTCGAGGACGGTGCGGGCCATGTGGCAATGTATGCGAAAGAGCGAGACGGCGGCGATGAGGGCGGCGATGTACATGTACTCCTCGGCGGCAGTCACGCTGCAGTCCTCCGAGTTCATCGAGTATGTCCTCTAGGTGATGGAGCAGACAGATTCGCCTGAGGCGACAGTCGGGCGGAGGTGGTGGGCGTACAGGTCAAAGGTCGAGCACCCAGACGATAACAAATCGATCGAGTATGGTGTGCCGTTCGTGAGGGTGCAGAGCCAGCCGAATCCACAGGAGTATTCGTTCTCCCACCGCAAAAGGAGGCCGGATGACGCGGCATCGCTACCCCACCGTTCTCCACGGTTCCCTCGACGCTCGCCTAGGTAAGTTTCGCACTAACCTAATCTTCCACCTGCTCATGCTTACAATCAGTGTGGCAGCTAATGAAAATCATGCTTACAATCATTCTCCGAGTACTATGCCAATCACCCTAAAATAGCTCTGGACCTTTGGGTCAAAGTTGTGACACAGTGTACAAATAAAGAAAAATAGATTGGTGCTTCTTTCAGAAAAGAGTACTCCCTAGAAAACTGCCAATATAAGCTACTAGTATTTGGTTAGAGGATTTGCTGCCGAGAAAGATCCGTCCATAGAGAGCGCCACACATCCCACTGGTGGTGGTGGATGCCAATGCGTGCATGCAGCATGGTTGGTGTCAGTAATTTTTACTTGGCACACCTCGCACTCTGCATATATGCCGGTTCCATACGTACATTTGTGTAGTTCCACCAAAATGCAGCTGAATAACCCTATTTGCACAGATAATGAAAAAGCGTGATTACATTATAGTGACACTAGTTGATGAAACACACAAAATAAATAGAAGAAAATATTGCGATAGTATCATAGTATGCCATCTTTGCGAGGCGAGATGGGCCTGCGGCGCCTCATATAGTGCGCCTCATCTTGGACATCGTCCCAAGTCTCCCAGATACACCTTACGCGGTGATGAACATCATTTGTACAATGATAGTACAAGGAGGCACCTTGACACATTCAAATCTCTATTTTTGTACAAATCAACTAAAATTAAGCACCCCAGTTTGCAGAAACGCTTAAACATTAACAATGGGACTAGTTGATGAAACATGCATTAACAAAGAGAAGCACTTTCTTTATCTACATTGGAAATGAAATGATAGAGATGACACTCGCTCTATTTTAACTGTATTATTACTTCATTTTATCAGTGACACTAGGGTCTAGTAGGTGGCAAACGAGGTGTACCGGGCGTCGCAAGGATGGAGGCCGGGGGTGCTTAGACTGGGATGCTGAAGCTGGCTCTTTCGGTCACCAACATGGATGATTCAATTCATGGGACCTTTTGGTGCAGTTCACCTAAAATGAAGCAATGTCCCGTGAGCTAGCAGCTTCTTCTTCAAAAAAATTTAAGAAAAGGGCTCCAGCCTCGGTTCCATTTCCATCAGAAAATGAAACCCACAGAGCTTCTTGTTCATTAGTTGCAATAAAATTGAGTAACATCAAGGTTGGTTTTGAAGCTCCTAGAAGGCTCAGTTATAATTTGGATATCATTTGTGCAGTTCAACTAAGATTGAGAGTGAAATGTATATCTCTATTTGCACAAAAAAAGGTGGAAAGGAGGGTGACTAACAAGTGATGAAACATGCATCAAATGAAAAGAAACATGTTCCTTATCTGAATGGAAATTCTACAAGGACAGTAGCAATTTCTAAAGCAGTGGCATTGCTAGATATTAGTGTGGGCATTAGGATTAACTATGACAACCGTTAAATACGACATTACTTTGGGCACGGGAGAGTAGGCGGACCAGGACAGTTGCATTTCTAACGAAAAGAACCAACTTATCTTAATGGGAAATTTTGGAGGACATGTAAAAAAGTGCCATTGATTCATATTACTGGAGGCATTACATTGAAAACAACATTGGTTTAACGTGTCCTTACTTTTAATAGTGTGACTGCTACATTTTACCAGTGGCATTACATAAGAGTGGCTCGGGGCAACAAACATCAGAACAGGATATCTGGGTTGGTCCCATTTTTGTTCGGTATAGCCACCTTATACTATGTGAGGCTAGCACATCTAGTGCTTGACTTACTCTGTTGACTTGTCCCCTAGTCCCCACTTTCTTTCCTTTTTCAACCAATAGATCTGGTTTATATTGAGTTTGTACTACGTTTCCCTTTTTTCCCTATTAGACCTAGAGACCAGTTGGATAGCCAGTCTATGCTACTTTTCGCCCCCATTATTTCCTCTTTCGGCCAAGTCCTAGATTCAGGTAACAAATCCTCCCCCACCCCACCCCCTTTCTTCGTTGTTTGAACCAAGGTGGTTTTCGAACAGTCGATCGATCCTATCTACGAGGGGGCCTGAGAAATAGTAAAAGATACAAATGCAACGACGTCAGGAGCTCGGGAAGTAGAGCAAGGCCGGTTTCGAAGGAAGTTATCCCTGATGGTCGCCGGGATGTCGCTAGGTGGGAGGCGGGAAGCCGGATCTGCCCACACTATGGCAGCTAGGAAGAAGGGGTCGGAGGCCCTCCCTCGTCAGCGGTGCTTGGGAGAGAATGGCAAGGTAGGCTGATTGGGACACGCCAGCAGTGGGTAAGAGCCGTCGCCGAGGATGACCGCGTGAACATTACACCTTGTCACCTTCCCCGGCGGAGAGGATCCGGCTGGGCCTGTGACCAGCGGTGAGCAGAGAGAGAGAGTGTGGCCACTGTTGTCGTGTTTAGATGTAGAGAGGCCGAGACAATGTGAAGAGAGCAACACTAGCAAGCAAGCATAGAGGCTCCTGCCTATATAGTGGAATAATACTAGTTTTCTTTTGTCTACCGGAGCCGCCTTGACCTCGTCAATGACTGTCGAGAAGTCTTCATGCACGTGCCCCGAGGCGCAGTTGTCGTCATTTTGATCTGAAGCGCCAGATTATAACATATAACACGAAAAAATGCCACATGACAAGAAATCATGACCTCACTACCCAAAGGAGACAACATGAATCCCGACGAACAAACTAGACGAGGAACAAAGCTCAAATTAAAGATAAAATCGTAGAAAAGGGGTCCGTCGATAGATGTCCTAATTAACATAGCCGGCTTGACCTAGATGGCAGCCGAGTAGTGTTCGTGCATGTGCCCCCAATGACTAGCCCAACTCAGTTGTCGCTGTTTAACCCTCGCAGTGATCCGAAGCACATGACACCTAATTTTGCGAGATGACAAGAAACCTTTTTTTAGATTTCTCACCACAACTACAACCATATACAACACAGCCTGCACGATATGTAGACGATAGCCAATCCAGGCGTGTCTGCTGGAGTCCGGTTACATGCATGGACGAACTGATCTCCCGTGTATTGCAGGGATCGTCCAGGCACCAACGTAGTACAACACTTCTCTAGTACTATCGCTCGTCTCCCTCTTCTATTAAGTCACCCGACTTGCGGGGCCGGGGAGTGTGCCTATGGTCGATTCTCAATTGCGGTCCCACATGTGTGTGCAAACGCAATATGACGTGCATTCCATTCGGAGAGCAGCGTGCCAGACCGACCGACCGTCTGGGATGCGACGCGAACGCGACAGGCATGCTGTATACTCCGTACATGTGTACCATCGTTTTCTAGAGGCTTTGCTCCATGGCGCAATCAATGGATACAAAATTAGTATACTGTACTATTTAAAAGTCGAGGGCGGGGCTTTTCCTACGCGGTAGGCGGCGGGGCAGTTCCGCCTAGTCGATTCGACAGAGATGCGAGAAGACAAGGGAGTAGATTGCTGCAAACGTAGGGCTATGTGATTTGACAACGAGTTACTGCTGGACAGGTGGGGCCACGTGATTTGACTTGCCATTATCATTTTAACTGCAGCGCTACGACCGGCGTGAGTCTCCCGATTCCTGACCACCTCCATACAGGTGCCTCTCCCAATGCTCCACCATGTAGTAGAGGCTGGCTCTTGCATGAGAGCCCACTTCTCCACTTTTTCCTTGCCTCTCTTTCCTCCACATATGCAAAAATGCCATGTAAAGCGCACTATTGTACTTACTTTTACTTGCTCCTA
This sequence comes from Aegilops speltoides, assembly GCA_021437245.1. Lineage (NCBI taxonomy): Eukaryota > Viridiplantae > Streptophyta > Magnoliopsida > Poales > Poaceae > Aegilops > Aegilops speltoides. The sequence continues at coordinate 244,752,200 of CM038141.1, forward strand.
CAGGTGTTAAGCTTACCACAAAGGCATAAAGTCTGATGTGGCAAGTTAATCAAGAAGAGAGAGACTAGTTTGGTGACCCAAGGAAGAAATGGTGCTAAGCGCGTGTACCTAGGTGAAAAGACCATTTTGAGTCTATAGATAATTAAATGAAGCAAACTTAGCAACAAAAAATAATAAGCACACCATTTCATTGGAAGAGGTCACTCCTTGGCAAATGCAATAAATACTAGTACTCCATGTGTCCTATAATATAAGAACATTTTTGGCACTACACTAGTGTCAAAAATGTTCTTATATTATGGGATGGAGGGAGTACGAAGAAAGAGGTAGAGAGAAGTAAACAAATAAATACACTTATAGCCAACCTTATAGCTAACCTTGTTGTAGTACGAGTGACTAAGTGATGACTATGTATGACATGCCAACATCAGATAGCCTAATGCACCGTGTTAAATCTCCAAGGGCGCGACCGCGCGTGCGATGCGACGGTCGTGGTAGGCGCGACCATGATACGGGCTGCTGGCAACCCTTGGATCTGAGATCAAACAGTCGCATGCTAAGTTGCTGAAAACTTGCAGAATAACCCTCCCGCGGCAACCGGCAAATTTCCTCCCGCGGGCCATAGTAGGTTTATCGGTTTGCATGCGGGTTTAATGGAGGGGTTTGATGGAGGCGAGGAGGCATGTTCAGCTGGGCGTGCAGTGGACGGCGTGGTACTATTCGATTTGACAACTACAACTAGTATATTATAAAATTAAAAGAAGAGTAGTAGATATAGAGATAAGAATAGAGACTAGGGAGGAGCACCATCTACTACTTCATGGGCTACTCCTGCGCTCCATTCGGCGGCCCCAACGTCCCCTACAGCCACTCCCTCCTGCGCTCCATTAGTGGTCTTTGTTGACATTTGGGGAGCGCACTCTCGCGACTGCTAGCAGCGACGACTTCACCGACGACGACTTCTTCCCCGACCTCGGCAACCTCTTCCTCAACGACATGGGCGACAAGCTCAACGCCAATAGTGTTACTCTCGTTGCACCGTATGTGTTTCTGTCCTTCCTGTTCAAAATCGTGGTGGAATTCATGTTTCTAGTCTGTGTCCTAGACTCGATCTGTTCATCTACTATGCTAGTCCGCATGATTAGTTTAATCTTTGTTATAGCCGTCATGATTTATTTTGTAGTAAATCTCGTAGTAACTTGCTCATATATTCAACGGCCGAAATGTCCCCTACAACCACTCCCGTTTCAAGGACGGCCTGGTTGATGCCTCCAACGAGCCCTTCGTCTACTGCTATGAGTGCCCGGTGCCATTTTGGGGCTCGCCGGCGGACATCGTGCATCACCTGACGCAGGTGTGCGGCGATCACTACTGGCCCTTGGCGAAGAACATCAAGTACGAGGCGTGCTACCCGTTCATCGTGCCGGAGTCGCTGGAGGATCAGCGCCTCCTACTAGTCTCGGAGGAGGACGACAGCGTCTTCCTCTTGATCATGGCCACCGGCGAGGCCCGCGTAGGCCGTCGCCACATCTCTGTAGTGTGCGTCAGGGGCGACGCCGCTGACGCTGACACTGACACGAGACCGATGTACGGGTGCGTGCTCACTATTAGTACCCCTCGAAGGTACGTCAGCAACGACACTGGCTATGTCAAGCTGACTTGGACTCTGCCGAGCTGGGACCTTCCCGCCGATGTGGACATGGAAGATGCATGGTATTATTTGACCCCCAACAATGTGCATGGGGATTCCAAGGAGGTTCACCTGGACATCTGCATTACTAAGTTAAATGTTGATCATTAGTCTTTGCTCAATGTAATCCGCTATCTAAGCATGTGGAGACTTCCATGCATGATCTTGCTCTATTGGAGTATCGCACATGAATAAAAGTGTATCCATTTATGGTTTAGTCTAGAATCTTCCATGTATGAATTTTTACTACAGTACTGGTGAAAGACTTGTGATGAACCATTTCTTCACAAGTTTTGGATGCAGGTTGAACAGTTGAACGCTTTTGTTTGCAAAAGATACTTTTTTATCTATTTCTCCCGGACGTTTCTGAGCTCTAGAGATGAAATAATATCCGAAGAAACCTATCGACACCTGTTACACATGAGATGACCCCACATCCTTTGTCAAAATAAACAACACCACGATCAATGCATTTCACTCTTCCGTGCAACGCACGGGCACCTTACTACTATAGATTAGTACGACCAAAAATTGAACTAACATTATATATAGTACGATAAATGATGATGCATGTCACCTAAAATTATATCACTGAAAATTATGTTCAAATACGATATTGTTTTTGTTGACATGCACTAACATTTTGTCAGTTAAATCTCCAGTCAAATTCAATGGGGGATAAACCACGGCCGATGTAGTAGTACTAGTGTAGAGGGCGGCACTACACGGGAGTCTCACCTCTCACCCCGCTCGTGGCGCGGCAGTAAAGCCGTCATATCACAAAACCCAACCACTCCCAGTAATAAGTGGCCTGATAAAATAAATGTGCAAGCAACCATCACATCCCTCCTTTTTTTTGTATTTCATCTCTCTGCATTTACTTTTTCTGGTTCATCTCGCACACTCGATCCCTAGCTACTACTCCTAGGGCCAGTTCTTTTGGCGGCTTCCCTAGCTTTTCCCATAAGACCAGTCACAGTGCAGAGTAATGCTTCCAATGCATTGGTGCTTATGTGAGGTGCTAAGGGCATTTAAAACCTTAGCAACTAGTCTCCCCAGTGCATTAGTGCTTAGCTTTTGTAGCTAAGCCTCCCTCATTGAATTGTTTAACAATTAAACTCCATCATTCATTGGTTGATAGTCATTTTGCATAGGTTCACGCGCTTAGCATCATTTCCTCCTAGGGTCATCCTAATGCTCTCTCTCTTCTTTAATTGCTTTGCCACATCATTTTCTTGCCGATGTGGCACCCTTAGCACATGTACACCGTGGAGCACTGGGAAGGGCCTAAAACAATAAGGCGCCTCACTCATTTATTTGGGCTTCTAAACTAGTACTAGTAGTATAGTACCTCCATCCTGGTTTATTCCTCACCATTGTAATTTGTGCTAAATTTTGACCAAAGATTTAAGTAATAAAATGTTAATGCATGTGACATGCACCAACATTTCATTAGTTAAATTTATGATCAAAACTTGACATAGATTACAATGAGGACCAATAAACCTGGACGGAGGTAGTAGTTATGGGATTACTAATCTAGAAGCCTAAAAGAACTGGCCCCTGGTACTCCTACTAGTAGTATTACTCAAGTTGGATTTCCAATTGCACGACACAACTTGTTAGGCAAAAAATTTGATACAGGGTGTAGGAAGCGGTTTGGGAATTTGCATGCCTTTCCAACTAGTTAGATACTCCATACAAAGAGATAGAGAGAAGTAAAAAAAATAGCCAACCTTGTTGTAGTATGAGTGACTAAGTGACGACTATGTATGACATGCCAACATTAGATAGCCTAACGCACCGAGTTAAATCTCCAAGGGCGCGACATGAAAGCGATCTGACGGTCATGGTAGGCGCGACCATGATCTGGCTCTTGGCAGCCTTGGATCTGAATCAAGCGGCCGCATGCTATGTTGCTGAAAATTTGCAGAATAACCCTCCAGGATAGGATATTCACCCATAGGTCTAGAATCACGCCATGCAACCATTCGATCTCTGATCCAAGGGCTCCGGAAGCCCGTATCATGGGAGAATGGAAAGCCACTACCTGCCGTTCGCACGCTGGCGATTCGCTCCAACTCGTCCCCTGCCGTCCTTTAATACTACGGCGGTTCGCTCCTAGTCGTCCGTCCTTTCACATTCTGGCAGTTCCACTAATCCTAACCCTCCTCCCAAATCCATGGCATCCCAAATCTCCATGATCGGCGGTGAGTACAAGGTTAGAACCATCACCAGCGATGAGTTTGGCGTCATCTACACCCGTTCTTCCACGACGGTGAAAGGATGCCTTTCTCGCCCGGACGCATGTTTGAAGACTCGAGATGATGAGTGGGTCATTTGGGCTAGATGTTGAGTACACCACAATCACGGGATGAGAGAAGGATCTAAGGGCGAAGAGAGGAAGAAGCCAGCCGTGATCCAGGTTTGCGTGCATGACTTATGCTTGGTCTACCACATATGCCATGCCGACGTTGAATGCCTGGATTTTAAGGACTTCCTCGAGAGCAACCTAGTCAAATTCGTTACTGTAGACTTTGGTAATGACAAAGAAGTCTTGGGTCGGATAGGCCTCGTTGTAGGCAACACCTTCGACCTCCAGAAGGATCGGCTGGTGTCCTCTCGTCAGCCTTCAATGCTGATCCTGGCAGGGGCCATGGTCCATCGTTCGTACGGTAAACTGGAGAAACCTCCATACACGTTTTATCGTTTTGCATGGCAGCGGAATGTACTAGATATAGACCACATCCACTATGCTGCAATGGATGGCTACCTTTGTTTCAATATCTACAAGGGTTGGATGAAGAGAAACAGCCAAATGTGCAGTTCAAGCAAAGAAGTATCAGCCAAGAGGAAGAGGGACAAGGACGAAGTCGAAGACGTGGACGAGGACTCCGAGTAAGGTGGCAGTGTCGTTGCTCATGGTGGTTCTAATGCAGTGTCTACTGGAATTGTTGCAAAGTTTAATTTCAGGTGTGCTTAATTTAATTTGAGGGGTGTGTTGTGCTGAGCCCCTAGCAGAACTATGTTATGTCTCTTCTCGTTACTTTAACTCTTCAGTACATACATACTAGTATTTCTTACATTTCATCTTTTAGTTGGTATAGTACCACCACTCGTTTCTTCACATTATATACGTACAATATATATGGCCAACATCATATAGCCAGCAGTTTAGTTGTCAAAGAATTTCAGGGTACTTAGTTTTGTCAAAGAATTCGGGATGCTTAGTTTTATTTGAGGGTGGGTTGTTTGGACACCATTATTGTGACTATCCTTTTAATAGTACTATATGCATAATTTGGCGTGGCGCTCTCTATATGTACCACCTTTTTTTTAATTTCTAGTATTGCTCCATGGCGCAATCCATTGATACTACTACTGTACAAAAGTATACATTTTTTAAAAGGCTAGAGGGCGGGGTAGTGTAGCTTGGTCGGTTTTACGAGAGACGAGGGCCTTTGTGATTTGACGGCTCATTACTGGTGGAAGGCGGGGCCTTGTGATTTGACTGCTCGTATAAATGCGCCGACGACCTGAGGAGGAGCAAAGAATCGTGCGGTATACTCAAGTTTTCCACTGGCGTAGTACTGCGATGGAGGAGCATGAAACACGACAGCCTAGTGCCATATGGCGATAAAATATGATCTAACTTGCTAGTCATCACATTGTTAGCATTGTTCTATTCATTCCCTCAAAAAAAAACATTGTTCTATTCATGCCTCGCAGAGAACGTGACACATGCGGCGAAACACCCGAAGCAAAAGATGAAACACAGGAGCAAAAGAAGAAGGAAGATTATCACCCCAAATGATCTAATTCGCCGTGGAGTCGTAACTTCTTCTTCATTGCCTCCACGACCGCCATCTCCTTGCACGTCTCCTCCGACATCTCCTTCATTCTGTCCATGACGCGGGATTTCTTGACGCGAGCCTTCATCACCTATTCCACGACCACATTACGTACCTTGACAGCAGCCGTGTGCTTGATGCGGAGCTTCACCAACTCCTCCTTCTGTTCCATGATGAGGGCCTGCAACATCTTCATCGAGGAACTACTATTCTCATGCAGCTTCTTCCAACCGAAGTTCTTCTCCTTCAACAGGTCGATCTCATGGCAGAGCTTCGCCTTGTCCTCCTGAAGTCGCAGGATTTCGCCGGTCGCCTTCTTCTCCGAGGCAATGCTCTTCTTCAGCAGCATCACCAAGCCGGCGGTCAACTCCCCCTGCTTATTGAGCTCAGTGGGCATGTCATCGAGGCTCTCCTTCAGCAACTCCATCAAGCCTTGGATGAACTCCTTCTGCTTATTGAGGTGCTTATTGAGCTGATCGGGCATGTCGTCGAGGGATAACGACTCCAGCGCCGCCGGCTCAGCATGTTCGCCTCCGCGGCTAGGGCGCTCCTGGGAGCCATCGCCTGCCCGTGAGAGATCTTTCGAGGTCTCTGCGTGGCGGCGAGCCCTCTTTTTTTCCCCCAGCCTTGGTTGTCGCTCCCTTGTTACGAGTAGTTCTCGACCTCTGCTCACCGGCCATGGCAACGACGGACGATGAAGAAGCACTTATGAGGAGGAAAGGTAGAGTAATTTTCGGTTAGGTAGTTCCCCTTTTTATGACCTAAGTACTAGCACTAGTACTAATACCTGCATAGTGGGAACACGTTCAGGTTTGGTACGTACTAGTAGGTGTGAGCAGGCTTTGAATGTGATGGGAACAAGGTAAAGATTAATTGATGGTTTTGGTTTGAGGCCGAAGCGGCTCCCGATGAGTTTAGCGAACAAAATTTCAAGTACTACACTACTCAAATGCGTAAATATTATGTTACTGTCAAAAATTGGCACAAAATCCAAAGGAGACCAATGGAAGTACTACTAGCAACCCATGATTTAACTACTCGCATGCGTATGATGGAGTAATAATGTCTTTCTTCCGCCCTCACGTCCACTCAATTTGCGTGCGCTGTATTAATTGACCATCAATGAAGTGAACGACTTTACACACGTCAAATTATCACATGGGGTGGATCTTGGTACAAAATTGCATCCGCCCGTGTACCCGTGTGTGCGTGCGAGGGAATGAGTGTGTGCGTGGCGTGCGTGCACATCTTCGCTTTGTGCATCTACCGCTAGTATGGCTCAGGGAGGACGAGTACATTCTTCTAGAACCAGCAGCACGTCACTATGATCAATCCATGCAAGGAGATCGCGACAACGCCTCCACATGTGCCACATGGCTTCATGAACTGTAAGAGAGACACTATGTAGCATGCCATTGGAATTCTAATTTACGTGTTTTGCACATACTCGAAGTACTAGTAAGGTACACGTGCATTGCACGCATCAGATTTTGCAACCAAATTATGAATAAATACCACACTATAGCATGTAAGCTCTGAGTCATATATGCCTGATGTAGCCCTTCGTTTAATTCTTATAGTTCATCTCATTCAAAATCAATTAGTTTTTATGAAAAAGCTAAGAACGCGGGAATTGGAAAAACATGGGATTATAGTGGAATGTCGTCTTGAATCCTACAGGATTGCACGAGTGTTTGATTGTGCATAGAAAAAACGCAGAATTCTTTCAAAGGGGTTTGAGTGGATGGGATGTTTCCTATGAAATCTAGTGCAAATGAATCATATGGAAAAATTCCTATGGTTTACAATCCTACGAATCAAACAACCAAGATAGGAAAAATTCCTAATGATTAGAATCCTCCGAAATTCCTTTGAGAATCCTTTGAATCAAAGAAGCCCTTAATCTATTTTATGATTCATGGAATTGTGCGTTGTAAAGCATAAAGTAAAAACAAATAATGGCAATTCAACTAGAAAAAAAGTTTGGGTAGTTATGATACGGAAGATTCTAGAATAAAAGAGAACCACTATTGTTTTGAGGTTTGTGCATTATGCTTAAGTTCAACCATGGAGTCTGCTAGATTGTACATGTGGCAAAATCTGGTGGGGGGCTAGAAGATGGTGCGAGGGCGAGTGGAGGAGACTATGAAGGAATGCACAAGTCGGGATCGATATTTAGAGAGTGGGGCGAGAACATCTTATTTATTGCTTGATGATGTGAGTCATGAAAAATAAATGAGCAAGGGGCCAAGCATTGCTAATCCTTCGAGGAGGGTCAATTCATGAACTTAAACCATTTTAGCAGCAATTGTCTAATGATCACATTCATATTAGCCTCGATATATCTTGATGTTAGGGGCGGGGCCCTTCGCCTGTCTTCGCCATTGTGCACGCTGTCGAGAGATGAAGCGGAAGGCATGGATGATGAGAGAGGGACGTTGGATATATAATTAATGTGGGTGTATTAGCTATATATGTTAATCCAATATAGAGAGGTATAGATTGATCGATGTGGACGTGGGAAATAGGGTGAGACCTCACTGGATATATCGATTGATCGGTTTGTGTGGAAAACTATGAAAGACCTAGCTATATACACACATACATAGAGGAACATCGATCGTTGCGCATGCACGCGCGAGAGATAAAGAATGCCCGATATGATGGAGAGGGGGATGTGTGTGGGTGTGTGCCTTCATGGGAGACCGACCTGAAGAAAAAGATTGCATGTGTGCGATGGATAACGCCGACTGGTAGTGTGTGCATGCATGCACGAGAGAAAGTTAGTGGTACAATTATAAAGAGAAGACGACTGTGTGGGTGTAAAAGACTAGGTGAGGTCATAATCAATGTAAAGTTGAATTCAAATATTTGAATAAGAGATCCTGATGTTTGAAACCCATGCATGCATGAATATAACGGAGATCTGCGCGGTGTGGTTTGGAAACGAACATGTTGTAATGTATACACATTGAACAAGGTCAGACTGATTTGAATCTGAGATACCGATGGCAGACATCATTTGGCCACGTCGCATCCGTGCATGGACAACTATTCTAATTGGAGATGATGGCCACCTTTTGAATCACATATCTATATTTATACCCCTATATATATTATATTTTATATTTTTTATATTGTGTGCGGGTAACTTTAACTTTGAAAGATGGTTGTTGGATGAGGCGAATCCGATGGTCCAAATATGGCAAATGTGAGCACTACTGGCCGTGGGATATCATCTAGATTCCACCAGATTTCACCACATGTATAATCTAGAAGACTCCATGGTTGAACTTAAGCATAATGCACAAACATCAAAACACAAGCACTTCTTATTTGTTCTAGAATCTTCCGTATCAGAATTGCCCAAATGTTTTTCTACATGATTTGCCATTATTTGTTTTTACTTTATGTCTTACAACGCACAATTCCATGAATGTTAAAATAGATTAGCTTTCTTATAAAAACTAGATGATTTTGAATGAAATGAACTATAAGAATTAAACAAACATCTACATCATGCATATATGACTCAAGGCTTGCATGCTATAATGTGGTATTTATTCATAATTTGGTTGCCAAATCTCATGCGTGCAATGCACGTCTAAATGGTGTTTGTGTGTGTATTGTGCGTGTTCAGGTGCAAATTGTCTCTTTTTTGGGTACACGTTAAGCTAGTTCTTCCGAAATTTCAAGCCGCGCCTTGTTATGCTGAAAATTCAAGCTAGCGTCTCTGTCTATCATGCTGCGAAACTCCCGCATCTTCAACCCACGCCTTGTTAGCCGGAAATATTTAAGATATATCTTTGTCTCGTTGTGCTCCAACAACTCCCTCCATCTCAACCCGCGCCTTGCTATTCCGAAATTACAACACGCGCGAAAAATCCCACCTCCTATGAAATCCCGACACGCGAAATTCCCGTGGTACCCCTGAACTGAAAGAACCGCCTCAAATCGGTGGGGGTACTTTCGTAACTTACCCCACATTTCGGACAAGCGCGTCCCTAAGACATGGTTCCACACTGCCATCCCATCCGCCCACCCATTCGTACACCGAGGCCGCGAAAACCCACGACGAAACCCCACACCATGCTCCGTCCGCCACCCAGCCGGAGCCTCTTCCCTGACGATGTCGTCCACAGCAACACCTCGACGTCCCTCATCCACCGTACCGGATGAGGATCCGTCCCGCCGGTTCAACCACCCCGTCCTCGACCTCCAAGGAGCTGCCCCGACGTTCGCTCGTCTTTCGTGCCATCACCATTCCCATACTGCCGTCTTCACTTGCACCACTGAAAGAGCATCATCATCACCGTTTCCTCGGATGAAGCTGCGGCCTAATCGGTGCCACCAAAGAGGTTGTACACTAATCGCTGCATTTTCTTCTTCGATCTCACGATGCTGCTGGCGCTCAGTCCCGAGCTGACACGACGCGGCTCCATCCACAGCGGCGTCGCCGGCCACTTCCTCCACGGCGTCGCTCCCTCGGTGGCGACGTCCACATTAGTAGGAGCTGCTACTGCTTTAGCTCTCACTCGCGCCGCTGCTCTGCTCTTGCTCTCGGTCCCCTGCCTGGTCTGCTCTTGCTATTGCTCTTGCTCGCGCTGCTGCTCTCGCTCTTGCTCTTGCTTGCGATGCTGCTCGATTAGCTACACTTGATCGTTGAATTGACTTTTGGGTCGATCGATTTTCGAGGGGTGGGGGGCTCGCCAGGTGAAGGAAGAACCAGCCACAGCGGGAGGGGCTCACGGAAAGGTACCCACTATCTATCTTAGGGTTGAGGTGGGGCGGTGGTCACCGCGGTGGCGGGCGTTAGCGTAAAGTCGCGGAGAAAAAGCTCAACACGGGGGCTAGAGGATGGCTGTGGCGGGCGGACCGGCGGTGGGGAGTGTTTTCGGGGTGGGCGGGGCGGCGCTCCGCTGGCCGCGGGCGATGGGGGGCTGCTGTTTGGCCGGTGGTGGCTGTTGGCTCAGGGGGGTGGAGGTTGAAGATGAACCGCAAGCCCTTGATTTCGTATCCAATGGCTGCAAAATCGACTGACTAGAGATGAAAAAGTCAGTCTACCGACGTGTAGCCTCACCTTGCTAGTGCATTCAGTTTCGACAGCAAAATTCAGTTTCGACAACAAAATTCAGTTTCGACAGTTAAGTTCAGTTCGACAGTAAGTTCAGTTTCGACAGTTAAATTCAGTTTCTACAGTTAAGTTCACAGATGAGCGGTTGGTGCATTTTACATCTAGCACTTTTTGGTTATGTATTTTACGTCATGTATTGGAGATGCTATTAGAATTCCACTCAGGTTAACGTTGTTCGTTATCTCTCTTGTCCTGCTTCAGCCTCGGCGTCGTACAACTCACCGGAGCTGCTCCAACGACGAAACCCTCCATCACAGCGGAGTAGTATCTTGGGCTCCATCTCCAGACGCCTAAGATCTTCTTCCCCTCCTCCGACAGCCAAGTCAGCCGGAGCATCCTCACCGGGCAATTCGACATGGCTTCGCCAAAGAGGTTGTACACTTGTTGCATCTCTTTTTTACTCTACATGTTATATATATTGTCCACTGAGCACTCGTAGTAACGGGAAATACGATTATTTTATCCTACTATATGACAAGCAGTGAGGAACCAGGAAACTTAGCTATCCATGATGGACTCTCTTGAACGGCATCATTATTTATCTTTGCGCGTTTGATCTGTGCATTTGTCGATGGGCCTGGGAGTTGAGCTAGTATGGCAGTGGCCTAGGTCCAAAGTAATAGAAGTAACACAAAAACATTTTTTTAGTGTAGGATTTTCCTTGCTCAAGCCTGCCTACTAGAATCGCCAGTGCTTGAAAGGAAAAGTGAATGAAAAACATAGGAATTGGAAAGCTTGCTATGGTACTACTTTTCATGAATTTGGTGCAAAGGAATGGAGCAAAGGAAAACTGTAGGATTTGTTCCTTTAGTGTCTCCTTGAAAGAAAAACCGTAGGAATTCCAATTTCCACTTCTCCTCCTTTTCATATTCCTATTCATCAAGCATAAGACTAAGAGATAGTAGCATAATAGCATTATAACCGTACATTTTCTTGTGGTTTGACATAATCTCACCATGCTTTTTTTGCATCCTGTGATCTTCCAATTGTTGTGAATCAAACACCCAAATTGGCAGAAATCATGTGTTTTTAAATTCTCTGTTTTGCATGTGCATTCCTATCCTATTCCTGTCTATTTCCTATCCCTGCATTGTTAGAATCCTCAAATTCAAACAAGCCCTTATTCAATTACTTCTGTTACAGATATGTGTCAAAGAAAACCTTGTGTGGTTTGTCCCGCTCTGTTTGTGTTCCACCCAGCTCAGCTGCTCCAACGACGGAAGGGTTCACCATAGCAGGGATCCGCTATCCAGACTGTCTTTCGCCGCCTCAGATCTTCTTCCCCGCCGCCGGCAGCCACGACAACTGCATTATTTGCTTTTTCAGAATATTCAAATCATTATGCAACAAAAGGCAATTTATTTGGAGTGGAGATAACATGACTTCTCCCCTATTTTAAAAATGTTCATAATGTGCAGAATATTATTTCCAGTTCATATGATATGTTCTGGTAATTTTTGAAATCTTAAAAATATTTTATTTGATTGTTTTATTGCTGTTTGAGTGTCCTATTGCATCAAAATGAATTTCTAAAATTGCATTAGGTGAGGAACTATTGTTCCTGTAGTTTATATTAGTAGTAAATATTTTACTGTGTGTCTCTATATTTTTGTTTAGTTTTTATTGTGGTTATTTTATTTTAGTTATTTGTGTTACTGTAGTTTTGTGTTCTAAAAAAAACAGCCGGCTAGCCAGCTACCCAGCCAGCCAGCCGACGCCGCGGCCCACCTAACCCCGCACCGCGCGGCCCAGCAACCGCGGCCCAGCCAACGCAGCGCCGCACCCATTGCCTCGCCTCAGCCGCTGCTAGCGGGCCCCACCCCGCGCCCCTGTTCCTCTGTTTCCCCGAGCCAGAGGAGCGTCGCGCCGCTCCCGCACCTGAGGCCGAACCCGACCCGAGCTCGTGCTCCTGGTCCACCTCGAGCGCTCCCGAGCCGCCGTGTGCAAGCAGAAGACCCAGGGAAACCCCGCACCCCCTGTCCCGATCTTCCTTGTCGCCGCACGCTCTGGTTAGGGCGGAACGGATCTCGCCCGGAGCTCCGCCGTCCGCCGCCGTTCGCCGGAAGATTGCGCCGCCGTAAGAGCTTGTACAGCCGGAACTCTTGCACCGTTCGAATCCCCTCTCGAAGCCACTCTCGCCTGACACCTTCTCGTGGCCGAAAACGCAGCTGAGTCAGAGGAACCCGCCGGCCGACTTCACCGGAGCACACCGCGTTCACGTCGTCACCGCCGCCCGCAGAGGACGCCCCGCCGCCGTTGAATACCACCACCACCTCCGCCACTCACCGCCGCACCCGTCCGTCCCTTCGTCTTCGCAGGAGACCCACCGGAGGAGCGCCGCCGCCGGTGCCTGAAGCCACCACCGTTTTCCCTCTGTTTCCGGTGAGCACGCACACACAGCAAACCCCGACCAATCACAGTCTGACACGTGGCACTTCTCTACAGGACGCGCACAGGAATTGCTACAGTAACGCATGAACTGTGCAGGGGATTTCTGTGTTCTTTTGTTTTATTTTCAGATTTCAACTCTAACTTCAACTAGCTATATCTTTTATTCTGTATACCCAAATTAGGTAATTCTTTTTCCTATGATCTCACAAAAATCAGCACAATATCACAGTACCAACTTTGCACATGTTTGCTCTGTTCAAATTTGAATTAGTTTGAATTTGAATTAAACCTTCCGGAGGCCATAACTCTCAAACCGTTTATCGGATTCGAGTGATTCTTTTTGCGTTGTGACCGTAGTGCAATTTAGGTGCTGTTATGCCGCTGTTGTTGTGTTATTGAAATGATTTTCTTGCTGTTGGTTTTATTTTGGTTCGATTCGTGTTCCGATGATTGATTTGTTGAATTGTGTGAAAGCGTGTAGATTGTCCGGTCGACGCGAACTATTGTCGAGTGTGACTTTCGAACCAGAACCAAGGCAAGTTACATGTTGATCATCCTTTACCTATTGTTTTCTATGCATGTAGTTATATCACACTATGAATATATGCATGTGTATGATTACTATATTATTTTGCTATATGTTGTTGAGCTATCTTCCCGTCATTGCAAATCGTGGTAGTTGTAGGTTGCTATGCTTTGTAGACGGGGGTGGTTCGTGTATTCATTGAGTTTATGTGAGGATTATATATATTTTAACAAATTGAGTAGTAACTCAGATTTAACTCACCTCTGGGCGGAAGTGGTATTGCTTGGTGTTGAGGAAGGCATCATGGGGTCTTGCACCTTTTCTAAGGCCATGCGCTCATGAGAGTGCACCCTAAGTGGAATGCCGCCTGTGTTCAAAAAGATCGACAGACTTAGTGACTAGTAGCTTCCATGTGCGGCCCTTGGCTATATGGGCTCTGGCTTAGTTGATCGAGTTGTTGGAACCCTAGCCCATAACGGTGTAAACAGATGTAGCATATGTAGGTGGGATGTGGCCGTCGGTGGTTAAGGAACCTCTTGAAAGACTTCATCTCAATCTTGGATTGGGTCCGATGGGTAAAGCGTACTAAACTCTGCGAGTATTAAAACTAATCATGATTAGCCGTGCCCCCGGTTATGGGTAAATTTGAGCCACTATGCCATTACAGTTGTTGGATGATCTTGACAGATGTGACACTTAATAATATTTGTGGGCAACTTAATAAAGGGTAGGTTGGAGTTGATTTTGCCAACTCAACCTTGTGTAGTTAATTGTATTAATAAAAGAACTAAATAAAAATTTGACTATTAGGTAGTTATTAGGATAAAATCAGCTTTATGCAAAAATAAACCCTCAAGCCTTCCTTTGTTGTACTATGAATATACATGTAGGTCTGCTATATTATTACTCCTTTGTAACTTGCCAATACATTCAAAGTATTGACCTATATGGCTGCAACGTCTCATGTTGCAGGATATTGAACGAAGAGTAAGGTACCGTTAGGGTCGTGATGCACCGCACTCGGCATCGCCCGATGGGCTATGATGGGACTCATCCTTATTTTCTGCTACTTTCCGCTGTTTGATTGAATAAAGCTAGCCAAGTGCTATGCAGATTGTTTTATTTTATACATTCTGGATCATACGATGTAATAAATGATGCACTTGCTATTCTGGTATTCATCTATACTGTGTGTGCTAGCGAGTTCGATCCAGGGACTAGCACGATAAGCACAGAGACTAAATCCTTCGAGATTTGGTCGTTACAGGCAGCAATCAGTACTATCTGTCTACTATCTGGTTAATCTTCGGTGTCTACTATGAGTTTCATGTTGGGTGCAAACAAACATTAAAGGAGACAATATTTGTATTTTTTAACTAAAGCTATTATCTGGTTTTGGGTATATCCACAATTTGCTACCATCACTCTGGATTTGTGCATGCACTCCTTACAAATAATCTCACTATGTTTTATTCCTATGCATGCCAGTTATTGTACACAATGGAACTGATCTTGTAGAGCAAAAGAGACGAGCCTTGCGTGGCAATAAAATTTCATGCAGACATCGTTCAATGGTCGGCGCAAAGGCAGCCCCCCTCCACCCATTTCGGATCGTAATCAAGAGGAAGATAAGCTGTTCGAGGGGATTCGAAGAGAAGACCACTCCTATTTACCCCATGAGGTCTTCGCTCTAACTTGGCATGCTGATGTTGGTAATATCATGCATATGGTGCCTTGCATTGCTTGTTGTATACATTAAAGATGTCATCTGCTTAGTTTAGACATGCTTTGTGTCAATGCCATCTGTTTTGTTTCTTTATCGTATATGTGAATCATGCAATGCCATCTTGTTTACCTAGGCATCATATATGTGAATTTTGCAATGCCACCCTGGTTAGCCAGTCATCTTATATGTGAATTATATCATGCCATCATTTTTTATTACGTGTTAAATTTGTCAACAATTTTAGTACATTCAATTACTCTTCCTATGCATCAGCCATTTGGCACAGTCATGGAAAAATCTGGAGTGGAAACAAGGTCTTCAGAGCAGACAATGCTATCTAACGAAGCGCATGTCTTGCTGGTTACCGATAGCTCCTCAGAGGAGGATTCAGAGACAGATGACCAGTCATATCCGCCCCCCAAGGTGCATGCCCTAACTTGGCAGGGTTATGTTGCTCATATCATGCGTATGGTATATTGCATTGCTATGTCATTTGCTTAGTTTAGACATGCTTTGTGTGAATGCCACCTGTTTAGTGTCTAATTACCATATATGTGAATTATGCAATGCTACTTGTTGCCAGACATTATATATGTGAATTATGCAATGTTATCTTGTTGCAAGGCATTATGTATGTGAATTATGCAATGCCATGATGTTGAGGCAAGCGTCATATATGTGAATTATATCATGCCATCCTTTTTTTGTATTTCTCATTGCTTTCGTCGACAATGTTTGTATATTCAACTGCTCTTCCTGTGCATCAGCCATTTGAATTGGTGATGGAGAAATCTGGAGTGAAAACAAGGTCTTCAGAGCAGACAATGCTACCTGCTGAAGCATATATCTTGCTGCTTACAGATAGCTCTTCAAAGGAGGATTCAGAGGCAGATGACCAGTCCTATTATCCCACTGAGGTGTATGCTCAAACTTGGCAGGGTTATATTACTCATATAATGCATATGTTGTATTGCAATGCTTAGTTTTTACATCATATACACAATATTGAATGCCATCTCCTTAGTTAACGCATCATATATGCGATTGCCCTCTGCTCACTTCCTTAGTACATAAATCATATATTGAATTATGTCATGCCATGATGTTTACATAGACAGCATGTATCTGAATTATGGCATGCCAACCCATTTTCTAAAGACATAATTTAGTTATATCATCTCATCCTATTTACATAGTCATCATATTTTAAATTATGTCATTCTATCCGTGAATTATATCATGCCATCATGTTTCCATCGACGGCATGTCTGTGATTTATGGCATGTCAACCACTTTAATAGACACATCGTATAGTTATATCATGACATCCTGTTTACATAGTCATCATATTTTGAAGTATGTCATTCTATCATGTTTAGTTAGCCATCATACATGTGAAATTGTGTCATGCTATCCTGTTTAATTAGCTATCATATACGTGAAATTATGTCCTCCTATTCTGTTTGCTTAGACAACATAAATGTGAATTATTTCATGCCCTGTTTTCTTCCCTACTATCCATTGCACCTATCTATATTACAATGTCTGTACATTCAATTACTTTTCTTGTTTATCAGCCATTTCAATTGGAGGGAGTGATGGCGATATCGTGGGAGTAAAACACGGTCTTGAAAAGATCGTCTTTGCATGTTGTTGCAGATAGAACCACGGTTGTACTTGCCCAAGAACCAGCCCCACCACACATAACCCACACTCATGCAGATTGTACCCCTACCCAGTTGGACAAAGAACTAGCTACACCCCTTCTAACACTACTAGGAAAAGGCATGCTAGTGGCGCACCAGTTTGCCTTCTAATGGCGCATGGTGGTGCGCCACCGCATCACGCCATTAAATTTCTTTCTAATGGCGCACCACATATGCGCCATTAGAATCTGGTATTCTAATGGCGCTTTTGTGATGCGCCATTAGTCTTGCTCACAAGATGCACCACTATTATCGCTATACTTACAACGCAGCATATTGTAGTGCGCCATTAGTAACAACTTTTTTAATTCTTTTCTTCTTAATCTCATGTCACTATTTCACATATGAGATATTCAACACATATATATGTACAACAAGCATCCATATAGCAATCATATATGTACAACAAGCATCCATATAGCAATCATATCCAACACACAAGTTTCATCATATATACATACGTACATAGCCAACACATAGTTAAAATCGTTACAAAAGTTTCACATTGTTCATCCAACACCGTTATCCATCAATTCACAAAAGTTTCACATTCATACAAAATAAAAACAGAAATGGAAAAGAAGCACCCCATCCACGCAAGCTTCCGTCAATTAAATCAAATCTGCAAAATGATAAACAAGAAGTTAGAAGAAGAAAAGAAGAAGACTAGAAGAAGAATAAGAAGAGTTTTGGAAAAGAAGAAGATTAAGAAAAGACAATAAGCTTATTATGTAAACTTGATCATTTTGTGCTAACATAAGTTATTTTGGAGCTAACCTATAGGAAACTAAGCATATAAGGTCTAAGTTAGTATATTAGAGCCAACTTAGGTAAAATGAAGCTAACCTATGTCATTTTGGAAAAGAAGAAGATTAAGAAAAAGACTATAAGCTTATTATGTAAACTTGATCATTTTGTGCTAACATAAGTTATTTTGGAGCTAACCTATAGGAAACTAAGCATATAAGGTCTAAGTTAGTATATTAGAGCCAACTTAGGTAAAATGAAGCTAACCTATGTCATTTTGGAAAAGAAGAAGATTAAGAAAAAGACTATAAGCTTATTATGTAAACTTGATCATTTTGTGCTAACATAAGTTATTTTGGAGCTAACCTATAGGAAACTAAGCATATAAGGTCTAAGTTAGTATATTAGAGCCAACTTAGGTAAAATGAAGCTAACCTATAGGAAACTAAGCATATTAGAGATAACATAGGTAACTAAGTATATATATATCATTTTGGATAGCTAACCTATAGGAGATCGACATACACGACAAAGTAGGCAGTTCTTCTCCTTCTTCTCCTTCATCTCCTCGATCGCCTAGGCGGCGAGGCTGTGGAGGCAGTGGAGGTAGTGGGATGTAGTCTTCTACCACAATTGGCGTGGTCATGTTGCCCGGTGTGGGATCGCCGGCGCCACCACCGGTGCATGGTCATTGTCAGGCACCACCACCATCGCGAGGCCACCTTGAGCACGACCATCGCTAGGTCATCCTCAGCCACCTCCATCTCTTGCCCATGGTCACCACCACCATCTCTTGCCCTTGGTCGGCCACCACCAGCGCTAGGTCATCCTCGGCTGATGCCCATCCTCACTCTGCTCCTCTTCTCCCGCACTCCAGTCCGGTCATCCTTCTTGTTGTCTATCTTTGGTGCGGAATCGCTGCTGCTTTGTCGCTCTGCCGAGAATCGCTGCAGCTTCGCTACAACCATAGTCATTGCTGCTTTGGCTGTAGCGATGTCATTCGCTGCTGCTCCTACCTATCCAAAATGCAACAATGATCGTTAACAATCGATGTGAGACAAAGCCAAATGTAGAGGAATAAGAAGAGGCGAGCGTCATCGGCATCATCATCGGCGTATCGCATCGACACATAGTCTTGTTGTACACCTTCACGATGAGCATGTTGGCGCGTCGTGTCGTGCACTGAAGACAAGGAAGTACCCAGCTGCAGGTCGTGAGGCACGGTAGAAGTTCTCCCACCCACGAGACAAGTACATGTGGCCCTTCTTGATGCATGTTGCACATCCCACTGCTGCGAAACCCGCTGCCGCTACTGTCGCAGCTTCACATTATTTGGCGGATCTTCACCCATCAGCATGTTCATAAACTGTCGGGCAGCCTCTGCGGTTTGGGAAAATGAGTGATGTAGCAAACAACAGATATCATAATGAGATGGGTGAAGGGGAGATCTCTCTCATTTTATATACCAGCGTCATGGATCCAACTGAAGCCTCAAGTATGATAGTGAAGAACTCGGAATCATCCAACTCAGATCATGTGTCGCAGATCGGCGGTGGCTGCTTCCGCCATCTCTGATAAGCAGCAGAAGAGACCAATTAGTACCCTTACAACAAATCATAAAACATGCATTAGTCGCAAGTACCCCATATGTCCTATTTTTAACAAAGTCATGCTAAAATTCACGGAAAATTTCAGCATGACCTTTGCTGAAAATAGGACATATAATGTCTGAATTGCGGAAGCGGAAGTTAATCGACATTCCGGCAAACTCAAGAACCTCTCGGGTACTGCAAGTTCATCACGATACAATGGTCGGAGACAAAACCCAACAAACTAGCAAGTCTTTCTCAATGTGATCACAAGTAATTCAGAGGCATCACAATAAAGCAACACCTGCACTAGCCTAAAAACAAGTGAAGTTTCACCCATATAAGAACAACTTTATAAAAAATTTAGTTCTATGTTGCATTTTAGTTCTTGATGTTAACAAGAGTGTTTGTCAAAAGGAAAAACAAAGTTCATGGCGGTGTAGCTAGCTTCTCATGCATCCCTCTTATCATCTAGCTAGCTAACTCTTGAATCCATGGGTGTCCAAGATTTTCTTTATAATTATTAGTATATCATCGTATGAGCAGATAAATCTTAAAAAAATTATGAATAGAGAGAAAAGAAAGGAAAGAACGATAGCAGTAGTACTACTACTAGCTAGCTAGCTAGTAATTGATCTAGCTTCGCATGCATTTCTCTGAATTTTGTTATACTTAAACACTACAAGGAATTATACTTTGTCATAGCTATTAGTCTTTGGACTAAGGGCACTAACACACTAGTAAGTGATAGGCAACCATCCTACATGGAAATGTGAAGAGTTACATGGATGAGTACCAGCTCTAAGTGAAGGCTCAATGGATTCAAGATCAACCGGTGAAGTTGCCCAAACCTGCAAGGAAAGAGAGAATATAAAGATCAAGAAAAGCGGCAAGGTTTGAATTCACCTAGCAATCCTTTGCAAATGTTAAAATCAATCCTTTGCTAATCTGAACCTAATGCATTACGAATTTCGAACACTAGTTGGCAAGCTGTTCTTGACTTCTTGACATATGGTTGTGAGTCCACCAGGAAAAAACTGTCACAAATTAACAAGGCTCACCAACTTCACTTTTACTCAAATGGCAGCAATGGTATAGGTTAAAAAAATTACATGCTGCCAAAAGAGGAAAAAATAAACAACACATAAACAACGCAAAATTCATGAATTTGCATACAGAATTTCAAACTACAAATAGTATATACTAGATTTAAAATTAGAGGTTTCTATCATCATCAACGGAACATAATTAAATTATCACAGTAGATAAAATGGCAGCAAATTAAAATTAGATAAACTATCACAGTAGATACTTGCGACATAAACAAATGGCATCAAGAAGAGTCGAAACAAATGGCAGCACGCATGAAGATTCAAACAGCAACATCACTATTTCTTCAAGGCCACAAGCAGCACAATTCTTACAGAGATTGTAACATCATACTACTGCCAACTACACACACGAAGCTGCCGCCATCAGCTCATGAAAGCGGCAGCGAGGGCAGCCTAGGATGAGGTGAACTTTGTGACGGCCTTGGTGCCCTCGGAGGCGGCGTGCTTGGCGAGCTCCCTGAACTCATCTTCACCATGTATAGGTTGGGGAGGGAGGAAGGATGGAGAGGAGGAAGGAGGAAGGAGGAGAGGTACACAGGCGGCGCGTGCCGGTCGCCGGAGTCGGGGTCGGGTCGGGGTCCGAGCTCGTCCAGGTCCTCGCTCACCGTGATCGAAGGAGAGCAGGGGCGGTGGGCGGGCGGGAGGAGGAGGACTCTGCGGGAGGGAGGAGGAGAGGAGGAGGGCGGCGCGGGCGGAGAGAGAGAGGAGGCGGGCGGCGGGGCTCGGCCGATCCCGTTCGAGGCGCGAGGCGGCGGGGTGGACTCTGCGGGGTCGGGCGGCGGCGCTGGGCAGCGCAAGACCACGGCGGGCGGCGGCACCGGCAGCGGCTGGCGCGACAGACGGAGGGGCGGAGCAAGGAGCGGCGTCGGTGAGAGGAACAGTGAGATCTGGCGAGGAGGAGGGAGGCAACAGTGAGAGGGGAGCAGGTGAGCTGGGAGAGGATCTAATGGCGCACGCAAGCCCAGTCGCCATAAGTACAACCATTCTAATGGCGCACCCGCCCAGTGCGCCATTAGAATTTACTAGCCTGATTTGTCGGGTTATATACCACATAACCCCACTCCATCGAACAAGCCCACTATAGCCCGGTGGTCAAGACGCAAAGACACACACGAGGAGGTCCTGGGTTCGATTCCCAGGCTCCCCATTTTTTGTATTTATGCATTTAAAATGATGTTTGATATTTATTTGTGTTTAAATATGTTCAAACTTGTTTAAATCATAATAGTAATATTTTTTATCAAAATAGAAATAATTTTTTAAAAAATATCATCAAATTTGTTATTTGAAAATATTTATGAATATGAAAAAATGTTATCAAATTTATTATTTGAAAATATCATCAAATTTCTTATTTGGAAATATAATCAAATTTGTTTTTTTTGCAATTTTAGTTGCATCCATTTGTGACGGTGGAGGCGGGCCGGGAGGTGCGGGGAGGTGCAGTGGTCGTCGACGGCGGTGGAGTGGGGGACGGTGCGGGCCGGGGGTCGGCGGCGGCAGTGGAGCGAGGAGGTGCGGTGGGGCGTCGGCGGTGGAGTGGGGAAGGGTGCGGGCGGGGGTCGGCGGTGGAGTGGGAATGGTGTTTTATATTTATTTGTGTTTATCAAACTTGTTTAAATTATAACGATGTAATATTTTTTATAAAAATAGTAAAAAATAAAAATATGTTCAAAATGTCTTGGTCTTGTGGGCGGGCAGTGCTCGGCGGTGGAGCGGGAGGTTGCGATGGGTAGAGCTAGCGGGAGGTCTTGGTGCGATCGAGATGGAGGATCGAGGTCGAGATGGAGGGATCTGATAATGGCGCACATACAGGCGGTGCGGCATTAGAAGTTATATATAATGTGGCGCATTGGGTGAAACATGCGCCATTAGTTTGTATGGGAAAATGGAAAAAAAAGAAATTCATACTAATGGCGCACTCTGTCCGCCGTGCACCATTAGAGTCTTCCACTCTAATGGCGTATGAGGAACAGGTGCGCCATTAGTATATAGTAGTGGCGCACTGCTCCCACGGTGCGCCATTAGAGTCAATCCTATCTATAGGCCTTTTCCTAGTAGTGTAACCCCAACCCCAGCAGATAGACACCCAGTTCCCGTTGACATAGCAGCGCCTCCACCACAGAGCACCCAAACACGAGCAGTTAGTAAGGCAATTGCAGTGCCCAAATCACGAGGACCACCACTCCGAACCCGAAGTCAACGCTTAAAGCAGAAGAAGAATTGTTCTCAGGACAGGTTCCGTAGCTATGGTTCATACTACTTTGCTCTTGCATCAATATATTTACTGATAGCAACTAATTTCAAATTTGAAGGATGCAATTGAAACTCCAGTGGCGCAACAGGTATGTTTTAAACCTGTTTCTTCAACGTGGTTGGCTGTTTGCTGTTGTAACTTGCTCTATTTTGATTTCAGTTTCAATTTAATAAATAGTTATGTTCTCATGCAATGCACATTACAAGTGTTGTTATTGTTCTGTAGTTTCCCACACTTATATTATGTCTATGCTATTTTGTCTTAAATAGATATGATTCGAACTATATCTATCTTGATTTGGCAACATAAACTAGAATGATATAGACCATACAGTGACCATACTACATAGATATATGTTTGTTTCATGCTGTTATCCTATCCACCTTACTATTGAACTGGTTTACCAAAATGAGTTTCATATAGTACATTGTAAACCCGAGATGTGTTTGTTTGTTTATCTTTTAGAACGCGGATAAAATATTGGAGAAGAGTACCCCGTTATGCAATGGTAAAGGAAGTAATGCAGATAAGGTTCAAGATAGTGAGACATGTTGGAAATATGCCCTAGAGGCAATAATAAATTGGTTATTATTATATTTCCTTGTTCATGATAATCGTTTATTATCCATGCTATAATTGTATTGATAGGAAACCCAGATACATGTGTGGATACATAGAAAACACCATGTCCCTAGTAGGCCTCTAGTTGACTAGCTCGTTGATCAATAGATGGTTACTGTTTCCTGACCATGGACATTGGATGTCGTTGATAACGGGATCACATCATTAGGAGAATGATGTGATGGACAAGACCCAATCCTAAGCCTAGCACAAAGATCGTGTAGTTCGTATGCTAAAGCTTTTCTAGTGTCAAGTATCATTTCCTTAGAACATGAGATTGTGCAACTCCGGATCTGATAGGAATGCTTTGGGTGTATCAAGCGTCACAACATAAGCGGGTGGCTATAAAGGTACACTACGGGTATCTCCAAAAGTGTCATTGGGTTGGCACGAATCGAGGCTGGGATTTGTCACTCCGTGTGACGGAGAGGTATCTCTGGGCCCACTCGGTAGGAC
Source organism: Aegilops speltoides (assembly GCA_021437245.1). Classification (NCBI taxonomy): domain Eukaryota; kingdom Viridiplantae; phylum Streptophyta; class Magnoliopsida; order Poales; family Poaceae; genus Aegilops; species Aegilops speltoides. The sequence continues at coordinate 244,776,006 of CM038141.1, forward strand.
ATCATCATAATATGCACAATGTGACCAAGGGGTTGATCACGGGATGGCGTGTTCTGAGCGAGTAAAGAGACTTGCCGTGCGAGATTGAACAAGGTATCGGGATACCGACGATCGAAACTTCGGGCAAATCTTGTACCACTAGACAAAGGGAATTGAATACGGGATTGATTGAATCCTTGACATCGTGGTTCATCAATGAGATCATCGTGGAACATGTAGGAGCCAACATGGGTATCCAGATCCGCTGTTGGTTATTGGCGGAGAGTTGTCTCGGTCATGTCTCGTGTCTCCCGAACCCGCACGGTCTACACACTTAAGGTTCGATGACGCTAGGGTTATAGGGAATAGATGTACGTGGTTAGCGAATGTTGTTCGGAGTCCCGGATGAGATCCCGGATATCACGAGGAGTTCCGGAATGGTCCGGAGGTAAAGATTTATATATGGAAAGTTGTTGTTCGATTTCCGGGAAAAGTTCAGTTTTTTCCGGTATTGTACCGGGAAGCTTCCAGAAGGTTTCGGAGGATTCCGGAGGGGTCCGGAGGTCAGGAAAATGTTCCACCACGTCCAATACAGCAGCATGGGCTGTAAGGGGGCGCCCTAGCCTTAATGGGCTAGGGGCACCAGCCCCCCCCCCCAAGGCGCATGCGCATGGGAGAGGGGAAACCCTAAGGGGGAGGGCCTCCACTTGACTTGGGAGGCACTCCTCCCCCCTTGGCCGCCGCCCCCAACCCTAGATGAGATCTAGGGGGCCGACTCCCTCTCTCTCCCACCTATAAATAGTGGAGGGGTGGGAGGGCAGCCACACCCAAGTTTTGGCGCAGCCCTGCCACTCTCCCAAGTCCTCCCCTCTCCCGTAGTGCTTGGCGAAGCCCTGCAGGATTGCCACGCTCCTCCACCACCACCACGCGGTTGTGCTGCTGCTGGACGGAGTCTTCCCCAACCTCTCCCTCTCTCCTTGCCGGATCAAGGCATGGGAGACGTCACCGGGCTGCATGTGTGTTGAACGCGGAGGTGTCGTCCGTTCGGCACTAGGATCATCGGTGATTTGGATCACGGCAGTGCGACTCCATCAACCCCGTTCACTTGAACGCTTCTGCTTAGCAATCTACAAGGGTACGTAGATGCACTCTCCTTCCCCTCGTTGCTAGATTACTCCATAGATTGATCTTGGTGTTGCATAGAAAATTTTGAATTTCTGCTACGTTCCCCAACAGTGGCATCATGAGCTAGGTCTATGCGTAGTTACTATGCACGAGTAGAACACAAAGCAGTTGTGGGCGTAGATGTTGTTAATTTTCTTGCCACTACTTGTCTTATCTTGATTCGGCGGCATCGTGGGATGAAGCGGCCCGCACCGACCTTACACATACGCTTACGTGAGACAGGTTCCACCGACTGACATGAACTAGTTGCATAAGGTGGCTAGCGGGTGTCTGTCTCTCCCACTTTAGTTGGAGCGGATTCGATGAAAAGGGTCCTTATGAAGGGTAAATAGAAATTGGCATATCACGTTGTGGTTTTACGTAGGTAAGAAACGTTCTTGCTAGAACACCTATTGAAGCCACGTAAAAACTTGCAACAACAATTAGAGGACGTCTAACTTGTTTTTGCAGCAAGTGTTTTGTGATGTGATATGGCCAAAGGATGTGATGAATGATATATGTGATGTATGAGATGATCATGTTCTTGTAAAAGGAAACACGACTTGCATGTCGATGAGCATGACGACCGGCAGGAGCCATAGGAGTTGTCTTTATTTTTTGTATGACCTGCGTGTCATTGAAGAACGCCATGTAAATTACTTTACTTTATTGCTAAACGCGTTAGCCATAGAAGTAGAAGTAGTCATTGGCGTGACAACTTCATGAAGGCACGATGATGGAGATCATGTTGTCATGCCGGTGACGAAGATGATCATGGCACCCCGAAGATGGAGATCAAAGGAGCAATATGATGTTGGTCATATCATGTCACTATTTGATTGCATGTGATGTTTATCATGTTTTTGCATCTTATTTGCTTAGAACGACGGTAGTAAATAAGATGATCCCTCATTAAAATTTCAAGAAAGTGTTCACCCTAACTGTGCACCGTTGCGAAAGTTCGTCGTTTCAAAGCACCACGTGATGATCGGGTGTGATGGATTCTAACGTTCACATACAACGGGTGTAAGGCAGATTTACACACGCGAAACACTTAGGTTGACTTGATGAGCCTAGCATGTACAGACATGGCCTCGGAACACGGAAGACCGAAAGGTCGAGCATGAGTCGTATAGAAGATACGATCAACATGAAGATGTTCACCGACGTTGACTAGTCCATCTCACGTGATGATCGGACACGACCTAGTTGACTCTGATCATGTAATCACTTAGATGACTAGAGGGATGTCTATCTGAGTGGAAGTTCATAAGATAAACTCAATTATCGTGAACATAGTCAAAAGGTCTTTGCAAATTATGTCGTAAGCTCTCGCTTTAGTTCTACTGTTTAGATATGTTCCTAGAGAAAATTTAGTTGAAAGTTGATAGTAGCAATTGTGCGGACTAGGTCCGTAAACTGAGGATTGTCCTCGTTGCTTCATAGAAGGCTTATGTCCTTAATGCACCGCTCAGTGTGCTGAACCTCCAACGTCGTCTGTGGATGTTGCGAACATCTGACATGCACGTTTTGATAACTACGTCATAGTTCAGTTAAATGGTTTAGAGTTGAGGCACCAAAGATGATTTCGAAACGTCGCGGAACATATGAGATGTTTCGAGGGCTTAAATTGGATTTCAGGCTCGTGCCCACGTCAAGAGGTATAAGACCTTCGACGAGTTTCTTAGCCTACATACTAAGGGATAAAAGCTCAATCGTTGAGCTTGCGCTTAGATTGTCTGAGTACCACAATCACTTGAATCGAGTGGGAGTTAATCTTCCAGATGAGATAGTGATGTTTTTCCAAAGTCATTGCCACCAAGCTGATAGAGCTTCGTGATGAACTATAACATATCAGGGATAGATATGATGATCCTTGAGATATTGTGATGTTTGACACCGCGAAAGTAGAAATCAAGAAGGAGCATGAATTGTTGATGGTTGGTGAAACCACTAGTTTCAAGAAGGGCAAGGGAAAGAAGGGATACTTCATGAAACGGCAAATCAGCTGCTGCTCTAGTGAAGAAACCCAAGGTTGAACCCAAACCTGAGACTAAGTGCTTCTGTAATAAGGGGAACAGCCACTGGAGCAGAATTACCCTAGATACTTAGTAGATGAGAAGGCTGTCGATAGAAGTATATTGGATGTACATTGTATTAATGTGTACTTTACTAGTACTCCTAGTAGCACCAGGGTATTAGATACCGGTTCGGTTGCTAAGTGTTGGTAACTCGAAATAAAAGCTACGGAATAAACGGAGACTAGCTAAAGGTGAGCTGACGATATGTGTTGGAAGTGTTTCCAAGGTTGATGTGATCAAGCATCGCACGCTCCCTCTACCATCGAGATTGGTGTTAAACCTTGCTTTGAGCATAGACATGATTGGATTATGTCTATCGCAATACGGTTATTCATTTAAGGAGAATAGTGGTTACTCTGTTTATTTGAATAATACCTTCAATGGTCTTGCACCTAAAATGAATGGTTTATTGAACCTCGATCGTAGTGATACACATGTTCATGCCAAAAGATATAAGATAGTAATGATAGTACCACCTACTTGTGGCACTGTCATGTAAGTCATATTGGTATAAAACGCATGAAGAAGCTCCATGTTGATGGATCTTTGGACTCACTCGTTTTTGAAAAGTTTGAGACATGCGAACCATGTCTATTGGTGTATATGCATGAAGAAACTCCATGCAAATGGACCATTTGGACTCACTTGATTTTGAATCACTTGAGACATGCAAATCATACCACATGGGCAAGATGGTGAAAGCCTCGTTTTGATAAAATGGAACAAGAAAGCAACTTGTTGGAAGTAATACATTTTGATGTGTGCAGTCCAATGAGTCTTTGAGGACCTTGATGGATATCGTTATGTTCTTACTTCACGGATGATTTGTGTGAATCTTGAGTATATTTACTTGATGAAACACAAGTCTGAATTATTGAATGGTTCAAGTAATTTGAGTGAAGTTGAAGATCATCGTGACAAGAGGATAAAATGTCTATGATATGATCATAGAGATGAGTATCTGAGTTCTGAGCTTTGCACATAATTAAGACATTGTGGAAATTGTTTCACAATTAATACCGCTGGAACACCATAGTGTGATGGTGTGTCTGAACATCATAGTTGCACCCTATTGGATATGGTGCGTTCCATGATGTCTCTTATCGAATTACCACTATCGTTCATGGGATAGGCATTAGAGACAACCGCACTCACTTTAATAGGGCACCATGTAATTCCGTTGAGACGACACCGTTTGAACTATGGTCTGGAGAAACCTAAGTTGTCATTTCTTAAAAGTTTGGGGCTGCGACGCTTATGTGAAAAAGTTTCAGGTTGATAAGTTCGAACCCAAAGCGGATAAAATGCATCTTCATAGGACACCCAAAACAGTTGGGTATACCTCCTAATTCATATTCGAAAGCAATAGGGATTGTTTCTTGAATCGGGTCCTTTCTCGAGGAAAAGTTTGTCTCGAAAAGTTGAGTGGGAGCATGGTGGAGACTTGATGAGGTTATTGAACCGTTACTTCAACTAGTGTGTAGGAAGGCACAGGAAGTTGTTCCTATGGAGCCCACACAAGTAGAAGCTTATGATAGTGATCATGAAGTTTCGGATCAAGTCACTACCGTACCTAGTAGGGTGACAAGGATGCGTACTACTTCAGAGTGGTACAGTAATCCTGTCTTGAAGGTCATGTTGCTAGACAACAATGAACCTACGAGCTATGGAGAAGCAATGGTGGGCCCATATTCCGACAAATGGTTAGAAGCCATGAAATCTGAGATAGGATCCATGTATCAGAACAAAGCATGGACTTTGGTGGACTTGCCCGATGATCGGCAAACCATTGAGATAAATGGATCTTTAAGAAGAAGACGGACGTGGACGGTAATGTCACCGTCTATGAAGCTCGACTTGTGGCGAAGAGTTTTCCACAAGTTCAAAGAGTTGACTACGATGAGATTTTCTCATACGTAGTGATGCTTAAGTCCGTCGGAATCATGTTAGCATTAGCTGCATTTATGAAATCTAGCAGCTGGATGTCAAAACGAGTTTCCTTACCAGTTTTCGTAAGGAAAGGTTGTATGTGATACAATCAGAAAGGTTTTGTCGATCCTAAGGATGCTAAAAGGTATGCTGGCTCCAGCGATCCTTCCATGGACTGAAGTAAGCATCTCGGAGTTGGAATGTGCGTTTTGATGGAATGATCAAAGATTTTGGGTTTGTACAAAGTTTATGAGAAACTTGTATTTCCAAAGAAGTGAGTGGGAGCACTATAGAATTTCTGATGAGTATATGTTGCTGACATATTGTTGATCAGAAATGTTGTAGAGTTTCTGGAAAGCATATAGGGTTGTTTGAAAAATGTTTTTCAATAGAAAACCTAGATTAAGCTGCTTGAACATTGAGCACCAATATCTATGAGGATAGATCAAAAACAACTTAATGGTACTTTCAAATGAGACATACCTTGAAATGATCTTGAAGGTGTTCAAGATGGATCAGTCAAAGAAGGAGTTCTTGCCTGAGTTGTAAGGTATGAAGTTAAGACTTAAAGCTCGACCACGGCAGAATAGAGAGAAAGTACGAAGGTCGTCCCCTATGCTTAGACGTAGGCTCCATAGTATGCTATGCTGTGTACCGCACCTGATGTGTGCCTTGCCACTTGTCTGGCAAGAGGGTACAAAGGTGATCAAGGAGTGGATCACCAGATAGCGGTCAAAATTGTCCTTGGAATAATAAGGACAAGTATCTCGATTATGGAGGTGATAAAGAGTTCAGCATAAAGGGTTACGTCGATGCAAGCTTTAACACCGATCCGAATGACTCTGAGTAGCAAAACGGATACGTATAGTGGAGCAACCATTTGGAATAGCTCCAAGTGGAGCGTGGAAGCAGCATTTACAATCTGACCTAGAGATTTGCAAAGTACATACGGATCTAAATATTGCAGACCCGTTGACTAAAACCTCTCTCACAAGCAAAACATGATCAAACCCCAGAACTCATTGAGTCTTAATCACATGATGATGTGAACTAGTTTAGTGACACTAGTGAACTCTTTGGATGTTGGTCACATGGCGATGTGACCTGTGAGTGTTAATCACATGGCGATGTGAACTGGATTACTGACTCTAGTGCAAGTGGGAGACTGTTGGAAATATGCCCTAGAGGCAATAATAAATTGGTTATTATTATATTTCCTTGTTCATGATAATCGTTTATTATCCATGCTATAATTGTATTGATAGGAAACTCAGATACATGTGTGGATACATAGATGTGACGCCCGGATAATCAAGCTACAGTAATTCCCTGCTAATGATGCCACGTCACCTTCGTTATTGTTGATAATAGCGTTAGTTCAGAAACCGATTCAAATTCAAAATTCAAAATATGGCAAACAACAAAAGTTTTCAAATATTGGAACTAAAATGTTAGGTTTGTTGCAAATAGTCCTTACTAAATGTTGGTGGAGAAACCCAACTTTTATAAACTGTTTTAGATTCTGAAATGAGCAAAACAGTAACAAAACCAATTATTTAAAAGCTTTTAAAATATTAAACACTTACAAACTATTTTATTTTAGGTGCCAAGTTAATTGTGGTGGTAGCATATTTGTTAATACTAATTTAGGTACAACTAATGTATTTTATAAAACTAAGCTATTTGAAATATAAAATTAAAACAGAAAAGAAAAGAAAATAAGAAAAAGGGAAAGACTAGAACAAAAAAAATAGAAGGAACAACCCCAGCATCTGGGCCTCGGCCCGGCGAGGCCAACAGACGCCAGCCGCCCACCCAGTCCGCCTTTATCCCCCACCCGACCAAACCCTAATCCACCACCAAACCCCCACTTCCCCCGATCCCCTGGATCTGGATCGGGAGCACGCAACGCTCGCCGCCCCCGACCCCGGTGCCCCGATGCCGCTCGTCCTCGTCGCATCGCCTCACCCAGTCATCGCCGCACGCCATCCCCGTGTCTCCTTCATCGGCCCTTCCCGCGTCCGCCGCTGCTCCCTGCGGCCTTAGCGAGTACACATGCCCCCGAGGACTGCCGCCTCCTCCCCGTAGCTTCTTCGTCGTCCCCACGCCGCACTTGCAACACCACCGACCGCCGCCGTCATCGCCACCCCCGCCGAAGCTCGCCATGGCCCAAGTGCTACGACTTCCTCCTCGCCCCGTTCTGAGGCCGTCGACCCCGAGCCGCGCCACCCCAAGCCCTCTCCGCTGCCACACGCCTGTCGGCCCGTCCGGTCGTCGAACCTTGCCGGCAGGGTTCCTCCGGCCTCCTCGAGCCCTCCTATGCAACGATGTGAGCATCCGGCTCAACCTGGCCTCTCCCCTCTCTTTCCTGTGCCCCATAGACGCCCTGCCGACGAGGTCGTGCCTCTGTCGCTGCTCGACGCCGACGTGGTGGTCGATTCTGACCGGCCCAGCACCTGCTAGTAGTTCCAGTGGGTGCGCGACGAGGCCCTTGTTCGATCCCTGCCGACCACTCGCTAGAAAGTTTGCCGGAGGAGAGCGCTCGGTCGTCGCCGGTGCGCTGTGCCTCGCCGTCGTTACCGTGTTGACGTGGATCTATGATTAGCGCTTAATTACCGTGCTAATCAACCCCCTGTGCCAATGACCTATGGGCCACCCCCTACTAATTCACATTGTTTAATAAATCTGTTTAACTAAGCAGTCAATAACATGTGGACCCCAGCGCCCAACTAACATTTCACTTAAAACATGCTCGTGGCAGTAGGCTCCATACCTAATTATAACTAATTAAAAATCTGTTAACTAGATGTTCCACTGACATATGGGACCCACGTGTCAGCTTGACCAGTCAACGGTCAGAGTTGACTGCTGATGTCATGCTGACGTCATAAATGCAATTTCGAATTAAAATAATCTGTTAATTCTAGAAAATGAGTAAAACTTTGAAAATGAATATAAAATAAACCATAGCTCGGATGAAAATACTTTCTACATGAAAGTTGCTCAGAACGACGAGACGAATCCGGATACGCAGCCCGTTCGTCCGCCACACATCCCTAGCATAGCGAACACGCAACTTTCCCCCTCCGGTTCACCTGTCCGAAAACGCGAAACACCGGGAATACTTTCCCAAATGTTTCCCCCCTTCGTCGGTATCACCTACTACCGCGATTGGGCAGACCTAACACCGCTCATTGACATGTCATGCATCGTCATGCTTATGTTTGCGTTGTATTTACTTTCTTCCCCCTCTTCTCTCCGGTAGACTACGAGACTGACGCTGCTGCACGCTTGATTCGACACGGAGTTGATAGCCCTCCTTCTTGCCGAGCAACCGGGCAAGCCCCCTTGATCACCGGATATCGCATATTCTTCTCTCTCCGCTTGCATTAGAGTAGTGTAGCATATTCTTGTTTTGTTACTCCTATTCTGTTGCATAGCCTGTCATTGTTGCTACAGTCATTGATACCTTACCCGCAATCCAAAATGCTTAGTATAGGATGCTAGTTTATCATCGTTGGCCCTACATTCTTGTCAGTTTGCCTTGCTATACTATTGGGCCGTGATCACTCGGGAGGTGATCACGGGTATATTCTATACATATATACATACTATACAGATGGTGACTAAAGTCGGGTAGGCTCGTTGAGTGCCCGCGAGTGATTCACGGATTGGGGGCTGAAAGGACCTTTGTCCCGACGGACCTCTGTATGGATCTTTGTGGCGGAGCGACAGGGCAGGTTGAGACTGCCTAGGTGAGAGGTGGGTCTGGCCCTGGTCAGTGTCCGCGGTCGATTCTGACCGGCCCAGCACCTGCTAGTAGTTCCAGTGGGTGCACGCCGAGGCCCTTGTTCGATCCCTGCCGGCAAGGTCCGACGACCGGACGGGCCGACAGGCGTGTGGCAGCGCAGAGGGCTTGGGGTGGCGCGGCTCGGGGTCAACGGCCTCAGAACGGGGCGAGGAGGAAGTCGTGGCACTTGGGGCCGTGGCGAGCTTCGGCGGGGGTGGCGATGACGGCGGCGGTCGGTGGTGTTGCAGGTGCGGCATGGGGACGACAAAGAAGCTGCGGGGAGGAGGCGGCAGTCCTCGGGGGCATGCGTGCTCGCTAAGGCCGCAGGGAGCAGCGGCGGACGCGGGAAGGGCCGATGAAGGAGACGCGGGGACGGCGTGCGGCGATGACTGGGTGAGGCGATGCAATGAGGACGTGCGGCATCGGGGCACCGGGGTAGGGGGCGGCGAGCGTTACGTGCTCCCGATCCAGATCCAGGGTATCGGGGGAAGTGGGGGTGTGGTGGTGGATTAGGGTTTGGTCGGGTGGGGGGATAAGGCTGACCATGGTGGGCCGGCCTGGCAGCCCGTCGGCTTCTTGGGCGAGCCGAGGATGGGGGTTGTTCCTTCTATTTTTTGTTCTAGTCTTTCCCTTTTTCTTATTTTCTTTTCTTTTCTATTTTAATTTTATATTTCAAATAGCTTAGTTTTATAAAATACATTAGTTGTACCTAAATTAGTATTAACAAATATGCCACCACCACAATTAACTTGGCACCTAAAATAAAATAGTTTGTAAATGTTTAATATTTTAAAAGCTTTTAAATAATTGGTTTTGTTACTGTTTTGCTCATTTCAGAATATTAAACACTTTATAAAAATGGGGATTCTCCACCATCATTTAGTAAGGACTATTTGCAAGAAACCAAACATTTTAGTTCCAATATTTGAAAACTTTTGTGTTTGCCATATTTTGAATTTTGAATTTGAATCGGTTTCTGAACTAACGCGATTATCAACAATAACGGAGGTGACGTGGCATCATTAGCAGGGAATTACTGTAGCTTGATTATCCGGGCATCACAATTCTGAATTGTGACGCCCGGATAATCAAGCTATAGTAATTCCTCGCTAATGATGCCACGCCACCTCCGCTATTGTTGATAATCGTTGTTCCGGATAATCAAGCTACGATAATTCCTGCTAATGATGCCACATCACCTCCGTTATTGTTGATACGGGCATGCGTGCTCGCTAAGGCCGCAGGGAGCAGCGGCGGACGCGGGAAGGGCCGATGAAGGAGACGCGGGGACGGCGTGCGGCGATGACTGGGTGAGGCGATGCAATGAGGACGTGCGGCATCGGGGCACCGGGGTAGGGGGCGGCGAGCGTTACGTGCTCCCGATCCAGATCCAGGGTATCGGGGGAAGTGGGGGTGTGGTGGTGGATTAGGGTTTGGTCGGGTGGGGGGATAAGGCTGACCATGGTGGGCCGGCCTGGCAGCCCGTCGGCCTGCTGGGCCGAGGCCCAGATGGGGGGGTTGTTCCTTCTATTTTTTTGTTCTAGTCTTTCCCTTTTTCTTATTTTCTTTTCTTTTCTATTTTAATTTTATATTTCAAATAGCTTAGTTTTATAAAATACATTAGTTGTACCTAAATTAGTATTAACAAATATGCCACCACCACAATTAACTTGGCACCTAAAATAAAATAGTTTGTAAATGTTTAATATTTTAAAAGCTTTTAAATAATTGGTTTTATTCTTGTTTTGCTCATTTGAATATTAAACACTTTATAAAAGTGGGGATTCTCCACCATCATTTAGTAAGGACTATTTGCAAGAAACCAAACATTTTAGTTCCAATATTTGAAAACTTTTGTGTTTGCCATATTTTGAATTTTGAATTTGAATCGGTTTACGAACTAGCGATTATCAACAATAGCGGAGGTGGCGTGGCATCATTAGCGAGGAATTCTGTAGCTTGATTATCCGGGCATCACAATTCGAATTGTGATGCCCGGATAATCAAGCTATAGTAATTCCTCGCTAATGATGCCACGCCACCTCCGCTATTGTTGATAATCAACAAAATGACGCCAGATAATCAAGCTACAGTAATTCCTGCTAATGATGCCACATCACCTCCGTTATTGTTGATAATCGCGTTAGTTTAGAAACCAATTATAAACAATAACGGAGGTGAGGTGGCATCATTAGCAAGGAATTACTGTAGCTTGATTATCCGGCATCTAATCTGTCTCGGGCATGCGTGCTCGCTAAGGCGAGGAGCAGCGGCGGACGCGGAAGGGCCAATGAAGGAGACGGGGGCGGCGTGCGGCGATCATCGGGTGAGCGACGCGACGAGGACGAGCGGCATCGGGCACCGGGTCGGGCGGCGGCGTTCGTGCTCGATCGAGATCAAGGATCGGGAAGTGGGGGTGTGGTGGTGGATTAGGGTTTGGTTGGGTGGGGGATAAGGCGGACCGGGGTGGGCCGGCCTGGCGGCCCGTCGGCCTGCTGGGCCGAGGCCCAGATGCTGGGGTTGTTCCTTCTATTTTTTTGTTCTAGTCTTTCCCTTTTTCTTATTTTCTTTTCTTTTCTGTTTTAATTTTATATTTCAAATAGCTTAGTTTCATAAAATACATTAGTTGTACCTAAATTAGTATTAACAAATATGCCACCACCACAATTAACTTGGCACCTAAAATAAAATAGTTTGTAAGTGTTTAATATTTTAAAAGCTTTTAAATAATTGGTTTTGTTACTGTTTTGCTCATTTCAGAATCTTAAACACTTTATAAAAGTGGGGTTTCTCCACCAACATTTAGTAAGGACTATTTGCAACAAACCAAACATTTTAGTTCCAATATTTGAAAACTTTTGTTGTTTGCCATATTTTGAATTTTGAATTTGAATCGGTTTACGAACTAGCGATTATCAACAATAGCGGAGGTGGCGTGGCATCATTAGCGAGGAATTCGTAGCTTGATTGTCCGGCGTCACAATTGAATTGTGATGCCCGGATAATCAAGCTACGTAATTCCCTGCTAATGATGCCACGTCACCTCCGTTATTGTTGATAATCGCGTTAGTTCAGAAACAGAATTGTGACGCCCAGATAATCAAGCTACAGTAATTCCCTGCTAATGATGCCACGTCACCTCCATTATTGTTGATAATCGCGTTAGTTCAGCAACCGATTATCAACAATAACGGAGGTGACGTGGCATCATTAGCAGGGAATTGCTGTAGCTTGATTATCCGGGCGTCACAATTCTGTCCTCGGGGGCATGCGTGCTCGCTAAGGCCGCAGGGAGCAGCGGCGGACGCGGGAAGGGCCAATGAAGGAGACGCGGGGACGGCGTGCGGCGATCACTGGGTGAGACGATGCGACAAGGACGAGCGGCATCGGGGCACCGGGGTCGGGGGCGGCGAGCGTTGCGTGCTCCCGATCCAGATCCAAGGGATCGGGGGAAGTGGGGGTGTGGTGGTGGATTAGGGTTTGGTTGGGTGGGGGATAAGGCGGACCGGGGTGGGCCGGCCTGGCGGCCCGTCGGCCTGCTGGGCCGAGGCCCAGATGCTGGGGTTGTTCCTTCTATTTTTTTGTTCTAGTCTTTCCCTTTTTCTTATTTTCTTTTCTTTTCTGTTTTAATTTTATATTTCAAATAGCTTAGTTTCATAAAATACATTAGTTGTACCTAAATTAGTATTAACAAATATGCCACCACCACAATTAACTTGGCACCTAAAATAAAATAGTTTGTAAGTGTTTAATATTTTAAAAGCTTTTAAATAATTGGTTTTATTCTGTTTTGCTCATTTCGAATCTTAAACACTTTATAAAAGTGGGGTTTCTCCACCAACATTTAGTAAGGACTATTTGCAACAAACCAAACATTTTAGTTCCAATATTTGAAAACTTTTGTTGTTTGCCATATTTTGAATTTTGAATTTGAATCGGTTTCTGAACTAACGCGATTATCAACAATAGCGGAGGTGGCGTGGCATCATTAGCGAGGAATTCTTGTAGATTGATTGTCCGGCGTCACAATTCGAATTGTGATGCGGATAATCAAGCTACGATAATTCCTCGCTAATGATGCCACGTCACCTCCGCTATTGTTGATAATCAAGAAACCAGACGCCAGATAATCAAGCTACGATAATTCCTGCTAATGATGCCCGTCACCTCCATTATTGTTGATAATCGCGTTAGTTCAGCACCGATTATCAGCAATAACGGAGGTGACGTGGCATCATTAGTGTGAATTGCCGTAGCTTGATTATCGGCGTCAATTCTGTCTCGAGGCATCGTGCTTTCGCTAAGGCGCGAGGAGCAGCGGCGACGCGGGAAGGGCCAATGAAGGAGACGCGGGGACGGCGTGCGGCGATCACTGGGTGAGACGATGCGACAAGGACGAGCGGCATCGGGGCACCGGGGTCGGGGGCGGCGAGCGTTGCGTGCCCCCGATACAGATCCAGGGGATCGGGGGAAGTGGGGGTGTGGTGGTGGATTAGGGTTTGCTCGGGTGGGGGGATAAGGCGGACCGGGGTGGGCCGGCCTGGCGGCCCGTCGGCCTGCTGGGCCGAGGCCCAGATGCTGGGGTTGTTCCTTCTATTTTTTTTTCTAGTCTTTCCCTTTTTCTTATTTTCTTTTCTTTTCTATTTTAATTTTATATTTCAAATAGCTTAGTTTTATAAAATACATTAGTTGTACCTAAATTAGTATTAACAAATATGCCACCACCACAATTAACTTGGCACCTAAAATAAAATAGTTTGTAAGTGTTTAATATTTTAAAAGCTTTTAAATAATTGGTTTTGTTACTGTTTTGCTCATTTCAGAATCTTAAACACTTTATAAAAGTGGGGTTTGTCCACCAACATTTAGTAAGGACTATTTGCAACAAACCAAACATTTTAGTTCCAATATTTGAAAACTTTTGTTGTTCGCCATATTTTGAATTTTGAATTTGAATCGGTTTCTGAACTAACGCGATTATCAACAATAACGGAGGTGACGTGGCATCATTAGCAGGGAATTACTGTAGATTGATTATCCGGGTGTCACAATAGACAACACCATGTCCCTAGTTGGCCTCTAGTTGACTAGCTCGTTGATCAATAGATGGTTACTGTTTCCTGACCATGGACATTGGATGTCGTTGATAACGGGATCACATCATTAGGAGAATGATGTGATGGACAAGACCCAATCCTAAGCCTAGCACAAAGATCGTGTAGTTCGTATGCTAAAGCTTTTCTAATGTCAAGTATCATTTCCTTAGACCATGAGATTGTGCAACTCCCGGATACCATAGGAATGCTTTGGGTGTATCAAACGTCACAACGTAATTGGGTGTCTATAAAGGTACACTACGGGTATATCCGAAAGTGTCTGTTGGGTTGGCATGAATCGAGACTGGGATTTGTCACTCCGTGTGACAGAGAGGTATCTCTGGGCCCACTCGGTAGGACATCATCATAATGTGCACAATGTGACCAAGGGCTTGATCACGGGATGATGTGTTATGGAACGAGTAAAGAGACTTGCCGGTAACAAGATTGAACAAGGTATCGGGATACCGGTGATCGAATCTCGGGCAAGTACTGTACCGCTAGACAAAGGGAATTGAATACGGGATTGATTGAATCCTCAACATCATGGTTCATCCGATGAGATCATCGTGGAACATGTGGGAGCCAACATGGGTATCTAGATCCCATTTGTTGGTTATTGGCGGAGAGTTGTCTCGGTCATGTCTCGTGTCTCTGAACCCGTAGGGTCTACATATAAGGTTCGATGGCGCTAGGGTTATAGAGAATAGATGTGCGTGGTTACCGAATGTTGTTTGGAGTCTCGGATGAGATCACGGGCGTCACGAGGAGTTCGGAATGGTCGGAGGTAAAGATTTATGTATGGAAAGTTGTTGTTGGGTTAGGAAAAGTTTGGTTTTTCGGTATTGTACCGGAAGCTTCGGAAGGTTCGAAGGATTCGAGGGGTCGGAGGTCCGGAAAATGTTCCACCACGTCCAATACAGCAGCATGGGCTGTAAGGGGGCGCCCTAGCCTTATTGGGCCAGGGGCACCAGCCCCCCCAATGCCCATGCGCATGGGAGAGGGGAAACCCTAAGGGGGAGGGCCTCCACTTGACTTGGGAGGCACTCCTTCCCCCTTGGCCACCGCACCCAACCCTAGATGAGATCTAGGGGGCCGGCCCCCTCTCTCTCCCACATATAAATAGTGGAGGGGTGGGAGGGCAGCCACACCCAAGTTCTGGCGCAGCCCTCCCCCTCTCCCAAGTCCTCCTCCTCTCCCGTAGTGCTTGGCGAAGCCCTGCAGGATTGCCACGCTCCTCCACCACCACCACGCCATCGTGGTGCTGTTGGATCGAGTCTTCCCCAACCTCTCCCTCTCTCCTTGCTGGATCAAGGCATGGGAGACGTCACCGGGCTGCATGTGTGTTGAACGCGGAGGTGCCGTCCGTTCGGCAATAGGATCATCGGTGATTTGGATCACGACAAGTACGACTCCATCAACCCTGTTCACTTGAACGCTTCCGCTTAGCGATCTACAAGGGTATGTAGATGCACTCTCCTTCCCCTCGTTGCTAGATTACTCCATAGATTGATCTTGGTGTTGCGTAGAAAATTTTGAATTTCTGCTACGTTCCCCAACAAGACATCCCTGTTGGTTTCCAAGAAAGCTGATAAAAACTATATTGAAGACACTGAGACAACCCCAAAGTCCTGTCTTGATGCAGTGTTTGAGTTACTGGCTACCACTGCTAGCACCAGCTCTTCGAACTCGTTGCCTGAATCAGTTCGGCTTCTTGAGTCTCAACTTCAAGTTGAAAGACATTGATCAGATGTTATGCGACAGGAAGTCGAAAGACTGAGGAAGTCCCTGCAGAATTCAGATGCAAACTTTCTGGTGTAACAGCAAGTGCTGGAGGACTTAAGCGCTAAACAAGAGAAAGTTAATATCTTGCTAAGCATCTTGCCAGCATTATGGGTGCCCAGGATATTGTTTCTTGAGCTGTTCTGAAGTGGTTTCAGTTCTGGACTTGTTTTGCTGCGGCGTTTATATGCTGTTGTGTTCCCTATATTTGCATTGGTGGCGAACTTTGATGCCCAATGGATGTAATATGTGTAATAGCCGTGATAGCCTAGCGTGAGTTGCTTGCTTATTTATTTCCTTGTTGTCTTGTTTATTTGTTTGCTTATAGTTAGCGCAGTTCTTTTTTCGCGGTTTGCTAGTGGCTGCAATAACCTACTCCCTCCGTCCGGAAATACTTGTCGGATAAATGGATGAAAATAGATGTATCTAAAACTAAATTGCATCTAGATACATCCATTCCTCCGACAAGTATTTTCGGACGGAGGGAGTATTTTTTAAAACTAGGCCACAATAACCATGGGCTAATATTTACTGTAGTGACACTGGGCCTCCTACGGGCCACAGAAACAGTGTGCCTTCCACGGGCCGTAGAAACAATGGGCCTTCTACGGGTCGTAGAAACAATGTGCCTTCTACGGGCCGTATCATCAATGGGCCTTATATGGGCCATATGATCGATTGGCCAAACATGGGCCAAACAGACCGCATTATGGCCGTAAACGGGCTAGAGTTGGAATCGTCCGTTCATGGGCCGACCATAATGGGCCATCGTTAATAGGCCGTGCTTGATGGCGCTATAAGCGGCCCGGTAGATATGAGACCACAAATGGGCGGATGTAACCACGGGCTGAATTTGGCCCACAAGCGAAAAATAGCGAGAACGGGGCATAAGTAAACGAATGCTGGAAATGAGCCCAACAATTAATGGGCTTTGAGAAGGCCAAAAGATAACATGGGCAGGAAATGGCCCAACGGAATAACGGGCAGTTAATGGGTATAAAGTGATACACTGTTCTTTACGGGCCAGTTTCACCACGGGCCGTTAATGGGTGTAAAGTGATACACTATTCATTTCGGGCCAGTTTCACCACGGGCCATTAATGGGTGTAAAGTGATACACTATTCATTTCGGGCCAGTTTCACCACGGGCCATTAATGGGTGTAAAGTGATACACTGTTCATTACGGGCCAGTTTCACCACGGGCCGTTAATGGGTGTAAAGTGATACACTATTCATTACGAGCCAGTTTCACCACGGGCCGGTAATAGGCCAAGAGTTACATAGGGCCTCATATGGGCCGAAAGACGTCATGGGCCATACATGGGCCATAAGTGAAAACGGGCTAGAATCATATTGGATGGCCCAGATGATGCTACTGGGCCTAATTCGGATAGGGCATAACGGGCCTTGGGTTAGCGGGCTGTAAATGGGCTATATGCGAACAGGCCGTTAACAGGCTTTCCATGGGCCGGCCCGCCACCTTTTGACCAAGTCAAATGGGCCGGCCTTTTCACAGGAATGGGCCTCTGTTGGGTTGTGCCATGTGTCGATGTATCATAGGCGCCTTCTGTCCAATGAGTGGATGACATCTGTCCCAGCGATGAGCCGACACGTGTTTCCTCCAGCCAATGATGATTTTACAGGTGGAAAATCCCCATTGGTCGAGGCTGTTAACGGGTTATCGGATCCAAAACCCGACCCGATAGCTTAACGGCGTTCCGTTACGGTGGATGCCACATGTCGATCACCCTTGACGAAAGCACTTCTGTGACGCACGATTTATCATCATGGAAGTGGACACTTCCGTGGTGACAATTTTGGTAATGTCATGGAACACTTCTATGACAGCACAGGTATGACTATTTTGATTCTGTCATAAAATCGTCATGGATGTACATGCATGATAGAAAATGCGACCTACTGTGACAAACACGTATCATAACGGAATTGTATTTTTTTGTAGTGTTAGGGGGAAGGTGATGGAGTTGCGCGCTGGAATAATCAAGAAACGCCCGAAAGAAAGGGTGGGGAGGCATGGAGAAACCCCACTCAACATGGGTGACGAGCAGGACGCGCTCGTCCTCCTGAGGCGCTGTCTCGACCTACCTCGCACCCGGACGATGCCATCCCTTGCGCGGGGTCAGCCCTTCCTCCGCCAGCTCCTCCAACCGTCGAGCGGTGACACACGACGGGATCCAATCTCCCGTCGCACTGTCGACCGCCGCGATGGAGATGGAGGAAGTGGCCTTCCCCACCTTCTTCACCTTCTCCGCCTTGGCTGTGGGATACCTCGCCATTGCTGCACACTTGAAAGGAGGAAGGAGGCAAAGGAGTTGGAGCGAGGAGAATGGGATCTGAAGGCTGGACCTCTCTCCCCAAGCCTTTTATATCATTGGACGAAATCTCTGGCCAGATCTCTCGCAGCAAATCTCTGGATCGACAGCCCGTGTGGCAAGGCTTTACATAGGATAGGCACGACACGTGGCAGGGATCGTGTGCACAAATCGAGGAGCCACGCCCCCACTTTCCTAGTAACGCACGACGTTACCGCTTCGGTGCACGAACACGTGAATTCAAATCCCTAGATTTCCGGGACGAATCAATCGGATTGATTACCAGCGATTCCTTTCCTAAAGGACGTGCATCAGTCCAACTGACTACCCTCTACGGGGACTCGTGCACTCGGCCACGTTAAACACCCGACTGAAGTCCTCTCCAGGATCGTTATGTGACGGACTTGACGCCCCTCTGCAGGTTCATTTGGCCCTCTCGGTAGGCTCCAAGGCGCATGACTCATAAACCTGGACTCGTAGAAGGCCCGCGTTGGCATTCTATTGGGATAAGGAGTGGAGTCTCTCCAGAGAGTTAGACCACGCACCGGCGTCGCCACTCGAGTTGTAATGGCATGCTCTCACTCAGGCCCCTAGTCTATCTCTTCCAAGAGACAAAATGAATGCCACCAGGTTTTTTCTCGATGATCAACAACACACGGTCATCTGGGTAAAAATTAAGGTGTAGAATCCATTGTGTTTTCGTCCAAGGTACAACAAATCACGATTCAAAAACATATTCCGAGTATCCCTCCAACACTCAGACTCAACCGAAGGATATATTTGTTTGTTTCACAAAATCCCAACCGATTCGAGGGCTAATGATGTGGTCACCTATTATGGGTAGGGTCAAGGACCCATCATTTGGGACCCACATAGGGTCTATCACCATCATAGGTAGGTCCCGGGACCATGCCATCATTTGGTAACATACATCAGGAGGATCACTCGGATGGCCCTGCGGCACTCGGGCGATCACACTTCACTTGGCAGACGGACCAACACTCGGATGTGCTAGACAAGAAGGCGTCGTGGGAGCTGCAACAGTCGAGGAATCCTAAGTCATCCACTAAATAGAGTTATAGCTACCGTTACCTGTAACTGCTGCACTAGAGGCTCATTACACTAGTAACTATCTCATTTAATGACATTAATTGCCCGGTGGCGTGGGAGACATGGGGCTGCAGCGCACTCTATATAAGCCGCTCCCCTCTCCATAGTCGGGCACGTTCAACCCTTCTAACCATGTCCATCAAATCAAAGCAAGCATCAGGGCACGAGACGTAGGGATTTTACCTCCATCGAGTGAGGGCCCTAGACTCGTTAAACATCGAGTGTTACACCTATGCTGTAGCTAGTCTCTGCCCCTTATTCATACCTCTAGTACTCATTGTCAGGATCATAACCCCGACAACACCCCGAGGTAATATTCAAGGACAACCAAGCGTCTAAGCTTTGGGATGCCCCGAAAGGCATCCCCTCTTTTGTCTACAATCCATCAGTAAATTACTTGAGTCTGTATTTTTATTCATTACATGATATGTGTTTTGCTTGGAGTGTCGTGTATTATACGAGTCTTTGCTTTATTTGATTTTTAGTTTGCCACAACCATCCTTGCTGGACACACATTTTGGAGACGGACACACATTAATCATGAATTTATTAGAATACTCTTTGTCTTCACTTATATGTTTTTAGCTAGCTAGTTGCTCTAGTGCTTTACCTATATCGTTTAGAGCACGACGGTGGTCATATTCTAAAGAAATTGATGAACTCTCATGCTTCACTTATATTATTTTGGGAGTCTTATAAATAGTATGACAATTTGCTTGGGTTATGAATTTAGTCCTAATATAATGGGTATTTAAGAGGGATACAATAAAAACTTTCATGAAGATCATTGAATATATCAGAAGTTTAATTCCTTGCATTAGTTTTGACATATAAAAATGGTGATATTAGAGTCATGCTAGTGAGTAATTGTTGTTTAGT
The DNA here is from genome assembly GCA_021437245.1 of Aegilops speltoides. NCBI lineage: Eukaryota > Viridiplantae > Streptophyta > Magnoliopsida > Poales > Poaceae > Aegilops > Aegilops speltoides. The sequence continues at coordinate 244,796,150 of CM038141.1, forward strand.
AAGAAAATTTGTGTTAAGGTTTGTGATTCCCGAAGCATGCATGTATGGTCTCTCGTTATGCTATGAAATTGGAGCATGATTTATTATTGATTGTCTTTCTTATGAGTGGCGGTCAGGGACGAGCGATGGTATTTTCCTACCAATCTATCCCCCTAGGGGCATGTGGAGTAGCACTTTGCTTCGAGGGCTAATAAACTTTTCCAATAAGTATGTGAGGCCCTTATGACTAATGTGAGTCCATGGATTATACACATTCTTACCTTTCCACAATTTGCTAGCATCTTTGGTACCGTGCATTGCCCATTCTCACCTTGAGTTGTGGTACAAACTTCGCCAGTGCATCCAAACCCCGTGATATGATACGCTCTATCACACATAAGCCTCCTTATATCTTCCTCAAAACAATTACCATACCTACCTATTATGGCATTTCCATATCCATTCTGAGATATATTGCCATGCAACTTTCACCGCTCCGTTTTAGTATGACACATATCATCATTGTCATATTGCTTTGCATGATCATGTAGTTGACATAGTATTTGTGGCTCCGCCACCGTTCATATTTTTTTATACATGTCACGCTAGATCATTGCACATCTCGGTATACCACTAGAGGCATTCATATAGAGTCATATTTTTGTTCTAGTATCGAGTTGTAATTTTTGAATTGTAAGTAAATAGAACTGTGATGATCATATTCATTATTAGAGCATTGTCCCATGTGAGGAATAGAGAAAAAGAGGCCAAATGAGCCCAAAAAAAGAGGCCAAATGAGCCCAAGTAAAAAAGAGAGGCCAAGGTGCCCAACAAAAAGAAAACAAATGAGAGAAGAGAGAAAACAAATGACGGGCTTATGCTTCAAAGTCGCACCATGTTCTTCATGATACTATTACTATTTTTTCCCACACTACTTTGAACAATGTTACTATTTTTTCCCACACTTATGCTTTAAAGTAGCACCATGTTCTTCATGATAGAGAGTCTCCTATTTTGTCACTTTTAGATATTACTAGTTGGAATTTTTTGTTATAGAACTTGGCTTGTATATTCCAATGACGGGCTTTCTCAAATGCCCGAGGTCTTCATGAGCAAGCAAGTTGGATGCACACCCACTTAGTTTTCTTTTGAGCTTTCATATACTTATAGCTCTAGTGCATCCGTTGCATGGAAATCCCTACTCCTTGCATTGATATCAATTGATGGGCATCTCCATAGCTAGTTTATTAGCCTCATCAATGTGAGACTTTCTTATTTTTTGTCATTTCCACACAACCTCCAACATCATACTCTATTCCACCCAAAGTGCTATATCTATGGCTTGCGCCCATGTATTGCGTGAGAGTTGAAAAAGCTGAAGCGAGTTAAAAAGTATGAACCACTTGCTCGACTTGTCACCAGGGTTGTGCATGATAAATACTTTGTGTTAAGAAGATGGAGCATGACAAGACTATAAGATTTTGTAGGGATAACTTTCTTTAGCCATGATATTTTGAAAATACATGATTGCTTTTTAGTATGCTTGAAGTATTATTGTTTTTATGTCAATATAAACTTTTGTTTCCAATCTTATGGATCTGAATATTCATGTCACACAAAGAAAGATTACATCATAAACATGTTAGGTAGCATTCCACATCAAAAATTCTGTTTTTATCATTTACCTACTCAAGGACTTGCGGGAATTAAGCTTGGGTATGCTTCATACGTCTCCAACGTACCTATAATTTTTGATTGCTCCATGCTATTACATTATCAATCTTGGATGTTTTATATGCATTATTATGCTATTTTATATCATTTCTTGGGACTAACATAAAATCAATAACAAACGGAGTCCAAATGGAACAAAACCTTTTGACGATTTTTCTTGGACCACAAGACACCTTGGAAGCATCGGGAGGAGGACAGAAGAGCCACAATGTAACCACAAGCTCAGGGGGCGCCCCCCAAGATTGTGGGCCCCTCGTGGCTCTTCTAACCCTAATTATTCTTCTATAAATACCCAAATATTCACCGAAGACCAGAGGGCACACCAAAAATACTTTTCCATCGATGCAAGTTTCTATCTTCGTGAGATCCCATTTGGGACCTTTTCCGATACTTTGACAGAGGGGATTCGAGGGCTTCTACATCAACCTTGCTACCCTTCTGGTGATGTGTGAGTATTTTACCACAGACCTACATATCCATAGCTAGTAGCTAGATGGCTTCTTCTCTCTATATCCATAGCTAGTAGCTAGATGGCTTCTTCTCTCTCTTTGATCTTCAATACAATGTTCTTCTCGATGTTCTTGGAGATCTATTCAATATAATCTTCTTTTGCGGTGTGTTTGTTGAGATTCAATGAATTGTGGGTTTATGATCAGATTATGTATGAATACTATTTGAGTCTTCTCTGAACTCATTTATGCATGATTTATATAGCTTTGTATTTCTCTCCGATCCATTGAATTGGTTTGGCGCATTAGATTGATCTTTCTAACAATGGGAGAGGTGCATTGTAATGGATTCAATCTTGCATTGCTCAATCCCAGTGACAGAAGGGGGCATGACACGTTTCTGTATTGTTGTCATTAAGGATAAAAAGGTGGGGTTCGTTCATATTAATTAGATGTATCCCTCTACATCATGCCATCTTGCTTAAAGCGTTACTCCGTTCTTGTTAACTTAATACACTAGATGCATGCCGGATAGCGGTCGATGTGTGGAGTAATTCTAGTAGATGCAGGTAGGAGTTGGTCTACTTGTCTCGGACATGATGCCTATATACATGGTCATTGCCTTCGATATCGTCATAACTATGCACTTTTCAATCAATTGCTCAATATTTATTTGTTTACCCACCGTATGCTTTCTTTCAAGAGAGAAGCCTCTAGTGAAAACTATGGGCCCTGGGTTTATCTTTTATCATATAATTTTTAGATATATAAAGTAAAAACACAAAAATACCTTGCTTCAATTTATAATTTTATTTTGCACTTATACATATTTTTTTATATCTATCACTACAAGATCTCATCCTTGCAAGTAACCATGAAGGGAATGAGAACCCCTTTATCGCGTTGGCTGCAAGTATTTGTTTGCTTGTGCAGGTACTACTATTGGAGACTTGTGTGTTCCTCCTACTGGATTGATACCTTGGTTCTTAACTGAGGGAAATACTTATCTCTACTTTGCTACATCACCCTTTCCTCTTCAAGGGAAAAAACCAAGGCAAGCTCAAGAAGTAGCACATCTTTTTGCAAAACTGCAGTAGTTTGCCTTATATGCGTCAGATCTAGATCCGACAGCTATTCGTGAAAGACGGCAGGCACACCATCATCACCAGCTTAGGTTTTTATAGGAGGAGATGGCAACGATACAAATATGTGTCATGTCCCTTTCTGTCACTGGGATTGAGCACCGCAAGATTAAACCCATCACAAAGCACCTCTCCCATTGCAAGAAAAATCAAGCTAGTTGGCCAAACCAAATCAATATATCAGAGAGAAATACAAAGCTATAAAAATTATGCATAAAAGAGTTCAGAGAAAACTCAAATAATATTCATGGATAAATCTGATAATAAACTCACAATTCATCGGATCCCGACAAACACACTGCAAAAGGTCATTACATCGGATAGAACTCCAAGAACATCGAGGAGAACATTGTATTGCAGATCAAAGAGAGAGAGAGAGAGAGAGAGAGAGAGAGAGAGAGAGAGAGGTAGATACATAGATAGATAGATAGAGAGAGACATCTAGCTACTAACTATGGACCCGTAGGTCTGTGGTAAACTACTCACACATCATCGGAAGGGCAGTAAGGTTGATGCAGAGCCCCTCCATGATCGAATCCCCCTCCGGTAGAGTGTCGGAAAAGGCCTCCAGATGGGATCTCGTGGTTCGTGGACATGTGGTGGCGGAAAAGGTCAAATAGAGCCATGTGGGCCCCACAAGCCACCAGGGCGCGCCCTACCTCCCTGGGAGCGCCCTGGTGCCTCGTGGGCCACTGCTCCATCTTCTCGTGCCCTCCCAAAGCTTCTAGGGTCTCTTATGTCCAGAAAAAATCTCCAAAGAGTTTTGTGGCATTTGGACTTCGTTTGGTACTGATATTCTGAAAAAACCAAAAAAAGGCAAAAAACAACAACCGACACCGGGCACTAAGTTAATAGGTTAGTCCCAAAAAATGATATATAATTACTTGTAAATGTATATAAAACATCCAAGATTGATACTATAATAGCATGGAACAATAAAAAATTATAGATACGTTGGAGACGTATCAAGCATCCCCAAGCTTAATTCCTGCTCGTCCTCGAGTAGGTAAATGATAAAAAAATTGATGTGGAATGCTACCTATGACATTCATCATATAATTTTCTTATTTGTGGCATGGATATTTGGACTTGAGTGATTCAAAGCAATAGTTTGTAGTTTGACATGAAAAGATAAATACACAAGCATACCAACAAGCAACCATGCCTGACAACATATCAACGCTCAAGAAAGTTATCCCTAGCCCATTATGCTCAGTCATTGATCCATTCATGAAACACACTCAATATTAGCTACACCCAATGCACAAGTATGAAAATAGTGCTCTCCAAGGGAGAAGAGGCAGAGCTTTGAGCAAGAGGGCACCTTCTAGTTGAGCGCCTCGCCTGTCGTTTGATCCTGTAATTCAAGAACTTGGTGACCTGTTACGGGCTACTGTCTCTTTTGCCGTCCCCTGTCCACTGACCAACCCTCCGCGTCGAATGTCCAGACTTCTGGTCCGACTGCATAGCCCCAGGCTCCAACCACACCAGCTGCATCATTGACTCCATCATCATCTCCGTTCGTTCTGCACCACGTCCCGGAGGACCAAACAGGAGCCGCCAAGGAAGCGATGATCCAGGCTCATCTAATGATGGACTGACTGAAAGTGGTGTATGAGACCAGCAAGGGCGCTTACGAGGCCAGTTCTGCCCTCCGGACCAATGCCCGAGTAAGTGGGAGTGCAAATTGATTTCCCATTGGCTTTTCAGATTGACCCTTGCTCTGTTAGGATATGCTACCTGAAAACTACTGCTTTATTATTCGTAAGATGTCCGTGGATGAGCATTTGGAACCTTTAATGTGCATCTATCATGGGTCTGTGCCTTGCATCTATACACCCACTGCATGTTTTCCCTTAACTGTGTAGCTCTTCCACTCGAGTTAGACAGGTCGTGTTGAGTGGGCTCTTGGTCCGGTTGGGGCACGCTGAGTGCACCCACTAGGTGTAGTCCCCGAGACCGCTGCCGAATGTTTGATTCGACGGGGGTCTTTTTAGGATATGTCTGTTTGTAGATGTTCACTCGGGTCAGTTGGGTTGTGTTGAGTGGGTAATTGATCCAGTGGGGGCACATTGAGTGCACCCACTGGGTGTAGTCCCCGAGACCGTTGTCGACTGCGGGCAGTCGATGGTGGTCTGATATCAAATGATGATGATTTTTTTACTTCTTCCACTCGTGCTGGGCAGGCCATACCAGGTCGGAAATCAAACCAGTGGGGGCACGCAAAGTGCACCCACTAGGTGTAGTCCCCGAGACCGTTGTTGAATGTTTGATTCGGCGGTGGTCTTAGAACTCTTTTGAAATAGCAATGTGAACTTGCTCTTTTTTACTCAGAAGTAAAAGATATTTGTTTCCGTTAACTGATTTGTATTTTTGTTCATTGCAGAAATCCTGTGAACTTGGGACCCAGTATGCTGCCTTGGAGAAGGAGAAGATCCAACTCAAGCTTGACCTGGAGCTCGCCAAGAAGAACCTGAATACTGCTCAGGACGAAGTAGCAGCGATGGGAGGTAATAACTTGCTGACTGCATGCTCATGTATTTCCCCTTTATCATCCTTTGAACCGAGTGAGTGACTCCACTCGAACAGATGTGCGTAGTGAAAACCGTCAACTCCAAGCTTGAGTGAGGAATGTTATTTCTGTAGACAAAATGAAGCGGACATTGGAGAAAAAGGACACTGATCTTGCGAGGACGCAGAAGGTGGCGCGTGAGAAGACCGAACTGGTTGAGAGGAAACTGGCCTCAGTCAGCAAGCTTGAAGAAGAAAACGCCAATCTGAAGACCGATGTCTATGAAACGAAGAAAGAAGCTTCACAACTATGAGAAGAGAAGGTGACCCTGACTGACAAGGTCGGTGAGCACACCCGGAAGAGAGATGAGCTGGAGGTTTATCTAGGAGGTCTTGCCAAGAAGTTGTTCATCATGCTCGAAGGTACTTTTCTCCATCCGAGTGATTCTAGGAAGCTTCTTCACAACGTTGCTGCTAATTCATTTCTTTTCTCCTCGTGAAGAGTTCTTTCAAAATTTCGAGGAGGAAACCGGGCAAATCAAAACGGGATTGGACCCCATCAACTCTCCTGTCAAAGATGAAGCTACAATGAATGTGCTGTGACTGGAATCGCGCCTTGCTAGTTTCTTGGATTATATTGCTCGGCTGAAGTTTGCACTGTCGCGGATAGACAAGGAGCTATGGCCAGAAAACGTGCTTCAAAATGACCTCGAGTCACTTATGACTCGGCTCAATGAAATCCCTGACGAGGTGCAAGTGTGGAAAAAGTCAGCTGCTCGTTGTGGTGCTGACGTGGCTCTATCACTTGTCTGTGTTCATTGCAAGGACGCCAAGGAAGAAAAGCTGAAAGCTCTTTAGGTGGAAAACACCAAGAACCTTCAGTTTCAATCTTTCACGGAGACCTTCATCGACGCAACCACTCACATTAATGGCGGACGGCATTGACTTGGACACCTTCGTCGAGCTATCTAGTCCTCCTCCTGCCGAGTCAAAAACTTGATAATTTGAATTCATTTGCCTCGGAAAGCCGACTGGTTGTGTAATCGTTAAACTCCTTCGGGCCTGATGCCCGAGTACTTTTGCTTGCGGTTCTGAACCTTGCCGATTTATCCGAACTTGATAGTTTTATCCGAATGCTATTTCCTTGTTTCCAATGTGCTTGGATTTTTTAACTTAGGCGAATCTGGTTCGCGACTAAGCCTATTAGTGGGAGGATTGCTCCCCACTCAGAATATTTTTGAAACTTAGGAAAGTATGGGGTCGCAGCTAAGCCCCCAAGTGGGAGGATTGCTCTCCACTTGCAGTATTTTTGAAACTTAGGCGAGTATGGGGTCGCAACTAAGCCCTCGAGTGGGAGGATTGCCCTCCACTCAGAGTATTTTTGTAACATAGGCGAGTACGAGCTTGCATTAAGCCTCGCGAGTGAGAGGATTGCTCTCCAATCGGAGTAGTTTCTGAAACTTAGGCGAATCTGGTTTGCAGCTAAGCCCCCAAGTGGGAGGATTGCTCTCCACTCGGTGTAGTTTTGTAACTTAGGCGAGTAGGGATCGCAGCTAAGTCCCCAAGTGGGAGGATTGCTCTCCACTCGGAGTAGTTTTGTAATTTAGGTGAGTACGGGATCGTAGCTAAGTCTCCGAGTGGGAGAATTGCTCTCCAGTCGGAGTAGTTTTTGAAACTTAGGCGAATCTGGTTCGAAGCTAAGCCCCTGAGTGGGAGGATTGCTCTCCACTCAGAATAGTTTTGTAACTTAGGCGAGTATGGGATCGCAGCTAAGTCCCTAAGTGGGAGGATTGCTCTCCACTCGGAGTAGTTTTGTAACTTAGGCGAGTACGGGATCGCAGCTAAGTCTCCAAGTGGGAGTATTGCTCTCCACTCAGAGTAGCTTTGTAACTTAGGCAAATCTGGTTTGCAGCTAAGCCCCCGAGTGGGAGGATTGCTCTCCACTCGGAGTAGTTTTGTAACTTAGGCGAATCTGGCTCGCAGCTAAGCCCTCGAGTGGGAGGATTGCTCTCCACTCGGAGTAGTTTTTGAAACTTAGGCGAATATGGTTTGTAGCTAAGCCCCAAAATGGGAGGATTGCTCTCCACTTGGAGTAGTTTTGTAACTTAGGCGAGTACGGGATCGCAGCTAAGTCCCCGAGTGGGAGGATTGCTCTCCACTCGGAGTAGTCTCTGAAACTTAATTGAAACTGGTTCACAGCTAGGCCACCCACTAGGGGATTTGAACATATGCTTGTGTGAGAAGAATCATTATGAGACTGCAGGAATCATGTCTTCATAACAAACTGAATGTATTCTTATTACAACTCGATGATCTGAGTGTTATGTATAAATCAGCAGAGTAGATCCGCGTTCCAAGCGCGTGGCTCATCTTTCTTCTTGGCTACGTTGTAAAGGTGATACGCCCCGTTGTGGAGCTCCTTGGTGATGACGAAGGGGCCTTCCCAAGCAGGAGCGAGCTTATGAGGTCGTTGTTGATCCACTCGGAGCACAAGATCTCCTTCTTGAAATGCTCGACCTTGAATGTTTTGGGTGTGGCATCGACGTAGGTCTTGCTGATAAATGGTCGACCGGATCAAGGCCATCTCTCGCTCTTCCTCCAGAAGATCTATGGCGTCTTGACGTGCTTGATCTGCCTCGGCTTCTGAGAAGAGTTCCACTCGGGGTGCATTGTGAAGCAAGTCACTCGGAAGCACGGCTTCAGCCCCATACACCATGAAGAAAGGGATTCGAACAGTCGATCGGTTGGGAGTTGTCCTCAATCCCCACAAAACAGACGACAACTTAGTCACCCAAGCCCCAGCCGCATGCTTAAGGTCGTGCATCTATCGAGGTATCAGCCATTGGAGGATCAAACCATTTGGTCTTTTAGCTTGCCCATTCGACTGCGGGTGTGCAAGGGATGTGTAGTCGACCCAAGTGCCTTGGGAAGCGCATAATGCTCTGAACTCATCAGAATCAAAGTTTGAGCCATTGTCTGTGATGATGCTAGTGGAACTCCATATCGGAACACCTATTCTCTGATGAAATTGCTGGATGTGCTTGAGTCTAGGTTCTTGATAGGTTTTGCTTCAATCCACTTAGTGAACTTGTCGGCTGCAACGAGCAAATGAGTGAAACCACTTCTACCGGTCCTTAACGTCCCAATCATGCCCAAACCCCACACAACAAATGTCCAGACGAGTGGAATAGTTTCGAAAGCAGATGCGAGCTTGTGGGACATGTTCAAGTAAAACTAGCAACCTTCACACTTCTCGACGATCTCTTTCACCATTTCATTTGCCCACGGCTAGTAGAATCATGCTCAGTATGCTTTGGCCATGATGTTCCGAGAAGACGCGTGGTGATCACACGTCCCCGAGTGGATCTCATCCAATATCAATCGACCCTCTTCTGGGGAGATACATCGTTGAGCCACGCTAGTAACACTGTCTTTGAAAAGCTATCCGCTTATTACTGTGAAGGCTTTGGACCTGCGAATGATCTGACACACTTCAACTTCATCCTCTGGAAGCTCCTGCCTGAGCAGATATGCAATATACGGCACCGTCCAGTCGGGGGTGATTTCCAAAATATCCATGATTAACTCGACTACTGCTGGCACTTCAACTTCAGTTGGATTGGTAGAACTTATTGGTTGCGGGGGATCCTCCGTAAAGGGATCTTCTTGCGCTGACGGGGTATGGAGATGCTCCAAGAACACATTACTGGGAATAGGTTTTTGAGTGGAACCTATTTTCGCCAGATCTTCATCTCCTGATTAACCACCAAGTCAGAGTCTCCGTATACCATCAGGCGATGGATACATACGTAACCCATAGAGAAGTGCTTCGTACTCAGCTTCATTGTTGGAGGAAACAAAGTGAATCTGAAGGACATAACTGAGTTTGTCGCCTCTTGGGGACACCAGGACCACTCCAGCACCAGAACCGTTTAACATCTTAGATCCATCAAAGACCATCATCTAGTGTTTCGAGTGAACTTGAGTCAGCTGTTGTTACTCAATCCACTCAGCCAAGAAATATGCTATTGCCTGAGACTTGATTGCCTTCTTTGCTTCAAACTTGATACCTAGAGGAAGAAGTTCAATTGCCCACTTCGCCACTCGACCGGATGCATCTCGATTGTTCAAAATTTCAGACAACGGTGCATCGTTGATGACTGAAATTGAGTGGTCTTGGAAGTAATGTGCAACTTTCTTCGTAGTGAAGTAAATTCCATAGACAAGCTTCTGGTAATGTGGATACCTTTGCTTGGACGGAGTCAAGACTTCAGAAATGTGATACACCGGGCGTTGAACTTTATAGGCCTTGCCTTCTTCTTCTCGCTCGACTGTGAGCACTGTGCTGACAAACTGACCAGTCGCTACAATATATAACAATAAAGGCTCTTCGTTGACTGGAGCAGCAAGCTCCGGCTGGGTGGAAAGAAGGGCTTTGAGCTCTACGAACGCTGCTTCGGCTTCCGGAGTCCACTCGAATGTATCAGACTTTTTTATCAATCGGTAAAGAGGCAATGCCTTTTCACCGAGACGTGAAATGAATCGACTTAATGCAGCCAGACAACCTGTGAGCTTCTAAACGTCATGCACACGCATAGGGCATTTCATTCGGAGAATTGCCCCAATGTCTTCTGGTTTTGCATCCCTCGTTCGGAAATGAGAAAATTGAGTAACTTTCCTCCTGGGACTTCGAATGTACACTTGGATGGATTAAGCTTGATGGCATATCTTCTTAGATTGGCAAAGGTTTCAGCGAGGTCAGTCAACACATCGGAACCTTAGCATGACTTGACCATGATATCATCCATGTATGCTTCCATGTTCCAACTGATCTGAGTGAGCAGGCACTTCTGGATCATGCGCATGAACGTGGCACCAGCATTCTTAAGACCAGAAGGCATGGTGACATAGCAAAAACACCTCAATGGGGTGATGAAGGCCGTTTTTATTTCATCGGGTCCATACTGTCGGATCAAATGATACCCGGAATATGCAACCAGAAAAGACAAACGCTCACACCCCGCAGTTGAGTTGACAATCTAATCAATTCGGGGGAGAGGGAAATGATCTTTTGGGCAGGCCTTATTGACATGCATGAAATCTATACACATACGAAGTGAATCATCTTTCTTAGAGACCATGACGATGTTGGTGAGCCACTCAGAGTGGTATATCTCGCGGATGAACTCAGTTGCCAGGAGCCGAGCCACCTCTTCCCCGATCGCCTTCCTTTTTTCCATGGCGGATCGACGAAGATGCTCTTTGATAGGTTTGCTTTTGGGTCGACACGCAAATGGTGCTTAGCCAGCCCCCTGGGTACACCTGGCATGTCTGATGGTTTACATGCAAAGATGTCCCAGTTCTCACGGAGGAACTGGTTGAGCGCGGCTTCCTATTTGTTGTCGAGTGACGTTGACATGTGAGTCAGAGCAGCAGTGGGGTCTTTCAGGTGAATGTGGACTGGCTTCGTTTCACCGGGCGACTAAAATGCGGATTCTGAAGAAGGCTTCTTGGCTCGCAACAAATCACTCGGGTCGGCATTTTTCTTTTATTCCTCCAGTTCCACCACCGCCATTAGCTCGTCCACAATCTTGGAACCCTTCTGGAGGCACTCTTCTGCTCTCTGCCTATTTCCTGTGACTGTGATCACACCTTTGGGTTCGGGCATCTTCAACTTAAGATACACGTAACATGCACGGGCCATGAAATGTGCATACGCCTGCGTGCCCAGAATAGCATGATAGGAACTGTGGAAATCCACTACCTCAAATGTCAACTTCTCCTTGCGGAAATTCTTGCAATCACCAAAAACCACATCAGAGCAATCTGTCCGAGTGACTTCACTTTCTTCCCTGGGATGACACCGTGGAACTGCATGTTGCTCTCACTGAGTTTGGACATCAGGATGCCCATCCCTTGGAGGGTCTCAGCATATAGAATGTTCAGACCACTGCCGCCATCCATAAGAACTTTAGTCCGTCGGGTGCCCCCAATGACTGGGCCGACCACCAACGCTTGCCGCCCGGGGGTAGTGATACGTCTCCAACGTATCTGTAATTTTTGATTGTTCCATGCTATTATATTACCCCTTTTGGATGTTTATGGGCTTTATTTTACACATTTATATAATTTTTGGGACTAACCTACTAGCCGGAGGCCCAGCCCGTATTGCTGTTTTTTTGCCTATTTCAGAATTTAGAAGAAAAGGAATATCAAACGGAGTCCAAACGGAATGAAACCTTCGGGAGCGTGATTTTTGGAACGAACATGATCCAGAGGACTTGGAGTGCAAGCCAAGAATCAGCCGAGGCGGCCACGAGAGGGTAGGGCGCCCCCCCCCCTACAGGGCGTGCCCCCTGTCTCGTGGGCCCCTCGGGCGGCCACCCCGAGGTACTTCTTCCTCCTATATAAGCCTATGTACCCCGAAAACATACAGGGAGCCAACGAAACACAATTTCCACCACCGTAACCTTCTGTATCCACGAGATCCCATCTTGGAGCCTTCGCCGGCGCTCCGCCGGAGGGGGAATCGACCACGGAGGGCTTCTACATCAAGACCATAGCCCCTCCGATGAGTTGTGAGTAGTTTACCACAGACCTTCGGGTCCATACTTATTAGCTAGATGGCTTCTTCTCTCTTTTTGGATATCAATACAATGTTCTCCCCCTCTGTTGTGGAGATTTATTCGATGTAAACTCTTTTTGCGGTGTGTTTGTTGAGATCCGATGAATTGTGGGTTTATGATCAAGTTTATCTATGAGAAATATTTAAAATCTCCTCTGAATTCTTTTATGTATGATTGAGTTATCTTTGCAAGTCTCTTCGAATTATCAGTTTGGTTTGGCCTACTAGACTGATCTTTCTTACCATGGGAGAAGTGCTTAGCTTTGGGTTCAATCTTGCGGTGTCCTTACGCAGTGACAGAAAGGGTTGCAAGGCATGTATTGTATTGTATTGTTGCCATCGAGGATAAAAAGATGGGGTTTATATCATATTGCATGAGTTTATCCCTCTACATCATGTCATCTTGCTTAAAGCGTTACTCTGTTCTTATGAACTTATTACTCTAGATGCAGGCAGGAGTCGGTCGATGTTTGGAGTAATAGTAGTAGATGCAGACAGGAGTCGGTCTAGTTGTTGCGGACGTGATGCCTATATACATGATCATGCCTAGATAATCTCATAATTATTCGCTTTTCTATCAATTGCTTGACAGTAATTTGTTCACCCACCATAATACTTATGCTATCTTGAGAGAAGCCACTAGTGAAACCTATGGCCCCCGGGTCTATCTCTTATCATATTTGCTTCCAATCTACTTTTATTTGCATCTTTACTTTTTGCATCTATATTACTCCCTCCGTTCCTTGATATAAGGTGTATAGATTTTTGAGAAAAAATCCGAATATAAGGTGCATTGAGTTGCACCACTCGTTTGAATATATTTTTTAGGAATTTGATTACATTTCCTTATATCAGGCAAGCTCCTCTATTTACTCATGTCAATTAGTCAGGTGTAATCTCACCCAAAACTTGTGAAATTTTCCCTCCATGTTTGTTCTTTAATTTCCGTGCCAAAAACTATACACCCTATATCTAGGAATGGAGGGAGTATAAAATACCAAAAATATATTTATCTTATCATACTATCTCTATTAGATCTCACTTTTGCAAGTGGTCGTGAAGGGATTGACAACCCCTTTATTGCGTTTTTGCGAGTTCTTTGTTTGTTTGTGTAGGTGCGTGGGACTTTTGAGGAGCCTCCTACTGGATTGATACCTTGGTTCTCAAAAACTGAGGGAAATACTTATGCTACTATTGCTGCATCACCCTTTCCTCTTCAAGGAAAACCAACGCAAGCTCAAGACGTAGCAAGAAGGATTTCTGGCGCCGTTGCCGGGGAGGTCTTCGCTCAAGTCAAGACATACCAAGTACCCATCACAAACTCATCTCCCTCGCATTCACATTATTTGCCATTTGCCTATCGTTTTCCTCTCCCCTATTCACCCTTGCTGTTTTATTCGCCCTCTCTTACCCAATCTCCTCCTCTCTCTTTCGCTTGCCTTTTTCTGTTTGCTTGTGTGTTGGATTACTTGTTGCCATGGCGCAAGATAAAACCAAATTGTGTGATTTCTCGAATACCAGTAATAATGATTTCCTTAGTACTCCGATTGCTCCTCTTAATGGTGTTGAGTCTTGTGAAATCAATACTGCTTTGCTAAATCTTGTTATGATAGATCAATTCGCCGGCCTTCCTAGTGAAGATGTCGCTACTCATCTCAACAACTTTGTTGATTTGTGTGATATGCAAAAGAAGAAAGATACGGATAATGATATTGTTAACTTGAAGTTATTTCCGTTTTCACTTAGAGATTGTGCTAAAGTTTGGTTTTCATCTTTGCCTAAAATAGTATTGATTCTGGGAACAAGTGCAAAGATGCTTTTAACTCTAAGTATTTTCCTCCCGCTAAGATCATCACTCTTAGGAACAATATTATGAATTTTAAATAACTTGATCATGAGCATCTTGCCCAATCTTGGGAAAGAATGAAATTGATGATTCACAATTGCCCTACTCATGGTTTGAGTTTATGGATGATCATACAAATTTTTTATGCCTGTTTGAACTTTGCTTCTAGAAATCTCTTAGATTCGGCCGCGGGAGGCACGTTTATGGAAATCACGTTAGGAGATGCTACAAAACTTCTTGATAATATTATGGCTAATTATTCTCAATGGCACACCGAAAGATCTTCTAGTAAAAAAGTGCATGCTATAGAAGAAATCAATGTTTTGACTGGAAAGATGGATGAACTTATGAAATTGTTTGCTACTAAGAATACTCCTCTTGATCCCAATGATATGCCTTTGTCTACTTTGATTGAGAATAATAATGAATCTATGGATGTGAATTTTGTTGGTAGGAATAGTTTTGGAAACAATGCTTATAGAGGAAACTTTAATGCTAGACCGTTCCCTAGTAATTCCTCTAATAATTATGGAAATTCCTACAATAATTCTTATGGTAATTTTAATAAGATGCCCTCTGATTTTGAGAATAGTGTGAAAGAATTTATGATTTCTCAAAAGAATTTAATGCTTTGCTTGAAGAAAAAATGCTCAAAGTTGATGATTTGGCTAGGAACGTTGATAGACTTTCGCTTGATGTTGATTCTCTTAAACTTAGATCTTCTTCTCCTAAGCATGATATCAATGAGTCTCTCAAAGCCATGAGAGTTTCCATTGATGAGTGCAAAGAAAGAACCGCTAGATTGCGTGCTAAGAAAGATGGCTTTATAAAGGCGTGTTCTTCTAGTTTCCATGAAAATAATGATGAAGATCTTAAAGTTATTGATCGTCTCCTATTAGATCTTTGTTTTGCAATATGAATCTTGATAATTATGGGACTGAAGATGAGTCAACTTTACCTAGAAGGCGTCCCAAGAATTCGGAGTTTTTAGATCTTGATGCTAAATTTGGTAAAAGTGGGATTGGAGAGGTCATGACTTTAAATAGTATTGAACCCACTATCTCGGATTTCAAGGAATTTGATTATGATAATTGTTCTTTAGAAGGTTGTATTTCCTTGTTGCAATCCGTTGTTAATTCTCCTCATGCTTATAGACAAAATAAAGCTTTTACCAAACATATCATTGATGCCTTGATGCAATCTTATGATGAAAAACTTAATTTGTAACTTTCTATACCTAGAAAACTTAATGATGAGTGGGAACCTACTATAAAGATTAGAATTAAAGATCATGAGTGTTTTGCTTTGTGTGATTTGGGTGCTAGTGTTTCCACGATTCCAAACTTTTATGTGATATTCTAGGTTTCCATGATCTTGATGATTGCTCTTTAAATTTGCACCTTGCAGATTCCACCATTAAAAATCCAATGGGAAGGATCAATGATGTTCTCATTGTTGCAAATAGAAATTTGGTGCCCATATATTTTATCGTTCTTGATATAGATTGCATTCTTTCTTGCCCTATTATTCTTGGTACACCTTTCCTTAGAACGATTGATGCGATTATTGATATGAAGGAAGGGAATATTAGATTCCAATTTCCATTAAGGAAAGGCATGGAGCACTTTCCAAGAAATAAAGTAAAATTACCTTATGAATCTATCATGTGAGCTACTTATGAATTTAGTGCCAAAGATGGCACTACTTAGATCTATCTTCGCTTTTATGCCTAGCTAGGGGCGTTAAACGATAGCGCTAGTTGGGAGGCAACCCAATTTTATTTGTGTTTTTTGTTTTTGTTCCAGTTTAGTAATAAATTTTGTATCTACCTTCTGTTTAGATGTGTTTTTATCTTTTAATTAGTGTTTGTGCCAGGTAGAACCTATAGGATAACCTATGATGATAGTTGATTTGATTCTGCTGAAAAACAGAAACTTTCTGCGCACAAAATTAGTTTTGTTAAATCACATAAAGGTGCTTTTGTGTTGATTCTTTCTGCGGATGACCTATATACAGATTTTCTAGGACTTCCTATTTTGGTAGTATTTTTAGAGTTCCATAAGTTTGCGTTAGTTACAGATTTCTACAGACTGTTCTGTTTTTGACAGATTCTGTTTTCGTGTGTTGTTTGCTTATTTTGATGCATCTATGGCAAGTAAAATAGTTTATAAACCATAGAGAAGTTGGAATACAGTAGGTTTAACACCAAAATAAATAAATAATGAGTTCATTACAGTACCCTATGTGGTGGTTTTGTTTTCTTTCACTAACGGAGCTTATAAGATTTCCTGTTGAGTTTTGTGTTGTGAAGTTTTCAAGTTTTGGGTAAAGCTTTTATGGACTATGGAATAAGGAGTGGCAAGAGACTAAGCTTGGGGATGCCCATGGCAGACCAAGATATTCAATGATAGCCAAAAGCCTAAGCTTGGGGATGCCCCGGGAAGGCATCCCCTCTTTCGTCTTCGTTCATTGGTAACTTTACTTGGAGCTATATTTTTATTCGCCACATGATATGTGTTTTGCTTGGAGCGTCGTGTATTATATTAGTCTTTGCTTTTTAGTTTACCACAATCATCCTTGCTGTACACACCTTTTGGGAGAAACCCAGTTGATTAGAATTTGCTAGAATACTCTATGTGCTTCACTTATATCTTTTGAGCTTGATAGTTTTTGCTCTAGTGCTTCACTTATATTTTTTAGAGCACGGCGGTGGATTAATTTTGAAGAAATTGCTAGCCTCTCATGCTTCACTTATATTATTTTGAGAGTCTTTTAGAACAGCATGGTATTTGCTATGGTTACAAATTTGGTCCTAGAATGATGAGCACCCAAGTTGGGCATAATAAAAACTATCATAGAAAGTGAATTGGATGCTATGATAAATTTGATACTTGATAATTGTTTTGAGATATTGAGGTAGTGATATTAAAGTCATGCTAGTTGAGGTGATTATGAAAAATACTTGTGTTGAGGGTTGTGATTCCCATAGCATGCATGTATGGTGAACCGCTTTGTGATGAAGTTGGAGCACAATTTTATTTATTGATTGTCTTCCTTATGAGTGGCGGTCGGGGACGAGCGATGGTCTTTTCCTACAAATCTATCCCCCTAGGAGCATGCACGTAGTGCTTTGTTTTTGATGACTTCTAGATTTTTGCAATAAGTACATGAGTTCTTTTGACTAATGTTGAGTCCATGGATTATACGCACTTTCACCCTTCCACCATTGCTAGCCTCTCTTGTTCCGCGCAACTTTCGCCGGTACCATACACCCACCATATACCTTCCTCAAAACAGCCACCATACCTACCTATTATGGCTTTTCCATAGCCATTCCGAGATATATCGCCATGCAACTTTCCACCGTTCCGTTCATATGACACGCATTACTTTTGTCATATTTCTTTTTGCATGATCATGTAGTTGACATAGTATTTGTGGCAAGGCCACCTTCATAATTTTCATACATGTCGCTCTTGATTCATTGCATATCCCGGTACACCGCTGGAGGCATTCATATAGAGTCATATCTTGTTCTAGCTTTGAGTTGTAATTCTTGAGTTGTAAATCCATAAAAGTGTGATGATATTCAATTATTAGAGCATTGTCCTAGTGAGGAAAGGATGATGAAGACAATGAATACCCCACAAGTCGGGATGAGACTTTGGACTTTACAAAAAGAAAAAAAAGAGAGAAAAAAAAGAAAGGCCAAGGAAAAAAATAAAAAAAAAAGAAAAGAGAAAAAAAGGAAAAAAGAAAAAAAATAAAATGAGAGAAAAAGAGAAAAGGGACAATGCTACTATCTCATTTTCCACACTTGTGCTTCAAAGTAGCACCATGATCTTCATGATAGAGAGTCTCCGATGTTATCACTTTCATATACTAGTGAGAATTTTTCATTATAGAACTTGGCTAGTATATTCCAATGATGGGCTTCCTCAAAATGCCCTAGGTCTTCATGAGCAAGCAAGTTGGATGCACACCCACTTAGTTTCTTTTGTTGAGCTTTCATATATTTATAGCTCTAGTGCATCTGTTGCATGGCAATCCCTACTCACTCACATTGTTATCTATTAATGGGCATCTACATAGCCCGTTGATACACCTAGTTGATGTGAGACTATCTTCTCCTTTTTGTCTTCTCCACAACCACCATTCTATTCCACATATAGTGCTATGTCCATGGCTCACGCTCATGTATTGCGTGAAAGTTGAAAAAGTCTGAGATTATTAAAGTATGAAACAATTGCTTGGCTTGTCATTGGGGTTGTGCATGATTAAATACTTTGTGTGATGAAGATAGAGCAACAGCCAGACTATATGATTTTGTAGGGATAACTTTCTTTGGCCATGTTATTTTGAGAAGACATGATTACTTTGATTAGTATGCTTGAAGTATCACTATTTTTATGTCAATATGAACTTTTATTTTGAATCATTTGGATCTGAACATTCATGCCACAATAAAGAAAATTACGTTGAGAATTATGCTAGGTAGCATTCCACATCAAAAATTCCGTTTTTATCATTTACCTACTCGAGGACGAGAAGGAATTAAGCTTGGGGATGCTTGATACGTCTCCAACATATCTATAATTTTTGATTGTTCCATGCTATTATATTACCCCTTTTGGATGTTTATGGGCTTTATTTTACACATTTATATCATTTTTGGGACTAACCTACTAACAGGAGGCCCAGCCCGTATTGCTGTTTTTTTGCCTATTTCAGTATTTCGAAGAAAAGGAAGATCAAACGGAGTCCAAATGGAATGAAACCTTTGGGAGCGTGATTTTTGGAACGAATGTGATCCAGAGGACTTAGAGTGCAAGCCAAGAAGCAGCCGAGGAGGCCACGAGAGGGTAGGGCCCCCCCTACAGGGCGCGCCCCCTGTCTCGTGGGCCCCTCGGGCAGCCACCGACGTACTTCTTCCTCCTATATAAGCCTGCGTACCCCGAAAACATCCAGGGAGCCAACAAAACACAATTTCCACCACCGTAACCTTCTGTATCGGCGAGATCCCATCTCGGAGCCTTCACCGGCGCTCCGTCGGAGGGGGAATCGACCACGGAGGGCTTCTACATCAACACCATAGCCCCTCCGATGAGTTGTGTGTAGTTTACCACAGACCTTCGGGTCCATAGTTATTATCTAGATGGCTTCTTTTCTCTTTTTGGATCTCAATACAATGTTCTCGCCCTCTCTTGTGGAGATCTATTCGATGTAAACTCTCTTTGCGGTGTGTTTGTCGAGATCCGATGAATTGTGGGTTTATGATCAAGTTTATCTATGAGAAATATTTGAATCTCCTCTGAATTCTTTTATGTCTGATTGAGTTATCTTTGCAAGTTTCTTCGATTTATCAGTTTGGTTTGGCCTACTAGATTGATCTTTCTTGGCATGGGAGAAGTGCTTAGCTTTGGGTTCAATCTTGCGGTGTCCTTACCCAGTGACAGAAAGGGTTGCAAGGCACGTATTGTATTGTTGCCATCGAGGATAAAAAGATGGGGTTTATATCATATTGCATGAGTTTATCCCTCTACATCATGTCATCTTGCTTAAGACGTTACTCTGTTCTTATGAACTTAATACTCTATATGCAGGCCGGAGTCGGTCGATGTGTGGAGTAATAGTAGTAGATGCAGTGAGTCGGTCTACTTGTTGCGGACGTGATGCCTATATACATGATAATGCCTGGATAATCTCATAATTATTCGCTTTTCTATCAATTGCTCGTGAGAATTTGTTCACCCTTTGTAATACTTATGCTATCTTGAGAGAAGCCACTAGTGAAACCTATGGCCGACGGGTCTATCTCTTATCATATGTGCTTCCAATCTACTTTTATTTGCATCTTTACTTTTTGCATCTATATTATAAAATACCAACAATATATTTATCTTATCATACTATCTCTATTAGATCTCACTTTCGCAAGTGGCCGTGAAGGGATTGACAACCCCTTTATTGCGTTGGTTGCGAGTTCTTTGTTTGTTTGTGTAGGTGCATGGGACTTTTGAGGAGCCTCCTACTGGATTGATACCTTGGTTCTCAAAAACTAAGGGAAATACTTACGCTACTATTGCTGCATCACCCTTTCCTCTTCAAGAAAAACCAACGCAAGCTCAAGACGTAGCAGGTAGCAACATGTGCTGGGTGATTGGACTGGTCGAATGTAATGGGAGTTTTCAACCACTTCAGGTACGTCGTAGTTGCCGGAGCAACCATGTTCACTCCTCTGTTAATGACTTTCAGTCGACTTTTGCTCTCGACATCAGCAAAAATCACTAAGGTAGCATTGCCCTTCGGGTAACCATCATCCTTTTCTTCTTCTTCGTCCTTATCAGAGTCTTTCCACTACAAAAAAAAATACACATCCGTGACATTTTAGGCCAAGCGAATTTTTTCTGTCATGCTTATGACACTTCTATGACGTTAATTGTGACAAAACCCGGTATCATCATAGATGTTGTGGGCTCCTACTTCTATGACAAAAAATCATGACAGAAAATGGGATTTTCGTCCTGGGCGGGCCAAGGACGCAGCTGCATGACATTGTTTGGGCCGTCCATGACGGAAAAAACCGTGGTAGAAGCGAGGGCGAGGAAAATATCTGGGAGTTCCAGGTTACGGTGGGTGGTCGGGGCCGAGCGATGCACTATGGTTTGCGAGTTTCTCTCGTGTATGTGTGTGTGTGTGTGTGTGTGCGAGGCATTGGCTAATTGAACCCAAGCGATCGCATGTTACTGAACCCGAGCGATAGATCCATTGGCTGTTTACTGAACCCGAGCGATTCATTCACTGCTGACTGAACCAGAGCAATTTATTCGCTGCTGCTGCTAACTGAACCTGAGCGATCGATCACTGCTGCTGCTTACTGAAGCCAATCGAGCTCCCTGCGAGACGTAGACAACCGGTGTTGGGTTGCCTGTTAATGAACAGTGATCGTTGCTACCGTGCGCGCAGTACGTAGAACGAGTCGAGACGTGCTGAGTCGAGCCGGTTGCTTGGCTGTGGATGAATAGTTCCCCGTGGGGGTTGGATGAACAGTTCCCCGTGGGGGTTGGATGAACAGTTCCCGGTGGGGGTTGGATGAACAGGACCCCGTGGTAGTAGGCCGTTGCCGCTGGATGAACAGGACCCCGAGGAGGCTGCCGCACCCCAGCCGGTTGAGGGTGGATTTATAGGACCCCGTGGAGGCTCTATGAACAGCAGCCGGTGGAGGCTGGATGAACAGTAGCCCATGGAGGATGGAGGAAGTCGACGGTGGATGAACAGTAGCCCTTGGAGGCTGGAGCGAGGTAGTAGACGGTGGATGAACAGGACCCTGTTTTGACCGTAGGCGCTCCAAGACAAGTTTCCTCTGTTTTGCGGTACGCCACACCCCTCCCGATCAACAGGATCCCGTTTCGACCATGGGCACTCGAACACAAGTCCGTTTCCTCCATTTTGCGGTACGCCAGACCACTCCCGATGAACAGGATCCCGTTTCGAAAGTGGACAATTGAACACAAGGCCGTTTCCTCCGTTATGTGATATGCCAGGCCCCGTTACGGCTGTTCCGTCCAAGCCGGTTGGCTCCCGTTGAACAGGATGCATTCTGACCCAGTCAGTTGCCTCCTGATGAACAAGACGCTATTTCTCCGTTCCGACCCAGTCGATTCGCTGCTTGATGAACATGACGCCGTTGCTGCCGTCTGTTGTCTCTCCATCTACACAAGCCCTGGCCGTCCGTATATATATGCGTGAGTACGTGCTCGAGACCCCACCCGTATGTACGTATGTGGCCGTATTTTTTGCCCTATGGCTGTTCATACGTGTATAGAACTTAGACGGGACTGCTTGAACTGCTATGTCGGGTGCTTTACAATGACACGTGCCGCTACTTACTCGGCCATGGTTCATACTTGTAGAGAGACTGATCGACCAGTATGTACGTACACGTTCGCAACCAGACGGACAAAACTACATATGCTTTGACCGGGTGGGTCCCAGCAGTCAGGGAGGATAAGGACGCACTTCCTTGCATGCAAAGATGTCAGGGGAGGAATCTTTTTTGGGCGGCTGAAGCAAGAATATCCGAGATTGAAGAAGAAGCACGACATCCGTTGGATGGACATCCAACGGCAACTGCTGCTAGAACCGTGTTTTGACTATAAGTTGACAAAGCCTTGCATACACGTCAACTTAGTTTTTTAGGGGACGCGTCAACTTAGTAGTCCCACAAGTGTGTGGTAGAGAACATATAGCCCATTTGTGATTTGTAATGTACAACCCATTTTTGAATTCTAATGGAATTTACTACAACCCATTTACAGTTTGTTAAAAGTACAACCCATTTTCTAGCTAGGACAATGATTAATAATTTCAACCAACTGCTCGAAACAGAATTCAATAAAATTTCCCACATTTTGACGGGATGCAAAATATTTTTATCCCAAAATTTCTAGTCAGATTAAATATAATTTCAAAATAAATTTGTATTACGTAAAAATCCAACGAAATATTGCATGCGCAACAACTAATGAAATTAAAATTTTCAAATTCCAATAATAATATTTTTTAAATTAATTACCTGTTTGTTGCATTTTTTTTAATAGTTACTGCCCAGTTTTTATAATTACATCCCATTTATTATTTCTTAAAGCCCATTTTCTTGTTAAGCCTAATGCATCCCTCCTAGGAAAGATTTGCAGCCCAGCGGGGCAGAGAATAACAAGTTGACCCGGATATTGTGTACAACTGTCTACCCAATTGCATTGCTGATATTGAAAAAAAGGCCTGTGTAGTACAGTACAACCTTACATGGCTACTCATCCCACATTCAGCGACGCCGAAAAGGCCCAAACAAGGCTTCTGTACAACTTTTTGAAGTCACTGATCTCAATTAATAATATAAGAAAAAGTTAGAGTATAGTGGAACCTAATTAAAAGCTGTCACGAGCGAATAAATAATTCGACGGGTCCCACTTGTGCATGTGTGTGTGTGTGTATTTGTGTGTGTGTGTGTGAGAGAGAGAGAGAGAGAGACCATTGGTCAATGCTCGTAAATACATCTTTTAGCCATATGCATTGCTGATGCTCGGTAAAAACTTATATAGTTGACACAATCATATAGAACATCATAGCACACTGAGCTTGCATACAACAATTTCACGCAGGCGGCACAATCAGGGTGGAAGCAGTGGATCACTACAGGTAGGGCTATGTTGAAACCAACGAACTCGTACATAACAGTTCATTGTGTTTATCAATGATGGGGAAATATCTTGAATGTTGTGCAAAGAAAACAGACATACAACACAATATATATGTTCTGCTACAACATTAAGTTGACGTACAACCCTTTCTAAAAAAAGTTCAGGTAAAAAATAGAACAGGTCACAATCAAATGGACTAGCACATTAATGCTTCACACCCATAGCTTGGATTTAACTAGTATCTGACAAGGTTTAGTTGTTACCTCAAATTAGAGCACATCCAGGCAGCCAACCATGCCTCTTCTCCCAAAGAAGCAGTGGCCTCCGCCGCGCGATGGAGTAGGCCCTGTGCCATCCATCATCCCGAGCAACACGGGGAAAGTCTGACGTTGACTCTTGTAATGGACCTCGTCGACGGTCCCGGCCACCAGCGGCGGCGGCAGGACTTTGATTGATGGATTGACCACTTCTTCGACATGCACGAACACTCGGTATAGGTACATCCCTAACGTGGTCCGCGGCGGCCTTGATGGCGATGAATAGTACAACCCTGGTTCCTGCACTGGTATCTCAGCACCAATCACCTTCAATATGGTGCACAGCTTCTTCATCCATGCCATAACCGTCAGAGCCTAGTTGTCTAGAGGAACAAACATACTTACGAGCTAACCTCCAAGGTCGTTGATAAGCTCATTCATGGACTCGCTGTTCCAAGCACATCGAGGCATGCCATGGAAGGTAAGCTTTGTTAAAAACTCAAGCTCAGAGGGCACCGAGCCACATCCTAGGTGACACTGATCAAAGCTCACCAGCGCTCCATGGCAGAACAAACGCCGGGAAGATTCGAACACACGACTGCAGTCTAAAGTTGTCCGGAACCTGACGAAGAAATCAGCCGGTGGCGGACATACTTCCATGAGCAAGTCACTTGTTTGGATGCCGTGTGCAATGCTAAGAGCTTTGACAAGGTCGTCCGGCGAGACGGGAGGCCGGTCACCGTTGATGGTCACCATCAGCACTTTGCTGGCAAACTAGTCATCAAGCGCCGCCATGCCACTGTTGAGCGACAGCACGCAGCGCCCGAAGGCAGGACGAACCTCAGGATCTTCGGCTTGGAGATCCGCGTTGACCAGCGACATGATAGTGCGCTTGAGTACAGGGAGTACAGGATGGGGATTTGGGGGAACTGGAGTAGGAATCGAGATTCCAGAGGTAGGGGAGGGGCGGGAGATTGGGGATGAAAACATAGCATGAATTTCGAACACGCGTCAATATGCTCTCGGCGCGCAAGCACACGAAAACACTGGTGGTGCCCACATGTCGGCCTAAGAGTCCCACTTTTTTTTGAGAGCCCAACCTTTTTTTGAGGATCTTTTGAGAGCCCGGCCTGAGAGTCATAATTGACCTGTTTGGCATTGTGTTACTACTCGGCCCATATTCAACGATACCTCACTGGCCCAAACAAGTGTACATCATCGAAAAGACGCTGAGCTCTGAACACTAGAGAATGGTGATGCCCTCATTTAGCCCACCAGCAGTTTGAGACAATAAACAGTTCGAAACAACGATATATACAACATTCAAACACTAACTAGTGTCTACTATTGACATAAACAACAAGACATGATAGTTCATAAGAAGTCTTGCTACACCACCAAAACGCACCCATCTGCAGCGCTCAAACTCTCGTAATCCTGACGAGAATGACATTCTAAATAGAGGCAACTATTACATAGTAAGAGTGACATAGACGAGGATGACCAAATGTTAAGGAATATGCATAACAAAAGAGAGAACTACCCATCCAGAACAAGCAGCAAAGAAAAAAGTCATTCGAAGAGGGATGATCCAACACCATCGTAATTTGCAGCCCCGCTTCAGTCACTAGTGATCTGGAGACACCAGTACTCCACCCTTCTGACGCAACAGCCCAATTACCTATCAACCTGAAGGCTTGAACCACATCACTACCTGTCAGACTCGACACATCCAAAGATCAAAGTTAATCCAGATGCCTTTGTCATTCTCACCTTCTTTTGGCTGCAGGCTGTATCGTTGACAATCAGAGGAGTTTGCTTCCGAACTCCTTGGGCTCACCTTGTAGTCACAATTTTCCATAGCAAACAGAGCCTCTCTGCCATCAAGGTCCTTCTCAACGGTGATCTTCGGGTTAATCAGACAATTGAGCCCGAGAAACAAAGAGTGTGAACCAAGGCTATTTACCCACCTCCAACTCAAAAATCCTAAAGGCCCCAACAACTTGGTACCCTGCTCATAGACGTAACATCCACTGTCCGGATACTCACGCATTTCACGGTGCTTGTATATAGTGGGGTTTTTGCAATATAACTTTTCCAGATCATGTGTCCAAATGATCATCAGTCTTTTGTCGTCGTATGATCGAGCGAGGAACCAGTTGTGCTTCCTTGTTTTTGGCAAAGGTGGTGTGATTACAAAGGGCAGTAACTGCAGGGACACTTCATCATATCAAAAAGGACAGGCATTGTTAATGTAAGATCAGCATTGTTCAGAGTATGAGTAGGATAATGCAAGAAACCGCATTGATATGTCGCTGTTGGAACTGGGAGGAAAATACAGGGAAATGTATATTGGTTCGAAAATATAGAAGTGCTATGCATGGTTATACTCATGTTATCTCACAATCGATTCTTCACAGGAAACTACCATGTCATGCATGTTATGTAATCATGTTCAGCCCTCACAAACAAATTCTTCAAGGAAACTACAGACCATGCATTGTTATATACTCATGTTCTGTGGGAAAAATTTTGTGAGGATATTATTCTAGCCATTGATTGCTGAAGGGCGAATATAGGTATGTACACATGGTAAGCATTACAAGATTTCACTACTTCCAAATATAGAGTTCTCCATATGCACATTTACTTCCCTAATGTATGGTTAGATGAAACCAACAGTGTGATGCATGTTTCTACATCATGAAAATGAGGAAACTAACATGGCCATTGATAAACACTCATATTTAGTAGTATATAGATTACTATCAAATAAGGAGAATATCCATATCTTCCTAACCGTTTGATTATTTAGGGATACAAATTGGCTGTAATGACATGGTCACAATCGCATTAATTAACTCATTCCAAATATAGCTGATTTACAGCGTCTCTAATACATTGCCATAGTTCTACTCAAATTCTGCTCAAACAGGGATATGCCAATCATCACAAAAGTTCAAACAGTGTCATGGCGTCATCATTAACATCAGAAGGAAACAACTTACACGCGTCGTCCCAGCAATACGTGGTGCCATATGCTTTGTCGATCGCGTAGATGATGCCATTGTGTTCAATAGCATCATAGAAGTGTGTATCAGCTTTGACAATCCACTGCGAGGTGAGTTGTCTCTAGCTAAAGAAGGCACCAGCGGAAAGATAGGCGAGTCCGCGGTCGAACAAGGCAACTATCTTGAAGTCTGCATAATTCACATCTCACGTGGGCACTTGGCAGATTACAATCTTCTGCGAAACAAGGTGCGTCCAACTGACTTCGTAATCTAGATGACTTCGACCACGATGGTAAAACCCAATATAATCCAACATAGGAAGGATAATCTCATGGGAGGTGTGGAAGTTCACGAGCACTAACTTTTTCGGTCTTATCTGACGGCAGCCATCCAGTGGGAGCTCATGCCGACCCAGTACATACCTGCCAAGAAGTTTCGGGCGATGGTGGTTAGATCGAAGTTGAGGGAAATGATGTATGGCGACCAACTACATACCTGCAAAGAAGTTTCAGCTAATGGAGGTCGGATTGAAGTCGAGGGGCATCATGTACGCCTCCATATCATGGTGAGAAAATCTTGCAAGACCAGATAGCAGCAAGCAGGGTGTCTTGAAAAGCTCAGGCCTCGCTTCGATGATCGCCGTGTCCATGTCCCTCGAGCATGCAGCCAGCCACAGGGCGCTCAACATATCCATACATGAACAATAGAGGTCGAGGATGTCACTGGGAAGATTGCTCCAATCGCAGCTCATATGGATGTTGTGCGGTTCGCGTCCGGCCATGATGGCGTTTGGAAGGTGGGGTTTTGGGGGGCTTGATTTACGGGGGAGAAGGCTCTCGATGCTGGAGCGGCTAGCGAGGGAATACTGGTACTGGGGGAGGTGACCAAGGTGAGGGTACGCGGGGGCACAGTGAGATGATGAAGAGTGACCTCAGGATCTTTGGCGAGATGGAGATTGAGATGGAGTGGTGCTAGGGGAGAGGAAGACGAGGCGAGGCATGCTATACAGCGGCGGTGACAGTGACTGCACAGTGCGCAAGGCGAGGCTAACTTTGGTAACCCAGACACGCCGCCTGGACTGGTGTCACCTCGGGTGCAGGGTCTTGTCACTTCACCGTGAGGACCGGATGAATAATATTTTGGCCATCAAGTGTACCACAGTTGTACTACTACTACTACTACTACTAGTAGGAGTTGTAGGAACATGAGTAGTACTCCCGTGCTAGCATGCCTCTGGGTTCACTTCATCCTCCAGGTATCGTCCATATTGCGAGCAAAACCAAATTCTCATGCATGCGGAAGCGCAAAGAAGGCTTTTTCTTTTTTGAGGATAACCGCATACTTATTCCTTAACTAGAGGATGTTGTGTCTCACACACGCGCGCCAATATCCATCCGAACCAGCTACGACACATTTTTTATCTGTTTTCATAGGTCCCACCTGTCAGGAGGGGTGTAGAAATAAAAAGCAATCATAAAATGTCTTGCCACGGTGATTCAAAAGAGTGACCTCAACTAGCCAGTGGCACATGTAGCGCTAGAAGGATGGGCACATACACGGACATGTACCACTCCTCAGTCTACCCGCATAGCCTTATCGTTTAATCTACCTAGTTGTCTAATCAATTGCCTGCAGGCCACTTCTCCCATTTACTTCTCCATTGGGAACCAATTTTCCTCGGCTTCTTCACCACTCCTTCATCTTCATTTGCATCCAAACCACACTGCATTCACAATGTTTGAACCTCTTCACATCCTCCTGGAGTAATTTCGAAGCCCCTTTAAATAATCATCTTCTTCAGTTAGACTAGCCATCTAATCCTAATTCTCCAAACCATAGCCCTCCGGTCCAGCAGTTCCAAATGGTGAAAGTGATCCAGATGCAGGTTTTTAGCGTCCAACATGTCCTCGTCGAAGGCTCGTTGAGCATAGTTGCCACAATCACCGACCACCCAAGGGTTGTTCGGAAGTGGATCAACAATGTATCCAACTCCCTCCAAAGGTGGAGATGAAGGTCATCGGTCTTGACGCAGAGTACATGGAGCGTGCCACTGGGAAGATCCAACGCGTCGCCGTCCTTCAGATGTGCCTCGAAGATGATGTTTTGGTGTACCACATCATACATGCACCCTCCATACCAGGTGAGCTTCACGATTTCTTGTCTTGGGAGGACATATACTTCTGTGGTGCAGCCATCATAGGGGACAAACAGAAGTTGGAGCTGTACAACCTTGATTTGAAAAGCATCGCTCGCGTACAAACTAAAATAAAAATTCCTGTAGAAGATTGTGATAAACCGACACCATCCATATTCGACGTAGCAAATTTTATGCTCGGAAGAAATCTTCAGAAGGGTGACGAGACACTGGCATTAAGGTCGTCTGGATGGGAGAATTATCCATTGACTTACGGGCTGATAAAATATGCTTCCCTCGATGCCCGTGTGAGTTTCTAGATAACTGCAAGGTCCAGAGAGCTTGTTCGAAGCCGTCTCCCACGGAAAATGAGAACAACAACAAGAAGAAGCTGCACCAGTAGCAGGGCATTATGGATGGATGAACTATTTACTCACATGTCAAACAAATTATTCCCTCTCTGTGTATATTGATATAGATGGACTATTTCGATGGTGTGCATGTATTTGGAACAAGTAGTAGCGTGGGTCCGCTTGACTATGAAGAACTATTTATCTGCCTAGCTTTCTCTACTACTCCTTCCAGTGATCGGTATGCAATGCATGTGTCCATAGACATGACAGCTTGTCCATGGAAGTTCAACTATGATGACCATCATGTTTCATCCACTACCACTCGCCATTCCCATGACCTGCCCCAACCCACGGCACCACGTCCCCCGACATGCACCTCACCCGTCTCAGCCGCACCGTCCCTCTGCCATTGTGTGCATGACATGTGGGCCACCTGAAATGCAGCGAGCATCAAGTTTCTACCACCGCCACATGCAATTCCCACGACGCCGCTCGAACCCATGACACCACACGTCCCCCGACTTGCGGCTCACCCCTCTCAGCCCCACAGCCCCTCTACATTCAGGAGCATTACATGTGGACCAGCCACCTATCGGGTCCACATGTTATTGACTCAAAGGCAGGTGTAGTAAGGCGATGAAGCTCAGTCTCGAGGGCCACGAGAGGGAAATGTAACTCCTGCGCTAGGCCTTGTGGTGCTACTGCTGCACGAATTCGTGCCAAACTCGAGATTTGTTTCTTTACTATACATGCACGCAACGATTTAATGGACATTGTGATCTCAACATGTGATGGGGAGCTCTCAATTTGAATTTGAAACTTATAAAACGAAAAAATTCAAAACAAATAAACTGGGAGAGAGGGAGTATACCGCAGGATGTGTCCCATACGAAACAAGTCCATTGGTTTGTCACCGCGAAGATGCGGTTAGAAAGGAGCACAACGTCTTCATACTCGTACGGCAACAAATCGGCCGCAGACAGCATGGTCCACCTTTGACCGCCATGTGCAAGGTTCGTGCTATCTCCTTCAATCTCACCGTGGTTCCATCGTACCAATTCAGTCAGTGGCCCATTGCATGGCTGATCCCAATGTTGGACAAAGGTTCTACGGGAATGGTGAAACCAAGATGTAAATGTTGTGTAAATTGATGTTGGTACCCTCCCGTACATATGCAAGCCAATCTCCACTCGCACCGAGCCTAACCTATGAAATTGTGGGCAGGGGAGAATTAGGAAATGGACACGGAAGTAGTCTTTAGAATGCATTCACTATGTGATCAAACTCATCTTACCTACTCATTGGACAAAATCCGAGTTCCCCTCAATGTCAGCATCTCAAGGGGCGTCCACTTGCAACTACGGCCACGCCGCGCTGGAGAGACCCCCAAGGAAACATCCTCGTTCGTTGCACAGAACATTAAGATGCATTTGTATGAGTAGTTTATCTTGTGAGAGAAAAGGATGAACGAGGGAAGACCTCATTTGCAAATGTGGACAGGGGTGTAGGTATCTTTTTGCAAAATTGTCATAGTTTTCTTGCTATCCGTTAGATATGAATCGGATGGCCTATATTGCAGGATGGCAGGCACACCATCATCACCAACTCTATTTTTCATAAGATACTAGCAAGATGCCCGTGCGTTGCACGGAACATCAATATCTTGTGGGAGAAACGGATGAACGAGGGAAGGCCTTATCTGCAAATGTGGAGAGGAGTGCGGGTAAATTTTCATAGTTTCCTTCCTATCCGTTAGATATAGATCGGATGGCCTACATTGCAGGATGGCAGGCACACCATCATCACCAACTCTGCATTTTATAAGAGTAGATAAATAAGAGAGTAGTAGACTAGCAAGATGCCCGTGCGTAGCACAAAACATCAAGATGCATTTGTATGAGTAGTTTATCTTGTGGGAGAAAAGGATGAACGAGGGAAGGCCTTATTTGCAAATGTGGAGAGGGGTGTGGACGGCCTGTACTGCAGGATGGCAGGCACACTATCATCAACAACTCTGTTTTTTTATAAGAGTAGAGTAGAGATAGAAACAGAGACTACTACTACCAATGTGCTGGCCCGTGCGTTGCAATGGATCCAAAATAGTAGAATAATACTTGTTCGCGGGCTTGAAATATAAACACTCTAGTTTTGATATACATATATCAGTAAAAATAAATCATGCTTCACTCAAAATATATTCCTCAGGTTGTTTTGATGAGGTGAGGGATGGGTGTGGCTGGTTTGAAGATAACAGTTTTTAAAAAAATTGGAGCTGTTTTTTTTTTACATTTTGTAGCGTGGCACGGCATCAGGTGCACCTAAGCATCTGGAAAAAAATTGAGTTTGGGTCGGTGGAACACCCTGCGGCAAGATGCCCGTGTGGGCTTGTTCTATAACTAGCAAGATGCCCGTGCATTGCAGGGAACATCAAGATGCATTTTTTTTACAAAACACCTGTTGTGATTGACCCTTGCAGGAGTAATCCCATGTGTAAAAATAATGATATCTCAAGAATTTTTATCAGAAAAATGGTATCTTTGGAACAAGTTTTCTCTACTACTACTCCTTGAAGTGAACGGTATGCAATGCATGTGTCAGCAGACATGACAGCTTGTCCATGGAAGTTGAACCACGTCGACCATCATGTTTCTTGTTTCTACCACTGCCACACCCACACGCGATTCCCACGACGTCGCTCCAACCCACGGCACGACGTCCCCCGATGTGCGCCTCACCCCTCTCGGCCCCACTGCTCCTCTACCTTTGTGTGCATGACATGCAGGCCAGCTGAGCTGCGGCAACCATCAACTTTCTACCACAGCCACACCCGATTGGACGCGGTTTGCCTGCTCCGCTCATGTGCTCCTATCTGTACTCCCGGACCATTGAATTTCCATCCAGCGGCTGTGACACATTTCGTCCCGGGCATCAATCCTCACCTGGAGTACTTCTGTACTACAAGAAGTACCCGCCGGTGGGGCCATCTATGCCTCGTAATGCCCCGACACCCAGCTGTGGCACCCTCGCCACGGCCACGCCACCACCATCGGTTCATCCCGAAGGAGTGAGTCGCGAACCATGCCACCACCATGAGAATGACATGTGGGCCAGCCGCATTTAAGGTCCACATGTCATTCACTCATAGGCCGGTGCACTAAGTCACCGAAACTCGGTCCCGTGGGCCCCGAGAGGGAAATGTAACTCCCGCGGAAGGCCTTGTGGTGCTCCCGTACTACGAGCTCGTGCCAAACCCGGAATTTGTTTCTTACTACTACCAATGTGCCGGCCCATGCGTTGCAATGGATGCAAAGTATATCTATTTAGTGGAGTGCACTCTAAATACGTTATCTATTTATTTTTCTCTAACCTTTCGTGGCCATGCAACCAAGCCACATAAGCTTCATGGGTGCCCCCCACATCATATTATTCATACTACGTTGACTGGAAAAAAAGGTAAATCACCCAAAACAAGATCTTCCCATTTTTTGTTCCTACGATGTTGTGTCGTGCACGTACCTAGTTGTATAGTGGTAGTACAAACTTCATACTAGTAGGAGTAGTAGTACGGAATGCTCCTACTCTATCAACGAGCCCCATCTGACACCAAATTTCTTGGCTTCCGTGCTACAGCAAGATCTTCCCTCCGTTTCTGTTTTCTAACCCGACGGCGGGTGGGGTGCGGTTTGCCAATAGTCGGTTTGCTCAACGGCGGTCCCACATGAAAGTAAAAATGCTAGGCAACACGCCTTCCCTAGCTATGTGGCATGCCAGACGGACCGTGGAGTACTCCCGATTCCTGGGCGTGTGGGGGTGCACCGCGAACGCAGCAGGCCTTTTCCTTTTACTAGCAATGTGCCGGTGCGTTGCGACGGATCCAAAGTAGTACTTGTTCACAAACTTGAAAGAAATCACTCTTGTTTTGATATACATATATACCACTAAAAATATATTACTTTTCACTCAAAATATATTTCTCAGGCTGTTTTGATGAGGTGAGGGAGGGATGTGGTTGCTTTCAAGATAATAAGGGGTTTTCTACAAATTGGAAGAGATAAGTGGGCTATTGTTGCAAAAATGCCACAACTTACCTCACAATCGTTAGATGCAGATCTAATGGTCAGAAACGACGGATGGTAGACACACCACCATCACCAACTGAGTCTTTTATAGGAGTAGGCGTAGAGAAACATGTATAAATTGTAACATTTGGTTCTGCTCCTTGGCACGATCAATAGATAGAAATAACGATTGGAAACACTGGGGCGGGGCTATTTCCACCAGATAAGCAGGGTACGTAGTAGCTAGGTTGGTGCATCATCAGTTTGGTCACATGCGGTCCGACATGTTCTAGTGTTTCTAGCAAGATGCCCGTGTGTTGCACGAAGTTGATGGAAAAGGTAAGCACAACTTATAAATTGATGGATGGAGTACTAGTTAAAGTGGTGCATATAATTAAGCAAAGGGATCGCACATTTCGGTATTGACTGGAACGAGAATGCAGTAGCACAATAAGAATTAAGGCCATGATGATGCGATCGCAGTGGTGGTTACATGAGGCAAGCAGAAAGATGCATCCATCAACGTACGACCTCCTCCTCCTCAACTTAGTGTGCCGGGCCACCGACCGGCGGCTAAGGAGCGGCGGCTTTTGTGGCGATGTCAAGGTGCTTCTTAGCAAATGCATCCAAGGCTTCCAGCTGGTTGAGGAAGGCCAACATCGTAGCGTCCTCACTGGCCTTGTAGATACCTATGTACATGATTTGCTCGTACACGTGGATGTGTAGGTCAATGAATTCTTGTAGGGTGAGGCACCTTGCGGCGAGCGCGACCTCCAGGTGGACATTCTTCGTGGCGTCTGCGGGCAGTTGCAGGGCCACCAGTGCTTGAAAGAGGTCCCGACCATGGAGGCCGATGAGAGTGGTAGGCAATGAGGAGCTCGGGCGCGCGGGCTGGGGGAGTACGACAATGTCGTCCGCGAGCTTCTTGAGGATGGTGAACTTGTTAGTTGTTGCAATGGTCATCTGGTCCAACTGAGAGTCGTAGTTGGCGTCGACTGCGGCCATCCACCAGCCAGTCGCCAACTCCGTCTGGAGACGATCCTCAGCGCCATGCCGCAGGCCGGCGTCATGGCCCATCTAGCACAGCCGCTAGCCGCTCGCGCGCATCGCCGCCATCGGTCTGGAGTGAGCACTTTTGCGCTTAGTGTAGGTGCTTAGGCAAATGCTTAGGTGTGCACGATGTGGTAGATGCATTGGAATGGAGGGGCGCCTTTATAAGAGTGCAAACTTCGTTGCATTCACATTGTGCAGCCTCTTTTCTCAGTCCTCCTCCCAGTACTTCCCTTGCATTCATGATGCTAATTGAAGGAGGATGCATCATTGGCAGTTCAACATTTCGGGAACCGCTACCCCCTCCCTCATCTGCATTAAAGCCGTATCGGGAACTGCGCCGCCCGCTATCAAATCGAATAGTACTACGCCGCCCGCTGCACGCCCGGCTGAACATGCATCCTCGCCTCCATCAAACCCCTCCATTAAACCCGCTTGCAAACCGAGAAACCTACTCTAGCCACAAGTCCGCTCATGAGCAGGCCGGAACGAAACGCAACACCGGCGGAGCTCCTCCCATCTGCCCTTAGTTTAAATGAGGCCAGACGCCGGCCAAGCTCCTACTGTCCGCCCTCTATTTAAACAAGGCCAGACAGACAGCGGGCAAGAATCGCACCCCTCCGTCGCTCTCCCATCTCCTCCTTCACCATTTTCTCCACTCTTCTGATGGCTTCCAAGGAGCCGTTCTCTGGCATACTACCCGGCTGGGCGGCCCGCCGAGCCCTCCAGATACGGGTGAGGTCGCTCGGTGCTTCACCAACCTCGCTTGGCCCGACGGAGCTAGTTGCCACCCCAAGCCGCGTCGTTCAACAACTCCCCACTCCAGTTCAGCTCGATGATGAGTGGCGAGTTGCTCCATGTTGGCATAGTGGCAAGCACGCCTCCCGTGTCTATGGGCACGCCTCCCGTGCCTACGGCAGCGCCATGCAGGCAAAGACAGAAGCCGGGTGCGTGGAGAGCAATGAGTCAGTGGCCAGCTTCTCCGTGTCCGCCGCCATCATCCAGGAGAAGTAGAATGCGGGAGGCCGCCGCCACTTGGGTCCCATGATGGCCACCGCCAAGGTGATGACTGCGCATTCAGGTGGTTTCTTTGCTGCTTCATCTCTTCCGAGGACCTTCGTCGACCCCGCAAGTGTCTGTCGGACATGAGGAAACAAAGGGATTCGCGGGCGGCCATTTAGATTAGGTACTCCCTCTCCTGCTGGCGGGAAATAGTTGTTCTAAGAATGGATAAATTGGATGTATCTATAACTAAAATAAGTCTAGATACATCCATTTCTAGGACAAGTATTTTCGGATGAAGGGAGTATTAATTATACCAAGAGAGCCAGATTAGTACCGCTTTGTTCATGTAAATGTAATGAAATCCATCATGTTTATATGAAGATCAGACTTTTTTATACGAAATCCTTCATGCTTATATGAAATTAGTCCATGTTTGCACAAATTTCATCTTGTTGGTTAGAGTTGTGAAAATGTATGCTGCTGGCGTTTGATGTCGTCCTCCGTGGAAGGAAGCGGGAGGAAATTTGCCAGCTGCCGTTGGAGATGCTCTTATGCTGGAAATAATCGAGTCTCATCCAATCCATTTGAGTTAATTGCCCATATGATTCTTCCTCTATAAAAAGTTAATTGCATGTACAGTGTACACGTGACTTGCAGGGTGGCTACGACTTCATACAGAAAGTTAAAAAGAAACAAGTCCATCCTTAATCTTGTATTCTAAGTACTCTGTGGGTTCCATTGTCAGTACAGTAGTGAAAGAAGTATATATTAAATAAGTAATATATAATATAAAAATTAAAGTTAAAGACAAATTCGAACTCAGGTCATCACGTTGCGAGCATCTAGCGCTAACCAGTCCAGCACATTTTTGTTGTGGACCATGCTACAGATATATCTCCGTGTCTACTCTTATACTCCCTCTGTTCCTAAATATTTGCCGTTTTCAAATTTCAAATGGACTATCACATACGAATGTGTATGTAGACATATTTTAGAGTGTAGATTCACTCATTTTGCTCCATATGTAATCACTTGTTGAAATCTCTAAAAAGAAAAATATTTAGAAATAGAGGGAGTAGAAAACAGAGTTGGTGATGATGGTGTGCGTGCTATCCTGCAATATAGGCCATCAGAGTTATATCTAACGGATAGGAAGGAAACTATGGCAATTTTGCAAAAGATACCCACACCCCTCTCACGTTTGCAAATAAGGCCTTCCCTCGTTCATCCTTTTCTCTCACAAGATAAACTACTCATACAAATGCATCTTGATGTTCCGTGCAACGCACGGGCATCTCGCTAGTTTCTTTTAAAATAGTTACTGTAGTAATTGGGTTAAAGTGATATATTTTATGTCTGCCCCAAATGATTTTAGATTCACTAGTAGTAACAAAGAAAAGGTTGCCATGTTAATTAATAGAAAACATGGTGAAAACTGTCACATGAGGTCGGTAAAATCAAGACACACTGGGTTCAGCTTCATCGTCACTACAGCTGTGCGCGCGCGAGAAGTCTACATATCGAGGGGGCTACAGAGAGAAAGACGTATGGAGTGTGTCTGAGCGAGGCACAGAGACACAATGTTTGAGAGAGAAACCAATTGACAGATTAAGATCAGATCAAGTTGTCACCCTTCTGCTGTCATTGTTGGGGTAGGTGGGGGAGGGAGGGAAAGACGTATCGAGAGTGTGCGCGGTAGGCACAGAGGCAGAACTAGCGGTGTGTGTGTGTGTGTGTGTGTGTGTATGTGTGTGTGTTTGAGGGAGAAGCAGTAGATAGATTACTATCAAGATCGAGGTGCCACCCTACTCCTTCGATGTCGGGTAGTGTGCGTGTGTGTTTGAGAGAGAAGTCAGTCGATAGGTTAGTATCAAGATCGAGGTGTCACCCTACTCCGTCGGTGCTGGGAAGTGTGTGTGTGTGTGTGGGTGTGGGGGGGAGGCAGTGACACCTACATATCTCTACTCTTATAAAAAATAGAGTTGGCGATGATGGTGTGCCTGCCATCCTGCGATATAGGCCATCTGATTTATGTCCGACAGATAGGAAGAAAATTATGGCACTTTTGCAAAAAGATACCCACGCCCCTCTCCACATTTGCAAATAAGGTCTTCCCTCGTTCATCCTTTTCTCCCACAAGATAAACTACTCATACAAATGCATCTTGATGTTCCGTGCAACGCATGGTCATCTTGATGTTCCGTGCAACGCATGGGCATCTTGCTAGTAGGGAGAAGGAGTTTGTCTGACACATAAATATATTAAGGGATAGGTAGATAGCATGTGTGCAAGGCATACTTAAAGCATCGGAGATAAACAAACGGTGTGCATGCAAGTGCCGAGAAAAATGAAGAGAGAAACATTGTCTACGCGCGCGCACGTGTGTGTGTGTGTGTGTGTGTGTGTGAGAGAGAGAGAGAGAGAGCAAAATCTCAAAACAAACGGTGCTCTGCTAGAATCCCATTCTATGTATTCATATGGTTCAAGAACTCGAGTTAACCTTATGCATATGTGTGAGAGACATAATTATACTTTGAGACATTAGTGGTTGTGGGTGGGCAAAATTAAAGGGGTGGGCGTGTTCGACAGAGAGAGAGTGTGTGTTTCTGTGTGAGAGACTTGTAGGATGGGGTAGAAAGACGAATTCTAACCTTGACGGAGGGAGAGAAATACACGAAGTGCGCGTGTGTAATTCCGATGCCCACGGGGAAATGAGATATGTATGCATGTGAGAGAGATTGCACAATTCATTCATGTATCACTATCTAGCGATCATGGACGTGCATCACTTGAACATAAATCAATATCTACTTTGTATCGTGGCCAAAGGTACAATATCGATTCAACGCTATAAAGATTGGACACTCACATATCACATTTTTTTTATCTAAATAAACCTTTTCAATTGTGCATGCCAAAGTTACAGTGATGTTTCTTCAAACAAGGAATGTAGTTATCATGTACATGCACCATTATTAGTCTTGCATACAAATTCATTAGTCTTGGATGATTTAAGGTTCTATTATGAAGTAATATATGTAATATTCATATATGAATTCAAGGGGTACGCTATTTATGAAATGGAGGCTATTTAATCATATGAGGTAACACTTTTAAGTAGCGGACTACAATATCCATTTCTTTTGTGGGACTACAATATCCATTTCTTTTTGTGCGCCTCTACACTAACACGTCAATGCATTATGTTTAAAGTAAATAACCAATGGCACCAAATTATCAATTTACACGAGAAATACATAGGCTGAGCGTTTGATCCCTTTTTTTTGAACACGCCTCTACACCCGTACGATTGGCCACGCCCATGTGAACGTCCAAGTTATCGGTGCATCCTCCCGAGTTATTGTCTTTTTTTCTAGGGTGGACTTCACACCAGTTATTAACTGTTGACGCGTGCCCCGTGTACACAGTCTCACATGACATTCCCGCTAGCACGATCTAAAATTAGTTGAAACTGGATACGAATGATCCCATGGGCGGCAAAATCTCCCATCTCCTTCTAAAATTTCTACCACCTAGT
The DNA here is from genome assembly GCA_021437245.1 of Aegilops speltoides. Taxonomy (NCBI): domain Eukaryota; kingdom Viridiplantae; phylum Streptophyta; class Magnoliopsida; order Poales; family Poaceae; genus Aegilops; species Aegilops speltoides. The sequence continues at coordinate 244,835,042 of CM038141.1, forward strand.
CATTAGCATGCGAAATTCCCCTTTTGTCCTTGGTGCACGGAGAACAATAGTTACAATACGGCCCTCATCTACATAATAGGTCAGGGCTGCTTTAGTAACTTCCGGTTCCCCCCACCACACGGCACCCCCATTTCCTCTCCCCCTCCCGCAAAAACGACTAACTCCACAGCACCAGAGCATCTTACATCACGCCGTCCGTGCTTCATTGGCCTTTCTACCCCTTCCCTCTCGAAACCCTAGACTGCTCATCCACCAACATAGCAGAACCCATTCACTGCCAGCGGCGTCCACCTCACCGGATCTGCTTCTGCGGTCGCATCTACCCCTCCCACCTCCCCTAGAAACAAGTACACTGCTCATCCACCACTGTACCATAGCCCATTTAGTGCTGGCCTTGTCGACGACGCCGGATCTGCTTCGTCGGTACTCTCGTCAACCGCAGCGCATTTGCAGTGGCTCCTTCATACTCCCCACCTGAGACGCTTCATCCACACCCCCCAGAGCCGCCCCACCGATGCCCCCCGTCGACGGCCTCTGATCCTCTTTGCCGATACCTTCCTCAACCCTACCAGAGCCGATTCGTCGACACCATTGTCAACCCTACCAGAGTAGCTTCACCTATACCATTCTCAACCCTACCGGGGTTGCTTTGCCAACTCACAAGTCCACGGCCTCAGATCCGCTTCGTCGCACCCTCATCCAACCTACCGGAGCAGCTTCTAACACCCCATCCACGGCGGCAGATCCGCATCGTCGACATCATCCTAAACCCAACCACCGGAGCAGCTTCACCGATGCCCTCGTCGACGACCACAGATCCGCTTTACCCACACCGTAGTCCACCATATCGGAGCCGCTCCACAAACACCCTACTCAACGGTTCTAGATCTCCTTACCGGACCCCGACAGCCAGCACAGCGTCATTACCCTTGACGTTTCTAACCTGATTCCCACCATCTGGCAAGATGCCAAGCAACCACCACGGCCTAGGTACTTGTGACCTTTAAACCCGTCCAGCATCACCTGCCCGATGTACTTCAAATATACTAACAGGTCAATATTACATGTTATGCAGCTGGCAAAAACAACAAGGACGATGTTTCTTCTAGATCTAACAGCTTGGCCAACCAAGATCCTGGACTGAGGCATTGCTATGATCTTGTAAGTCTCTCTCTCTCTCTCTTGTATTGTTGTGTGCCTGCTAGCGTGCTTTGCTAGGATTTTCGACCAATAATCCCTTTGTGCAGACAATGATTTCTACTACCGGCTGGTAAATTAGATATGTAGATGTCATGCATGATACTACCTCGTACCTCTGTTCCTAAATATAATTCTTTCTAGAGATTCCACTATAGGCTACATATAGAGTAAAATGAGTGAATCTACACTCGAAAATGCATCTATATACATCTGTATGTGGTCCATACTGGAATCTCTACAAAGACATATATTTAGGAACAGAGGTAGTACATTACACAAAATCGTAGGTGGCATGTAGGAATACTAGCGCACTACATTAGGCTCCCTTAGAGTGCCTGCTAGTCTAGCACACAGAGTCATGGCTAGTTTATGCTACGCACACAATTGTTAATTGGTGGTTTAAATATGCGCAAGGGATATGCAATGTATTATCATGTAGAGATGTCTGAAATTAGCCGTGTCAACTTGCAGATAGGATACACAATGAAAAAGTACAAGATGTATGTGGCAATTTCATGGAACATCGCAAAAAAAAAGGAGAGGCAACGGTGAGCCTATACAGTGTGCTATGGTAGGTCACTCCTCCATTGCAATCATCGTGACATGTTGTTTGTATGTCAGTTCTATTTGCCAAGTTTCTTAGGGACAGTTATTACAAGTTATCCTAAGAAAATAAGCACCTGTGAATATAAGCTCCAGGTAATAAGCCAACCAGTTCTTTTCATTGCCTTCCTTTTCAACTTATCTTTGGTATGATCAGTGAAAAGTCTAGATTGCATTATATTTTGTCATTTTGCTGCCCATATGAAAATTAATTTGACTTGCAAACATCACAAACTGAACCTAGTGCAGTAATTAATATGATAGGAAAACAGATCATCACTATTTGTTCAAAATGCAAATACAAAGATACCATCTACTTGGCACAATCTACTTTGGTCAATTCCTTCCATAGTGATCCCATTGCCTAATTTAAAGGAAGAACGCATGACCCACATTTAAATGAAGAACAATTCTTTATTAAAATTCGATGGTCCAAGTGGTTGGTTATTATCATATAGCAGCACCACCTGAAACGATCATATAGCAGCAGCAACTCATAGCAAATCATCATACAGCAGTAACAATAGCTCATAGCAACTCATCATACAGCAGCAGCAAAAGTGTGCAATTCATCATATACCAGCAGCAGCTCATAGCAATTCATCATATACCAGCAGCATGAGCAGCTCATAGCAATTCATCATATAGCAGAAGCACGAGCAGCTCATAGCAATTCATCATATAGCAGCAGCAGGAGCAACTTATAGCAACTCATCATATAGCAGCAGCAGCAGCTCATAGCAATTCATCATATAGCTGCAGCAGCTCATATCAATTCATCATATAGCAGCAGCAGCTCATAGCAATTCATCATATAGCAGCAGCAGCAGTAGCTCATAGAAATGCATCATATAGCAGCAGCAGAAGCAACTCATAGCAATTCATCATATAGTGCATCAGAATGGCAAAAAATCATTGGAGATCCTCACCTTGTTGGATGAGCTCATCCTTCAACGGAACCTCAAGGACACGGCCTAGGAGGAGAGGAGGGGGAATAAGGTGCCTTCTGCCGCAGTATGGCATCAGCCGTAGTTCTGCGGCGCCCGCCGGAGTAGTGCTTTGGACGGACCACAGTGGAGCAGTTGCTAGAGACCATGAGAATGAGCGGTGGCGCCAGAGGGAGGAGCAGTTGGGGAGATTTGGCCTTACGCGCCGGCCATGTAGCCTAGCTGGATAGACCATTGTCGAGGACCAGGCTAGATGGGACCATTTGCGACGGCTCGTTGGAGGAACCCTAGCGCTGCAGGAAGGGGATCGAGGTAGAGGGAAAGGGGAGAGGAGATGCAAGCGGGCAGGGCAATGAACGTTTGCGTGTTTGTTTTTAGTTGAGGTTCAGGTGTGACGCGGGCGTGAGCAGCTGCATTTGGAGTGTAATATAGGCAGACGACAGAGTCATTTCACTATTCCCCTTCCCTTCAATTTTTAGTGAGCTTCTACCCGAAACTCCCCCTCCCAAGCGAAATAAGTTAAGCCCAAGCCCATAAATCAAAAATGACTTCTTTACATCTTTTATGACTTATTTTGACAATAAGCTCTGAAAAGGCGGAAAATAACTGGCCCTTAACTTGCAATTTAATTGTGCGTGCAATGATGAATCACTCCTGCCTGCTATAGTGTAAATTTAGGCATCATCATACATGGCATAACCTAATACATGTGCATTCCATTGTAGAATCTAGAATATGCAATGTTTATGTTAGTTCATACGTTGCACATGATGTTTAAATGCCCCTTAAATCTGGTCAGTCAAGTGATGGTCTTTAAGCCTCCTTCTTTGCTTCTTTTCTTGATATGTAAGATTTGCTCACACATCTGTTCAATTGCTTGTTTGCATCAGTCAGCCATACTTGGACTGTTTTCTTTGATTACTTGTTGTTCTTGACCTAACACTCTAATAGAGCTTGTCAATGATTTAAACACTAAGGGCTGCTGTAGTTGGGGCTTGTCTAACTCCTAGGTGACATAAAGGTTTGGCTGTACACTAAAGTAGGCTCTCCAAGAGTACCTGGAGATCTAGTTTGAAGGCATGCCTAGTTTTTACATGGTGCACACATAGTAAATGCCCATTTCATTGTGTGCAAGTGCAAGAGATGTGGAATGTTCATTATGTGGTGTTGTTTTGTTATAATCTCATCCTTTTGTGTTGTTCACGGACTGGAAAGTATGCATATTTATCTTCCAAGGAAATGAGTAACTAGTTTTTGTCACCTTGCAGAGGGGGTGCAAAGAAGATAAGATTGAGGATTTCCAAGTACAAGATGTTAGGAAGGATCCTTGTAAGAGAAGTAGGAGTAGCGCTGAGCCTATTCAACTAGTTAAGGTAAGTCACTGTACCCAACTCTACAGTTCAATTCCTTGTTTGTTTCAGGCATAGTTAATTTGCTCTTTTCAATTGCTTTATTTGTCCTCAGTTAATGAGATGCCCAAACAATGATGCCTGATGTTGGGTACTTGTATAACTATTAGTTGACATAATTAAAGGCCTTACCATTTAATTACTCTGGCAAAGTGTGCCTGAAGCTTTGAAGTCTATTAACCAACTATTACTGCATGAGGCTCACAATCTAGTTTATACTAGGCTAATGATTGCATAGTTTGGCTTCCTGTAGTAAGTTTGTATGAATCCCTCTGCTATTCATTATGATCCCTAAGACTTTAATTGAGCTATAGAATGGCCAACTGCTTGCTTACTTATACGCAACATGTTATCTAAATTTGCAACTTGTCTGTGTTTTGGATTTGTCCTCAATATCATGCTCCTCTGGTGAGCTAAGAGAGATTTCTTTATGCGGGCTGCACAGACTACCATTTTTATAATTTTTAAAATATCACCTGCTTATGCTTCATGACGTGTAACATTATTGTTAGTCCTGTTTTGCCATGTACAAAATAGTTTGTCTTGCTCGCTTCACTATTGTAACTATATTTTTGCCCTAGTCATGTGTACTTACCAAAACATTTCAGGATGAAGTGACATCAACACAAAGATCTGCGAGCAGTGTAGCATGGACATTACTAAATGATTATGGATTGGAATTGGAATGTGTTGATGTTCTCGAGCATCAACTAGAGGTGGCAAGACAACATGTACATGATTCTAAACGTACAATCAACAAGTTGAGACTGGACATGCAGGTATTAGATGCAGGAGTCAAGAAAATGAAACAAGACACTGAGGTAACCACGAAGGAATTGGAGATTTTGCAGACTGAAATTTGTGCTATCTGAATCCGGCCAATCCTATTTTTTGAAGAGATTATAGTTCAAATGGTAAGTTCTGTTGATGCGTGTCCATGATGTATGAGCTTTATCTGTCCAGTGTATGTAATTCGCTATTTGTGTAGGATTTATTATCATTGGTGCCAAACTATAATGCCTAGTGGGTATATTCGGCTGTAATTTCTTTATTGTATAGTGTAGGGTTATTATACGTTTCTATGCCTTAGTCTATAGGCTATATCGTTGAAATGGGGGCCAACACGCCCAAACATTTCCTGGACGCCATACAAATGAACAAAAATGTGTAGTCAAAGCGGGCCTTAATTGGGCTGGACAAAATAATATTAAGTGGATCCCGAATAATGTGGTCCACCATAACAACGGCTCTTAGCAGGCCATTAACAGGCCAAAAGCTCGATAGGGCCGTATAAATAGAAATGGCCCGCGGGCCTCTAGCAGGACGAAAAACATGTCAATTTTGTCTCGGCCCTTTTACTTTATGGGCCAGTAAGAGGCCAAAAGTGTTATGGCTAGAGGAGGCCCAATTTGCAAACTAGGCTTTTAACAGGCCGAAAGTCGCGTTGGGCTGAAATGATGCCCTGCAGAACGTGGTCCCGTAATGGACCTAAAGTCAAAGGTCCAACTGTTGTGCGGGATGTTAACAGGCCGAGAGACAAATGGGCTAGGAGTTGGCCCATTTACCGAATCAGCCGAGGACAGGCTTAAAGTCATAGCGGTCTAGAACTGGCCCAACTGCAGAATGGGCCGAGAAAAGGCCGAAAGACGTTCCGGGCCATTAACGGGCTGGAACTGACGATGGGTTGCTAACAGGCCGAAAGAAGCTTGGGCCGCAATTGGGCCCAAAGACGTCGTGGGCTGTTAACAGGCTTAAACTAACGATGGGCTGGAAGTTATCAAATCTAGTGATGGGCCGATTCTATGTAACTTGTATGGGCCGTGCTTGTAAATGGGCCTGACTCAAGTAGGCTACTAATGGGTTGGCCTGCTTATTTTGACAGGCCCGGCCTTTTAACCTGAATGGGCCACTGTTGGGCTGAGACATGTGTCGACGTATCATAGGCATGTTCTGTCCATTCGCTGGATGACAATTGTCCGAACGCCGGGCTGACACGTGGATCTGTCGGCCAATGAGAATTTTACACGTGGAAAATCCCCATTGGTCGGCACTGTTAATGGGTTATCGGATCCAAAACGGAACCCGATAGCTTAATGACGACCCATTACAGTGGATGCCACATGTTGGTCACCCTTGACGAAAGCACTTCTATGACACGTGATTTATCGTCATGGAAGTGGACACTTCTGTGATGATAATTTTGATATTGTCATGGAACACTTCTACGACATCATAGGTATGCCCATCTTGATTCTGTCATAAAATGATCATGGATGTACATGCATGACAGAAAACGTGACCTACTGTGACCAACACGTATCATCATGGACGTATAATTTTTTTGTGGTGTTCTCACTGGGCTGACCCTCCCGGAACTACTAAATCAGGAGTCTGCACTGTCGAGTGGTATGCTTGGACAGAATCAAGTTACCCTCTTCATCCTTCTCCATATGAATGTGCCACGGCAAATCTAGGACGTCCTGGACCGACTGATATTTCACCCTTTTGGGCACCCATGGCCCCTTAGGCTTTCCCTTAAACTTTCCTTGCGCATTTAGAACTGCGGCTTCAGTAGGACCTGCAGCCTCGGCCTTGCGCTTTTGCTTCCGACTGGGGTTTCCCCCTCCGGTGTCCTGGTCTCGACTGGTTTTCCCTTGCCATTGCGGAGTCGGTCTTCCTCTTCACCATTTGCATACCGAGTGGCTATTTCCATCATTCGGCTCAGAGACATGTCTCCGGAACAACCTAGTTTCAAGATAAGCTCTCGGTATGTATGCCCTCCTTGAAGGCGCAAACTGCCTGGTGTTCTGACACATTCTCCACCACATGGTGACGGGTAGTCCATCTTTGGATGAAATCTCTCAAAGTTTCATTCTGCTTCTGAATGCAATGTTGTAATTCGGTCAGGCCAGCAGGGCATTTGCAAGGACCCTCAAATGTTTTGATAAACACACGAGCTAAATCTTCCCAACAGAATATGCTTCCAGGGGCCAATTGATTCAACCAGGCCCTGGTCGAGCCTTCCAGCATCAGGGGGAGGTGCTTCATGGCCACTTCATCATTACCTCCACCAATCTACACAGCCACTCAGTAATCTTCCTGCCACGTGTCTGGCTTCGACTCGCTAGTGAACTTGATCACACCAGCGGCCAATCTGAAGTTGGGCGGGATCTTAGCTGCTCGGATGGCCCTACTGAAACACTTGGGCCAAAGATGAACGCCCTACTTCACGTCGGACGATCTCTGTCCAGCACTTCTTTGTTAGCTCTGCCTCTGTCAACCAGGCCCTGTACGAGGACTGACCTCGCATCAAACCCAGGCTCTCTTGGGTCGACTGGGGCTCTCCGTTCATCACCATATGGGTGCCTATCATCATACCACCGGGACGCGTATGAGCCACCCCTCAGAGGGGGCGTAGGCACTCGACGCTGGTCATCATGGTGATACCGAGGATCAAACTGCCCGTGGCCTCGGCCAAGGTACTGGTTTTGGCGATAACCACGATCTTCATGCCGCGAAGGCGATCTTGGGCTGTGCGCCGACTGAACTATGTTTGCCATGGCAGATCTGCTATGAATCGTATTGCGCGACTGGGAAACAGCTCAATTTTGCTCACCAGCCGCCTTGAGCAGTGCACGGATCTGCCATAAACCTCTTCCAGCCTCAGAGCAGGATGGCTGGATGGACTCTGCGATACGGGTTGCTGCTATAACATTCTGAATCAGAGTGCGGTGTACCTGACAATCATCTCGAGGTCCAGTCGGAAACAGTTGTTGTTGATGTCGACTAGAACTTGGAATGTCTCTGCGGGTGCGACCGTCGAGTGCCTGTTGAAGATTCTCCAGACGTGCAAGCTCGGCCAGATTGGCCATGCGCGCAGCCTCCAGAGCCTGAGCATCGGGGCTCTCCCCAATAAAGGGGGTCTGGAGAGCCTCCTCATTCCTGCGCTGCAGCTCTTCCCTCTGCTCTGCAGTGAGGGCTTGGGGATAATATTCATCGTGGTCGTGCGACGGGTCGGCACCGCCGCTGCTGCCACTGTGCTGGGAGTCGACCATGAGGACTTCCGATGCGGGGTCATTGCTCTCACACTCGGAAAGCATATCTGAATAGCGAGTCGGCAGATCGAATAGCCCATAGAGGGATTCATCGGGCTCAATCGCCGTGATTTGTGGGGTGGTCGACGGATGAGCCACCGCATGTTTCACCCACAGCTGGAGTCGCGAACGACCAGATCACTTGCGTCGGCGAATAGTAGGGACCGAAGATGCTGCATGAGCCGACCGATGTTGGGCCGACGGCTGCCGCAAGAGGACGCTGCAGGCACTCGCACGAAAGTGCGCCTCCCCGCGGACGGGGAGAGCCTCGACGTTGATGGGGCCTTCTTGGAGCCAGGCGGAGCTGTCAGCAATGAAGACAAGCGCACCGATACGAATCTCGTGGCCTAGGGCCAAACCACCACCGGAAATCATGTTGATGGAGATCGGAAACTGCAACCTCACCGGAAGTCGCTCAGACGCCTACCCCACGGTGGGCGCCAACTATCATGGGAATGAGTCTGATAGTAAGAGTAGGGGGTACGTAGGATATGGCCATGTCCTAGCTATGGCAAGGTTGTACGCACAAATTTATGAGTTCAGGACCGTCTCGGAGGAGGTAATAGCCCTATGTCTCGGTGCCGCGGAGGCTTGTCGATTGGATGTGTGCAAATGTTATAAGGGGTGCAAACTCTTGTTGCCAGAGGGGATGGGTGGCTTATATAGACTCCGCCTGACCCCGTGCAGCCCTTAGTTACACCGGGGTTCAATGTGAGTTCTAACTTGAATGTTACTGGTAACGCCCATAATAAGTGATCTTTATGACGTCTGAGTGAATGTCTGACTGTTGCCATCCTGGGGTGACTTTAGGCCTTCTGTACTCCGAGTGGGTTCTTGTATTGTCAAGTGAAGTTATAATGGTCGAGTGGAAGTGGTATATCCGAGTGGAATCTTCCGTCGAATGGATTGCACGTCATGAGATTTCAGTCGGTATCTTCTGTTGAATCTTGTAAGCCTTGGACTTTAGGGTAGTGTCCTTGGGTAGGGCATCTAGGTTGGGCCTAAGACCCTACCCTAGGTACATATCATCATCAGAAAATACTAACACTATTTCGTGGTAAAGATGAAAACCGAATTTTAGCGTGATCTTGTAGTGAGAATGGAAATAATTTTAATTTGACAATATCACTATCCACATCTTTTTTCTTTTGCATGTCGTACAATTCTACGAAAGTGTTAAGATGGGATGCAACATCTTCATTAGGAGAACAAGAAGATTGTTCTTTCATAACAAGATTTAACAAAGCGGCATTAAAATCATAAGTCTCCGCGCTAGCAGTGGGAGGAGCAATCAAAGTACTAATAAAATCATTATTATTAGTATTGGAAAAATCACGCAATTTTGTATTTTCTTGAGACTCGTGACTAGGCAAACAAGATAACAAGCAAAGAAAGAAGCAAACAGAAAAAGGCAAACAGACAATATTTTTGTATTTTGATAAAAAATTAGAATTAGGGGAGATGAAAACGAGAGGCAAATGGAAAATAATATAAATGCAAGGAGATGAAAGTTTATGTGTAGGTACTTGATAGATGTTGATGATGTCTCCTCGGCAACGGCGCAAGAAATTCTTCCTACTACTTGTGAACTGTGTTGGCATTTCCCCGAACAGTTGAGGATGATGCAGTATAGTAGAGATAAGTATTTCTGTTAGTTAAGAACCAAGGTTATAAATCCAGTAGGAGAACCACACAACACCTCGTTAGCAGCACCTGCACAGAAAAAACAAATCCTTGCAACCCAACGCGAACAAGGGTTTGTCAATCCCTCGGCGATTACGTGCAAGATTAAATTGTATGATGTTTGATAGATAGATTGAATAAAAATAAAAAATAAAATAAATAAAGAAAAATTGTAGCATTGTATTTTTAGGATTTTATATAGGATAAACGTAGAGCCGGGGGGCATTGAAAGGATCGAGATGGACCTAGAGGGGGGTGAATAGGTACAATTACAAATTTTAATTATTACTTAACAATTTTAGGCAATAGTGCGGAATATGAAGGTGAGCCTAACAATTGCAAGTGTAGTACTAAGTACTAAGCAAGTACCGCGAGTATGTAAGTAAGCAAGCACAATATGATATAAGTAAGTGCTAAGAGACAAGTAACCACAAGTAGAAAGTTAGGGTTAGGAATAACCGCAACTCCGGGGGACGAGGATGTATGTCGACGTTCACTTCCTTGGAGGGAAGTTAGTCACCGTTAGAGAGGTGGATGTTACCACGAAGGCACACCAACGCCACAAAGGCTCACCCTATTCTCCCTTTGAGACAACACCATGGAGGCGTTTCTCAACCACTAGTCGTAGACCTTGGGGTGGTCTCCAAACCCTCACAAACTTTTTGAGGGGTAATCACAAAGGTCGCTTCCTCTCCAAAATACCCCTACCGCCTAGGAGTCTCCAACCTCCAAGAGTAATAAGAACGATGGGGAAAAGCTCAAGACTTGCTCAAATCACGAATTCCTTTGGTGCAAAGAAGACGAAGGAGTGGATCTATCACTTGATTGGAGGACTTCTCTCAAATGTTCCCAAATCACTTGGGGATCTAGGATTTGGTGTAGAGGATTAAGAGAGAGAGTGAAAAGTGTTGTTGGCAAGCTCAAAGTGATTGGTCAACCGCATCCCGTGGAAGGGAGAAGCCTATATATAGTGGGTTCGGAAAAAGTAACCGTTTTGAGCCCCATAAGTGCACAGAAGAGGTCGGACGTCTGGAGAGCACCAGACGTCCGGTGGCACAAATATGTCCGGACCTCCGATAGCTATCAGTCGTCCGGCCGCTGGGAACACATAAGCCACGAACCAGCACACAGCACCCGGACGTCCAAGACGTGCCTGTCGTCCGGAGACCGGGCGTCTGGAGAGGCTCGAAAATTCGTAAATATTGTTCTGTGGAGGAAATACCAGATGTCCGAGACGTGCCGGTCGTCCGGAGACCGGACGTCCGGAGAGGCTCAGAAATCCGTGAATATTGTTCTATAATAGAAACACCGGATGGCCGTAGAGAGACGGACGTCCGGACAACTGAGAGGGATCGGACGTCCGTATAGTACCGGACGTCCGAAGAGAAAAACTGGAGTTGGTGGGTTTGAGCAAATCTTTAACTAGATCCAACGATCCCCTCTTAATAGTACGGGATCTCTATACTCAATAACAAACCATAAACAAAGACAAGGCTAATGTCTTGTATCTCCGATCTTGAGTTATGTGCATTTGTCGCTAGTCATGATCCACACACGGCCTTTGAGACATAATTCTGAGATATACTTGATAAACATGATTAGTCCCAACATGCATGTTGTCACCAACATCAAAATATGATTAAGGGCATGATTGCACTTTCAATCTCCCCCTTTTTGGTAGTTGATGACAACATATATGCATACACATAAAAAATCGAAAGGATTTGTTGTGGATCTCAATAAACAAAGAATAAGCATGGAGAGAGCCCCCCCTCAATATGATACCATAAAGAATAAACATGAAGAGAGCTCCCCCTCAATATGATACCAACACAACCAAATCTCATACACAAGATAATCAAGACAATAAGCTCCATATAGGTTCATCACTCATAGCATAGAACATAAGTCTCTAAAATTTCATAACATGAGTTCGATACAAGCCAAAAAAAAACATAACAATGAATTCGATTACAAGCTAATATCATAGAATTGCATAGTGCCTACTCCCCCTTGGCATCAAATACCCAAAGGGGGGGTCATAACAGCATCAGAGAGAATCATCATCATCATCATGTGCACCACTGCCACCAGCCTCGTCAAAGAAGTTAGCCCACTCAGGACCCGAGGGAAAACCAAAATCAGAAGGTGGCACATCAGGAAAACGGTCATCATCACTCACATAGAACACTCCGGAGTCTCTCAGACGAGTCTTCAGAGCATTCTTGGAGGTGATAAGGCACGTGACAACATCGTGATTTTGGGAGTAGTTAAAAGTAATAGCCTTCATCAAGGCAGAGTGGGCCTTCCCCAGAAAGCGAGCAATGCGACCAAAGGGTGCAGATCCGGAGGGAGCAGAACGAGGGATGCTAGCAGCAGTGCGGTGCGGATGAGCAGAAGAGGAAGAGTCCTTGGGAACATAGTTATCGGCCATGTGAGCGGGAATGGCCCATCGCTCATGGAAATGAGTGCGGACAGTAGGAAACGAGGCCACACTCTCGATGAATGCCTGAAGAACGGGAGCATGAGGAAAGGCCCGCTTGTGCTGAAAAGAAGCGAGGTGAATCTCATGCCATAGAAAATGAGGCACATTGATCTTCCCTTTCGGAGACGCATAGAGGCGATGCATGAGATCGATGCAGTAGCTACTGCAGGACCCCTTGTCACCCATCTTAGGATAAATGGTGTGAATGACACATTGATAGATAATGAAGAAAGGAGCACGCCAAATGGAAACTTGGATAAAACCCTTATGTTTCTTATCATCAATCAGTTGGGTTATGGGTTTGATAAGATCAGCACATGCATCAGTGCCCTTGGGTCTATGTTCGGGGTCATCATTGTGAATTTCGAACCCAGTGTCGGGAAAACCAAGGGCAGCAACAAATTGAGAATAGGAAGCCGAGAGCTTTGTGTCGGAGGTCATCCAAGTAACAGTTTTATTTGGACCGAAGAAACATGTGGCATAATATTGATGAATGGCGGCTTGGTTAAAGCCATGTTGAAATGTAAATGGGGCAGCAAGATTGGAGGACTCGATGAGCTCAATAGCCTCGGAATATTTTTCCGGATGAGTACGAATATGCTCTAAACCAATGCACAGATGCAGAGAAAGACCCTTAGGAATGATGATAGTGGTGAAAATGTCAGCTTGGACATTAGTGCGAAAACGATTGTCCCTAGAGTCACGAGCAATCATAAATTGATCAATATCACGACACAACTTATGATATGAGGCAATGGGAACCAGGTTGAACCGCTTAACGTGACGGCCGTGTGGTAAAGGAGGTTCAAGCGAGATATGACGAGCATCACCGTGAGGTTGGACCGGAGGAGGAGGAGGCTGTAAGGTGGGTCGTCGAGTCCTGGGCTTGGGAGCAGCGGTGCGAACAGGAACATGCTCTCCTCTCTCCATATGAGCCAGCTCATCTTCATAGTCAGAGCCCTCCGGCGAGTCTTCGCTTGGAGAGCGGCGAGGTGGAGGAACACGCTTCCGAGGACGAGCCCGTTCTTGGGAATCATCAGAGTCACCGCGATAGGAGGGATGAGAGGACCCAGATGGGGGGTCCTTGTGAGCAGCGTGCTTGGTCTTCACCATACCGACCTCGGAGAGAAGAACGGGGAGGAAGACGACGACTGGAGAGAATCCGGCAATGGGTCACGCCAGAAACAGGGGCGACCCGAGCGGTAGTGTTGGCGAGGAACCGCGAGACAGGGGCGGCGGCATTGGGGAAAAAGGAGGAGAGGGGGCGAATGGACTAGGGTAAACTAACCCAAACCGCACCCCGCGCTATATATATGCGCCTGAGAAAAGTACGGACGACCGGAGAACTGCGAACGTCCGGTGCCTGGGCCAGGGAAAGAATTACCAGAAGACCAGATAGACCAGACAACCGGCCTGAGGACAACAGAGGGCTTTTACCGGACGACCGGCGTTCTACAGACGTCCGGTGCCTGGGAAAAGTCCGGACGACCGGCGCTCTACGGACGTCTGGAAGCACTTGATGCTAATGACAATGATGAGTTCAATATATAGCAGGATGTAAAGACACAATATATGAGCAATGAGCATTTGTTTTAATGACAAGAGCAGTGGCCAAGGCCACCATGTATGAGTGTACTTGACATGACTTCCCAAAGATTTGAACTTTGGGTGCATAATCACTACTCCATCATGGAAAGCACCATAGTTAGAATAACATCGTAGCTTTGAGAGTGGTTTCTTTTTATGCATTATGTAGGGTGAGAGTACTCATGAGTTGAGTGTCTCCCCCTAAATATATGCCTACATCAAGGCAAGACATTAATTTCATGCATGAATGGGTACTAGATTTCACATAATATTGTCAAGCTCCAAGATACCAAGTTCACGCCTAAGTCGACAGAACCTTGCTTCATCCAATGGTTTTGTGAAAATATCCGCAAGTTGCAAATCTGTGCCAACATGATCTATGTGAATATCACCCTGTTACACATGATCTCTCAAGAAGTGATACCTAATATCAATGTGCTTGGTGCGGGTATGATCTTTGGGGTTCTCAGCAATATTGATGGCACTTTCATTATCACATAGAAGAGGCACGTGTCTATAGGTGATACCATAATCCTTCAAAGTATTCCTCATCCATAGTAATTGAGTTGCACAAATGGCGGTTGCAATGTATTCAGCTTTGAAAAGGATCGATATAGTTGACTAGAGGGGTGGTGAATAGGCAACAAACACTTTTTAGCTTTTATTTACCAAATTCAACTTTGCATCAAAGTAGGTTGTCTAGATATGCAACTAGGTGAACAACCTATATGATGCAACAACAACAAGCACACAAGCAAGCAAGGGATATAGCACAAGAAAGCTTGCAAAAGTAAAGGTACGAGATAACCAAGAGTGGAGCTGGTGGAGACGAGGATGTGTTACCAAAGTTCCTTCCTTTTGAGGGGAAGTACGTCTCCGTTAGAGCGGTGTGGAGGCACAATGCTCCCCAATAAGCCACTAGGGCCACCGTATTCTCCTCACGCCCTCACACAATGAGAGATGTCGTGATTCCACTATTGGTGCCCTTGAAGGCGGCAACCGGACCTTTACAAACAAGGTTGGGGCTCTCTCCACAACTTAATTGGAGGCTCCCAACGAAACCACGAAGCTTCACCACAATGGAATATGGCTCCGAGGTGACCTCAACCATCTAGGGTAGGGCTGGAATTCGAGCCGAGTCGAGCCAGCTCGGCTCGACTCGCTAGAGCTCGTTTCGTTAACGAGCTAGCTCGACTCGACTCGTTACTATAACGAGCTCAAACCCAAGATTGGCTCGACTCGTATAACTCACGAGCTGGCTCGTTTAGCTTGTTAAGCTCGTTTAAGATATAAAAATAAAGCCCTCAAATATGATAAAAATGATTATGTATATATTAAACATATATATCACTAAACAATTGTAATTTTCTTGTAACGCGTGAGTGTCCTAGGAGGCTAGGCCTTCAACTGCTCGGTCTTGGGTTGTGTGCCTGGGATGTAGGCTGTTTCATGGCTGATCTTTTTTTGTATTGGGAGTGGCTGATTTATTGTATCGAGCCTAACGAGTTACATGAGTACTCGTGAGATTGGCTCGTTTAACTTGGTATATAAACGATCTTAAACTAAAGCTCGGCTCGACTCGTTATTCTTCGAGTTCGAGTCGATTCGAGCCGAGTCACGAGCTACTTGTTTAGCTCACGAGCTTCGAGCTTTTTTTCCAGCCCTAGTCTAGGGTGCTCAAACACCCAAGAGTAATAAAATCCACATAAGAAAGTATGGGGGAAGCAAATATCCTTTGGTGGAAGTGTAGATCTAGGTCTCCTCCTTCAATCCCTAGCAAATCAACAAGTTTGAGTGGCTAGAGAGAGAGAGAGAGAGATCATGCAAAGAGAGCTTGAGAGCATCAATGGTGGAGTGAGAGAGGTAAGAAGTGAAAGTGGTAGGTGGAAGAACCACCTTATATATCAACCCTAATAAATCCACCCGTTACTGCGTTTTCAGCACTGCAGCGGTACAACCGCTCCTTGTCCCGGTACAACCAAGACTCATGCTGTATCGGCAGAACCCTACCAGGCGATACAACCAGGCCACCAGGCGGTAGTACCGGTTTTAGAGAATAACCAGACCAACCGCCCAGCCACCGCTCAACTACCGCACTAAAACAGAAAGGAGTGACCCCTGAGGGCGGTAGTTGGGCGGTGCTGGACCGGTGCAACCGTATGGCCTTGAGCGCTTGGGCGGCTAAGTTCTGAGTGGAAGAACTGCTCAGACCACCGGTGGTACCGGTCGACGAGGAACAACCGGACCAACCGGACCACCACCGCCCGAGAACCGCATCAAAACAGAGACTTGACCGGTACTTGGGCGGTGCATGGCCGGAACCACCGCCGCAGGTCTTTGTTGAGCCTGGTGGCGGTACCACCGCCCGGAGGCAGAGGTACCACCGCTCGATCAAGACAGGAAAGCGCCAAGAGCCAGCGGTACAACCGCTCGGGCGAGCGGTACAACCGCTGGGAAAGCACAACCGACAGTCATATGAAAAAGGGAGACGCTCTCTCTCACACCTGAGGAAGACAAGAGAGGGGTGAGGGAGGTGTACGTGAACAGATTCCCCCTACTCTTTCCAAACTGGATTCACTCTTGATAGTACAGGTTCCCTACGACCAAAGACATAAAAAGCATAGAGGACTCCATCTTTGATCTTTTCCTACGAGAGAGAAAAGCTATCCGATGTAAGCCTAAGCATCGAGAACCTGAAACATTTAGCACAAGATTAGACCAACAAAGGGTTGTCATCATCCAAAACATAAAGTAGGGAAATGCCCTTTCAATCTCCCCTTTTTGGTAGATGATGACAACAACACAAATTGCAAGAGAGAAGTCTATAGAATCTAGTCGAAGCTCCCCCTAGATGTGTGCCCCAATTTGAACTAGCTGTTAGAGAGTATGGGCACACTTTAAGGGCGAGACTCCCCGTAGATTTTATAGACTCGCCACTATAAGCACATAATATGAAGGCAGACAATATAAAGGATAGAGAGCAATAATACAAACAATAACCAACATACTGAAAATAAGATAACAGGAGTAGCACAAGTCTCACACAAAGCAAGCCGAGAAACGAACAAAGTTCAACAGGAGACCATGAACAAAGTTCAACACGCACACGGAAAAACACGCAAAACCCATGCAACTCCCGAGTCCTATAAATCTCTCTCCCCCTTTGGCATCAAGACACCAAAAAGGAAAAGAGCGAAGCTAGCGCCCCAGAGCTCAGTCGTCCTCCTCTAACTCCTTGGTAGCATCTGGATCTGCATCATCATCAGACTCTTCATCATCGTCCCGACCTGAGTCCTCCCTGATATCATCAGTGGCAGCAAAGAAGGTGGAGGGCTGAGGGGGGGGCTTCATCATCATCAGTCCAGGTGCTGTGGGAAGATATCCAATGCTCCTCCGGTGTGATGCTCTTCTCAGAGCCACTCTGAACCGGCATGTTCAGGTGCTTCATCATTGCAATTTGGCGATGCCGGGCATGCTTCTCATTGACATGGGCCTCATACATCCTCTTCTGGATGTCAGACTGAAGGCAGAAAGTCTTCTTCACCTTGGCAGAGAGCTTTTCCACCCACGAGGACTTGGCCCCTGGCTCCATCTCAAAGTCCTCATCGTCAGAAATGGCACAGACATCCTCAGGAGCATTGGCAGGGAAACAAGGCTTGGCGTGCTTCTTCTTCTTATGGATCTTGACTTCATGAACAGAGAGGTTATCCGGAGAGGAGAGAGCCTCTCCAGGATGGCGAACCTCCCATACTGAGTTTAGAAAACACATGACAAAAGGAGCATAAATGGGGACCTTCCTGTAGATGACCATGTTGTACATCTTGTGCCACAGCCAGTTGGACACATCAAACGTTTCCCCAGAGCCCACCTTGGTCTTCATTGCAACCATCAAGTCAACAAGATAGCCATGGATTTCATCTTGATTCCCCACCTTCGGCAGAAGCACATTGTGAAACATGCGATGCATGATGTCATAGACCTTTACCAAATCCTTAGATTCTCCAATAATACCATGGCCCGGAATGTACAGAGGGGCAAGCTTCTCCTTAGGCATGGACTCAGGATGGTCATGAGGGCGAGTGCCACCCCTTCCTTCCAGACCGGTATCATCATACCCAATAGCATTGCAAAACGTCCTCCAGGGAAGTTGAAAGAGCTCATCACGACACATGAAAGTGAGAGTGTCCGTGTCATCTTCTCCAAAGTGAACGGTGGCATAGAACTGATGGATGAGTTGAACATCAAAGTCACAGTTGACTGACATGAGCTTGACAAGATAAACTCCTCGTAGAGAGCCAAAGCCTCACCAAAATACTCCAGGTTGTTCCTCCAATGGTCAAGATCGATGGTCCACTGCTTGGCATATCTGTTCTTGTTGTGCTCAAAGAGTTCATGAACAATCCGCACTTGCATCTCATTCCAAAACTGAATGGTGGTCCAACGAGGAGCAATGGGAACCTCATAAGGATTCTTTGAGCGGAAGGCTTCCCAATCCTTGGCTTTCCAACGGTGCAACGGCATTACCACACGTTGCTTTGCAGCGGCAGACTTTTCACGGCGAGTGGGCTTGGTGGGAATCACAACCTCTTCTTCGTCAGCAGACACAGCCAGGCGCAAGGTCCTTCAAGCCATCTTCTTGGTCTTGCGAGGAGCAGAGGGAGAACTAGAGCCACCTGAACACACACACGAAGAGAACGCAAGGATGAGAGGAAAGCATACACTAGCAAAAATATAATAATTGCAACAGCAGAGAAGACAGAACAGTGCTATGTGGTTAGTATATTCCGGTTGTACCAGATATCCCACCGGTAGTACCGCTCCACTGGTTGTACCGCCCGTATAGGCGGTAGAACCGCTGACAATGGCACTACCAGGGGGAGATAGATCTAACCAAGATATACGAATCACACAAGTAATATTCCGATTTCTAGGTACTGCAAACTAGACGGGATGAAAGCAACGATCTCTCCCAACCAATAGTTCAAACACTAATCTCGGAAAGTCAAGTAATGCCCTGGACAAAGGAAGAACCCTAGAACAAGGAACGAAGAACAAGGGGCATTACCACCATCAATGGGAGGAGATCGGGAGGCCTCCACGGAGAGAATCCACAGAGCCCACGGATCCAAAGCGCGAGACGCACTCCGGGGTAGGGGCAGTGGTGGCCGGCGGCTAGGTCGAAGAAAAGAAGAACGGGGACGAAGGGAAAAAAAGAAAACCCTTCACCCCATCGGATATAAATAGGCCCATAGACACGCTGCGGTAGAACCGCTCCGAGGATCGGTTGTACCGCAAGTCAGGTACAGACTGGTGGTGGCGGGCGGTACTTCCGTTGCCTGAAAGGCACCGGTAGTACCGCCCGGAGTCAACCGGTAGTACCGGACGATGGTAACCATGGGGTTGAGCAGTAAAACCGCCCAAGCACCGATTGGAAACCTACTGGGACAGCACAACCAGATACCAACGGTAGAACCGCCCATGACCCCTGTTGTACCGCCCGGCCACCAATGCCCAAACCAAGGGCAAAAAGAACAAAGCAAGAGAAACAACAACCATGAAGAACCCAACACCTAGGACAAAGAACAAACCGAAAAACAACACAAGAACTCAGAGCGAACTCCAACCTCTCTCAAGAGAGGGCAGTGGCCGGAGCAAACTATGTTTGAGTCAATTGGTATGGCACCGCAAAGAATTATCCTTGGGCTCATGACCAAAACTTGTCTTTGAAACACAAGTACCATCAAGAATGGCGAATGTGAAAGAGAGGCTCAATTTATGCATAATGGCGGGAGGAAGAGTTCATTGAGAGAACAACACTCCCCCTATGTCCATGCCTACATCTAAACAAGACAACAAGTTGAGGATGGTGGGGTGTGCAAGGGTTCAAGCAACATTTCTCGAATCAATGATATTTAGCTCATGCCGTAACTCGCAAAATCTTGCTTCATCCAAGGGCTTCGTGAAAATATCTGCAAGGTTATCATGAGCGTTCACATACTTGAGCTCGATCTCCCCTCGCCTAATGTGATCCCGGATGAAATGATACCGAATCTCAATATGCTTCGTCTTGAAATGTTGCACCGGGTTGAGAGGAATCTTGATGGCACATTCATTATCACACCAAAGAGGCACTTTGTCACAAATGACACCGTACTCCTTTAAAGTTTGCCTCATCCATAAGAGTTGTGCACGACAACTACCGGCTGCCACATATTCCGCTTCGGTGGACGAGAGAGACACACAACTTTGCTTCTTGGAAGACCAACACCAAAGAGCAACCAAGAAATTGGCACCCTCCGGAAGTGGACTTCCTATCCACTTTGTCTCCCGCCCAATTGGAATCCGTATATCCTTCAAGCTTGAAGTTTGCTCCTCTTGGGTACCATAAGCCAAAGTTTGGGGTATGAGTCAAATATCGAAAGATTCGCTTGACCGCCACATAGTGGCTTTCCTTCGGTGCGGCTTGAAACCGTGCACATATTCCCACACTCAACATGATATCCGGTCTAGATGTACAAAGGTAAAGCAAGGAGCCAATCATGGAGCGATATACCTTTTGATCCACCGCTTTACCATTGGGATCAATGTCAAGTTGGCACTTGGTAGGCATTGGAGTAGAAGCCGGATTGACATCACTTAGCTTGAATCTTTTTAGCATGTCTTGAGTGTATTTGGCTTGGTTGATGAAGGTACCTTCTCTTCTCTGTGTGATATCAAAACCAAGGAAGAACTTGAACTCTCCCATCGAAGACATCTTGAACTTGGAGGTCATGAGAGCGGCAAATTCCTCATTGAAAGCTTTATTAGGGGAACCAAAGATAATATCATCAACATATAGTTGGCATACAAACAACTCCCCTTTGACCTTCTTAGTAAAAAGAGTGGGATCGATTTGCCCCACCTCAAATCCACGATCTTGTAACAAATCGGTAAGGTGGTCATACGATGCACGTGGGGCTTGTTTAAGGCCATAGAGTGCCTTATCGAGTTGATATACATGATCCGGGAAGTAGGGATCCTCGAACCCGGGGGGTTGCTTGACATAGACCAACTCATTAATAGGACCATTAAGAAAAGCACTTTTCACATCCATTTGTTGCAACTTAAAGTGTGATGGGAAGCATAAGCAATCAAAAAACGTATGGATTCAAGGCGAGCAACGGGAGCAAAGGTTTCACCATAGTCGATACCCTCGACTTGGGAGTAGCCTTGTGCTACCAATCTTGCCTTGTTGCGAATGATGTTCCCATGAGCATCTTGCTTGTTCTTGAATATCCACTTGGTTCCAATGACGTTGTGGTTCCCCGACGACCTTGGCACCAATCTCCACACCTTGTTGTACTCGAAGTTGTTCAGTTCTTCATGCATGGCATTGAGCCAATCCGGATATTCGAGCGCCTCATAGACCTTTTGGGATTCAACACAAAGAGACAAACGCGTGATGCTCACAATAGTTTGCTAATTGTCTACGAGTGCTTACCCCCTTTCTTAGGCTTCCTACCACATTTTCCATGAGATGACCTTTGGTGGTGAGCTTGGAAGCAATCTTCGCGGCACGACGCTCTAATTCCTCCTCGAATGTGGAAGGAGGAGGATTAACTTGATTATCTTGAGCACCGTCATGAGCTTGTTCAAAATCTTGAGTTTGCTCTTGATCCTGAACTTGCTCGAGGGGGAGAACATGACCTTGGACGTCATTTGGTGGTTCACCACCATCTTGAGGTTGATCTTGTCCTTGGTCTTGTTCACGAGGTTGAAGGCCTTCACTTTGGTCTTCGGAAGCGTGTGGGTCTTGGGGAGGTGATGGCTCCACTCGAGTGGAGCATTGTCCTTCTCCTTCGGCCACAGGGGGTTCCTCAATGGGTAGAATATGACCAATAACCATTCTTCTTATGGCTTGGGGAGGAATTTCATCACCTACATCACAAGTACCACTTTGCTC
Organism: Aegilops speltoides; assembly: GCA_021437245.1. NCBI lineage: Eukaryota > Viridiplantae > Streptophyta > Magnoliopsida > Poales > Poaceae > Aegilops > Aegilops speltoides. The sequence continues at coordinate 244,856,992 of CM038141.1, forward strand.
CACTTGGGAGCCGTTATTTTCGTCAAACTCCACGTTACACGTCTCCTCAATGAGTCTGGTGGACTTGTTGAGAACACGGTAAGCATGAGAGTTTGTAGCATAACCAACAAATATGCCCTCATAAGCTCTAGCCTCAAATATAGACAAACGAACACCTTTCTTGAGAATGAAACACTTACACCCAAACACCCGAAAGTACTTGAGATTGGGCTTGTTACCGGTGAGTATTTCATAAGGAGTCTTGTTCAAGCCTTTGCGGAGATAGAGCCGATTGGATGCATGACACGCTGTGTTGATGGCTTCGGCCCAAAAGTTGTATGGAGAATTGAACTCCGCCATCATGGTCCTTGCCGCATCCATCAACGTCCGGTTCTTCCACTCCGCGACACCATTTTGTTGAGGGGTATATGGTGCAGCATATTGATGCTTGTGTTGGAAATATGCCCTAGAGGCAATAATAAATTAGTTATTATTATTATATTTACTTGTTCATAATAATCGTTTATTATCCATGCTATAATTGTATTGATGAGAAACTCAGATACATGTGTGGATACATAGACAACACCATGTCCCTAGTAAGCCTCTAGTTGACTAGCTCGTTGATCAATAGATGGTTATGGTTTCCTGTCCATGGACATTGGATGTCGTTGATAACGGGATCACATCATTAGGAGAATGATGTGATGGACAAGACCCAATCCTAAGCCTAGCACAAAGATCGTGTAGTTCGTATGCTAAAGCTTTTCTAATGTCAAGTATCATTTCCGTAGACCATGAGATTGTGCAACTCCTGGATACCGTAGGAATGCTTTGGGTGTACCAAACGTCACAACGTAACTGGGTGGCTATAAAGGTGCACTACGGGTATCTCCGAAAGTGTCTATTGGGTTGGCACGAATCGAGACTGGGATTTGTCACTCCATGTGACGGAGAGGTATCTCTGGGCCCACGCGGTAGGACATCATCATAATGTGCACAATGTGACCAAGGGGTTGATCACGGGATGATGTGTTACGAAATGAGTAAAGAGACTTGCCGGTAACGAGATTGAACAAGGTATTGGGATACCGACGATCGAATCTCGGGCAAGTACTATACCGCTGGACAAAGGGAATTGAATACGGGATTGATTGAATCCTCGACATTGTGGTTCATCCGATGAGATCATCGTGGAACATGTGGGAGCCAACATGGGTATCCAAATCCCACTGTTGGTTATTGGCCAGAGAGTTGTCTCGGTCATGTCTACGTGTCTCCCGAACCCGTAGGGTCTACACACTTAAGGTGCGATGATGCTAGGGTTATAGGGAATAGGTGTACGTGGTTACTAAATGTTGTTCGGAGTCCCGGATGAGATCCCGGACATCACGAGGAGTTCCGGAATGGTCCGGAGGTAAAGATTTATATATGGGAAGTCCTGTTTTGGTCACCGGAAAGGTTTCGGGTGCCATCGGTAATGTACCGGGACCACCGGGAGGGTCCCGGGGGTCCACCAAGTGGGGCCACCGGCCCCAGAGGGCAGCATGGGACAAGTGTGGGAGGGGACCAGCCCCAGGAGGGCTGGTGCGCCCCCCACCAGGGCCCAAGGCGCCTAGGGTTTGGGGAGGGGCGCCTCCACCTTACTTGGGGGGCAAGTTTCCCCCTCTCCCCCCTTTGGCCGCCACCCTAGATGGGTTTTGGGGCTGCCGCACCCCTTGGGGTGGGAACCTTAGAGGGGGCGCAGCCCCTCTGAGGGAGTGCTGGACTAGGGGGTGTTCGGACAGCCGGACTATCAATATCCGCCGGACTCCAAGACTACGAAGATAGAAGATTGAAGACTCCGGCTCGTGTCCGGAAGGTACTTTCCTTGGCGTGGAAGGCAAGCTTGGCAATACGGATATGTAGATCTCCTACCATTGTAACCGACTCTGTGTAACCCTAGCCTCTCCGGTGTCTATATAAATCGGAGGGCCTTAGTCCGTAGGACGAACATACATCTCAACAATCATACCATAGGCTAGCTTCTAGGGTTTAGCCTCCTTTATCTCGTGGTAGATCTACTCTTGTACTACCCATATCATCAATATTAATCAAGCAGGATGTAGGGTTTTACCTCCATCGAGAGGGCCTGAACCTAGGTAAAAACATTGTGTCCCTCGTCTCCTGTTACCATCCGCCTAGACGCACAGTTCGGGACCCCCTACCCGAGATCCGCCGGTTTTGACACCGACATTGGTGCTTTCATTGAGAGTTCCTCTGTGTCGTCACCGATAGGCTCGATGGCATCTTCAACCAACAACGCTGTCCTGGGTGAGACTTTTCTCCCCGGACAGACCTTTGTATTCGGCGGCTTTGCACTACAGGCCAATTCTCTTGGCCATCTGGAGCAGATCGAAAGCTACGCCCCTGGCCGTCAGGTCAGATTCGGAAGCTTAAACTTCACGGCCGATGACCGCGGAGACTTGATCTTCGACGGACTCGAGCCACAGCCAAGCGCGCCGCACTGTGACGATGGGCATGATCTAGCTCGCCACGGACGGTGCTTTGGTGGCCGACGGATCCGCTTCGCCACCAGCCCGAGCCGATTGCCCATATCGAGGGCGGTGGATAGACGCCACCGGGGCTTCAACATCCACGGCGATGGAGCGAATACCAATCTTGTCCCTCGCGAACTCGTGATCCCGAGGCGCCGGACTCCTCACGGACTCCGAGCCTCCGCGCCTACCAATAAATCCGGATTGGGCGCGGTTATGGAATTCACCGCCGCGGACATCTTCCAAAGACTCGCCTTTTGGCGATATCCTGAATTCATCAAGCATCTCTCGCTATCGAAGAGTCTTGGCGGACTGCGGCCGGGATGGTTGGAGTTCGACGACGAAGAAATTCAGAGCCCACCCACCACCCACTTTGTAGCCACTGTCGAGGATTTAACCGACATGCTAGACTACGACTCCGATGACATCGACGCCATGGACGACGATGCCGGAGACAAACAGGAACCAGCGCCTATAGGGCACTGGAAGGCCACCTCGTCATATGACGTATACATGGTGGAGACCCCGAAAGAAGGGGAGGGCGAAGAAGCAGCGGAGGCTGACTCTTTAAAGAAGCAGCCCAAACGCCGGCGTCAGCGGCGCCGCTCTAAATCCCGCCACAGCAAGAATGGAGATTCCGGCACAGGAGGCAACAACACTCCAGAGAGCGCCGAAGACAATCCTCTCCTGCACGACTCAGCGCAGGAGGATGCGGAAGCAAGCCCCCACGAGAGGGCAGCAAACGAAGGGGTTGAGGATGATAACTACATGCCTCCCTCTGAAGACGAAGCAAGCCTCAACGATGACGAATTCGTCGTACCTGAGGATCCCGTCGAACAAGAGCGCTTCAAGCGCAGGCTTATCGCCACGGCAAACAGCCTAAAGAAAAAGCAGCTACTGACTTCAAGCTGATCAGACCTGCGGCCGATCGATGGACAGAGGTCCTCGCGGCCGAAGAGTATAAACTCGAACGTCCCTCCAAAAGTTACCCAAGACGCAAGCTGCTCCCCCGATTAGAGGAGGAAGCATACATACCCTCATCACCAGCGCATGACATGGCTGACCGACCACCCCGTGGTCGGGACAGAGAGGCATTCAGGCCTCCAGCCAAGACCGTACCCCGGCATCGCTCCAAGAGTACGAAGCCAAAAGGGAACGCGCCGGACTTGCGAGACATATTGGAGGACAAAGCAAGACAATCTAGATCCATTTATGGATCACGTGGGCGCCCTACGACCCACGACGAATACCGTCGCGCCGGACATAACGCCGGCCGGGCCGAACATAGCAGACAGCGCTCCCTCGAGCTGCGTCGCGATATTGCTCAATACAGGGGCGCCGCACACCCGTTATGCTTCACTGATGAAGTAATGGATCATCAGATCCCCGAAGGGTTTAAACCCGTAAATATCGAATCTTACGATGGCACAACAGACCCCGCGGTGTGGATCGAAGATTACCTTCTCCACATCCATATGGCCCGCGGCGACGATCTCCACGCCATCAAATATCTCCCACTCAAGCTTAAAGGACCAGCTCGGCATTGGCTTAACAGCCTGCCAGCAGAGTCAATTGGGTGTTGGGAAGACCTAGAGGCCGCGTTCCTTGATAACTTCCAAGGCACATATGTGCGACCACCAGACGCCGATGACCTAAGCCACATTATTCAGCAGCCAGACGAATCAGCCAGACAATTCTGGACACGGTTCTTGACGAAGAAAAATCAAATCGTCGACTGTCCGGATGCGGAGGCCCTTGCAGCCTTCAAACATAACATCCGGGACGAATGGCTAGCCCGGCACCTGGGGCAGGAGAAGCCGAAATCCATGGCAGCCCTCACATCATTAATGACCCGCTTTTGTGCGGGAGAGGACAGCTGGCTAGCTCGTAGCAATAATCTCCGCAAACATTCTGGCAGTCCGGACACTAAGGACAACAACGGCAGGTCACGTCGAATCAAAACAAGCGCCGATTAACGGCGGCGACAAGGAGGATCTGGCGATCAATGCCGGATTCCGAGGCTCCAAACCCGTCAACGGAAGAAGCCATTTAAAAGAACCACTCCGGGTCCGTCCAATCTGGACCGAATACTCGACCGCCATGCCGATACATGGCACTTCGAAAAGCCAGCTAATCACACCAATAGAGACTGTTGGGTGTTCAAGCGGTGGCAAGTTAATTGCGAACACAATGACAAGGGGCTAAATAGCGACGACGAGGAAGAGACCCGCCGCCCGAACAATAGAGGATGAAGGGTTTCCCGCAGTGCGAACGGTGAATATGATATCGCGACCCATATACCCAAGAGGGAGAGGAAGCGTGCACTACGGGACGTCTATGCGATGGAGCCAGTCACCCCAAAGTTCAACCCATGGTCCTCTTGCCCGATCACTTTCGATCGAAGAGACCATCCGACCAGCATACGCCATGGCAGATTCGCCGCATTGGTCTTTGACCTAATCGTCAATGGATTTCACCTCACAAGAGTCCTGATGGACGGCGGCAGCAGCCTGAACCTGCTTTATCAGGACACAGTGCGCAAAATGGGCATAGACCCATCCAGGATCAAACCTACAAAGACAACCTTTAAAGGTGTCATCCCAGAGTGGAAGCCAATCATGACAGGTCACCACACCGAAGTGGTCTTGGATCCCGGATAATTTCGAAGCGAAGAGTTAATCTTCGATATAGTCCCGCTCCGAAGCGGCTATCATGCCTGCTCGGACGAACGCGTTGCAAAATTCAACGCGGTGCGCGATTATGCATACCTAAAGCTCAAGATGCCAGGCCCTCGTGGAGTCATTACGGTCAATGGGAATACGGAACGCCCTCCGAACGGAGGAACATACAATGCTCTCGCGGCGAAATCTGAGCAGCCTTCTCAGCAATTCTCAAGTCCGCAATTAAAAAGCCGGACACAACAAAACGCGCTGGAGCAATGCCAACCAAGACCACTGGCGCGATCGAGCACGCGTGTAACAATGCGGCCCCAACCTCGCCGCCAAGATAATCGCAAGAATAACACTCCGCGTACATCATTATGCTCTGGAGATACCATGGGCGCAGGGGAAGGGGCACGATCACAAGGGACCAAGAGTGCGGCTCAACCACACCAGGGGCTCACACGAGAGCCCCCCTTGTTTTTATTTTTATCTTTTCTTCTTTTATGTATACAGGACTCTGCCAACCAGAAGCCCTGTTCGACGGCGAACTTGCCGAACTCATGATGCAAACAGTCAGGGACTAAAGGAGGCCGCGACGAACACTCAGGTGGTCTCAATTACGAGCATTAAAATTCAATTGCATACACCAAGTCTGCAGCTCATCCCTGGAGGGGGACGCGTTTATTTAGTCCAAATCCCTTGCTTTACCGCACTATTTGTACCAGTCCGCTCTACTAGTAGACTTTCTTTCATAAATAATGCAGCACCTCTTTATTGCAATTGCGTTATCTTTTATATGTTTATGACATCTTGCACCCGTACATTTTGGTACGGCCGAATACGCCAGGGGCTTATGTTCCCCAAATTATGGTGTGATTAAGTCCGAACACTTTCACAAGTGCGGCACCCCGAACTTATAGCATTATATGAATCGGCTCCGAATCATGTCTTGGGTCAATAGTTGGGTTTGCCCGGCTCCCATGTTTTGGTGCCTTACGTTCCGTTCCGTCGGCTAAGGTAGCACTGGGAGAACCACTGCGATTGCCCCGGTTGAGCCGGGTTAACGCCAGTGGAGAAAGCTAAAACTGACCGGCATGATAAGGCAAGAGACTGGTCGCTGTTCGAGAGGTTCTTTCGGGTCCCTAAAGACCCATGCCGCTTCGGCGAAGTTCGGATGATGTCCGAGCGAAGGCGTGGATAGCGCCCGATTCAGTCTTCGAATACTGGGGCTTCACGAAATTTAAAATTATAGAATTCTATGGCTAAGTGAGAGTGTTCAAGCATTATAAGTCCGGTTGCCTTGTTCGTCGTGTTGGCGCCTCCTAGATGGACCCAATAATGGGAACAAGAGTGCTCAAGTTTATCACGAACATCCCGGCAGACTCGTGGCTTGGGGCTGAAGCCAACGACTTGCCATCTCTCAGATTTTACAAACGGCCGCACTGAAGGTAATATTTTAAATTAAAACAAGCGTTGCTAATGGCGCATATAAACGAAGTTTTTAGTGCCCAGGATAAATAAACAGCGAGTTCACTCAAAGATTACATTTCGGGAGCACTCATCTGCAATATCGCAGCTCCCTTCAGACAACCTTATAATACCGCTCCGCGCACGATGCTCCTTGCCCGGCGGCGGATCCGTGAGAAGCTTCTCCGCATCCGGTTTGCCCCATTGCACCTTTATGCGGGCAAGGGCCCGACGAGCGCCTTCAATACAAAGTGAGCGCTTGATCACATCCAGCACAGGGGCATGCATCCACCAGTGCCGCACTAGGCCAAAGTAGCTGCCGTGCATGGCTTTGTCGTGCCATAGCCGGACTATGAGGCCCTTCATGGCCTCGTCGGCTACCTTGTGGAGTTCGACCAATTGCTTCATTTGGTCGCTTGGGGGCACCGGATGGCCGGCCTCAGCATACTGAGACCAGAAGACCTTCTCCGTCGAGCTCCCCTCCTCGCCACGATAGAATGCGGCGGCATCACACGCACTACACGGCAGATCTGCAAATGCCCCTGGAGAGCTCCGAATTCGGGTAAGTATCCGGTAATTTACATTAACGTGCCTGCTCTGCATGAAAAAGGCCTTACCCGCCGCTATCTTCTTTATGTCCTCTACCTCCTGAAGGGCCTTCTGGGCCTCGGCCTTGGCGGACTTGGCACTTTCGAGAGCCGAGGCAAGCTCGGACTCTCGAGTCTTGGAGTCACGCTCCAAACTCTCATGCTTTTCCATGAGAGCCTGGAGCTCTTGCCGAACTTCCACCACTTGTGCCGCTTGCTTTTCTCGCTCAGCCCGTTCTGTGGCCGCATTGCGTTCGGCCACGGACACGGCATCCTTCAGGGCTGCCACCTCGTTAGTGGCCCCTGCATTACACATATTATCCTTATTAATTTTGTTTGCAACCAAAACCCTTTTCTGTAAGGTACTTATTTAAAGTGGTGTTATTCACCTTCTTTTTCCTCGAGCTGCCTCTTGGCATGGCCGAACTCTTGCTCCGACCGCTCAAGGTCCTTCTTCAGCGCCTCGACCTCCGCCGTTAATGCGGCAGAGGTCAGCAGCGCAGCCTGCAAACCCATATTGACATATTTTTAGAAACCTTGCGTATATCTTGTTAGATCCTTAGTCCGGCTTTTCTTTCCGAACACCGAACTAAGCATCAGGGGCTACTGTCTATGCGGTATTACATTGCATGATTTTAAATTTCTTACCTCAAAGCCTGTTAGAAGGCTGTTGCAGGCTTCGGTCAGCCCGCCCTTGGCGAGCTGGACCTTCTCAATCACCGCACTCATAAGAGTGCGGTGTTCTTCCTCGATGGAAGTGCCTTTAAGCGCCTCCAGCAGGTTATCCGGCGCCTCCGGTTGGACGGAGGCCGCCGGCGTCACGGTCCTACCCTTCTTTCGAAGGGGCCGCTTGCCGGACTCTGGAACCGCTACGGGTTCCGAGGTAGAGTCCGGCACGAAGTCCGGGAGGCTGCCTGACGGCACCTCCGGAGCCTCCTCCTGGCGGGTCCCTCTGTGGGATTCCGCCTCGTCGTCCTCGTCGACGCGTGGGGTAGAGGCAGTCGGGATGGAATTTACATCCGACGGCGCCAAAGACCCGCTCATCGAGTCAGGAAGATCGTCAACGGCCGGACTACATGCAGAATACGGCGTTAGAAGGACACTACATGACATACGATGTACGGCATATAAATGATCCGAATACTCACGATCCTGCCGGACGCCTGGCCCTTGGAGGCCATTCATCCTCGCCAACGCTGATGTTGGCGAAACTGTCCGGGGGGATAGTTCTCCCCCTCTTGGACCCTTCGGCCGCCCCGATCGATGATGCCTTCCTCTTCCTCTCCCCCTCCTCCGGGAGAGAGTACTCCTCCTCCTCCTCGTCTTCGGGGGAGGAGTCCTCGTCGTCGTCAGACGCCTGATTACGGGAGCTCTTTCGAGTCCCTGTGGCCACCTTCTTGGACTTCTTCTCCGGCACCACGTGCGGGGCCGGAACCAGCAGCCCTGCTAAGCAGGCATCCACTAGTTCTTCTGGCATGGGAGCCGGGCTGATGAGCAGCTCGGCCTTCTCCATCCATTCCTGTCAAAGGAAGAGGCAGATTAAAAACCTCACTAGAGTTAATCTAATTACCACGAGTGTCCCGTAATGGGGTTGAATCACTCACCTCGTCAGTCGGAGACTGCGAGCTGAATCCGCGGTCTTCGGTCGCGGATGCGGGGGCTTCGGCGCCCTTGAACAGCACCCTCCAGGCACCTTCGTGTGTTGTATCGAAGAGCCCGCTCAGCGTCTGGTGCTGTTCCGGATTAAACTCCCACAAGTTGAATGCCCGTTCTTGGCATGGGAGAATCTGCCGGAGGAGCATGACTTGGACCACATCGACAAGCCGGAGCCTATTGCTCACCATCTTCTTGATGCAGGCTCGGAGTCCCGTCACCTCCACCGGATCACCCCACTGCAAGCCCTTCTCTTTCCAGGAGGTGAGCTGCGTGGGGATTCCAGATCTAAATTCGGGGGCCGCCGCCCATGTAGGCTTGCGCGGCTCGGTGATGTAGAACCACCCCGATTGCCACCCCTTGACGGAATCCACGAAGGTCCCTTCTAGCCAAGGGGCGTTGGGCGGTTGCCCAACATGGCGCCTCCGCATTCCGCTTGCGCCCCTTCACAACCTTCGCTTGACGTTGAAGGTCTTGAGCCCTGAGCTGAAGTGGGGCGGATGCGAGAAACGCCTCACACGCACGATAAACACCGAGATGTTGAGGATGAAGTTGGCGCCAGATCGTGGAAATCCAGGCCGTAGTAAAACATGAGCCCCGGACGAATGGATGGAGCGGAAAGCCCAAAGTCGCGGAGGAAGTGGGGAAGGAAGACGACCCTCTCATGGGGCCCCGGGTAGGGATGAGCTGCCCAGCGTCGGGCGGTCGATCGTGATATCATTGGAAAGGTATCCGCGTCGTGTAGCTTGGTGATGTCCTCCTCCTTAGCGGTGGAGGCCATCCATTTACCTCCCGCTCCGGACATATTCGGAGAAGGGTCGAGGTGAGATGCGCGAGCTTGGGCGTTGGAGCTTGAGTTCGCAGGGATGGATGAGCAAAGGAGGAAGAAGGCGTAGGTGAGAAGGTAAATCCTTATCCCTTATATATAGGCGGACTAAACTATGCGTACCCTACCTGCCTGGTAAAACTCGCTTATCTCCCAAGCGCCACCATCAATGGCGCGGTTGGGTTACCCACGTCCGTATTGATGAGAATCCCGGGATAAAGGGGAACATGATCTCTGCTTTGACAAGACGTGCCAAGGAAACCGCTTCGCTAAACGTGCTGAGGTGGGATAGATTCAAACAAGGGCTTGGTAGCGGTGTGATGTCATGCCGCATAATACGTCAGCAGATTGAGTCAGTGTATATGCTTTATTCTCTCAACGGTGGAATGTGGAAATTATTTTTACAGAGCCGGACACTATCCTGGTGTTCATTATCTTCTCCAAATTATTCAACGGAGGAACCCGCCTTGCAATGCCGAACATTATGCACGCCGGACTTATCATCATTGAAGACTGGTTCAGGGGCTACTGAGGGAGTCCTGGACTAGGGGGTGTTCGGACAGCCGGACTATCAATATCCGCCGGACTCCAAGACTACGAAGATAGAAGATTGAAGACTCGGCTCGTGTCCCAAGGTACTTTCCTTGGCGTGGAAGGCAAGCTTGGCAATACAGATATGTAGATCTCCTACCATTGTAACCGACTCTGTGTAACCCTAGCCTCTCTGGTGTCTATATAAACCGGAGGGCCTTAGTCCGTAGGACGAACATACATCTCAACAATCATACCATAGGCTAGCTTCTAGGGTTTAGCCTCCTTGATCTCGTGGTAGATCTACTCTTCTACTACCCATATCATCAATATTAATCAAGCAGGACGTAGGGTTTTACCTCCATCGAGAGGGCCTGAACCTGGGTAAAAACATTGTGTCCCTCGTCTCCTGTTACCATCCGCCTAGACGCACAGTTCGGGACCCCCTACCCGAGATTCGCCGGTTTTGACACCGACCTCTCCCTTATATATAGTTGAGGTCTTTGGGGCTGCAAAGACAAGAGTTTTGACCTCTCCCTAGCGCAGCCCTACCTCTCTCCCTCCTCGTCTCTTGCGGTGCTTGGCGAAGCCCTGCTGGAGTGCCACGCTCCTCCACCACCACCACGCCGTCGTGCTGCTGCTGGACGGAGTCTTCCCCAACCTCTCCCTCTCTCCTTGCTGGATCAAGGCATGCGAGACGTCACCGGGCTGCATGTGTGTTGAACGCGGAGGTGCCTTCCGTTCAGCACTAGGATCATCGGTGATTTGGATCACGACGAGTACGACTCCATCAACCCCGTTCACTTGAACGCTTCCGCTTAGCGATCTACATGGGTACGTAGATGCACTCCCCTTTCCCTTGTTGCTATATTACTCCATAGATTGATCTTGGTGATGCGTAGAAAATTTTGAATTTCTGCTACGTTCTCCAACAGTGGTATCAGAGCTAGGTCTATTGTGTAGATTCTATGCACGATTAGAACACAAGTAGTTGTGGGCGATGGTTTGTACAATTTGCTTACCGTTACTAGTCCTATCTTGATTCGGTGGCATTGTGGGATGAAGCGGCCCGGACCGACCTTACACGTACGCTTACGTGAGACAGTTCCACCGGTCGACATGCACTTGTTGCATAAGGTGGCTAGCGGTGCCGATCTCGCCACTTTAGTCGGATCGGATTCGATGAAAAGGGTCCTTATGAAGGGTAAATAGCAATTGGCATATCACCATTGTGGCTTTGCGTAGGTAAGAAACGTTCTTGCTAGAAACCCGTAGCAGCCACGTAAAACATGCAACAACAATTAGAGGACGTCTAACTTGTTTTTGCAGGGTATGCTATGTGATGTGATATGGCCCAAAAGAATGTGATGAATGATATATGTGATGTATGAGATTGATCATGTTCCTGTAATAGGAATCACGACTTGCATGTAGATGAGTATGACAACCGGCAGGAGCCAAAGGAGTTCACTTAATTTATTATATGACCTGCGTGTCATTGAAATTGCCATGTAATTACTTTACTGTATTGCTAAACCGTTAGCCATAGTAATAGAAGTAATAGTTGGCGAGACAACTTCATGGAGACACGATGATGGAGATCATGATGATGGAGATCATGGTGTCATGCCGGTGACAATGATGATCATAGAGCCCCGAAGATGGATCAAAAGGAGCAAAATGATATTGGCCATATCATGTCACTTTTTGATTGCATGTGATGTTTATCATGTTTATGCATCTTATTTGCTTAGAACGACGGTAGTAAATAAGATGATCCCTCATTGAAATTTCAAGAAAGTGTTCCCCCTAACTGTGCACCGTTGCGAAAGTTCATTGTTTCGAAGCACCACGTGATGATCGGGTGTGATAGATTCTAACGTTCACATACAACGGGTGTAAGCCAGATTTACACACGCGAAACACTTAGGTTAACTTGACGAGCCTAGCATGTACGTACATGGCCTCAGAACACAAGAGACCGAAAGGTCGAGCATGAGTCGTATGGTAGATACGATCAACAAGAAGATGTTCACCAATGATGACTAGTCCGTCTCAACTGATGATCGGACACGGCCTAGTTGACTCGGATCATGCAATCCCTTAGATGACTAGAGGGATGTCTATCTGAATGGGAGTTCATAAGATGAACTTAATTATCCTGAACATAGTCAAAAGATCTTTGCAAATTATGTCGTAAGCTCGCGCTTTAGTTCTACTATTTAGATATATTCCTAGAGAAAATTTAGTTGAAAGTTGATATTAGCAATTATGCGGACTGGGTCCGTAAACTGAGGATTGTCCTCGTTGCTTCGTAGAAGGCTTGTGTCCTTAATGCACCGCTCAGTGTGCTGAACCTCGAACGTCGTCTGTGGATGTTGCGAACATCTGACATACATGTTTTGATAACTACGTGATAGTTCAGTTAAACGGTTTAGAGTTGAGGCACCAAAGACGATTTCGAAACATCGCGGAACATATGAGATATTTCGAGGGCTGAAATTGGGATTTCAGGCTCGTGCCCACGTCAAGAGGTATAAGACCTTCGATGATTTTTTTCTTAGCCTGCAAACTAAGGGAGAAAAGCTCAATCGTTGAGCTTGTGCTCAGATTGTCTGAGTACAACAATCACTTGAATCGAGTGGGAGTTGATCTTCCAGATGAGATAGTGATGTTTCTCCAAAGTCATTGCCACCAAGCTGCTAGAGCTTCGTGATGAACTATAACATATCAGGGATAGATATGATGATCCTTGAGATATTCGCGATGTTTGACACCGCGAAAGTAGAAATCAAGAAGGAGCATCAATTGTTGATGGTTGGTGAAACCACTAGTTTCAAGAAGGGCAAGGGCAAGAAGGGATACTTCATGAAACGGCAAGTCAGCTGCTGCTCTAGTGAAGAAACCCAATGTAACACCCTCGATGCGGCTATATCTCCCACGTGTCGAAGCACGACTTAGAGGCATAACCGCATTGAAAGCAATGTCGCAAGTGAGGTAATCTTTGCACAATCCATGTAATACATAAGGGAAAAGAGATACATAGTTGGCTTACAGTCGCCACTTCACAATACATAATTAAACATCCATCATTCAGTTTACACTCAAGGTCCGACTACGGAACCAAAATAAAAGAAGACTACCCCAAATGCAACACAGATCCCTGACCGCCCCAACTGGGCTCCGCTACTGATCGTCTGGAAAGAAACATAGTAACGACCAAGGGCCTTATCAAATTCCCACTTCAGCTCAGTTGCGCCATCTGCGCTGGTATCATCGGTACCTGCATCTGTTTTGGTAGAATCTGTGAGTCACGGGGACTCAGCAATCTCACACCCGCGAGATCAAGACTATTTAAGCTTAAGGGAAGGCTGGTGTAAAGAGGTGGAGCTGCAGCAAGCGACTAGCATATATGGTGGCTACAATCGCAAAAGAGAGCGAGAAGAGAAGCAAGGCACGGTCGTGAAGCTAGTAGCGATCAAGAAGTGATCCTAGAGCAACCTGCGTCAAACATAACTCCAACACCGTGTTCACTTCCCAGACTCCGGCAAGAAGGGACCATCACGGTTACACACGCGGTTGATGTATTTTAATTAAGGTCAACTTCGGGTTTTCTACAACCAGACATTAACAAATTCCCATCTGCCTCATAACCGCGGGCACGGCTTTCGAAAGATAATACCCTACAGGGGTGTCCCAACTTAGCCCATAACAAGCTCTCGCGATCAACGAAGGAATAGACCTTCACCCGAGACACTCCGATCAGACTCGGTATCCCGGTACATCAAGACATTTTGACAATGGCAAAATAAGACCAGCAAAGCCGCCCGGATGTGCCGACAAATCCCAATAGGAGCTGCACATATCTCGTTCTCAGGGCACACCGAATGAGCCAGACGTCGGGTTGGCATAGACCCTGGTTGCCCAAGGGGCGCCGGACATCGCTCAGTTTGGACCAGCACTCGAAGGAGCACCGCCCGGGGCTAAAATAAAGATGACCCTCGGCTCGCGAAAACCCAAGGGAAAAGGGGTATAGGTGGCAAATGGTAAAACCAAAGTTGGGCCTTCTTTGGAGGAGTTTTATTCAAAGCGAACGTCAAGGGGTCCCATAAATCACCCGACCAGCGTAAGGAACGCAAAATCAAGGAACATAACACGGTATGACGGAAACTAGGGTGGCAAGAGTGGAACAAAACACGGGCATAAGGCCTAGCCTTCCACCCTTTACCAAGTACATAGATGCATTAATTAAAACAATAGATATTGTGATATCCCAAAATATCCGTGTTCCAACAAGGAACAAACTTCATCTTCACCGCAACTAGCAACGCTATAAGAGGGCTGAGCAAAGCGGTAACATAGCCAATCAACGGTTTGCTAGGACATGGATGGTTAGAGGTTTGACATGGCAATATGGGTGGCATGATATAGCAAGTGGTAGGTATCGCAGCATAGGCATAGCAAAAGAGCGAGCATCTAGCAAGCAAAGATAGAAGTGATATCGAAGGTATGGTCATCTTGCCTGCAAGGTTCTCAGAGTTGTCGAAGGCTTGATCCTCGTAGGCGTTCTCAACAGGTTCCTCGTTCAAGTACTCGTCTCCTGGCTCTACCCAAAGCAAGAACACAAGCAACGGAACCACAATCAAACAAGGAACAATGCACAAGCAATATGATGCAATACATGACATGCTATGCGAGATGTGATATGCAATGCATGTGTGTGCTCCGGAAGGAAAATGATGAACAAGGCATCAACTTGGCAAACCAAGTATGCCGCTGGAAAGATGAGATGATTTCAGTTGAAATCGATATAAAGATCACCAGAATCGGATGCACGGTTTGCAAATGACAAGCAAAACAAGAATGACGCGAATCTGCGTTTAACAGCACGATGCTACTTAGCACGCAACAAGAAACTATGCTACAGCACCCCAACATAAAAACAAATCATATGGCAGTGATCTACAGGAGATGCTTAACAAAAGAGGAACACTGAGCTACGGCTAAATCACATCATAACAGGTTCAAACAAGCATGGTGAAAGTGCAGAAAATATCAGGTTCACAGACTTAGTGGAAATACTAGGATGCCAGAAATTAACATCAGGAAGGCATGTTTAGAGCAAGCAAACAACATGCTACAGGAACTTATAATAGCACAACAAGGCATGACATGATTCTACTCAAAGCATAGATCAATAGTCCCTTACTGACCATAAGCCAAAAAGGACCTTAAGAAATGATGGCACTCATGTAAACATAGCAAGTTTCATTACAGATCTCAGACTTGGCAGAAAAACTGGACATGGCAAAAACAGACATCAAGTAGGCATGTTCGTGAGCCCGATGCACTCACTACAGAGCATCTCATGATAAACTAAGCATACACCCATCAAGAAGACATGGCATAGAATCTATACATGGCAAGAACAACATCATAGCATACACGGTTCAACTACATCAACCTTGTGAAAATTGAATCTCATGCAAACAATCTGCCAGGAAACATTTTGAAGCAAACGTAGAGCACAAAAATGACATGCTAGACTACTCCATAAATGCCAACAAAGGCAAGGATGGAAATAGCACATCCATATGTTCAAAACACCCTTACTGATCATGCTCAAAAAGGGCATGGATCTCTCTGTAACAACATGAACATATGGCATAAAAATAACAACAGGATATGACTTAGTGAAATCACTAAGTTCCTGAAATCAGCAACATTATCATCCCTAGTTTGCATGCTTGTTCTAGTCACCACATAGATCACAAAAATACATGGTATACACCCCTGGAAAGATGGCACGGCATAGTTCAACACACATGTAGGGCTCAAGTTCATAAGGTGCACACATTAATCATGGCAAAATGATAAAGTGCAAGTTACATTAAGAAAGAGAAACTAACATCACATAGCCCTCTTCCAACAGCATTTCGGGCATCAAGATGAGCTCAAATTAAAATGGTGCAATGAGATGAAATGATCTACTCTTCGAGGCGAACAATTTGATATATTATATGCCCAAAACGGAGTCACGGGTGCGGAGATGTGATGCGATGAAAATGCCACAGAAACATTACAGAAAAAGGACTTAGTGGAATTGGGGGGGGGGGAGAAGAAAGTCAACCTCGCGAATCTGAGATCGGATCTGGACGGAGTAGCCGGAGTTGGAGGTCGCCGGCGCGCTCGGGCCGGAGGAGAACGAGCCGGGGGCGCCGGAGGGGAGGAGGACGAGGCCGGGGCGACGCTGCTCGGCCGGATCCTCGCCGAGGCGGGACCCGGCGTCGACCTCGGCGGAGGTTCCGGTCTGTGGCGGCGCGACCTTCGCAGCAAACTCCGGCCGGGCGGAGGGAGCGGCAGCCTTCCGCGAAGGGCGGCGACCAGCGGAGGCGGCGGAGGTCCAGCCAGGGCGGAAGGCGGAGGAGAGCGACGCGCCGGGCGCGGGCGGTGGCGGGCGAGAGGGGCCCTCGCTGGCCTCGGCGGGCCGGGCGGCACGGTGATGTGGGCGCGCCACGTGGCGCGGCCTGATTCGGTCCGGCGGTGGCGGGCGTGTCCGGCGCCCGGATTTCGCCCCGGGCGCGAGAGGAGCGGGAGACTAGGGTTTCGTCCGGATTTCGGGGAAGGGGTCTATATTTATAGGTAGAGGGAGCTAGGAGACTTCAAATGGGGTGCGGTTTTCGCCCACACGATCGTGATCCGACGACGGAGAGCATGGAAGTGACTTAGATGGGTTATTGGGCTGTTTTGGAGGGGTGTTCGGCTGCAACTTAAAAGAGGCCTTTGCTAGAGTGCGGTTAACCATTGGAGTATCAAACGAGCTCCAAATGACCCGAAACTTGACAGGTGGTCTACCGGTGCTATACCAGGGCCACTTGGCAAGGCTCGGTCCATTCCGAGAATGTTCAACACCCGCACACGGAGAAATGTAAAAGGGGACGCCGGGGAACATAGGAGTGCCGGATTGCAAAACGGACAACGGGGAAAATGCTCGGAATCATGAGACGAACACGTATGCAAATGAGATGCACATGTTGACATGATATGAGATGCATGACATGGACAAAATGCAAAACTAAAACAAAACCCAACCACGGAGGGAATATCATAGCACATATTCGAAAATGGCAAGAGTTGGAGTTACAAATATGGAAAGTTACATCTGGGGTGTTACAACACTCCACCACCACAAGAGGATCTCGTCCCGAGATCTAGGACTGAAAGAACTCTGGATATTCGGAACGGAGGTGGTCCTCGCGCTCCCAGGTGGCTTCTCGGTCGGAATGGTGTGACCAGTTTACTTTCAGGAATTTGATTGACTTGTTGCGAGTCTTGCGCTCGGTTTCTTCAAGAATAGCAACGGGGTGCTCATGATAAGAGAGATCTTCTTGGAGGTCAATTTCTTCAAAGTTGATAGTGCGTTCAGGAATCTTGAAGCACTTGCGGAGCTGTGACACGTGAAACACATCATGCACGTTTGCAAAGTTGGATGGAAGCTCAAGTTGATAGGCGAGATCGCCTCTTTTGCCAATGATCTTGAAAGGACCCACGTATCTAGGGGCAAGCTTCCCTTTGATACCGGGTTTACGAGTGCCTTTCATTGGAGAGACGCGGAGGTAGACATGGTCTCCGATTTCAAAAGCCACATCACGGTGCTTGTCATCATAATAGGCCTTCTGGCGCGATTGCGCGGCTTTGAGATTCTCACGAATGACTTTGCACATTTCTTCGGCTTCTGTGATCAAGTCGTTGCCAAGAAGTTGGCGTTCACCTGTCTCGGACCAATTGAGAGGAGTACGGCACTTTCTGCCATAGAGAATTTCGAATGTGGCCTTGCCCAAACTCGCTTGGAAGCTATTGTTGTAGGAGAACTTGGCATATGGAAGACACTCTTCCCACTTCATGCCAAAGGAAATGACACAAGCCCTGAGCATATCTTCAAGGATTTGATTGACTCGCTCGACTTGGCCACTAGTTTGAGGATGGAAAGCTGTGCTGAAACAAATGTTGGTGCCCATGGCCTTCTGAAAAGAATCCCAGAACTTAGAAGTGAAGATGCTTCCGCGGTCTGAAGAGATCAATTGCGGAATAATGTGCAAGGAGACAATTCTGGAGGTGTATAGCTCTGCCAGCTGAGCTGCTGTGATAGATTCTTTTACAGGAAGAAAATGAGCCACCTTAGTAAGCTTGTCAATGACAACGAAGATAGCATCATTTCCACGCTTGGACTTAGGAAAACCAGTCATGAAGTCCATCTCGATATGATCAAACTTCCATTCCGGAATAGCAAGAGGTTGAAGGAGACCAGGTGGTCTTTGGTGTTCTGCTTTCACCCTTCTGCAGACATCACATTCATTCACGAATTGAGCAATTTCTCGCTTCATTCGAGTCCACCAATACGACTGCTTGAGGTCATGGTACATCTTCGTACTTCCAGGATGAATGGATAGAAGAGAATTGTGTGCCTCATTCATGATGACTTTTCTCAAATCGCCTTTAGAAACCACAATATGGTCTTCGAAGAAAAGAGTCTCTTTGTCATCCACGCAATAGCACTTGTATTTGGAAATGCCCTTGTCAATACCACGTTTCACCTTCTTCACCATGGTATCTAGGAGTTGTGCCTCACGAATTTGATCTTCCAAAGTAGGAGAGACTATGAGGTTGGCAAGAAAGCCTTGAGGAACAACTTGAAGATTCAGCTTGCGGAAAGCTTCACAAAGATCCGGTTGGAAGGGCTTGAGAATTAAACTGTTGCAATAAGCCTTTCTGCTCAAAGCATCTGCAATCACATTCGCCTTGCCAGGAGTATATTCAATACTTGGATTGTACTCTTGAATCATTTCGACCCATCGAGTTTGCTTGAGGTTGAGGTTTGGTTGAGTGAAGATATACTTGAGACTCTTGTGATCGGTGAAAATGTCCACTTTCCTTCCCAACAAGAGATGTCTCCATGTTATCAAAGCATGGACAACTGCCGCCAACTCAAGATCATGAGTGGGGTAGTTCTTTTTGTTGGGCTTCAACTGACGAGAGGTATAGTCTACAACTTTCTTCTCTTGCACTAACACAGCACTGAGACCTTGCAAGGAAGCATCACAGAAAACTTCGAATGGCTTGGATTCATCAGGAGGAGTCAAGACAGGAGCTGTAACTAGCTTTTCTTTGAGGGTGTTGAAAGCGACATCACACTCAGGCGTCCAGACATACTTGACATTCTTCTGGAGGAGGTTGGAAAGAGGCTTTGCAATCTTGGAGAAGTTCTCAACGAATCTTCGGCAATAGCTTGCAAGACCAAGAAAACTGCGGAGCTGCTTGACATTCTGAGGAGGTTCCCAATTCAGAACAGCAGAAACCTTCGCCGGATTAACAGCAATTCCCTTGGCGGAGATGATATGACCAAGATAAAGAACTTCATCAAGCCAGAACTCACATTTGGAAAACTTCGCATAGAATTGATGCTCTCTGAGCTTGTCGAGCACCAATCGCAAATGTTTGGCATGATCCTGCTTGTTCTTGGAGAAGACCAAAATATCATCGAGATACACCAAGACGAAATCATTGGTGTAGGGGTTGAAGATAAAGTTCATCATTCGAGAGAATGTTGGAGGAGCATTGACAAGGCCGAAAGACATGACATTATATTCATGAGAACCAAAACTTGTTCTGAATGCTGTCTTGGGAATATCTTGTTCACGAATGCGAATCTGATGATAACCCCTACGGAGGTCAAGCTTGGAGAATACTTTAGCACCTTTGAGTTGCTCGAAAAGCTCATTGATGTTGGGAAGTGGATACTTGTTCTTGATTGTCTTCTTATTCAATGGACGGTAATCAACACAAAGTCGGTCCGTGCCATCCTTCTTCTGGACAAAAGGAACTCCACATCCCCATGGAGATGAACTCGGTCCGATCAAACCAGACGCTCTTGTTCATCGAGCTGCTTCTTCAATTCTTTCAGCTCCTTGGGTCCAAGCTTGTAAGGGCGCTTGCAAAGCGGGTTCGATGCGGGCTCAAGATCAATAACGAATTCGGTGGCGATGCGGAGGCATACCCGAAGCTCTTCTGGAAAGACATCTTGGCACTCACAAACGACTGGAATCTGAGAGATAGCATCCAACTTGCCCTTCTCATTGAGAGAAAACAACCGAATGGTTTCATCACGGCGGCATAGATGATAACATCCTCGGAAGAGTGTGTCAATTGAATTTCCTGGCAGCACAATCAAGTTGAGCCTTGTTTGAGAAAGCGATCTATCCCAAGAATTAGATCAATATCGAGTCACCAAGGACAATTGGAGAAGACAGAAATCTATAGTCGCCCATCTTGATAGAGACATCCCGAACCATGGAGCTTGCGTTCATGAATTTACCGGAGAGACAAGCGATAACGGTCTAGGCAAATCTTGAAAAACATCTCATGCTTGGATGAAAAGGTCTTGAGATGAAACTATGCGATGCACCGGTATCAAATAAGACTTTTGCAGGAATATCATTAGCGAGAGATTACCCATTATCACATCGAGAGATTCCTCTGCTTGCGTTGCATTCATCATGTTCACCTTTGCAGACTTGGGATTATGCTTGACCACTGCATTGCTTGAAGACCTCATAGGAGGAGGAGGAGGAAGGCGCCTTTGGTTGAAGCATTTGTTCGCATAGTGACCTTTTTGCTGGCACTTGTTGCAGGTCACCTCTGAGAGCGGACGGTGATAAGGAGCATTTGACCTTGGAGCTTGAGGCTGAGACTTGTTCTGGTAGCTTGGGTTGGGTGGGTGGGAAGATCCACGACCACCTGAGTTCTTCTGCTAGTAAGGCTGGCGAAACGGAGGAGGAGGAAGGTAGAATTTTTGCTGCTTAGCTGCACCTTGAGAGGAAGAAGACTGAACTGCATCCCTGATTCTCTTCTTAGAGGCCTCACACTTGAGCTGAGCACCTTCTTGCTTGAGGGCCATATTGTAGAATTGATCAAACTGAGTAGGCTCAACAAGAACGAGAGCTAACTGCAGATCCTCTCTAAGGCCACCTTTGAATTGGTAGATCATACTCTTCTCATCAGGAACGTCTTGTTTAGCAAAGCGAGCAAGTTTCTGAAACTGTATGTTGTATTCGTACACTGACATGTTTCCTTGCTTGAGATTGCGGAACTCCTCACGCTTGCTCTCAACAACACTGGTAGGAATATGGTGAGCTTTAAAGTCCCGACAGAAATCAGTCCAAGTAATCACTCGACCTCCTCTGGAATCCTTGTATTGCTGGAACCAATCAGCTGCCTGATCCTTGAGCTGAAAAGGCGTGAACTTGGCGTAGTCCTCGGGTCGACATTGCTGCATTGAAATGCTTGTTGATATCCACGAGCCAATCGTCGGCATCGTGGCGTCGACACGAGCTAAAAGACTTTGGCTGATTTGCAAGGAACTGGTTGAGGTAGGGAGGCGAGGCTGATGGTAGAACTGCCCTTGACCTTGATTCCTTGGTTGCCTTGGCCTTGGTTACGCTCTTGCATCACCTGGATCAACAAGCGGCGTTGGCGTTAGTGGTTGCCATCAAAGTTTGCCATGCCTCCGGAGGCGGAGGTGGAGGTGGAGGTGGAGGGTTCGCTGACCGCCATCACTGCGTTCCGGATTACGGCGTTGGTGGAGCCATCTGAAGAGGGTGACATCCGTTAGCATCTTGATAGACAGATAGACAAGTTGAATCAACGGATAGAAATTGCAACATATAATCTTCACAATAAACATTCGAACAAGGATGAACGAATGAATTCCAAAGTAAACATCACGTCCATTAAGGTGAGAAGCCACTTGATAAGAGATTGATGAATGAAAATAAAACAAGGTATGAATGGAACAAATAAGTGGTAAGGATTACCCAATTACAAACCAAATATCTGCAGGAAGAAGTGCTAGAGCTACTTGAATCCCACCTATAAACTCCCGAAACTTTCCGGTTATGCAATCAGGTGTTGGGGATACAGGGGAAGCAAATAGATCTCACCCAATCTAACAATCCCTACATCCAGCTGTATCCATCCGTCAACACATAACCAAGAAACCTTCGAAAATCGTGTACCTCAACCTTCGAAAAGCATCCGTTATGCGAGTCATGGCAATACTCCGTACTCACCTCGATCTTTGGGTTAGCGGGTTATCTCACCAACGAACTGCATAAAAGAGATTTTCGATGTCGGCGTACTAAACTCGGTATTCGAGCTGCAGCGATAAAATTATGGCGACAACACCTCAAAGCTCAACTCCCGGGACACTTCCACTAAACCCCGACGGGAGGCACCAAGACAATGTTCTCATCATAAAACCATCGGAACGATTCCAAGATACCAGCGTGATCCTAAAAAAATTTAGTGAAATTTGAGGAGAGGAAAGTCAAAACTTCTCGTCGGGATGTCTCACGAGAGAGGCGAAGGGGTGAGGAGTAAAAAGAATTCCTAACTCTCCGATATATATAATCCTAAATGACTCAAAACATTTTCTAGACACAACTCGCTGCTAAAAGCGATCAAGCGGTGGGGGCTCCTAAGGTCGGGAAGGCTCGATTACCAACTTGCGCCCTCGATGCGGCTATATCTCCCACGTGTCGAAGCACGACTTAGAGGCATAACCGCATTGAAAGCAATGTCGCAAGTGAGGTAATCTTCGCACAATCCATGTAATACATAAGGGAAAAGATATACATAGTTGGCTTACAGTCGCCACTTCACACAATACATAATTAAACATCCATCATTCAGTTTACACTCAAGGTCCGACTACGGAACCAAAATAAAAGAAGACTACCCCAAATGCAACACAGATCCCCGACCGCCCCAACTGGGCTCCGCTACTGATCGTCTGGAAAGAAACATAGTAACGACCAAGGGCCTCATCAAATTCCCACTTCAGCTCATTCGCCATCTGCTTTGGTATCATCGGTACTGCATCTGTTTTGGTAGAATCATGAGTCACGGGACTCAAACAATCTCACACCGCGAGATCAAGACTATTTAAGCAAGGGAAGGCTGGTGTAAAGAGGTGGAGCTGCGACAGCGACTAGCATATATGGTGGCTACAATCGCAAAAGAGAGCGAGAAGAGAATCAAGGCACGGTCGTGAAGCTAGTAGCGATCAAGAAGTGATCCTAGAGCAACCTGCGTCAAACATAACTCCAACACGTGTTCACTTCCGGACTCCGCCGAGAAGGGACCATCACGATTACACCTTGATTGATGTATTTTAATTAAGGTCAACTTCGGGTTTTCTACAACGGACATTAACAAATTCCCATCGCCTCATAACCGCGGGCACGGCTTTGAAAGATAATACCTGCAGGGTGTCCCAACAGCCCATAACAAGCTCTCGCGATCAGCGAAGGAATAGACCTTCACCCGAGACACTCCGATCAGACTCGGTATCCGGTACATCAAGACATTTCGACAATGGTAAAACAAGACCAGCAAAGCCGCCGGATGTGCCGACAAATCCCGATAGGAGCTGCACATATCTCGTTCTCGGGCACCTTTGGATGAGCAGACGTCGGGTTGGCATAGACCTGGTTGCCCAAGGGCGCCGGACATCGCTTCGAGTTGGACCACACTCGAAGGAGCACCGCCCGGGGGCTAAAATAAAGATGACCCTCGGGCTCGCGAAAACCCAATGGAAAAGGGGTATAGGTGGCAAATGGTAAAACCAAAGTTGGGCCTTCTTTGGAGGAGTTTTATTCAAAGCGAACTGTCAAGGGGTCCCATAAATCACTGACAGCGTAAGGAGCATAAAATCAAGGAACATAACACCGGTATGGCGAAACTAGGGTGGCAAGAGTGGAACACAACACCAGGCATAAGGTCGAGCCTTCCACCCTTTACCAAGTATATAGATGCATTAATTAAAACAATAGATATTGTGATATCCCAAAATATCCGTGTTCCAACAAGGAACAAACTTCATCTTCACCTGCAACTAGCAACGCTATAAGAGGGGCTGAGCAAAGCGGTAACATAGCCAATCAACGGTTTGCTAGGACATGGATGGTTAGAGGTTTGACATGGCAATATGGGTGCCATGGTATAGCAAGTGGTAGGTATCACAGCATAGGCATAGCAAAAGAGCGAGCATCTAGCAAGCAAAGATAGAAGTGATATCGAAGGTATGGTCATCTTGCCTGCAAGGTTCTCAGAGTTGTCGAAGGCTTGATCCTCGTAGGCGTTCTCAACAGGTTCCTTGTTCAGTACTCGTCTCCCGGCTCTACCCAAAGCAAGAACACAAGCAACGGAACCACAATCAAACAAGGAACAATGCACAAGCAATATGATGCAGTACATGACATGCTATGCGAGATGTGATATGCAATGCATGTGTGTGCTCCGAAAGGAAAATGATGAACAAGGCATCAACTTGGCAAACCAAGTATGCCGCTGGAAAGATGAGATGATTTCGGTTGAAATCGATATAAAGATCACCGGAATCGGATGCACGGTTTGCAAATGACAAGCAAAACAAGAATGACGCGAATCTGCGTTTAACAGCACGATGCTACTTAGCACGCAACAAGAAACTATGCTACAACACCCCAACATAAAAACAAAGCATATGGCAGTGATCTACAGGAGATGCTTAACAAAAGAGGAACACTGAGCTACGGCTAAATCACATCATAACAGGTTCAAACAAGCATGGTGAAAGTGCAGAAAATATCAGGTTCACAGACTTAGTGGAAATACTAGGATGCCAGAAATTAACATCAGGAAGGCATGTTTAGAGCAAGCAAACAACATGCTACAGGAACTTACAATAGCACAACAAGGCATGACATGATTCTACTTAAAGCATAGATCAATAGTCCCTTACTGATCATAAGCCAAAAAGGACCTTAAGAAATGATGGCACTCATGTAAACATAGCAAGTTTCATTACAGATCTCAGACTTAGCAGAAAAACTGGACATGGCAAAAACAGATATCAAGTAGGCATGTTCGTGAGCTCGATGCACTCACTACAGAGCATCTCATGATAAACTAAGCATACACCCATCAAGAAGACATGGCATAGAAGCTATACATGGCAAGAACAACATCATAGCATACACGGTTCAAATACATCAACCTTGTGAAAATTGAATCTCATGCAAACAATCTGCCAGGAAACATTTTGAAGCAAAGTAGAGCACGAAAATGACATGCTAGACTAATCCATAAGTGCCAACAAAGGCATGGATGGATAAAGCACATCCATCTGTTCAAAACACCCTTACTGATCATGCTCTAAAAGGGCATGGATCTCTCTGTAACAACATGAACATATGGCATAAAAATAACAGCAGGACATGACTTAGTGAAATCACTAAGTTCCTGAAATCAGCAACATTATCATCCCTAGTTTGCATGCTTGTTCTAGTCACCACATAGATCACAAAAATACATGGCATACACCCCTGGAAAGATGGCATGGCATAGTTCAACACACATGTAGGGCTCAAGTTCATAAGGTGCACACATTAATCATGGCAAAATGATAAAAGTGCAAGTTACATAAGAAAGCGAAACTAACATCACATAGCCCTCTTCCAACAACATTTCGGGCATCAAGATGAGCTCAAATGACAATAGTGCAATGAGATGAAATGATCTACTCTTCGAGGCGAACAATTTGATATATTATACGCCCAAAACGGAGCCACGGGTGCGGAGATGTGATGCGATGAAAATGCCACAAAAACATTACAGAAAAAGGACTTGGTGGAATCGGGGGGGAGAAGAAAGTCAACCCTCGCGAATCTCAGATCGGATCTGGACGGAGTCGCCGGAGTTGGAGTTCGCCGGCGCGCTCGGGCCGGAGGAGAACGAGCCGGGGGCGCCGGAGGGAAGGAGGACGAGGTCGGGGCGACGCTGCTCCGGCCGGATCCTCGCCGGAGGGCGGGACAGCCAGCGTCGACCTCGGCGGAGGTTCGAGGCGCGAGCGCGCGACCTTCCGCGCAAACTCGGTCGGGCAGAGGACGGCGGCCTTCCGCGGCAGGCGGCGACCGCGGAGCGGCGGAGGTCGTGGGCTTGCGGGAAGGCGGAGGCAGAGCGGCGCCGGCGATGGCGAGGCGGGCGGCGGAGCAGGCCCCCTGCTGGCCGGCGGCCGGGCGGCCTTGGCGATGTGGGCGCCACGTGGCGCTGCCTGATTCGTCCGGTGGCGTGGCGGACGTGTCCGGCCGCCCGGATTTCGTCCGGCGGTGCGAGGGGAGCGGGGAGACTAGGGTTTCGTCCGGATTTCAGGGAAGGGGTCTATATTTATAGGTAGAGGGAGCTAGGAGACTTCAAATGGGGTGCGGTTTTCGTCCACACGATCGTGATCCGACGACGGAGAGCATGGAAGTGACTTAGATGGGTTATTGGGCTGTTTTGGAGGGGTGTTGGGATGCAACTTAAAAGAGGCCTTTGGGAGAGTGCGGTTAACCGTTGGAGTATCAAACGAGCTCCAAATGACCCGAAACTTGACAGGTGGTCTACCGGTGCTATACCAGGGCTACTTGGCAAGGCTCGGTCCATTCCGAGAATGTTCAACACCCGCACACGGAGAAATGTAAAAGGGGACGCCGGGGAACATAGGAGTGCCGGATTGCAAAAGCAGACAGCGGGGAAAATGCTCGAATCATGAGGCGAACACGTATGCAAATGAGATGCACATGATGACATGATATGAGATGCATGACATGGACAAAATGCAAAACGAAAACAAAACCCAACCACGGAGGGAATATCATAGCACATATCCGAAAATGGCAACAGTTGGAGTTACAAATATGGAAAGTTACATCCGGGGTGTTACACCCAACGTTGAACCCAAACCCGAGACTAAGTGCTTCTGTAATAAGGGGAACAGTCACTAGAGGAGAATTACCCTAGATACTTGGTAGATGAGAAGGCTGGCAAGGTCGATAGAAGTATATTGGATATACACGTGTACTTTACTAGTACTCCTAGTAGCACCAGAGTATTAGATACCGGTTCGGTTGCTAAATGTTAGTAACTCAAAATAAAAGCTACGGAATAAACGGAGACTAGCTAAAGGTGAGCTGACGATATGTGTTGGAAGTGTTTCCAAGGTTGATGTGATCAAACATCGCACGCTGCCTCTACCATCGAGATTGGTGTTAAACCTAAATAATTGTTATTTGGTGTTTGCGTTGAGCATAGACATGATTGGATTATGTCTATTGCAATACGGTTATTCATTTAAGGAGAATAATGGTTACCCTATTTATTTGAATAATACCTTCAATGGTCTTGCACCTAAAATGAATGGTTTATTAAATCTCGATCGTAGTGATACACATGTTCATGCCAAAAGATATAAGATAGTAATGATAGTACCACCTACTTGTGACACTGCCATGTAAGTCATATTGGTATCAAACGCATGAAGAAGCTCCATGTTGATGGATCTCTGGACTCACTCATTTTTGAAAAGTTTGAGACATGCAAACCATATCTATTGGTGTATATGCATGAAGAAACTCCATGAAAATGGACCCTTTGGACTCACTTGATTTTGAATCACTTGAGACATGCAAATCATACCACATGGGCAAGATGACTGAAAGCCTCATTTTCAGTAAAATTGAACAAGAAAGCAACTTGTTGGAAGTAATACATTTTGATGTGTGCAGTCCAATGAGTGCAGAGGCACGCAGTGGATACCGTTATGTTCTTACTTCACGGTTGATTTAGTAGATACTAAGTATATTTACTTGATGAAACACAAGTTTGAATTATTGAATGGTTCAAGTAATTTTAGAGTGAAGTTGAAGATCATCATGACAAGAGGATAAAATGTCTATGATATGATCATAGAGATGAGTATCTGAGTTACGAGCTTTGTCACGCAATTAAGACATTGTGGAAATTGTTTCACAATTAATACCGCCTAGATCACCATAGTGTGATGGTGTGTCCGAACATCATAGTTGCACCCTATTGGATATGGTGCGTACCATGATGTCTCTTATCGAATTACCACTATCGTTCATGGGTTAAGCATTAGCGACAACCGCACTCACTTTAATAGGGCACCACGTAATTCCGTTGAGACGACACCATTTGAACTATGGTTTGAAGAAACCTAAGTTGTCGTTTCTTAAAAGTTTGGGGCTGCGATGCTTCTGTGAAAAAGTTTCAGGTTGATAAGCTCGAACCCAAAGCGGATAAAATGTATCTTCATAGGACACCCAAAACAGTTGGTTATACCTCCTAATTGAGATCCAAAAGCAATAGGGATTGTTTCTTTAATCGGGTCCTTTCTCGAGGAAAAGTTTGTCTCGGAAAGTTGAGTGGGAGGATGGTGGAGACTTGATGAGGTTATTGAACCGTCACTTCAACTAGTGTGTAGCAGGGCACAGGAAGTTGTTCCTGTGGCGCCTACACAAATTGAAGTAGAAGCTTATGATAGTGATCATGAAGGTTCGGATCAAGTCACTACCAAACCTCGTAGGTCGACAAGGATGCGTACTACTTCAAAGTGGTACGTACTCCTGTCTTGGAGGTCATGTTGCTAGACAACAATGAACGTACGAGCTATGGAGAAGCGATGGTGGGCCCGGATTCCGACAAATGGCTCGAGGCCATAAAATCCGAGAGAGGATCCATGTATGAAAACAAAGTGTAGACTTTGGAAGAACCACTTAATGGTCGTAAGGCTGTTGGGTGCAGATGGATTCTAAGAGGGAAGACAGACAATGATGGTATGTGTCACCATTAAGAAAGCTCAGCTTGTCGCTAAGATGTTTCCGAGAAGTTCAAGGAGTTGACTATGATGAGACTTTCTCACTCGTAGCGATGCTAAGAGTCTGTTGAAATTTGATTAGCAGTTACTGCATTATTTATGAAGTCTTGCAGGTAGGATGTCAAAACATTGTTTCCTCGATGTTTTTCTTGAGGAAAGGTTTTGACAATCCTGAAAGACGCTAACAAGTATGCAAAGCTCCAGCAATCCTTCTAAGGACTGGAGTAAGTGTCGGGTGGTAGATGCGACATATGCCAACGGGTGGCTTATCGTTGTGGGAGCCAGTAAGACATCGCCGGTGCCTGGAAACGGGATAGGCGAAGACATGCACGCCGGCGAATCTTACCCAGGTTCGGTGCTCTCCGTGGAGATAACACCCCTAGTCCTCCTCTGCGGGGTCTCCGCATGATCACTAGATCAACAAGTAGCCACAAGAGGCTCCTTGAGCTGTTCGGTGGGAAGAGGAAGAGGGGCAAGGCTAGCTCTCTTCTCTCCCTATGGTGGTGTCTGAAACTCTGTGAGATCAACCCTTTGCATGGGTGTCTCGGGGGGTTTATATAGGCCTACCCCAGGTGTACAATGGTAATCCGGCTGGGTGTGGGCCCAGGCCGTCAGTGTCCGCGACCGCCGTCTTCTCCGCCGGCTTTTGGGGCCCGCCTATTGGTGGGTCCCGCCGGCTGTGGGCCTGCTGTTCGACAGGCCGGCCCCACCGCATGGGGGATCTTGTCGGGGGCTGGTTACTGTTGCCTCGCCTCTGATGACGAGGGCTTTGTCGAGGTAAGCATGGCTACAGTGCTGCCGCCTTGTGGGCGCCCACTGTACCCTTACCGCGTCTCATCTGCTTAATGGTGCGCGCGCCCCGAGGGGGGAGCAAGCCGGCTATTGGAAGCCGGCCCGGCCTTGGGCCGGCTGGGGGAGGCCGGCCCGCCTTCGGATGTCTCTCTGACCGAAGGGGCCCACCGCCCGCGGGCTGTACTGGCAACACGTCATGGGTGGCGTCATGATTCGCATGGCAACAGTGCCACGCCGGACGGCGGATGGCTGCCCCGTACGGCGTACTGCAACCATGCATGCACCGGGATTCGGGGGTGGCAGGGTTTGCTGTAGCCACGCCCTGTCCCGTCACCGTTATGGGTGATGGTCTTTTGAATCTGGCGTTGACGCTTATACAGGAGTCGGCCCTTCGTGGGCCGCCTTCTGGGAGTCGGTCCTTCATGGGCCGCCTTCTGGGAGTCGGTCCTTCATGGGCCGGCTTCTTGGAGTCGGCCCGATCGTGGCGTCCTCCAAAGATTGTTTTATGGCCGGTCGCCTTCTGCCAGCCGGCCTAGGTGATAGCCGGTCGGAGGAAGGCGGCCCCGTGTCTTAGGTGCTTCGAGGTCCGATCGGCCTGTTGTTTTTTCTGAGGGCCAAAGGGAGCCGGTTAGGCTACCCGTGGTCATTTACTCCGACAGTAGTCCCCGAAGCTGGTTGGGCTTCGCGGCTGAAGGGAAATCGAGATGCTAGGCCAGCTTCCTATCCCGAGGAGCCGGCAGCTAGGAGCCAGCCTTCCATGATCGTGCCTTCTCGGCGAAGCCTCCTCAAAATTCGAAGGTGGGAACCAGCTGGCGCACCAGCAGAGCGGCGGGCTGACCGCCCGCTTTCCGTGCGCCGCGTGGCACCCTTCGGCTGGCAGGGCCTACCAGCCCACGCGCATGACGTGACGCCGTTGCAGGCCGGGGCCCGCCACTCCCGCGCCTCGGCCAGTGCGCGGATCTTCTGTGGCCCGAACCGACCGCACGTCTTCCGGCGGTGGTTCCCACTCGCCATCAAGGCGCGATAATCGCGGGGCGTGGGGGAGTGGGCAGTTAATCCCACGCCCCCCCCCCCGTGCCTCGCCTCCTCGGCTTCGCCGCGCGAGGCTATAAGTAGAGGCGGGGAGGGGGAGCAGCGATCGTTCGCACGCTCGCCCTCGCCCTGCCTCCTTCTTCTTCTGCATCGCTGCGGTAGCTCCTCGCCGTGCTCCCGCTTCGCCATCCATTCTTCCTCCCAGCATGCCGCAGGCTTGCTGCCTCCGCGCCGGGCGCTTCCCGTCGTCACGCTCACCGCCATGGCTCCGACGTCGAGCTCTTGGGACGAATCCACCATCCGCGACGACCACATCGAGTTTCTCCGCAAGATGCGGCGGCTGCCGAGCGAGGATCTTGTGCAAGTCCGCCTCGCGCTAGCGAGGGAGATTTAGCCGGCGCCGGAGGAAGGCGAGCGAGTGATCTTCTACTCGCACTGCACGCGCGGCGTCGGCCTCCCCGCAAGCGGCTTCTTCCGCGTGTTTCTTGACTTCTACCAACTCCAGCCGCACCACCTCACCCCCCCAACACGGTAGTGCTGCTGTCGGCCTTCGTCTCTTTGTGCGAAGGCTTCCTCGGCGTCCTCCCCACCATCGAGCTCCGGGGGGAGTTTTTTCAATCCAAGCTCGGCACGGTCATCGCTGGCGTGCCGGCTCCGTGTGGCGCCTTCATCGCCATGAGGAGGTCCACCGCCGACAACCCTTTCCCTTCCATCGCGCTAATCTAGTCGGTGAAGCTCTGGCAACGGTCTTACTTTTATATAAAGAACGTTGCCCCGAATGGCGATTATGTCAACTTGCCAGCTTACGTAGCCGGCCCGCCGGCTGGGAGGCCGGCTTCATGGTCCTATCGGGCCGGTCGGCGCCGGTGGGCGGAGCCGAGCCCGACTTTGGGTGCTCATCGGTCGGACCGCTGGCCGGGCCCGACTTGATCGCCGCCGCCGTCGGCGCGGATTCTTCGCTTCAAGGCCGCCCTCATCGATTTGTCGGATGGCGGCGCTCGACTAAGCCGGCTCAGCACCAGGGAGATGCCTCACGACGAGGTGTCTTACATGGGGAACTACATCGCCAACTGCAAGCTCAAGCCGGACTGGCAGTATGGCATGGCGCCATTCTCTCGCGCCAATCTGCCACCTATGGTAAGTTTTCTTTCTTTATTTATTGCCGAATCCTTTTCCGGGCCGACTCTTGACCAGTCGGTCTGTCCTCAATCAGAACCCCCTTCTTCAGCCTCTGGCCGGAACCGCGGGGCTGGAGCGCGAGTTCGCCCCAACCGCGAGGCTGACGACCCCGACTTGGGGGCGGCCGCCCTGGACGACAACGCCGCAGGGGGCGGCGGCAAGACAGGCGGCTCCAGCTTCACCGCCAGCTTCGAAGACTGGCCCGACGATGACGAGGCCGACCCCGCTCCACGCCGTCAGCCGGCGCCCGACCCCCAAGGCACCGGCCCATCCGGCGGGCCGGCCGCACGAGGTGGCGTACTGAAGCGTCGAGCGGCGCCGACTCCCTTCGGCGGCCGGCCGAAGAGGCCTAAGGTGCCCGCGGCGGCAACCAAGTGGGACGAGGCAGCCGTGAAGGCGGCCCGCTTCCGCAAGGTGGTGAAGCAGCCGCAGGCGGTCTCGGCGTAAGTTCTGGTCTTTATGCAACTTTCTTTTCTTTTCTTTGGTTGATGTTCTTCTAAGCCTTTTCTCTGTTTTGTCAACCAGGGCCCCGCTCTCCCTTGAGCGGACCACTGCCGCCTCCATTGTCGGCGGAGCAGGAGGGTCTGCGGGCTCCCGTCGCATTGATCCCCGTGCCGAGCTTCAGGTGGCGATGGAGCTGAACGCGCGAGAAGCGCGGGAGGAGCGGGAGGCGGAAGAGAGAAGGGCAGCCGCTGCCGAGCCGGCCCTGGAGACGACGGCGAACTCGGCCGAGGCCGCAGAGAAGACGGCGGAGGCCCTGTGTGGCCAGCCTCCGCAGCTCGTCATCCCCCTTCATTCCGCGCCCCCGGACGTCCTGGAGCCCCCGCCAGAAGAGATCAGCCGCGACCCTCCGATGACAAAGAGGGAGGAGGGCGACGTAGTCGTCCTTGAGGGAGAAGTGGTGCCGCCTCCGTTGGCCGGGACCGGCCAAGGCGGCCAGTCCGAGGTGCCGCCTGAGCAGCCGACTGCGCGGGCGGATCTTGCGGTCTTGTCGCCGGCTCGCCGGCGTGCGGCGAGGGCGGCCTCAGAGCCGGATCCGCAGAGGGCGTCCAGCTCCAACTCGTTGTCGCATGAACTGGAGTTGGCCACCGCTAGCTCGCCAGGGTGGACGCAGGGCGGTGGGACGGTCGCGCTGAACTTGGCGGCGCAAGACGTCCGCAGCCGGCTTCAGGCCCAAGCCACCGCGCTGCAGCAATGTACCCAAGAGTTTCTCGCGACGCGGGCGGTCGTTTGGGTGAGTTCTCTTGTTCTTGATTTCTTTCCGTGGGGGCGCGTTAGCGCACCCACTAGGTGTAGTCAGTAGGCGGCTTGGAACTTCTTCGAAGACTTGTTTTACTGACTTTCTCTTGCTTGCTTCTTCGTCCTGTTTGCAGGATTACCACAACCTCCACGCCGCTACCTTCAACTCCCATGTCTGGGAGGCAGACAAGAGGGCCGCCGATCTGTCGGAGAGCCAGCGTGAGTGTCTTTGTCTTTTCATCTCATGTGGGGGCGTGGCAGCACACCCACTGGGTGTAGTCCCCGAGATTCGGCTGACTGCTGAGCAGTCAGGTCGGATCTTTCTTGCCGACTTCTTTCTTAACTTCTTTTTTCATGTTGTCAGGAGCCAACGCCGACTTGAGGTAGCAGCTGGGTGTCGCCCAGACCGCCTTGGCTCAGGAGCGTGACCGCTTGGCCAAGAGACTGGCCGACCAGGAGGAAAGCCACCAGGCGGCTCTGAAGGCGGCCCAGGACAGCGAGGCCGCCCTCAAAGCCGAATTCGAGACCGAGGCGGCGGGCTGGGCCGATGCAAGTGTAGGATCGTTGAAGGCAAGAGTGTCTAGAGGGGGGGTGATTAGACAACTCGACAAGATAAAAGTTTATGCCTTTTGATTAACATAAGTTCTTAGTAGGTTCATAATGAAGACCAAGTCAAGCATCATGCATACAAGTCGAGCAACATACTAAACATGCAATTCTAGAGTATAGGGCAGCGGAAAGTAAATTGCACGAATAGTAAGGGAGAGATTGTGAAGAGCAAACGCAATTTGGAGACACGGAGATTTTTCTCGTGGTTCCGATAGGTGGTGCTATCGTCAATCCACGTTGATGGAGACTTCAACCCACGGAGGGTAACGGCTGCGAGAGTCCACGGAGGCTCCACCCACGAAGGGTCCATGAAGAAGCAACCTTGTCTATGCCATCATGGCTTACGCCCACGGAGGACTAGCCTTACTCGGGGTAGATCTTCACGAAGTAAGCGATCTCCTTGCCCTTACAAACTCCTTGGTTCAACTCCACATCATGACGGAGGCTCCCAAGTGACACCTAACCAATCTAGGAGGCACCACCCTCCAAAAGGTAATAGATGGTGTTGGTGATGATGAACTCCTTGCTCTTGTGCTTCAAATGATAATCTCCCCAACACTCAACTCTCCTCACCGATTTGGCTGTGGTGGAGGAAGGGATTGAGTGGAAAGCAACTTGGGAAGGCTAGAAATCAAGTTCCATATGGTGGGAGTGGAGCAACTTGATCTCAACACAAGGGTAGGTAGTTTTCTTCTCGAAATGTAAGGTAGGAGTGGTAGTTCTTTCGATGGCTCTCTCCACGAATGAAGAGGAGGTGGAGGGTATTTATAGCCTCCACACAAAATCCAACCGTTACACACATTTGACCAATCTCGGTCGGACCGAAGTTGACAACTCGGTGGGACCGAAAGTTCAAATCTTGTGAGCGTTGGGATTTTCGGCTCGAGAATCATGAGGCGAACACGTATGCAAATGAGATGCACATGATGACATGATATGAGATGCATGACATGGACAAAATGCAAAAGCGAAACAAAACCCAACCACGGAGGAATATCATAGCACATATCCGAAAATGGCAGCAGTTGGAGTTACAAATATGGAAAGTTACATCAGGGTGTTACACCCAACGTTGAACCCAAACCGAGACTAAGTGCTACGTAATAAGGAGCAGTCACTAGAGAGAATTACCTAGATACTTGGTAGATGAGAAGGCTGGCAAGGTCGATAGAAGTATATTGGATATACCGTGTACTTTACTAGTACTCCTAGTAGCACAGTATTAGATACCGGTTCGGTTGCTAAATGTTAGTAACTCAAAATAAAAGCTACGGAATAAGCGGAGACTAGCTAAAGGTGGTGACGATATGTGTTGGAAGTGTTTCCAAGGTTGATGTGATCAAACGCCATACGCTGCCTCTACCATCGAGATTGGTGTTAAACCTAAATAATTGTTATTTGGTGTTTGCGTTGAGCATAGACATGATTGGATTATGTCTATTGCAATCACTGATTATTCATTTAAGGAGAATAATGGTTACCCTATTTATTTGAATAATACCTTCAATGGTCTTGCACCTAAAATGAATGGTTTATTAAATCTCGATCGTAGTGATACATGTTCATGCCAAAAGATATAAGATAGTAATGATAGTACCACCTACTTGTGACCTGCCATGTAAGTCATATTGGTATCAAGC
This sequence comes from Aegilops speltoides, assembly GCA_021437245.1. NCBI lineage: Eukaryota > Viridiplantae > Streptophyta > Magnoliopsida > Poales > Poaceae > Aegilops > Aegilops speltoides. The sequence continues at coordinate 244,892,480 of CM038141.1, forward strand.
GCGAAGAAGCTCCATGTTGATGGATCTCTGGACTCACTCATTTTGAAAAGTTTGAGACATGCAAACCATATCTATTGGTGTATATGCATGAAGAAACTCCATGAAAATGGACCCTTTGGACTCACTTGATTTTGAATCACTTGAGACATGCAAATCATACCACATGGGCAAGATGGTTGAAAGCCTCATTTTGAGTAAAATTGAACAAGAAAGCAACTTGTTGGAAGTAATACATTTTGATGTGTGCAGTCCAATGAGTGCTTGAAGCCTGTGATGGATCTGTTATGTTCTTACTTCACGGTTGATTTAGTAGATACTAAGTATATTTACTTGATGAAACACAAGTTTGAATTATTGAATGGTTCAAGTAATTTTAGAGTGAAGTTGAAGATCATCATGACAAGAGGATAAAATGTCTATGATATGATCATAGAGATGAGTATCTGAGATTCTGAGAGCTTTGTCCGCATAATTAAGACATTGTGGAAATTGTTTCACAATTAATACCGCCTAGATCACCATAGTGTGATGGTGTGTCGAACATCATAGTTGCACCCTATTGGATATGGTGCGTACCATGATGTCTCTTATCGAATTACCACTATCGTTCATGGGTTAAGCATTAGCGACAACCGCACTCACTTTAATAGGGCACCACGTAATTCCGTTGAGGCGACACCATTTGAACTATGGTTTGAAGAAACCTAAGTTGTCGTTTCTTAAAAGTTTGGGGCTGCGATGTACGTGAAAAAGTTTCAGGTTGATAAGCTCGAACCAGCGGATAAAATGTATCTTCATAGGACACCCAAAACAGTTGGTTATACCTCTAATTGAGATCCAAAAGCAATAGGGATTGTTTCTTTAATCGGGTCCTTTCTCGAGGAAAAGTTTGTCTCGGAAAGTTGAGTGGGAGGATGGTGGAGACTTGATGAGGTTATTGAACCGTCACTTCAACTAGTGTGTAGCGGGGCAAGTTGTTCTGTGGGCGCCTACACAAATTGAAGTAGAAGCTTATGATAGTGATCATGAAGGTTCGGATCAAGTCACTACCAAACCTCGTGGAGTCGACAAGGATGCGTACTACTTCAAAGTGAGTGCGTACTCTGTCTTGGAGGTCATGTTGCTGAACAACAATGAGCGTCACGAGCTATGGAGAAGCGATGGTGGGCCGGTTCCGACAAATGGCTCGAGGCCATAAAATCCGAGAGAGGATCCATGTATGAAAACAAAGTGTAGACTTTGGAAGAACCACTTAATGGTCGTAAGGCTGTTGGAGTGCGAGATGGATTCTAAGAGGAAGGCAGACAATGATGGTATGTGTCACCATTAAGAAAGCTCGACTTATCGCTAAGATGTTTAGAAGTTCAAGGAGTTGACTATGATGAGACTTTCTCACTCGTAGCGATGCTAAGAGTCTGTTGAAATTTGATTAGCGATTCTTGCATTATTTATGAAGTCTTGCGGGTAGGATGTCAAAACATTGTTTCCTCGATGTTTTCTTGAGAAAGGTTTTGACAATCTGAAAACGTAACTAAATGTATAAAAGCTCGACAATCCTTCTAAGAATTTGGAGTAAGTGTCGGGTTAGTAGATCGACATATGCCAGCAGGTGGCTTATCGTTGTGGGGAGCGATGGAGACATCGCGGTGCTGAAGCAGGATAGGCGAAGACATGCCTTGGCCGAATCTTACCGAGGTTCGGTGCTCTCGTGGAGATAACACCCCTAGTCCTCCTCTGCGGGGTCTCCGCATGATCACTAGATCGACAAGTAGCCACAAGAGGCTCCTTGAGCTGTTCGGTGGGAAGAGGAAGAGGCAAGAGCTAGCTCTCTTCTCTCCCTATGGTGGTGTGCGAAACTCTGTGAGATCAACCCTTTGCATGGGTGTCTCGGGGGGTTTATATAGGCCTACAGTGTACAATAGTAATCCGGTGGGTGTGGGCCCGGCCGTCGATGTCACGACCGCCGTCTTCTCCGCCCGGCTTTTGGGGCCGCCTATTGGTGGGTCCGCGGTAATGAACTGCTGTTCATGACAGGCCCCCCGCATGGGGATCTTGTCGGGGCTGGATTCTTGTTGCCTCGCCTCGATGTGAGGGCTTTGTCGAGGTAAGCATGCTTCTGATGCTGCCGCCTTGTGGGCATACTGTACCCTTACAGCGTCTCATCTACTTAATGGTGCGCGCGCCCGAGAACAAGCCGGCTATTGAAGCCGGCCCGGCCTTGGGCGGTGGGGAAGGCCGGCCCGCCGGATCTCTCTCGGCCGAAGGGCCCACGCCCGCCAGGCTGTCGCAACACGTCATGGGTGGCGTCATGATTCGCATGTAGCGATGCCCGCGCGGGACGGCGGATGGCTGCCCGTCTGGCGTCTTGCAACCATGCATGCACGGGATTGGGGTGGCAGGGTTTCTTGTATATATACTGTCCGTCACCGTTATGGGTGATGGTCTTTTGAATCTGGCGTTGACGCTTATACGAATCGGCCGCCATTGGGCATATACAGAATCGGTCCTTCATGGGCATTACGGAATCGGTCCTTCATGGGCGGCTTCTTGGAGTCGGCCCGATCGTGGCGTCCTCAAAGATTGTTTTATGGCGATGCATATACGCGGCCGGCCTAGGTGATAATGATGATCGGAGGAAAGCGGCCCGTGTCTTAGGCTTGAGGTCGATCGGCTGTTGTTTTCGAGGGCCAAAGGGGCGGTTAGGCTACCGTGGTCATTACTCCGACAGTAGTCCCGAAGCTGGTTGGGCCGGCGGTGAAAAATCGAGATGCTAGGCCAGCTTCCTATCGAGAGCGGCAGACTAAGAGCCAGACCTTCCATGATCGTGCCTTCTCGTGAAGCCTCCTCAAAATCGAAGGTGGGAACCGGTGGCGCACCATGACGGCGGGCTGACCGCCCGCTTTCCGTCTTGGCGTGGCACCCTTCGGTGGCGAGGCCTACCAGCCACCGCGCCAGCGTGGCGCCGTTGCAGGCGGGGCCCGCCACTCCAGCGCCTCGGCAGTCTTGCGGATCTTCTGTGGCCCGAACCGACCGCCGTCTTCGGCGGTGGTTCCCCCTCGCCATCAAGCGCGATAATCGCGGGCGTGGGGAGTGGGCGATTAATCCGCCCCGTGCCTCGCCTCCTCGGCCGCCCGCCTATAAAGTAGTAGGCGGGGAGGGCGGCGATCGTTCGCCACGCTCGCCCTCGCCTGCCTCCTTCTTCCACGCATCGCTGCGGTAGCTCCTCGCCCGTGCTCGCTTCGCCATCCATTCTTCCTCCCGGCATGCCCGGCTTGCTTGCTCGCCTCGCGCCGGCGCTTCCGTCGTCACGCTCACGCCATGGCTCCGGCGTCGAGCTCTTGGGGCGAATCCACCATCGCGGCGACCACATCGAGTTTCTCCGCAAGAATCTCGGCGGCTGCGGCGAGATCTTGTGCAAGTCCGCCTCGCGCTCAGCGGAGATTAGCGGCGCGGAGGAAAGCGGCAGTGATCTTCTACTGCGCCTTTGCAGCGGCGTCGGCCTCCCATAGCGGCTTCTTCAGCGTGTTTCTTGACTTCTACCAACTCGGCCGCACCACCTCACCCCCAACCGGTAGTCTCTTTGTCGTTCGTCTCTTTGTGCGAAGGCTTCCTCGCGTCCTCCCCACCATCGAGCTCGGGGAGTTTTTCAATCAAGCTCGGCACGGTCGCCAGCTGGCGTGCGGCTCCGTGTGGCGCCTTCGCCGCCATGAGGAGGTCCCGCCGACAACCCTTTCCCTTCCATCGCGCTAATCTAGTCGGTGAAGCTCACGGCAGTCTTACTTTTATATAAAGCGTTGCCCGAATGCGATTATGTCAACTTGCCGCTTCGTGGCGCCCGCCCGGCTGGGAGGCAACTTCATGGTCCCTATCGGGCGGTCGGCCGGTGGCTGGGCAGGCGGAGCCCGACTTTGGGTGCTCATCGGTCGAGACCGCTGGCCGGGCCCGACTTGATCGCCGCCGTCGGCGCGGATTCTTCGCTTCAGGCCGCCCTCATCGATTTGTCGGATGGCGGCGCTCGACTAAACCGGCTCAGCACCGGGAGATGCCTCACGACGGTGTCTTACATGAGGGAACTACGCCATGCTGCAAGCTCAAGCGGATGGCGGTATGGCATGGCGCCATTCTCTCGCGTAATCTGCCACCTATGGTAAGTTTTCTTTCTTTATTTATTGCGAATCCTTTTCGGGCGACTCTTGACGGTCGATGCATCCTCAATCAGAACCCCTTCTTGACCTCTGGCGGAACCGCGGGCTGGGCTGGCGCGGATTCGCCCAACCCCTTGGTAGCGACCCGACTTGAGGCGGCCGCCTGAGCATTTCTCGCCCGCGGGCGGCGGCAAAACAAGCGGCTCGGCTTCACCGCCCGGCCGAAGAACTGGCCGGCGATGTGAGGCCGACCCGCTCCACGCCGTCGGCGGCGCCCGACCCCAAAGCACCGGCCCATCCGGCGGGCAGCCGCCGCAGGTGGCGTCTTGAAGCGTCGGCGGCGCCGACTCCCCGGCGGCGGCGAAGAAGGCCTAAGGTGCCCTGGCGGCAACCAAGTGGGGCGAGGCAGCCGTGGGGCGGCCCGCTTCCGCAGGTGGTGAAGCGACGCCGGCGGTCTCGGCGTAAGTTACGGTCTTTATGCAACTTTCTTTTCTTTTCTTTGGTTGATGTTCTTCTAAGCCTTTTCTCTGTTTTGTCAGCAGGGGCCCGCTCTCCCTTGGCGGACCACTGCCGCCTCCATTGTCGGCGGAGGCGGGAGGTCTGCGGGCTCCGTCGCATTGATCCCGTGCGAGCTTGGTGGCGATGGGCTGAGCAGCGAGCGGGAGGAGGCGGGAGGCGGAAGAAGAAGGGCAGCCGCTGCCGGCCGGCCACAGGAGCGGCAGGCGAACTTCGGCGAGGCGCAGAAGAAAACGGCGGAGGCCTGTGGCCAGCCTCCGCCTCGTCATCCCCTTCATTCCGCGCCCCGGGCGTCTGGAGCCCCCGCGAGAAGAGATCAGCCGCGACCCTCCGATGACAAAGAGGGAGGAGGGCGACGTAGTCGTCCTTGAGGGAGAAGTGGTGCCGCCTCCGTTGGCCGGGACCGGCCAAGGCGGCCAGTCCGAGTGCCGCTGAGCAGCCGGCGGCTGCTGGCGGATCTTGCGATCTTGTCGCCGGCTTCGCGGCGTCTGGCGGCGGCCTCGAGCGGATCCGCGAGGCGTCAGCTCAACTTCGTTGTCGCATGGCTGAGTTGGCCACGCTAGCTTCGCCGGGGTGGGCCTTGAGGCGGTGGGGCAGTCGCTGAACTTGGCGCGCAAGGCGTCGCATGGCGAGCCCAAGCCACAGCGCTGCAGCAATGTACCCAAGTTTCTCGCGGCGCATGGCGGTCGTTTGGTGAGTTCTCTTGTTCTTGATTTCTTTCCGTGGAGGCGCGTTAGCGCACCACTGGAATAATAATCGATGGCGGCTTGGAACTTCTTGAAGACTTGTTTCTTGACTTTCTCTTGCTTGCTTCTTCGTCTGTTTGCGGGATTACCACAACCTCACGCCGCTACCTTCAACTCCCATGCAGGAGGCGGACAAGAGGCCGCCGATCTGTCGGAGAGCCAGCGTGAGTGTCTTTGTCTTTTCATCTCATGTGGGGGCGTGGCAGCACACCTGGGTGTAGTCCCGAGATCGGTGGCTGGCAGCGGTCAGTCGGATCTTTCTTGCCGACTTCTTTCTTAACTTCTTTTTCATGTTGTCGAGGAGCCCAGCGCCGACTTGAGGTAGCAGCTGGAGGTGTCGCCCAGACCGCCTTGGCTCGAGGCGTGACCGCTTAGCCAAGGCTGGCCGACCAGGAGGAAAGCCACCGAGGCGCGCTCTGAAGGCGGCCCGAGATGTGAGAGCCGCCCTCAAAGCGAATTCGAGACCGAGGCGGCGGGCTGGGCCGATGCAAGTGTAGGATCGTTGAAGGCAAGAGTGTCTAGAGGGGGTGATTAGACAACTCGACAAGATAAAAGTTTATGCCTTTTGATTAACATAAGTTCTTAGTAGGTTCATAATGAAGACCAAGTCAAGCATCATGCATACAAGTCGAGCAACATACTAAACATGCAATTCTAGAGTATAGGGCGTGGAAAGTAAATTGCACGAATAGTAAGGAGAGATTGTGAAGAAACAAGCGCAATTTGGAACACGGAGATTTTTCTCGTGGTTCCGATAGGTGAATGCTATCGTCAATCACGTTGATGGAGACTTCAACCCACGGAGGTAGCAGCTGCGAGAGTCCACGGAGGCTCCACCCACGAAGGGTCCATGAAGAAGCAACCTTGTCTATGCCATCATGGCTTCGCCCACGGAGGACTAGCCTTACTCGGGGTAGATCTTCACGAAGTAAGCGATCTCCTTGCCCTTACAAACTCCTTGGTTCAACTCCACATCATGCGGAGGCTCCCAAGTGACACCTAACCAATCTAGGAGGCACCACCCTCCAAAAGGTAATAGATGGTGTTGGTGATGATGAACTCCTTGCTCTTGTGCTTCAATGATAATCTCCCAACACTCAACTCTCCTCACTGATTTGGCTGTGGTGGAGGAAGGGATTGAGTGGAAAGCAACTTGGGAAGGCTAGAAATCAAGTTCCATATGGTGGGAGTGGAGCAACTTGATCTCAACACAAGGGTAGGTAGTTTTCTTCTCGAAATGTAAGGTAGGAGTGGTAGTTCTTTCGATGGCTCTCTCCACGAATGAAGAGGAGGTGGAGGGGTATTTATAGCCTCCACAAAATCCAACCGTTACACACATTTGACCAATCTCGGTCGGACGAAGTTGACAACTCGGTGGGACCGAAAGTTCAAATCTTGTGAGCGTTGGGATTTTCGATGGGACGAAAATACAATCTCGGTTAGTCGATTCTTCCAAAGTCTAGGGTTTGCCAATCTCGGTGGGACCGACTTTCTCATCTCGGTGACACCAATTTGAGTCTGAAGGTTCTGAAGCTTGGCAACCCCAATTTGGTATGACCGAGTTTGGAATCGGAAAATCCGAAATTCTTAGGGTTTGGCTATATGGTGAGGTGGTTCATCTCGGTGTGGTGGGTTTGGAATCGGTGGGACCGAGATTACTTATGAGTTTATGTTGGAATGAAAGATTGCTGATAGTTTGAGAGATAAATCACTAAGCACTTAGAGCAACAAGATCATTATCATAACCTCATCCTTTTAATAGTATTGGCTTTCCTATGGACTCAATGTGATCTTGGATCACTAAACCAAAATGGAGTCTTGAGCTTTTGCCAATGCTTTCCTTAGCATCTTAGGGTTCACCTTTCTAGTCCTTTTGCCATGCGAGTGATTGACTTTCTGAGACATACTTGATAAAAGCATTAGTCCAACCACAAAGTATGTTGTCATTAATTACCAAAACCACCTAGGGAGCAAATGTGCTTTCAATCTCCCCTTTTGGTAATTGATGGCAACACCTGAAAAAGATATCAAAGCTTCTTGAAAGAAAGACAGGATTATCATTAAAGCTTTGACAAACATGTAGTACACAAGCTCCCCTACAAGTGTGCAAGATTTTAGATTTTGGTTTTGGACTACCACAAGCACACATGAGAGAAAAGCAAGATGTGCTACATGCAGCTTGGCTATATGCATCGAGGCGAGATGAAGGTAAATGAGAGATGATACATATGTGCATGGTGATTTCTTGCAAACAAGTATTCACAATAAGTCACCATCATGCACATACTGCAAGATGCATATACTTACCTTGGAGTTCCTTGGTATTGTACGAAGAAATAAACTTGGGAAAACAAGGTTAGATAACACAAAGTAGTTCTTCAACCAATAGCAAGAACATCAAGAGTACCAAGCCGAGGATGACATGTATAAAGAGTGTCTCATGTTGAGCACTAGCTTGAATCAGCCAACATGTCTCCCAAGACTAAAAGATTTTCAATGAGCTCTGAGAGATTTTGCTTTTCATAAGAAACCAATTGTATAAGATACCAATTGTACTTTTCAGAAGATACCCATAGTGAGAGCAAGAGAAGCAAAATCAAGAGGATAATGCCAAATGTATTATCACAGTGAAATATATGGCAAAGCTTTGATGTGATCCTCTCCCCCTTAAGGTAAGATTGTTCTTCTTCCTTTAAAATATCTTTTCTCCCTTATCCTCCAATCTTCCTTAAGCTCCCCTAAATCTTCTCCCCTTTGACATCAAGTGCGAAAAGGACGATAAACCGGGAAGGCGGGGAAAGATGGAAGGAAAGAAGTGGGTTCATTAAGAATCTGGCGAGCAAATTAAGTATCTGAAGAAATCGTTTAGATGAGCTGTAGAAGATGATAGCTGGTGAATGTAAATCGGTGACACGAATTGATATGGATCGGTGAGTCAGAAAGTCGAGACTTAGGGCAGATCCTTTTTGGTCGGACCGAAGTGATTGAATCGGTGGCCTTGAGTTTAATTCAAGGAAATCTGAAATAATTCAGCTCACTTTGCAAGGAATGTTTGAGAAGATTTGCAATGAATTTGTAAATGATTTTCAGGAATTTATCGAGCTAAAGGATATACATAAACGGAAGAAAGCAGAGATAAAAAAGGTTGCTAGATGAAGTTTTTTTTGTTAAAAGGAAAAACTCAACAAGAGAATCAAAAGAGACAATAGCAAAACTCCAAAACATATGTACTACATCTAGGCAGGAGTCGTGACTAGGTCACCTATGTTTGAGTATATTGACTTAGGAGTCAAATGAGAACATTTGATCATAGGTCATACTCATCGTTTAAGCTCAAAATGGGGTTACCATTTTTCGATTAAGCATTTGATGTGATCACATCTTTTGAAGCTGCTTGTACTCATGTCTTTGAGCAAAGCTTTTTCAGGATGTGAAAAACATACCTTGGGCTTGTTGTTGCTTGTTCTCATGTAGGTGAACTTTATGTAGATGCTCATAGAATGTGAAGTTGGAGCACCAATTCCAATTGTATAGTTCATCTTCCTACATGGGTTAGGCAAGCAGGAAATACTCAAGAATATCAATATGACATGAGTGAAGTTCTAGGCGTATGTGATGTCAAAAAGGATATGTGGAATTTTGTTCCTTGAACTCAACATCCCAAAGAGCTAGATACTTGGTCAATGACAAGATTACTCATAATTTGAGTGAGTGTGATAATCTTGTAGAATGTAGACCATCAAGTACACGCAAGGAGTTAGATGCAATACAAGGGGCAAATGTGTCCAAGACATATGATCATCATCATAAGAAAATATCAAGGATTAGTCAATTAGGCTCATGCCTTGCATGCATCGATGGAGTTTTCACTCCAAGTTTGAAGCATCAATGATGTTCAACTCACTCCTTAGCGACAAAACACTTTCTCATCAAGTGGTTTTGTGAAGATATCTGCAAGCTGTTTGTCGATCTGAACATGCTTAAGATCAATGTCACCCTTAGCAATGTGATCACGAATAAAATGGTGACGAACTTCAATGTGTTTCGTCTTGAGAGTGTTGCAAGGGATTGTGTCCAATCTTAATCGCACTCTCATTGTCACAAAGCAAAGGAACATGTCTGCATGTATCCCATAGTCCTTAAGCATTTGTTTCATCCATATGGCAAGGCACAACCACGAACCAGCAGACAATATATTACATACTGCGATGAATAATGATATCGAGTTTTGTTTCTTGGATGACCAAGACACAAGGGATCGACCGAAATTGACATGTACCGAAGTTGACTTTCTATCTATCTTGTCTCGGCATAGTCCGAGTCGGAATAATAACAAGATCGAAAGAGGCCCTCTTAGGATACCAAATGCCAAAGTTAGGTGTGTGTATCAAATATCTCACAATTCTTTTAACAGCTTTGAGATGACATTCTTTAGGAGCAGCTTGATATCGAGCACACATGCATACACTCAACATTATATCGGGACGAGAAGCACGGAGATATAGTAGAGAACCAATCATGGATCGATAAACCTTTTGATCAGCGGGTTCTCCATCTTTAGTCAAGTCATTATGTCCATTAGTGGGCATGGGGTTCTCATACCTTTGCTCTCTTGCATGTTGAACTTCTTGAAGAGATCCTTAGTGTACTTAGTTTGTGAGACAAAAGTACCCTCCTTAGATTGCTTGATTTGCAACCCAAGGAAGAACTTGAGTTCACTCATCATGGACATCTCATACTTCTCCGACATAAGCTTTCCAAACTTCTCACTAAAATCAGGGTTAGTTGAACCAAAGATAATATCATCAACATATATTTGGCACACAAATAGTTCACTGTCAACCCTTTTTGTGAATAGCGTTGAGTCAATTTTACCAATTTCAAATCCTTTTTCAAGAAGAAAGCTAGTCAAGCATTTGTACCAAGCTCTAGGAGCTTGTTTAAGACCATAAAGAGCTTTGTGCAATTTGTAAACATGATTGGGCTTTTTAGGATTCACAAATCCGGGAGGTTGTTTCACAAAAACTTCCTCCTCAATTTCACCATTTAGAAAAGCACTTTTAATGTCCATTTGATAGAGGGTAATGTCATGGTGGTTGGCATAAGCAAGAAGAATGCGAATGGACTCAAGTCTAGCAACAGGGGCGTAGGTCTCACCATAGTCCATACCTTCGACTTGTGTGTAACCTTGTGCTCTGAGGCGAGCCTTGTTGCGGATGACTTGTCCATCTTCATCTTGCTTGTTCGAAACACCCATTTGGTTCCAATGACGTTTTGGTCATCATTGGGCTTCTCTACCAAAGACCAAGCGTTGTTCCTCTCGAAGTTGTGCAGCTCTTCATGCATAGCGTTCACCCAATCCGGGTCTTCAAGCGCTTCTTCTACCTTCATAGGTTCAAGACTGGAAATAAATGAGTAATGCTCACAAAAGTTAGCTAAGCGAGTTTTAGGCGAGTGATTCTCCGGTCGATGTCATTCATCATTTGTTCCACAGGATGGTCCTTCTTGACTCTTGCTCGAACTCGGGATAGCTTTTGTCGTGGTGGTGGCTGAGCTTCCTCATCATCCTCATCTTCTTCTTCATCTGTGTTGTTGGTGTTGTCTTGAGGTGGTGGAGAAGGAGGTTGTGGTGGATCTTCTTGTCGCACTTCCTCATCTTGGTGAGTTCCACTTGTGGAAGCCTCCATGTTGCCTTGAGGTTCACCTTCTTGGTGAGGTGGGGGCTCCACATATGTAGATGAGTACTCTCCTTCACTTCCATGGGACGAATCTTTCCAATGGATAAATCTTGAATGGCTTCGATGGGTCCTTGTCTCCTACATCAATAGGCATTTGCTCTACTTGCGAGCCATTAGATTCATCAAACTTCACATCTACCGTCTCTTCAACCTTTGGGTGAAATTATTGTGAACACGGTAGGTGTGAGAGTTTGATCCATAACAGGAAAAAGCCTTCATGAGTTTTAGGAGCAAATTTAGACCGGCGATGCTTATCAAGAATATAGCACTTTGAACCAAAGACACGAAAATATCCACTTGGGGTTTGTTACCGTAAGGAGCTCGTATGAAGTCTTGCCGAGGAGCTTGTGAAGATAAAGTCTGTTGATGGCATGACAAGCTGTCTCGGCGGCTTCACCAAAGTGTTTTGGTGTCTTGTATTCATCAAGCATTGTCCTCGCCATTTCAATGGCGTTCGGTTCTTCCTCTCAACAACCCGTTTTGTTGAGGTGTGTACGTAAGTGAGAACTCATGTAGAATCCCTTCCTCATCGAGAAAAGAGTCCACATGGGCGTTCTTGAACTCCGTTCGTTGTCCTCGAACCTTCTTGATCTTTACTTCAAATTGATTACGAGCCTTTCTAGCAAAGGTTTTGAAGATTTTCTGAACCTGCGATTTGTCATCAAGGAAAAATACCCGTAAATCTGGAAAAGTCATCAACAATAACTAGACCAAAGGAGTTACCACCAAGGCTTTTGTAAGCATTGGGACGAAAGATCCATATGAAGAAGCTCAAGCGGTCTCCTTGTGGTCATGATATTCTTCAGGATGACTTCCACCTACTTGTTTTCTGCTTGACATGCCTTGCAAAGTCTATCTTTGTCAAAGAACACATCTTTAACACCAAGAATGTGATCACCTTTGATTAGCTTATCTAGATTTAGCATACCAACATGTCCAAGCCTTCTATGCCAAAGCCAACCTTTAGCAGTTAGCAATAAAGCAAGTTCTAGGTTGAGCTTTCTTAGTGAAATCGACAATGTATAGGTCACCTCTACGAATGCGATAAAGACCATGTTATGATTGTCACTCTGAAAAACTTGGCAATCTACTTTGGTGAATAGCACGTTGAATCCAAAAGTCAGCTAATCTAGACACGGAAAGTAAATTGTATCCAAGCGATTCAACAAGCATGACATTTTAATGGAGCTATCATGAGATATGGCCACCTTACCAAGGCCAAGTACCTTTCCCTTGGAGTTGTCTCCAAAAGTCACATACTTGCGTGGACCATCGTTCTTTGCAAGCTCTCGAAACATGTCTTCATCTCCGGTCATGTGATCGGTGCATCCACTATCAAGAATCCACTCTTTTCCACCGGATATGTAGTCTCTCAGATTTGCCATAAGACTGAGACTCTTCATGATCTTGTCTAGTTCGGTGTCCGAATCATCATCATGCTCATGCTCATCATCATATTGACCCACAGATAATTCATCATCAACACCTAGGTCAATTTGACAATGACTTGCATCAGTTTTATCAACGTGATAATAATCATCGGAATGCAATACAAGAGCATTTCTAACAAGAACATTGATGAGTCCGGAATCACCCTTCCGTTTCATAAGATCACGAAGCTCAAAGAAGCATTTATCAAAGTTGGAATCATTGGGGCGCAACATATCAAATTCAACAGTCTTGTATAGAATTTCATCAAGACCTCTCAAAAAGTAGTCCGGATAAAGTTCTTCCAAGAACTTCCACATAACATAGGCGCACTCAAAGTTTGTGACAAGCTCAAGCAAGTTATCGGGCAAACCTCTAATGATAAGATTGACAGTTCTAAGGTTACGAAGCAAATCAAGCTCTTCATCCATAGTAGGGTGCAAGGGATCAAATGGTGGTACATATGGGGTTTCAACATATTTGCGCAAGTTGTACATCTTAAAGATAGCAAGCATTTCAATCCTCCACGAGTTATAAAACACTCCATCAAGAATAGGCACTCTATGACTAACACTCCCAAACGTAGACACGTCCATCTTCCTCCAATGGTGTGCAAACCAAAGCAATGGAGACCAATGCTCTGATACCAATTGTAGGATCGTTGAAGGCAAGAGTGTCTAGAGGGGGGGTGATTAGACAACTCGACAAGATAAAAGTTTATGCCTTTTGATTAACATAAGTTCTTAGTAGGTTCATAATGAAGACCAAGTCAAGCATCATGCATACAAGTCGAGCAACATACTAAACATGCAATTCTAGAGTATAGGGAGCGGAAAGTAAATTGCACGAATAGTAAGGAGAGATTGTGAAAAAAGCAAGCGCAATTTGGAACACGGAGATTTTTCTCGTGGTTCCGATAGGTGAATGCTATCGTCAATCACGTTGATGGAGACTTCAACCCACGGAGGGTTAGCTGCGAGAGTCCACGGAGGCTCCACCCACGAAGGGTCCACGAAGAAGCAACCTTGTCTATGCCATCATGGCTTCATACGGAGGACTAGCCTTACTCGGGGTAGATCTTCACAGTAAGCGATCTCCTTGCCCTTACAAACTCCTTGGTTCAACTCCACATCATGGCGGAGGCTCCCAAGTGACACCTAACCAATCTAGGAGGCACCACCCTCCAAAAGGTAATAGATGGTGTTGGTGATGATGAACTCCTTGCTCTTGTGCTTCAAATGATAATCTCCCCAACACTCAACTCTCCTCACTGATTTGGCTGTGGTGGAGGAAGGATTGAGTGGAAAGCAACTTGGGAAGGCTAGAAATCAAGTTCCATATGGTGGGAGTGGAGCAACAGATCTCAACACAAGGGTAGGTAGTTTTCTTCTCGAAATGTAAGGTAGGAGTGGTAGTTCTTTCGATGGCTCTCTCCACGAATGAAGAGGAGGTGGAGGGGTATTTATAGCCTCCACACAAAATCAACCGTTACACATTTGACCAATCTCGGTCGGACCGAAGTTGACAACTCGGTGGGACCGAAAGTTCAAATCTTGTGAGCGTTAGGATTTTCGATGGGACCGAAAATACAATCTCGGTTAGTCGATTCTTCCAAAGTCTAGGGTTTGCCAATCTCGGTGGGACCGACTTTCTCATCTCGGTGACACCGATTTGAGTCTGAAGATTCTGAAGCTTGGCAACACCAATTCGGTATGACCGAGTTTGGAATCGGAAAATCCGAAATTCTTAGGGTTTGGCTATATGGCTGAGGTGGTTCATCTCGGTGTGGTGGGCTTGGAATCGGTGGGACCGAGATTACTTATGAGTTTATGTTGGAATGAAAGATTGCGATAGTTTGAGAGATAAATCACTAAGCACTTAGAGCAACAAGATCATTATCATAACCTCATCCCTTTTAATAGTATTGGCTTTCCTATGGACTCAATGTGATCTTTGATCACTAAACCAAAATGGAGTCTTGAGCTTTTGCCAATGCTTTCCTTAGCATCTTAGGGGTTCACCTTTCTAGTCCTTTTGCCATGCGAGTGATTGACTTTCTGAGACATACTTGATAAAAGCATTAGTCCAACCACAAAGTATGTTGTCATTAATTACCAAAACCACCTAGGGAGCAAATGTGCTTTCAGCAAGGCAAGCTCTGAGCAAAGGCTACGGCCGTGTAGAGGACTTGGTTGACGGTAGGCCACCTTCTTCTTCACTCTTTGCTTGTCCTTGCAAGTCAGCTTATCTCTGACTTGCTCTTTTTTCTTTCTTCTTTGTGAAGAGTACTTTCACAGCCATTCTGTTGCCGCCAACCAAGCCATGAAGCCCACCGTGAAGCGTGGCGAGGCTAGGGTTGAGTCGCGCGGATGCCAACCCGGTTGCTTGAAGCATTCTTTGGCGATCGAGGCCCGCCTCCAGCCGGCCTACGCATGCTCCGCCCGCTTGACCGGCGTCTTGGGAACACAGTGTCTTAAGTCGCCCTTTGCTGGCGAGGTAATTCCTCGTACCCCCAGCCCGTCTTGCCATTGTTGGAGGTAGCCGTTAGCCGCCTTGAGGCACTGAAGGCTTCGGCAGCTCGTTCCGGTGCTCGGCGGCGCTAGAGTTCATCCGGGCTTGGTACCTGGGCTGAACTTGGATCAGCTCTTTTGGCATTTGGCTGGAGGAGAGGCGCGAGGCTGGGCGGTGCGGCGGCTATCATCGGCGTGCTTGGCAATCTCGACTTCAGCGACACCAGCGCCTTTGCTCTGAGGTGAGCGAGGATGGCGTCGCGTGGCGGAGGAATGGTTGGGCTGAACCGGCCGGCGGTGAGACTCGGTGGAGAGATTGACTCAACGGCGAGGCGAGAGGAGGAGGAGGAAGGCGGCGAAGATCTTGAGCGGATGTCGGGCAACCGGCCAGCCTCGGCGATCGTGCCTCCGGCGAGGCGTCGCGGATGCTCCGCTGCCGCCCGGCAGCGTCGGGCGAGACTTCGCCAGCCGGCCACTCCTCCAGCCGACACCGCCGTCTCCACCGTTCTTCCTGAAGCTCTGGGCGCTCCCTTGGCTTGATTCACGGTTTTACTTTCCTGCCAGTCACTCTTTGAACAGACTTGTTATTTTTGCGCAATTCCACCTTTGAGGTGTATTCAAACTTTGTTGAATGCCGGCCTTTTGAAGGCTTTGGGTGTAAATATTATTATGCGCGTGCTTGGCTTCCATTCCGACTTGCTTTTTATCTTTCAGCTTTCTTCCTTTGCCGCCTTCCCTTGGTTGCCGCCTTCCAGCAGAACAAGTTGCTCTCTGATATGTGGCGGGTAAGAATTCACCATCTGGGAAAGCAAAGGTTCAACTTTCTTAGATTTTGGCGAGTAGGAAAGGAAGCCGTCGATCAGCTAGCCGATAGTCGGTTGGCGAGGAGGCGGCTTGTGTTATGTAAGTTTGTTAGTCCTTAGCCATTTTTCATGTGGGCATCCTTTACGCCTTTAGCTCTTGCTAGTCGGGCGACTGATTCTTTGAATTGCGACTCTGCAAGAAGAGGGCTTGGAGTGCCCGCACATTACTTGTCATTGCGGGTAGAACTTGGACATAACTCAAGGCGGCAAGTCCACAGGGCCAACTAGTCGAACCGGTCTTGGGACGGAGAAAGTAAATGCAAGAGGGTAACCATGGGTGTTATACGGCATACATAGATAAAATAGGGTAGTCCCGAGAACTCCTCGGTAGGTTGTCTTATACTTAATACAAAAGGTTGCGTGATACATCTGCATTTCAAGCTGTAAAATCTTGAAGAAGATTGGCGTTCCATAATGGTCCGACTCTTTGCGAATCGTCTCTCTTCGTGCCTTGACTTCGGGCGTCGATTAGGTAATAAGTCGTTCCCGAGGCCGGTGATGTGAAGGGCCTTCCCAAGGGCGAGAGCTTGTGCTGGCGGTATGCACGCTATATCGGGCGAGCACAAGGTCTCCCTCTTGGAAGGTTCTCGGCTTTACCCTCCATGTGGTAGGCGTAGCCTGCTAGTAGATGGCGGACGGTGAGGGCTAACAGCCGACTTTCTTCGACAAGTCGGCGTCGTCTTCTCTTGCTTCCTTGGCCTCCGCCTCGTGTACATGGTGACTCGAGGTGAGTCAAACTTCGATGTCGATTGGGATGACAGCCTCGGCACCATATACAAGGAAGAAGGGGTGAAGCCGGTCGACTTGTTTGGAGTAGTGCCACAGACTCTAGAAGGGCGGACGGTGGCTCGTCGAGCCAGCTGACCAGACCAAAGCGCTCAATAGCACGACGGTCGGGGCTTGATCTTGGAGGATGAGGCCATTTGCTCGCTCGACAGCGTTTACTCTTGCGGTGGGCAATGGATGCTAAGTCCAGTCGGATGCCCTGTGTCGCGCAAAAACGTGCCAGTGCTCCCTTGGCAAAATTTGTGCCATTGTCGGTGATGATGCTATGTGGTATGCCATACCGGGTTGTAATGTCGGCAATGAATGTCACGGCAGTCGGCCCATTCAATTTCTTGATCGGCTTTGCTTCAATCCACTTGGTAAATTTGTCTATGGCGACAAGCAGATGTGTCATGCCGCCGCGCGCCGTCTTGAATGGTCCAACCATGTCCAGTCCCCAGACGGCAAAGGGCCAAGTGATGGGGATGGTCTTGAGTCACGAAGTCGTCGGTGTTGCTTGGGCGAAGACTTGGCACCCTTTGAAGTGTTTAAACTAGTTCCTTGGCATCCTCAATGCGATCGGCGGAAGAATCCATGGCGGAAGGCTTTGTATGGCGCCACTGGAGGTGGCATGGTGGCCGCATTCGCCTTGGTGGATGTCTTCGAGGATTGCTATGCCCCTCTCTTGCTCGAGGCAGCGATGGAACACTCCGGTAGCGCTGCGCCTAACTAGCTCTTGATTCACTATTGTGTAGGCTCCGGCTCGGCGTTGGACTTGTCTGGCCAAGATCTCGTCAGTCGGTAGTTCTCCATTCACCAGAAACCGGAGGATGGGCTGAGCCCATGATGGAGCTGTGATTTCTTCGATTGCCAAGACAGCTCTGCAACCGAGGTGGGTGGGCTGGGTTGTGAGGAGTTGAGTCGGCCTCACTTTCTTTGTGCCGCTGCGGTCCCGGGCGGGTTCGACTCTGGCGATCCGGGGCAGGTTCGACTATGGCGATCCCGAGCAGGCTGCGAAGTCCCAGGCCACCTGGTCCCGAGTCGGATCCGGCTGCGTCGAGTCGGCGGCACGAAGATGGAAGCTGGATTCGGAGGCGGCAGCGAGATGGCTTGAGAGGCATTGGAGGCGGCGCCGGTTGGTATAACAGCCGGGTGGAACCTATTCGTGCGGGGCATCTGCTTGCTCGTTGTTGGCTCGTGTACGTGAAGAACTTCGCACCCGCGAAATATCCGTTGAGCTCTTTGGACAAGAAGCGGTAGCTTCGCCATGTTTGCGTCCTTGGCATCGATCACGGATGATTCTTTGAACCACTAAGTCGAGTCGCCATAACACGGGATCCGGCGGATGCGAGTTCCTTAGCTGGCGAACCCGTGTATGGCGCCTCGTGCTCGGCCACATTGTTGGAGGCGGCAAAGTGTATTTGCAATGTGTATCTGAGTTTGTAAGCCCTTGGGAGAGGTGAGGGCGATCGGCTCCCAAGCGGTGCGCATCTTGGATCCGTCAAAATGCATCCGCCGTAATGAGTGGAATCCGGGGCGGCGGTGAGTCTTGGTCTCGGCCCGATCGATGAAATCGGCGGTCTTGGGACTTGATGGCGGTGTGAGGCTGATAGTAAATTGTATGCGAACCGGCGCAATGGCCCATTTCGCCACTCGGCGGATGCATCCCGTCGCCTATGATCTCGGCAAGCGAGGCGATTAGGTGCATCTGACCGTGATGGGTGCTCTGAAAGTAGGTCTTGAGTTTCTTGGAGCGAAGTACACACCATAGCACATTTTACGATAGTGTGGGTAGTTACTGTTTTGAGGTGGATAATACATCGCTCAAATAATACACGGCCTCTGGACTAGTGAGCTCGGCCTTCTTACGGCTGAACCACAATGGTGTCTTGACCACCCGGCTGGTGGCGGCGATGTGAAGAGCATGGGCTCCTTCTCGGTTAGGGCGCCAAAATAGGCGGGGTGGGCGACATCTTCTTCGGCTTCGTGGAAAGCTTGATCCGCTGGTCATTCCACTCAAAGTGAAGCAGACTTCTTCATAAGTCGGTAGAGGGGAGGCCTTCTCTCGAGCTGGCTCATGAAGCGGTTCAAAGATGCGGGCATCCGGTGAACTTTTGGACATCTCGCGACTTGGTAGGAACCTTCATTCTCTCTATGGCCTTGATCTTCCTTTGGGTTGCACTTTCGATGCAGCGTTCGGAGACCGAAAGCCTAGAACTTGGCGGGTGGTACTCCGAACACACATTTCTCGGGTTGAGCTTGATGCGAAACGGCGCAAGTTCTCAAAGGTTTCCTTGAGGTCTTCGGCGAGTGCAGCGTTTCTCCGTCTTCACCACAACATCGTCTACATAGACGTGGGCATTTCTGCCGAGTTGCTTGAGGAGGCATTTCTGCATGCAAAGCTGAAAAGTGGCACCGGCATTTCTCAAGCTGAATGTCATAGTCAGGTAACAGAAAGCTCCGAATGGGGTGATGAAGGCGGTCTTCAAGCAATCAGCTGGGTTCAGCTTTATCTGGTGGTAGCCGGAATAAGCATCCAAGAAAGTCAACAGCTCGCATCCGGCTGTGGAGTCTATCACCTGGTCAATCCTTGGCAGGGCGAACGGATCTTTGGGGCAGGCTTTGTTGAGGCTAGTGTAGTCGATGCACATGCGCCACTGCTTGTTTTTCTTCAACACGAGGACCGGGTTGGCAAGCCATTATGGAAAGAACACCTCCATAATGAAGCCGGCTGCCAGAAGCCGGGCTATATCTTCTCCGACTACTCTTCTCTTCTCCTCTGACAGGCGGCGCAAGGGCTGCCTGACCGGCTTTGCGTCAGATCGGACGTGTAGCTTGTGCTCGGCGAAATCCGTCGGGACACCCGGCATGTCTTTGGGAGACCATGCAAAGATGTCCCGATTCTCACGGAGAAATCGGCAGGCTCGCCTACCTATTCTTTGTCAAGGCTGTGCCTATGACAGCGTGCCTCTAGGTGTTCGAGGTCGAGGTATCTTCTTTGTCTCCTTGGCGGCTGGAAAGAACCTTGAGCTTCACATTCTTTGGGGTCGGGAGACAAGGCGGCTGCGTGCGGTAAAAGCCTAACTTCGATCCGGCATCTTCTTTTCTTGGCGATCACGAGGGACTCGGCCAGCCGACTACTGGCTGCTGCACACTCGGAAGACTTCTTGTAATCTCCGGCTATGGTGATAATGCCCTTGGAACTCGGCATCTTCATCTTGAGGTAGGCATAGTGGGGCACGGACCATAAGCTTAGGCTTTGGTCGATAAGCGGTCGTGGTGCAGGGCTCTCAAATCCACTACCTCGAACCATATTGCCTCTCGGCGGAAATGATCCTTGTCTCCAAGAGGACATCCATCTTGATCTTGTCGATTGGTGGCGGGGCGGGCCGATTCTGATGCCATGGAACACAATCCGGCTAGGCATGAGTTGCTTGACTTGATGTTGAGCTTCTCCATTGTATCTCGATGCGGTATGTTGATCTTGCTCCGCCGTCTATCGACCGCGGGAGAAGCGGCAGCGCCTCTCCATTGCGGTAGCATCAAAACAAGGGCATAGGGCGAGGCGGCATCACCTCGGGGTGGTCATCCGGCTCCGGTGATGGGCTGCTCGACTAGTGCATAAACTTCGGGGTTCTTGGGCGGCGGCATTGACTTCTTGGTGTTGTCGGCGCCGACTTACCGCCCGATCATCTGGTTGGCTCGTGAAGGCGACATAGGCGGCATGCTCGTCGAGAACTTCGTCGTGGGCGGCTCCGATTCTTGGCAGTGGCCGTCTGCTTGGGGCGAGGCGGCTGGCCTTGGCGGAGGCCAGCAACCCTCGCCCTTGGAGATTGAGTGAGCCAATGGCACTTCCGGGTCATATGGTTGGGCGGCTTCACGCGCTGTGGAACTTCGAGGCGTCGAGTTTGCTCGTAGGAAAGCGGCTGCCAAGCCGCTGCCGCCCATACGCTTCTTAGGGCAGTCGTCCCTCGGGCTACTCTTCTTCGACCGTAGCCACCTGGCGACTAGTGGAAGGCGGCATTGGAGCCTTAAGCTTGTTGTCGTTCTGATGCGTCGCCGAGTGGACTCTCGGCCGGCGTCTTGGGGCTTGGCGCAAGCACTTTCCCGAAGCGTCGACTCGGGCTCGGTCTTCATGGAGGAGTCGGCCGTGGCGTGTTGTCGCGATGATCAGCAGCTCGTCAAGGGTAGTCGGCTCGTCGCGAGAGTCGGTGCCGAGAGGTGCCCTCTCGGCACCGGCCGTGAAAGTACTCGATTACTGAACCTCGTGCACCCCTTGGCGGGGAGTTTGAACTCGGCCTTAGCGTGAGATAGTCACGAGTTGACTCATTGGGTCCTTATGCGCTGGGGAAGCTGTCGGGGCTTGGGACCCCGCTTGTAGGTGCTGGTGAAGTTGCGGATGTAGGCTTCCGTGAAGTCGAGCCAGTTGTTGATGTTGTAGGGCTTGAGGCTATTGAGCCAAGTGCGTGCCGTGCCTTGGAGCATCAGGGGGACATACTTCACGGCAACACGCTGGTTGCCATTTGCTATGCGGACTGCGGTGGAGTAGTCGATCAACCAGTCCTCCGGCTTCACGGAGCCGTTATACTTAGGCGTGTCTCTTGGAAGCGAGAACCCTTTGGGAAAAGGCTCGTCGCGGATGTGGGGGCCGAAACAAGGCGGGCCGACATCATCTTCTTCTTCCAGGGCCAGGGATCACGTGAGGTGGTCGATCCGATGGCGGGCGTCATTCTTGTCGACTCCTTCGCGGCGACCAAGTCGGCCGCTGAGAGTCGGATGCTCGATAGGCGACGGGGTGGGATATCTTTCCCCGCGAGGCAGAGGAGGAGGCGGGTCGCCTCGTCTCTCCACACCTCCGGGACGGTCTTCCGCGTGGCGCTCGATGGTGATTCGTGTCCGTCTGCGGCTAGCAGCCAACTCCTTCTCTTGTCTCGCATGGGCGCCACCCGCAGTCGGCGTACGCGACGTCGCGCCGTGCTCTCGGTGAGGGGGGCTTCCAGCTCGGACGCCGGCTTCATGCCGCGCTGCAGCCGCATCGATCAGTTGCTGGATGCGTCTGGTCATGTAGGGGAGCTCGTCGGCCCCCAGACCGTTGAGCTCATCAACGATCGACTGGGCGGCACGTAGATTCTCGAGGGGCGTGGCGTGGGCCAAGGCGGTCCGCACCGGCATCTTTGGCGATGGCGTGCGCATTTCTTGACAGCGCCGACTGGCTTGGCCTACGGGCGCGCGTGCGGCGGCGATCGACTTGGCTGGTGGGCTTCCGTGGCGTCTCATGGTGTTTATCTTCGGCCGTCGCGGCGAGGCAAAGCGGCGAGCCTCCGGCACCTCGGCGTCGGCATCGGCGGGATGGAGAGCGGACAAGTCTGCGGCACCACTTGCGAGGCGTTGTGGGTGTTCTCGCGGAGGAGGCTCCGTGGATGATGACCAGCACCTCGGTGGCGGTGCTGCCGCCATTGTCGGCTCGCGGGAGAAACATCGTTAAGCGATCCGTCGGTGGGGAAGCGTCGGCGGCGCCGTGTCGGTCGACAAGCATCGGGTCGGTGGAGCCGACCGACTCAAAATCATGATAGGCTCGCCCGAGGCGTGGAGTTAGTCGAGGCTAACGAGGCGGCTCGAGGCAGCCGGTGCCCCGCATCGGATCGCGGGCTCGTCGGAGATGCAAACCTCGCCAAGGAGATCGGCAAGGCAGCTCGGCCGGCGCGAGCATCGTCGGCGCCTCTGCGTAGCGTCGGGGCAAGTGCCCTCGGGCGTCTTGGCTGGCTACGCTTCGCGGGGAGAAGAGGTTCCGTCGAGCGGAGTCTCGGACGGCGGTGCACCTGGCCCACGGTGGGCGTCAAATGTCGGGTGGTAGGTGCGACATATGCCAGCGGGTGGCTTATCATTGTGGAACCGATAAGACATCGCCGGTACACAGAAGCGGGATGGCGAAGACATGCCTTGGCGAATCTTACCCGAGGTTGGGGCTCTCCGTGGAATAACACCCTAGTCTGCTTTCTGCGAGAGTCTCCGCATGATCACTAGATCGACAAGTAGCTACAAGAGGCTCCTTGAGATGTTGATTGGGAAGAGGAAGAGGCGAAACTAGCTCTCTTCTCTCCCTATGGTGGTGTCGAAACCTTTGTGAGATCAACCCTTTGCATGGGTGTCCGGGGTTTATATAGGCCTACCCCAAGTACAATGGTAATCCGGTGAGTGCGAGCCCGAGCCGTCGATGTCTGCGACCGCCGTCTTCTCCGCCCGACCACGGGGCCCGCCATTGGTGGGTCCGCCATTGTCGACCCCGTGGTCAGCAGTCAGCCCCCGCATGGGGATCTTGTCGAGAGGCTGATTCTTGTTGCCTCGCCTCTGATGATGAGGGCTTTGTCGAGGTAAGCATGGCTACAGTGCCGCCGCCTTGCGCGTCTCATCTACTTAATGGTGCACGTGCCCCGAGGGGGGAGCAAGCCGGCTATTGGAAGCCGGCCCGGCCTTGGGCCGACTGGGGGAGGTCGGCCCGCCTTCGAATGTCTCTCTGGCCGAAGGGGCCTGCCGCCTGCGGGCCGTACTGGCAACCCGTCGTGGGTGGCGTCATGATTCGCATGGCAATAGTGCCACGCCGGACGGGGGATGGCTGCCCCGTACGGCGTACTGTAGCCATGCGTGCACTGGAATTCGGGGGTGGCAGGGTTCGCTATAGCCACGCCTCATCCCGTCACCATTATGGGTGATGGTCTTTTGGATACAGCGTTTGGCCGCTTGCTTCTTGGAGTCGGCCCTTCGCGGGGCACCTTCTGGGAGGCGGTCCTTCATGGGCCGCCTATTGGGAGTCGGTCCATCATGGGCCGGCTTCTTGGAGTCGGCCCGATCGTGGCGTCCTCCAAAGGTTGTTTCTGGCGGGCCACCTTACGCGGCCGGCCTAGGTGATAGCCGGCGGGCAGACCGTGTCTTAGGTGCTTGAGGTCCGATCGACCCGTTGTTTTTCTAAGGGCCAAAGGGCGGTTAGGCTACGTGGTCATTTACTCCGACGATAAGCATCTCGGAGTTGGAATGTGCGCTTTGATGAGATGATCAAAGATTTTGGGTTTATACAAAGTTTATGAAACTTGTATTTCCAAAAAAGTGAGTGGGAGCACTATAAATTTCGATGAGTATATGTTGTACCATATTGTTGATCGAGAAATGTTATAGAGTTCTGGAAAGCATATAGGGTTGTTTGAAAAGTGTTTTCAATAGAAAACTGGATTAAGCTGCTTGAACATTGAGCATTAAGATCTATGAGGTAGGTCAAAATGCTTAATGGTACTTTCAAATGAGCACATACCTTGACATGATCTTGAAGGTGTTCAAGATGGATCGATCGAAAGAAGGAGTTCTTGCTGAGTTGTAAGGTATGAAGTTAAGACTTAAAAGCTCGACCACGGCGAGAAGAAAAGAGGAAGGGCGAAGGTGCGTCCCTATGCTTTAGAGCGTGGGCTCTCTGATATGCTATCTTTGAGTACGCTTTGATGTGTGCCTTGCCGTGTGCGGCAAAGTGGTACAAAGTGATCTAGGAGTGGATCATTTTGGACAGCGGTCAAAATTTTAGATAATAAGGACATGTTTCTCGATTATGGAGGTGATAAAGAGTTTGGCGTAAAGGTTAGGTCGATGCAAGCTTTAACACCAATCCGAATGGCTCACGAGTAGCAAACCGGATCGTATAGTGGAGCAACCATTTGGAATAGCTCCAAGTGGGCGTGGAAGCGACATTTACAATATGGCGAGATTTGCGAAGTACATACGGATCTGAATATTTGCGGACCGTTGACTAAAACCTCTCGGAAGAAAAACATGATCAAACCCCGAACTCATTGAGTCTTAATCACATGATGATGTGAACTAGTGACACTAGTAAACTCTTTGGATGTTGGTCACATCGCGATGTGACCTATAGTGTTAATCACATGGCGATGTGAACTAGATTATTGACTCTAGTGCAAGTGGGAACTGTTGGAAATATGCCTAGATCGGACCGAAGTTGACAACTCGGTGGGACCGAAAGTTCAAATGTTGTGAGCGTTAGGATTTTCGATGGGACCGAAAATACAATATCGGTTAGTCGATTCTTCCAAAGTCTAGGGTTTGCCAATCTCGGTGGGACCGACTTTCTCATCTCGGTGACACCGATTTGAGTCTGAAGATTCTGAAGCTTGCAACCCCAATTCGTATGAGAGTTTGGAATCGGAAAATCCGAAATTCTTAGGGTTTGGCTATATGGTGAGGTGGTTCATCTCGGTGTGGTGGGCTTGGAATCGGTGGGACCGAGATTACTTATGAGTTTATGTTGGAATGAAAGATTGCGATAGTTTGAGAGATAAATCACTAAGCACTTAGAAGCAACAAGATCATTATCATAACCTCATCCCCTTTTAATAGTATTGGCTTTCCTATGGACTCAATGTGATCTTTGATCACTAAACCAAAATGGAGTCTTGAGCTTTTGCCAATGCTTTCCTTAGCATCTTAGGGCAATAATAAATTAGTTATTATTATTATATTTCCTTGTTCATGATAATCGTTTAATATCCATGCTATAATTGTATTGATGGGAAACTTCGGATACATGTGTGGATACATAGACAACACCATGTCCTAGTAAGCCTCTAGTTGACTAGCTCATTGATCAATAGATAGTTACGGTTTCGACCATGGACATTGGATGTCGTTGATAACAGGATCACATCATTAGGAGAATGATGTGATGGATGAACAATCCTAAGCCTAGCACAAAGATCGTGTAGTTCGTATGCTAAAGCTTTTCTAATGTCAAGTATCATTTCCTTAGACCATGGGATTGTGCAACTCCGGATCTTGTCGGGGTTGGATCGACATATATAGCGGGTGGCTTATCATGGTGGGGGCGAGTAGAAGCGTCGCGGTGCACAGAAGCAGGATGGCGCAAGCATGCAGCCGCGAATCTTACCCAGCCGGGGCTCTCGGGAGATAACACCTCTGCTGCTCTGCGGGGTCTCGCATGATCTCTATGGGATGATAATACAGCGGTGCTCCTCGAGCTGTTTGGGAGGCGAGGGAGGGAGCAAGGCTGGCTCTCTCCACTTGCTATGTGTCTAAAACCTATCAAGGCGAACCCTTTGCATGGGTGCCCGGGGGGTTATATAGGCCTACCCCGAGGTACAAGTGTGTCTGTTGGCGTGGCCCCCGACCGTCTGTCTCTCATCTTTCTTGTCCCTTACGCGGCTTCTAGGGCCCCTGGTGGTGGGTCCCATGGTTTATCTGAAACTGCTTGTGCAACACTCTGAGTGATGAGCTTGGTCATGGGAGTGCAGGAGCAGTCTGCCGTCTGTCGAGGCGATCACTGTCGCCACTCCCGTCAATCTGGTTTATGGCTCGTGGGGCCCAGACGAGGCGGACCGAGCTCGGGAAGGCCGACTCACCGGGCCGACTCGGCGCTCTGGCGTCCTCTTCTCTCCCAGCAGCGGGGCCGGCCGGGCGTCTGGGCAGCCCGTCGTGGGCCGCAGTGCCTCGCGCCTTTGTGGGCTGGTCGAGGAGGCATAGCAGATGCCGCGCCTCACGGAGATCTTCCGGCGATCTGACTTCTGTAGCCATGCCCACCTCGTGGGGCGGAGGGGCAGCCACGTTGGGGCCGTACCCGCATCGGTCTTCGAAGGTCGCGGGCCGACTCCCTGGTCGGCCCCGAAGGTCATAAGCCCAGTCGGCCTGCCCAGTCGCCGTCTGGGACTCGGCTTCTCCGAAGGTCGCGCGTTTGGGCTCTCCGAAGGTCGCCGGTGGGACTCGGCCTCCCAGTCGCCCGGCTCGGATCTCGGTCGGAGGCGCGGCTCGCCCGTCGTCTTAAAGATCTGGGTCGGGTCGGCCTACCGTGGCCTATTACTCGGCAGTAGTCCCGAAGCTGGTGAAGCCCCGGCGCCGCCTCGAAGGCTCAGCGATTTCAACTTTCCTGCGCCCGAATCGAGACTCGGCCGTTGTTGCTTCGAGCCGCCTGGCGAAGTCGGACTCG
The DNA here is from genome assembly GCA_021437245.1 of Aegilops speltoides. Taxonomy (NCBI): domain Eukaryota; kingdom Viridiplantae; phylum Streptophyta; class Magnoliopsida; order Poales; family Poaceae; genus Aegilops; species Aegilops speltoides. The sequence continues at coordinate 244,919,188 of CM038141.1, forward strand.
TTCGGCGAGGGCCGCCATCCGTAAATCGTGGCGGGGAAAGCGGGGCGTGTCGGTCACGCCTCCCTGCCGTGCTCGAGCGGTCCTACGCGCGGCGCCCGCGTGGGCGATAGTCGCCTACTGCGCGCGTGATGGGGCGGGCGTCGGTGGGGCCCGCCATTACGCGCCTCGGCCCCGAGCGGATCGCTGTGGCGCGGGCGGTTGGCATCACGTCGTTCTGCGTGCGATAACCCGTGAGGGATTGTCGTGGCGGCGTGGGGCCTTGGCGCGATTAATCCCCCGCCGCCCCTCGGCTTCTCGGCCGTAGGAGCTATAAGTAAGCGAGGAGGGAGGCGGGCGGCACTGCAGCGCACTCTTTCCTCATCTCCACCCTTCTCCTTCGCCGCCCGCGAGCAAGGCCTTCTTCCTTCGCGGCGATGAGTTCTTCTTCCGCTGCGGCCCCCACCTCGCGCTCCGGCGTGTGGGATGGCTTTCGGGCGTGGAAGCGAAGGACATCGAGTTCCTTCGCGGACCCGCCGCCTCCCAGCGCGGACCTAGTACCGCGCCCGCCCAGCGCCCGGAGAGATCCGGCCAGCGCCGAAGGAGGCGGCGGGTCATCTTCGCTTCGCATCTTATCGCGGGCTGGGGCTTCCGGCGGATTCTTCCGCTCGTTCCTCGAATTCCAAGCTGCAGCCGCTGCCTCACCCCCAGCGGTGGTGCTTCTCCCGCCTTCTCCACTCTGTGCGAAGGCTACATCAGCGTTCTCCCCACCCTCGGCTGTGGGGAGTTCTTCTCTTGGCTTCGGCACTCGGGCCGCCCGGCCGCCCCGGCTCGGTCGCGGCACCTACATCGCGGTCTTGGCGCTCGGCGGCCGACAACCCTTTTCGCCCATCCGCTGGTGAAGTCGGTGAAGATGTGGCGAAGTCCTACTTCTCGTGAAGAATGTCTCCACCGGCGGCGGCAGGTCAATCTGCCGCCTTCGACCCGAGCCGTTGGTGGCGGTGGCGATTGGTCCCATCGGTCCAAATCACTTTTGACCGCGGAAGCAGCGCCGTGGCGTAGACTCAGGAGTCATCTTTGCGATCGAGAGGGCTCGTTGCCTCCGATCTTCTGGCCACCTTCGTGGCGCGCGGGTTCTTCGCTCGAGGGCCAGCCTCACCTTATCGCGGATGGCGGCGCCCACGATCCGGCGGCTGTGTACCAGGACATGCAGCGTGGGGAGGTGGCGAGCAGTGAACCACGCCATGCTGCGGATTCATGGAGGAGTGGCAGTTAACGGGAGCCGTACTCGTGACAACCCCCCAATGGTAAATCGCACGTCGTAGTTCGATCTTGTTTGCGTCGACTTGAGCTCTAATCCTCGTCGGTATTTTCGAGCGAACCCCCACCGGCGCCCGCGGCGGGCCACAAGAAACCTCGCGACTATGTCCCGGATCGCGAGGCGGCGGCGTTAGCGACCCGACTTGGGGGCGGCAGCGCTGAAAGCCGACGCGAAAAGCGGCGAAAGCGAGCAGCGGCCTCAAACCGTCGGCGACCTTCCGCCCGGCAGCCGAGAAAACGTCGGCGGAAATCGTCGGCGCCGCCCGAGCCAGCCCCTCCACCAAGCAGCGCGAAGGCGTCATGCGGGCGAAGTGCGCCCGTGACAAGTCAAAAGTTCAAGGAGCCGCCCGCTGCGCTCAAGCGGGAAGAAGGCGCGCGAATAACCGCTTCGAAAGGAAGTGAGAAGGCGCCGCTAGTTTCTTCGTGAGTCTTCTTACTCTGTTGCTTCTTTGTTGGGTTTTATTGGAGTCTTTTCTGATTTTCCCTCTGATCTTCTCCAGAGCTCCCCTCTCCCTTGAGAGAGCCGCCGTCCCCTCCGTCATGGGGTCGGTGGAGACATCTGCCAATACTCGGCGGATTGATCCGCCGCCCGACCTTCGGGAGGCTGACGGAACAAAGCAGCAGGAGAAGCCTTGAAAGGCGAGGCCGACCGCCTAGAAAGGCGGAGGCGAGAAAGCGCCAGCGCCCAGGCGCTGGAGGAGGCCGAGGCTGCGGCCATGGCGGCGGCAGTGAGAGTCGCCACGTCGCCCGATCGGCGATCTTGTCCCATTGTCGTCGGCACCGCCGCTCCGAATCCGCAGGGCAGGCCGGGAGGTCGGCACCATGAACCCTCTCGTGGAAGAGGCGGCGGCGTCTCGAGCTCGGATACTCGCGCGCCGCCTCCACGCCTCCGTCTTGAGCGCGCATGGCAAACAGCCGGTGGACCGCGGGACCCTCTGAATCACGGATGACACCGGCGCTCAAGCTGCTTCTTGGTCGCCGCGCCCGGCCGCCGCCTTGAGAGGGCGAGCTCAGCGCCCTTGGCTCGGGAAACCGGCGCGCAAGCTCGGCGAACTGGGCCCGAGGCCTCAAGTGCGCCCACCGGCTGGCTGCATGAAGCGGCACCGGCCCGCTGAACGAGCGCCACGGGCGTCGGTCGAAGGCTGCGCGAAGAGGCGACGTCCTCAACTCTGCACGGGCGCGCTCGGCCTTGCGGACCTCCGTCCGGGTATGTTTCTTTTCTCCTTTGGATTTACATCTTCTTACGTAGGCGGCGGCTCCTGCTGGAGTGTAATCCCGAGTTGGGGTCGGCTCTTGGCGGCGGCTCGGAACTACTTCAGTGAGCTCGAAGGCTAACTTTGCTGTGTCGGCTGCGGGAATACCACAATCTCGCGCCACTTGCCTTCAACGCAATGTTGAAGAAGCTGAAGCGGACGCCGATCGGCGGAAGCGAGGTGAGCCAATTCTTCCTTCTTGAGGCGTCTTTGGCGCACCAGCATGGCTGTAATCCGAGATTCGGGCGGCTGCTGGCGATCGGGCGGATCTCCAGCGACTCTTCCTTCTTTCTTCTCAGCGAAGAAGCCTTGGCCTAATCCCGAGATCGGGCGGCTGCTGGCGATCGGGCGGATCTCCAGCGATCTACTTCTTGGCGACCTTCTTGTCTTTTTCTTGATCTTGGCGCGCCACCCTCCGAGGAGCAGCTGGGCGAGGCCAACACGCTCGCTGCGCCAAGGAGGAAGAGTCATGACAAGCTTGTCGAGGCGCGAGCTGCTTGCACTTGGCAGCGGCGAAGAGCTGCTCGGAAGCGAGGAAGAGCGTAAGTCGCGGGAAAGATGCCCTCATAGCGAGTTAAGTCGGCGCTCCACAGGACCGACCGGGAGGCGTGCTAACCTCCGGCTACCATGAGCTCGAGGACATCGTTGATGGTAAGTCTTTTTCTCTTCTCGATCTTCCGACTACGTAGCCGGGCTGATTTTAGGTTTCTGTTGCCTTTCATACGTCTTGGCAGACTTCTTTCCCGACCACTCGCGAGCCGTTCCTCTGGCCATCGGCGGCTCGGGAGGCGAAGGCGAAAGGTGAAGTGATTGCCGCCGCGCCCCCAGACCATCGGCGAGCAACCGAGCATCGGGTTCGTCTTAAATCACTGCTCATCGCTTTCTTCTGCGCCCGTCTTCAGCCGGCGCCCGGTGGTTGCCGCTCTGTGGCGGAAGTGCGACTCTTCGCACCGCCCGGCCGGACGGCGGTGGCTGGAAGTGCGCCGCCGGTCGCTTTGAGGCTTGGAGGGCTCCTCGGCTCGTGTCGAACGCGCCGAGCCTTGGAGTTCGTCAAAGGTGGTATCGAGGCTGGACTGGACCGTCGCCACGTTCGGTCGAGAGGCCCGAGCGGACTGGGAAACGTAGAAAGCGCCCTTGCGGCCGGCGGCCATCGCCGATACCACGGACACCGGTGTCTTTGTGCGGCGGACCAAAAGCGGCGAGTACGCGGAGTGGTTGGGATGCACCAATCTGAGAGGACTCGGCGGAGTGATTAGCTCAGCGCGAGGAGGAGGGCAGTCGGAGGGCGGAAGCGGAGGCGCGGAAGGGCGAGGCGGCGGCCAGCCTCAGCCCGATCGTGCCTCCGCCAACGAGCCGCACAAAGACTCAGCGACCGTCGCGGGGCGCTCAAGTGAATCGCCACCGGCAGCCCGGCATCAGACACGCCGTCACCTCCGACCCTCCGGCTCGGAGCCGCCCATAAGTTCTTACATTTATCTGTCTTTGTTGCTCTTTTAAAAACTTGTTAGGTTGAACAATTCCACCCTTTGGGTGTATTGACCAAGGGCCTTATGTAAATATTTATCTAATTTACGGCTTTCCTTGCTTCGTTCTTTAGACTTTTTCCTTTGCCGCCTTCCTTGATTGCCGCCTTGCCGGTGGGCAGCAGCTCTCTGATTGCGGTTGGGTCAAGTCTTAGCTACTTTAGGGAGGCAAGTATAATCGTTTAGAATATCTTAGCAAGTTGGCTAGAAACCGGCGAACCGACTATCAGAGTCGGCTATCCTTGATGAAAATTGAGGCGGCGAGCCATTGCTCGTGGTCGGCTCGGTAAGGAGGCTGGTAGCGGCTTGGACTATCGTAGCTCTTAAGTCCTTAGCCGTTTTCATGTGTCGCTTCGTTCTTTCCTGTCCCCTGCTTGCGGCGATCGCTCTGCTTTGCAGCTTTAGCAGGAGGCGGCTTTGGCGACACATTACTTGTCGACTTGAGGAGCATTTCATAGCGCAAGATGGCGAGTCCCGGCTGACTAGTCGGACCGGTGCGAACGATATGATAAAGGAAAAGCATATTGAGCGTAATCCATATCATACGAGATAATCAAAAAGGCAGTCCCCGAGCTCGTCCCGAGGGGCCTAAGGTCTTAGTATTTTAATACAAAAGAGGATGGCGCGATACATACTTCATCAACTGTAAAATCTTCGAAGGAGATTTGCGTTCCTGGTAGCTCTGTTTCCTTGCGGAGTCGTCCCTCTTGCGTGCTTTCGAGGCTTCGGCGTCGATCAAATAGTGGCGTCGTTTCCTAGCACCTTGCGATGATGAAGGGCCCTCCCAAAGCGCCGACAACTTGTCTTTGGCGGCTGTTCTCGAATCAGCGGAGCACAAATCGCCCTCTTGGAACGATCTTGGCTTGACCTTGCGATTGTAGTATCGGCGCGGACTCTGTTGGTAGATGCGGACGGTGAGTGCCAGCGATCGGCCCTCTTCCAGCAGATCGGCGCCGTCTTAGCGTCTTCTTCGGCCTCCTCTTCGGTGTACATGGAGACTCGCGGAGAGTCGAATTGTATATCCGTCGGGATGGCAACCCGGCCTTTGTGAGCGAGGAAGAAAGGCGTGAAGCCGGTTGACTTGTTTGGGGTTGTCGCAGACTCGAGAGGGCGGCGGCAGCTCTTGACCCAACAGCCGGCGGCGCTCGAGTGGTTCGACCAATCGAGGCTTGATGCGGACAGGATGATGTCGTTAGTTCGTTCCACTTGGCGTTTGATTGCGGATGGGCAGCGGGCGCTAAGTCGATCGGATGCCTGCGTCGCGAAAGCGAGCCAAAGCGCCCTTGGCGAAGTTGGTGCTGTTATGCTGATGATCTTTGTGCGATATGCCATACCGCCTTGTGGCGTCGGCAATGAAGGTCCTTCTGTAGGCCCGTTTAATTTCTTGATGGGCTTTGCTTCCACCCACTTGGTGAACTTGTCCACGCGACAAGTAAGTGAGTTAAACCGCCTCGGGCCGTCTTGAATAGTCCCACCATGTCCAAGCCCCAAAGCGCAAAGGGCGAGCAATGGGGATTGTCTTATTGTGAGCCATTTGAAGGGGCTTGGAAGCGGAACACAGCACCTTGCATTTTGACTAGCTCCTTAGCTTCTTCGAGGCGATCGGCCAAAAGAAACCGTCTTGAAAGGCTTTGGCCGAAGTGCCCTCGAAGCCACATGGTGGCCCTTTTCATACGATGGATGTCTCGAGGATCGCTTGGCCTTGCTCGACTCTCACATAGCATTGGTGGACACCAGTGACACTGCGCCTGACTAGCTCTCTGTTGACTATAGTGTTGGCTGCTGCTCGGCGTTGCACTTGCCGAGCCAGGGTCTCGTCTGCTGGTAATTCCTTGTTCACTAGGAACTTGAGGATGGGCTGAGCCCATGAAGGTGCTGCTATCTCTTCAACTGCTACCACAGCGACTTGGACAAGGGTGGCTGGGCTGGGAGGCGGCGGGTTGGGGTTTACCCCGCTTATTTGGATCGAGAATCTCTGGCTGTTGGGGCAGCTCCAGGCAGCCTGGCCTTGATCCACAGGCAGGCTTAGAATCCTGGGCAGTGGCCTTGATCCTCGGGCAGGCTCGGAAGTCCCGGGCGTGGCGCGATCCCGGGCCGGGCTCGGAAGTCCCCGGGCCGACTGGCGCAGTCCCCGGGCTTGTTTCAAGTGTGGCTTTCTTGAGGTCGCTTCTTGGGGCCTTGGAGTCGGATCCGACTATCTCTGGTGGAGCTGGTAGGAAGATGGAGTCGGATTCTGGTGAAGGCTTGATAGGCGGCGAGGAGGCTGAAGGCGGCGGCAGGAAGGTATTACTGGCGAGTGGAGCCGACTTCGTGCCAAAGCGTCTGCTTGATCGTTGTCGTTTCTTGCACGTGAATTCGCACCCTCAAAATATCCATTTGAGTTGCTGCACCGAAGCGGTAGCTCGCCATGTTTGCGTCTTTGGCGTCGGTCGCGGATGATTGCTTGAACCACCAAGTGGTCGCCGTAGCACAAGATCGGCGAATCTGCGGATTCTTTGGGCCGGAGCCGTGGATGGCGCCTCATATTGGCGGCGTTGTTGGAAGCGGCGAAGTGGATTTGCAGCACATATGCCAGCTTGTCGCCCTTGGGGAGGTGAGGGGGCGCCCGGCTCCAAGGCGGTCGCATCTTGGAGCCGTCGAAGTGCAGCCCTTGGTCGGTATTGTGGCGAATCTTGAGTCTCGGCCCGGTCGGCGAAAGTCGGCGGCGCCTGCGACTTGATGGCGGTGCGAGGTTGGTAGTGGATGGTGTAAGGGGCTAGGTCGATAGCCCACTTGGCCCTCGGCGGGCGTCTCGGCTTCAATGATCTCGGCGAGTGGGCGGTGCAAACCACCGTGATTGGATGCTCTTGAAAGTAGGGCTTGGCTTCTTGGCGGCAAAATGCGCCGTAGCACATCTTACGGTAGTGAGGTAGTTACGCTTGGAGGTCGGCGATTACCTCGCTCGGGTAATATACGGTCTACGGACCGGGAGCACCTGCCTTCCTCCTTGCGCTCGACTACAATAAGCTGTCTTTGACAACCCGGTGGTGGCGGCGATGTACAAAAGCATGGGCTCTTTGGGGAGTCGGGCCGTAACCACGAAGTCGCCGACATCTTATTTAGTTGGAGAAATGCCTCATCGCCTTGTGGTTCCACTCAAAAGGTAGTCTTCTTCATCGAGTTGATACAAAGCGAGCTTTCTGCCCGGCCGGTGATGAATCTGCTGATTGATGCCAAGCAGCGGTGAACTCTGCACATCAACGATCGGCTGGGTACCTCCATTCTCTCAATGGCCTTGATCTTCGCGGGGTTGCACTCTATGCAGCGTTCGGAGACTAAAGCCGAGGCTGGCGGTGGGACTCGAACACGCACTTCTCGAGGTTGAGCTTGATCTGGAATCGGGCGTGATTTTCAAAGGTCTCTTTGAGGTCTTCGATGGCGTCCACGCTTTTCCGTCTTCACCACCCATCATCCACATAAGCGTGGGCGTTTACGCCGAGTTGCTTGAGGAGGCACTTCTACATCTGGCGCTGAAAGGTGGCGCCGGCATTCCTCAAGCGAGCGTCATTGTCGAATGTGAAGGCTCCAAATGGGCGTGATGAATGCGGTCTTCGATCTGTCCATTGGATTCAGCGATCTGGTGATAACTGAATATCGTCTAGGAAACTCAGCGGCTCGCATCCGGTGTGGAGTCTATCACTGATCGATCCTTGGCGAGCAAAGGGTCCTTGAGGCGAGGCTTTATTGAGGCTGGTGTAGTCTATGCACATCCGCCCTTGCTTATTCTTCTTGATTACCGCCTTTGGGTTTGCTAACCACTCGGAAAAACACTTCCATGATGAATCCGGCCGCCGAGAACCGGGCTATCTCTTCTCCAGCGACTCTTCTCTTTTCTTGACAGCGGTGCAAGGGCTGCTGGCGGGCTTCACATCCGGCTGACGTGTAGCTTGTGCTCGGCGAATTCGTCGGTACACGGCATGTCCTTGGGGACCATGCAAAGATATCCGATTCTCACGGAGGAAATCGTGAGCTTCGCCTTCCTATTTCTTTGTCAAGGCACTGTGCCTATGACAGCGTACTTCTCAGGTGCTCGGGTCCAAGGGTATCTTCTTGGTTTCTTTGGCGGCAGAATGATCATACGCTTCCGACTCCTTGGGGTCGAGGCGACACCTCCGGCTGCTTCCAGCCATCGCCACGACACGGTCGAGGCAGCTTCTCGGCTCGCGATCACTAAAGACTCGGCCAGCCATTGCTCTCGGCCGCAGGTGACGACTTCTTATAGTCACCGGCAATGGTCGGGATCCTTGGAACTCGGCATCTTCATCTTGAGGTAGGCGTAGTGGGGAACCGCCATGAACTTGGCGAGGCAGGCTGCCAAGCGAGGCGTGATCTGGGCTCTCAAGTCTACCACCTCGAACAGGCGGCTCTCGGCGGAAGTGGTCTTTGTCTCCGAAGAGGGCGTCAATCAGAATCTTGCCGATTGGTGGCGGGGAGGCGGTACAATTCCATGGAATCTTGTCGCGGCTGCTCTGCGGCTGCCTTCGCTGATTCGAGCTTCTCCGCCGTGTCCTTATGCAGGATGTTTATCTTTCTTGCCTCCGTCTGCTCGGGACCCGCGAGCAGGCAGCCCGCCTGCTCGATGGCCAAGGTGTAGCGTGGGACGAGGCGTAGAGCCGGACTCGGCATCACTTCCGGATGATCCGCCCGACTCGGTGATAGGCTTCTCGGACCAATGCATGAACTACGGGGCATCGGTTGCTCTGCGTTGACTTCTTCTTTGTTGTTGGCGCGGCTCGCCCGATCATCTGCCATCTTTGGTGAACACTACATAGGCTCCGTGCTCTTAGGGAACTCGTCTTGGACTGCGCCCGTGGCGAGCCCGCCCTCTTTGGGGCGATGGCGGAAGCGGCTGACCTGCGGCGGGCGGAGAGCAAGGCCGTCTCCTTAGCGATCTGGCGAGCGATGGCACTTTCTTGTGGTGTGGTTCGGCGGCTTCGCGCTGTGGAACACAAGGTCCATCAAAATCTGCTCATAGGAGAAAGCGGCAACCAGTTGGACTTACCGCCTCTCTGCCGCTTGGCGGGCTGCCCCTCCATTCTTGATCTTCTACAGCTGCGACACCGCCATTGTTGGAAGTCGGTGAGGCCTGCGCTTGTTGTTGTTTTGTTCTTTGTCGCATGGCGGCGTCCCAGCCGGGGTTCTAGGGGCTGAGGAATCACCTTGCCGGCCAGCGTTGACTTGAATCTCTGTCTTCATAGAAGAGTCGGCCGTAAGCGTATTTATGCGCTATGACTAGCGGTTAAATCGAGGTTTAGGGCTCGTCGCGAGAAGAGCTTGTGCTTGAGGAGGTTCCCTCTCGGCACCCGGCCGTGAAATACTCGATGCTTTGCACCTCGTACGCCCTCGCGGGAGTTTGAAGTTCGCCCGGTGAGTGAGGTAGTCGCGTGTTGATTCTTGAGGGCCTTGCGCTGGGAGAGCTAGCACGGCTTGGGAGGTCGCTTATGCGTCTTTGGTGAGATTCTGAATGAAGGCTTGATGAAGTCGACCCGGCTATTGATCTTGCGGGGCTTGAGCTGTTCAGCCATGTCGGGCCGTGCCTTGGAGCATGAGGGAACATACTTCACGGCGACTTCGCTTGTTGCCGTTTGCTATGTTGGCGGCTGTGGGTAGTCTATCAACCGATCTTCGGCTTCACGGGCGGTGTACTGGCGTGTCTCGGGGCGTGAACCCTTTGGGGAAGGGCTGCGTCTCGATGTGGCGCCCGAAGCAAAGCGGACCCAACTCATCTTCTTCTTCTAACGCCGAGGATGCGTAAAGTCGGTCGATCCGATGGCGGGCGTCATTCTCTCCGACTCCCTCTCGGCGGCCAAAGCGAGCTCCAAAGTCGGATGCTCAGCGGCGGCGGAAAACTCTCCGCTCTCTTGAGTGGGGAAGCGGATAATCATCTCGCCGTTCCTTTGCTCTGAGAGGCCGTCTTGAGTCGTGCTTTCGATGGTGATCACGAGTCGGCTGTGGTAGCGATCGGCTCCTTCTCTTTCCTTCCGCAGATTCCGCGATCGGCGTCGAAATCGCGCCTTGATCTCGGCGAGGGTAAGTCGTCGTTAAGGCTGCTGCTGTAGCGTCTCGCAACCGCTGCCGCGTTTTGCGTTGCAACCGCATCGAGGCTGTTGGACTCACTCCGTCATCACGGCGCTCTTCGCCTTGAAGTTCTTGATTCTTGATGCGCGCGCTTGGGCGCGGATATTCTCGCGAGGTGGCGTACAGGCGTTCGCCCGAGCAAATCGGCGATAGCGCGCGCGCTCTCGGACCGCACCGGGCGGCTTAGCGGTCGGGCGGCGAGCCGCCTACAGCGTGATCCACCTCGCGCTGGTATGCTTCTGACAAGCGTCTCATGCTTGCCAACTTCTTGGCGCCTTTGATGATCTAAAGGCGGCGTTCTTCTAGCGTCTTGGCGTCCGCGTCCTCTGGAATGGGCGCGGTCGAGTTTTGCGAGGAGCGCGGCGGCAGGTCTGGCGTCTTTGCCGGAGTGCTCGCCGTGGCCGATGACGAGCACCTCCGTGATGGCGCTTCCGTCACTCTCCTCGTACAGAAGTGGCTCGTCGTGAACCACCCGTTGTTGGGGAAGATGTCGGCGTCTGGCGTCGGTCGACCCGGCGCCGGGTCGGGACGAGCCTCGGACTCAAATCTGGCCGGGCTCGCCCGGTGGCGTGGAGTTGGTCGAGGAGGCCGCGAGAGGCTCTCGGGGCCACCGCGTATACAATTAGTGCGGGCTTGTCGGAGAGGTGCACCTCGCCCGATGAGTTCAACAAGGCCTTCATGGCCTTGAGAAACTTCAGCGCCCGCGCAGCGTGTCGTCTGAACTCCATCTGGCGGCCAGGCTGGCTGCGCTTCGCCGAGGAGGAAGAGGTTCCGTCGAACAGATCTCGGACGGACGGTGCACCTCGCCCCGGTGGGCGCCAAATGTCGGGGTTGGATCGACATATGCCAGCGGGTGGCTTATCATGGTGAGGCGAGTAGAGCGTCGCGGTGCACAGAAGCAGGATGGCGCAAGCATGCACGTCGGCGAATCTTACCCAGCTTTGGGGCTCTCCGGGGAGATAACACCCCTACTGCTGCTCTGCGGGGTCTCCGCATGATCTCTATGGGATGATAATACAAAGGTGCTCCTCGAGCTGTTTCGGGAGGCAGGAGGGAGCAAGGCTGGCGTCGGCCGTCATCTCTCATCTTCTTGTCCCCAGCCGTCTGTCTGGCGTGGCCCCAGACCGTCTGTCTCTCATCTTTTGTCCCTTCGCGCGGCCACGGGGCCCGGTGGTGGAGTCCTGCGGACATCTGAGAACTCTGTCAGCACTCACAGTGTATGAGCTTGGTCATGGGGTCGTGGGAGCAGTGTCGCCGTCTGTCGGGCGATCCTTGTCGCCACTCCCGTCAATCTGGTTTATGGCTCGTGGGGCCCAGACGAGGCGGGCGACTCGGGAAGCCGACTCCACGGGCCGACTCAGCGCTCTGGCGTCCTCTTCTCTCCCAGCAGCGGCGGCGATCTTCGGGCCGTCTGAGCAGCCGTCGTGGGCAGTGCCTCGCGCCTTGTGGCGGAGGTCGAGGAGGCATGGCAGCAGTGCGCGCCTCACCGGAGATCTTCGGCGATCTGACTTCTGTAGCCATGCCCACCCCTCGTGGGGGCGGAGGGGCAGCCACGTCGGGGCCGTACCCGCATCGGTCTTCGAGAAGGTCGGCGGGCCGACTCCACGATCGGCCCCGAAGTCATAAGCCAGTCGGCTGCCCCAGTCGCCGTCTGGGACTCGGCTTCTCGAAGGTCATGGTGGGCTCTCCGAAGGTCGCCAGCTGGGACTCGGCGTCCCCAAAGGTCACCGGCTGGAATGCGGTCAGAGGGGCACGGCTCGCCCCGTCGTCTTAAAAGATCCTGGGTCCCGGGTCGGCCTACCCGTGGCCCATTACTCCGACAGATACCGTAGGAATGCTTTGGGTGTACCAAAGCGTCCTGGCATGGCTGGGTGGCTATAATGGTGCACTCTGGGTATCTCCAAAAGTGTCATTGGGTTGTACGAATCGAGGCTGGGATTTGTCACTCCGTGTGGCGGTGAGGTATCTCTGGGCCCCTCGGTAGGACATCATCATAATGTGCACAATGTGAGCAAGGGGTTGATCATGGGATGATGTGTTACGGACGAGTAAAGAGACTTCTTGTGCGAGATTGAACAAGGTATTGGGATCTGATGATCGAATCTCGGGCAAGTACTATACCGCTGGACGGAGGAATTGAATCGGGATTGATTGAATCCTCGACATCGTGGTTCATCCGATGAGATCATCGTGGAACATGTAGGAGCCAACATGGGTATCGAGATCCTGCTGTTCGTTATTGGCGAAGAGTTGTCTCGGTCGGTCTACGTGTCTCCGAACCGTAGGGTCTACACACTTATGGTGCGATGGCGCTAGGGTTATAGAGATTAGATATGCGTGGTTGCGAATGTTGTTGAGTCGGATGAGATTCCGGATGTCACGAGGAGTTAGGAATGGTCGGGAGGTAAAGATTTATATATGGGAAGTCTGTTTTGGTCAGGAAGGTTTGAGTGCTATCGATAATGTCTGGGACCCAGGGAGGTCGGGGTCCTGAAGTGGGGCCACCGGCCCAGAAGGCAACATGGGCCAAGTGTGGGAGGGACCAGCCCGGGTGGGCTGGTCGCCCCCCGAGCCCAAAGCGCCTAGGGTTTGGGAGGCGCCTCCACCTTGCTTGGGGCAAGTTTCCCCTCTCCCCCTTTGGCCGCCACCTAGATGGGTTTTGGGGCTGCCGCACCCTTGGGGTGGGAACCTAGAGGGCAGCCCCTCCCTCTCCCCTATATATAGTTCAGGTCTTTGGGGCTGCAAAGACAAGAGTTTTGACCTCTCCCTGGCGCAGCCCTACCTCTCTCCCTCCTCGTCTCTTGCGGTTCTTGGCGAAGCCCTGCTGGAGTGCCACGCTCCTCCACCACCACCACGCCGTCGTGCTGCTGCTGGACGGAATCTTCCCCGACCTCTCCCTCTCTCCTTGCTGGATCAAGGCATGGGAGACGTCACCGAGCTGCATGTGTGTTGAACGCGGAGGTGCCGTCCGTTCGGCACTAGGATCATCGGTGATTTGGATCATGACGAGTACGACTCCATCAACCCCGTTCACTTGAACGCTTCCGCTTAGCGATCTACAAGGGTACGTAGATGCACTCCCCTTTACCTTGTTGCTAGATTACTCCATAGATTGATCTTGGTGATGTGTAGAAAATTTTGAATTTCTGCTACGTTCTCCAACAGCTTGATCCCCTCATCACTGAGAAACTCATCCAAGGTGTAGTTCTTGAACTCGGTGCCGTTGTCACTTCTTATTGTCAAGATCTTTGCATCATGTTGACGTCGAGCTTCATTTGCAAAGTCGATGACGGTTTGTTAAGTCTCACTCTTCCTCTTGAAGAAGTATACCCAAGTGTATCTCGAATAATCATCCACAATCACCAAGCAATACTTTCTACCTCCAAGACTATCAAAAGATGGGGGCCCAAAGAGATCCATGTGAAGGAGCTCCAAGGGTCTCTTCGAGTAGATGATGGTGCGTGGGAGGTGAACCTTCTCATGAAGCTTTAGTTCAATACAAACCTTGCAAGCACGATCTTTGGCAAAACTAACATTTGTTAGTCCACGGACATGATCCCCCTTGAGAAGACTTTACAAAGATCTCATATTGACGTGGGCTAAACGGCGATGCCAAAGCCATCCCACGTCAACTTTAGCCATTAGGCATGTCGCGATCTTAGTGGGTCGCTCCGAAAAGTTAATCACATAAAGACCATTCTCGACATGCCCAACAAAGGCTACTTTAAGAGTCTTGCTCCACAAGAGGTCCACGGTATCAATGTCAAAGAAAGTGGCAAAACCCATGAGTGCAAGTTGACAAACGGAAAGTAAATTGTATGCAAGGGACTCAACAAGCATGACTTTCTCGATCGTTAGATCATGAGAAATGACAACCTTGCCAAGACCCAATACCTTAGAATGTGAGGCATCACCCACTCGACATTGGTGGGCATAGATGGAATCTTTGCACGTCCACCACCAAGTCCTTGCTCCGGTCATATGATATGTTGCTCCACTATCGAGCAACCATGATCCCCAGGAAGCAAACACCTATAAGATATCAATGCTTGGTTTTAGGTACCCATTTAGTAATGGGTTCTTTGATGTTAGTAACAAGGGTCTTAGGAACCCAAATAGACCATTCAATGTACTCATAAGGAGAACCAACAAATTTAGCATAAACATGCCCATCACTAGCAGCACAACACATATGATGGGTTAAAATCATGGCTTTGTTGGAGGAGATGGTTTTGCCCTTTTTGACATCAACACCCTTCACATTTTCCTTCTTCTCCTTAGGAGCACCCTCTCCCTCTTTCACAAAAGTTTGCTTGAGAGGAGGAGGTCGTTTGGTCTTGTCGTTCTTCTTCTTGTTCTTGGACTGGGGTGCAAACCCAATTCCCTTCTTGGCCACAACTTCCTTTCGATTGCTCAAAAGGTCGTTGAGGTTCTTCTCACCTTGAATGCATGTCACAAGGCCTTTCTCAAGTTGATCCTTCAACTTGGCATTCTCCTCCACAAGATGCACATGCTCACAACACGGGTTAGTAGCATATGCATTATCAATTAATACCATATGATTAAAGGTGGCCTTTTCCTTGGGTAGCTTTACTTGGAGTTGAGCATGAGACTCCTTGAGGTTAGCGTGAGCACCCTTCAAGACCTTGTGGGCCTTGTCAAGTACATCAAACTCCTCCTTGAGTCTAGCATGATCAACCGCAAGTTTAGCCTTCTCGGAAGTTAGCACATGAGACACGACAAGAGCATGATCAAGATATTTCTTTAACTTAGCATGGTCATCATTGTATGACTCCTCAAGAGTCAAACGATCCCCATGCTCTTCCTCAAGAGCATTAGAGAGATCCAATATCTCATCGGCATCACGACTATGACCATCCATCTTAGAGATGGTTTCTTCGTGAGCCTCGATCATGTCATTGGCTTCACCAAGTTGTTCCAAGAGAGCAACAAAGTGCTTCTTGGATTTGCCCTTGAGCTTACTCATAAATGACTCAAATTCATTCACATCCTCATTAGACCCCTCATGTTCATCAATGCAACCCTCCAAATAGGGATTAGTAATGATGGTGGTTTTGATGTTGGGGGTTACCTTGTTAGAGGCTTTAGCCATGAGGCACTTGGCGGTGATGTTTGTTGGGTGAATCAAAGAGAGACACCCGGGGAGTGGTAGCAATGGCAACGGAGGCCATGACCATTGCTTCTCCATTTCATCATCATCATCATCCTCATGGTATTCTTCTTGAACCACCAACCCACGAGTAGGAGTCTTCTTGGTGAAGTTGTTCTTGTTGGGGAAGGACTTGGCTTTGTCTTTTCAGATGAACTTGCCACCATTGTCTTCCCGCTTCTCATAAGGACAATACGCAATGAAGTGGCTCACATTGCCACAGTTGAAACAAGTTCTAACTTGCTACTTGCCCTTGAAGCCACTTGAGTTGTTCTTGTTGAAGTTGGGTCTTGAATTCTTCTTGCTCCAAAATTGTCTTGAAGCAAGAGCCATGTGCTCATGATAATCATATTTCGTATCTTCGGGGTTGCTCTCCTCATCCTCCTCTTCTTCCTCTTCTCCACAATAACCTTGGCCTTCAAGGCAAGGTTGGGCTTCTTTGCCCTTTGAGAACGGAGCACCGCATTGTCGGCGGTCTTGTCCAAGATGCTCATTGCAACGAACTCATCCAACACTTCACTTGAGGTCATGGAGTGGAAGTCCGGTCTTTGACGAATGACGGAGGACATGGCCTTGTTGTAGGGCATCATGGCCTTGAGGAACTTGCGCTTGATCCAATTGTCATCCGTGTCCTTTCTCCCATGATCTCGGAGTGAGACCGCGAGTTTGGTCACTCTTCGAAAGAGCTCACGAGGTTCTTCATCTTCTTTCATTGCAAACTCATCGGCTTCATCTTGCACCACTTCATAGTTGGAGCGTTGAATGCTAGCACTTCCTCGATAGAGACACAACGCATTGCCATGCATCTTTGGCCATGGCATGGGGTGAAGATGAGGAGATCTTGGGAAGGATTGCATCTTGGATGATGAAGAGCACTCTCATTGAATTGATTATCCACCACTTCTCTCGGGGTGAAGTTGCTTCGGTCATGTGGATAGAAACCTTCTTCAATGATTCTCCAAAGATTAGTATTCACATGATTTAAATGGCGCTTGAGCGATACACCCAAGAATCAAAATCCTCATTTTCACAATCTTAGGAGGAGGACGGCATGATTTAAATGAGTAGAGAATCGGTCCTCCATAAGTTGGAGGTTCCACATGGGCAAAGATGCGGTGCCATTTCTACCACTAGTAGAAGGACCCTTCTCACTATTAGCTTCCCCTTGTTGGAGTTAGCATCCTCACCTTGTTAGTGGGATCACCCACTTTCAACAGCGCGGTAGGTAGTTTAAGTCCTTCTAAGAATTTATTAAACATGCTTTCTACCGTGGTTGTCATGGAGGTTTTCAACGTGTCCAAGGACACATTGAAATCCTCATGGGACACCGCGGTTTCCCCATCACCCGTAGACGAGATCGGATTCACAACGGAGTGCTCGTCCTCCCCATGGTCTACGGTGTCAACCATACTCTTCGGACGACAAAGTCCTTAATAAAGAGACGAGACTCTGATACCAATTGAAAAGGATCGATATAGTTGACTAGAGGGGGGGTGACTAGGCAACTAGGTGAACAACCTATATGATACAACAACAACAAGCACACAAGCAAGCAAGGGATATAGAACAAGAAAGCTAGCAGAAGTAAAGGTACGAGATAACCAAGAGTGGAGCCGGTGGAGACGAGGATGTGTTACTGAAGTTCCTTCCTTTTGAGGGGAAGTACGTCTCCGTTAGAGCAGTGTGGAGGCAGAATGCTCACCAATAAGCCTAGGGCCACCGTATTCTCCTCACGCCCTCACACAATGCGAGATGCCGTGATTCACTATTGGTTCCCTTGAAGGCGGCAACCGGACCTTTACAAACAAGGTTGGGGCTCTCTCCACAACTTAATTGGAGGCTCCTAAAGAAACCATGAAGCTTCACCACAATGGAATATGGCTCCGAGGTGACCTCAACCGTCTAGGGTGCTCAAACACCCAAGAGTAATAAAATCCACACAGGAAAGTATGGGGGAAGCAAATATCCTTTGGTGGAAGTGTAGATCTAGGTCTCCTCCTTCAATCCCTAGAAAATCAACAAGTTTGAGTGGCTAGAGAGAGATCGAGCAAACAGAGCTTGAGAGCATCAATGGTGGAGTGAGAGAGGTAAGAAGTGAAAGTGGTAGCAACCCTAATAAATCCAACCGTTACTGCGTTTTCAGCACTGCAGCGGTACAACCGCTCCTTGTCCCGGTACAACCGGGACTCACGGTGTATCGGCAGAACCCTACCAGGCGGTACAACCAGGGCACTAGGTGGTAGTACCGGTTTTAGAGAATAACCGGACCAACCACCCAGCCACCGCTCAACTACCGCACTGAAACAGAAAGGAGTCACCCCTGAGGGTGGTAGTTGGGCGGTGCTGGACTAGTGCAATGGCATGGCCTTGAGCGCTTGGGCGGCTAAGTTCTGAGCGGAAGAACCACTCAGACCACCGGTGGTACCAGTCGACGAGGAACAACCGGACCAACCGGGCCACCACCGCCCAAGAACCGCATCAAAAGCAAGACTTGACCGATACTTGGGCGGTGCATGGCCGGAACCACCGCCGCATGTCTTTGCTGAGCCTGATAGCGTTACCACCGCCCGGAGGCAGCGATACCACCGTTCGATCAAGACAGGAAGGCGCCAAGAGCCAGCGGTACAACCGCTCGGGCGAGCGGTACAACCGCTGGGAAAGCACAATGAGCGGTCGGATGAAAAGGAGGCGCTCTCTCCCACACGAGGAAGACAAGAGAGGGGTGAGGGAGGTGTACGTGAACAGATTCCCCCTACTCTTTCCAAAGTGGATTCCCTCTTGATAGTACGGGTTCCCTACGACCAAAGAGGTAAAAAGCGTAGAGGACTTCGTCTTCGATCTTTTCCTACGAGAGAGAAAAGCTATCCGATGTAAGCCTAAGCATCGAGAACCTGAAACATTTAGCACAAGATTAGACCAACAAAGGGTTGTCATCATCATCCAAAACATAAAGTAGGGAAATGCCCTTTCAAGCTTCTGCAGTAGAGAGGGCAATACAATTTTGTTTCTTTGAGGACCAACTTACCAAGGAGCGTCCAAGAAACTAACATGCATCGGAGGTGGACTTAAGATCCACTTTGTCTCCAGCCTAATCCGCATCCGTGTACCCAATGAGCATCCTTGGGGTACCATAAACTCAACTTTGGGGGTGTGAACAAGGTGTCTAAGAATATGCTTAACCGCCTTATGATGACTTTCCCTAGGGGAAGTTTGAAATCTAGCACACATGCATACACTGAACATGATGTCTGGTCTAGATGCACAAAGATAAAGCAACGAACCAATCATAGAGCGGTAAATAGATGGGTCGATAGGAATACCATTTGTGTCTTCAGTGAGTGCAATTTTGGTTGGCATGGGTGTCTTGCATGGACTAGCATCAGACATGCCAAACTTCTCTAGGATATCCTTGAGGTATTGTGCTTGAGACAAGAAAATTCCTTCTTGAAATTGTTGAATTTGAAATCTGAGAAAGAACTTCAAATCCGCATTGAGTGACATTTCAAAATTCTTGGTCATTGAAGCCGCAAACATCTTGCACAAATGAATGTTAGGAGAACCAAAAATGATATCATCTACATAGATTTGGCATAAGATCAAATCACCCTTGTCCCTCTTAGTACAAAGAGTGGGATTGATCACCCCTCTCACAAAACCATCATCGAGTAAAAACTTCTTAAAATGATCATACCAAGCACGAGGTGCTTGTTTGAGGCCATACAAAGCCTTATGAAGTTTATACACATAGTCTTTGTGATATGGATCAATGAACCCAGGTGGTTGTGACACATATACTTCTTCTTGTAGAGGACCGTTAAGGAAAGCACTCTTCACACCCATTTGACGTAAATTAAAACCACTGAAAGCGGCATAAGCAAGTAAGATGCGAATGGATTCAAGACGGGCAACGGGGGCAAAGGTCTAACCAAAGTCCAAACCTTCAACTTGTGAGTACCCTTGTGCCACTAACCTTGCCTTGTTATGGATGATTACACCATTCTCAGCTTGCTTGTTCTTGCAAATCCATTTTGTTCCAATGACTTTGTGCTCGGTAGGTGGCCTCTTGACTAATGACCACACTTGGTTGCATTCAAAACTGTTCAACTCTTCTTGCATAGTAACGAGCCAATCATTGTCCATCAATGCATCTTGTACCTTGAGGGGCTCAACACCAGACACAAACGAGAAGTGAGCACAAAAGTTTGTCAAAAGTTTATGAGTGACTCTACCTTCCGATATGCCGGTGAGAATTTTTCCAACATCAACACGACCGGCAACTCGAGGCATGATGGAGGTTAGAGTTTCTCGAGGATCAACTTCATGTCCATCATCCACGTCCTCAACATATGGATCATTAATGTGTGGTGGAAGATCTTCTTGTTCATATTGCATTTGTTGAGGTTCATCATCAATGATTGGACTTTCTTGTTCTTGCCCTTGATGATGATCTTGTTCTTGAAGATTATCATGAAGAGGAACTTGATCATCTTCTTGTACTTGGACTAAGGGCATCGGTTGAACAATAGGAGGTTGTGGTGGTATGGGTGTTGAAGTAGTTTGATGATGTGTGAAACTTCCATCTTCTTCTTCATCATCATGAGGTTCTTGTTCCATTGGAAGAAGTGCACCAACACCCATGGTCAAAATATCTTGAGAGGAATTTTCTTCACCTACATCACTTAGATCAACTTGCTCCCCACGGGAGCCATTAAATTCATCAAACACCACGTCACAAGTTTCTACAACACATCCATTGGATTTGTTGTAGACTCTATAGGCATGAGAGTTTGATCCATAGCCAACAAATATGCCCTCAATTGTTTTGGATTGAAATTTTCCTAACCATTTTCTTTTGTTGAGGACCAAAATACACGAAAGTACTTGACATTTGGCTTGTTCCTAGTTAGGAGCTCATATGGAGTCTTTTCCAATATAGTGCGGAGGAAGAGCCGGTTTGATGCATGGCATGCAGTGTTGACAGCTTCGGCCCAAAAACTATGTGGTGACTTGTACTCATCCAACATGGACCTTGCCATCTCCACAAGTGTACGGTTCTTCCTTTCGGCTACACCATTTTGCTGAGGAGTGTATGGAGCTGAATATTGATGCTCAATCCCTTCATCACTAAGGAATTATTCCAAGGTATAGTTCTTGAACTCAGATCCATTGTCACTTCTTATTGCCAAGATTTCTTTGTCAAACTTGCATTGTGCTTTCTTGGCAAAATCAATGAAGGTGATCTTCGTCTCGTCCTTGGACTTGAGGAAAAACACCCATGTATATCTTGAGTAATCATCAACAATGACAAGTCCATACTTTTTCCCACCAAGACTATCCCATGAAGGAGGCCCAAAAAGATCCACATGAAGGAGCTCCAGAGGCCTTGAAGTAGACACAATGTTCTTGGGTGGGTGCTTTGATTGATGTTGCTTCCCGGCTATGCATGCACTACACACACGATCTTTCTCAAAAGAGACATTGGTTAGTCCAAGGATGTGATTCCCCTTTAAGAGATCTTGAAGATTTCTCATGACGACATGGGCTAGCCGGCGATGCCACAACCACCCCATGTCGGCCTTGGCCATTAGACAAGTTGCATGGAATGTGCTCTCTTTTGAGAAACCAACCGTATAAAGGTTGCCATCCAACTCTCCAACAAAGGCCACTTCGAGAGTATCTCTCTTAAAGACTTTCACATCCATTAGTCCAAAGAGTGTATCATAACCAACAGAAGCCAATTGGCGAACAGAAAGCAAATGGTATTTAAGGGATTCGACAAGCATGCCATTTGCAAGAGACATGTCATTTGTGATAGCCACCTTGCCCAACCCGAGTACCTGTCCTTTTGAACCTCCACCAAACATAATACTCATGAATGGTTGAATAGCTTCCATGAAATCGTAGAGCAATTTGCTATCTCCGGTCATATGATTGGTGCATCCACTATCAATCACCCATTTTACTCCACCAGAGAAGGCAACCTACACATAGTTATGACTTGGTTAGAGGCACCCATTTTGCAATGGGACCTCTAAAGTTAGTCACATGGGTCTTAGGGACCCAAATAGCATAGAATCGGAATGCATTTCGAGGACCAACAAATTTTGCATAAACTTCTCCATCCTTAGTCTTACGAAGAACATAGGATGTAGGCATGAACTCTTTTGGCTTGTTGAGAGTGGGCATGCCCCTTGTGGCCTTCCCACTAACAACCTTACCTTTCTTCTTGTTCCCTTCTCGCACAAATGTTTCCTTTAGAGGGGTTGTGCACTTTTGAGAGGACGTCTTCTTCTTGCTTGTGCTTGGGTCATACCCGAGTCCCTCTTTGGCAAACACCTCACTGTGTTGGCTCAATACCTCATTAAGGTTCTTTTACCCTTGAGCACATGTCATGATACTTTCTCGATTTGAGCCTTGAGGAAGCGATTTTCCTCAAGAATAGATGCTAGATCACTACTAGAGTTAGTAGTAATCAACATTGATAATAGGAGAAGAGTAAGCCTTGGCTAGAGTTTCAAGATAAGTAAGTTTGAGCGTCTCAAAACTCTTTGTAAGAAGGGTGAGCTCTTATTCCTTAGTCTTGAGGGACACGGATAGAAGCTCACAATCCTTAGAGAGAGAAGCATGAGACTTCACAAGCTTACTTTTATCATTCATCAACTCTTCGCAAGAGTCAATAGCCTTTTTCAAGGAGGCAAGATCTTTAGTATGAACATCAATGTTTGCACCAATTTTTAAGCATAGTTCATCATTTCGTGCTTCCTCATATTGGACTTCCGCTCAAGGATTTCATAATTTTCCTTTTCCTCGGTGACGAGGGTTTCGAGTTCCTTAATACTGATGGTGTGCTTACTCATCATCTCCATAAGATTACAAAACATAGTGAGCTTATTTCCTTTTAGGGAGCACATGAACTTATTAAGTTTTGCAAGCATAGGATCATCTAGATCATCATCCTCATAACTATCCTCCGCATCAAGATACTCATCATTAGGAGTAGAAGGAGTGAAAAGAGGAGGATTTGATCATGGGGTTACCTTGACCTTGTCAGGAGAGCTTTGGTCCTCTCCATCTTCTACCACAGACTTTGCCATAGGCACTTGTGAGCGTTGCCCTTGTAGTATTTCATGTAGTTGTAGGTGACCACATCACCACTCTTGTTCACTAACCTCAAAGTGTTTTGAGGGTCTTGAGCAACTCCGGCAACACCACTAACATCATCTGGATCGGATTCTTCTTGAGCAACCATTGCTTTCCCATCTCTCTTCTTGATCTTGGAGTTCAAAGGATTTGGCAGCTTCTTCTTGGGAAAGGTCTCGAGAAACCTTGGTTTATCCTCTCTCTTCTCATAAGGGCACTCGTTGGAGAAGTGGTTGGTTTCTTCACAGTTTTTAGCATTTTCTTACTTGCTTCTTTTGAAATCTTCCCTCGAATTTTCCTGCGCTAAACTTCTTGACAAAGAGAGCCATGTCTTCATATGAAGGGCCCTCATCAGATTCAATCTCATCACCATCTTCATCATCGTCATCTTCTTCTTCTTCTTCACTTTGCTCATCTTCACCTACATGCTTGGCCTTCAATGCAAGATTGATCTTTGATGTTGGAGTACCATGCATGGCAAGATGTTTTGTGGCATTTGCCTTTGACTCTTCAAATAGTTGGAAGGTGGATATGATGTCATCTGTAGTGATTTCCTTGAAGGCATGGTGTTGTCTTATGTCCCACACCATTTGATGGTGATACGGGGCAAGAGCATGAAGCAACTTATCCACAAGGAATCGCTTAGTCATGTTGAATCCATCTTGTGTCTTGTCACACTCACACGACTCAGTGTCAGCGATGAGAGTCATGAGACGCTCAAGGAGTTGATTAGGGGTTTCACCTTTCTCCATATAAAAGTTTTGCAATTGCCCCTTGGCAATTTCATATTGAGCACTCCGGAGGGTGGAGGTACTAGTCTTGGATCTTATAATACTTTCCCATAGTTCCTTGGCACTTGTGATGTGTATGAACAGTCTCCTCTGCTTTTCAACCATACCTCTCCTTATACACATGGTTGCAGTGTCATTGAGATTCTTGTCATAAATTTCTCTTGGTGTAGGATTCTTTGGATCAACCACATGGTAACCATACTCCAAGATCTCCAGCATCTCATCATTTCCATATCGAAGATGAACCTGCATAGCAACTCTCCACAAGGCAAAATCGGAAGTGACATCAAGTAAAGGAGGTTTGCCTTGAGGATTATATTTTGGTTTCTCAACCTGGGGTCTTGCATAAAGCCAAGGAACAATGGAGTGTTCATTGCTAGGAGGTTGTTGACCAAGTGACGGAGCAGGCACAGTTGGCCTCGAAGCCACACCACGCGAGAGTGGTGCGAGCACCGTGGACAACGTGGCTAATCTCATTTGGACCAAGACTTCAAGTGAAGCATCATGCTCCTCTTTTTGCTTAGCAAGGGCCCGTTCTAGATCCTCAGAAGTAAAGGACTTGACTTCAGAAGAAGCCTTGCCTTTATCCTTTGGATCTTCAACAAGGGGAGTCCCATCGGGGTGCATCTCACTCTAGGGCGGTTAAGCCACAAGAATAGAGCACGAGGATCTGATACCAGTTGAAAGGATCGAGATGGACCTAGAGGGGGGTGAATAGGTACAATTACAAATTTTAATTATTACTTAGCAATTTTAGGCAATAATGCGGAATTTGAAGGTGAGCCTAACAAGTGCAAGTGTAGTACTAAGTACTAAGCAAGTAACACGAGTACGTAAGTAAGCAAGCACAATATGATATAAGTAAGTGCTAAGAGACAAGTAACCACAAGTAGAAAGTTAGGGTTAGGAATAACCGCAACTCCGAGAGACGAGGATGTATGCCGATGTTCACTTACTTGGAGGGAAGCTAGTCACCATTAGAGAGGTGGATGTTACCACGAAGGCACACCAATGCCACGAAGGCTCACCCTATTCTCCCTTTGAGACAACACCATGGAGGCGTTTCTCAACCACTAGTGGTAGACCATGGGGTGGTCTCCAAACCCTCAAAAACTTTTCTGGGGCTAATCACAAAGGTCGATTCCTCTCCGAAAGACTCCTACCGCCTAGGAGTCTCCAACCTCCAAGAGTAATAAGAACGATGGGGAAAAGCTCAAGACTTGCTCAAATCACGAATTCCTTTGGTGCAAAGAAGGGGAAGGAGTGGATCTATCACTTGATTGGAGAACTTCTCTCAAATGTTCCCAAATCACTTGGGGATCTAGGATTTGGTGTAGAGGATTGAGAGAGAGAGAGTGAAAAGTTTTCTTGGCAAGCTCAAAGTGAATGGTCAACCGCATCCCGTGGAAGGGAGAAGCCTATATATAGTGGGTGTGGAAAAAGTAACCGTTTTGAGCCCCATAAGTGCACAGAAGAGGTCGGATGTCCGGACAGCACCGGACGTCCGGTGGCACAAATATCTCCGGACGTCCGACAACTATCGGTCGTCCGGCCGCTGGGAACACATAAGCCACGAACCAGCACACAACACCCGGATGTCCGAGACATGCCGGTCGTCTGGAGACCGGACGTCCGGAGAGGCTCGGAAATCCGTAAATATTCTTCTGTGGAGGAAATACCGGACATCAGAGACGTGTCGGTCGTCCGGAGACCGGATGTCCGGAGAGGCTCGGAAATCCGTGAATATTGTTCTGTAAGAGAAACACTGAACGACCGTAGAGAGCCGGACGTCCGGACAGCTGAGAGGGATCAGACGTCCATAGAGTACCGGATGTCCGGAGAAAAAAACTGGAGTTGGTGGGTTTGAGCAAATCTTTCCCTAGATCCAATGATCCCCTCTTAATAGTGCGGGATCCCTATACTCAAGACCAAACCGTAAACAAAGCGAAGGCTAATGTCTTGTATCTCCGATCTTGAGTTATATGCATTTGTCCCTAGTCATGATCCACACACGGCCTTTGAGACATAATCCTGAGATATACTTGATAAACATGATTAGTCCCAACATGCATGTTGTCATCAACATGCAAATTATGACTAAGGACATGATTGCACTTTCAACCATATTTTCACTAGAGGTTTCTCTCTTAAAAATAGCATACGGCGGGTAAACTAATTACTATTGGGCAATTAACAGAAAAGCGAATTAACATGACGATATCCAAGGCAATGATCATGTATATAAGCATCATGCCTGAGGCAAGTTGACCGAAACGATTCTACATCTACTACTATTACTCCACACATCGACCGCTATCCAGTATGCATCTAGAGTATTAAGTTCATAAAGAACGGAGTAACGCCTTAAGCAAGATGACATGATGTAGACAAAGTAAAATCACGCATGAATAAACGCCATCATTTTATCCTTAATGGCAACGATACATGTATGTATCATTTCCCTTTCTGTCACTGGGATTGAGCACCGCAAGATCGAACCCATCACAAAGCACCTCTCTCATTGCAAGAAAAATCAATCTAGTTGGCCAAACCAAATCAATAGATCAGAGAGAAATACGGAGCTATATCAATCATGCATAAAGGAGTTCGGAGAAAACTCAAATATTTCATGAATAAATATGATCATAAACTCAAAATTCATGGGATCCCAACAAACACACCACAAAAAGTCATTACATCGGATATAACTCCAAGAATATCGAGGAAAACATTGTAGTGAAGATCAAAGAGAGAGAGAGAGAGCCATCTAGCTACTAACTATGGACTCATAGGTCTATTGTAAACTACTCACACATCATCGGAAGGGCAGCAGGGATGATGTAGAGCCCCTCCGTGATCGAATCCCCCTCCCACAAAGCACCAGAAAAGGCCTCCAGATGGGATCTCTCGAGAACAGGAACTTGAGATGGAGGAAAAAGTATTTCATGGACTCCTCTTTTGGTTTCCAATTTTAGAGAATTTATAGAGGCAGAGTTAGGCCAAATGGAGTCATGTGGGCCCCACAAGCCACCAAGGAGCGCCCTACCTCCTAAGTCCCTGGTGCCTCGTGGGCCACTGCTCCAATTTCTTGTCCCCTCCTGAAGCTTACAGGGTCTCTTATGTCAAGAAACGAATCTCCAAAAAGTTTCGTGGCATTTGGACTTTGTTTAGTCTTGATATTTTGAAAAACCAAAATCGGGCAAAAAATAACAAGCGGCCTTTGGGCACTAAGTTAATAGGTTAGTCCTAAAAAAAGATATATATATATATATATATATATAATTGCTTGTAATTTATATAAAAACCAAGATTGATACTATAATAGCATGGAACAATCAAAAATTATAGATACGTTGGAGACGTATCATGGCTCTAACCCGCACATCGTTAACTTGAAGTTTCTTCTCTTGTGCTTCAAAGAAATGTCAGGGCTCAACATTAGTTTCGACATGAGCGAGGTGATAGTCATGGGTTACTTTGAGTGTCGGTGTCAAAACCGGCGGATCTCGAGTAGGGGGTCCCGAACTGTGCGTCTAGGCGGATGGTAACAGGAGACAAGGGACACGATGTTTTTACCCAGGTTCGGGCCCTCTCGATGGAGGTAAAACCCTACTCCTACTCCTCCTTGATTAATATTGATGATATGGGTAGTACAAGAGTGGATCTACCACGAGATCAGAGAGGCTAAACCCTAGAAGCTAGCCTATAGTATGATTGTTGTTCGTCCTACGGACTAAAACCCTCCGGTTTACATAGGCACCGAAGAGGGTTAGGGTTACACAAAGTCGGTTACAATGGTAGGAGATCTGCATATCCGTATCGCCAAGCTTGCCTTCCACGCCAAGGAAAGTCCCATCCGGACACGGTACGAAGTCTTCAATCTTGTATCTTCATAGTCCAGGAGTCCGGCCAAAGGTGATAGTTCAGCTGTCCGGACACCCCCTAATCCGGGACTCCCTCAGTAGCCCCCGAACCAGGCTTCAATGGCGATGAGTCCGGCGCGTAGATTGTCTTCGGCATTGCAAGGCGCGTTCTTCTCCAAATCCTGTGTACCTGTTGAAGAGCGTCCGGCTTCTCGTAAATATTGCGCTCCTTGGCTTCCACGCCCAATAATGGCCATCTTCCACGTGTTGAACGAATGCAAAAAGGCAGGGTATTTTTACATTTACCCCCCTAGCTGCGCAAATGAGCTGCCTATAAAGGAGACGAGGATCTAGATCCGAATCACACCATCCTCCCTTCACGAGCATTCATCAGAGCGCATCTGACAGAAATCCATTCCATCATGGACAGTCGACTCGGCTCCTCCTCTCACCCTCCCAGCCCTCAGCCTGGAGATTGGGAGAGATGCTTCATCCCGCACAGCGAGTTAGTGACGCTCCAAACCAAGGGATTTCTTCCCCCAGCCTTCATGGTTCCGGTTCGAGCCGGACTCGCCACCTATAAGGCGGAAAGCAAGCGGAGGCATCCCGGCCCCTCAAGGAGGCGGGTATGCCTTGTCCCTTATTTGATAAGAGGGCTCGGATTTCCAATTCATCCGTTTCTTCGGGGCTCCTAGAGTTCTACGGCCTCCAGTTGCACAACCTTACGCCTGCCTCCATTTTGCATATTGCGGGCTTTGTGGCCCTTTGCGAGCTGTTTTTGGGCATCGAGGCTCATTTTGCACTGTGGAAGAGCCTTGTTCCCCGTTCTCAAGAGGGGTCAATATATCAAGTGGGCGGAGCCGAACTATGGCGCATCGCTGGGACCGGATATCTATCCAGAACCCCGAAGAAGGCGTCCGAAGACTGGCCTTCAGAATGGTTTTATATAGAGGATGTCCCCCTACCGGACCCTTTTCGGATCGGCCTCCCTGAGTTCAATGATGCTCCTTTGAAGAAATGCCTAAGTTGGCGTCCACCGAGCCCTCAGAAGGAAAATGACAGGGACGTCCTTTACCTGATGAGCCGAATTAGGTTGTTAGCTCATTCCGGACTGACCATGATTGGGGTCATGGCCACATGCATTATCTTGCGGGGGTGTAGCCGCTCGATATAGAGCCACCCATGTGGGATTTCAGCGGGAGGATGATGCCACTGCTGCGGCCGTGAGGGGCGGGATCGGTCGCCGATCGATGAAGATCTTGTCCGCATTGTACAAGGGAGAAGAGGAGGAATTTCTCGCATCAATCCGCGGGACGGATTTTCTATGTACAATCCTCCAAGCTGGGTAGCGGACATTTCTTTTGCCCATCGATCCATATTCCCATAGTCAAGTATCTCATTTTGCGATTTCGACGAGGAGGCTGCGCCAGCCGTAAGGGATATAAACAGCCGCCTCCACAACCCGAGGATCCGGAGCGGTTCCTCGATCCGACCTCCCAAGAGGATCCGGACATATCGGTGGAGCTGATTGATGGGGTATTTCACCTGGCGAGCATCGATAATGCCTTGGTCGCCATTACGGCCGATTACCCCGAATACTTCCGGCCTCACAGTGGCGAGACGAAGTCCCAATACTTTGAAAATGACCCATCCGTGCTTATTTTTAATCACCGTATACCAATGGTGTTTCACGGGAAGTCCTTGAGGCGGAAGGCCGAACTGCGGCGGCTAGTCGACAAGGGACAGCAAGGCCAAAGAGTGAAAAAAGTGCAGTCCGGATTGAGACGCCGGCAAGAGCGGTATGGCGTGTTATCTTACTCCCGAGTTTTATTCCGGAAGGCATACTAACACTTGTGCTCTTTTTAGGAAAAAAGCTTTCACGAGCTATATCCGGAGAGGTTGCCCATCGAGCCTCCGTCGGCCGAGGCTCAACGCCGAGTCGAAGCGGAGGCGGACACGAGGCGTCGTCGGACGCTCCTCCGACAGAGGAAGCCGGCAGGTTATCTCGCCACCAATTCGAGGTGGAAGTGCCATGAATCACGAGCATCGCCAGACGGTTCTTCGTGGCGCATGTTTCTCCCGAGGCATTGGATGCCTTCAATTCGGGAGATCGCACCTCCGTGCCACTCAAAATGGTCTAGCGAGCCACGGAGCGATATGTAAAAGACATCTGGTGAGAAAATTTGTGATTATATCGCGGTAGCCCCTGAGACTTGAAAAAGTTAGAATAACTGATTTAAGGATCATTTATTATGCAGGATCTTACAGAAAAGAATACCCAACTGTCCTAGGAGCTGGATGAGTGCAAAGCCCAACTTGAGGCCGCACTAGTCGCGGCGGGGGAAGCCAAAGAGACCCCCTCTGGTAATTTATGCTTCAAAAGATAAGTAGTTTGTGAAGTGCGGCATGTGT
Source organism: Aegilops speltoides (assembly GCA_021437245.1). NCBI lineage: Eukaryota > Viridiplantae > Streptophyta > Magnoliopsida > Poales > Poaceae > Aegilops > Aegilops speltoides. The sequence continues at coordinate 244,948,753 of CM038141.1, forward strand.
ATAAGTCTGACAATAACATTGCAGATGGCGCCGGGGTAGATCCGGACAAGCAAAAGCTCTTGCACCGGTTAAAGGCCGGCGAGAACGTGCTTACGAGGGTGAGGCAGGAGAAAAATAATCTCCAAGATGCCAATACCCAGCTGGGTGAGGAACTAAAGGATGTTCGTGCCCGGTGTCGACTCCGATTAAGGAGAATCGGCGGCTTCAACGCGGCATGTTTAGTAAGTGCTTGAGCGAACTTTGAAAAAGAGTTCGGCAAGGAAGTCGACTAACGAGTTATGTGCGTAGGTATGCTCACAGTGCGTCTGCGGAGAAATGCCGGTTCTACGGGTGACCTTCTTCGAGCTCTTACAACCGCGCGAGCGAGTTCGACGGTGATGAAAGGCGTCGCCCGAGCCTTGTGGCCGTCTGTCTCCTGCCGAAGGCCTTGGAGAGCTTGCGAGAGAGGCTTGGGGCGCAGTGGCGCTTCCGATTATGGAAGATATCGGCTGCCGTCAAAGCGCCAGGAGGCTGGGCCATGGTGAAGCAGCGGTACACAAAGGCTGAGCCAAATCACATGGCGAGTCGGACTGTGGGGCCCGATGGGAAGGAGATCCTGTGAGCTTAGTGTACGGCCAAGTAGAGTTGGCGCAAAGTATTCAGCGGGGATGTAAACTAGACAGCCTATTAGATGGCATTGAAGAGAATCTGATCGGTCGAATTGACTATGTAATTTAAGATGACATGTAAAATCCCTTCTAGCGGATTGTAGACCGTTTGTCATAGCGGACCTTTTCGCTTCAACCTCGGGACCCAATAGTCCGGAGTGTGTCCGAATACCCTCGCGGTTATATAAGAACCGGGGCATGCGTCGAGACCAGGCGTAGGGGTCATTAGTGCTTTATCAGACAAGTGCCCAACTAGTTATGTTATATTACATGGTTAGTAAGAAACATCTTCCAGGGAGAATAGTTCCGTTAGGGGTTCCTTTCCCTAGGAGGCATGCCCTAAAGTGCATGTCCGGACTGCAATAAAAAAGCAGAAAAACTTCTGGGGGCAGATAAATAAATACGTAAGAAATCGTCTTTTAGTTCATCGACCGAATATTTCCTTAAGAACGCTAGCTTTCGGCTTCACCCAGTCTGAGGTACACATCCGGCTGACCCGGCAGTAACAATCGTAGAGTTGCTCCCTTTACCACCTAGCCGAACAATCGAGAACGTAGGGGTAAGCACAGGAGCTAGGCAACCCAGCTTGGCCAAAACTTAAGTCATATTGATGCATATAATGGTGAATAATAGGTACATGCGGAAGTGTGACACATGTGTTGGGCATGAAGCCCGTATAACTAAGCTTCTATTAAAGAAGCCCCCAGGTATAATGAGCGCGGATAGCGCGTCAAGTGTGGGCGAACAAAGCGCGAACGAGCTTTCAAAGGCTGTAAGAGAAAAGGAGGGAGAAGGGGAGAAATATAAGATAGCTACTGTATAAAATATAGACGAAGGAAGGAGACAAACTCAAAATCCGGCGCTAGGCGTAGAATCTTCAGAGATGGGCTGCGTTCCATGGGTTCGGCTCGAGTCGGTTATCCGATGCATTTCGCAGACGGTATGCTCCGCCGGTCAGGACTTGGTCGATGATGAAGGGACCTTCCCATTTGGGCTTGAGTTTGTCCTTTTTCTTGTCCGGTAGGCGTAGAACTAAATCGCCAACATTGTAAGTTTTGGCCTGTACTTCTCTGCTTTGATATCTTCGAGCCTGCTGTTGATAGAATGCGGAACGGGCTTTTGCCACGTCACGCTCCTCCTCCAAGGCGTCCAAATTGTCCTGCCGATCGAGCTCGGCTTCTCTTTGTTCGTACATGCGCACGCGAGGTGAGTCATGAATTATATCGCAGGGCAAAACTGCATCTGCGCCGTATACCATAAAGAATGTTGTGAATCCGGTAGTGCGATTCGGCGTGGTTCGCAGCCCCAGTCTGGTCGACCCCTCTAAAGGTGTGTTAGATTCCTTGAGGGACTGCACTAGTCTGGGTTTGATGCCGCTCATGATTAGACCATTTGCTCGCTCGATTTGACCGTTAGTTTGAGGGTGATAGACTGAAGCATAGTCGAGCTTGATGCCCATGTTTTTGCACCAGAGTTTGACCTCGTCGGCCGTGAAGTTCGTGCCATTATCAGTGATGATGTTGTGGGGGACGCCGTAACGGTGTACGACCCCTGATATGAAGTCTATCACTGGTCCGGATTCGGCCGTCTTAACAGGTTTGGCCTCTATCCATTTGGTGAATTTATCCACCATGACCAGTAGGTACTTTTGCTTGTGGGTTCCTCCTTTAAGGGGTCCAACCATGTCAAGCCCCCAGATCGCGAAGGGCCAGGTGATGGGTATAGTTAATTATCCGGCGTGCCGAACACCACATGCAGTGTGATTTTTCCTGTACAACATGCTTCTCGATTGGGGATTATTCCTCTAAAGGTTGTGCTGCTTCGCTCAATGCGGCTCCAGTCTATTTCCATTTTTCTGAGGGTTTCCTCGTAAATGAGGTTCAATCCGCTGCCACCGTCCATGAGTACCTTGGTAAGGCGAAGCAAATCCACTATTGGATGAGGACCAATGCGGTGGTGCTCGGGCTGTTCGAATTTAGGTTAAATCCTTGGCATTAAAGGTAATAGCCGTGTCCTCCATGGGTTTATTGTTGCTACTTGGTAGACTTCGCAAGGCTGTGGAGTGTTCGTTTCGCATATTATCGATGCAAAAGTCTCAAGACTATTAATACCGTCTTGGTATCCTTGGGCTGGTGCTCACGGGTTAGAAGCTCTTCGCCACTTTTGGCCACTGCCGTAGTATCAACATGCTCTAAGGCTATGAGTTGGAGTGGCGCCCTCTGTACTATGAATTTTGCGAGGTCCATTGAGCCATCCTTCGATCGGTTCCATGCCCTATAGAGGGTTTTTGCTTTTTGGTATTTAACCCAGGTGCCTCGCGATGATGCACCCTTTTATTTCGAACTGGGGTTGTATTCAGGGCCGGATTGTCCCAAAAATTGATTTCGGTTTTCCAGGCACTTTCCATCGCACAGTACTTTCGTACTATGGATGCCAAGTCAGCGAAGCGTGTAATTTCACAATGACTTACGACGTTGAGGATTCCCTTGTCTGTGCAATTATTGCAGAAGAATGAAATTGTGTCCTCCTCACGGCAATCCTTTGTCCTGTTCATGACCAGGAGGAATCTGGCCTAGTAATGGTGTACTGTTTCTGCGGGCTCTTGCCGGATTTGGGATAGATCGCTTATGTTTCGATGGGCGGGTGGAATTAAATTCGGAACCCCGTACAATCTAAGACTCAGGGGCCAAGAAGTTTCCGAGCTTGGAAGCTTGGGTTCTTGGATGTTGTCCAATGAATCTAGCTCGCTCCCTGACTTTAGGTTCAGGGCTTGAGTGACGTCCTCCCCTCCGTGGGAATCCGGCATGGAGGGATCGGGAATCCGGACATAGCTAGTCCTTACAATAGAGGAAGGGTCGCCGTATTGTTCCTCAACCACGACAACGTGGTGGGTAACCTGGGGAGAGTTGATCTCTCTCAGATCGGGTTTAGGCCCAATCTGATCGCAGTCTGTAGCGACTCCCAGGGCGGCGATGCGATCCAAGAGCTCATTTAAGGAAGAGAGCTCCATCGGATCTAACTGCTTGGCGAGTTCCGAGTTAACGTGAAGATTGCTTTCGATGACCCGAGAAGTCATCGTCGGCGCGGTGGCCGAACAGGCGGTCATAAGAAAGCCGCCTAGCCGGAGAGTTTGGCCAATGGCCAAAGCTCCTTTAGCAAGAGTGCCGTCTTTAAAGACGGGATGAGGCATCCTTCCTGATGGCGATGGCACAGAGGAACTCTCAATGAAAGCACCAATGTCGGTGTCAAAACCGGCGGATCTCGGGTAGGGGGTCCCGAACTGTGCGTCTAGGCGGATGGTAACAGGAGACAAGGGACACGATGTTTTTACCCAGGTTCGGACACTCTCGATGGAGGTAAAACCCTACTCTTTCTTGATTAATATTGATGATATGGGTAGTACAAGAGTGGATCTACCACGAGATCAGAGAGGCTAAACCCTAGAAGCTAGCGTATGGTATGATTGTTGTTCGTCCTACGGACTAAAACCCTCCTGTTTATATAGGCACCAAAGAGGGTTAGGGTTACACAGATTCGGTTATAATGGTAGGAGATCTGCATATCCGTATCGCCAAGCTTGCCTTCCACTCCAAGGAAAGTCCCATCCGGACACGGGACGAAGTCTTCAATCTTGTATCTTCATAGTCCAGGAGTCCGGCCAAAGGTGATAATTTGGCTATCCGGACACCCCCTAATCCGGGACTCCCTCATTGAGCCTGAGCAGCAACTGGCCGTGGACAACCTAAATTGCAGGTGACCTCCTTCCCCATCATGTAATTTGGAATGCCCATCATTAACGTGAAGGTTCTAGTGCGTTCGACCATCTCATGGGGAAGGTCGCCGCACTGGGCTAAACCTTGGTGTGGACGTTTTACCTCCAAGGTAAGTAAGATTGTCTTTATTGATTCTAATCTCTCTAGTCTGCCAATGTATATGATAGGGATGTATATTTTCCCGGAGGGAGTGCATGGTTCATTAGATAAAGAGTTTTCCCATTTTTTTGGCAAGCGATGAACAAAATCCATAAGTACCACATGGTGAAGTGGGACGACCTCCGCTTGCCCAAGGATATGTGTGGGTTGGGTATCCTGGCATCCCTGCGGATGAACGTTGCCCTCGTGCTTAGTAGGGTTTCGCAGATCATCCTCGGCGAGGGGGATTACAACTGCAGCTTATTCAGGCAAAGTACCTTTGGGGCGACCGCATGGAGGGTCCCAGTTTTGGCGGTCGATCTAAAAGATCAAACATGAGATTTTTCTGGGGCTGGCCTTCTCGATTGGGAATGGCTGATGGGCCTTGTTTTGGTTAGATAGTTAGGTGGATGGAATCCCTCTTTGCACGGGGTTCCCTGACTTGTTTTGCCATCTGTGTGAATCTATTGCTATTAGTCTTAGAGGCGGTCCAAAATGGACAATGGAACATATTGTTTCGTCGTTCATTTCACCCGGTGGAGGCGTTAGAGTGGTCCAATGACCCTCACTCTACGCAATGGCTTCTTTGTCCCTCGGGAGATTTTTCTGTGGCCTTAGCTTATCATGCGATGTGCCGGCGACCGACGATTCAGTGTGTCGCGCCCCATTAGAAGGTGCCTCTCCCTTTGAAGATGAAATTTGTTGTCTAGCAACTGTTGAGGGGTCGCCTCCTGACTGGGACAGAGGTGCTCAAGCGGCACACCCCGGGTAATGGGTTGTGCCCCTTGTGTGGTGTTTTAGAGAATGGGACCCACATCCTCTTCTCCTGCACGATGGCTAGATCGTTGTGGAGATTTGTCCGTGAGGCCCTCGGGACTGATTGGGAGGCGGCGGATCTTGCCAGCTTCCTTCAGGCCAGAGCAATGCAGACCGGAAGACAAAGATGCCTATTCTGGTTGCTACGCTTAATAAGATGGCGATTGAGAGGATCTTTCCGCGACGCACATGTGACTCTTTCTTCATATTTCTTGCATTCCTGCAACACTGGAACTCGCTGGCTAGACAGCGGGAACGGGAGCGCCTAGGGCGGATGCTGGATGCGTTACATGATACGGCTCGTCGGCTAGCTTCGTCGGCAACCTCTTGACGTGGTGACCACTTGGTGGTCTTGTTTTATGCTTTCTCTTTTGTTTCTTTGGGCTTACTTGTGTTATAGCCCCAACGGACTATGTGTGGCGGTATGTTACTACTCTTTGAGTTGGACTGGTTGGTTGCTTTATTTATAAAGCGGGATGGAAGTCTATTTCAAGAGAACCAAGAAAGCTTCCTCCTAGTAGGATCTTTTAATTCCCTATCCATCACAGCCCTCACCCCGCTTGTACAAGTTTATCCGATTTTCTAGGGTTTTTATTCGACGTCTCACCTCACCTTAGATCCCGCACAAAAAAGACAGTAGAAAAGAAAATCGGGGAAACCAACCCACCCACGCAAAACCAGCCGGCAAAAAAGTCCCGACAACCAACAAAAAACTCCCGAGCCCACGTGCCCATGCAACGGTTGAAAAGAAAAACGCGTCGGCCCAATCCGATCGTTCCAAGATCGTCGCCTCCACGCGCGCTCCAAGCGTTGCAGCCCGAGGCCGCCATCGTTCTTCTATGCCAGCCTCGGTCCTCCAGCGGATCTCTGCTGATGGCCCCCTCAAGCGTGCCAAGGCCGACGAGGAGGCACCTGCAGACGAATACCAAGCCGAAGTGGCCGCGACCACATTGGTAATCTTAGATAATAAAAAATAACCAAAGATCAGATTCATGCGAAGAATTATATGGTAAAGACTCGTACAGTTGTCCCACTACCTTCGGTACGACAAATGCTGACTCAATATATTGGAATTTAGCTTCTCTTGACATATGAATTATTTTGGACCAGTATTGTCTTTGACATGCATAATCAAAGTTAATGGGTCTCATACGGCATCACATTATTAATAATAATTAACTATTGTAGTATTATTTGTCGGTATTTCTTATGATATATCATATATACAACTAGACAAAGAATATGAAGCTACAAAATGAAGTGTTATATTCTCTTATGTCCATAGGCTAGAGACATGGAATCAACAATTTTCTCTCTCATTGTAATGCACGTGTATATTTGTTACTTCCTCTGTCTCATAATATAAAAACGTTTCTCAAGCTTTGTTAGCTTAAATAATATTTTTATAATATGGAAAGGAGGAAGTATATGTATATAGTAAAAATAAAAGTTACTGCTGGTGGTGGGTATGAAAACCATGGAGCCGTCTCGTCCATCCGTCCGCCCCTCGCGCGCCTCCTGTCGCCACTCGGAATAGTAACGCGGATCGCGCATAAATAGTAAGCAGCCTGAGCCGTGGCACGGACCCGTCACGTTGTTATCACTAGGTCACAACACGCACGTACCTGCGCTCGCCGACGCGTGCTAGCTTCCAGCTGCTGCGCGCGTACGATGAGCTCGACCGGGCACGGTGGGATTCAGTGCCTCGCGCGTTCGATTCGACGTGCGCCAATGGATGGATAGACGGATCAGCCGAGCGCAACCGCAGAACACGTTGACTGATTTTCCGCGTCGGCATTATCCAGCGGCCAGCACGTACGTTGTACCTTCCACCTACATGGAATTCCACATGTTGTTTTTTTAGAAGAAGAAAAAAAATCCACATATAGCGACTGTTTTAATAGGACGCAATCGCTCATATACATGTGTATACATTCGCCCGTATGAACGCACCCACGCACACACTACACCTATGAGCACCTTCGCAAGACTGAGCCAGCATATCATCTTGAAATTTACGAAATCGTCGTACGCACCTCGTCGTCGACGGAAACGTCTCCTCCAACTAAATGCGCATCGCCGGAAATCCTGAAATAAATGCGAGCACCACGACTTGAACCCTGATGGACTGGGAAGAACACAATCCCTCTAACCATCCAACCACACACTACTAGGGAAAAGCCTATACACAGAATTTTAGCAGCAGCGCGGTTCAAAATAGAGCGCTGCTGCTAAATAGTTGTAGCGCGTGTCACGCAAACTCGCTGCTGATAAGGATTTAGCGAAGGCCTTTCGACCGAAACGCTGCTACAAATATCGACCGCGGTGTTCCCTAACTCTAAGTAGCGATGGCGATGCATAAAAACAGCGCCTCTTGCTAAGTAGGTAGTAATGTAGCCGCTTTCCTCGAGATAATCTTTGGTAAGTTTCAAATTGCCACAATTTTTGTGTCGATTAGCGATGGCGCCTTCATAAGCGCTTTGCTAAGTACTTAGCAGCAGTAGGCTTTTCTCTCCCGCTACTACTAACCCCACCAACCCAACACCTTTCCCCACGTCGTCCCTCTCTCCCCTCCTCTTTTCCCTTCCCCTACCTCCCCTCTCCTCTCTTCCTCCACCACATGCTCCCACTCTCACTCTTCTTCTTATCAATACTTCTCCCCCATTACTCTCTCTCTTCTCTATCCACCTTCTCTCTCTTCATTACTCCTACATAACTACACCACCTCCATTAATGCATTTCCTTTCTCTTTTTCCTTCCCCCTCCACTAGTTGAAGTTGTCTCCTTCCAAATTAGGTAGCTAGGTAGATGTAGGATTTAGTTAAGTGATCTATTTGCCCCCTAACTAGATCTATCTTCGTCAAGAAGAGCTTTGTGCACTTTTGATCTCCCTACAACATCATCTCCGGCCATCGAGATAGAGGTGATGAAAATTTCATGCTTTTGCAAAATGGAAATGTGTTTATGTGTGTGTGATATGTTTGTGGAAATTGTGTGTGTGGCATGAGTTGACGCTGCCAAATTGTGCTTTTGAGTTGCCTATGTTTTGCCGAAATGTCGATTTATTTCCGTTTCGGCGAATTCCGGGCAAACTCTAGATCCTTATATGTCCTATTTTTAGGGAAGGTCATGCCAATTTTTTTTATGACTTTGATGCATGCATGCATTTTCATAATCAATTTTTTTATTATTACCGTGCAGAGTTGACGATGGTTAGTGGAACGATGGTGGACAGGTGGTTGCGGTCGGCGGTGCAAGACATGAAAGAAAATAACCGTATAGAGGTTTTATGTCCGTGTCGAAAATGCAAAGGAATAGTTTGGCTCGACCCCCATGGCGATGGTGGGTGTCGAAGCGCTTTTGCTCATGACTGGTTTCATGGATGGCTATACTCGGTGGATAATTGAAGATGAGGATGCGATGTTGAGGATGCCGATAGGGCGAGCAATGATGACACGGGCAAGGCGAAGAGATGATCGATAATGACGGCGGGGAAGAGGCGGACATGGCGGCGGAGAAGGGGCGGACATGGCGGAGGAGAAGGGGCGGACATGGCGACGGAGAGAACGACATGGACTCCACGCAGCAGAGTTCGTCGGTACTAAGTTCAATTGTCTTGGGACCCTCATGTTCAAGCATTGCCGCAAGAGAGGCAATCTTGAGAGAGCTGCTTCTAGAGAGGAGGCTAAGCTGGAGCAAGCGGTGGTAGACTCGAACACTCCATTGTATGATGGTTGCAATCTGAGGTGACCGGTTGAGTTTCACGCTCCAACTCCTCGAAGACGAAGGCTAAAAACAAATGGACCGACACTAGCCTCGATGAGCATCTCAAGTACCTAAAGGATGTTCTTCCCGCGGGTAATCTATGTCCTACTAGTGTTGATGAGGCCAAGAAGATCGTGTGCCCTCTTGATCGCCACACGTTAGATACCATGCATGCATCAACGATTGCATAATTTATCGGAAGAAGCACGGAAAAAACAAGCTGTCCGGTGTGCAATGCTTCTCGATACAAGAAGGCCGGGAAGAAATGTCCCCGTAAAGTTGTATGGTACTTACCGATCACTCCCGTCTCAGAGGTATTTTGTAGATCCCAAGGAAGCAAAGCTAATCGCCGCACGCGGAGAGGAAGAAGCCCGACGATGGAGATGATCCGAAGCTGAGACACGTGAAGGATGGAAGCCGATGGAGAGCGTTGAACAGCTTCTATCGGTATTTTGAATGTGATGCAAGGAACATCGTGCTCGGCGCGTGTACCGATGGCATGAATCCGTTTGGCAACCAGAACACCAACCATAGTACATGGCCCGTGTTTGTATGGATGTACAACCTCCCCCCCGGTTGTGCATGAAATCGAAGTACATTCACATGAGCATGCTTATTCAAGGGCCGAAACAACCAGGAAATAATATTAATTTGTATTTGGGGCTACTTCAAGAGGAGTTAGACACGTTATGGAAAACACCGGCCAAGACATGGGACACCAGCAAAGGTGAGTATTTCAACATGAGAGCCATGCTGATCACGACAGTGCAGGACTATCTCGGTTACGGATATGTGGCAGGCCAGGTGTGCCATGGATATTGCGGATGCACGCGGTGCATGGATGATACAACGTCTCAGCAGCTAACGTCAAGGAAAGATGGCGGGTCTGGGAAAATCTTGTACATGGGGCATCGAAGATGGCTTGAACAGACGACCGTGGAGAAACCGTGGAGATCTATTCAATGGTCATGCTGAGCATTGAGGACCTCCGTAAGCGGAGCGGTGCGAAATCGATGAGCTGTTGAAAAGCTGGAAGGAGTGCCCGCGCCAGAAAGACGATGAGAAAGGCGCCGGAGCAGCTGCTGAAGGTATGGAAGACAAGGTCGATGTTTCGGGACTTGAGTCTTGGCACAAACTCGATACACCTCATTGCCTTGATCAAATGCATATCTGTAAGAATGTCCTTGAGAGCTTGCTCGCAACAGCGATGAACATGCGGATAAGACCAAGGATGGGCGAAGGCAAGAAAAGACTTGCAAGATTTGAAAATTAGGGAAGATCTCGCACATGCCGCCCGTAAAATGTCGACGAGACGAGAGCGGAGACAGAGGCACGGAGAAGAAGGGCAAGAAATTAAAGAAAGAGGATTATTGCCCCCCTCTTGCTTCACCTTAAGTCGGTGAGATCAATCAATTCTTTAAGTGCCTTACGGAGTGAAAGTTAGTTCGATTCTTGTGGCAAGATAAGCGGATATCTAGACACGGACAAGAAAAGGTTCAGCGAGATGAAGTCTCATGAGTGTCATGTGATGATGACGCAGATACTACTGTTGCCCTTAGAGGGATAATGGACAAGCACGTCCATGACACGCTTATTGGTCTCTGCAACTTTTTCGACGTCATCTCGAAAGTCGATCGGTGTGAAGCAGCTCCAAAGGCTACGAGGAAGAGATCGTTGTGATCTTGAATGAGCTTGAGATGTACTTCCGCCGCGTTCTTGACGTGATGGTGCATCTGCGTGTCCATATTGTGGATGACATAATAGACTGGGGCCGTCATTCCTGCACAACATGATGCCGTTTGAGAGGATGAATGGGATCATCAAAGGATTCGTTAAGTAACATGTCCCGTCCGGATGGAAGCATCGTCCAGGCTATTTGGCACAAGAGTGCATCTCTTTCGTGAGAATTTTCTATATGGCGCAGACCAGCCACCGGTGTTAGTGTTGGTTTGCCCGTTAACAAGCACGATGGGAGGCTCGAAGGAGATGGTCATTTGAACGGTCGCAGGAGGCTGCACGTGGCATACTTAGATCGACGCAGCGACTTTGTGACAGAGCAAACTTGGTAGTGCTACAACACCTAGACGAGGTAGATCCTTTCGTGGCACTTTGCACAAAGAAATTATCGCAAAGAAGTATCGTGACCGGGGGTATGCGGACGGACGCCGAAGTTACTAGAGAGCACAACTCCACTTTCTGCATTGGTTCAAAGAGCATATTATTGCTAATCCCGGAGGAGGGCTCTAAGGACGGATTGCTCATATCGCCTTAGCACATGGCCCTCGCCCAACCTCGTAACCTATCGGGCATATGATATCAACGGATACACGTTCTACGGAGGCAAAAGATATGGACGGTGATGATCGTAACTCGGGGTGACGATGGAATGCATGACCGGCGGCGACAACGCACAACCGAAGCGATTTTATGGAAGGGTCGAGGAGATCGGGAGCTTGACTACTCGATCTGCACAACACGACGATGTTCCGTGTCGGATGGGCTAAGAATGTCGAAGAGAAAGCGGATGTTCACTACCATGACTATACCCGACGCCAAGAGCGCTACCGTGAACGCTATCGCAAAAAACGAGCCATGGGTACACGCTAAGCACGTGACACAATGCTTCTTCATAATCGACCAGCGCAATCCCAGCCGTGTTGTCGTGGGAGAGGCAAAAGGAACATCATTGGAATGGATGGAGTCGCCAACGAGGAAGACTATGATCAAGACAACCCAATGAGGGAAGATGGCGATGATGATGAAGTATCGTCAAAAGAAGAATCAATACTACATTACCTAAGAAAAATCGTACTCCATGGAAAAGGCAAAGTCACAAGGAGGGCTCAATTATTCTTGACGAACAAGAAGGGAAAGAATTTGACTCAAAAGAAAAGCGTCAAGACCGAGGAAGCGTATGTTATGGGTCCAATGATGTGTAATATATATATGTTCCTATTTTGTATACACACTTAGCCATTATTATGCATGGGTCCAATGATGTGTAATATATATGTTCCTATTTTGCATACATATTTAACCGTCAAATGATGCAATATATATCGCCCTCCCTTCGTTCGATTGCCTCGGAAAATAAAAGTGGGATAAAATAAAGGAAAAGAAAAAGGAAAACTGGCGATGAGCGGCGGCGATGTGTAGCAGCGCGTTTATACAAAACCGATGTAGCTAGACCTTAGTAGTAGCGTGTTTCTCATAAACCGCTGCAGCTACGCATCATAGTAGTAGCGAGTTTCTCATAAACCGCTGCAGCTACGCATCATAGTAGTAGCGCGTTTCTCCGAAAACGCTGCAGCTACTGAATTTAGTAGCAGCGCGTTTTGTCATAAAGCGCCATTGCTCGTCCATAACCCAAAATTCTCACTCGCCCAGCTTCATCCCGCCATTTCCCCCAAATCCCCTCTCTCTCCCGTCGCCGCCCGCCGCCGACCCGCCCCGGCGCTTCGCCCGACTCCTTGGCGCGGTGCTAGCCGCTTCGCCCGTCGACCCTCGACCCGACTCTGGCGCCGGCGCTAGCCTCGACCACGCCGCTCGCCCCGACCAGCCGCTCGCCCCGACTCGGGGCGGCGCTCGCCCGACCAACCGCGCTCAACCCCGACCGTCGGCCCTCGCCTCCCTCCTTTCCCTGCCGGCCGTCGTCGGGCCTGCCTCCTCGCCCTGCACTCTCTGTAAACCCCCCTCTCGCTAGGGTTCTTCATGTTAATTAAGTAGGTTATCTATTTAGTTATGAATTTAGCTAGGTTTCAAAATTAGCTGAATTTATATGGAAATTTGAACTGGACATGTGATATGTGCATATGTCATGTTTTGGACATGTCATGTTTGGAAAATGATCCGAGTGGCCTATGTTACGCCGAATGTTGATTCATTTCGTTTGGTGAATTTCAGCGCTCGATATGTCCATTTTTAGCAAAGGTCATGCGAAATTTCCGTGAATAAATGCATGGTTTGTGCTACATAGTTGGCATATCAGTCTTGGCACATAGATTTCTTTTATGTCATTTCTCATTTATTCATACTTTTAGAAATAAATGAGGCCACTTAATCATAGGAAACATGTCGAACAACGAAGAAACTGGGCCTTGACCAAGATGCGAGCGAGATGGATTATGAGGGTGAACAAGAGTACCTCGACTATTTGTTGCTAAGCAAGGTTTGCGGTCGGCCTCGATGATGGTATCGACGCCGACATCGACACCGACGGCGCCAAGACCGGCACGGCGCCAAGACCGATGGCGGCGCCGAGACCGTGGGGAAGGTACCGCGGGTAGGTATCGCGGGGAAGGTACCGCCCGATGCCGATACCGAAAAGAGGAAGCATAAGAAGGAGAGGATACGAACACCTAACAAACTAGGGATTGGACGACTTGTGATCACAAAGATGGCACTGGCAAGTTTGAGCCGTTAGAGCGGAAAACCTCGCAAGTGCTATGGGAACCAAGTAGGATGCATCCTACGGAATCTTGTGAGCATCAACAGCGATGACTTGAGGAGTAAAGAACATTTGACGCAGCTTGCTCCTAACGAAGTTGCACAAGAGGTTCAAGTTCCCGACCGGGATGATAACATAGAACAACCGTGGGATGATCCGAAGATGAAAAAGATTAACAATCACGCCATGGGCATGTTCAGCAATGATTTGGCCTCCTGGAAAGGGAGGGTGAAACGAGCTATTGAGGCTGATGAACTCCTGTCCAAGATTCTGGAGGAAAATCCGACACTTACGGAAGAGGAGTTCGAAAAGTTCAAGGACACTTGCGCTACCGAGGCAGCCAAGGCTAAGGCCCAAGTGGGACACCCCTCTCAACCGGGCCTTGAACGAACTTAAGGGACTCCCGTTGGACCAGCGGCCGCAATATGATCGTGTGCACGGCGCTGGAGACGGCGCCACGTGGAAGGTGTTTTACAACGATGGCCCGGAGGCCAAGAAGCAGAAAAAGAAGTTTAGTCAGGCGGACATCGATGCAAAGGTGAACCTTGCGGTCGAGAAAAAAGCAACTGAGGACGCGAAAATAGCAGCCGAGGACAAATATGAGTTGCTACAGAGAGCGATCAATGCAGCCAGAATCGCTGCGAAATGATTTCGCTACTAACTTGGTTCGATTATCATCAATCGGGCGAAGGAAAATCGAGACAAGGCGGTACATGATTTCCCGATGCCCGGTTTCGCGAAAGCAACTCCATGAACAACAACACCATCGCACCATCACTTGCTCAAGCAACCGGGCCTCCTCTCGCGCCGCTCTCGCTCATAGCAGCCGTCCTCGATCTCAGCGCGCTAGGTGGGCCTTCGTCTTTGGCTGAGCTCGACGCCACACGGTAATTACATGTCGCACCAACATATATATATATAGATAATATTCCATTTTGTTGCCTTTGGTTGTTTTACACCACGACATATGTGTTTGCAGCGAAAGAAACCCCATGCACCATACTCTACTTGATCAAAGGCGGAAGGTGGGCGTGGGAAAGGGGATGATAATGGACCCTCTCAACGCACATTCCACAACCAGCCGATCTCACTGGGCACTTGAGGTTAGCTTGACCAGTGTGAAATCGGGCACGAGGATTTGCCTCCTCAAAGACAAACATGTGGGAGCGGACGACGAGACCCCGCCATGGATTGACGCTGCAAGGGTTGGTGCTGCTATGGCGAAGAATCTTATTAAATGCGAGCCGCCGAGAGCACACCAATAACTACCACACATCAACAAGCATGTGCGAGACCACCACCCCACCCACGCAATTACCAGCTCTGTAGTAGTGCGGGTGAGAGCAGCGGACGACATGATGAAGGGGTGCAATAGTCTTGGCTGATGTAATTTCTCCAGAGAACAGAGAATGGATGATGAGACGGAGGTCAACCCTATGGATTACCTCAATACAAACGCGTATGGTGTGACATAGATATGATGAGTCAACCATATGATGAATCGGGCTATCGACTTGCTAATGAGGATATGGATGATATGCACGGGCAGGGCCGTACCATGGATTGCAAAAGTCTCTCTTCATGAAATCCTCACAGACACGCTGAAGATGCCGCCTCAACACAGCTCAACTAGCGGGCGCGAGGGTCGTCTGATTTAGCCCGGGAACACTTGGGCAGGGGTTAAGGAAGGGTCTGGAAGGTGTGCCCAAGAAAAGGAGAGGAAGAGATCGGGAAGGTAATCGCCTCCAAACAAGCAGAGCACACACAGCAGCGACGATGCATTCTCAAGAGCGTGTACCCGTGAAAGGTGCGGTCATGTTCCATCTCACGGGCGAGCCAATGCTACCACCGAAACCGCTGGAGGCACTATCGAGGATCTCGAGATCGCACGACCATGTCGCCGACCGAGAAAAGCCTACTAGCCTCAAAGGATCCGGGATATCCGACATACGGCTCGTGTGCACGAGGGGAAGTGCTACGTTGACACACGGCTGCGGAGGTGTTCTTCTGCGGTTTGACCATATCTTTGAGATGTTTCTAACAAGGCGGCTTGATTTTACTATCGTCCGCTTTTTGCGCTACATATGAGCTCCGTCATGAAGAGTGAAGAAGTCTCGCAAATCTGTGTGGCGGATCCGTACTACATGCACGAGTCTTTCTTGAGTCTCGCGACTTTGAGCGTGAAACTGCTAGGGAGTACCTCCAAAACTTCATGGTACGAATAAGGACCGGAAATTGTCCTCGTGCCTTATCATCCAAAGTAAGTCAGTTCCGACAACCCTTTCAGACATTTCAATCATTCCTTCTCTCTCATATGGGGAATAATTTGAGGTGTCTTTTTCCTCGCAGCAACGGGTGCACCGTCCTTATCGTTCTTTACCCGCAAGTCTCCCACGCGTGTATTTTGACCCTTCTAGAGACTACGAGAAAAGGACTACACCCACATAATGAATATTCTAGATGATGCTCTCCAAGGCTTGACTTTAGAGGTGGCCACGTGCATATCAGAAACAAAGGAACAAGAAGATGGGTTTCACAAGATAAAACTAACTTCTCCCGCATCCATGTCCCAAAACCAAGCAAGAAGGATGGATTCTACATCGTCCATCTCATGATTCAGTTCAACACGGATCACCAAAGCTTCAGATTAACAGCAGAAATGATGATCATATCCACAAGTGGCTAGAATCTCATGGAGAAGCTTAATTATAAACTTAGAGATGACTTCTTTCGCATCCAAAGCGACATTGCGATGATCATCATGAAAGAAGTCGCCGATGAGAAGGGATGTTCCACCACGGCCCTATATCGCGGTGACGTCCGAACTCGCATAGGCATGCAACGTCTAGACCTCACGCCGTTCAAGCAGCTAGGGTTCGTCCTCGATGATATGGAAGGATGGAACTTCTAGTGATTTATGATGCCGATGATGATGATATGTGTCGGTTGAACTTGTATACTTTTGTAGCGATGAAACTTTGTGATGTCCACGGTCCTCGCCGAACGCGTAACGCTACTTTGTTAGTTTGCGACGATGACCTGCTGCACCTCTAGTTAATTAATTTGCGCATCGTATATGTTGCATCTAGTTGCTAACCTTTCTTTTTTGGTGTTGCTCTAGTATATTTTGTTGCATATATATGATTGTACATCCTCTTCATGAACATGCATCTCTAACAGTACCTAGTTTCTTGATGGCGAGATGGAAATGCTATGTCGTGTACAAAGGGAAGGTTCCGGGTGTACAACGAGTGGCATGAGTGTCGGCGCAAGTGAATGGGTTCACGGGCGCCACCATAAAGGCTTCAAAAGGCATAAGAAGGAGAAGCTAGTTACTTGAGGTTCACGCTAGCGAGAGAGGACTCAGAATCGCCACCTCATGTATCAGATGGTTCCGCTCTCACTCATAGTGATAGCACTTCTTGCGATACCTTTGTTTAGATGGATGACGTTGTTGTAGTTGCAAGTATTGAGACTTGCATATATTGCTATTTTCGAGATGATGACAAGATATCACTTTGTGTTGGATGATGATTATGAAGAGGCTATTTGCATGTACATGCTATGATTATATTTGTGGTCTCGCAGCATTTGTATGTGTATCATGATGACATTTCTATGTGCTAAAGATTCTTCTACAAAGCCGTTCAAATACAAAACAAATATGCCAAAAAACTACTTAAATTAGCAAGAGCGAGTGTATAAAAGTTAGCAAAGGCGCCACAATAGCAAAGAGCGTCTCGCCAAAGAGCGCTTAGCGCTACTAGCGATAGCGAAGCTTCCCATAACAGCGCTGCTGCTATACTTGTGTAGCGAGAGCGTTGAAAGACGCCGCCATCGCTATGAGTTAGTCAGAAGGCCAGATAGTAGCGCTGGTACCCGCCATCGATACATCTAAAACCCGCGCTGCTGCTAGCCTTTTCCCTAGTAGTGACAGGTTGGTTCGCATATAGCGATTGTTTTAGTTCGTACATCCTTCCCACGCTCATATTTTAACAACTATTAGTGAAACAATCTGTGGTTGGATGGTTAGAGGGACGGTGATATTCCCAGTCCACGAGGGTTCAAGTCCTGGTGCTTGCACTATTCCTGGATTTATTTCAGGAATTTCGGCGATGCGCTTTCAGTGGGAGTAGACGTTCCTGTCGATGACGAGGCGCCTACGGTGACTTCGTAAATCTCAATACGATATGTCGGCTTAGTCTCTCGAAGGTGCTCATAGGGGTAGGGTATGTGTGTGGTAAGGATGAGTGTATTCGCGTATGTATGAGAACTTACATTTGTACTGTGTTAAAAACAACAACTATTAAGATCAGACTATTCCTCTAACATTTACCGGTCAATTCAAAAGTCCATGTAGAAGATCCTAAACCTCACCCATTTATAGGGTTTCGTGTTTTTGCTTTAGAAGTGCGTCGCTCGACGCCTTTGCACGCTCCCAGATCCACCTCCCCTCTCTTGCCCATTCGCTGAGATCGTGCTCATGGATCACTCCTGTGGCGGCTCGGCCAGCCAGAACTACAATGGCAAGTGACTTTTTGAGCGCGACACTGACGAGGAGGAAGAATCTTATCGGTATGAGGCAAAGCTGTGTTCATAGCTCCAACAAAAATAGAGGGAACGCGAGCCTCGTGACCACGAGAGGCGAGGGTCTCCACCTCCATGATACAAGGAGGAGGAGCGGCGCAAACTGGCAGTGTACTCCTCTTGGTTGTCTGAAGGGCGCTCAGAGGGTGTTGTCTCCAATCCCAAGTACCAAACTACCAACTTTAATGACAAGGCCAAATCTATGGGTTCCTCGTACAATAACTCCAACAACCATAACTTTAACAAGCAGAAGTTCAAACCCTGCGAACCTAATCATGTCTCAAGCCCCCCCCCCCAACCCGCCGGCCAAGAGTGGGAAGGTGTTTGGGTCATGTGCTTCACCTGTCATTGGCTCAGTCATTTTGAAGTTGCTTGTCTGGTCACTACCCCTGCTTGATATGTAGGAAGAGGGACACTTTACGGTTTAGTGCACCCATCGAGTCAAAACCACAGAGTTCACACCACCATCTATGATTGAAGATAATCTACGTGCATGTATGCTCCAACCGGGTAGATGCCTCATATAGTGGTTCCTATCCTCCGACATCTTATGAGGATAGACCATATACAGAGCCAATGTATACATAAATGGATAACGTACAGAGATATAACCCATTTTTGTTAATACAACGTCATTCCTGGAAAGCCATATAGCCCAACAAAAGGCTACCCCTCTCACAAGGATGTGTGGAAAAAATAGCAAGACACCTCACTAGTTACCAAACATGTTACACACAGTACATGATGGTATAGGTAAAAACCTACCTCAACAATAGACAACACCAGATGAGCAAACTTGCATTCCTCATATATGTGTTTCGTAGACTCATCATGACGGCAAATGACACCACGCTTACTACCTTGCCAATTTCGACATGCAAGGTTATCTCTAGTCAAGACCACTCTCCAGTTTAAAACCAAAAGCCTTCATCCTAAGATGTGCATTTAGTTGTTTATTATTATTATTATTATTATTATTATTATTATTATTATTATTATTATTATTATTATTATTATTATTATTATTATTATTATTATGCACATAAAGCATGTTCACTATTGGCAATAGTAGAGTATAAAGATTTCAAAATTCATTTCATTCAGGCGTAAATTTCATCTAAATATGTTTGTCTCTTGTGATAGTTGTATAGGCTTGAAGAGTATGGGTAGCACATTCCATGCTTGGAGGCAAGATCCAAGGATGTGCCTGCAGAAAGAGACATCAGTCTAGACACGACCTAAGACATGGGCCATTATTAGAAAGTTATGTCTAACAAATGTTATATAGTCTCAAGTATTGCACCTCGAGAGGGCTGTTGGAAATATGCCCTACATGCAATAATAAATGTAGTGTTTTATTTTCACGTTCATAATTAAGTTTAAATTTATGTGCTAATATAATTGCATTGATTCTTGAATATGAGATTTGGAGGAAAATTCAATTGAATGTGTGGAAACATACCACCAATATCATCCCTAGTCATGCCTCTAAGACTAGTTCATGTATTGATGGTGATCTTGTTTTCCTGATCATGAACATTTTCAGGATACTATCAATAATGAGAGAACCTTGTTATCAGAACAATGGAGTTGGATAGATCCAACTTATGAATTACTGCGATATCACATTGGTATTATGTTATCGACATTTTCATATAAAGTGTTAATGTTTACTTAGTTCCTTAGACCATGAGAATATTGTACTAATATATCATGGTTACTTTGGGGTTACCAAATTCGAGGCACTTCTGCATGCAACGCTGAAAAGTGGCACCGTCATTTCTCAAGCCGAATGTCATGGTCAGGTAGCAGAAGGCTCCGAAAAGTGTGATGAAGGCGGTCTTCAGGCGGTCGGCCGGGTCCAACTTGATCTGGTGGTACCCTGAGTATGCATCCAAGAAACTCAATATCTCGCATCCGGCCGTGGAGTCTATCACTTGGTCAATCCGAGGCAAGGCAAACAGATCTTTGGGGTAGGCTTTGTTGAGTCTGGTATAATCAATACACATGCGCCACTTGTTCTTCTTCTTCAGTACAAGGACTGGGTTGGCAAGCCACTCTCGAAAGAACACTTCCATAATGAAGGCGGCTGCTAGAAGTCGGGCTATCTCTTCACGAACAATTCTTCTCTTCTCCCCCGACAGCCGGCGGAGGGGTTGCTTGACTGGTTTTGCATCTCCTCTGACATGTAGCTTGTGCTCGACGAAATCCGTCGAAACACCCGGCATGTCCTTGGGGAACCATGCAAAGATATCCCGATTCTCACGGAGGAAATTGGCAAGCTCGCTTTCCTATTTGCTGTCAAGGTTGGTTCCTACAAGAGCGAACCTCTCCGGGTGGTCTAGGTCCAAAGGTATCTTCTTGGTTTCCTTGGCCGGCTGAAAGGAGGCCTGAGTTTCCGACTCCTTGGGGTCTAGTGACAAGTCCGGCTGCTTGCCGGCCATGGCCACAACCCGGTCAAGGATCTTTTTCTCTGCAGCAATCACAAGGGACTCGGCCAGCCGACTGCTGGCTGCAGCCCAGGTGGATTATTTCTTGTAGTCTCCGACTATGGTGATGATGCCTTTGGTGCTTGGCATCTTCATCTTGAGGTAGGCGTAGTGGGGCACAACCATGAACTTGGCCAGAGCAGGTCGGCCAAGTAATGCATGATAGGGGCTCTCTAGGTCCACTACTTTAAACCAAACTGCTTCGCGGCGGTTGTGATCTCTATCTCCGAAGAGGACATCTATCTTGATCTTGCCGATTAGTGAGCAGGAGAGGTCGGGTACAATGCCATGGAAGACGGTTCGACTGGGCAAGAGTTGCTTTGACTTGATGTTCAACTTCTCCATGTTATCGTGGTAAAGAATGTTGATGCTACTACAACCATCTATCAGGACTCGGGAGAAACGAGAAGCTTGCCTCTTTGTTGCAAAGGTGGCATCCAACACCATGGCATAGGAACCCGGAGAAGGCATCACCTCCGGGTAGTTGGCTCGGCTCCAGTTGATGGGCTTCTCAGACCAGTGCATGAACTCTGGAACCTTGGAGGCAACAGCGTTGACCTCTTGATGCTGCCGGTGCCGGCTGCGCCTGTCATCAGCTTGGCTCGTGAAGATGACATAGGCTGCCTGCTCTTCAGGGAACTCGTCTTGGATGGCATCGATCGCTGGGCGGGGCCGCCGGCCGAGGAGCCGAGGCGGCCGCCGGCAAAGCGGAGGAGGCAAAGAGCCCTCGCCTTTGGAGATTTGGGTGAGCCAGTGGCACTTCCGGGTTGTGTGATTGGATGGCTTCGCGCCGCTGTGGAACTTGCAGGGGGCATCAAGGGTTTGCTCGTAGGAGAAAGCGGGCTGCCAAGCCGGCTTGCCGCCTTTCTGACACTTGGGTATGGGTTGCCCTTCTGGCTGTTGATCTTCAACTGTCGCCACCTATCGGCTGGTGGAAATCGGCATCAGGGCCTTGCATTTGTTGTAGTTCTGCTGTGGGCACCGACTGGTATCACCAGCCGGCGTTCGAGGAGGCGGAGGGAGCACCTTCCCAGAGGCGTCCACCTGAAGCTCCGTCTTCATCAAGGAGTCGGCAGTAGCGTACTTGTCTGCTATGATCAATAGCTCGTCGAGTGTAGCTGGCTCCTCGCAGAGGAGTCGGTGCTTCAGGAGGGTGCCTTCTCTGCACCCAACGGTGAAGTACTCTATAGCTTGCACCTCATGCACTCCCTTGCAGGAGTTGTGGAGCTCGGCCCAACGCGTCAGGTAGTCGCGACTGGACTCGGTTGGGCCTTGGACGCACACAGAGAGAGTTGGCGAGGCTTGGGCGCCTGCTTATATGTGCTGGTGAAGTTGCGGATGAAGACCTTAGTGAAATCTACCCAGTTGTTCACGCTATAGGGCTTCAGGCTAATCAGCGAGGTGCGTGCCGTGCCTTGAAGCATGAGGGGGACGTACTTCATGGCAACGCGCCTATTGCCGTTTGCTATGCTGACTGCGGTGGAGCAGTCGATCAGCCAGTCTTCCGGCTTCACCGAGCCGTTGCACATGGGCATGTCTCTTGGGAGCGAGAACCCTTTGGGGAAGGGCTCGTCACGAATGCGGGGCCAAAACAAGGCGGGCCGACTGCATCCTCTTCTTCTAGCGCCAGGGATCACGCCAGGCGGTCGATCCGATGGCGGGTATCGTTTTCTCCGATTCCTTCGCGGCGGCCCAGCCGGCCGCTGAGCGTCGGGTTCTCAACAAGCGGCGAGGAGGGATATCTCTCCCTGCGAGGTGGAGGAGGAGGCAGGTCGTCACCTCGCCGCTCCATGGCTCGTTGCCGGCCTTCTTCGTCGCGCTCAATCGATCTTGGCGTCCATCGCGCTAGCACCGACTCTTTGTCTTCTCGCATCGTAATCGACACGCCTTCAACGTATCTATAATTTTTGATTGTTCCATGCTATTATATTACCCCTTTTGGATGTTTACGGGCTTTATTTTACACATTTATATCATTTTTGGGACTAACCTACTAACCGGTGGCCCAGCCCATATTGCTGTTTTTTTTGCCTATTTCAGTATTTCGAAGAAAAGGAATATCAAACAGAGTTCAAACGGAATGAAACCTTCGGGAGCGTGATTTTTGGAACGAATGTGACGCCCCCGACTCAATCATACACTAATCATACACGCAAATGTGTACGATCAAGATCAGGGACTCACGGGAAGATATCACAACACAACTCTAGACACAAATCAAAATAATACAAGCTTTATATTACAAGCCAGGGGCCTCGAGGGATCGAATACATAGCTCAATACACAAGAGTCAGCGGAAGCAACAATATCTGAGTACAAACATAAGTTAAACAAGTTTTTGCCTTAAGAAGGCTAGCACAAAAGCAACAACGATCGAAGAGGCAAGGCATTGGTATCAAATGGAAGGTTTGTATCTGTGGACTGAACTGCAGAATGCCAAAATAGAGGGGGAGGGCCTAGCCTATCGAAGACTAGCATCTTCACGCAGCTCCGAGGATCTTGCAGCATGTAGAAGAGTAAAGAATAGCAGTTTATAATTAACAAGCATGTTGTAACATTAAAGCCTAGAGATCCTTCCTCGACTCCCTGCGAGAAAGCAATCCCGGAGCCACATATTCAAGTATCCATTTGTAGTTGTATAAGATCAGGATATAAGTCTGAATGTCCGTTACCGTGGACACGACTATTAATAGATAATCTTCCCTGCAGGGGTGCACCACGTTTTCCAACACGCTCGATCACTCTGGCCGAACACACCTTTCTAGGGTCAATGCCCGGCCTCGAAAGGTCAACACGTCGTAGCCCTACCTAGGCTCAGCAGAGAGGTCCCCGCCGGTCTACATCCTAAGCACTCCGGGGTCTGGGCCCATCGCCAGTTGCACTCCGGGTCGTTGTGCGACGAGCCTGGACGAGTACCACCTCATACTGGATGGCACTGGCCTGATAGGCCCACAATGCTGAACTGGACGTCTGACAAAGTTCGGCTGATAGTGCGACGTCGAGGCCCATAACTATTCTCGCGTGGTGGTTGGTGCGTAAAGGCCAGAGGCCAACTCATAACAAATACCCAAACTTGTTAGTGCATTATTAAAAGGAGTGACGGCTGTCGGGACAAGTCCGGAGCTATCACCCCTCCCGGGTGATACCGCTAAACAACCACCGCCATCGTCACATCAAGACGGTGCTCTCCGGGCCTGCCCGGCTTTCACAACGGTCTCCAGTAAAGTCAAGGTAACTGTGTGTCCAGACATCAAGGGGAAAACCCAAGGAATCACGCACAGTGGATTCCACTCAATGTAATCATCAAGGTGAACGTAAGAGGGACCACCCTCGAGGTTCACACTTGAGGTGTTGAGACAGAGCCGTATCAGGAATGGTGAAAGAGGAAATCACCCTCGATGACCACGACTGAATAGCTACACTACAGAATTATCATCAGAAGTGCGTTATGAGGTGTCACCCTCGGCACTCGATAGTAGCTCGCAGAGTCGAGCGAGAAAAGGCGTGATGTGATGTGAGGTGCCTGACTCGTCGCCGATCACGCCAATCGAGGCGTCGATGATGAAGCGAAGCGACAAGGACAAGTGGGGGTCATCGACGGATCACTAGCCAACCTATACTAAGCGGTTTAGGATAAGGTGTAGGTAACAATAGCGGTACAAAAGCGGGCTATGCATCGAATAGGAACAAACAATAATAAAGAGCAAAATCTCATGCAAGCTTGAGACTATAGAATGGGAGATATCGAGATGATCAAAGGGGGGGCTTGCCTGGTTGCTCAGACAAGAAGGAGGGTCGTCGTCGACGTAGTCGATGCGAGGACATCAAGATCGGCCTCTTGGTCTACCGGAGAGAAGAGGGGAAAACAAGATAAATACATAGCAAGCAAGAGCATAACATGACAATGCATGAGCTAGCGTGTTCCGGTAGCGGTGCTACACGCCATCGACGAGCGAAGGAAAACTTACAGGAATGTTTTCCCGAAGTTTGGCATTTTCGGGCAGAAGAAATGGAGGGGAAAGGTTGCATGTTTGCTATGCTAGGGGCGTGTGGCGGACCAACGGACCACGTATTCGGATACGTCTCGTCATTTTGAGCAACTTTCATGTACAAAGTTTTTCGATCCGAGCTACGGTTAATTTACTATGATTTTTAAAGTTTAAACAATATTTGGGATTTATTATTAAATCGTATTAAAATAGCAAAAAAATGCTTAGTGCACCCGGTGAAGTGCACCCACAGTGCACCCAGGGGCTGACCAATGGGTCGGGGGTCCCAGTTGACGAGTCAATGTTTGACTGGTCAACAGGGGTGGGGTCCTCCTGTCATTGACTATTTCGTTAACTAACTAGTTAATTTGGTCTAATTAGGCTATTACGCTAATTAACTTTAATTAGTTTAACTAACCAAATTAATTAAGTTAATTAATTAATTAATCAATTATTTAATTCTTTTTTTAACAACTATTTTTTTGAAAGGAAAGGAGCTGTGGGGCCCAATGTCAGTGGCCCTTCTAGCCACTGGAGCAGGTGCGCTAACGGGCGCTGGGGCGAGGCGCACCCAGGCGCACATCACGCGAGGGGGCGAGGTCGTGGCCACGGCGGGGGCTCGCCGGCCGGCCGTTTCCGGCGACGAAAGCCGGCGCGGCGGGGCATATTGGGTACCGCGGGCGGGGAGGCGGCCAGAGATGAGGCCAGGGGCGCAAGCACGGGCGGGCGCGGGCTCGCGCGCGCGCGTGGCGCATAGGCGCGGCGAGGCCGGGAGTACGACGGGCGGCTGTACGGGGCGAGGGGGAAAGAGGAGGCCAGGGGGCCTCACCGGCGTTGGAAAGCAGGGGGCGTCCGATGGGGAGGAGGACGAAGACGAGGCAACGCCGACGAGGTGGTGGTGAGCAGCGACGACAGTTGGCATCGGGCGCCGGTTTCGGTGAGGTCCTTGGGCGGCGGCACGTCCAGATCGGGGAGAAGGGGGCGAACGGCCCGATCCAGATCCAGGAACGGGGAGGACGACGGGGACGGCGAGGTGGCACCGGTGTGGTGGCGCCGGGGTTGGACGGCGGCGGCGAAGGCGTGGGATCGAGCTCCTCCCCGATCCAGGCAAGTGGGAAGGGAGAAACAAGGAGAGAGTGGGGGTCGTGGGTGGATCTGGGGGAGATGGGGATAGGGTTCGGTTGGGAGTGGCCTATAGGCCAGGGGAGCGGGGGTGGGCCGCGTGGGTGGCCAGTTGGCCCGGTTGGCCAGCTGGTTGGCCCAGTTGGGCCAGGGGGGTTGGCCTTTTCTTATTTTTGTTTGTTTTCTTTAAAAAACATTTATGTTTTCTTTTATTTTAAGGCACTTAAAGAATTTGTAAAAAGATGATTTCTCTAGCATTATTACCAAATGATTATTTGCAACAACTTGAACATTTTTGTTCGCAAGTTTGATAAATTTGAAAACCTGACTTTAAATTGGATTTGAAATTTGAAAGATGTTTGAAAGCCAGTGAGGATTAGCAACAGTAAGAGCGATGACATGGCATCATTAGTAGGGGATTACTGTAGCATAATTATCCGGGCATTACAATTCTCCTCCACTACAAGAAATCTCGTCCCGAGATTTAGGAGATAGAAGAAGCGATTCGGTATTCATCACGCAGCGATCCTCGCTCCTGTGTGGCTTCGCCGTCTTGAGTGATGCGACCACTGGACCCTGAGGAACTTGATCGCCTTCTGACGTGTGTGACGTTCAGCTTGGTCGAGAATGCGGACCGGATGCTCTTTATTGGAGAGGTCCTGTTGCAACTCGAGCACTTCATGATCCACTGCTCGGATTGGGTCCTTGAAGCAGCGGCGGAGTTGTGACACGTGGAACACATCGTGAACCTGAGAAAGGTTCGACGGTAGTTCCAACTGGTATGCCACTTTTTCACGCCTTTCGAGAATAGTGAATGGACCAATATAGCGAGGAGCTAGCTTTCCCTTGATCCCGAAGCGGTGTGCACCCTTCATTGGTGTGAGTCGAAGATAAGCCTTTTACCCAGGTTGATAGACCATATCTTTGTGATGACGGTCATAATTACTCTTTTGACGTGACTGAGCAACCTTGAGATTCTCGCGAATGACGCGGACTTGTTCTTCGGCGTGTTGGATAATATCCGGACCAAAGAGTGGACGTTCCCCAGTTTCTGACCAGTTCAGAGCGGTTCGGCACTTTCGTCCATATAACACTTTGAAGGGGGCCATCTTTAGATTAGCTTGAAAGCTATTGCTGTAGGAGAACTCAGCATACGGTAGAGATTCCTCCCATTTCTTGCCAAAGGAAATGACACAAGCTCGAAGCATGCCTTCAAGAACTTGATTGACGCGTTCAACTTGTCCCTGAGACTGGGGGTGGAAAGCAGTGCTGAATGACAGATGAGTTCCCATAGCTTCTTGGAAACTTGCCCAGAATCTTGAAGTAAATAAACTGGCACAGTCTGAACTGATTACCAATGGGATACTGTGAAGTGAGACAATTCTGGACATGTAGAGGGTTGCCAGCTGACTAGTAGGGATCGTTTCTTTAACAGCCAGAAAATGTGCAACTTTAGAAAGCCGGTCAATGACTACTAGAATAGCATCATTACCTTTCTGTGATTTGGGGAATCCAGTGACGAAGTCCATTTCAACATGGTCCCATTTCCATTCAGGAATAGAGATAGGTTGCAGAGTCCCAGCAGGCCTTTGATGTTCTGCTTTGATACGACGACAAACATCACATTCAGCAACATAGCAAGCAATGTCTTGCTTCATGTTTGACCACCAGAATCTTTGACGAATGTCTTGGTACATCTTGGTGCTACCGGGATGAATAGACAACAGAGTGTCATGAGCTTCTTTCACAACTCTTGGAGTCAGATTCAGGTTTTCACTCGCACATGGCACCACTCGGCGGCCCTTGAAGTACAAGGCGCCATCATCGGCAATAGTGAAGAATGAGGGCTTTCCTTCTCAGAGATAGCGTTTAACCTTCTCGACTTCAGAATCATAATGTTGAATAGTCTTGATATCGCCCACGAGATCTGGCATGACAGCGAGGGTATTTAGAGAACCCTGAGGAACAACACGAAGATTCATCTTTTGAAACTCTGGGGGAGGGGGTGCAAGTGCACCACGAGGAACAATATGGAGGTTCAGCTTTCTGAATTCTTCAACAAGCGAGGGGTGAAATTTTCAAACCTCGAGGTGATTGCAATATGACTCGCGGCTCAGAGCATCAGCCACTACATTTGCCTTGCCTGGTGTATAGGAAATACCCAAGTCAAAATCTGCTACCATCTCCATCCATCTCTGCTGACGGAGGTTCAGGTCTGGCTGGGTAAACAGATACTTCAGACTTTGGTGGTCGGTGAAGATCTCACAACGATTACTGAGAAGGTAATGTCGCCTCTGTTGTAGTGCATGTACGACAGCAGCAAGCTCGAGGTCATGAACTGGGTAGTTCTCTTCGTGAGGGCGCAATTGACGAGAGGCATAAGCAATCAGTCTGCGCTCTTGCATTACGACACAGCCTTATCCTTGTCGTGAAGCGTCGCAGTAAATGACGAAGTCCTTCCTAGTATCAGGTGGAGCAAGCACTGGGGCAGAAGTCAGCTTGTCTTTGAGTGCCTGGAGACTTTCCTGACACTTTTCTGTCCAATCAAACTTGACACCCTTGTGAAGCACACCAGTCAGGGGCTTGGCAATCTTGGAGAAGTTCTCGACAAATCAACGGCAGTAGCTGGCGAGTCCGAGAAAACTTCTGACTTGCTTGACATTCTTCGGAGGAGTCCAATCCAGAATAGCCTGAACTCGCTCTGGGTTGACGGCAATACCATCCGTGGAGATGACATGCCCAAGGTAGGTCACTTCGGGTAGCCAGAATTCACACTTGGAATACTTAGCATATAGTTGATGTTCTCGAAGATTGTCTAGAACAAGTCGAAGGTGTTCAGCATGTTCTTCTTTGTTCTTGGAGTTTACAAGGATATCATCCAGATAAACCACGACGAACTTGTCGAGGTATTCCATGAATATGTAGTTCATCAGACGAGAGAATGTCGCTGGAGTATTGGTCAAGCCAAAAGACATGACAGTGTACTCGTATGAACCATAGCGAGTCACGAAAGCAGTCTTGGGAATATCCTCTTCACGAACCCGAATCTGGTGGTAACCCAACCTCAAATCAAGTTTAGAGAATACTGAGGAACCAGCAAGTTGGTCATATAGATCATTGATTCTAGGAAGTGGATACTTGTTTTGAATTGTTGCCTGGTTGATAGGTCGGTAATCTTGGACCAAACGATTAGTTCCATCCTTCTTCCTGACAAAGAGAGAAGGTGCTCCCCAAGCAGATGAACTTGGACGAATGAATCCATTGTGAAGAGATTTGTCGATTTCCTCCTTAAGTTCAAGGAGCTCATGTGGCAGCATCTTGTAGGGTCGCTTGGCAATAGGAGTTGTGCCCGGTTTCAAGTGTATGACGAATTCAACAGCTCTAGCAGGGGGTATTCCTGGAAGTTCTTCTGGGAAGACATCTTTGAAATCACAAACAACTGGAATGTTCTACGTTCCCTCAAGACGTGAAGCATTCAATGCATTCAAAACATATATCTGATTCTCGGCATCCTGAGTTGTTCGGGCTGAGTATTGGACAGTCTTGCCAGAAGGGTGAGTGAGCTGGACTGTCTCAGCAGCACAGTCGATCAGGGTTTGGTGAGGACCCAACCAATTCATGCCTAGAATGACATCTATGGTGGAAACCTTGAGGGCCATAAGTGAAGTAGTGAATACTAACCCTCCAATTTCAATGTGGTTGTTGTGGGTTATCATCGAGGTATCCCACCTGGACCCTGGAGAGCTAACCACTAGTGGAGGGTACATATTCTCGAAAGACAATTCTTGCTTGCGTGCAAATGCTTCAGAAATGAAAGAATGTGATGCTCCCGAATCAAATAGAATAGAAGCTGGGACTGAATTCACTAGGAGGGTACCCATCACAATTTTGGGGTCCCGTCGAGCTTCTTCAACCTTTACATGATTAACATGACCATGACTGAGTGCAGGTGGCCTGGCATTTGGGTTTCTGGGTTGACGAGCTCGTGATTTTTGATTCTGTGTCGGGCGGCAGCTAGCAGCACGGTGCCCTGGATAACCACACTTGCGGCATAGGCCATCATTATGGGGAGGAGCTACAACATTGGACTGCCCACCCTGAATCATTGGTTGTCTCGGCAGCGGAGGCAGACGAGGTGCAACATAAGACGGCCTTGGTGTTGGAGCAGGTCGGTGATGAACATTGTGTGGGATCCAGACTCGGCGTTTCTGAGCAAGCTTACTCGAGGATGAGCCAACACCTCGAGTACGTTTGAGCGACACTTGGTACTCAGTAAGACCAGTTTCAGTTCGAAAAGCTTGGCTGACAAGCGTCGCAAAGTCTGCACAATCATGAGCAACAACTACGAGCTTTATATCGGGATGCAGTCCTTCACGAAATTTCTCCTACTTGTGAGCATCGGTGCAGACGTCATCCGCAGCATAGCGAGATAATTCAAGGAATTTCCTTTGATATTCATCCACAGTCATTGTGCCTTGTGAGAGTTTGCGAAACTCCTTCTTCTTCTGGTCCATCAAACCTTGAGGAATGTGCCGTGCACGGAAGGCTAACTGAATTCCTGCCAAGTGGTTACAGTCTCTGCAGGCAGCATACCCCTATGGCTTTCCCACCATTGAGCAGCTGGACCTTTCAAGTGGAATGTCGCAAAGATGACGTAACTGGAAGGGGCAACATTAGCTGAGTCCATCTCAAACAGGATGTCACGAAGCCAATCATCAGCATCCATAGGATTGGTGGAGTTGCGGAAAATGGATGGGTTGAGGCGCACGAATTCTTGCAGTGTTATTGGGGGAGGCTGTTGATGAGCATTCTGGTTTGGAAACTGAGCCAACACTCCAGTCATGAGCTGATGATTTAGCTCACTGTTGCATCATTGCGGCAACATAGGGTGGAGGTGGAGGATCATCAGCCATCCTGCTAAAACATCAGGAAGCAATTTATAGGGGGTAGAGCAGGTGTAAGGAGTCATTCATGATGTAACTTGAACAATGAGCAAAGGCATAGTATGTACAAGGCAGTAGTCATTAAAGACATACATATACATATATAGAGCCGAACACACGTTGTTAGTAGGAGTTCGGACAAGAGGATCATCCTAGACATACTAGGCGGCACACATGCACGCGATGGAAGGATACAACAACGAGACATAACAAAGGCTACATCATCATTGGAGAAAACCAGTAGAGCAGGAAATCTGCAGGGGACGACGCAGGGTGCCCTCGATATGAAGGATTTCTGTGGCCCGTGGACAAAGTGAAGAAGATCCTGGCTCCGAATTCAAGAAAGGCATGATACAAATCTCTAGGTGGATGTGATCACGAGAACCTAGGGTAGAGTTAGCAAAATCATTTATCCCGAGTAGAAGAGAGATCAGAGTCCCAGAGTATAGACGAAGAGTAAAAGATCCTAATACCACCCAATGGCGACGTGGGCCCATAAGCCACACAACCATGTTAGTAATTCAGCTTTTCAAAGACTAGACTCGACTTCGGCCAAGGAGTTGGAAAGGGGGATCCTACAGGCAGTCGGCTCTGATACCAACTTGTGACGCCCCCGACTCAATCGTACACTAATCATACACACAAATGTGTACGATCAAGATCAGGGACTCACGGGAAGATATCACAACACAACTCTAGACACAAATCAAAATAATACAAGCTTTATATTACAAGCCAGGGGCCTCGAGGGCTCGAATACATAGCTTGATACACAAGAGTCAGCGGAAGCAACAATATCTGAGTACAGACATAAGTTAAACAAGTTTTTGCCTTAAGAAGGCTAGCATAAAAGCAACAATGATCGAAGAGGCAAGGCCTCCTGCCTGGGACCTCCTAACTACTCCTGGTCGTCGACGATCTTCACGTAGCAGCATCCATCGGCGTTGGCATTTGGCTCCAGGGATCCACCATCTGGTTGCAACAACCAGAAAGAAGAAATAAGGAGGAAAAGGGGGAGCAAAGCAACCGTGAGTACTCATCCAAAGTACTCTCAAGCATCAGATCTATACTAAGTATGCATTGGTATCAAATGGAAGGTTTATATCTGTGGACTGAATTGCAGAATGCCATAATAGAGGGGTAGGGCCTAGCCTATCAAAGACTAGCATCTTCACGCAGCTCCGAGGATCTTGCAGCATGTAGAAGAGTAAAGAATAGCAGTTTATAATTAACAAGCATGTTGTAACATTAATGCCCAGAGATCCTTCCTCGACTCCCTACGAGAAAGCAATCCTGGAGCCACATATTCAAGATCCATTTGTAGTTGTATAAAATCAGGATATAAGTCTGAACGTCCGTTAACGTGGACACGGCTATTAATAGATAATCTTCCCTGCAGGGGTGCACCATGTTTTCCAACACGCTCGATCACTCTGGCCGGACACACCTTTCTGGGGTCAATGCCCGGCCTCGGAAGATCTACACATCGTAGCCCTACCTAGGCTCAGCAGAGAGGTCCCCGCCGGTCTACATCCTAAGCACTCCGGGCTCTGGGCCCATCGCCCGTTGCACTCCGGGTTGTTGTGCGACGAGCCGGGACGAGCCCCACCTCATACTGGATGGCACTGGCCCGACAGGCCCACAATGCTGAACTGGACGTCTGACAAAGCTTTGGCTAATACTGCAACGTCGAGGCCCAAAACTATTCTCGCGTGGTGGTTGGTGCGTAAAGGCCAGAGGCCAACTCAGAACAAAGACCCAAACTTGTTAGTGCATTATTAAAAGGAGTGACGGCTGTCGGGACAAGTCCGAAGCTATCACCCCTTCCCGGGTGATACCGTTAAATAGCCTGCCGCCACTGTCACATCGCACGGGTGCTCTCCGGGCCCGCCCGGCTTTCACAACGGTCTCCAGTAAAGTCAAGGTAACTGTGTGTCCAGACATCAAGGGGAAAACCCGAGGAATCACCCACGGTGGATTCCACTCAATCTAATCATCAAGGTGAACATAAGAGGGACCACCCTCGAGGTTCACACTTGAGGTGTTGAGACAGAGCCGTATCAGGAATGGTGAAAGAGGAAATCAACCTCGATGACCACGACCGAATAGCTACACTACAAAATTATCATCAGGAGTGCGTTATGAGGGATCACCCTCGGCACTCGATAGTAGCTCTGCAGAGTCGAGCAACAAAAGGGGCGTGATGTGATGTGAGGTGTCGGACTCTGGTCGTCGATCACGTTGATCGAGGCGTCGATGATGAAGCAGGGGCAACAAGGACAAGTGGGGGTCACTGACGGATCACTAGCCAACCTATACTAAGCAGTTTAGGATAAGCAGGTAGGTAACAATAGCAGGTACAAAAGCAGGCTATGCATCAGAATAGGAACAAACAATAACAGTAGCAAAATCTAATGCAAGCATGAGACTATATAATGGGAGATATTGAGATGATCAAAGGGGGGGCTTGCTTGGTTGCTCAGACAAGAAGGAGGGTCGTCGTCGACGTAGTCGATCACAGGGACATTAGCATCGGTCTCGGGGTCTACCGGAGAGAAGAGGGGGAAAACAGTAAATACATAGCAAGCAAGAGCATAACATGACAACAGACAGAGCTAGACGTGTTCTAGCGCGGTGCTACACGCTACCGACGAAGGGGGAAAACTTCCGGGAATGTTTTCCCGAAGTTTGGCATTTTCGGGCAGAAGAAACGGAGGGGAAAGGTTGCATGTTTGCTATGCTAGGGGCGTGTGGCGGACGAACGGACCATGTATTAGGATACGTCTCATCGTTTTGAGCAACTTTCATGTACAAAGTTTTTCGATCCGTGCTACGGTTAATTTACTATGATTTTTCAAAGTTTAAACAATATTCGGAATTTATTATTAAACCGAATTAAAATAGCAAAAAATGCTAAGTGCACCCGGTGAAGTGCACCCACAAGGCACCTGTAGTGACCAATGGGTCGAGGGTCCCATTGACGGTCAATGTTTGGTCGGTCAACAGGTGGGTCCTCTGTCATTGACTATTTCGTTAACTAACTAGTTAATTTGGTCTAATTAGGCTATTACGCTAATTAACTTTAATTAGTTTAACTACCAAATTAATTAAGTTAATTAGTTAATTATATTGATTAATTAATTATTTTTAAATTCTTTTTAACACCTTTTTTGAAAGGAAAGGGGCTGTGGGCCCAATGTTAGTGGCCCTTCTAGCCATCGGAGCGGTGCGCTTAATGCTGGGCGGGCGCACCCACGCCGCACATCACGCGAGGGGGCAAGGTCGTACACGACGGGGCTCGCCGGCCGGCCGTTTTGGTGTGAAGCTTGCACGGCGGGCACGCGGTAGCGTGCGGCGAGGCGGCCGGGAGACGAGGCTGGGGCGCAAGCGCTGGCGGCGGAAGAAGCTCAAGACGCTGCGTGGCGCGAGGCGCGGCGAGGCCGGAGTACGACGGGCGGCTGACGGGCGAGGGGAAAGAGGAGGCGGGGCCTCACCGGCGTAGAGCAGGGGGCGTCGAGGCGTGGGGCGTCCGATGGGGAGGAGGAAGAAGACGAGGCGCCGACGAGGTGGTGGTGAGCAGCGACAACAGATTGGCGTCGGGCGCGGTTTGATGAGTCCTTGGCGGCAAGGCCCGTCGATCGGGGAGAAGGGGCGAACGGCCCGATCGAGATCCAACAACGGGAGGACGCGTGGACGGCGAGGTGGCACCGGCGTGGTGGCGTGGTTGGACGGCGGCGGCGTGCGGATCGAGCTCCTCCCGATCGAGCGAGTGGGGAGGAGAAACGAGGAGAGAGTGGGGGTCGTGGGTGGATCTGGGGTGATGGGGATAGGGTTCGGTTGGAAGTGGCCTATAGGCCAGGGAGCGAGGTGGGCAGCGTGGGTGGGATTGGCCCGGTTGGCCACTGGTTGGCCCGATTGGGCGTGGGGTTGGCCTTTTCTTATTTTTGTCTTTTTAAAACATTTATGTTTTCTTCTATTTTAAGGCACTTAAAGAATTTGTAAAAAGATGATTTCTCCAGCATTATTACCAAATGATTATTTCCAACAACTTGAACATTTTTGTTTGCAAGTTTGATAAATTTGAAAACCTGACTTTAAATTGGATTTGAAATTTGAAAGATGTTTGAAAGCCAGTGAGGATTATCAACAGTAAGAGCGATGACATGGCATCATTAGTAGGGGATTACTGTAGCATAATTATCCAGGCGTTACAGAACGTGATCCAGAGGACTTGGAGTGCCAAGTCAAGAAGCAGCCGAGGCAGCCACGAGATAGCAGGAGTCGGTCTACTTGTTATGGACGTGATGCCTATATACATGATCATGCCTAGATAATCTCATAACTATGCGCTTTTCTATCAATTGCTCGACAGTAATCTGTTCACCCACCGTAATACTTATGCTATCTTGAGAGAAGCCTCTAGTGAAACCTATGGCCCCCGGGTCTATCTCTTATCATATTTGCTTTCAATCTACTTTTATTTGCATCTTTACTTTTTGCATCTATATTATAAAATACCAAAAATATATTTATCTTATCATACTATCCTTATTAGATCTCACTTTCGCAAGTGGCCGTGAAGGGATTGACAACCACTTTATTGCGTTGGTTGCGAGTTCTCAGTTTGTTTGTGTAGGTGCGTGGGACTTTTGAGGAGCCTCCTTCTGGATTGATACCTTGGTTCTCAAAAACTAAGGGAAATACTTACGCTACTCTGCTGCATCACCCTCTCCTCTTCGAGGAAAACCAATGCAAGCTCAAGACGTAGCAAGAAGGATTTCTGGCACCGTTTCCGGGGAGGTCTTCTCTCAAGTCAAGACATACCAAGTACCCATCACAAACCCATCTCCCTCGCATTTACATTATTCGTCATTTGCCTCTTGTTTCCCTCTCCCCCACTTCACCCTTGCCGTTTTATCACCCTCTCTTTCCCAATCTCCTCCTCTCTTTTTTCTTGCCCTTTTGTTTGCTCATTTGGTTGGAATAGATGCTTATTTATTGCTAAACAGAGAACCTAAGATCTATGGATCCTCATCCGCTTGCTAATCTTTTTAAGAGATCCAATTATGATGAACACATTTCTAGTGAGTTTTGTGCACTAGATTATCTTTATGAAGTTTTGCTTGAAATTTGTGGATCTGGAAATTGTGATGAAGAAATTTATGAAGAGATTCACGATGGCTCCTTGAATAAAAAGCATGATTGCAATGATTTTACTATAAATTCTCTTGATGTCAATTGTGCTAATAATATGCAAAACCCTAAGCTTGGGGATGCTAGTTTTGCTATGTCTACTACTTGTTGCCATGATCATGATTGGTGTGATTCTTCTTATGATCTTGAAAATTTATTTACGCCCCATGATGAATTTGAGATTGATAATAGTGTTTGCAATAATATTGAAAGTGGGTTCGGAAAGGTCATGACTTCAGTTAATGTTAATCCCACTATCTTGGAAAAGTGTCAACTTTGCATGCATGTGGATCATGTTGAGAATATGTTTTGTCATTGTTCTTTTGTTGAATTTGCTTATGATCCTACATGTAATTATTATGAGAGAGGAAAATATGGTTGTAGAAATTTTCATGTTAGAAAATTACCTCTCGTTATGTTGAGATTGCTATTGTTTCTTTCCACTTCCTTGCATATGATAAATTTTGCTTTCCTTGATAATTTGTTTGCTTACAAGATGCCTATGAATAGGAAGTATGTTAGACTTAAGTGTGTTTGTCACATGTTTTATGATGCTCTCTTTGTGCTTCAATTCTTGTCTTCCATGTGAGCATCATTGAAATCTCAATGCCTAGCTAAAAAGGCTTTAAAGAAAATCGCTTGTTGGGAGACAACCCAATATATTTCCTTGATGTTATTTAATAAATCTTGTATCTACCCTCTGGTTAGATGTGTTTTTATCTTTTAATTAGTGTTTGTGCCAAGTAGAACCTATAGGGTAACCTACGATGATAGTTGATTTGATTCTGCTGAAAAACAGAAATTTTGCGTGCACGAATATAATTTTGTTAAATCACACGAACGTCCTTTTGTGTTGATTCTTTTTGATGATGTTCAATAAATAACTTGTCCAGGACTTCCTATTTTGGTAGGATTTTTGGAGTTCAGAAGTTTGCATTAGTTACAGATTGCTACAGACTGTTCTGTTTTTGACAGATTCTGTTTTTCGTGTGTTGTTTGCTTATTTCAATGCATCTATGGCTAGTAAAATAGTTTATAAACCATAAGGAAGTTGGAATACTGTAGGTTTAACACAAAAATAAATAAATAATGAGTTCATTATAGTACCTTATGTGGTAGTTTTGTTTTCTTTCACTAACGGAGCTTATAAGATTTCCTGTTGAGTTTTGTGTTGTGAAGTTTTCAAGTTTTGGGTAAAGCTTTTATGGACTATGGAATAAGGAGTGGCAAGAGACTAAGGTTGGGGATGCCCATGGCACCCCAAGATATTTAGGAATAGCCAAAAGCCTAAGCTTGGGGATGCCCCGGGAAGGCATCCCCTCTTTCGTCTTCGTTCATTGGTAACTTTACTTGGAGCTATAATTTTATTCGCCACATGATATGTGTTTTGCTTGGAGTGTCGTGTATTATATTAGTCTTTGCTTTTTAGTTTACCAAAATCATCCTTGATGTACACACCTTTTGGGAGAAGCCTATTTGATTAGAATTTGCTAGAATACTCTATGTGCTTCACTTATATCTTTTGAGCTTGATAGTTTTTGCTCTAGTGCTTCACTTATATCTTTTAGAGCACGGTGGCGTCTTAATTTTGAAGAAATTGTTAGTCTCTCATGATTCACTTATATTATTTTGAGAGTCTTTTAGAACAGCATGGTATTTGCTATGGTTATAAAATTGGTCCTAGAATGGTGGGCATCCAACTTGGGTATAATAAAAACTATCATAGGAAGTGAATTGGATGCTATGATCAATTTGATACTTGATAATTGTTTTGAGATATGGAGGTAGTGATATTAAAGTCATGCTAGTTGGGTGATTATGAATTTAAAGAACGCTTGTGTTGAAGTTAGCAAGTCCCGTACCATGCACATATGGTTAAAGTTGTGTAACAAATTTGAAACATGAAGTGTACCAGGCTTGTGTATCCTTATGAGTGGCGGTCGGGGACGAGCGATGGTCTTTTCCTACCAATCTATCCCCCTAGGAGCATGCGCGTAGTACTTGATTTTTGATGACTTCTAAATTTTTGCAATAAGTATAGGAGTTCTTTTGACTAATGTTGAGTCCATGGATTATACGCACTTTTACCTTTCCGCCTTTGCTAGCCACTTCAGTACCATGCATTGCCCTTTCTCACCTTGAGAGTTGGTGCAAACTTCGCCGGTGCATCCAAACCCCGTGATACGATATGCTCTATCACACATAAACCTCCTTATATCTTCCTCAAAACAGCCACCATACCTACCTATTATGGCATTTCCATAGCCATTCCGAGATGTATTGCCATGCAACTTTCCACCGTTTCGTTCATCATCATCATGACATACTTTACTTTTGTCATATTTCCATTGCATGATCATGTAGTTGACATCGTATTTGTGGCAAAGCCACCATGCATTATTTTTCATACATGTCACTCTTGATTCATTGCACCATCCCGGTACACCGCCGGAGGCATTCATATAGAGTCATATCTTGTTCTAGTTTCGACTTGTAATTCTTATGTTGTAATCAATAGAAGTGTGATGATCATCATTATTAGAGCATTGCCCAAAAAGAAAAGAAAAAGAAAGGCCAAAAAAGGCCCAAAAGAAAAAAAAAGAAAGAAAAGAAAGAAAAAAAGAAAAAATAAATAAAAAGGGCAATGTTACTACCTTTTTTTCCACACTTGTGCTTTAAAGTAGCACCTTGTTCTTCATGTAGTGACTCTCATATATTGTGCTTCAAAGTAGCACCATGTTTTTCATATAGTGAGTCTCATAAGTTGTCTTTTTTATACTAGTGGGAATTTTTCATTATAGAACTTGGCTTGTATATCCCTACGATGGGCTTCCTCAAATGCCCTAGGTCTTCGTGAGCAAGCAAGTTGGATGCACACCCGCTAGTTTTCTTTTGTTGAGCATTCATTTATAGCTCTAGTGCATCTGTTGCATGGCAATCCCTACTCCTCATGTTGACATCAATTGATGGGCATGTCCATAGCCCGTTGATTATCCTCGTCAATGTGAGACTTTCTCCTTTTTTGTCTTCTCCACACAATCCCCATCATCATATTCTATTCCGCCCATAGTGCTATATCCATGGCTCATGCTCATGTATCTCGTGAAGGTTGAAAAAGTTTGATATTATTTAAGTATGAAACAATTGCTTGGCTTGTCATCGGGGGTATAGAAGTTGGGAACATCTTTGTGTGACGAAAATGAAGCATAGCCTAACTATATGATTTTGTAGGGATGAACTTTCTTTTGCCATGTTATTTTGAGAAGACATGATTACTTTGATTAGTATGCTTGGAGTGTTACTAATTATTTTATCAATAT
The DNA here is from genome assembly GCA_021437245.1 of Aegilops speltoides. NCBI lineage: Eukaryota > Viridiplantae > Streptophyta > Magnoliopsida > Poales > Poaceae > Aegilops > Aegilops speltoides. The sequence continues at coordinate 244,987,982 of CM038141.1, forward strand.
GAAATTTTATTTTGAATCATTTGGATCTGAACATTCATGCCACAATAAAGAAAATTACATTATGAATTATGCTAGGTAGCATTCCACATCAAAATTCTCGTTTTATCATTTACCTACTCGAGGACAAGCAGGTATTAAGCTTGGGGATGCTAGATACGTCTCCAACGTATCTATAATTTTTGATTGTTCCATGCTATTATATTACCCCTTTTGGATGTTTATGGGCTTTATTTTACACATTTATATCATTTTTGGGACTAACCTACTAACCGGAGGTCCAGCCCATATTGTTGTTTTTTGCCTATTTCAGTATTTCAAAGAAAAGGAATATCAAACGGAGTCCAAACGGAATGAAACCTTCGGGAGCGTGATTTTTGGAACGAACGTTATCCAGAGGACTTCGAGTGCAAGTCAAGAATCAGCCGAGGCAGCCATGAGATAGGAGGGCGCGCCCCCTGTCTCGTGGGCCCCTCGGGCGGCCACCGACGTACTTCTTCCTCCTATATATACCTATGTACCCCGAAAATATCCAGGATCACCATGAAACACAATTTCCACCACCGCAACCTTCTGTATCCGCGAGATCTCATCTTGGAGCCTTCGCCGGCACTCTGCCGGAGGGGGAATCGACCACGGAGGGCCTCTACATCAACATCCTTGCCCCTCCTATGAGTTGTGAGTAGTTTACCACAGACCTACGGGTCCATAGTTATTAGCTAGATGGCTTCTTCTCTCTTTTTGGATCTCAATACAATGTTCTCCCCCTCTCTTATGGAGATTTATTCGATGTAAACTCTTTTTGCGGTGTGTTTGTCGAGATCCGATGAATTGTGGGTTTATGATCAAGTTTATCTATGAATAATATTTGAATCTTCACTGAATTCTTTTATGTATGATTGAGTTATCTTTGCAAGTCTATTCGAATTATCAGTTTGGTTTGGCCTACTAGATTGATCTTTCTTGCCATGGGAGAAGTCCTTAGCTTTGGGTTCAATCTTGCGGTGTCCTTACCCAAAGGATGTAAAGGGTTGCAAGGCACGATTGTATTGTTGCCATCGAGGATAACAAGATGGGGTTTATATCATATTGCATGAGTTTATCCCTCTACATCATGTCATCTTGCTTAATGCGTTACTCTATTCTTATGAACTGAATACTCTAGATGCAGGCAGGAGTCGGTCTACTTGTTATGGACGTGATGCCTATATACATCATCATGCCTAGATAATCTCATAACTATGCGCTTTTCTATCAATTGCTCGACAGTAATTTGTTCACCCACCGCAATAGTTATGCTATCTTGAGAGAAGCCTCTAGTGAAACCTATGCCCCCCGGGTCTATCTCTTATCATATTTGCTTTCAATCTACTTTTATTTGCATCTTTACTTTTTGCATCTATATTATAAAATACCAAAAATATATTTTTCTTATCATACTATCTTTATTAGATCTCACTTTCGCAAGTGGCTGTGAAGGGATTGACAACCCCTTTATTGCGTTGGTTGCGAGTTCTCAGTTTGTTTGTGTAGGTGCGTCGGACTTTTGAGGAGGCTCCTACTGGATTGATATCTTGGTTCTCAAAAACCGAGGGAAATACTTACGCTACTCTGCTGCATCACCCTCTCCTCTTCGAGGAAAACCAACGCATGCTCAAGACGTAGCAGGCGCTGCCTGCAGTCGGTGTCCAGGAGGTCGCGCCATGCTCTCGGTGGAGGGGAGGATTCTCGATGCGGGCGCCGGCTTCATGCCGCTCGACAGCCGCGTCGATGAGCTGCTAGACGTGCTCTGTCATGTAGCATCGCTTGTCTCCATCCAGGTTCTCTAGATCGTCTGCTGCCACCTGGGTAACACGCAGGTTCTCGATGGGCGTGCCATAGACTGGGCGGTCGGCCCCCAGCATGCTGGCGATAGCGGCACCATGCTGTTTGACAGCGCCCAGGTGGCTAGGCCCGCCAGCAGCCGGCATGCCGCAGGCGGCACGATCAACCTCGCGCTGATAAGCCTTAGTGAGGCGTCTCATGGAGGCTAGCTTCTTGCCTCTCTCGATGAGCGCAAGGCAGTGGGCCTCCAGTGTCTCGGCATCGGCGTTGCCTGTGATGGGTGCAGACAAGTCGTATCATCGCTGCAGTAGCGCTGGGGGCGCCCGCGCCGATCTCGCGCCATGGTCGATGATGAGCACCTCGGTGACAATCTTTGCCGCCGCTTTGTCAAGCACGAGGGAGGGGGTCGTCGATGACCACCACATTGGTGGGGAAGGCGTCGAGGGATGTCGTGTCGGAGTCGACAAGCATCGGGTCGGTGGAGCCGATCGACTCCAAGTCGGAGGTGGGCTCGCTTGCGATGTCAAGCTTGCCAAGGATGTCGATGAGGCAGCTCTCGAAGCTGGCTGCACCCGCGCCTGGCACGGGCTCGTCGGAGAGGCGGATCTCGCCAATGAGATCGGTGAGGCAGCTCGCTGCGCAGGCGGCGTCTACGCCAAGTAGCACGTCGGTGCAAACGCCATCGGGCGTGCCGAGCTGGCTACGCTCGCTGGGAAGGAACATGGTTCCCATCTAGAGCAGGTCTCCGGACGACGGTGCACCTAGCCCCACAGTGGGCGCCAAATGTCGGGTGGTTGGTGCGACATATGCCAAACGATGGCTAATCATTGTGGGCGCTAGTAAGACGTCGCCGGTTCCTGGAAACGGGATGAGGCGAAGACATGCATGCCGGCGAATGTTACCTAGGTTCGGGGCTCTCCTAGGAGATAACACCCCTAGTCCTGTTCTGCAGGGTCTCCGCATGAGCACTAGATCAACAAGTAGCTACAAGTTGCTCCTTGAGCTGTTCGGCTAGACGAGGAAGAAGGGCAAGGCTAGCTCTACTCCTCTCCCTATGTGTGTGTGGGAAACTCTAAGAGATCAACCCTTTGCATGGGTGCCCTGCGGGGTTTATATAGGCCTACCCCCCAGGGGTACAATGGTAATCCGGCCGGGTGTGGACCCAGGCCGTCAGTGTCTATGGCCGCTGGCTTCTCCGCCAGCCACTGGGGCCCACCGACTGGTGGGTCCCGCCGGTTGCCGGGCTCTAGGCTGACAGGCTGGGCCCACCGCCTGTGGGTCCTGTCGGCTGCTCATTACTGTAGCCTTGCCCCTGATGACGGTGGCTTGGCCGGGGCGGGCGTGGCTACAGTGCCGCCGCCTGGCAGGCATTCACTGTAGCCGCGCCCCGTCTTATCTGGTTAATGGCGCACAAACTTCTAGGGGAGGGGTGGGCCGGCTGTTGGGAGCCGCCCTCCCCCTATGCCGACTGGTCTGGTCACGCCGCCTTCTGGTATCTCACTGGCAAGTAGGGCCCTCCGCCTGCGAGCCGTACCGACAACCCGTCGTGGGAGCATTGCTGCTCTACCATGGATGATGTCATAGTCAACGTGGCAACAGTGCCGCGCCGAGTGAGGGATGGCTGCCCGGAACATTGCACTGTGGCCACGCCCGCTCTGGGATTCGGGGGTGGCAGGCTGCACTATAGCCACGCCCCGTCTTGTCGCCGTTATGTGGGTGCAGACTTTGAGGGTGCATGGGGTGGGCCGCCTGCTAGGAGTCGGCCACTCTAATGGCCGCATGCTAGGAGTCGGCCCACATGGTGACCGCTCATTGAGCCTCGGCACCTTCCAGCAGCCTGCCGCTTGGACCAGTCGGCCACGAGAAGGCGGCCCTTCGTCTTGGATGCTTGAGGGGTGCAGTCGGCCAGATGTCTTGAAATGCCAGGGGGAGCAGATAAGGCTACCCGTGGTCATTTACTCCGACACTTATATTGTTGTCAGGAACTTTGTGCGCATCTTTCCTTCATGCAAAGATTATACTGCAGACAAGGAAAAATTTCCAGTGTTCCACCGCAACTTACGCGTAAGTAATGTACTAATGTTATTCATGGTAATTACTGCATATGTTTCTGCTGACACAAGACACAAGATTTCATTCTTTTAAATAGATGAGGACCAAACTGGATTGTCAAGATGAGGAAGGGTTGGTTGCACTTTCCAAGCACTCGTCGATGAAGTATCCTTCCTACTTGAGGCAAGCGCACTTTGATGGCAAGCCTCTAAACGAAATTTCTGTAAAGTCTCCGGTGCTACATTTATCCGACAGTGACTGGAATAATCTTGTTACACATTGGTCTCGTCTGCAGTGTAAGGTACTGTCTATGATATCACATCACAATTTGAACTACATTTCTGTATTTCCCTTAACATATCACTTGTACGAAAAGTGTTAGCAGAAGAACATTCATTCTCAAGGGACCACAAAATCTCGCAACTATACTGCACACTGCATTGCTCTTGTGAGTACCTCTTGCCCTGTATGACCATACTTACTTTAATAGTTGTTTGATTATGTAGCATCACTGCACATGTTAGGCTTGTTATCGTCCATTTAGTGGACATTATAAGATCTGTATGGACTCTTACATAAATTTAGAATGAACCCAATGCTTCTTAAGAGGTTTAGCTATGTAGTCCTCTTGTCAGGACTGAACGTCGTCTATCACTTTACTTACATTAACGGCTACTCCCTCCGTCCCATAATATAAGAACGTTTTGTGCAGTACACCAGTGTTCAAAACACTCTTGTATTATGGGAAGAGGGAATGGTTCATTGTGTAGCATTCTGCATCTTATCTCCCTCGCCCACCATTTACTAAAAAAGATCAGATCTATATTTAATCTTACCAAAAAGTTGAATACACAGACAATGCCAGTGCAGAAGTGTAGCCCATTGCTCTTGTCAGTACATTTTGTCCTGTAACGCTTGTACTTCTAGGGATTTGGTAGTTGATTATGTAGCATCAATCTGCATCTTATCTTCATTATCCTCTATCCCTTCCAGTATTATCATATCTATAATTACTCTCTACAAAATGTAGAGTACAGGCAATGCTTATGAAGAAGATTTTGTGCTGAAATTCTTGAGTTATCCTTCCCTTGACATGGAGAAGGGCATTATAAAGCCAGTGTTAACTATGAATGTAAGTCAGTCCTTCTAAAGCCTTTACCCTCAACTGCTGTTTAATTTGCTCATACTCCCTATCGTTTACTGTTGTTTAGTTTGCTGTTTCTATAAAAATGCATGTTCGCAAGAACCGTAAGTTCCAAGTTTTACTTGTAAAACCAAATTCCTTATTCATACCATGCACATTACTCAATACTCCCTATATGTAAGCTTGTTTTTGTGGATCTATAATCCTGTGTGTGGTGAAGCAGCCCACGTTGCACCTTGTCATCTCCTGTTTTATCTTACTGATGTGGCTGATGATATGAACAACATGCCATGCACATTAACCAAAATAGATACAATGATTGTCTTTGCCCTTCATCTATGCTTGTTATGTTGACATGGTAATCCAGTAGTGTGGTGAAGCTCCCCGCATTATGAACAATGCCAAATTATGCTATTGATATTTTGAACTTACTCTTTATTTTCTAATTTGAAATTGGATGGAATTGACAGCATAGTTATCATCTTTGCTTATACACATGCAAAACCTATCGTCTCTCTGCTTATCATAGAGTGGTAAATAGATGGGTCGAAAGGAATACCATTTGTGTCTTCATTGAGTGCAATTTTGGTTGGCATGGGTGTCTTGCATGGACTAGCATCAGACATGCCAAACTTCTCTAGGATATCCTTGAGGTATTTTGCTTGAGACAAGAAAATTCCTTCTTGAAATTGTTGAATTTGAAATCCGAGAAAGAACTTCAAATCCACATTAAGTGACATTTCAAAATTCTTGGTCATTGAAGCCGCAAACTTCTTGCATAAATGAATGTTAGGAGAACCAAAAATGATATCATCTATATAGATTTGGCATAAGATCAAATCACCCTTGTCCCTCTTAATACAAAGAGTGGGATCGATCACCCCTCTCACAAAACCATCATCGAGTAAAAACTTCTGAAAATGATCATACCAAGCACGAGGTGCTTGTTTGAGGCCATACAATGCCTTATGAAGTTTATACACATAGTCTTTGTGATCTGAATCAACGAGCCCAGGTGGTTGTGACACATATACTTCTTGTAGAGGACCGTTAAGGAAAGCACTCTTCACATCCATTTGATGTAAATTAAAACCATTGAAAGCGGCATAAGCAAGTAAGATGCGAATGGATTCAAGATGGGCAACGGGGGCAAAGGTCCCACCAAAGTCCAAACCTTCAACTTGTGAGTACCCCTGTGCCACTAACCTTGCCTTGTTATGGATGATTACACCATTCTCATCTTGCTTGTTCTTGCAAATCCATTTTGTTCCAATGACGTTGTGCTCGGTAGGTGGCCTCTTGACTAATGACCACACTTGGTTGCGTTCAAAACTGTTCAACTCTTCTTGCATAGTAACGAGCCAATCATTGTCCATCAATGCATCTTGTACCTTGAGGGGCTCAACACTAGACACAAACGAGAAGTGAGCACAAAAGTTTGTCAAATGTTTACGAGTGACTCTACCTTCCGATATGCCGGTGAGAATTTTGCCAACATCAACACGACCGGCAACTCGAGGCATGATGGAGGTTAGAGTTTCTCGAGGTTCAACTTCATGTCCATCATCCACGTCCTCAACATATGGATCATTAATGTGTGGTGGAAGATATTCTTGTTCATATTGCATTTGTTGAGGTTCATCATCAATGATTGGACTTTCTTGTTCTTGCCCTTGATGATGATCTTGTTCTTGAAGATTATCATGAAGAGGAACTTGATCATCTTCTTGTACTTGGACTAAGGGCATCGGTTGAACAATAGGAGTTTGTGGTGGTATGGGTGTTGAAGTAGTTTGATGATGTGTGAAACTTCCATCTTCTTCTTCATCATCATGAGGTTCTTGTTCCATTGGAAGAAGTGCACCAACACCCATGGTCAAAATATCTTGAGAGGAATTTTCTTCACCTACATCACTTAGATCAACTTGCTCCCCATGGGATCCATTAAATTCATCAAACACCACGTCACAAGTTTCTACAACACATCCATTGGATTTGTTGTAGACTCTGTAGGCGTGAGAGTTTGATCCATTGCCAACAAATATGCCCTCAATTGTTTTGGATTGAAATTTTCCTAACCGTTTTCTTTTGTTGAGGACCCAAATACATGAAAGTACTTGACATTTGGCTTGTTCCCAGTTAGGATCTAATATGGAGTCTTTTCCAATATAGTGCGGAGGAAGAGCCGGCTTGATGCATGGCATGCAGTGTTGACAGCTTCGGCCCAAAAACTATGTGGTGACTTGTACTCATCCAACATGGACCTTGCCATCTCCACAAGTGTACGGTTCTTCCTTTCAGCTACACCATTTTGCTGAGGAGTGTGTGGAGCTGAATATTGATGCTCAATCCCTTCATCACTAAGGAATTCTTCCAAGGTATAGTTCTTGAACTCAGATCCATTGTCACTTCTTATTGCCAAGATTTCTTTGTCAAACTTGCAATGTGCTTGCTTGGCAAAATCAATGAAGGTGATCTTCGTCTCGTCCTTGGACTTGAGGAAAAACACCCATGTATATCTTGAGTAATCATCAACAATCACAAGTCCATACTTTTTAGCACCAAGACTATCCCATGAAGGAGGCCCAAAAAGATCCACATGAAGGAGCTCCAGAGGCCTTGAAGTAGGCACAATGTTCTTGGGTGGGAGATTTGATTGATGTTGCTTCCCGGCTATGCATGCACTACACACACGATCTTTCTCAAAAGATACATTGGTTAGTCCAAGGATGTGATTCCCCTTTAAGAGATCTTGAAGATTTCTCATGCCGACATGGGATAGCGGGCGATGCCACAACCACCCCTTGTCGGCCTTGGCCATTAGACAAGTTGCATGGAATGTGCTCTCTTTTGATAAATCAACCGTATAAAGGTTGCCATCCAACTCTCCAACAAAGGCCACTTCGAGAGTACCTCTCTTAAAGACTTTCACATCCATTAGTCCAAAGAGTGTATCATAACCAATAGAAGCCAATTGGCGAACAGAAAGCAAATGGTATTTAAGGGATTGGACAAGCATGCCATTTGCAAGAGACATGTCATTTGTGATAGCCACCTTGCCCAACCCGAGTACCTGTCCTTTTGAACCTCCACCAAACATAATACTCATGAATGGTTGAATAGCTTCCATGAAATCATAGAGCAATTTTCTATCTCCGGTCATATGATTGGTACATCCACTATCAATCACCCATTTTACTCCACCAGAGAAGGCAACCTACACACAATTATGACTTGGTTAGAGGCACCCATTTTTCAATGGGACCTCTAAAGTTAGTCACAAGGGTCTAAGGGACCCAAATAGCATAGAATCGGAATGCATTTCGAGGACCAACAAATTTTGCATAAACTTCTCCATCCTTAGTCTTACGAAGAACATAGTATGGAGGCATGAACTCTTTTGGCTTGTTGAGAGTGGGCATGCCCCTTGTGGCCTTCCAACTAACAACCTTACCTTTCTTCTTATTCCCTTCTCGCACAAATGTTTCCTTTAGAGGGGTTGTGCACTTTTGAGAGGACGTCTTCTTCTTGCTTGTGCTTGGGTCATACCCGAGTCCCTCTTTGGCAAACACCTCACTATGTTGGCTCAATACCTCATTAAGGTTATTTTTCCCTTGAGCACATGTCATGAGACTTTCTTGATTTGAGCCTTGAGGAAGCGATTTTCCTCAAGAATAGATGCTAGATCACTACTAGAGTTAGTAGTACAAGCATCAACATTGATAATAGGAGAAGAGTAAGCCTTGGCTAGAGTTTCAAGATAAGTAAGTTTGAGCGTCTCAAAACTCTTTGTAAGAAGGGTGAGCTCTTATTCCTTAGTCTTGAGGGACACGGATAGAAGCTCACAATCCTTAGAGCGAGAAGCATGAGACTTCACAAGCTTACTTTTATCATTCATCAACTCTTCGCAAGAGTCAATAGCCTTTTTCAAGGAGGCAAGATCTTTAGTATGAACATCAATGTTTGCACCAATTTTTAAGCATAGTTCATCATTTCGTGCTTCCTCATATTGGACTTTCCGCTCAAGGATTTCACAATTTTCCTTTTCCTCGGTGACGAGGGTTTCGAGTTCCCTAATGCTGATGGTGTGCTTACTCACCATATCCATAAGATTACAAAATATAGTGAGCTTCTTTCCTTTGAGGGAGCACATGAACTTATTAAGTTTTACAAGCATAGGATCATCTAGATCATCATCCTCATAACTATCCTCCGCATCAAGATACTCATCATTAGGAGTAGAAGGAGTGAAAAGAGGAGGATTTGATCGTGGGGTTACCTTGACCTTGTCAGGAGAGCTTTGGTCCTCTCCATCTTCTACCACAGACTTTGCCATTAGGCACTTGTGAGCGTTGCCCTTGTAGTATTTCATGTAGTTGTAGGTGACCACATCACCACTCTTGTTCACTAACCTCAAAGTGTTTTGAGGGTCTTGAGCAACTCCGGCAACACCACTAACATCATCCGGATCGGATTCTTCTTGAGCAACCATTGCTTTCCCATCTCTCTTCTTGAGCTTGGAGTTCAAAGGATTTGGCAACTTCTTCTTGGGAAAGGTCTCGGGAAACCTTGGTTTATCCTCTCTCTTCTCATAAGGGCACTCGTTGGAGAAGTGGTTGCTTTCTTCACAGTTGTAGCATTTTCTTACTTGCTTCTTTTGAAATCGTCCCTCGAATTTCCTGCGCTAAACTTCTTGACAAAGAGAGCCATGTCTTTATATGAAGGGCCCTCATCGGATTCAATCTCATCACCTCTTCATCATCATCATCTTATTCTTCTTCTTCACTTTGCTCATCTTCACATACATGCTTGGCCTTCAATGCAAGATTGATCTTTGATGTTGGAGTACCATGCATGGCAAGATGTTTTGTGGCATTTGCCTTTGACTCTTCAAATAGTTGGAAGGCGGATATGATGTCATCTGTAGTCATTTCCTTGAAGGCATGGTGTTGTCTTATGTCCCACACCATTTGATGGTGATACGGGGCAAGAGCATGAAGCAACTTATCCACAAGGAATCGCTTAGTCATGTTGAATCCATCTTGTGTCTTGTCACACTCACACGACTCAATGTCAGCGGTGAGAGTCATGAGACGCTCAAGGAGTTGATTGGGAGTTTCACCTTTCTCCATATGAAAGTTTTGCAATTGCCCCTTGGCAATTTCATATTGAGCACTCCGGAGGGTGGAGGTACCGGTCTTGGATCTTATAATACTTTCCCATAGTTCCTTGGCACTTGTGATGTGTATGAACGGTCTCCTCTGCTTTTCAACGATACCTCTCCTTATACACATGGTTGCAGTGTCATTGAGATTCTTGTCATAAATTTCTCTTGGTGTAGGATTCTTTGGATCAACCACATGGTAACCATACTCCAAGATCTCCAGCATCTCATCATTTCCATATCGAAGACGAACCTGCATAGCAACTCTCCACAAGGCAAAATCGGAAGTGACATCAAGTAAAGGAGGTTTGCCTTGAGGATTATATTTTGGTTTCTCAACCTGGGGTCTTGCATAAAGCCAAGGAACAATGGAGTGTTCATTGCTAGGAGGTTGTTGACCAAGTGACGGAGCAGGCACAGTTGGCCTTGAAGCCACACCACCCGAGAGTGGTGCGAGCACCGTGGACAACGTGGCTAATCTCATTTGGACCAAGGACTCAAGAGAAGCATCAGAAGAAGTAAAGGACTTGACTTCAGAAGAAGCCTTGCCTTTATCCTTTGGATCTGCAACAAGGGGAGTCCCATCGGGGTTCATCTCAGTCTAGGGCAGTTAAGCCACAAGAAAAGAGCACGAGGCTCTGATACCAATTGAAAGGATCGAGATGGACCTAGAGGGGGTGAATAGGTACAATAACAAATTTTAATTATTACTTAGCAATTTTAGGCAATAATGCAGAATATGAAGGTGAGCCTAACAATTGCAAGTGTAGTACTAAGTACTAAGCAAGTAACACGAGTACGTAAGTAAGCAAGCACAAAATGGTATAAGTAAGTGCTAAGAGACAAGTAACCATAAGTAGAAAGTTAGGGTTAGGAATAACCGCAACTCCGGGAGACAAGGATGTATGCCGATGTTCACTTCCTTGGAGGGAAGCTAGTCACCGTTAGAGAGGTGGATGTTACCACGAAGGCACACCAATGCCACGAAGGCTCACCCTATTCTCCCTTTGAGACAACACCATGGAGGCGTTTCTCAACCACTAGTGGTAGACCATGGGGTGGTCTCCAAACCCTCACAAACTTTTATGGGGGTAATCACAAAGGTCGATTCCTCTCCAAAAGACTCCTACCGCCTAGGAGTCTCCAACCTCCAAGAGTAATAAGAAGGATGGGGAAAAGCTCAAGACTTGCTCAAATCACGAATTCCTTTGGTGCAAAGAAGGGGAAGGAGTGGATCTATCACTTGATTGGAGAACTTCTCTCAAATGTTCCCAAATCACTTGGGGATCTAGGATTTGGTGTAGAGGATTGAGATTCTTGGCAAGCTCAAAGTGAATGGTCAACCGCATCCCGTGGAAGGGAGAAGCCTATATATAGTGGGTGTGGAAAAAGTAACCATTTTGAGCCCCATAAGTGCATAGAAGAGGTCAGATGTCCGGACAGCACCGGACGTCCGGTGGCACAAATATCTCTGGACGTCCGACAGCTATCGGTCGTCCGGCCGCTGGGAACACATAAGCCATGAACCAACACATAGCACCCGGATGTCCGAGATGTGCCGGTCGTCCGGAGAGGCTCGGAAATCCGTAAATATTCTTCTGTGGAGGAAATACCGGACATCCGAGACGTGCCGGTCGTCCGGAGACCAGACGTTCGGAGAGGCTCGGAAATCCATGAATATTGTTCTGTAAGAGAAACACCGGACGACCGTAGAGAGCCGGACGTCCGGACAGCTGAGAGGGATCAGACGTCCATAAAGTACCGGACGTCCAGAGAAAAAAAAACTGGAGTTGGTGGGTTTGAGCAAATCTTTCCCTAGATCCAACGATCCCCTCTTAATAGTGCGGGATCCCTATACTCAAGAACAGACCGTAAACAAAGCCAAGGCTATGTCTTGTATCTCCGATCTTGAGTTATATGCATTTGTCCCTAGTCATGATCCACACACGGCCTTTGAGACATAATCCTGAGATATACTTGATAAACATGATTAGTCCCAACAAGCATGTTGTCATCAACATCAAAGTATGATTAAGGACATGATTGCACTTTCAGCCATATTTTCACTAGAGGTTTCTCTCTTAAAAATAGCATACGGTGGGTAAACAAATTACTGTTGGGCAATTGACAGAAAAGCGAATTAACATGACGATATCCAAGGCAATGATCATGTATATAGGCATCATGTCTGAGGCAAGTTGACCGAAAGGATTCTACATCTACTACTATTACTCCACACATCGACCGCTATCCAGTATGCATCTAGAGTATTAAGTTAATATAGAACGGAGTAACGCCTTAAGCAAGATGACATGATGTAGACAAAGTAAAATCACGCATGAATAAACACCATCATTTTATCCTTAATGGCAACGATACATGTATGTATCATTTCCCTTTCTGTCACTGGGATTGAGCACTGCAAGATCGAACCCATCACAAAGCACCTCTCTCATTGCAAGAAAACTCAATCTAGTTGGCCAAACCAAATCAATAGATCAGAGAGAAATACAGAGCTATAACAATCATGCATAAAGGAGTTCGGAGAAAACTCAAATATTTCATGAATAAATCTGATCATAAACTCAAAATTCATGGGATCCCAACAAACACACCACAAAAAGTCATTACATCAGATATAACTCCAAGAATATCGAGGAGAACATTGTAGTGAAGATAGAGAGAGAGAGAGAGAGAGAGAGAGAGAGAGAGAGAGAGAGAGAGAGCCATCTAGCTACTAACTATCGACTCGTAGGTCTATGGTAAACTACTCACACATCATCGGAAGGGCAGCAGGGATGATGTAGAGCCCCTCCGTGATCGAATCCCCCTCCGACAAAGCACCAGAAAAGGCCTCCAGATGGGATCTCTCGAGAACAGGAACTTGAGATGGAGGAAAAAGTATTTCATGGACTCCTCTTTTGGTTTCCAATTTTAGAGATTTATAGAGGCAGAGTTAGGTCAAATGGAGCCATGTGGGCCCCACAAGCCACCAAGGAGCGCCCTACCTCCTAAGTCCCTAGTGCCTCGTGGGCCACTGCTCCAATTTCTTGTCCCCTCCTGAAGCTTACAGGGTCTCTTATGTCAAGAAACAAATCTCCAAAAAGTTTCGTGGCATTTGGACTTTGTTTGGTAGTGATATTTTGAAAAACCAAAACCAGGCAAAAAATAACAACTGGCACTGGGCACTAAGTTAATAAGTTAGTCCTAAAAAATGATATATATAATTGCTTGTAAATTTATATAAAACACCAAGATTGATACTATAATAGCATGGAACAATCAAAAATTATAGATACGTTGGAGACGTATCATGGCTCTAACCCGTACATCGTTAACTTGAAGTTTCTTCTCTTGTGCTTCAAAGAAATGTCAGGGCTTAACATTAGTTTCGACAAGAGCGAGGTGATAGTCATGGGTTACTTTGAGCCTGAGCAGCAACTGGCCGTGGACAACCTAAACTGCAGGTGACCTCCTTCCCCATCATGTAATTTGGAATGCCCATCATTAACGTGAAGGTTCTAGTGCGTTCGACTATCTCATGGGGAAGGTCGCCGCACCGGGCTAAACCTTGGTGCGGACGTTTTACCTCCAAGGTAAGTAAGATTGTATTTATTGATTATAATCTCTCGTCTGCCAATGTATATGATAGGGATGTATATTTTCCCGGAGGGAGTGCATGGTTCATTAGATAAAGAGTTTTCCACTTTTCTAGCAAGCGATGAACAAAATCCATAAGTACCTCATGGTGAAGTGGGACGACCTCTGCTTGCCCAAGGATATGTGTGGGTTGGGTATCCTGGCATCCCTGCGGATGAACGTTGCCCTCGTGCTTAGTAGGGTTTCGCAGATCATCCTCGGCGAGGGGGATTACGGCTGCAGCTTATTCAGGCAAAGTACCTTCGGGGCGACCGCATGGAGGGTCCCAGTTTTGGCGGTCGATCTAGAAGATCAAACATGAGATTTTTCTGGGGCTGGCCTTCTCGATTGGGAATGGCTGATGGGCGTTGTTTTGGTTAGATAGTTGGGTGGATGGAATCCCTCTTTGCACGGGGTTCCCTGACTTGTTTTGCCATCTGTGTGAATCTGTTGCTATTAGTCTTAGAGGCGGTCCAAAATGGACAATGGAACATATTTTTTCGTCGTTCATTTCACCCAGTGGAGGCATTAGAGAGGTCCAATGACCCTCACTCTGCGCAATGGCTTCTTTGTCCCTCGGGAGATTTTTCTGTGGCCTTAGCTTATCATGCGATGTGCCGGCGACCGACGATTCAGTGTGTCGCGCCCCATTAGAAGGTGCCTCTCCCTTTGAAGATGAAATTTGTTGTCTAGCAACTGTTGAGGGGTCGCCTCCTGACTGGGACAGAGGTGCTCAAGCGGCACACCCCGGGTAATGGATTGTGCCCCTTGTGTGGTGTTTTAGAGAATGGGACCCACATCCTCTTCTCCTGCACGACGGCTAGATCGTTGTGGAGATTTGTCCGTGAGGCCCTCGGGACTGATTGGGAGGCGGCGGATCTTGCCAGCTTCCTTCAGGCCAGAGAAATGTAGACCGGAAGACAAAGATGCCTATTCTGGCTGCTACGCTTAATAAGATGGCGATTGAGAGGATCTTTCCACGACGCACCTATGACTCTTTCTTCATATTTCTTGCATTCCTGAGACACTGGAACTCGCTGGCTAGACAGCGGGATCAGGAGCACCTAGGGCGGATGCTGGATGCATTACATGATACAGCTCGTCGGTTAGCTTCACCGGCAACCTCTTGACGTGGTGACCACTTGGTGGTCTTGTTTTATGCTTTCTCTTTTGTTTCTTTGGGCTTACTTGTGTTATGGCCCCAACGGACTATGTGTGGCGGTATGTTACTACTCTTTGTGTTGGACTGGTTGGTTGCTTTATTTATAAAGCGGGATGGAAGTCTATTTCAAGAGAACCAAGAAAGCTTCCTCCTAGTAGGATCTTTTAATTCCCTATCCATCACAGCCCTCACCCCGCTTGTACAAGTTTATCCCATTTTCTAGGGTTTTTGTTCGACGTCTTACCTCACTTTAGATCCCGCACAAGAAAAGACAGTAAAAAAGAAAATCGGGGAAACCAACCCACCCACGCAAAACCAGCCGACAAAAAAGTTCCGACAACCAACAAAAAACTCCCGAGCCCACGTGCCAATGCAACGGTTGAAAAGAAAAATGCGTCGGCCCAATCCGATCGTTCCACGATCGTCGCCTCCACGCGCGCTCCAAGTGTTGCAGCCCGAGGCTGCCATCGTTCTTCTATGCCAGCCTCGGTCCTCCGGCGGATCTCTGCTGATGGCCCCCTCAAGCATGCCAAGGCCGACGAGGAGGCACCTGCAGACGAATACCAAGCCGAAGTGGTCGCGACCACATTGGTAATCTTAGATAATAAAAAATAATCAAAGATCAGATTCATGCGAAGAATTATATGGTAAAGACTCGTACAGTTGTCCCACTACCTTCGGTACGACAAATGCTAACTCAATATATTGGAATTTAGCTTCTCTTGACATATGAATTATTTTGGACCAGTATTGTCTTTGACTTGCATAATCAAAGTTAATGGGTCTCATACGGCATCACATTATTAATAATAATTGATTATTGTAGTATTATTTGTCGGTATTTCTTATGATATATCATATATACAACTAGACAAAGAATATGAAGCTACAAAAAGAAGTGTTATATTCTCTTATGTCCATAGGCTAGAGACATGGAATCAACATTTTTTTTCTCTCATTGTAATGCACGTGTATATTTGTTACTTCCTCTATCTCATAATATAAGAACGTTTCTCAAGCTTTGTTAGCTTAAATAATATTTTTATAATATGCAAAGGAGGAAGTATATATATATAGTAAAAATAAAAGTTACTGGTGGTGGTGGGTATGAAAACCATGGAGCCGTCTCGTCCCGCCCCTCACGCGCCTCCTGTCGCCACTCGGAATAGTAACGCGGATCGCGCATAAATAGTAAGCAGCCTGAGCCGTGGCACGGACCCGTCACGTTGTTATCACTAGGTCACAACATGCACGCTACCTGCGCACGCCGACGCGTGCTAGCTTCCAGCTGCTGCGCGCGTACGATGAGCTCGACCGGGCACGGTGGGATTCAGTGCCTCGCGCGTTCGATTCGACGTGCGCCAATGGATGGATAGACGGATCAGCCGAGCGCAACCGCAGAACACGTTGACTGATTTTAGGCGTCGGCATTATCCAGCGGCCAGCAGGTACGTTGTACGTTCCACCTACATGGAATTCCTCATGTTGTTTTTCTTAGAAGAAAAAAAAATCCACATATAGCGACTGTTTTTTTAACACAGTACGGACGCAAGCGCTCATATACACGCGTATACATTCACCCGTATGAACGCACGCACACACTGCCCCTATGAGCACCTTCGCAAGACCGAGCCAGCATATCATCTTGAAACTTACGAAATCGCCGTACGCACCTCGTTGTCGACGGAAACGTCTCCTCCAACTGAATGCGCATTGCCGGAAATCCTGAAATAAATACGAGCACCACGACTTGAACCCTGATGGGCTGGGAAGAACACAATCCCTCTAACCATCCAACCACAGGTTGGTTCGCATATAGCGGTTGTTTCAGTTCGTACATCCTTCCCACGCTCATATTTTAACAACTATTAGTGAAACAATCTGTGGTTGGATGGTTAGAGGGACGGTGATATTCCCAGTCCACAAGGGTTCAACTCCTGGTGCTCGCACTATTCCTGGATTTATTTCAGGATTTCCGATGATGCGCTTTCAGTGGGAGTAGACGTTCCTGTCGATGACGAGGCGCCTACGGTGACTTCGTAAATCTCAATACGATATGTCGGCTCAGTCTCTCGAAGGTGCTCATAGGGGTAGGTTATATGTGTGTGTTCATAAGGATGAGTGTATTCGCATATGTACTGTGTTAAAAACAACAACTATTAAGATCAGACTATTCCTCTAAGATTTACCGGTCAATTCAAAAGTCCATGTAGAAGATCCTAAACCTCGCCCATTTATAGGGTTTCGTGTTTTTGCTTTAGAAGTGCGTCGCTCGACGCCTTTGCTCGCTCCTAGATCCACCTCCCCCCTCTCGCCCATTCGCTGAGATCGTGCTCATGGATCACTCCTGTGGCGGCTCGGCCAGCCAGAAATACAATGGCAAGCGACTTTTTGAGCGCGACACTGACGAGGAGGAAGAATCTTATCGGTACGAGGCAAAGTTGTGTTCGTAGCTCCAACAAAAATAGAGGGAACGCGAGCCTCGTGACCACGAGAGGCGAGGGTCTCCACCTCCATGGTACAAGGAGGAGCGGCGCAAACTGGCAGTGTACTCCTCTTGGTTGTCTGAAGGGCGCTCAGAGGGGGTTGTCTCCAATCCCAAGTACCAGAATACCAACTTCAATGACAAGGCCAAATCTATGGGTTCCTCGTACAATAACTCCAACAACAACAACTTTAACAAGCAGAAGTTCAAACCCTGCGAACCTAATCATGTCTCAAGCCCCGCCCCCCACCCGCCGGCCAAGAGTGGGAAGGTGTCTGGGTCATGTGCTTCACCTGTCATTGGCTTAGTCATTTCGAAGTTGCTTGTCTGGTCACTACCCCTGCTTGATATGTAGGAATAGGGACACTTTACGGTTTAGTCCACCCACCAGGTCAAAACCACAGAGTTCACACCACCATCTATGATTGAAGATAATCTACTTGCACTACAAAAAAAAAGACACATCCGTGACATCTTGGGCCGAACGAAAAAAAATTCTGTCATACATATGACACTTCTATGACGATAATTGTGACAAAACCCGGTATCATCATAGATGTGGTGGGCTCCTACTTTAATGACAAAAAATCATGACAGAAAATGGGCTTTTTGTCCTGGGCGGGCCGGAGACGCAGCTGCATGACATTGTTTGGGCCGTCCATGACGGAAAAAACCGTGGTAGAAGCGAGGGGGAGGAAAATTCGGGGAGTTCGATTACGGGGAGAGCGAGCGCTGCTTTCTCTCGTCTGTATGCGTGTGTGTGTGTGAGGTGTTGGCTCTAATCGAACCCGAAGCGAGGCGTTGGGCTCTAATCGAACCCGGCGAGTGCTGCTGCGAGCTACGCGTTCATCGAACCCGGCGATCGATCGACAATCGTTAATCGAACCCGATGGAGCGATTCGCCGCTATCGCCGCTAATCAAGCCGATCGATGCCGCCTGGATGGATGAGCGAGTGGCGTTATGCGGCGCGGGGGGTTGGATGAGCAAGTGGCGGTGGCATTGCCTCTGGATGAACAGGAACTGTGATGTGGAGGGCTGGATGAGCGATGAGCGGTGGAGGGGTGGCCGTGGAGGGTGGTTGAGCAGGACCCGTGGTGTGGAGGGCTGGATGAGCAGTGAGCGGTGGAGGGTGCCCGTGGAGGGTGGTTGAGCAATGGCGGTGGAGTAGCGGTGGAGGCTTAATGAGCAGAACTCGTGGAGGCTAGAGGAGGTCGACGGTAGCCCATGGAGGCCGGAGGAGGTCGACGATGGAGATGAACGATATCCGTGGAGTCCTGTTTTGCGACGCCACACCCGCCCCCCCCGTTTGACCGAAGCGCCCAACACAAGTTCGCCGTCCGTTTTGCGTCGCCACACCCTCCCGATCAGCGGGACCCCGTTTGACCGTAGGAGGTCCGTTTAAATCCGTTTGCGATCGCCACCCCCTCCCGATCAACGGGACCCCGTTCGGCCGTAGGAGGTCCGCTTCCTCCTTCTGCGATACGCCAGCCCTCCCGATCAACGGGACCCGTTTGACGTGGCGGTCGAACACAAGGCCGTTTCTCTGTTATGCTGACGCCAGTCTTGTTTCCATCGCCTGTTCCGTCCAAGCCCTCCCGATGAACATGACCACGCATTCCGTTCCGACCCAGCCGGTTGGCTCCCCATGAACACGACGACGACGCTGTTTCTCCGTTCCGACCCAGCCATGTACGTATGTACGTACGTGGCCGTATATCCTTTCTTGCACCCTCGCCGCTGTACGTACGTGTACATGCTACGTGCGCGCCTCTACTACGACACGTGCGCGCCTCTACATCTACGACACGTGCGCGCCTCTACATCGACCAGTATGTACGTATATGTTCGTGACCAGAATGACAACGCTACGTATGCTTCGACCAGGTGGGTCCCGACTGTCAGGCACTTCCTTGCATGCGAAGATGTAGCTGGTGGGTCCCAGCAGTCAGGGGGGCGAATCGTTTTTTTTGCGCGGACGCACTTCCTTGCGTGCGAAGATGTAGCTGGTGGGTCCTAGCGATCGAGGGGACGAATCTTTTTTGCCCGGACGCACTTCCTTGCGTGCGAAGGTGTCATTGGTGGGTCCCAGCGGTCGTGAAGCGAATCGCTTTGTTTTTGCTGGACGCACTTCCTTGCGTGCGAAGATGTAGCTGGTGGGTCCCAGCGGTCGGGTAACATTTTTTCGCGAAATCTGATGGCCCGTCCGGTGGGTCCCGGTGTCGGTGGAGGAATCATTATTTTCCGCGTAATAAGGAGGCACTTCCTTCTTTGCGGCCGTGGACCGGTATCGGCCTCTCCACGTATAGTCCACGACCGATGGAAGTCGTTCCTTGACCACGTTGACCACGCTGCACCGAGAGCACGAGGGCGGTGGACGACGGCGAGGCGAGGAAGGGGCGATGGGGAGCCGGGGAAACGCAGCGGTGGAAGCCCAGCGGAGAGGAGTCTGAGGTTCACTTGTTTGGTGTGGTGTGAGGCTTCCATCGCGCGAGGCCACGACAAGCGGTGGGAATAGTAGAGGCGGTGAGGCCTCCATGGCAGAAGACACCGCCACGGAGGCAGGAGCATGCGACATGACCGTATTTGCTTTGGTAATTTGGAGCAAGAAGACCAGAAGTTGAAGAAGCACTACGTGAAGGAAATATGCCCTAGAGGCAATAATAAAGTTATTATTTATTTCCTCATATCATGATAAATGTTTCTTATTCATGCTAGAATTGTATTAACCGGAAACATAATACATGTGTGAATACATAGACCAACATAACGTCACTAGTATGCCTCTACTTGACTAGCTCATTAATCAAAGATGGTTATGTTTCCTAACCATAGACATGTGTTGTCATTTGATTAACGGGATCACATCATTAGGAGAATGATGTGATTGACATGACCCATTCCGTTAGCCTAGCACTTGATCGTTTAGTATGTTGCTATTGCTTTCTTCATGACTTATACATGTTCCTGTAACTATGAGATTATGCAACTCCGTTTACGGAGGAACACTTTGGTGCTACCAAAGCGTCACAGCGTAATTGGGTGACTATAAAGGAGCACTACAGGTGTCTCCAAAGGTACATGTTGGGTTGGCGTATTTCGAGATTAGGTTTTGTCACTCCGATTGTCGGAGAGGTATCTCTGGGCCCTCTCGGTAATGCACATCACTATAAGCCTTGCAAGCAATGTAGCTAAATGAGTTAGTTACGGAATGATGCATTACGTAATGAGTAAAGAGACTTGCCGGTAACGAGATTGAACTAGGTATTGAATACCGACGATCGAATCTCGGGCAAGTAACATACCGATGACAAAGGGAACAACGTATGTTGTTATGCGGTTTGACCGATAAAGATCTTCGTAGAATATGTAGGAGCCAATATGGACATCCAGGTTCCGCTATTGGTTATTGACCACGAATAGTTCTAGGTCATGTCTACATTGTTCTCGAACCCGTGGGGTCCGTGACGCTTAAGGTTTCGATGATGGTTATATTATGAGTTTATGAGTTTTGATGTACGAAGGAGTTGAGTCCGGATGAGATCGGGGACATGACGAGGAGTCTCGAAATTGTCGAGATGTAAAGATTGATATATTGGACGACTATATTCGGAGTTCGGAAAGGTTCCGAGTGATTCGGGTATTTTTCGGAGTACTGGAGAGTTACGGGAATTCGCCGGGGAGTATATGGGACTTATTGGGCTTTAGGGGAAAGAGAGAGGACAGGTTGGGCGCCCCCCAAGGCCTAGTCTGAATTGGACTAGGGGGAGGGGCTGCGCCCCCTCCTTCCTTCTCTTCTCTTTCCCCTTTCCTTGACTCCTACTCCTACTACTTGGAATGGGGGGAATCCTACTCCCGGTGGGAGTAGGACTCCTCCTTGGCGCGCCTCCTCCTGGCCGGCCACCCCCTCCCCCTTGATCCTTTATATACGGGGGCAGGGGGGCACCTCTAGGCACAACAACAATTGATCCCTTCGATCTCTTAGCCGTGTGCGGTGCCCCCCTCCACCATAATCCACCTCGATAATATCGTAGCGGTGCTTAGGCGAAGCCCGCGACAGTTGAACATCAAGATCGTCACCACGCCGTCGTCTTGTGGAACTCTCCTCGACACTCGGCTAGATCGAGTTCGAGGGACATCATCGAGCTGAGCGTGTGCTAGAACTCGGAGGTGTCGAGTTTCGTGCTTGATCGGTCGGGCCGTGAAGGCGACGACTACATCAACGCGTTGTTCTAACGCTTCGCTTACGGTCTCACGAGGGTACGTGGACAATACTCTCCCCTCTCGTTGCTATGCCATCAACATGATCTTGCATGTGCGTAGGAATTTTTTTGAAATTACTACGTTCCCAACAGTGGCATCTGAGCCAGGTTTTATGCGTAGATGTCATATGCACGAGTAGAACACAAGTGAGTTGTGGGCGATACAAGTCATCTTGCTTACCGGCATGTCATACTTTGGCTCGGCGGTATTGTGAGATGAAGCGGCCGGACCGACATTACAGCCAGACGCTTACGCGAGACTGGTTTCACCGTTATGAGCACTCGTGCTTAAAGGTGACTGGCGGGTGTCTGTCTCTCTCACTTTAGCTGAATCGAGTGTGGCTACGCCTGGTCCTTGTGAAGGTTAAAACAACACTAACTTGACGAACTATCATTGTGGTTTTAATGCGTAGGTAAGAACGGTTCTTGCTCAAGCCCGTAGCAGCCATGTAAAATTTGCAACAACAAAGTAGAGGACGTCTAACTTGTTTTTGCAGGGCATGTTGTGATGTGATATGGTGAAGACGTGATGCTATATTTTATTGTATGAGATGATCATGTTTTGTAACGAAGTTATCGGCAATGGCAGGAGCCATATGGTTGTCGCTTCATTGTATGAAATGCAACATACGTAATTGCTTTACTTTATCACTAAGCGGTAGCGATAGTCGTAGAAGCAATAGATGGCGAACGACAACGATGCTACGATGGAGATCAAGGTGTCGCGCCGCGATGATGGTGATCACGGCGGTGCTTTGAAGATGGAGATCACAAGCACAAGATGATGATGGCCATATCATATCACTTATATTGATTGCATGTGATGTTTATCCTTTATGCATCTTATCTTGCTTTGATTGACGGTAGCATTTTAAGATGATCTCTCACTAAATTATCAAGAAGTGTTCTCCCTGAGTATGCACTGTTGCCAAAGTTCGTCGTGCCGAGACACCACGTGATGATCGGGTGTGATAAGCTCAACGTCCATCTACAACGGGTGCAAGCCAGTTTTGCACACGAGGAATACTCAGGTTAAACTTGACGAGCCTAGCATATGCAGATATGGCCTCGGAACACGGAGACCAAAAGGTCGAGCGTGAATCATATAGTAGATATGATCAACATAGTGATGTTCACCATTGAAAACTACTCCATCTCACGTGATGATCGGATATGGTTTAGTTGATTTGGATCACGTGATCACTTAGATGACTAGAGAGATGTCTGTCTAAGTGGGAGTTCTTAAGTAATATGATTAATTGAACTTAAATTTATCATGAACTTAGTCCTGGTAGTATTTTGCAAATTATGTTGTAGATCAATAGCTCGCATTGTTGCTTTCATATGTTTATTTTGATATGTTCCTAGAGAAAATTGTGTTGAAAGATGTTAGTAGCAATGATGCGGATTGGATCCGTGATCTGAGGTTTATCCTCATTCTTGCCTGTAAGAATTATGTCCTTAATGCACCGCTAGGTGACAAACCTATTGCAGGAGCAGATGCAGATGTTATGAACGCTTGGCTAGCTCAAAATGATAACTACTTGATAGTTTAGTGCACCATGCTTAACGGCTTAGAATCGGGACTTCAAAGACGTTTTGAACGTCATGGACCATATGAGATGTTCCAGGAATTGAAGTTAATATTTCCAGCAAATACCCGAGTTGAGAGATATGAAGTCTCCAACAAGTTCTATAGCTAAAAGATGGAGGAGAATCGCTCAACTAGTGAGCATGTGCTCAGATTGTCTAGGTACTTCAATCGCTTGAATCAAATGGGAGTTAATCTTCCAGATAAGATAGTGATTGATAGAGTTCTCTAGTCACCATCACCAAGTTAGTAGAACTTCGTGATGAACTATAGTATACAAAGGATGACAAAAATGATTCCCGAGCTCTTCGCGATGTTGAAATCAACGAAGGTAGAAATCAAGAAAGAGCATCAAGTGTTGATGATTGACAAGACCACTAGTTTCAAGAAAAAGGGCAAAGGGAAAGAAAGGAACTTCAAGTAGAATGACAAGCAAGTTGTCACTCCTTGAAGAAGCCCAAAGCTGGACCAAAGCCTAAACCGAGTGATTACACCGCAAAAGAAATGGTCTTTGAAGCGAGAAGCCCAGAATATTTGGTGGATAAGAAGGATGGCAAATTGAACAAGGGTATATTTGATATCTGAGTTATTGATATGTGCCTTACTAGTGTTTATAGTAGCCCCAGGTATTTGATACTTGTTAGGTTGCTAAGATTAGTAACTCAAACAGAGTTCTGTAATAAGCAGAGACTAGTTGAAGGGAAGTGACAATGAGTGTTGGAAGTAGTTCCAAGATTGATATGATCATCATCGCACACTCCCTATACTTTTCGGGATTAGTGATAAACCAAAATAAATGTTATTTGGCGTTTGCGTTGAGCATGAATATGATTTGATCGTGTTTATTGCAATACGGTTATTCATTTAAAATCAGAGAATAATTGTTGTTCTGTTTACATGAATAAACCCTTCAATGGTCATACACCCAATGAAAATAGTTTGTTGGATCTCGATCGTAGTGATACACATATTCATAATATTGAGGCCAAAAGATGCAAAGTTAATAATGATAGTGCAACTTAATTGTGGCACCGCCGTTTGGGTCATATTGGTGTAAAGCGCATGAAGAAACTCCATAAAGATGGATTTTAGGAATCACTTGGTTATGAATCATTTGATGCTTGCGAACCGTGCCTTTTGGGCAAGATGACTAAAACTCTGTTCTTCGGAACAATGGAATGAGCTACTGACTTATTGGAAATAATACATACTGATGTATGCAGACCAATGAGTATGAAGGCTCGTGGCAAGTTTCGTTATTTTCTGACCTTCACAAGATGATCTGAGCAGATATGGGTATATCTACTTGATGAAACATAAGTCTGAAATAGTTGAAAGGTTCAAAGAATTTCAGAGTGAAGTGGAAAAATCATCGTAATAAGAAAATAAAGTTTCGCGATTTGATCGCGAGAGCGAATATTTGAGTCACGAGTTTGGTCTTCAATTAAAACAATGTGGAATATTTTCACAGCTCACGCCACCGGAACACCACAACGTTATGGTGTGTCCGAGCGTCAGAATCGCACTTTATTGGATATGGTGCGATCTATGATGTCTCTTCTTGATTTACCAATATTGTTTTGGGGTTATGCATTGGAGACAGCTGCATTCACATTAAAAGGGCACCATCTAAATCCGTTGAGACGACAACATATGAACTGTGGTTTAGCAAGAAACCCAAGTTGTCGTTTCTTAAAGTTTGGGGCTGCGATGCTTATGTGAAAAAGTTTCATCCTGATAAGCTCGAACCCAAATCGGAGAAGTGCGTCTTCATAGGATACCCAAAGGAAATTGTTGGGTACACCTTCTATCACAGATCCAAAGGCAAGATATTTGTTGCTAAAAATGGATCCTTTCTAGAGAAGGAGTTTCTCTCGAAAGAAGTGAGTGGGAGGAAAGTAGAGCTTGATAAGGTAATTTGTACCTTCTCCCGAATTGGAAAGTAGTTCATCACGGAAATCAGTTCCAGTGATTCCTACACCAATTAGTGAGGAAGCTAATGATGATGATCATGAAACTTCAGATCAAGTTACTACAAAACCTAGTAGGTCTTCCAAAGTACAGTCCGCACCAGAGTGGTACGGTAATCCTATTCTGGAAGTCATGTTACTAGACCATGATGAACCTACGAACTATGAGGAAGCGATGATGAGCCCAGATTCCGCGAAATGGCTTGAGGCCATAAAATCTGAGATATGATCCATGTATGAGAGCAAAGTATGGACTTTGATTGACTTGCTCGACGATCAGCAAGCCATGTTAAATAAATGAATCTTCAAGAGGAAGACGGACACTGATAGTAGTGTTACTATCCACTAAGCTCGACTTGTTGCAAAAGGTTTTCAACAAGTTCAAGGGGTTGAATACGATGAGATTTTCTCACTCGTATCGATGCTTAAGTCTGTCGAATCATGTTAGCAATTGCCACATTTTATGAATCGGCAAATGGATGTCAAAACTGCATTCCTTAATGGATTTATTAAAGAAGAGTTGTATATGATGCAATCGAAGGTTTTGTCAATCCTAAAGGTGCTAACAAAGTGTGCAAGCTCCAAAGAATCCATCAATGGACTGGTGCAAGCATCTCGAGTTGGAATATACACTTTGATGAGTGGATCAAAGCATATGGTTTTATACAGACTTTTGGAAAGGCCTGTATTTACAAGAAAGTGAGTGGGAGCACTACAACATTTCTGATAAGTATATGTGAATGACATATTGTTGATCGGAAATAATGTAGAATTATTCTGCAAAGCATAAAGGAGAGTTTGAAAGGAGTTTTTTCAAAGAAAGACCTCGGTGAAGCTGCTTACATATTGAGCATCAAGATCTATAGAGATAGATCAAGACGCTTGAAAAGTTTTTTCAATGAGTACATACCTTGACAAGATTTTGAAGTAGTTCAAAATGGAACAATCAAAGCAAGAGTTTCTTGCTGTGTTACAAGGTGTGAAATTGAGTAAGACTCAAATCCTGACCACAACAGAAAATAGAAAGAGAATGAAAGTCATTCCCTATTCTTCAGTCATAGGTTCTATAAAAGTATGTCATGCTATGGACCAGACCTATTGTATACTCTGCCCTGGTTTGGCAAGGGAGTACAATAGTGATCTAGGAGTAGATCACTGGACATTGGCCAAAATTATCCTTAGTGGACTAAGGAAATATTTCTCGATTATGGAGGTGATAAAAGAGCCCGTCGTAAAAAGTTACATCGGTGCAAGCTTTTACACCAATCCATATGACTCTAAGTCTTAATCTGGATACATATTGAAAGTGGGAGCAATTAGCTAGAGTAGGTCCATGGAGAGCATTGTAAACATAAAATATTTGCAAAATACATACGGCTCTGAATGTGACAGACCCGTTGACCAAGCTTCTCTCACGAGCAAAACATGATCACACCTTAGTACTCTTTGGGTGTTAATCACATAGCGATGTGAACTAGATTATTGACTCTAGTAAACCCTTTGGGTGTTGGTCACATGACGATGTGAACTATGGGTGTTAATCATATACAGATATGAATATTGCTGTTAAATCACATGGCGATGTGAACTAGATTATTGACTCTAGTGCAAGTGGGAGACTGAAGGAAATATGCCCTAGAGGCAATAATAAAGTTATTATTTATTTCGTCATATCATGATAAATGTTTATTATTCATGCTAGAATTGTATTAACCGGAAACATAATACATGTGTGAATACATAGACCAACATAACGTCACTAGTATGCCTCTACTTGACTAGCTCATTAATCAAAGATGGTTATGTTTCCTAACCATAGACATGTGTTGTCATTTGATTAACGGGATCACATCATTAGGAGAATGATGTGATTGACATGACCCATTCCGTTAGCCTAGCACTTGATCGTTTAGTATGTTGCTATTGCTTTCTTCATGACTTATACATGTTCCTATAAATATGAGATTATGCAACTCCCATTTACCGGAGGAACACTTTGGGTGCTACCAAACATCACAACGTAACTGGGTGATTATAAAGGAGCACTACAGGTGTCTCCAAAGGTACATGTTGGGTTGGTGTATTTCGAGATTAGGTTTTGTCACTCCGATTGTCGGAGAGGTATCTCTGGGCCCTCTCGGTAATGCACATCACTATAAGCCTTTCAAGCAATGTAGCTAAATGAGTTAGTTACGGAATGATGCATTACGTAGCGAGTAAAGAGACTTGCCGGTAATGAGATTGAACTAGGTATCGGATACCGACGATCGAATCTCGGGCAAGTAACATACCGATGACAAAGGGAACAACGTATGTTGTTATGCGGTTTGACCGATAAAGATCTTCGTAGAATATGTAGGAGCCAATATGGACATCCAGGTTCCGCTATTGGTTATTGACCACGAATAGTTCTAGGTCATGTCTACATTGTTCTCGAACCCGTGGGGTCCGCACGCTTAAGGTTTCGATGACAGTTATATTATGAGTTTATGAGTTTTGATTTACTGAAGGAGTTCGGAGTCCCGGATGAGATCGGGGACATGACGAGGAGTCTCGAAATTGTCGAGACGTAAAGATCGATATATTGGACGACTATATTCAGAGTTTGGAAAGGTTCCGAGTGATTCGGGTATTTTTCGGAGTACCGAAGAGTTACGGGAATTCGCCGGGGAGTATATGGGCCTTATTGGGCTTTAGGGGAAAGAGAGAGGAGAGGTTGGGCGCCCCCCCAAGGCCTAGTCCGAATTGGACTAGGGGGAGGGGCTGCGCCCCCTCCTTCCTTCTCTTCTCTTCCCCCTTTCCTTGACTCCTACTCCTACTAGGAAGGGGGGAATCCTACTCCCGGTGGGAGTAGGACTTCTCCTTGGCGCGCCTCCTCCTGACGGCCACCCCTCCCCCTTGATCCTTTATATACGGGGGCAGAGGGGCACCTCTAGGCACAACAACAATTGATCCCTTTGATCTCTTAGCCGTGTGCGGTGCCCCCCTCCACCATAATCCACCTCAATAATATTGTAGCGGTGCTTAGGCGAAGCCCTGCGATGGTAGAACATCAAGATCGTCACCACGCCGTCGTGCTGACGGAACTCTCCCTCGACACTCGGCTAGATCGGAGTTCGAGGGACATCATCGAGCTGAACGTGTGCTAGAACTCGGAGGTGCCGTAGTTTCGGTGCTTGATCGGTCGGGCCGTGAAGACGTACGACTACATCAACCGCGTTGTTCTAACGCTTCCGCTTACGGTCTACGAGGGTACGTGGATAATACTCTCCCCTCTCGTTGCTATGCCATCACCATGATCTTGCGTGTGCGTAGGAATTTTTTTGAAATTACTATGTTCCCCAACACTACGGCCGTTGGATGGACATCGTACGGTCACTGGAGCTAGAATCGTTCATATTGACTAAAGTTGACAGAGGCCCCCGTCCCAGTCAACTTAGTAGGCCCACAAGTCAGCCTCCCACCATGGTGGGTCCCAGGTAGCAAGGGAGTATTCATTTTTTGTGTGCGTAATAAGGAGGCACTTCCGGTGAGTCCGAGCTGACAGCGCGGGGAACGTTTTTTTTCGTGAAATACGCTAGCCCTTCCGATGGGTCACAACAGTCAGGGGGGAAACGTTATTTTCGCGAAATAAGGTGGCCCGTCCGGTGGGTCCCTGCTGTCAGGTGGAGGAATAATTATTTTGCGCGTAAAAAGGAGGCACTTCCTTGCGGCCGCCTAGACCCAGCTGTCAGCCTCTCCACGTACAGTAATCTTTCGATGGAAGTCGGTCGTTGACCACGTTGACCACGCCGCGCTGAGAGCACCAAGGCGGTGGTCTGGACGACGGCGAGGCCTAGGAAGGGGACGACGCGGAGCCGGGGAAGACGCAGCAGTGGTAGCCCGCGCGGAAAGGAGTACGAGGGTTCACTGGTTCGGCTGCGGCGTGAGGCTGCCGTCGCCGCAGAATAACATGGGGTGTGGGTGAGTAGAGGGATACCCTGGGCCAGCGGTGGGAGTAGTAGGGGGCGGTGAGGCCTCCGCGGCATCACAGCCGGCCACGAGAGGTAGGAGCACGCGGCACGGGCGCTACTTTGGGTGGCTGGAGCAAGAAGACCAGAGGTTGAAGAAGCACTATGGCCGTTGGATGGACATCGTACGGTCACTGGAGCTAGAATCGTTCATATTGACTAAGTTGACAAAGCCCTCCGTCCCCGTCAACTTAGTTGGCCCACAAGTCATCCTCCCACTATGGTGGGTCCCATCTAGCAGGGTGGGTATTCATTTTTTTGTGCGTAATAAGGAGGCACTTCCTTGCATGCGAAGATATAGCTGGTGGGTCCGACATGTCAGCGGGGGGAACGTTTTTTTCGCGAAATACAGAGGCACCCTTCCGGTGGGTCCTAGCTGTCAGGTGGAGGAATCATTATTTTGCTCGTACAGTCCACGGCCGATGGATGTCGTTCGTTGACCATGTTGACCAGGCCACACCGAGAGCACTATGGCGGTGGACGACGGCGAGGCCTAGGAAGGGAACGACACGGAGCCGGGGAAGACTCGGCAATGGTTGCCCACGCGGTGGGGAGTACGAGGATTCTTGGTTAATTGCCGTCGCCGGAAAATAACAGGAGGTGTGGGTGAGTAGAGGAATGGCTCGGCCAAGAATGAAGTAGGGTGGGCGGTGCGGCTCAGGCGGCAAAGACAAATCCACAGGAGGCGGAGCAGCAGTCCCACCGAGCTGGTTTGGGTAATTTGGAGCAAGAAGATCGAGATATTGAAGAAGAAGACGGCCATTGGATTAACATCCAACGGTCCTTCGCTGCTAGAATCGTTTGTGGACTAAGTTGACAAAGCCAAAGTACACGTCAACCTAGTAGACCCACAAGTCAGCCTCCAAATCTGTCCCAAACAGCATACACCCCGAAATTTCTAGCGGATTCAAATTAATTTTAAATCTAAATATACCTTAATTTAAATTCAATGAAATTTTACCGCACAAAAACAATGAAATTTAAAATATCAAAATCCGAAAGAAAACAGTATTTGGGAACTAATTGCTGCTTTTCTGTATTTTTTCATTTTACAGCCCATTTATTATTAGTTATAGCCCATTTATTATTACTTATAGCCCATTTCTTATTACTTATAGCCCATTTTTTATTACTTATAGCCCATTTTCTGGGCAAAATGCATCCCTCCTCGTCTTGAAAGATTTCCGCCCAAAGGCGAGAAAAGCAAGTAGGCCTATGTTGGTTATTCTGCAAAAAACAAAATAGCTGGCTAGCCATTTTTCAGAAAGGAAAAAACCAAACTGGGCTGGTCATGTGCTAAACATATGAAATAAAAGTCTGGGCTAGACGGGCCACGGGTCCTGCACAACCCAATTGATACCCTTCTCCGTCCCGAAAAAACAAAATTACTGCGCGCGCTGCTGGGTCCCTACTGTCATCCTCACCATGTACAGTCATCTCCTTATTCCTCTCAGTTGTTGACCATGTTGACAACACCGGAGGGCGGCGCCGCGGCGAGCGCGGAGGACGATGGTGAGGCCTCGGACGGGAACGAACAGGAGCCGGGGAAGATCACAGCCAACCGTGGGAGGCGGGAGCAGGCGGTCCCGCCGGCGCTAGTTTGTCTTTGGCGGCTCGAGGAAGAAGAGACTGAAGAAACGCGACAGACGTTGAATGTCAATCGAACGGTCAAGGTTGGCACAATCGTTTTTTGACTAAGCAGACACCAAGTAGCATACTTTTTTATATATAGGAAGAAAACTGCGAGGAAATGCGTTCGTCTGCCGTCCTCCTCACAGGGAATGTTCACCACATAAGTGACTAGAACCCTTGGTTTTCAACCGAGAGGTCTTGGGTTCGAGTCCGAGGAACTCTCAATTTTGTCCTCCTTCCTTCCTCGCAAAAAAGGGAAAGAAAATCAAAGACTTGGGAAGGCGTACAGAACAAGCTAGTGTACTAGTAAAGAGATGTTGCCGAGTTTTAGAAAAAAGAAAGACGTGCTCCTATAGCTGGTTCGAATCCAAACCTAGACTATGACTATATATGGTGCTATGCTACTCTGCAAGTAATGAAACTGACATATCCAACGTTCTCTTATCCTCTTCTCTACTTACTCTGCCCAGCATCATAAGCTCTGGCCGCAGCAACCATGTCTGATGGCTGCTCGTCCACCTGCTCTTCAGCAGGCAACAACTAGATATGCGCCAAGTAGCCACCCGTACCATCGCCTGTGGGTCTCATCACACCCCCGCAGGCACGCGCACCGCAGCCGATTGCTCATCGCAACCGGCTGTCGTTGGTGTGGTGCCACTGCTGCAAATCACGCAGAGTCATCCGTCGCGTCTCAACCACAATCCGCAACCCTGGACGAGTCTTCTACAAATGCCTGAATCATGGGGTAATAATATGTTTAAGTGCTGTTCTCTACTGCTTTCTGCTGATTTTTTAATAGTTTGGTTGATGATCTTCCAATTTGATTCGTGCGTAAAAGGGAAGATTCGTGTGATTTGTATTTTGGGAAGTTCTTGATGTGGGGAATGCAACTACGCTGATTATTTGGTTAGCCGAGGAATCCCAATACCAGCAGGTTGGGGTGTTGGACAAATAAATCAAGGAACGGCAGAAGAGGAAGATGCAGAGCGAAGGTTAAAGATGCGTTCCTCCGATCATGGCCAAGCAACAGTTCTTGAACGGCCTTGACAAAGAATGAGGAGATGAAAGAGCTTGTGAAGATATTGGGCAAAATCGATGTGCTCAGAGGATGATTGTCTCTTTATTTGCGGTGTATGTAGCACTCATGTTTGTATTCAAGGGCTACGACATGAGCACTTTGTGAAACTAGTAATGAATGAAACACGTGTAGCAGGTGGGCGTAGTGTTGTGAACATCTAATGATTTCTATTAACGGAAATCATGGGGTATCCCCTTTTGCTCATATAAATAAATAGATAGCAGAGGCCCTGTCGGGTCAGCTTTCTTCTCATTCGAAGACGTCGAGCAAATTGCAGTTCAACAGCAAACTATGTCATCAAATTCAAGTTTCATAGCCAAATATGAGTACAACTAAACAACAATGTCATCATGTTTTAGTTGTCATACAATCACTAAACACAAATCAGCATACATAACAAGTGATGTTCTCACAGCAAAATACTAAACAACATGTTCATCGTGTTTCAGCTTATCATAGCAAACACAATTTCACATAGTAGAAAAAACGTCTTACGAGAGGCAAATCGACAAAAGCAATGTAATCATCATCCGCAGCAGCAGCGCCAACATCTTCGCCATGTGTATCATCTGAATCGTAATTCCCGGTGTCATCTTCTTCTTCGTCCTCGGCGTCCTCGAACTTTGGCTTCTTCTTGATCAACTCTTTTATGTCCACAAGACGACAGCAATCTTTTTCGCGGCATCATTGACGTGATGGTTCTCAAAGATATTAGGAACATCTGTGTTATCTTGTACATCAGGAGCAGTGTAAGCATCATCTTGTTGTGCATCTTCATTAAACGAATTCCTCTGCTCAAACCTTTGCAATACTCTCCAGTCATCGCTACGTGCAAATGTGTCTTCCAAGAAAAATATCTATGTTGCTTGATTTGCCAAAATAAAAGGCTCGTTGGTCTGGTACGCTGCCTTGACATTGATGGATTTGAAATAATCATCAGCTCTGGGTTTTGCGATCCTGGAAAACAGGTTATACCAACGATAGCACAACAGAACCACACACCAATGATCCTCGAAACTGGAGATATACTGCAACTGACCAATGCCTGTTATGTTAGCATACATTTCAGTTGTCTCTTTGTCATACGTATCCGTGCTCATGGTGGCACTGTTTTGTGTCTTCCTGCCTTTGTCTTGTGCAAGGGTGTTGTAGTGCACATCTCGAACAACGCAAGATTCATAATGTCTTACCCGAGTATCAGGACCCATTTCTAGTGAGTAAAGGGCATCATCAACTGTCTGCCCATCCTCCCGCATCTTCTTAACCTATGGTTAGAAAATAGACAAGTTGATCATCTTATATACTCAATATATTAAAAAAACTGATAGTGCACTTCAAAAGCTTACATGGTTCTTGAACCATTTCGCAAATCCTGCCATAACCAGTTTGTCAATGTTTCTTGGATTTTGCGGCAGTAACTCCTCTTTGTACATGCTGCACAACATAGTGATCACGTCAAACATCTATAAGAATGTGCTGCAAGTTTAGTAGATTACGATGTATAAGTTGCAGTACTGCACTTACTTGATATAAGGTAGTATCTCAGGACAGTTATTCAACACATACCAAACCATTTTGTCCAAATCTTTAGGTTTGTCCTCTTGTCGACTCTTCCCTCAACTTTCGAGCAGAATAATCGAAAACATTGAGCCCGGATTGTCTTCACCCACCTCTTTGCTAAGCTGATCACTGTTTCAATGTATTTTGAGCAGAATGTCAACGCTTCAGAGCAATGTAGGCCTCTGCAATGGAACCCTCGGGTCTTGCTCGTTCCTAACATAGCCCTTGAAAGTGCCTAGCCGCCTTTCAATAGGGTACATCCAGCCATCTTGTCATCGACCTCTAAGTAGTGCCTCATCGTAGATGAATAGCCAAATGCACCATCACATCAAAGAAATTTGGAGGATATATCTTCTCAAGGTCGCATAGGATAGTTGGTATCTTGTCTCTAAGACGCACCAAAGCATTTATCCTAATATTTCTCCGCAGAGTTCCTCAAGAATTGTCCCAACTCGCAATCGCTCAGTATAAGTCGGGGCAGCCCAATCCTCTAAGGATAACAGGTAAAACCCTTTGAAGTAGGGCGTGGCGGTCATGAGTTTTCAACCCTTATACCTTGTTTCCATCTCAGACCGACTCTCCTTTCGGGGTTGGAAGCAAATCCATGTGGGAACCTCACACGTGTGAGGACCTCGCAGAATTCTTTTCTTTTACCTTGTCCAAGACGCATACGAGTTGGTGCCATATCCCGTGGTTTACCTTCATCTTGCACCGCAAATCCTTTCCGATACCCAGATGTGTCAAATCAATCCTAGATTTTAAGGTATCTTTCGTCTTGCCTTCAATGTTATGAAGTGTGCCGATAATGTTGTCACATATATTTTTCTCGATGTGCATCACATCAAGATTATGCCGCATATCCAAATCTTTCCAATACTCCAAGTCCCACAAAGTGGACCTGCGGGTAAACAATAATCTCTCTTCTACCGTGCCACGCTTCCTTTTCCCGCTACCATTACCAGGATGGTTTCCTGGTGTAATATGCCCGACCTTCTCAAATTCCACTTGCAACTCATCGGCGGTGAGCCTCTTTGGCGCATCACGGTTTTCATGCTTTGCATTGAACACATGTCTTCGATATTTTCTAGGATGTGGCTTGTCCTTGGCAAGGAAACGGCGGTGTCCAATGTAACAGATCTTGCTAAGTATTGTGTATGACAGTGGATTCCTATCACAGCGAACACATGCATTGTAACCATGTGTCGTTCGCCCTGACATAGTGCCCAAAGCCGGATAGTCATGGATGCACCAAATTACAATAGCACGTAGAAAGAAATCAGCTGGTGGGCTACTATATAGGTCTCGAGTGAGAACACCCTTCCATAGCTGTTGAAGTTCCTCCACAAGAGGCTCCATGAACAAATCAAAATCCTTTCCAGGACTTTTTGGACCTGGGATGAGCAAGGCCATCATGTAGTTTGATTCTTTCGTGCGTACATTTGGAGGCATGTTGTAAGGATAACAAGCATCGCCACATGCTATATGTGGCGCTCCGTGGCCATGGGTTAAATCCATCCGAAGCTAAGCCAAGTCTAATGTTTCTCGGGTCGAGAGCAAACTCTTTGTGTTTATCATTGAAGCTTTTCACTCACTACCATGAGATGGATGTCTCATTACATTTCGATCTCTGTACTCTGGTTCCTAGAATGCCACAAGACATCCTCGCTTGTTTCAAAGATCATGAAAGAACCTCTGCAATCTTGGTGTAATTGGAAAATGTCTCGTAACATTATGAGCAACCCTCTTCACAAAGATCGCCATCTTTCCATCTTGATGATTTGTATTTGGGCATTCACTTAAGTTGGCATAATCCTTAGGAATGTAACACAATTATTCTTACAAACATGGATCATATCATATCCAATTCCAACTACACAAAGGAAATTCTTCATTTTACTGTAGGTGTGTGGCAGCTCAGACGCATCTGGGAAAGATTTGCAGAAAGCAGCCAACATCGCATCGAATGATTTGTTGGTCATCCGCTCAGATGTCTTCACCTGAAGAAAGGTGACCATAGCTGAGAATCTTGACAGCTTATTTCACGGGGTGACAAGAACGTTGCATTATTCCAACATGCGGGGCCACCGTTTTTCTTCTGCAGGTGAAAGTTCACGGAATGCACGAGCATTTCGTAGCATTGTTTCAATGTTGGTCAAACTCACTGGCTCCACCACCACCACCACCTCCTCCACCTCTTCCACCTGAGCATCAGGCAGATCAAGATGTTGATCTGCTGCTTCCACGTAGTCAATAACATTGACGTTCACAGCTTCACCATGATGAACCCACCTAGTATATGTGACCGACATCCCATACAAGTGTAGATGATTTTGCACAGTTGACTGGGGTCTTGTAACTGTATTCATACAACTGCTACACGGGCAGAGCACATCTGATTTTGGACCACCATACTCAGCTCTGATTAAGTTCATGAAGTTTTCAACCCCCTCGACATATGCAGCGGAGAATCTTTGAGCAGAAGTTATCCAAGTCCTGTCCATCTGTTAGACATGCAAATTAGTTCTTCTACTAGATATTACAGGAAAAACATATATGTTTTTTTATGAAGTCCAAAAAAAATACCTAGGTCGATGTCTAAAGCTATGGCAAGATATTTGGACGAGCAGATCTAAGTAACGAAATATATGTAAAGCTAATTCAGCAAACAGATTTGAGTGCTAAATTATGGCAGGTTGTTTCAGCAGTCAATGAGCCCGAGCACACAGCCATCAAACTATCGAAGGCCATCGCAGCAACAAAGATCGAGTATAAAACGGTGTAGAGCTATTTCACCTAATAGATTGGCTACTAGACCATGGCAATCTACGTCACAATAAATATATGGCAGGATATTTTAGCAACTAATCGGACTTGGCATGCCATCTCAGCTAAGCAGATTGAGTGCAGAACAGGGCAAGGAAGCTTCTTAAGCAGAGCATATTGACAGTAAAGTACTCCGGCAAACAGTGAGATTAACAGCGTCTATCAGCTAACATTCAGCGCTACACCGACATAAACGGGGCCTCAGTCTAGAATGCGCGTACCGTGGGAGAAGCTGGCCGCCGTGCGTCTCCACATGAACGTCGCCAGTGGTGGCGACGCTAACCGCCTTGCGCCTCCACAAGAACGTAGCCAGAGGTGGCGGCGCGGCTACAGGACGGCAGTCTACGAGAGCATACTGTGGGAGCGAGAGGATCACCGTGCGTCCCCTCGATGAACCGCGGCGCCGACGTATCGGCGCGGCAGGGAGGGCGGCTTTGGCGGAGCGAATGGAGTGGAGGGGGGACGGAGGGTTTGGGGAATATATGGCTGAAGGGCGGTTGAATCGAATTTGGGGGGAATTTTTGTGGGGGGGGGGGGGGAGGATTTTCGCGTGGTGGGCGGGGGGAGTTTGGCGCATGGTCGGTTCCTCAAGTGTAGTCCCACGTGTCAGTGAAGAGGCAAGCCGAAGCGCGTTCTGTTTGTGTGAGCTGTATGCAGGACCGGACGTGTGTGGGGTGCAATGCGACCGCGACAGGAGTGTTGTGAGTGTACCGCCTTTTTTCC
The DNA here is from genome assembly GCA_021437245.1 of Aegilops speltoides. NCBI lineage: Eukaryota > Viridiplantae > Streptophyta > Magnoliopsida > Poales > Poaceae > Aegilops > Aegilops speltoides. Next base: position 245,025,096 of record CM038141.1, read on the forward strand.
TTTTAAACTAGGTGCTTCGCCCCCTCAAAAAAAAAATGTTGCTTCGCGCGATCCATCAATACTACTACTAGTAATCCGGTAATCCCGACTAAAACGGCGCGGCCGGGTCTTTTCCCGCGCGATATGCTGGGAGGTTGGCTTAGTTGGGTTTTTTATATTTGTCTCGGTTCAATAAAAAGCAGAGTTGGTGATGATGGTGTGCCTGTCATCCTGCAATATAGGCTGTCCGATCTATATCTAACGGATAGGAAGGAAACTATGACAATTTACCCGCACTCCTCTCCACATTTGCAGATAAGGCTTTCCCTCGTTCATCCTTTTCTCTCACAAGATCTTGATCTTCCGTGCACTAGTACTCCTACAATATGTATATTATTGTGAAAGTTCATATACACCGTCGAGATTAATGCAAACACGGCAGATTTTCATTACATTCCGAACTTTTATAAGACAGAAAAATAAAAGAAACCCGACCCTAAACCTATTCTACGGCGGCGACCGACGTCCTCCATCTCGCGATCTCTATATGCAGGCGGGGTTCAAGACCCGTGAAGTGAAGGTGCGGTCTCCGGCGAGGAAGAGTAGAACACGGGATACGGACCGGCCAGTTGGCACACCATGCCGTGCCGCCTCCCATGCCCTACTCATCCTCGGAGGAGTCCCCGACCTCGGCGGAGCCGGACGTTGGACGGCGGCAAGTAGTACGCGTGGCTGACGGTGCTCCCGTCGTCGGCCGCCAGCGTGGCCACCGCTTGTGCGGTTGCGTCCGTGCCCGGCTACACCGCTATTGCGTCACGAGAGGCGACTTCAGCCAGGGCGGCGACCTCGAGCTTCATCCCCGAAGACAAGCTCTCTCGCAGAGCATTCACACTTGCGGTCATGGTGGATGTGGTGTCAGGTAGGAGGACGATGCGCTATGGTGTGGAGGTTAGCTGGGCGTTGCCGCTTTAAGTAGCGCATTCCGGTGAGGCCAAGCGTCCGGGTGCGTCATTAGGTCGCCGGAGTTGGTTCCTCGGGCACCGAGCCTCTTAACAACGACATACGAACGGACGGCATGAGTGCGGGCAGCTGGCGCCGGCTGGGAACGCACCGCGCGACGGCGCGAGGGACGAGGGCTTTGGTGTGCCAGGGTAGTCAGCTGCGGTCGTGGCAACGTTGGAGATGCCCTTTGCTCAAATGCGATCCCCGCATGTCATTGAAAAAGCAAGACGACCCGGCATGGTCTCAGGTCCAGAGGATGCAGTTGGCCGCGCTACACCACTCCGCGGACGCGTCGCGGCGCCCCGTGCATCCTCGACGAGCCGGGTGTTGGGGTGTGTTTGGATTGTGGCCAAAGTGCACCTTACCAAAATTTTGGTCATGACCCAAAGATTGGTCTTTGTTTGGATGGTTGCCATTTCTTTGGCATGCCAATGAACTCTAGCCAACTCTAGTTCATTTTTCTTGTCAATGTCGGCCAAATCATGGGCAACCAATACCTCAACCAAAATTTTGGCTACCCAATGCTTTGATGGGGCAACCTTGGGCAAAAACCAAACATACTGTTGGTCGTGCCACAGCACAAACGCCACCCTCGGCACACTGAAACCGACCATGTCTATCGACGATATGAGCGTGTCGCTCACCATGGTCGCCGTGTCCAGAGGCGGTGCTGGAGCTGCACCCCGTTGTTGGCCCCAAAGACCCACATGAATGGTTGTCGGTGGCGAGGAGGTCGTGGGCCAGCTCCTCCATTGTACTAGTTTGCGCTACGTCGTCCCGACGGGTGTGCCCCACATGTCGGTTTCCCTGTTTTCCCGGTCATATTCGAGCGTCAGTGCTCCGCGTTGCGCATTAGGCCTTTCACTATGTAGGCCAAGCGAGACAACTTATTGTTTATTTGAGCCGTTCAAGTGTAATCATGTGGCGTTTGCTTATTTCTCATTCCTCTCCAACCCTCTTCTCCATCGATCATGTCACCCTCCAGTCGAGTCCATCCTCCCGCATGCCTCATTTGAACATTCCACCGAGTATCATTCGCATGTACCCACCCTAGTCCTCTTTCAATAGATCTCCGGACCCCGAGATGAAATCGAGAGGGAATGAGTGGGGGCACGTGATACCTAAGGCGGATTCAAAATTTTGAACCGGTGATCATAGCATCCGCAAATCATATATAAAGGGTATTCAATGTTCGTTTCGTTTTTGAACGTACAACATACTCCCTCCTATCCTTTCTACCTTACATATAAGTTTTATGTGTAGTTAAAGTATCTCTACTATGATAAAAAGGTATCAACATTCAACAACGCCCAATCAATATTGTTAGATTCGTACGTACTCCTAGATTTGTACTCGAGATGGTTTCCAATTTGACTATTGACAAGATTAATAGTACTCCTTTCACATAGGTGAGTAAGTCATCTTAGGCTATGCACCGTGACCAAGGAGGAGGGGAAAACGAGAGACATTAATGTTTATTTGCTAATTAATAGTATTGCATGCAATGAACTAACCACTGCATGTCATGTTTGATAGTCTCAGGTCATTAAAAGCATGCACACCCTCATCTCTTATTGGTTCATATGTCAAGAAACAAGAAATGAGGTAGAAGTTAATGCACCGCGCCTACATGTTTTGGGATTATTTGGTTTTCGTAAGATGACTTACACACCTAGACGGAGGGAGTACATGAGATGTATAATGTGAAAATTATATCATTGGAAACTCCTTTCACATACGAAATTGACCATATGCTTTGGGTAAGTTGCATGTCATATATTATTACTCTAACATTTGGTCAAACTTAGCCTCGAAAAACGCATTAGACCCTGTATGCTTTGTGTAAGTTGCATGTCATATATTATTACTCTAACATTTGTGTAAGTTGCATGTCATATATTATTACTCTAACATTTGGTCAAAGTAGTATAGTGGAAGTGGATCCTCTGACGTAGGTATCCCTGCCTTACCCTCCCTTTCGGTCACTTACTGGCGGACCCCATGCTTACTAGGCCCCGCATGTCAGTTACTCAATGGGTTCGGCCACGTCAGGGGATCCTCATCCGTAGTATACTCCCTCTGTGTTTATTTTCTCAGCATAAAATAGAGGGAGTAGTGGTATAATAAATGACGCGGGCGGGGGAGGGGGAGGGACGTCGGTTTGCTCTCAACTGCGGTCCCACAAGCGAGCGAAACCGCAAGACGAAGCGCGTTCCATTCGGTGAGCGACGTGGAGGGTCCAGCATGCCGGGCTGCAACGCGAACGCGACAAGAGCGATGTACAGTCAAAACCAATTGATCGGTCGTCACCGGAACCACTATTCATACCAGAACCTTCGCTGGTCGGCCTACACTAGCCACTGCCCTAAAACCACACCAAATCTCCAGCCCATTCCCCCACCTTTAGATCCCCTAGCCTGCGTCAAGCGTCCCCTAGTTCGCCGGAAAGCCATGGTGCACCGCAAGATCACTTACTACAAGATGCTAATGCCGGAGCGCCGCGCAGAAATCGCGGCGGCGGATGGCGCCACAGACCTCCGTTCCCAAGCTCGCTTTGCGGCGGGCCAATCCCCGAGTTCTCTGGAGCCAAGCTACGAGGAGGAGGAAGCCAATCCAATGTTCACTACGGAGGTCGCGGCGCAGAAGGCCCCCGATGGGTATGAGACGATGGACATCGACTTCGTGCCGGCATCCGAGTCCCCCATGGTGCAGGCGGACCAGCGGTTCAACATGGCGATACTTGTCCAAGAAAGGGCAGTACCCGAGCACCGGTCCACCCACATATCAAATTATCAAAGTAATGAACGTGAATCATATGAGCGTGATGAAAACTAGCTTGACGATAATTCCCATGTGTCCTCGGGAGCATTTTCCTTCATATAAGAATTTGTCCAGGCTTGTCCTTTGCTACAAAAAGGATTGGGCCACCTTGCTGCACCTTATTTACTTTTGTTACTTGTTTCCCGTCACGAATTACCTTATCACAAAACTATCTGTTACAGATAATTTCAGTGCTTGCAGAGAATACCTTACTGAAAACCGCTTGTCATTTCCTTCTGCTCCTCGTTGGGTTCAACACTCTTACTTATCTAAAGGACTACGATAGATCCCCTATACTTGTGGGTCATCAAGACTCTTTTCTGGCGCCGTTGCTGGGGAGTGAAGCGCCTTGGGTAAGTGGAACTTAGTAAGGAAAATTTTATATAGTGTGTTGAAATTTACTGTCACTTGTTACCATGGAACATAATCCTTTGAAGGGCTTGTTCGGGGTATCTTCACCCTGACAGGTAGAGCAAAGAGTTGCTCCTCAACCTACTGAACCTACTGAAAATGTTTACTTTGAAATTCCTTCGTATGATAGAATCTTGCTAGCTAATCCTTTTACGGAGATGGAACATTGCATCGATTTACACCTAATCTATGTGGATGAAGTTTGTCGATTATTTAAGCTTGCAGGTATGCCTGACGATGTTATCAAGAAGAAGGCCTTCCCTTTATCTTTGAAGGGAGAGGCATTGACATGGTTTAGGCTATGTGATGATATGGGATCATGGAACTACAACCGATTGAAATTGGAATTTCATCAGAAGTTTTATCCTATATAATTTTTCCTTCGTGATCGTAATCGTAATTATATATATAATTTTTGGCCTCACGAAGGAGAAAGCATCGCTCAAGCCTGGGGGAGGCTTAAGTCAATGTTATATATATAATTTTTGGCCTCGGGAAGGAGAAAGCATCGCTCAAGCTTGGGGGAGGCTTAAGTCAATGTTATATTAATGCCCCAATCATGGCTCTCAAGAGAAATGTTTATTCAAAATTTTTATGCTCGGCTTTCTCTCAACAATCGCTCCATGCTCGATACTTCTCGTACTGGTTCTTTTATGATGAAGACTATTGAATTCAGATGGGATTTATTGGAAAGAATTAAATGCAACTCTGGAGATTGGGATCTCGACGAAGGTAAGGAGTTAGGTATGACACCTAAGTTTCATTGTGTTAAATCTTTTATGGATACCGATGTTTTTCGTGAATTTAGCACTAAATATGGACTTGACTCTGAGATAGTAGCTTCTCTCCGTGAATCATTTGGTACTCATGTTGACCTCCCTAAGGAGAAGTGGTTTAAATATAATCCTCCCATTGAAGTAGTTGCACCTATTAAAGTTGAAGAAAAGACTATCACTTATAATGATCCTATTGTTCCTACTACCTATATTGAGAAAACAACTTTCCCTGTTAGGATAAAGGATCATGCTAAAGCTTCAACTGTGGTTCATAAGAGTAATACTAGAACACCCACACCACCTGAGCAAATTAAAGTTGAACCTAGTATTGCTATGGTTAAAGATCTCTTGGCTGATAATATTGATGGGCATGTTATTTACTTCTGTGATGAAGCTGCTAGAATTTCTAGACTAGATACTAAGAATAAACATAGACCTGTTGTAGGCATGCCTATTATTTCTATTAAAATAGGAGATCATTGTTATCATGGCTTATGTGATATGGGTGCTAGTGCTAGTGCAATACCTCATTCCTTATACAAAGAAATTATGCATGATATTGCACCTGCTAAGATAGAAGAAATAGATGTTACAATTAAGCTTGCCAATAGAGATACTATTTCACCAGTTGGGATTGTTATAGATGTTGAAGTCTTGTGTGGGAAAGTTAAATATCCTGCTGATTTTCTTGTTCTTGGTTCCCCACAAGATGACTTTTGTCCCATTATATTTGGTAGACCCTTCTTGAATACTGTTAATGCTAAGATAGACTACAAAAAGGATGTTGTTACTATTGGTTTGGGGGATATGTCTCATGAGTTTAATTTTGCTAAATTTCATAGACAACCCCATGATAAAGAATTGCCTAGTAAGGATGAAATAATTGCTCTTGCTTCTATTGTCATGCCTCCTAATGATCCTTTAGAACAATATTTGCTAGACCATGAAAATGATATGTTTATGAATGAAAGAAGGGAGATAGATGAAGTATTCTTTAACAGGGACCTATTTTGAAACACAACTTGCATGTTGAAATTATAGGGGATCCTCCACCACCCAAGGGTGATCCCGTGTTTGAGCTTAAGCCACTGCCTGATACTCTTAAATATGCTTATCTTGATGAAAAGAAGATATATCATGTTATTATTAGTGCTAACCTTTCAGATCAGGAAGAGGAGAGATTATTGAAAACTCTGAAGAAGCATCGTGCTGCTATTGGATATACTCTTGATGATCTTAAGGACATTAGCCCCACTCTATGCCAACACAAGATAAAATTGGAGAAAGACGCCAAACCAGTTGTTGATCACCAACGACGGTTAAATCCTAAGATGAAAGAATTGGTAAGAAAAGAAATACTAAAGCTTCTAGAGGCAGGTATAATTTATTCCGTTGCTGATAGTCAGTGGGTAAGTCCTGTCCATTGTGTCCCTAAGAAGGGAGGTATTACTGTCGTTCCTAATGATAAAGATGAATTGATCCCACAAAGAATTGTTACAGGTTATAGGATGGTAATTGATTTCCGCAAATTAAATAAAGCTACTAAAAAGGATCATTAACCCTTACCTTTTATTGATCAAATGCTAGAAAGATTGTCCAAACATACACATTTTTGCTTTCTAGATGGTCACTCTGGTTTCTCTCAAATACATGTGTCAAAAGAGGATCAAGAAAAGACCACTTTTACTTGCCCTTTCGGTACTTTTGCTTATAGACGTATGCCTTTTGGTTTATGTAATCCACCTGCTACCTTTCAAAGATGCATGATGGCATTCTCTGACTTTTGTGAAAAGATTGTTGAGGTTTTCATGGATGATTTCTCCGTTTATGGATCTTCTTTTGATGATTTCTTGAGCAACCTTGATCGAGTTTTGCAGAGATGCGATGATACTAGTCTTGTCTTGAATTGGGAGAAGTGCCACTTTATGGTTAATGAAGGTATTGTCTTGGGGCATAAAATTTCTGAAATAAGTATCAAAACTGATAAAGCTAAAGTTGATGCTATTGAAAAGATGCCATGTCCCAAGGACATTAAAGGTATAAGAAGTTTCCTTGGTCTTGCCGGTTTTCATAGGAGGTTCATTAAGGACTTCTCTAAAATTTCTAGGCCTCTGACTAATCTCTTACAAAAAGACATTCCTTTTATCTTCGATGATGATTGTGTAGAAGCATTTGAAATACTTAAGAAAGCTTTGATTTCTGCACCTATTGTTCAGCCACCTGATTGGAGTTTACCCTTTGAAATTATGTGTGATGCTAGTGATTATGCTGTAGGTGCTGTTCTAGGACAAAGAGTTGATAAGAAACTAAATGTTATTCAGTATGCTAGTAAAACTCTAGACAGTGCCCAGAGAAACTATGCTACTACTGAAAAAGAATTTTTAGCAGTTGTATTTGCTTGTGATAAGTTTAGACCTTATATTGTTGACTCTAAAGTAACTGTTCACATTGATCATGCTGCTATTAAATATCTTACGGAAAAGAAAGATGCTAAACCTAGACTTATTAGATGGGTTCTCTTGCTACAAGAATTTGATTTGCATATTATTGATAGAAAGGGAGCTGAGAACCCTTGTTGCAGACAACTTGTCTAGGTTAGAGAATGTTCTTGATGACCCACTACCTATTGATGATAGATTTCCTGATGAACAATTAGATGTCATAAATGCTTCTCGTACTACTCCATGGTATGCTGAATATGCTAATTATATTGTTGCTAAATTTATACCACCTAGTTTCACATACCAGCAAAAGAAAAAGTTTTTCTATGATTTAAGACATTACTTCTGGGATGACCCACACCTTTATAAAGGAGTAGATGGTGTTATTAGATGTTGTGTACCTTAGCATGAACAAGAAAAGATCCCACGCAAGTGTCACTCCGAGGCTTATGGAGGACACCACGCTGGAGATAGAACTGCGCATAAGGTATTGCAATCCGGTTTTTATTGGCCTACTCTCTTCAAGGATGCCCATAAGTTTGTCTTGTCTTGCGATGAATGTCAAAGAATTGGTAATATTAGTAGACGTCAAGAAATGTCTATGAATTATTCACTTGTTATTGAACCATTTGATGTTTGGGGCTTTGATTATATGGGACCGTGTCCTTCCTCTAATGGGTATACACATATTTTAGTTGTTGTTGATTACGTTACTAAGTGGGTAGAAGCTATTGCAACTAGTAGTGCTGATCATAACACCTCTATTAAGATGCTTAAAGAAGTTATTTTTCCGAGGTTTGGAGTCCCTAGATACCTATGACTGATGGTGGTTCACATTTTATTCAAGGTGCTTTTCATAAAATGCTTGCTAAGTATGATGTTAATCATAGAATTGCATCTCCATATCACCCATAGTCTAGTGGCCAAGTAGAACTGAGTAACATAGAGCTTAAATTGATTTTGCAAAAGACTGTTAATAGATCTAAAAAGAATTGGTCCAAGAAACTTGATGATGCATTATGGGCTTACAGAACTGCATATAAAAATCCTATGGGTATGTCTCTGTATAAAATGGTTTATGTAAAAGCATGTCCCTTACCTCTCGAACTAGAACATAAGGCATATTGGGCCATTAAAGAGCTCAATTATGATTTCAAACTTGCCGGTGAGAAGAGGTTATTTGACATTAGCTCACTTGATGAATGGAGAACTCAAGCCTATGAGAATGCCAAACTATTTAAAGAAAAAGTTAAAAGATGGCATGACAAAAGGATACAAAAGCGTGAGTTTAATGTAGGTGATTATGTGTTGCTTTTCAACTCTCGTTTAAGATTTTTTGCAGGAAAAATCCTCTCTAAATGGGAAGGTCCTTAAGTTATCGAGGAGGTCTATCGTTCCGGTGCCATAAAAATCAACAACTTCGAAGGCACAAATCCGAACGTGGTGAGCGGTCAAAGAATCAAACATTATATCTCAGGTAATCCCATAAATGTTGAAACCAATGTTATTGAAACCGCAACCCCAGAGGAATACATAAGGGACACTTTCCAGAACGTTTCAGCCTCTGAAAAGGAATAGGTATGTGGTACGGTAAGTAAACCGACTCCAAAACAGTTCTAATAGCAATTTTTCTCCGTTTTGGAATATTTAAGAAAATAGGAAAATAAGAAGTAGTCCGGGAAGGACACGAGGCATCCAAGAGGGTGGAGGGCGCGCCCTACCCCCTGGGCGCGCCCCTGCCTCGTGGGCACCTCGTGCGCTCTCCGGACTCCGTTTCCTTGCACGATACTTCTTTTGGTCGGTAAAAAATCAATATATAATCTCCCGAAGATTTTGGCCACCGTACCACGACGACATCCTCTGACTTTGTTTCGAGCAGTTTTCTGTCAGAGTTGTCAAGGCCAAGCATCATGTCGTCACCCTCCTCCAACAAAGAAGGCAACGATGCTTGGCTAATGAAGTTAGAGCTGAAGAAAGAAAAACCCGGGGAAATCAACAAGGATGATAGGATCAAGAAGGTCATGGAGGATCAAGCCCCGGCGGCAGAAGAAGAAGACATCCTTCAACCTCATCACGACCTTCTTACCCCAACTGAGATTGAAGCTTTCAAGATGATTGAGTTAACTCGCATACAAAACAAGTATCTCACACATGAATTTTTTTTGTTGAAGGAGCATATAACCGCACTCAAGGGCATTATCCGCAAACTGGAGGAGCTCCTACGCTCGATGTGCGACTATCCATCATCACCACCACCTTTTCACCAGCAAAGGAGAACAGAACACATGGGTATGGGCACTCCCCTTGGCAACTTCCAAGCTTGGGGGAGGTGCCCCGGTATCGTATCACCATCACACTCCTATCTTACCATTTTTCTTAGTTCGTTCCTTTTGGTTATATCTTGATCTAGTAGAATAAAGTTTTTAGTATGATTTAGTTTTGAGTTTTGCTTTATGATCCCTCTATGTAATTGAGTCCGCGAGAAATATATAATAAAGATTAGTGTTGAGTCAAGGGCTTTGCTATCTTGCTATGATCTTGAGGGAATAAAAGAAAAAGAAAGAATAAAATGAAATAAAGAGATCATGTTGATCTTATGGAGAGTAATGACTTCACATATAAAGAGTATGATGAATAAAAGTTGTTGAGTGTTGACAAACATAGTTTTGGTCATCGTTGCAATTAATAGGAAGTAACAAAGAAAGAGACGTTCTCACATATAAATATACTATCTTGGACATCTTTTATGATTGTGAGCACTCATTATAATATGACATGCTAAAGAGTTGACACTACTAGGGAAAAGGCTATACACAGAATCTTAGCGGTAGCAGTTCAAAAACAGCGCTAGTGCTATTTAGCGATGTGAGCTACTAGAAACCGCGCTCTGAGCACACAGACTTAGCGATGGCGCTGTTGACCAAAAAGCGCTACTACTAAAATTCCCATTGGTAGAATGCTAGGCTACGATAGCAAGAGCGATCTTAGAGGAACGCGCATTGCTACGTCACGATTAGCGTAGCGTTTCATTAAGAGCGCTACTACTAACAAAAATAAAATAAGATGATAAACAAATAGAAATTTAAATGAAAATGAAAGAAATAGAAAAGGAGAAAGGGAAAATAAAATGTAAAGCAAAATAAGCGAAAAAGTGAAAAATCGGAGGAAGGAATAGCAAGGCGTTTGTTCCTAAGACGCGCTATAGCTAGTGTAGCTGCGTGGCGTGCCCTAGACCCCGCTATAGAAGCAGAATAGGAAATTAGCTATAGCAGCAGCGTTCTGCTGAAAGCGCTATAGCTAAGTTAGCTATAGCGTTTTGCAAAAGCGCTACCGCTAAGTTTGACATAGCCAAAAACCGTTTCCGCCCGCCACCACTTCCCCAAATCCTCAAACCCCACCCCACCAGCGCCATTGCGTCTCCCGATTCGTCGCCCCACACCTCGCCGCCGACGACGCAGCGCCACCAGAGCCGCGGCGCCATCGACGACACCGAGCCGCCTAACGCCACGGAGCTGCTGACCTCGTAACGCCACCGAGCCGCCGTCGACGCCACCTTTTCTCGCCGTCTCGGAGACGCCCTGCCTCCCTCGCCACACGGAGGCGCCTCGCCTCCCTCGCCACCACACACGCCTCCGCCGCCACCACGGAGCCATCATCTGAAGCCCCACCCTCCTCTCTCTCTCATGCATAGGTTAGCTAGTTTTTAATTAGGTTAATTATCTAGGTTTTAGGGCAAAAATTTAGTTAGGGCATTGACAGAGAAGTAGTTAGGTTAACTAGTTTAATTAGGTTAATTATCTAGGTTAGTGCAAAAACTTAGTTAGGGCTATGACAGAGAACTAGTCAGGTTAACTAGTTTAATTAGGTTAATTATCCTGTTAAGTAGTGCAGAAATTTATTTTAGGCTTTGACAGAGAACTAGCTGCGTTAACTAGTTTAATTAGGGTTAATTATCTAGGTAAACAAGATTAACCAACTAGGTTAAATAGGTAGGTTAATTAGGTTAGTTGGATTAAGAAGCTAGGTTAAGTAGATTGGCAAAGGTTTTGATTTTTCAAAAGACCACTATTTTTCAAGGAAAAGAATTTAGGCAAATTTTATTTTTCATTGAAGTGGTCATGTCATATCTTTTCATTGAAGTTGTTCGATTGTGCCCAAGTGGTGGCTTTGTTGTTTCGAGTGAATGATGTTGAGTGGCCTATGTTTTGCGGAATGTTGATTCATTTCTGTTCGGCAAATTTCAGGTTCTCGATTTGTCCACTTTTTAGCAAAGGTCATGCGAAATTTCCGTGAATTTCGGCATGACTTGTGCTACAAACTAGGACATATCGAGTGCCCGGATTTGCCGCACCAAGAAGGAGTCAACATTCCTGCAAAACAATAGTCCTTTTTATGTCATTATTCATTTTATTAGTTCTAGAATTAATTGACTAGATTTAATCATAGGAAACATGGCTAGCAACGATGAAGGACAGGGTTACGTGATTGCGGACGACGTCTATCGGGCGGCGATTTAATTTTTAGCTTTACCGACGATCAACAAATGTTGTTCTGGGCCCGCATCGGGACTGAGACCAACACGCAGACCGGTCTTTGAGACCGTCACGCAGACGGTCTTTGAGATCGACACCGCGCTGAGATTCAGATCGGCATCGAGACCGCGCCGAGACCGGTGCTGCCTCGGGAGCGGATCCGGTGTAGCACCGAAGCGAAGAGGCAACGGCTTCCTAACAAACTCAGGACTACTAGACTGGTGGTCACGGAGGTGGACAACGGCAATTTTGAGCCAAAGGCGCCGAGGAAGAAGCAGCGTGCTACGGCAATCAAATAGGCTGCATCATACGGACAACCGCCACCATCAACGATGAGAATCTAAAGAAGATAGAAAAAGGAGCTCCCTCCTAAAGAAGTTTCACCAGATATTCTTGTTCCGGGCGGAATGAGAAGGATTATGAAGATCCGGACAATGACCCGCAATGAAGAAGATAAACAAACACGCCATGACCAAGTTTAGCAACGCGTTGGCGCTGGAAAAATCGAGTGAAAGCAAAGATCAACGACGGGAACCCTACTCCGAGATTGTAAAGGAAAGTCCGACAATCACCGAAGAGCAGTTTCAAATATTCAAGGAGGCTTGCGAGGCGAAGCTGCCAAAGAAAAGTCTAAGTACATGAAGGGGCTTCAAAGAGGAACATTGGGACCCACCACCTCCGAAGCCGTGGTTACGGCGGAAAGAGGTCCAAATGGGCCAAGGAGGACGCGAAGCCGCGAGTCCGGGCATCCTGCACCCTTGGCGGATTTCACCGCCCCGCAGAGCGTGGCGCCCCGAGGGCCCGCCACCGCTGGGACCCATCAAGAAGGTTTATGAGACAACACCGGTCATTACGGAGTTCATGAGACTACCGTAATTTTAGTTTCGATCAATTCGACCGCACACGTTAGTCATATTTGTAAACGATCCTTGTGCCTTTTGCGAGAGAGCAACACCGGATTGCGGCGAAAGCGACTCGCCGTCGAGGCATTGGCGAGGCCAAGTGGGACACTCCATTCAACCGGCGTTGAACATATTGAAACGACAACCGGTGGATACTCGACCGTCAGATGGACGCTGCGTGCGAGTGTCGGAGACGGCGCCACGTGGAAGAAGTACTACCGTGAGACCACGGAGGAGAGAAAGGAAAGACGGAGGTTAATCAAGAAAGCATCGACAAGAAGGTTGAGATTGCGGTTGAGAAGAAATCATCTCGCACGATCGCAGAGCAGCGATAGCTGCCGCAAAACAAAGCGGTTGCAGATTTATCTACTTCCTTGGTGACGGGCGTTCACATTTGGACAAGGAAAATCCAAAAAAATGCAGAGGACTTTCCCTTGTCGACTTCTTGGCAGCACATGCTCCCCACTGCTCCCGCACCGGCTCCCCGCGACTGCTCCCGCACTGCTCCCTTTGACTGCTCCCCGCGGCTCCCTCTCCGACTACCGCGCAGACCGGACGTGCTCGGTGGTGCCTCCTCTTTGGCTGAGCTCGACGCCCTCACGGTATCTTCCACACGGCCCCTTCAATATAAATTTATAATCCCGTTTTCGTTGCCTTTCGGATGTCTCATGTCGCAGACTTTTATTTGCAGTCGACGAAACCCGTGCACCATATTGTACACCATCGGCGCAACGCGAAGGTGGGCGTGGGGAAGGGACGATAATGGAGCCGAAGGAACCATTGTTCCACAACCGCCGATACCCCGAACGTCTTCAAGGTTTTCGTGGCGGTGTCAAACCGGGCCACGAGAATTTGCCTCCTCTAATACTAGTGGGGATGACGACGAGACCCGCGGCGGCTTGGTGATTGTTGCAATGGGTGGGTCTGTTGTGGCCAAAGAGTCTCGCTTGCCGTCGAGGCGGTCGGGAGCACACCCACGAGCACGCAGCCTCAAAGCAAGGTATGAACATCAACACCCCACCTACCCAATTAGCGTCGGGTGTCGGGTTGGGTGATAGCGACGGGTAAGCAGGTGGCTCCATTAGAGGCTGATGGCGTCGCCATGGATGAGGATGAGGATGACGATGGCGCTGAACAAGATGTCTATCTTGGCGCCTCCTCGGTTTGAGCATCATGAGTCGATGCTCAATTACCGCCTCAACGCGTTATTGACGACCATCCGGTGGTAAAGAAGCCTAGGAAGAGAGCGAGGAAAGGCAAAAAGCTGATTCTATGATCCAGCCGCCAAAGCAGCCTCGGCCGGGACCGTGTAGATATCCCCGATGAGGATAAATGGCATATCCCCGTAAACCAATCCTACGAAACAGCGCCACGGGCCAGATTCGGCGATCCGAGGAGACTTCATGACGATGTGCTGCGGGTAGAGAAAGGCCTCATCGCCTCGAAGATCCGGGATACCCACTCTACGTGGTTAATGTTCCGCAGCAAATGTAAATGCGTCAATGGCTTCCCGCGGATAAGTTCTTCCTCCGATTCGATTACATATTCGACATGTTTCACGTGAAGAAGCTGGATTTTACTTTTGTCCGCCTTTATGCCTTGCACATGAGCTACATCATTGGGGTTGAGCAGATAGCTCATATCGTGTCGCTGACCCGTACTACATGCACGAGGCCTTCTTGGGAGTCTGTGCACAAGATCGTGAATCGCGAGGATTACATCGTCGGTTTCATGCTCGCCAATAAGGACAAGGAGGCGATTCTCGTGCCTTATCATCCCGTAAGTCATCCGCGCTGCTATCCTTCCTTCGATTTCAATAATTCATTTGCACGGTGGAGGCTAATTAATTTGAGGTGTACTTATTTTGCTTGGTGTGGCGCGCCGTCCTCATCATCCTCTACCCCGATTCTCCCACGCTCTTTACTTGGACTCGTCAAGAACATTCACAAAAGGATTACACCCACATCAAAGATGTTCTCGATGGTGCTATGTTTTACTACCAAGCAAGGGGTGGAGATGTTAGGGACAAGAAGAAAAGGCGGCAGCACGCCTTCACCATAAGACCGACTTCTGCTGCATCCAAAGAACCGAACGATTCTCTTAATGATGGATTCTATGTCCTACACCACATCTTTGGAGTACCGACGGGATCACCGTAACCTTCACATGGCACCTAGATCTAGCGATGCCCATATTTCGCAATGGGCAAAGGACATAGGAGATATTGAGGATCATCGACTTGAGCTGAGTTCTATAACATCCAATGAACTTGCCCAAATCATCATGAATGAGGTCGTCGGAAAACAGGGATGTTCCATGCGAAGGACAAATGTCGCGGGAAGACGTCCAACATGGATAGCCTCTCAGCTTCTCGACATGAAGCCTTTCACAAAGCTCGATGACTATCTCCCGACTTGGATGGATGGCACGACATGCTGGAGTGATTGTCGATATATGACAATGTGTCCGCTTAGTCCATAGTTTCTTTTATGACAAAACTTTGAGTTATGCACGGTGAAACTTTATTTGTGATGTAATTAAACCGTCCTCCTCGACTAGCTTAAAATCACTCTAGTTAGGTCATTTGGGTACGATGAACTTTGTTATTTATGCTTATGATATGTTGTTTCTATTTTTGCCAAGTCTGTCTCTTTGTGTTGCTCAACTATATATGTTGCATATCATCGACTCATGTGACGATGCAGGTGCATAGATCATAAATGGCGAAGAAGTGCTACGCCAGAGTATATATACGACAAGTGGCCGGAGTGAAAGGCCTAGGTGTACCGGTTTTCGGTTTCGAGCGACACGCAGCTTAGTTTAGGTTCACGCTAATGCGAGAGAGGGATCTGAACTCATGTACTCAAAGTGATAGCTATTCTCATGTATATCATTGTTTAGATGGATGACGATGTATTTGCAAGTAATCGAGACTTGTATCGCTATTTTCGAGATTGATGGCGAGATCGAGACCACTTTGTGTTGGATGATGATTATGATGATGACATGATTTGATGAGACTAATTGTATGTATATGCTATCATTTGTATGTGGATGATATGCTAAAGATTATTGTATAAAGCCTATTAAAATGCAAAACAAATAAAAAACAAATCTGCAGGAAAAAACTAATAAAACTAGTAGTAGCGAGGATTTAGCAAGAGCGCGGCTTACGAAGAGCGCTTACAACCAAACAGCGCTGCAGCTAATACCGAGAGCGCCCTTCCCAAAACTGCTGCAGCAATTGCATGCGTAGCGATGGCGTGTGTCAACACGCGCTACTGCTACACGTTAGCTGTAGCGCCTTATTAGTAGCGCCGGTACCCGCGCTACTGAGGGTGCCCAAACCCGCGCTGCTGCTAGGCTTTTCCCTAGTAGTGTGATGTTGGACAAGGAAGAAAACGTAATGGTTTATGTTTTCTTATATCCGAAATAAAGTATATTGTCATGGATCATCCAACATGTTGAGCTTGCCTTTCCCTCTCATGCTAGCCAAATTCTTTGCACCAAGTAGAGCTACTACTTGTGCTTCCAAATATCCTTAAACCCAGTTTTGCCATGAGAGTCCACCATATCTACCTATATTGAGTAAGATCCTTCAAGTAAGTTGTCATGTTGCATGCAATAAAAATTGCTCCCTAAATATGTATGACTTATTAGTGTGGAGAAAATAGGCTTTATACGATCTTATGATATGGAAGCAATAAAAGCGACAGACTGCATAATAAAGGTCCATATCACAAGTGGCAATATAAAGTGACGTTCTTTTGCATTAAGATTTCATGCATCCAACCATAAAAGTACATGACAACCTCTGCTTCCCTCAACGAAGGGTCTATATTTTATTCTTGTCTTATACATTATGCAAGAGTCATGGTGATCATCACCTTTCCTTTTTATATTTTATCCTTTGGCAAGCACCTTGTGTTGGAAAGATCCTGATATATATATATATATCCAATTGGATGTAAGTTAGCATGAACTATTATTGTTGACGTTACCCTTGAGGTAAAAGGTTGGGAGGCAACACTATAAGCCCGTATCTTTCTCTGTGTCCGATTAAAACTTCATAACCATAAGTATTGCGTGAGTGTTAGCAATTGTGAAAGACTAAATGATAGTTGAGTATGTGGACTTGCCGAGAAGCTCTTATATTGACTCTTTCCGATATTATGATAAATTGCAATTGCTTCAATGATCGAGATTATAGTTTGTTAGTTTTCAATGAAGTTTCTGATTCATACTTGACATTGTGGATAGATTATTACTTGAGCATAAGAAATCATATGAAAATATTTATATATGTTGCTGTTAGATCATGATTCACTCATGTCTGTATTTTATTTTATCGACACCTCTATCTCTAAACATGTGGACATATTTTTCGATTTCGGCTTTCGCTTGAGGACAAGCGAGGTCTAAGCTTGGGGGAGTTGATACGTCCATTTTGCATCATGTTTTTATATCGATATTTATTGCATTATGGGCTGTTATTACACGTTATGTCACAATACTTATGCCTATTCTATTTTATTTTACAAGGTTTACATGAAGAGGGAGAATGCCGGCAGCTGGGATTCTGGGCTGGAAAAGGAGCAAATATTAGAGACCTATTCTGCACAACTCCAAAAGTCCTGAAACTCCACGAAAGTTATTTTTGGAATTAATAAAAAATAATGGGCGAAGATAGTACCGGAGGGGGCCCACACCCTGGCCATGAGGGTGGGGGCGTGCCCTACCCCACTGGGCGCGCCCCTGCCTCATGGGCCCCTGGCAGCCCTCCGGTGACCATCTTCTGTTATATGAAGTCTTTTACCCTGGAAAAAATCATAGGCAAGCTTTCGGGACGAAACATTTCCGCCATGAGGCGGAACCTTGGCGGAACCAATCTAGGGCTCCGGTGGAGCTGTTTTGCAGGGCAAACATCTCTCCGGGAGGGGGGAATCATCACCATCATCATCACCATCGATCCTCTCAGCGGGAGGGGGTCAATCTCCATCAACATCTTCACCAGCACCATCTCCTCTCAAACCCTATTTCATCTCTTGTATTCAATCTTTGTCCCAAAACCTCAGATTGGTACCTGTGGGTAGCTATTAGTGTTGATTACTCCTTGTAGTTGATGCTAGTTGGTTTATTCGGTGGAAGATCATATGTTCAGATCCTATTTGCATATTAATACCCCTCTGATTATGAACATGAATATGATTTGTGAGTAGTTATGTTTGTTTCTGAGGACATGGGAGAAGTCTTGCTATAAGTAGTCATGTGAATTTGGTATTCGTTCGATATTTTGATGATATGTATGTTGTCTCTCCTCTAGTCGTGTTAGGTGAATGTTGACTGCATGACACTTCACCATTATTTCGGCCTAGAGGAAGGCATTGGGAAGTAATAAGTAGATGATGGGTTGCTAGAGTGACAGAAGCTTAAACCCTAGTTTATACGTTGCTTTGTAAGGGGCTAATTTGGATCCATATGTTTCATGCTATGGTTAGGTTTACCTTAATACTTCTTTTGTAGTTGCGGATGCTTGCAATAGAGGTTAATCATAAGTGGGATGCTTGTCCAAGAAAGGGCGGTACCCGAGCACCGGTCCACCCACATATCAAATTATCAAAGTAACGAACGCGAATCATATGAGCGTAATGAAAACTAGCTTGACGATAATTCCCATGTGTCCTCGAGCGTTTTCCTACATATAAGAATTTGTCTAGGCTTGTCCTTTGCTACAAAAAGGATTGGGCAACCTTGCTGCACCTTATTTACTTTTGTTACTTGTTACCCGTCACGAATTACCTTATCACAAAACTATCTGTTACTGATAATTTCAGTGCTTGCAGAGAATACCTTACTGAAAACCGCTTGTAATTTCCTTCTGCTCCTTGTTGGGTTCAACACTCTTATCGAAAGGACTATGATAGATCCCTTATACTTGTGGGTCATCACGCCTCCTGAGTCGTCAAACGACAACTAGACGAACAAGGAGCCGTCGGAGGACGAAGAAGAGGACGATGATGATGAGGAGGAGGATTGGTCGAACGAGGAGGAGGAGGACGATGACAACAACGACAATGACGGCGGCGGCAGCGATGAAAAGCCAACGGTCAGCTGCAAGAAGCGTCCTCGCCAAGACGATGTCGCGGGGCCATCCAACAAAAACAACAACAAGAAGAAGAAGAAGGAGGACTAAATTAAGGAGACTGTATATATCTTTGTTTCTGTTCGCTCATATTAATTCGTTATCTTTGTTTCCCCTGTCAATCTTATCGCAGACGGTTAGTAATACGTATTCGACGGTGATCTTTTAAATTATCGCCCACAAGTTGGTTTCTTGAATTGTGTGCCCTATCGAGCACACAATTCACAAAAAAAGACCGTATGGGCTGTCTATAATGATCGCACACAATTCTGATTACCGACCTGTTTGTCGGGTGTCTCACACATCTTGTTACACCGAATCATTTGTGTTCAACTCGATCATCGCAAACGGTTCATCAGAGCAAACTGTATGTCGTATATCGCACACACGTTGATATGGCTGCCCATTTCTGTTGTTCTGTCTCATCGCAAACAGTTCATATGGATCAACCGTATGCCTCGCATCACAAACGCAACTAAAATCTAAACCGTGTTTGATATATCCGCCATCACAAGCGTTTTGCATCTTTTTGACGGTTTTTTACATCACAGTTTGCGGTTAATGCATCACACACAGTTTCGTCGAAGGGTCTCTGATTGTACTGTCATGTTAGCAGCATCTTGAAGTGGTGGGTGTTCGAGTTTTTGCACATGAGATCACCTTGACCCAGGTCTACAATCACCTTAGGAAGTGGAGAGAGTGGTAAATCACAGCGTCCAAACTAAGATACCTAAGCGACACTTCATGGGATGAGGACAGCTGCTCGATCCTTTTAGAGGCAGAGCACTACCAAGGCCACATCGTGGTTAGCTCAAAAACCATGTCATTCTAACTAACCAGCTATTTTAAACCTATGTACCATTGCCATTCTAACTAACCACTTTGTCGTGTTTCTTTCTTAGGCTCACCCCAAACATGCAAAGTTCCTCAACACACCCATCCAGAACTACCACCAGATGCAACAGATCTTCTCCTTCGGGCTGGCAATCGGCAAGCATGCCCTGCGCTACAGTCAGCCGCTAGGCTCACCTATGCCAGAGCATCCACACACCTAGGAGTAAGACACCATCAACCTTTATGGTCCTGATAAGGATGGTGAGCATGTTCTGGTGCTTGATAGGAAGAGGAAGAGGGGAGACTTGATGGAGGACGAGCTGACCGTCTTCAGCAGCATGGCTCAGGCCATGAAGGAGGTCACCGCCGCCATTAGAGAGAGCAAGCCGGTTGACGTCCACTCTAACCTCTACAGCGCCTTCATGGACTAAGGTGGCTTCAGCCCAGAGGCTCTTAGGGAGGCTCTCAGCCACCTACTGAACATCAAAGCCCGGGGTGTTGGGTTTGTTGCCATGGGAGACACCCACAAGATGCTCTGACTAGGGACCTAGCTGGGCAAGCACTACTACTAGTGTTGCTTCTGGTTGTGGTGACGACATGCATGATCCTCAGCGGCGATGGCGACGATGATGATGATGATGACGATGTATATTTTGTGTAGTCAGAGGTTGAAAACTATTTAATGGTCTGTATATTTTGGTGAGGTGGTATATACTAACCCCTCACACTGATGACGAACTTACGGTGGTAGGATTACGCCCTCTTTTAGATCTGGTGGTAGGATGACACCATAGTAATACTAGGTTGAACTTGCTATGCTGTATGATCATGCATGCTTACTATTGATCTTCTGCTCCATTGCTTGCTACTTATGTGCTTCATTGCTTGCTGCTTGAACTTTTGCTCTTATGCAATGCTAGGACAAGTGGTATGTGGTGTTTCACGTGAGGGTTCTAGGGATTTATGAATCATGGGAAGCATGCAATGAAGTGTCAAGTTACAAGAACAACAGCCACAAAGGGTTTAAGAATAGGCAGACGTCAAAGGATGCTTACTCTAAGTTTGTGCGAAAGCAGACATGCAACAATGTTGAAGTTAGTAAGGTGGATCATCAGTTTGGGTTGAAGAACTTCGTCATCATCGTGCAGTCCATCGCCATTGCAATGTTATGGCGTTGGTGTGCTCGATGTGATCTTGTATAAGGTGTAGTAGCGAGTAAACTCACCATGTAGGGTAAAAGGTGACTACAACTCTATGCTCGTATGCAACCAAGCACTAGCATGAGCAGCCAATGCGAGCAACCAAACACATTGCGTACAGTCATTGCTTTTTATTCGGAAAAACTAACGCCCACACGTGTGGGCGTTTGCACATCGCCCACAAGCCTTCATCACCACTCATTTTGCCATGTATGAACAGATGACATCAGCAGAAATCTTTTTGGTTTTTGACTTAAAAATATTTTATCTCCTAATTAAAAAAGCGAATTAAAAATCCGTTTTCACCATTAAATCCTTCTCGATGAGATCTACAAAACTAGACCCCATGTTGATATGTTTCGACGAAAAAATTTTTTGCCCGAAAATTGCCATGATGTTTACAATGTAGTTGCCATGGTGCTTAAACTAAAGTTGCCATGTGGCAATTTTAGTTTGTAGATCAGGGCAATTTTAGTTTTTGATGATGACAATTCCAGTACTTTGACCATGAAAATATTTTTTTGCATGAACCATGGCAATTTTAAGTGCATGTATCATGGCAATTTTAGTTTATGGTGCATGGCAAGTCTAGTTTCTTAATTCTCCATTTATAATATGTCAAATTTTACTTTTTAATATAGAAGAAAATAGTTGAAACATAACATGGCAACTTTAGTGTAAACATCATGGCAATTCATGTGCAATAAACATGACAACTTTTAAATAAATAAAAATTTCGTCGAAATATATTGAGATCTAGTTTTGAAGATCTCGCCGCGAGGGATTTAATGGTGAAAACGGATCTTCAATTGGATTTTTCATTTAAGAGATAAAACATTTTAAAAACTGAAAATCTAAAAAAATTTCCACATGCATGCATGCGGTGGTGCGGTGGCATGGCGTAGTCTGTATGCTATAGGGCGTGTGGGCGGGTTTGGCTCCCACCACACGTATGGACGTTAGCGTTGTCCTTTTTTTAAGAAAAGCGTAGAGTCATTGCTACGATGCAAGAAAGGAATATTTAGGCAACCAAACAACGTATAGATGATGGTTTTTTGCATGCAAATATTCAACCAGGCTTAACTGGGACAAATATGAAAAGGAGAGAAAACGAATGCGAGCAACGAAACGCTCCCTATGTGTTTGAGAATCAACAATAGTATTTTTTTACTCAGACGATGTACCGTACATCTATTGTTCAAAGGTCAGTGGTACGTACCCCCCACCACAATTTCTGTAGCCACTTGTAACCTAGCTCATGACATGCACTGGAGTAACACATGTACTCCTTCCGTAGTAGTACGTCGGCACATGCGAAACGGCACCAAGACAGGAGCGAGTGAATGCTGCAACAGTATGCCCTCCAGCATCTGTGGCCTATGGAGTAGGAGCTTTCCATTACCCCGTGTACAAATGGTGACACTCTAATGGCAGGGAAATCCTTGCAATATGTGCAGGGTGCAGCCACTGCTTGATTTGGTGTGAGCAATAGTGCAGCAGGAGCGGAGTGAAGGCAAAGACATATTTGACATGTCTGCTTGACCAACATAAATGCCGGTTTCTCTAAGAAAAAGACATACATGCCCGTATTTTTCATTTTCAGGCTCAAGTCTTGCATAGAATTGACCACGAACCTCGATAAATAAAGAAAGCCACGTGGGAAAGCAAACAGGCTAGCTTGTTTTAAATATGTGGATTAAGGGCATCCCTCCCCTCCCCTCCCCGAGGTGCTCCCGCGGGCGCCTCCGGGAGGAACCCTAGCGCCGCCCCCGTCGCCCCCGTCGCCCCCTTGCCTAATTCCCCTCCCTCGCCGCCGCCTGGGGAGTCGCCGGCCAAAGGCCGTGTGGCGTTGGCGGTGGCGGGGCGGCTCTCTCCCGCACGCAGTTGGGGGACTCCGCGGGGCATTCCCATCTGTCTAGTGGTGTCGGGCGTCGGGCTGGCCCTGCCTCGTCTCCTTCTCCCCCTCCCG
Organism: Aegilops speltoides; assembly: GCA_021437245.1. Taxonomy (NCBI): domain Eukaryota; kingdom Viridiplantae; phylum Streptophyta; class Magnoliopsida; order Poales; family Poaceae; genus Aegilops; species Aegilops speltoides. Next base: position 245,048,103 of record CM038141.1, read on the forward strand.
GCGTCCATAGTTGGCGCCGCCTTCTCCCCTCCGTGCTGGTGGGTGGTGGGGAATGGATCTGGAATCACTGCCCAGATCCGGTGGATGGTGGGGTTGGTGTTGGCAGCAGTGGCCGGCGGCCCAGGCGTGGTGGCGGTGAGTCTCGCGGCCTCTGGGCATCGCGGAGGTGCCGGCGGCGGCGAGTGCTTAGCCTGGTGGTGGCGGCGGACGTGCACGGGAGTTGGACTCCTTCGAACAGAGATTTGAGTGAAAACTTGATTTCGGCTATTGCCAAGGCCGGCGGTGGCGGCGCTATCTGCATCGTTCCCTTCTTGAAGGCATCGCCGTGGAGAAGTTCAAGGCCACTCTCTACTACCTCCAGGGGAAATCCTAGATCGGATGATCGGATGATGGCGGCGTTCTAGTGTTGTTCCCCCTTTGGGGCGTCATTCTTGGAGGTACACACGTGATCGAGGGACCAGAGGACGAATTCTTTGGTGGAGCGGTGCTTCATCTCACTCATTGATGGCGGCGGATCTCGGCGGCATGGCGCTGTGGTGACTCGGCGTCCGATGCGCAGATATGGACTCGCGCAGGAGGGTGACGCGGTCTGGCGTCGTGGTGGCGTCGACGGCAGCTAGACCGGGCAAGGTAGATGCGGCAGTATAGTTCTGAAGATGGATTGGTGGTAGGTGGCTGCGGCGGCCTCATACCCGGCAGGCGTCATGGTTGAGGAGTGCGCCGGACCGGTGGGTGCCCCATACCCGGTAGGCGTCCTGGATGGGACCTTAGGTCTTAGATGTTAGGTTTGGACGAGGTGTGTTTGGTATTAGGCCCAGACTATCAGCATCCCTTCATCAATTGGATAGGATTAGCGACAGATGTTGCCTAAACCGTGGATTTAGTCTTACTGTTGTATTACTTTGTAAGGTCTTGTGTGAACAATTAATAAAATGACTGCATGCATCGTCCAGATGCAGAGCCCGAGGGTCTTCCTCCATTTCTAATAAAAAAGAGGCACCTCCAAAGCGAATCCTCAAGCCATTCGCAACCGTCCGGATTACGCAGTTCAGACGTGTTTAACTATCTAACGCAGGCCTGTATTGGTCCACTGAGCGGTCCTGACATATTTTTTTGGTAAACCCGAGACAAAGTGGAGGGTCTTGGCTTTGTGGGAGTCTGGACAGCAGCCACGTAGGACTCCGACATTCCCGGCACACCAAAAACACCTCCCGACCCCGCGTCTCCATCCTCCCATTTTCTCTCCTTCGGTTTTTTCTCTTGCCTTCGCCGCTCTCCACCACCCCGGTCGCCACGCCACACCCCTGCCAAAACTCGACGAGTCTGTCACCTTGAACAGTACAGCAGGGGTACACGCCGCTTCTCCTCTGATGTCTTTCAATACCTCTCCTTCGACTGCTCGGGTACCATCTGCTCCTATGATGCTCACCATGCCCCGCAACTGTTCGGTGAATTGCCCGAACTATTTTTTTGTCCCTTTTATCTTTGAAGCAATGGATTCGAATATGAAGTACATATACGAGCACTATGTTGAGTCATCCGACAAGGAGGACTACACGGATGAGACGGTGATAATGCAAGCGGTGCTTGCAGACGTGGAGCGTGCGGAGGAGCATGCTCTCAATTCCAAGGGATCGGTGAAGGATCATTGAGTGCTCAGACGCAACTGGGAGCGCGGCCATTTGACGCCGATGGACGACAATTTTTGTCAGCGCTTTCGAATGCGCAAAAATGTCTTTGATCGTCTCTACCATGTTGTCCGATCCTTTAATGACAACTTCATCTTGAAGAAGGACAGTGTGGGAAGGATTGGTTCCTTCGGTTAGCGGAAGTGCACGGCCGCAATGCGGATGCTTGCATATGGCATGGCCGTTGATGCGGAGATGCATGGTCAGGTTTGCAAATGTCGTGGTCCCGGTGTTTGGACTTCAGTACCTGAGAGAGCCAACTGTGGCGGACACCGAAAGGCTCTTGACAATCTCAGAAGCAAGAGGGTGTCCAGGTTAATTTACTCGGATCAATTGGTTGCATATATTGAAAATGGAAGAAGTGCCCAAAAGCTTTACAAGGCAATATCAAGGTCATAAGGAGCCCACCATCATTCTTAAAACAGTTGCATCACATGATTTTTGAATTTGTCATGCTTTATTTAGCATGCCCGGGTCACACAACAACATCAATGTGTTATAGCGATCATCATTGTTTGCTAGGCTGACTGGAAGAAAATCTCTCCTATAGCACCACATACGCCTCTCTCCTCTCTTTCCGGGTCGCGGAAGGCCTGCCTTTTTTTCCCCCTTTCCATGCTTAGCATTTTGGCGGAAGGCTTTGAAACCTTGCGGAAGCCACTTTGTTTTTGTTCAAATGCAGCTACTAATCCATCCATTAGTTATTGACTGTAAAAGGCTTCCACCAACCCTTGTGAAAAAGGCTTCCGCCAACACTCACTTGGATTAGTATACTTTGTTTCCACTAACATTTGAATGCTTCCACCAAAACGTGCCATTTGTTTCACTGTTTTTCTTCGAGTGCTTGGCGAAACAAATAATTAATAATCCATACATTATCATAGCGAGTCATGCTGTTTTGCCGGAAGCCTTTCTTCAACTGTTGGCGGAAGCTACTAATTATGTGGGCATTGGGGGCAGAGTTGGATGGCCAGCTCCCGTGTCAGCTTTGCGGACGAGTTCAGATCAGTCCACAGAAAAATATTCTGTCTGTTTTAAGGGCCCTAATTAATCAAATATGAGGAGTTGAGATTTGAATAGGCATTTAAAAAAGCACAGGAGTTCAGCTAGAGAGATGTTCTAGGCTTATCTCAGCTCAGTCTGAATCTGACACAAAGCTCCTACGACCTACATTTCGTGAAAATGAACAAGTCTCGCTCTTTTTCAAAACTTCGACACAAAATGAACCCAATCTATTTTTTCTTGGCAAAATGACCCATTTTGTATTAAAGGTTTAGAAAAGGGTCTATTTTCCCATTTTACCTGTTACCATAAAAGGTATGTGGAAAAGGAGATGCATGGCATGCCCTCCTAAGCATCAACGAGTGAAAGCTTTGCAGAGACAGAAACATGTACGTACAAAACTGCACTCATAGTACACTAAACAGAGAAATCACATGTACCTCTGCATATATTTATGCTTAAGTAACCACTGAAAACTCAGGTTTTTCTAGTGCTGCATGTACATCAGTACGGTGGGTGCAAAGCTGAAAACAAGCTAGGTTATGCGTACCTAGGCTGCTACCATTTCTGTATACATTCCAATTCAGCTGTTTTAGCCTGACAGAGACGCTGCATGGCAGAGGTGGTCAAGATAGCCTAGCCTAGCTACTTGTGGTATTAGGAGTACTATTATTACCATAAAAAGCAATGCAAAAGCGGCCTAAAAGAGGCGTCGTATCATGTCCATCGCCCGTCCGTGACCCCTCCCCTCCCCAGGGAGAACAGTACGTTAGATTCCCCAACTGGACCTAGACGACACACACTGACATGACTCCACGACCGCACCGTACCCCTCACAAGATGCAACAGGACATCACATTGCTCATCAATTGCAATACCAAGAGATAGATCAACAACAAGATGCGAGAGGTTACAAGAGGACTAAGCTAATTAATTGCACCAAATCGATTACATAGAGGATTAAATCGAGCCATGGAGCTAGCTAGTTCGCTAAACATAACATCAGTTCATGTTCATCACAAACAACGCACAGTAGTAGAGGGTGGGGAAAACACCAGCGAACGAATAGTAGGGATCATATCATATGATCAAAGTTTGGAAATGATCCGGACAAGAGTAGTACTACTAGACTAGTAGGGGTAGCAAGCATGGATTCGTGGAGGAATTTAATCCGCGCTTGCACTAGTAGGAGGAGACTAGCTAGCTAGGGACTTGTAGTAAGCAAGAGCTCGGTGGCTAGCTGGAGAGATGGTGGGAATACATAGGATACGTAGGGAAAGTCGTTGCAGCTAGCTAGCTCCGGCGGACGGCGGTCACCGGCTCACGCCGCGGCGCCGGGAGGCGGTGGGGGCATCTGGTGGTACTGGTGGTGGCCGTTGCTGTTGCCTTCGTGGGAGGGGATGTCGGCAGAGCCGGGGGGGTGGGGCGGCTTCCTGCGCTTCTTCTTGTCGTAGCTAACTCCGCGTGCGCGTGACTGGTGCTCCCGGACCTCGCGGAGGTAGAGCCGCACGGCCCTGGCGCCGAAGGGGTTGTTCTCCGGTCGTCCGCCGTTCTCCTCATAGGCAGCACGGAGGCGTCCGACGAGTGCGTCGAGGCTGCCCCACGCCTGCCGGAGCGGACACGGGCATGGCGCCGGCGGCACAGGGTGGCCGAAGAATGGGCACCCGGCGGCGTGCACCTTGGTCTTGCCGAACTGGTCGAGGTAGCGCAGGAACTCCAACACGTGCGCGCCGCTGCAACGCGCCAGCGACAGCGGGGGCCGGTGGTTCCGGAGGTACTGCCCGAACGTGTTCCAGTCCCGCCGCTTCTGCGACTCGTACCTGCTTGGCGACGGCGAGACCGCGCCCCCTGGCGACAGCGACGACACCGCCGACGAAGCCCCCGACGTCGCGCCGCCGCTGCCGTCCGAGTGCGGGCTGTCGGGCTGTGGTACCAGGTCCATTGATCTGGCAACAAATCAAACCATGCAGCTGGTCAGTATTCAGTAAGGACCAAACGATCCAGCGAGCGCTAGAAGAAGAAGAATGGGAGATCTATTTAGGAGTTAGCGCGCGCACGCTGACGCTTCTTGGGGAGCCGTGGCGCGGTGGTCCTATGGAACAAGTTGAGAGAGAGTGGTGGTATCTCCACTATAAATAGTGCTCTACTCTATCCGAGACGAGAGTGCAAGAGCAGCTCGCATTCAGCTCACCTCACCTCACTTTGCTAGCTGCTTCTGTCTCTGCAGCTTGTGAAGAACAGGAGATACGCAGCTAGGTAGGACTGTAGCGGAGAACGAATCTCACCCCCAAGATCAATCGAGATATATCACTATCCGAAACCACAACTAAGTAACCGGTGTGGGATATGGCCCAGGAGCTGCAGCTACATGCTGGGATCCTGCGACGCCGATGAAAGGGGGGAATGGGAGGGCTGAGAAAGCGAAGCTTGGGGGTGAGTATTAATGGTGGCTGCCTGGCTGGCTACCTAGCCAGCTCTTGAAGAGAAGGAAGGAGGGGTGGCTGGTGAATGGGCCGGGAAGGAGACAGTGGGAGGTGAAAGGTGATGTGACGGGATGGATGGATGGGGAAAAAGTTGGGAAATGGGCGGTGAAATGTCGTCGGTACGGCGGGAGGATTTTAAATGAAAATGTTGAGCTGAAGGGCAAGGAGGAATGGCGCACGAATACAGCCGTTGGAATTATGTATTTTGTTGAAAATTCTATATACGTCCTCCGTTTTTATTTACTTCATATGTTAGCTTTTATCTAAGTTAAATATTAATAAATCAATGTCACTAGATTTATCCTTAAATATATGTTTACATCATATACATTTGTATTGTAAATGTTCATATTGTTTTCAATAAACTTGATCAAACTTTATAAAATTTGAATTCAGTCAAAGCCAATATTCGAACTATATAAATAAAAATGGAGGGAGTACCTAAGAGAAAAAACATGACCCCATATTTCTATTTATCCTAATATGCAATCATGCCACCTCAATTTTCACCATAAAAAATGAACCATCACAACATACAATCATACATTTGAAAAGATTCACCACAACATGCAATAATGCATCACTACCGAAAACTGGAAAAAAATTATGTGCCATTCATTTTTCTTGTTGGTCGGCGCAAAAGGGCTTGTATTGTTAGTCCAAACCCACACGTCGGTAAAACACCAGTTATCATGTGCGCTGACAAGAAAACTCACAGAAATAATCCTATAGTTGTCGGTCCGCGCTCGACCCACAAAATTAGCCCGTTTCGTACCATGAATTCAGCTATGTGTGCCAAAATATCCGACTACTTAGCAATTTTTCAACCCACTGTCAACCATTTGGTAAAGCCTAGAGTAAAAAAACTCTCAATCAGTCTCTATCTCACTGAGTTCTTTTCAAAGACATCTATGAATACCTAGATTACTGCCGGCGGCCGACTATAGTTGCACATCTAGGCCGCATCTTTATTGGATGTACAGGGGCGTTCCTAGGTGAAACAAACGCGTACACAAACTGACTCCTAGAGCTGTTGCATGGTTGCGCTCGGCTACCACCTTGCAGATGTGCTCACGTCGCTCCAGCTGCTGATCTGCCCGTGTCATTAAGCAACACATGCAATGTGCATTTTTCTTCAACCTAGCTGATTACTGAAATTTCTAGAGCAATGAAACTATGCAACACAAATAAAATACGAACTAAATCTATACAACAAGTTTAACTCTAACAATCGTCCATTTAGCCTCGTTGTCATTTATTTGGGAACTTCCATGTCAAACCTTCAAAGCAGAGTTGGCTCATTGTGGGCGTTCACAGCGGCGAGACTCATCTCCTCTAGTCCTCCTTCCTTGGCACCATGCAATCTCTCGAGAAATGCCTGTATAATGGCAATTGCAACTAGGAACCTTGCGGATGTCGAAGGTGCTCTTCTTTTTGCCGTCGCCGTCGCGGTTCTTGTAGCGAGCAAGCCACTCCTCCGTGAGGAGCAAGAAACTTTTACCATCTGCTAGAATTTAGTCTATTTGGGCAGCCCAATAACTATTTCAGAAATTCCTAATAAATCCTAGAGGCCCACTTAGCCCATTTGTGCAAGGCAAGGGATACTACTAAAGTTTACTCCCACATTGCTAGTTTAGAGGGGGTTGGACCTCTTTATAATGGAGGCTCCTTCCCCACTTGTATGAGCATGAGAACATGAGGGACATCCACGCGCGCTCCTCCTCCGCCGCCCGCCTCGCCATGCCTCGCCTCGCCTCGCCTCGCCGCGCCGCGGGTTGCGGGAATGAGCCGAGCCGATGTCTAAATTTTTGCCACGCACTATGGGTATACGAAAGGTCACTCGGGAGCTGAAAAGTTTTTGCTGTAGTGGACATTAAATACGAACGCTGCACCCTTCGGCTGCTGTTATTCGTTTCGTCTCCCTCGTTCCCTTCAGCTCCCGACGCTGCCCTCTCGCCTCCTTCTCTTGCGCCTATAAAAGGGAGGTCGCTCCTCTCAGCAAGACGCACCAGAACTACTCCTTCCCTCGCCCTCGGTTCCATCTCTGATCTGCTGCTGTCTTCCTCATCCCGGCTTGCGGCATGCACCGCACGTCGGGACAGTAGGCCTTCGAGACCGCGCCTTTTCAGTCCTGTACGGGAGAAGGGTGATAAGGTTTTGGGGAGCGCTCAGCGCGACTACTGGCTGCTTCATCACAGAGGATTCGGTCGCCGACGACTACTTCCCCGACGACGACTTCTTCCCCGACGTCCACGACCTCCTCGACGACATGCCAGGCGAGGACACCGACCCCAAGTCCAGCGCTTCATTCTTCTTTGTGCGTCAGACGTGTTCTTATCCTTTCATTAAGAGTCCTGCTATAGTTCTTGGCTCTAGTTTCTGCTCTACGTATGTTAGGTTCTATGTCATATAAGCAACTTCATCTAGTGCCTGTTCTAGATGTGTTTACCTCAAGTTCATATATGCAGACGATGTTTACCTTCTCTCTGTCAGATTGCATGACTTGCTTTATATTTGCTATTTTAGTAATGCTTTATCTAGTATTTCCGTTAGCAAAATTATTTGGTAAATTGCTCACATTTCCAACAATCCAAAAATCTTATTATAGGCAATTTACTCCAAGTGGTTTTGCTGCTTCCATGAGACCTCCTATGTTTGAGGGTATCCACTATAAGAGGTGGCGCGTGAGAGCAGTCTTATGGTTTCAAACCTTGAGTTGCTACGACGCCACTCTTGGTAAACCTGAAGGAGAGCAAGATGCCCAGCAGGCACAAGCTTTTCAGAAAATGGATACCTTGTTTAAGGCTGCTCTCTTGAGTGTTCTTGGTGAGAACATAGTTGATGCTTATGCGTCAATTGATAATGGAAAAGATATGTGGGACGCACTCGAGGCCAAGTTTGGGGTCTCGGATGCTGGCACTGAGTTGTACATCATGGAGCAATTCTATGATTACAGGATGACTGAAGAGCGCTCCATGGTTGAGCAGGCTCATGAGATACGGTCATTTGCTAGAGAACTTGAGCACTTCAACTGCATGCTACCGGACAAGTTTGTTGCCGGGGGTATCATCACTAAGCTTCCTCCTTCATGGAGGAACTTTGCTACCTTACTGAAGCATAAGAGATAGGAGTTTTCCGTTCCGGATCTCATTGGTACTCTTGATGTGGAAGAAAAGGCGAGAGCAAAGGACACATGTGCTCGAGGTATTGAGGGAGGATCTAGTGCCAATCTGGTACAGAAGAAAAACTTCCAGTCCCACAAGTTCAAGAACAAGGGCAAGCTTGATGGCAAAGCAAAGTTTGATGGGAAGAACAAGGTTGTACAACACACGAACTTCAAGAAGAAGAGTGACAAGAAGAAAGGTTGTCATGTGTGTGGAGATCCTGATCATTGGGCTCCTAGTTGCCCCAATCGATATGACAAGCTTCATCCTGGGAAAGGCGGCAAGACCGCTAATGTTGTCATTGGAGACACTGACATGAAGGATCAACTTGATCGAAAATTCAAGAGGCTTAGGTCCGACCATGGTGGAGAGTATTTTTCCAATGAATTTGATGCTTTTTGTGTGGAACATGCTATAATCCATGAGAGGACGCCTCCCTACTCACCTCTCACCAAATGGGGTGGCGAAAGAAAGAACCGTACTCTAATCGATTTGGTTAACGCCATGTTAGACACATCGGGTCTCTCAAGGCATGGTGGGGAGGCGATATTGACATCATGTCATGTCCTAAATCGAGTTCCCACAAAGAACAAAGAGATAACTCCATTCGAGGAATGGGAGAAGAAAAGGTTAAAACTCTCTTATCTGCGAACATGGGGTTGTTTGGCGAAAGTCAATGTTCCAATTCCAAACAAGCGGAAACTTGGACCAAAGACGTGGATTGTGTTTTCTCGATATGCTTTTCATAGCATTGGCTATAGATTCTTGGTTGTAAAATCTGAGGTACCTGACATGCATGTCGGTACGATCATGGAGTCGAATGATGCGACTTTCTTTGAAGATATCTTTCCCATGAAGGATATGGCTACCTCATCTAATCAGGAGATGCCTAGTTCATCGAATCAGGAACCAGTTACAATTACCGAACCTGCCATATTGATGGAACACTTTGAAAGTCCTGTGGAGGAGAACAATGAAGTTCCTACTAGGAGTAAGAGACAGAGGACAGCAAAGTCCTTTGGTGATGATTTTCTTGTGTATCTCATAGATGATACTCCCAGTTCTATTTCGGAGGCCTATGCATCGGAAGATGCTGACTACTAGAAGGAAGCGGTTCATAGCGAGATGGATTCCATCTTGACGAATGAAACTTGGGAGATAACTGATCATCCTTAAGGTGCAAACCTATAGGATGCAAATGGGTATTCAAGGAGAAGCTTAGGCCTGATGGTACTATCGAAAAGTACAAGGCTCGGCTCGTGGCTAAGGGTTATACCCAAAAGGAAGGTGAAGACTTTTTTGATACTTACTCACGTCTGGCTCGACTGACCACTATTCGAGTTCTACTTTCACTAGCTGCCTCACATGGTCTTCTCGTTCATCAAATGGATGTTAAGACTGCTTTCCTAAATGGAGAGTTGGATGAGGAAATTTATATGGAACAACCAGATGGGTTTGTAATAGATGGTCGAGGAAGGAAAGTGTGCAAGTTCTGTCAAGTCTTTGTATGGACTCAAGCAAGCACCAGACGAGGGCATGAGAAGTTGAAAGAACTTTAACATACCGCAGCTTTGTTGTGAACGGTTGACAAATGTGTGTACTATCACCATGGTGGGGGCGAGGGAGTTATAATTTGCTTGTATGTTGATGACATACTGATTTTTGGAACAAATCTAAATGTTATTAAGGAGGTCAAGGATTTCCTATCTAGCTATTTTGAGATGAAGGATTTAGGAGTGGCTGATGTCATTCCGAACATCAAGTTGTTGAGAGATGATGATGGTGGGATTACATTGCTTCAATCTCACTATGTGGAAAAGATCTTGAGTCGCTTTGGCTATAGTGACTGCAAGCCCTCTCCAACACCATATGATGCTAGCGTGCTGCTTCGAAAGAATCGAAGAATTGCTAGAGCTCAATTGAAGTATTCTCAGATTATTGGCTCACTTATGTACTTAGCCAGTGCTACAAGACCTGACATCTCTTTTGCTGTTAGAAAACTGAGTCGGTTTGTCTCAAAACCAGGAGATGTGCATTGGAAAGCTCTAGAGAGAGTTGCGTTATTTGAAAGGCACTGCGAATTATGGAATTCACTACACCGGACACCCAAAGGTGCTTGAAGGGTATAGTGACTCAAACTGGATCTCGGATGCTGATGACATAAAGGCCACGAAAGGATATGTATTCACTCATGGAGGTGGCGCTGTTACTTGGAAGTCTTGCAAGCAGACCATCTTAACGAGGTCAAGAATGGAAGCAGAACTCACAGCACTAGATACATCTATGGTCGAAGCAGATTGGCTTCGTCGGCTCTTGAATGACTTGCCGGTAGTTGAGAAACCTGTACCGGGTATCTTTATGAACTGTGACAATCAAACTGTGATCACTAAAGTGAGCAGCTCAAAGGATAACATGAAGTCATCAAGACACGTTCAGAGAAGGTTAAAGTCTCTCAGGAAAATGAGAAACTCTGGAGTTATTGCATTGGATTATATCCAAACGTCTAAAAATCTGGCAGATCCTTTTACTAAGGGTCTATCACGTAATGTGATAGATAGTGCATCGAGGGAGATGGGAATGAGACCCACAATATGAGTTGTTCACAGTGGTAACCTATTCTTTGTGATCGGAGATCCCATGAATTAGATGTGGAAGACAAGCTGTTGGTCAACTGAGAGGAGAGTATCCTTACTATTCACAATACCACTCCATGAAGATGCAATACTCTCCGAATCTGCATGGCAGGTTGATGTATATCTTAATGTGTTCTAAGTGGCTCATTTAAGCAGAGATGTTATCCTGCAGAACATCTTTCGAGGAACACACCTATATGAGTCTGATTGTCAAACGTCGCAATCTATGAGAGTAGGGTTCAGTCTAGTAAACTCATGAAAGGTCACGGAGTATGATGCATAAGCTTCACCCGCGGGGAAGACCCACGGTAGCCACGTATCGGTCAAGGCTTTATGTGAAGCTAGATTCGCAGAAAACTTGCAGTTCAAGGCCCAGTCCACTGTTCAAGTTGCTTACTAGTGTAGCATAGAGTTCTAGGTGGAAGTTCAACTTAACAGTCTCCACTGCAGTACCGGTATATAAAATAGTGTTTTGGAACCAAAGGCAAATTTTTGTGTGCCTCTGGGATCTGGTGGGGGATTGCTGGAATTTAGTCTATTTGGGCAGCCCAATAACTATTTCAGAAATTCCTAATAAATCGTAGAGGCCCACTTAGCCCATTTGTGCAAGGCAAGGGATACTACTAAAGTTTACTCCCACATTGCTAGTTTAGAGGGGGTTGGACCTCTTTATAAGGGAGGCTCCTTCCCCACTTGTATGAGCATGAGAACAAGAGGGACATCCACGCGCGCTCCTCCTCCGCCGCCCGCCTCGCCACGCCACGCCACGCCACGCCTCGTCACGACGCGCCGCGGGTTGCGGGAATGAGCCGATGTCTAAATTTTTGCCATGCACTACGGGTATACGAAAGGTCACTCGAGAGCTGAAAAGTTTTTGCTGTAGAGGACATTGAATACGAACGCTGCACCCTTTGGTTGCTGTCTGTTCGTTTCGTCTCCCTCGTTCCCTTCAGCTCCCGGCGCAGCCCTCTCGCCTCCTTCTCTTGCGCCTATAAAAGGGAGGTCGCTCCTCTCAGCAAGACGCACCAGAACTACTCCTTCCCTCGCCATCGGTTCCATCTCTGAGCTGCTGCTGTCTTCCTCATCCTGGCTTGCGGCGTGCACCGCAAGGTCGGGACAGTAGGCCTCCGAGACCGCACCTTTTGAGTCCGGTACGAGAGAAGGGTGATAAGGTTTTTGGGGAGCGCTCAGCGCGACTACTGGCTGCTTCATCACGGACGATACGGTCACCGACGACTACTTCCCCGATGACGACTTCTTCCCGGACGTCCACGACCTCCTCGACGACATGGCAGGCGAGGACGCCGACCCCAAGTCCAGCGCTTCTGCTGCTGTTGTGCCGTACGTGTTCTTATCCTTTCTATTAAGAGTCCTGCTACAGTTCTTGGCTCTAGTTTCTGCTCTATGTATGTTAGGTTCTATGTCATATAAGCAACTTCATCTAGAGTCTGTTCTAGATGTGTTTACCTCAAGTTCATATATGCAGACGATGTTTACCTTCTCTCTGTCAGATTGCATGACTTGCTTTATATTTGCTATTTTAGTCATGCTTTATCTAGTATTTCCGTTAGCAAAATTATTTGGTAAATTGCTCACATTTCTAACACCATCATGGTCGAAGTTTTCGGCGTTCTCACCTGCATCGCACCTATCCTCCACGGTCTTGATCAGCCCAACAAACTCCTCTACAGACATATTTTTCGGATCATGTAAAAGCCCAATTGCAATAGCTTCTTGTGTGTACTTGGACAGGGCGACTGGAGCAGCTTCTTAACCAACTTCTCCGCGCTGAGGCTTTCACCAAGGGTGTGGATGTTGTTGGCGACCCGATTCATGCGCATGGCGAGCTCGTCGATGGTCTCAACACTCCTCATGCGAATGCCATCGAACTCCTTGAAGAGACCTTGCACCTTGGCATCGTGGACATTTGTATCGCCTATGCGCATGGACTTGATGGCCTCCCATGCCTCCTTTGTCGTTGCTTTCCCGACAAGAGTGGTGTGCATCTTCGGCAGCACTTCATGAAGAATTGTGGCAAACATCGCCCGGTACTGGGAGAAGCTCGTATTACCCTAGATGGCCTCCCACACGCCTTGGACATGCATCTCACCTTCATGATCGATGCCCACTCGATGTAATTCATCGTCGTCAACGGCTTGTAGACGGTGGTGCTGCTCGCCTCACGAACGATGTGCTCCTACACCACCACCTCGTTGTAGTTGTGTTGCATTGGACTCCGCCCACGACATGTGGGGGACGTGGAGCAACCCGGCGAGCGTGACAGACTGCGTGACCCAGCCATGGCTTTGATGCCAAATGTTCGGGCTGCCCCAAAAAGACCTACACACAAGCTCAAGGTAGAAGAATAAACTTTTTTGTCAAGCACACACTTGCCTTTTTTTCGTTTCTTTCTTCTCACACCTTAAGGCTAGTCACAACGAAATCAAGTAGTAGATGCATGTCAACTACACATTTTTGCTGAGGTGACACACAATTAAATGGAAAAAGAAATGATTGAGTATCATAATATGATACCGCATCGTATTAAAAATGAAGCACTAATATGTGTCATGCTACACTAATACTCTCTTGAATCCATCCGTTTGAGCGACAAGTAATATGAATTAAAGAGAATGCTATGCATTAAAGATGTTATCATAAAATAGTATCATATGTTTTATGCTAGTAATATGATGTATATTTTTTCATTGTGGCCAGCCTAACAAACTAATTACATTGTGCTTTTAAAGTCAAACATGCAACGCGCCCAACAAAACCGACGTGATCCTAAAATCACTCTCCACGTTCTTCACTTATGCAGCACCTCCGCAACAGCTGCACGACCCAGCCAAAACAACATGCACATTCAGCCGGCTGACTAACAGCCTCCTTGCAATCTAACTAACTAAAGACATATCTAGCCAATCATCTAAAAAGAAGGGTAAACGGCCAGTAAATCTTAGTGAAGTAAATTTGCATCACTAAGTTTTGGTTGCACCTAGCTGATCTCCTAAATTTGCCGAGTAAACAATAAATTTGGTGCAAACAAAGGCAAATTCAAGTCAGACAAGTACTTACTTTGAACATACTAACCAAAATTCGGTGCCAATTCATAAAATTTTACAATGCCATTAATCGAAACTTAGTTTAAACATACTGATATAACCAAAACTAAACCTGAAACTTACTAGTTGTAATCGCTATCGGATTCTTCGGCGAGAGCTTTCCACTTGGCTCTCGAGGGACCACCGATCATGGGGTCAAGCCTGGTGCCATCAGTTGGGTTGTCGAAGATGTTGCCGTCATCATCGATGTTTTCGCCATTGTTGCCTTCACTGGCTCCGTCGCCGTCGCCTTATTCATCAAACGATAGGTCGGTGGCCTCGGTCCTGCCGGCGGCACTCCGCCTAGACTTGCTCTAGGTAGCATCAGCGGAGCTCCGCCATGTACGCCTCACCGGCAGCCTCGGGCGCAAGACGCTCGTGGGCTTCTCTGTCCTCCCGTTGCTCGCGGTGACTGGCTACCCGCCTGTCCAATAGTGGCTCCGGGGACAGCAAATAGCCGTCGGGGAAGTTCTGGCGTCGAAGGCACCATACAATTGCACCGACTTGATGTCGTATATGCATGCGCCACCGCCTCCGGCAAGTGGAAACTAGTGACCCAGGTCCCCCATTTGCGCTGTCGCACACCGTGGTAGTTTGGCCTCGGCGGCGGCGATGGGCCGTCAGGAAACGCAGGTGCGGCGCGAGAGGAGGGGTAAGAAGAGGAGGCACCGCCGATGCAGGAGGAGGTGGGACGGGACAAGGCGGCCGTGCATGGTTGATTTGCGGGCCAAGCACAGTGGATGGGTGGCGGCGAGCGGCGCCACGGATCCAGGCATAGGAGGAGGCACGCGATGGTGGATTTGGGCGGTCGGGCGATGGAGAGAGTGAGTCATGCATTTTACTCAGCGGTCTAGCCGGAGATTAGTTTTACTCCTCAGCGGCCGCAATGGCTACATTTTTCTCTCATTCATGAAGTTTAGAAGTTTGGCTAGGTGTCGGTTAGAGGAGTAAACCAGAATTTTTGCTCCTCAAACTGGTTTTAGGGGATCGACTATAGATGCCCTGACATAGGTATAAACGACACTTGCATGTCCGGGCGGGATCTTCACTGGGGATTTGGTTGCTCGCAGGGATTTTGGGCACTTTGCATGTGTGACCGAGTTGAGCCTGTTTGAGGGCATCCATGCTGAAAACCATGTTCTACACATTGTTTGGTTGTCTGCATATGAGTTGGCTGCATTTAGGAAACAACTCTTGTCCGGCGTTTGGTGGCCTGCGTTAGCTAGCCTGATACAAAGGCACAGTGTTTGGTTGCATACACTGGATGTGATTAAAAGTTACTATCTCCATCCTAAAATATAAGACGTTTTGTAGTTCAAATTTAAACAGCAAAAACATCTTATATTTTGGAACAGAGGTAGTAATGGCTACACGTAACACATAGTGTTAGGGAACGTAGTAATTTCAAAAATTTCCTACGCACATGCAAGATCATGGTGATGGCATAGCAACAAGAGGGGAGAGTGTTCGTCCACGTACCCTCGTAGACCGTAAGCGGAAGCGTTAGCACAACGCGGTTGATGTAGTCGTACGTCTTCACGATCCGACCGATCCAAGCACCGAACGTACCGAGTGTAACGCCCGGATAATCAGGCTACAGTAATCCCGTGTTAACGATGCCACATCACCTCGGTTATTGTTGATAATCCCACGTTAGATCGAAACGGATTCACATTCTAAATTTGAATTAAAGTTAAAACAATTAAAGTTTTCAAAAGTCAAAACTAAAATGTTCGATGTGTTGAAAATATTCCCTAACTATTTGTCATGTAGAAACCATGTTTTTATATAAGGCCTATATTTTTAAAATGAGCTAAAACAGTAGAGAAAATAAAGAAAAAGAAAAATAAAATAAAAACATAAAACAAAACTACAAAAAAAGAAGAAGAGAAAACCCCCCTGCCCCCTTGGGCTTCGGCCCAGCAAACCAAGGCCCAACTGCCAGCCCACTGCCCACCAGTCCACCCTGGGCTTAACCCCCACTCCCCCTGGTTAAACCCTAACCGACACCCCCACTCCCCACTCGCTTCCCCCACCTCGAGATCTGGATCGAGCCCGATCCCTCTCCTCGCTCGGTGCCCGACGCCATCGCCCGTCGCCGCCAGTGGACCGCGCCGGCGCCCGGACCTCACCGCCGGCCTGCTTCCCCTCCGCCGCATCGTCTCCGTCCTCCTCCTCGCGCACCATTACCCAGACCCTACTCCCCGCCGTGAGCAACCCCCTCCCTCTCCTTTCTCTGCCGTGGACGACGCCCTCTCCCCTCACGCTCGGCTCCATCCCGCACCGCATCGGAGCCGCCCACGCCAACCGCTACCGTGCTCCGCCTCCGTCCCGCGGCGCCTGGCTGTGCCCCCGCCGGCCACCGCGACCCCTGCCTTCTCGCGCCACACACACGCGCATGCCACGCCGCCGGACCTCCTTGCTCGCCTCCGCTTCATCGCCCGCAAGCTGTGCCGCCGCCGCCGGCTCGGCCATCGCACCATGGGCGCGGTCGGAGGCCCGCGTCTTCGCCACGAGCTGCACTGTTCCCATTGCCGTTGCCGCCCGGCTTGCGCCCGCCCTTCGTGCGCTTTGCGCCGCCCGGCGCCGCCTCGCGCCGCTATTACTCGCCCGGCCGCCGCCGCCACCCGCCGCCTTAGCCACTACGGTTGCTGCGCCTTGCTGGTCGCTGTCGCCGGGTTCGCTTGGCTGCGCCAATACCAGAATCTCGCCGCTCACGCCGCTAAGCCCTGGTGCCTATGGCAAGCGGGGCCCGTGCCCAGAATGAAAATTAAAAAAAAAGGATTTAATAAATAAATAAATAAATTAATAATTACTAATTAAAATATTAAAGAATTAATTAGTTTAATTAATCCTGATTAGATTAACCTAATCACTTAGTTTAGTTAATTAATCTGTTAGGTTAGTTAACAGTCAATGATAGCTGGGACCCACACGTCAGTTCGACCAGTCAACACCTCTGTTGACTGCTGATGTCATGCTGACGTCATGATGATGTCAGCATGCACTATTCTGGATAATGTTGAATTAAATAAATTAAATAAATTCTAGAAATGATTTAAAACTTTAGAAAATCATATAAAATGAACCGTAGCTCAGATGAAAATACTTTCTACATGAAAGTTGCTCAGAACGACGAGACAAATCCGGATACGCAACCCGTTCGTCCGCCACACCCCCCTAACCTATCGAACTCGCAACTTTCCCCCTCCGGATCACGTGTCCGAAAACGCGAAACACCGGGGATACTTTCCCGGATGTTTTCCCCCCTTCACCGGTATCACCTACTACCGCGTTAGGGCACACCGAACACCGCGTATTGTCTTGTTACGCTTTGTGATGCTTTGATTGCTCTGTTATTTATTGTGTTCCTCTCCGTTACTTCTTTCCGATAGACCCGAGACCGCGGCGACCCCGGTTCGACTACGGTGTTGGTGACTCTCCTTCTTGCCAGAGCAACAAGGCAAGCCCCCCTTGATCACCAGATATCGCCTATTCTCCTCTATCTGCTTGCATTAGAGTAGTGTAGCATGTTCTTGCTGCTGATCCTATTACGATGCATAGCCCGACATTGTTGCTACATCCGTTGATACCTTACCGCAATCCTAAATACTTAGTATAGGATGCTAGTTTATCATCATTGGCCCTACATTCTTGTCGATCGCCTTGCTATACTATTGGGCCGTGATCACTCGGGAGGTGATCACGGTATATACTATACATACATACATACTATCTGAGATGGTGACTAAAGTCGGGTCACTCATTGAGTACCCGCAAGTGATTACGATGAGGAAATTTGAAAGGACGGTGGCTCCATCCCGGTAGAGGTGGGCTGGGTTCCCGACGGCCCCGATTGTTATTTTCTGGCGGAGCGGCAGGCAGGTTGAGACCACCTAGGAGGCAGTGGGCTGGCCTGCTCGGGCGCTCGGATACTTAACACGCTTAACGAGATCTTGGTATTTGATCCGAGTCCGCCATTTGGTCTATACGCACTAACCATCTACGTGGGAGTAGTTATGGGTATCCGGCGCCGTGGTATCGGCGAAGCCTTCTTGACGCTAACGATCGAGTGGCGCGCTACCGGATTGGACCGAACACCACTAGGCTAGGTCTGCTTTCGGCGCGTTATAGCGTCAGGTGTGCGAAGGCGATGGGCCTGCACCCTGCGCCATAGGAGTTAGACCGGCGTCTTGACCTCTCTGTTGTGCCTAGGTGGGGCTGCGGCGTGTTGATCTTCCGAGGCGGGCATGACCCAGAAAGTGTGTCCGCCAAATGGGATCGAGCGTGTTGGGTTATGTGGTGCACCGCAGGGAAGTTAATCTATTTGAATAGCCGTGTCCCTCGGTAAAGGACGACCGGAGTTGTACCTTGACCTTATGACAACTAGAACCGGATACTTAATAAAACACACCCTTCCAAGTGCGGATACAACCCGGTGATCGCTCTCTAACAGTATGACGAGGAGAGGATTGCCGGGTAGGTTTATGCTATGCGATGCTACTGGAGATGCTTCTTGGAGATGCTACTTGGAGATGCAGCTTAAGGAGGACTTCAATCTACTCTCTTCTACATGCTGCAAGACGGAGGCTGCGAGCGTAGTCTTGACGTGATTAGCTATCCCCTCTTATTACGGCATTCTGCATTCAGTCCATCGATATGGCCCTTTACACATATACCCATGCATATGTAGTGTAGTTCCTTGCTTGCGAGTACTTTGGATGAGTACTCACGGTTGCTTTCTCCCCTTTTCCCCTTTCCTTTCTTTACGGTTGTCGCAACCAGATCTTTGGAGTCCAGAGCGACGCCACCGTCGGCGGCGACTACTACTGGAGGTGCCTACTACTACGCAAGTGTGGCGGCGGCGACCGTGAGTAGTTAGGAGGATCCCAGGCAGGAGGCCTGCGCCTCTTTCGATCTGTATCCCAGTTTGTGCTAGCCTTCTTAAGGCAAACTTGTTTAACTTATGTCTGTACTCAAATATTGTTGCTTCCGCTGACTCGTCTATGATCGAGCACTTGTATTCGAGCCCTCGAGGCCCCTGGCTTGTATTATGATGCTTGTATGACTTATTTATGTTTTTAGAGTTGTGTTGTGATATCTTCCCGTGAGTCCCTGATCTTGATCGTACACGTTTGCGTGCATGATTAGTGTACAATTGAATCGGGGGCGTCACACGGAGCCTCCGAGTTCAGCACACGTTCAGCTCGATGACGATCTCCGGCCCTCCGATCCAGCAAAGGCTCCGGAGATGAGTTCCGTCAGCACGACGGCGTGGTGACGATGATGATGTTCTACCGGCGCAGGGCTTCGCCTAAGCTCCGCGATGATATGACCGAGGTGGAATATGGTGGAAGGGGGCACCGCACACGGCTAAGGAACGATCCGTAGATCAACTTGTGTGTCATGGGGTGCCCCCCTGCCCCCGTATATAAAGGAGCAAGGGAGGAGGAGGCCGACCCTAGGAGGAAGGCGCGCCAAGGGAGTCCTTTTGCCCTTTCTTTCCCTTTGCCCTTTTCTTGAAACTAGTGATCTTGTTAACCATCAACACTTGATGCTCTTTCTTGATTTCTACCTTCGTTGATTTCAGCATCACGAAGAGCTTGGGAATCGTTTTCGTCATCCCTTGCATACTATAGTTCATCACGAAGTTCTAGTAACTTAGTGATGGTGACTAGAGAATTCTGTTAATCACTATCTTATCTGGAAGATTAACTCCCACTTGATTCAATCGATTGAAGTACCCAGACAATCTGAGCACATGCTCACTAGTTGAGCGATTCTCCTCCATCTTTTAGCTATAGAACTTGTTGGAGACTTCATATCTCTCAACTCGGGTATTTCCTTGAAATAGTAACTTCAATTCCTGGAACATCTCATATGGTCCATGACGTTCAAAACGTCTTTGAAGTCCCGATTCTAAGCCGTTAAGCATGGTGCACTAAACTATCAAGTAGTCATCATATTGAGCTAGCCAAAAGTTCAATTAATCATATTACTTAGGAACTCCCACTTAGACAGACATCTCTCTAGTCATCTAAGTGATCACGTGATCCAAATCAACTAAACCATGACCGATCATCACGTGAGATGGAGTAGTTTTCAATGGTGAACATCACTATGTTGATCATATCTACTATATGATTCACGCTCGACCTTTCGGTCTCCGTGTTCCGAGGCCATATCTGCATATGCTAGGCTCGTCAAGTTTAACTCGAGTATTCGCGTGTGCAAAACTGGCTTGCACCCGTTGTAGATGGACGAGAGCTTATCCCACCCGATCATCACGTGGTGTCTCGGCACGACGCATTTAACTTTGGCAGCGGTGCATACTCGGGAGAACACTTCTTGATAATTTTAGTGAGAGATCATCTTAAAATGCTACCGTCAATCAAAGCAAGATAAGATGCATAAAGGATAAACATCACATGCAATCAATATAAGTGATATGATATGGCCATCATCATCTTGTGCTTGTGATCTCCATCTCGAAGCACCGTCATGATCACCATCGCCACCGCATGACACCTTGGTCTCCATCGTAGCATCGTTGTCGCCACGCCATCTATTGCTTCTACGACTATCGCTCATCGCTTAGTGATAAAGTAAAGCAATTACAGGCGCTTGCATTTCATACAATAAAGCGACAACCATATGGCTCCTGCCATTGCCGATAACCGGTTACAAAACATGATCATCTCATACAATAAAATATAGCATCACGTCTTGACCATATCACATCACAACATGCCTGCAAAAACAAGTTAGACGTCCTCTACTTTGTTGTTGCAAATTTTACGTGGCTGCTACGGGCTTAGCAAGAACCGTTCTTACCTACGCATCAAAACCACAACGATAGTTTGTAAAATAGACTCCGTTTTAACCTTCGCAAGGACCGGGCGTAGCCATACTTAGTTCAACTAAAGTTGAGAAACCGACACCCGCCACCAATTGTGTGCAAAGCACGGCGGTAGAACCGATCTCGCATAAGCGTGCGCGTAATGTCGGTCCAGGCCGCTTCATTCAACAATACCGCCAACCAAAGTATGACATGCCGGTAGGCAGATGACTTATATCGTCCACAACTCACTTGTGCTCTATTCGTGCATATAACATCAAACCATAAAACCTAGGCTCGATACCTTTGTTGGGGAACGAGTAATTTCAAAATTTCCTACGCACACGCAAGATCATGGTGATGGCATAGCAACGAGAGGGAGAGTGTTCGCCCCACGTACCCTCGTGAGACCGTGAAGCGAAGCGTTAGCACAACGCGGTTCATGTAGTCGACGTCTTCACGATCCGACCGATCCAAGCATCGAACGACGGAGCCTCCGAGTTCAGACACGCTCAGCTCGATGACGATCTCCGCCCTCCGATCCAGCAAAGGCTCCGGAGATGAGTTCCACAAGATGATGGCGTGGTGGACGATGATGATGTTCTATCGTAGCAGGGCTACGCCTAAGCTCATGACGATATGACCGGGGTGGAATATGGTGGAAGGGGCACCGACACGGCTAAGGAACGATCCGTAGATCAAGTTGTGTGTCATGGGGTGCCCCTGCCTGTGTATATAAAGGAGCAAGGAGGAGGAGGCCGACCCTAGGAGGAGGGCGCAAGGAGTCCTACTCCCACGGGAGTAGGATTCCTTCTTTCCTAGTCCAACTAGGAGTCCTTCCATGTATTAGGAGTAGGAGACAAGGAAGGGAAGAGAGAAGGAAGGAAGGAGGGGTGCGCCCTCCCCTAGTCCAACCCGGACTAGGCCATGGGGACGCGCGGCCTGCCCTAGGCAGCCCATCTCTCTTTCCGCAGGCCCAATAAGGCCCAATACTTCTCCCGGCGAATTCCGTAACTCTCCCAGACTCCAAAAATACCGAATCACTCGGAACCTTTCCGAACTCGAATATAGTCGTCCAATATATCGATCTTTACGTCTCGACCATTTCGAGACTCTCGTCATGTCCCCGATCTCATCCGGGACTCGAACTCCTTCGGTACATCAAAACTCATAAACTCATAATATAAGCATCATCGAAACCTTAAGCGTGCGGACCCTACGGGTTCGAGAACTATGTAGACATGACCTAGAACTATTCTCGGTCAATAACCAATAGCGGGACCTGGATGCCCATATTGGCTCCTACATATTCTATGAAGATCTTTATCGGTCAAACCGCACAACAACATACGTTGTTCCCTTTGTCATCGGTATGTTACTTGCCCGAGATTTGATCGTCGGTATCCAATACCTAGTTCAATCTCGTCACCGCAAGTCTCTTTACTCGCTCGTAATGCATCATCCGTAACCAACTCATTGGTCACATTGCTTGCAAGGCTTATAATGATGTGCATTACCGAGAGGGCCCAGAGATACCTCTCCGACAATCGGAGTGACAAAACCTAATCTCAAATACGCCAACTCAACATGTACCTTCGGAGACACCTGTAGTACTCCTTTATAATCACCCGATTACGTTGTGACGTTTGGTAGTACCAAAGGGTTCCTCCGATAAACGGAGTTGCATAATCTCATAGTTACGTGAACATGTATAAGTCATGAAGAAAGCAATAGCAACATACTAAACGATCAAGTGCTAAGCTAACGGAATGGGTCAAGTCAATCACATCATTCTCCTAATGATGTGATCCCGTTAATCAAATGACAACTCTTTTGTCCATGGTTAGGAAACATAACCATCTCTGATAAACGAGCTAGTCAAGTAGAGGCATACTAGTGAAACTATGTTTGTCTATGTATTCACACATGTATTATGTTTCCGGTTAATACAATTCTAGCATGAATAATAAACATTTATCATGAAATAAGGAAATAAATAATAACTTTATTATTGCCTCTAGGGCATATTTCCTTCACATAGAGTTACACTAGAGTGCCACAACACCTGCAGTGGACAGTGGCCGCGGCACCGCGGCCAAATGACGAGCACAAAGTCGTGGGTGAGCGATCCGTCAACGACGTGATGAACCAGTTGTTAGCATCACCGCAGGTGAAGTCTGCAAAGAGGGACAAAGAGAAGTGCGTCGAGGCATAGGACAGCGTGGAGAAATGCAACGCGTGCACCATGGCGACATTAGTGTAGAAGGACGTAGGAGAGGAGACCGAGAGGAACAACACCGACGGTGGTGTCAGTGTAGTATGGACGCGGGAGAGGAGGCCGAGAGGAATGATTGTAATAGGACTCGTGAGAGGAGGCCAAGAGGAGCGACATCGGCGCTAATGCTAGTGTAGTAGGATCCGGGAAATGAGGCCTCGAGGAATGCCATCGACGATGTAGGTTAAGAGGCTAGTGTAGTATGATGCAGGAGATGAGGCCGAGAGGAACGACCTGACGGTGACGCCAGTGTAGTAGGAGTGGAGTGATGGAAATATGCCCTAGAGGAAATAATAAAATGGTTACTATTATATTTCCTTAGTCATGATAAAGGTTTATTATTCATGCTAGAATTGTATTGATCGGAAACTAAAATACATGTGTGGATACATAAACAAATATCATGTCCCTAGTGAGCCTCTACTAGGCTAGCTCGTTGATCAGAAGATGGTTAAGGTTTCCTAACCATAGACATGTGTTGTCACTTGATAACGGGATCACATCATTAGGAGAATGATGTGATGGACAAGACCCATCTGTTGGCTTAGCATATGATCGTTCAGTCATTGCTACTACTTTCTTAATGTTAAATACATATTCCTTCGACCATGAGATCATGCAACTCCCAGATACCATAGGAATACCTTGTGTGCTACCAAACGTCACAACGTAACTGGGTGATCATAAAGATGCTCTAAAGGTATATCTGAAGGTGTATGGTGAGTTGGCATGGATCGAGATTGTGATTTGTCACTCCGTGTATCGGAGAGGTATCTCTGGGCTCTCTCGATAATGCAGCATCGCAAGAAGCTTGCAAGCAAAGTGACTAAAGAGTTAGTTACGAGATGATGTATTATGGAACGAGTAAAGAGACTTGCCGGTAACAAGATTGAACTAGGTATGGAGATACCGACGATTGAATCTCGGGCAAGTAACATACCGACACACAAAGGGAACTACGTATGTTATCATAAAGGTAAAACCGATAAAGATCTTCGTATAATATGTAGGAACCAATATGGGCATTGATGTCTACTATGAAACCTTATTCTTGTAGACTCGTGTTGGGTCTCCAAGCGCAGAGTTTTGTAGGACAGTAGCATTTCCCTCAAGTGGATGACCTAAGGTTCATCAATCCGTGGGAGATGTAGGATGAAGATGGTCTCTCTCAAACAACCCTGCAACCAAATAACAAAGTGTCTCTTTTGTCCCTGTGATATGCTCCAAAGTATCTATAATTTTTTATTGTTCCATGCTGTTATGTTATCATTCTTTGATGTTTTACAATCGTTTTATAGAAACTTTATATCATTTTTTGGGACTAACCTATTGACATAGTGCCCAGTGCCAGTTGCTGTTTTCTGCTTGTTTTTACATCGCGGGAAATCAATATCAAACGGAGTCCAAACACAGCGAAACTTTTTGTGGATCTTTTTTGGGCCAGAAGACATCTAGTGGGCCAAGAAAGTACCTGAGGGGTGCTCCAAGGGGAGCACAACCCACCAGGGTGTGCCTGGGGGCCCAGGTGCGCCCAGGTGGGTTGTGCCCACCTCGGTGGCCTCCCGCACCGCCCCTTTGCTCTATAAATACCCCAATATTCTAGAAACCCTACGGGACTCGACAAAAATCAACTCCAGCTGCCGCAAGTTCCAGAACCACCAGACCCAATCTAAACACCATCACGGAAGGGTTCATCATCCTCATTGGTGCCTCTCCGGTGATGCCTGAGTAGTTCATTGTATACCTACGGGTCCGTAATTAGTAGCTAGATGGCTTCCTATCTCTCTCTCTTGATTCTCAATACAATGGTCTCTTTGAGATCTATTTGATGTAACTCTTTTTGCGGTGTGTTTGTTGGGATCCGATGAACATTGAGTTTATGATTAGATCTATGTTTTTATCCATGAAAGTTATTTGAGTCTCTTTGATCTCTTATATGCATGATTATTTATAGCCTCATATTTCTTATTCGAATCTTTGGTTTAGTTACGCCAAATAGATCAATTTTTCTTGCCATGGGAAGAGGTGCTTTGTGATGGGTTCGATCTTACAATGCTTGATCCCAGTGGCAGAAGGGGAACCGACACGTATGTATCATTGCTATTAAGGATAACAAGATGGGGTCTATTCCTACATAAATAGATCTTGTCGACATCATGTCATCGTTCTTATAGCATTACTCCATTTTTCCATAAACTTAATACACTATATGCACGCTGGATAGTGGTCGATGTGTGGAGAAATAGTAGTAGATGCAAGCAGGAGTCGGTGTACTAATCTTGGTAGTGATGCCTATATAATGAGCATTGCTAGGATATCGTCATGATTATTTGAAGTTCTATCAATTGCCCAATAGTAATTTGTTTACCCACCGTATGCTATTTTTCTCGAGAGAAGCCACTAGTGAAATCTATGGCCCCCGGGTCTCTTCTTTATCATATTTGCCTTCGATATCTATTTTTATTTGCTTTTATTTTCAGATCTATTAATCCAAAAATACAAAAATACCTTGCTACAATTTTTAGTTATTTATTTTATCTCGCGTTCCCGCGAGATCTATTTATCTAATCTACTACAATTTTGCCTATCTTTTTACCCGTGACGGATTGACAACCCCTCTCTTACGTCGGGTTGCAAGTATTTATTCTTTGTGTGCAGGAGTTGTTTATGTGGTGTTGCGTGGTTCTCCTACTGGTTCGATAACCTTGGTCTTATCACTGAGGAAAATAACTACCGTTGCTGTGCTGCATCATCCCTTCCTCTTTGGGGAAACTAGTAAGCATGCACGTGCATCGCACGTCCCAAACGTAAACCAGGTGGGATTCACATAATATAAAAAAAATAAATATTTTTAGAAATATAAATCAAATGGATACACAATGTTTGATGTCGCTCAAATTGTATTTTCAAAAGTGAGACACAATAGTGGTTATGTTGCTTCATAGAGTAATCGCAGGAAAATATTCTCATTTAAATAAAATCAGCAATTATTTATTAATGCAATAATATAGCCTTGTAGTGTAGTCTTCTCTTCGAGTGTAGCCAGGAAAAAAAAGTATAAACTGCCTTACGGTGCAATTATATTGTTCAAGATGCTTAATTCTCGAATCTTATTTTATTCTACTAATCTGCGTAGCAAAATATATACTTGTACTAATTTGGATCAAATTATATATTTTTTATGGTTGTGTGGATTGCCAAAATTATATAGCTACCTACTATGGATAATAGGAAATAGAAGATGATATGTGACTACAACGACTTCTATATAAAATAAAGATTATTTACAACAACTAATTGAAATGTAAAAGGGCTAAAAGAAATCCAATAATTATCATGATAGAAAGTATTTATCCGTTTTTGTATGTGTTTATGCGTTGGCAACCATCAGTGGCGTAGCTAGGGGGTGGCCAGGGTGGTCCATGGACCACCCTGGAATTTCTCCATAGCTTATATACAGTGCAGTAAAAAAGTATTTCTTTAAAGATAAATAATCTTATGTAAATGTTTCTATCAATGGACCACCCTGGCGTATTGGATTGGCTACGCCACTGGCAACCATACTAACTTACAATGCTGTAAGACGCTCTGTGCGTACATAAACTAAAATGAGTTAGGAAGAAAAATAAAGATGGAAGGAACAGTATTTCGGAGTATTTGTCAAGCTTAACCTTATCAAGCTTTCAAGTCAGTTTCTAAATTACAAAAAAATGATGAATCCTCAAATAAGAAAGACTGAAAGAGCCAACAATTTGGAACATGCTACAAAACTGGTGAAGATAGAAAGCATTCATCCTCTTTTTTCTTGTCGTAAGGAGTAGCTTCAGCATACATTTGTAACAGTGTAATACCTGATCCGAAAAAGTTATTCATTATTATTACTGGAGGAAAGAGGCGTGCAGACTCACCCTGTGCGTTCGGTTTATTCGGTTTACATGGTTTGGTTTATACGGGTTTTCGGTTTGCATGGTATTAATATTTCGGTAAATACGGTATGAAAATAAAATACGGTTCGGTTTCGGTATATACAAAATTATTTCGGTATGGTTTCGGTATATACCATAAAAACCAAAGTTGACGCGAATTTGAAAATGATGTAACAATAATTTGCAAATTTATGACTCAAAACACACACTATTTTACACAAATAGTATATGACTATATATATAAGTATGTATGCATGCATTGATTCATCTGTTGATGGTTATAGACGTGCTTAGCATTTTGAAAAGAGAAAATGACTATGTTACATGAACAATTTACGTGCTTAGTAGTGAAGTTGACTCATGTACAAGAAAAATGACAACTTGTACTGTTGTTCATCTCAAGAAATATAAATTTATTTTTTACTTCAGTTTATTCGGTTAACCGTTCGGTTTTTCGGTATATACCATAAAAACCAAAGTTCATATCGGTATGAAAAGTTCAGACCATACCGAAACCAGAAACCATAAAAACCATAAAATTGGTCTTTTTCGGTTCGGTTTTAAAATGCACAGAGTGAGTGCAGACAAAGAAAGAGAGGCGGTGCAAATAAGGCCTTAAAAAGTATGTCTTCAAGTTTGATGACTGCAGATATGTTGGATTATTTGAAACTGCACAAGTATATAAGAATAAATATATGTGGCAAAATAGCGAAAGGTATATGGTTTCTCGTCATGAAACAAAATAAATCCGATCGATGTGGATGATGGCGGCAAAGTGCTCGCGATTAGCTTCCTAATAGGATGGATGCGTCCGAGATAAGTTTTTTAATATGATGGATTTGTCTGAGATTAGTTTCCTAATAGGATGGATGCACTCTGATTTACTTTCCTGGAATATGATGCGCCCGTGATTATTAGTTTCCTAATTTCCTAGGCGTGGAGTTTCATATTTTCCTCCACGGTGGAGTACGGTCAGTCAATCTAAATTGCTAAGTGCACACAGAAAATGGTTTAGGTTAAGTCTAACCGTTAGATTGATTTTAGTGGGCCTAATCATGCGGTGGTATTGGATCTGTGTACACTTTATGGGGTGTGCTTAAAGAAGTTCTTGTTTGGTTGTTTAATAGTAGTATAGATTTCATATTTTCCTCCACGGTGGAGTACGGTCAGTCAATCTAAATTGCTAAGTGCACACAGAAAATGGTTTAGGTTAAGTCTAACCGTTAGATTGATTTTAGTGGGCCTAATCGTGCGGTGGTATTGGATCTGTGTACACTTTATGGGGTGTGCTTAAAGAAGTTCTTGTTTGGTTGTTTAATAGTAGTATAGATACCGACGTAGTTCAAGCGAACATCAAAAGGAATTTCTGGCGCCGTTGCCGGGGAGGATCAAGTCAAGATAGTCTCCCGGCTCTGTGCCAATTTCTGGCGCCACTGCCGGGGAGACATCATCAACATCTACCAGGTTCCTAATCACAAATCTCATCTCCTTGCAATTTACATATTTGCGTGTCATTTTCCTCTCCCCCAGTTCAAAAAAAATTCCATTTTATTCGCCCTATTTTTCGTTCGCCGTTTCTCGTCAGATCTCTTATTTGCTTGAACTTGTCACCATGAGTGGCTTTAGCATGGCAGAAACAGATGATGGCCTAACTCCTAAAATTGGACGATCTGGCAATCTACATGCTAAGACCTTTGTTTTGGTGCAAGGGAATATTATGGGAAAAGAACATATCCAAGAATTTCACAATTGTGTCGGAAATTTAACTTTTGATGATGCTCCTATACTTATGAGAACAAAATCTTATGCAGAAGCTATTTCGGCACTAGTTCTAAAAATTGAAAATAAATTTATTCGTACTCATCCTACCTTGCAAAGATTGTTCTATGAGTTACCCGTTATAAAGAATCCTAAAGATAAAAAGTGAGCCACTCTTGTTCTCATGAATGAATTTGATTACATAATACGGGAAGCTAGGGAAATCTTTGATTTTTATGGTATGAATTGTGAAAACCTATGATTGATGAAATTTTTATAATAGTGATTATGCTTTAAGACATTTGCTTGGGCTTAATAAAATATTTGATGAGAATCTTAAAAGGAAATTTTAGATATAATCCAACAAGGTTTCAATGATGTTAATCAACACTATTCTTGGATTGTTGCCGGAAATCAAAGGGGTTATGATGATAAGCAACTTGACAGTGCTAAGGTTTCAATGTATGATGTGTTTTGCGTTTTATTTGCAAAAGCCCCTGACAAAAACACCTCCAAGGAAAACAAGAACAAAGATGACAACAATTAGATCTTTTGCATTATGCCTAGCTAGGGGCATAAAATGATAGCGCTCGTTGGGAGGCAACCCAACTTGTATCCTTTTTGCTTTTTGGTCTTCTTTCTATTTTCAATAAAATACCCAATTATGCCTCTAGTTAGATGTGTTTGTGTGGTTTAAATTAGTGTTTGTGCCAAGCAAAGCCTTTGGGATGATTTGGGAGATAGTTGATCTGATCTTGCTGAAAAACAAAAACTTTTGCACTCAGAAAAAAATTCCCATTTTTAACAAAAGAGTGCTCTTGATTTGATTCTTTTTGCAGAAGATTAATATACAAATTGCCCACATTGTCCTAATTTTTCAGAATTTTTGGAGTTACATAAGTATACGAAGTTCCCTGATTACTACAGAGTGTTCTGTTTTTGACATATTCTGTTTTCGTTGTGTTATGTGCTTGTTTTGAAGATTTTATGGTTCCCTTTGAAGAGTTTTTGCCATGGAAAAGTTAAAATACAGTAGATATAATACAATAATAAAATATGAATGGGTTTGCAACAGTACTTAGAGTAGTGATTTGCTTTCTTATAGTAACGGATCTCATGGAGGTTTTGTTGAGTTTTGTGTAACTGAAGTTTTCAAGTTTTGGGTGAGATCACGATGGATGAAGGAATAAGGATTAGAAAAAGGCTAAGCTTGGGGATGCCCGAGGCACCCCAAGATAATATTCAAGAAGTATCAGGGAACTAAGCTTGAGGATGCCCCCGAGTGGCATCCCCTCTTTCTTCTAACAACCATCGGTATTTTACTTGGAACTATATTTTTATTCGTCACATATTATGAGTTTTTCCTGGAGCGTCTTGTATGATATGAGTATTTGCTTGTTTTGGTTTGTGTTTTAAGTCATCTATCCTTGCTGGACACCACTAGTTTAGGGAGCCAAAATTATGCTATGACTTGTTAGAATTGCTCTCTATGCTTCACTTAAATCTTTATGAGCTATGGAATTGCTCTAGTGCTTCACTTATATCTTTTTAGCACGGTGTGCTTTACTAGTTTTGAATAAATGATCTCATGCTTCACTTAGATTTATTTGAGAGTTAGTATTTTTTTAGGAAATTCTCTCTTGCTTCACTTAAATTATTTTGAGAGAAGAAATTTTTATGCTCATGATCTTCACTTATATTTGTTTGATCTATCGAAAGCAACATATGAAATTAGTCCCAAAGTGATAGATGTCCAAGAAGGGTATAATAAAAACTTTCATGAAGATCATTGGACAAATAAACTTGATTCTTTGTAATAGTTTTGCGATATGATAATAGTGATATGTGAGTCATGTTAATGAGTAATTATGCTCTAGTAAGAATATTGGTGTTAAGGTTTGTAATTCCCTATGCAAGCACGAAAGTCAATAGTTATGCAATGAAATGACATGCTACTTGTGGTGTATTATTCGGTGTTAGTTATGCTTAATGCTCGCTCATGAGATTTTTTGTTTCTTGGTTGGATGCTTCCCAATCTTTTGCTAGCCTTCATTTGCCCTAAGTATGATCACTACTTGTGCATACAAAATCCTTTAAACCAGTTTTGCCACATGAGTCCACTATACCTACCTATATGCGGTATTATTTTGCCGTTATAAGCAAATTTGTATGTGTCATCTCTAAATTTCAAAATAAATTTCTCTTGTGTGTGCTCATACCGGTCATGAAACAGTAGGGGGTGGCTGATATATTTCCATGCTAGATATGTTATTCCCAAGATGAGTGTTTATTCACTTGTCATTGCATGAGAGTACGACAAAGTTATTAGGGATGCCCAGTCCCGAAATGAAAAATGAATTTACTTTATGTTGTCAAATAATAAATTCCTTGGAAAGTGTTAGTATGGAAGGCACCCGTGGATATGACTAGCCATGGAAAGTGAAAGTATGGTGGAAAAAGGAATAGACTTTATTTTCTGTTTGGGAACCGCCTATGATATATCTAGCATGGAAAGTATTGGGAACTACTCGATCGTTTTTGTTGACAGGAAAATAATGCCACCCAAAATGTTTTATCTCTATCTTTTTCGCTTTGAGCTCTGGCACCTCTACAAATCCCTACTTCCCTTTGCGAAGAGCCCTTCTATTTACTTTATGCAATTTTTATTTTTACTTGAGTCTCCATCTTCTCTTATAAGCACCAACTAAGGGGCACTATGATCGTACTTGAGCATTGGGTGTATCTAATATGCGAGTGTGTTACATGAATGGATCAATGATTGAGCATAATGGGCTAGGGATAACTTGCTTTAGTGTTGATATTCTGAAAGACATGGTTGCTTGTTGATATGCTTGAGTATTGAAATCTTCATGTCAAAACTAGACTATTGCTTTGAACCATATAAAAGTCCAAATGTCCATGCTACAAAGAAAATAATATGTGATGAACATGTTAGGCAGCATTCCACATCAAAAAAATTGTTCTTATCATTACCTACTCGTGGACAAGCAGGAATTAAGCTTGGGGATGCTGATACGTCTCCAATGTATCTATAATTTTTGATTGTTCCATGTTGTTATATTATCATTCTTGGATGTTTTACAATCATTTTATAGCAACTTTATATCATTTTTTGGGACTAACCTATTGACATAGTGCCCTGTGCCAGTTGTTGTTTTATGCTTGTTTTTTACATTGCAGGAAATCAATATCAAACGGAGTCCAAACGCAACGAAACTTTTTGTGGATTTTTTTGGACCAGAAGACATCTAGTGGGCCAATAAAGTACCCGAGGGGTCCTCCAAGGGGAGCACAACCCACCGGGGCGCGCCTGGGGGCCCAGGTGGGTTGTGCCCACCTCAGTGGCCTCCCGCACCGCCTCTTTGCTCTATAAATATCCCAATATTCCAAAAACCCTAGGGGAGTCGACGAAAATCCATTCCAGCCGCCGCAAGTTCCAGAACCACCAGATCCAATCTAAATACCATCACGGAGGGGTTCATCATCCTCATTGGTACCTCTCCGATGATGCATGAGTAGTTCATTGTAGACCTACGGGTCCGTAGTTAGTAGCTAGATGGTTTCCTCTCTCTCTCTCTCTCTCTCTCTCTCTCTGGAAAGTAAGTAATTAATTAATTACTTAATCATGTTAATTAACCTAATTAACTTATTAACTAATTAAACTGTTAATTAGTGTTAGTCAATGACAACCGGGACCCACATGCTAGTTTGACTAGTCAAATAGACTGTTGACTGATGACATCATGCTGATGTCATGCTGACACAGTAATGGCTTTTATCTATTTAAATTAATTATGTTAATTCCAAAAATGAATTAAAACTTTGGAAATTAATAGAAACCAATCCGTAGCTCGGATGAAAATGTTTTGTACATCAAAGTTGCTCAGAACGACGAGACGAATCGAGATACGCCTCCGTTAAATCGCCACACACTCCTAGCATAGCTTAACATGCAACATTTCCCTCCATTTCATCGCCTAATAATGCCAAACTTGGAAAACATTCCGGATGTTATCCCCTTCGCCCGGTAACATGTAGCACCGCGTTAGAACACGTCTAGCTCATCATTGTCTTGTTATGCTATGTTTGCGTGTATTTATTGTTTCTTCCCCTCTTCTCTCCGGTAGACCCGGACCGCCGATGTCATGCTGAGATCGACTACGCCGACGGCGACCCTTCTTCTTGTTCGAGCAACCGTGCAAGCCCCCTTTGATCATCCCGATATCGCCCATTCTATACTCTCATGATTGCATTAGATTTTGCTACTGTTATTGTTTGCTCCTATTCTGATGCATAGCCTGCTTTTGTACCTACTTTTTGTTACCTACCTGCTTATCCTAAACTGCTTAGTATAGGTTGGTTAGTGATCCATCAGTGACCCCCACTTGTCCTTGTTGCCCCTGCTTCATCATCGATGCCTCGATCGACGTGATCGACGACCAGAGCCCGACACCTCACATCACATCACGCCCCTTTTGTTGCTCGACTATGCAGAGCTACTATCGAGGGCCGAGGGTGATCACTCATAATGCACTCCTGATGATAATTTCGTAGTGTAGCTATTCGGTCGTGGTCATCGAGGGTGATTTCCTCTTTCACCATTCCCGATACGGCTCTGTCGTTCAACACCTCAAGTGTGAACCTCGAGGGTGGTCCCTCTTATGTTCACCTTGATGATTACATTGAGTGGAATCCACCGGGGGTGATTCCTCGGGTTTTCCCCTTGATGTTTGGACACACGGTTACCATGACTTTACTTGAGACCTTGGTGAAAGTCGGGCGGACCCGGAGAGCACCCGCAAGATGGTTATGTGGCACGGCCGGGCATTCTAGGCCCTTGTCGTAAGTCCACGAGACGGGGCGACGGGGTCACTTTCGATCGTGAGTCTCTGCTCATCTCCGCAAGCTAATAATACACTATGGTTTGGGTATTTGTTCTGAGTTGGCCTCTGGCCTTTACGCACTAACCAGCACGCAAGAATAGATATGGGCCTCGACGTCGCAGTATCAGCCGAAGCTTTGTCAAACGTCCAGTTCAGCTTTGCGGCATGGCCCGGTCGGCGCCCCAGTGGAGGTGGCCTGTATCGCCCTGCACGTAACAATCCGGAGTGCAACGGGCGATGGACCCAGACCCTGGAGTGCTTAGGATGTAGACCAGCAGGGACCTCTCTGCTGAGCCTAGGTCGGGCTGCGACGTGTTGATCTTTCGAGGGCGGGCATTGACCCCAAAAAGGTGTGTCCAGCTAGAGTGATCGAGCGTGTTGGGTAACATGGTGCACCCCTGCAGGGAAGTTATATATTCGAATACCGTGTCCACAGCAATGGACGTTCAGACTTATATCCTGATCTTATTCAACTACAAATGGATACTTGAGATATGTGGCTCCGGGATTGCTTTCTCGCAGGGAGTCGAGGAAGGATCTCTGGGCATTAATGTTACAACATGCTTGTTAATTATAAACTGCTATTCTTTACTCTTCTACATGCTGCAAGATGCGAGGAGCTGCGTGAAGATGCTAGTCTTCGATAGGCTAGGCTTTCCCCCTCTATTCTGGCATTCTGCAGTCCAGTCCACAGATACAACCCTTCCATTTGATACAAATGCATACTTAGTATAGATCTGATGCTTGCGAGTACTTTGGATGAGTACTCACGGTTGCTTTGCTACCCCTTTTCCCCCTTCTTTCTTCTTTCCGGTTAATGCAACCAGATGGTGGATCCATGGAGCCAGATGCCACCCCCGCCGACTACCACTACTACCCAGAGGTTTCTTCTACTACGTGAAGACCGCCGACGACCAGGAGTAGTTAGGAGGTCCCGGGAAGGAGGCCTTGCCTCTTCGACCGTGTTGCTTTTGTGCTAGCCTTCTTAAGGCACCCTTGTTTAACTTATGTCTGTACTCAGATATTGTTGCTTCCGCTGACTCTTGTGTATCAAGCTTATGTATTCGAGCCCTCGAGACCTCTGGCTTGTAACATAAAGCTTGTATTATTTTATTTGTGTCTAGAGTTGTGTTGTGATATGTTCCCGTGAGTCCCTGATCTTGATCGTACACATTTGTGTGTATGATTAGTGTACGATTGAATCGTGGGCGTCACAAGTTGGTATCAGAGCCGACTGCCTGTTGGATCCCCCTTTCCAACTCCTTGGCCGAAGTTGAGTCTAGTCTTTGAAAAACTGTTTTACTAACAAGGCTGTGTGGCTTATGGGCCCATGTCCCCATTGGGTGGTATTAATATCTTTTATTCATCGTCTATACTCTGGGACTCTGATCTCTCTTCTATTCGGGTTAAATGGTTTTGCAAACTATAACTCTAGGTTCTCGTAAATACTTCTCCCGGAGAGCCCTTTCATTCCAAATGATGGCTTATGCCACCAGTGTGGACAGCCAGGACACCTTGCTATCAACTGTTGCCCAAATCGGCCTAAAAGGCACCACGTTCTGCTGTGGGTCGTATGAAGGGCCGTCGAAACCATCATATCACTAGTTGTAATGCCAGGTCGCCTACGGTGACTGGTGGTCAAGTCACCCATGTCAAGATTGAAGAAGCTCGTGAGTCCCCAAAAATCGTGATGGGTACCCTTCGCGTTAATTCAGTGCCAGCTTCTGTTCTCTTTGATTCAGGAGCATCCCATGCTTTTGTGTCCCAACAATTTGCATAGTCACATGAGTTATACATGGAAGATTTACCCACTCCTATAACGGTTCAATCCCCAGGGTCCAAGTGGCAAACCACAATGGTAAGCCCTCACAACCACATCGAGATTGGAGGTCTACCTTTTCCGGCTTCTCTCATTATGCTTGGACCTTCCAACATAGATATCATTCTTGGTATGGACTGGTTGACAACCCATAGTGCTATCGACTGTGCTACCAGGACAGTCCAGCTCACTCACCCTTCTGGCCAGACTGTCCAATACTCATCCCGAACAACTCAGAATGCCGAGAATCAGATATATGTTCTGAATGCATTGAATGCTTCACCTCTTGAGGGGATAGAGAACATTCCAGTTGTTTGTGATTTCAAAGATGTCTTCCCAGAAGAACTTCCAAGAATACCCCCTGCTAGAGCTGTCTAATTCGTCATAGACTTGAAACCGAGCACAACTCCTATTGCCAAGCGACCCTACAAGATGCCGCTAGATGAACTCCTTGAACTTAAGGAGGAAATCGACAAATCTCTTCACAAGGGATTCATTCGTCCAAGTTCATCTGCTTGGGGAGCACCTTCTCTCTTTGTCAGGAAGAAGGATGGAACTAATCATTTGGTCCAAGATTACCGACCTATCAACCAGGCAACCATTCAGAATAAGTATCCGCTTCCCAGAATCAATGATCTGTATGATCAACTTGCTGGCTCATCAGTATTCTCTAAACTTGATTTGAGGTTGGGTTACCATCAGATCCGGGTTCGTGAAGAGGATATTCCCAAGACCGCCTTCGTAACTCGCTATGGTTCATATGAGTACACCGTCATGTCCTTTGGTTTGACAAATGCTCCAGCGACATTCTCTTGTCTGATGAAATATATATTCATGGAATACCTCGACAAGTTCGTCATGGTTTACCTGGATGATATCCTTGTATACTCCAAGAACAAAGAAGAACATGCCGAACACCTTCGAATTGTTTTGGAAAAGCTTCGAGAACATCAACTCTATGCAAAGTATTCTAAATATGAATTCTGGCTTCCTGAAGTGACCTACCTTGGGCATGTCATCTCTAAGGATGGTATTGTCGTCAACCCCGAGCGAGTTCAGGCTATTCTCGATTGGACTCCTCCGAAGAATGTCAAGCAAGTCAGAAGTTTTCTCGGACTCACAAGCTATTGCCGTCGATTTGTCGAGAACTTCTCCAAAATTGCCAAGCCCGTGACTGGTCTGCTTCACAAGGGCGTCAAGTTTGATTGGACAGAAAAGTGTCAGGAAAGTTTCCAAGCACTCAAAGACAAGCTGACTTCTGGCCCGGTGCTTGCTCCTCCTGATACTAAGAAGGACTTCGTCATTTACTGCGACGCTTAACGACAAGGATTAGGCTGTGTCCTAATGCAAGAGCGCAGAGTGATTGCCTATGCCTCTCGTCAATTGCGCCCTCACGAAGAGAACTACCCAGTTCATGACCTCGAGCTTGTCATTGTCAGACATGCATCAAGCAAATGGCGACATTACCTTCTCGGTAATCATTGTGAGATCTTCACCGACCACCAAAGTCTGAAGTATCTGTTCACCCAGCCAGACCTGAACCTCCGTCAGCAGAGATGGATGGAGATGGTAGCAGATTTTGACTTGGGTATTTCCTATACACCAGGCAAGGCTAATGTAATGGCTGATGCTCTGAGCCGCAAGTCATATTGCAATCACCTCGAGGTTAGAAAAGTTCATCCCTCGCTTGTTGAAGAATTCAGAAAGCTGAACCTCCATATTGTTCCTCCTGGTGCACTTGCACCCCCTCCCCTAGAGTTTCAAAAGATGAATCCTCATGTTGTTCCTCAGGGTTCTCTAAATACCCTCGCTGTCGTGCCAGATCTCGTGGGCGATATCAAGACTATTCAACATTATGACTCTGAAGTTGAGAAGATTAAACGCTATCTCTCAGAAGGAAAGCCCTCATTCTTCACTATTGCCGATGATGGCACCTTGTACTTCAAGGGCCGCCTAGTGGTGCCATGTGCGAGTGAAAACCTGAATCTGACTCCAAGGGTTATGAGAGAAGCTCGTGACACTCCGTTGTCTATTCAACCCGGTAGCACCAAGATGTACCAAGACATTCGTCAAAGATTCCGGTGGTCAAACATGAAGCAAGACATTGCTCGCTATGTTGCTGAATGTGACGTTTGTCGTCGTATCAAAGCAGAACATCAAAGGCCTGCTGGAACTTTGCAACCTATCTCTATTCCTGAATGGAAATGGGACCATGTTGAAATGGACTTCATCACTGGATTTCCCAAATCATAGAAAGGTAATGATGCTATTCTTGTCGTCATTGACCGACTTTCTAAAGTTGCACACTTTCTGGCCGTCAAAGAAACGATCACTGCTAGTCAGCTGGCAACACTCTATATGTCCAGAATTGTTTCACTTCACGGTATTCCGCTGGTAATCAGCTCAGACCGTGGCAGCTTATTCACTTCAAGATTCTGGGCAAGTTTCCAAGAAGCTATGGGAACTCATCTGTCTTTCAGCACTGCTTTTCAGCCTCAGTCGCAGGGACAAGTTGAACGTGTCAGTCAAGTTCTCGAAGACATGCTTCGAGCTTGTGTCATTTTGTTTGGCAAGAAATGGGAGGAATCTCTCTCGTATGCCGAGTTCTCCTACAACTATAGCTATCAAGCTAGTCTGAAGATGGCCCCCTTTGAAGTGTTATATGGACGAAAGTGTCGAACCCCTCTGAACTGGTCAGAAACTGGGGAACGTCCACTCTTCGGTCTGGATATTATCCAACACGCTGAAGAACAAGTCCGCGTCATTCGCGAGAATCTCAAGACTGCTCAATCACGTCAAAAGAGTAATTATGACCGTCATCACAAAGATATGGTCTATCAACCTGGCGAAAAGGCTTATCTTCGAGTCACACCAATGAAGGGTGCACACCGCTTCGGGATCGAGGGCAAGCTAGCCCCTCGCTATATTGGTCCTTTCACCATTCTCGAAAGGCGCGGAAAGGTGGCATACCAGTTGGAACTACTGCCGAACCTTTCTCAGGTTCATGATGTGTTCCATGTGTCACAGCTCCGCCGCTGCTTCGAGGACCCAATTCGAGCAGTGGATCATGAAGTGCTTGAGTTGCAACAGGACCTCTCCTATAAAGAGCATCCGGTCTGCATTCTCGACCAAGCTGAACGTCGCACATGTCAGAAGGCGATCAAGTTCCTCAAGGTCCAGTGGTTGCATCACTCTGAAGACGAAGCCACCTGGGAACGCGAGGGTCGCCTGCGTGATGAATACCCCGAACTGTTTCCTTCTACCTCCTAAATCTCGGGACGAGATTTCTTGTAGTGGAGGAGACTTGTAACACCCGGGTAATTAAGCTACAGTAATCCCTACTAATGATGCCATGTCATCGCTCTTACTGTTGCTAATCCTCACTGGCTTTCAAACATCCTTCAAGTTTCAAATCCAATTTAAAGTCAAGATTCAAATTTATCAAACATGCAAACAAAAAAATGTTCAAGTTGTTGCAAGTAATCATTTGGTAATATTAGTGGAGAAATCATCTTTTTACAAAATGGCTAAATGCTCTAAAATAAATAAAACAGAAAAGCTTTTGAAAAAAAGGGAAAAAGGAACCCCCCCTAATGGGCCACGACCAACCTGTCCACCAGTCAGGCCAGCCCACTCCCCACACCCCTCACCGGGCCTCAGCCCAGGTAACCTCCAGGTCGGCCCAGCCGCGCCTACCTAACCCCCCACTCCCAGAACCCTAACTCACATGAGCCCCTCTCCCCTCGTTCCCCACCACTCCCCTCCGACCGGATCTGGGCGAACGCCCGATCCCGCGCCCCGACACTGGCCCCGACTATGCCGCCGCCCCCCGCTCGATCTAGACGCCGCCGGGCGCTGCTGGACGCCGTCTGCCTCACCTTCCCCGCCACCGCCTACGAACCTCGTCGTCCCACGTCACGCCGCTGGGCCTCGAGGTCGTCGCCGTCACCGCCTCGTCCTCACCGCCACCTCGCCTCGCCGTCGTTCCGCCTCACCGGACCTCCCCAGGCCTCGCCGCACCATTCCCCGGCATCGGGTGTGAGCTCACGCGCCCCGCTTCCCCTGTATCCCCCTCGATTTGTCGTCGCTGCAGTCGCGCCGCCCTACATCACCCCCGCCGCTCGTCGGGCCTCGCCCCGCTCCAGCCGGCCGGCCTCTACACGGCCGCGCTCTGGCTCGACCTCCGACTGGGCAGCCCCATGCCCACGCGCCTCGCCCCCCTGTCAGCAACCTGCATCCTCTGAGTCAACACCATTGTAAGTTCAGTTATATGCAGTGTGTCAGTTCAGCCACAGTTATGAAGATCCGACGGGTGAGATGGCGGAGCGAGATGGACGGTCGATGCAGCACCAAGCACGCCTTTCTTTTCACCTCGCTTTCCAGCTCGGTGCTGGACTATAAGGCGCTGCGTGCGCATCACTGAGAACCATTCAATCATTGTATCCCCAAACTATCAAATCCTAGTTTATCTAGCTACTGCTGTAGAAA
Source organism: Aegilops speltoides (assembly GCA_021437245.1). Lineage (NCBI taxonomy): Eukaryota > Viridiplantae > Streptophyta > Magnoliopsida > Poales > Poaceae > Aegilops > Aegilops speltoides. The sequence continues at coordinate 245,088,185 of CM038141.1, forward strand.
TCCCAAATTCATAGCTGGGTCTCCGTGATTGGGAGTTAAATTCAGTTCCAATTGCATTATTCCCCTGTTCTGTAACTCATATCATAGTTGGGATCTAACAAATTGGTATCAGATGTCATCGGTCCTCGGCGGCGCGGCGGCGGCATGAGGAAAGGAGGCGAACGGCGGCGGTAGACCAGTTCGGGCACAAGTCGACAGCTAGGTGCGGTTGCCGGCGAGATCCTCTCCTGGTAGTAAAATCCCGTGACCAAGGTCGGCTCGTGTGCCTTCAGCGGCGAGGAGCGCTGGTGGCGGCAGGGAGCCGAGATCTCGCGAGGGTTCCAAGGCTCGTCCTTGTGGTAAAATTCCGGAGCCGGATCTCGTTCCATGGCGAAATCGAAGGGCGAGGACAAGGCGAATGCCGCCGAAGTTGCAGAGATGAAGCTGGACATGGAGCAGCTAGACGGCAAGGTCGACGGCCTCCATACCGAGGTGGAGAGCGTGCGCACAGAGGTTACTGATGTCAAGAAGCAGCTCACACGGCTGGAAGAATTGATGTTGCGGATGGAGGAGAAGCTGGACACTTCCCCGCGTCCCAGAGTAACAACAGCGGAAGAGGCGAGACCAGGGCAGCAACAGCAGTGCCAACCAACCACAACAACAGCAACAACCGCCTCCCCAGCAGCCTGGCCAAGTTAACAGGACCCAGGCAAATACATCGCCTTTGTTGAACAGGGGGACACCAGTTTGGAGACGCCGAGGGCAGGAACAAGCGCTCAACTTAGGTTGGGCAGAAGAGCAGCAGCAACAATACATGGATTAGCAACCATACACACAATACCCCCAAGTCAATTACGCCATGCAAGGGCAGATAATGACAATCCTGATTATTCTCAAGCTCAATAAAGAACAAATATACTACCCACCGCATATCAAGATCGAGTACTACCCAAATCAGCGCCATGTCCCACAACATCAGTTTTACCCAATCAGACCCCCACCACCCCCTCCTCCACACTATTGTCCCCCTGAACAAGTCCCATATGAATACCACCATTACTATCCACCAGAGCCATAGTACATGCAAGCCCCCCCTCCACAAAACAAAGAGCAACACCAGTTCCAGCAAAACCCAGAGCAAGTCAGGCACTTTGACAGACACTATGACAATAACAGAGGTCAAGACAGAGATGCCCACTTCTACAGATCAATTGCCAAAGCTCCTAGAATAGAATTCCCTAGATTTGATGGTACAAATCCAATGGAATGGCTTTGGATGACAGAGAAATTCTTTTCTATGGTCCATGTACCAGAAGAAGCAAAATGGGACTATGCCCAGATGTATCTCCTTGGTAAAGCCGATACTTGGTTAAGAAACTCGCATTCTTCAGAAAACTTGACATGGGACCAGATTACGTGCAAAGCAGTCCTTAAACGATTTTACGAGATAGCTCTTATGAGATAGTGGAAAATTTCAACTCCTTCAAACAGGAGCTGATTCATTGTTGCCTATACTAATAAATTCGAGGAAAGAATGGCTGCATACAAAAAGAGAATCTCGAGCTCTTTGAAGGATACTATGTCAAGTGCTACATCAATGGGTTAAGACCTGAAATCAAACACTACCTGAAGCCCTTTAAACCAATTACACTGTATGATGCAGTAGAAAATGCCAGGGACATGGAAATGGGAGTTCAAGCCCAAGCAAACCAGAAAAGATATACACCCAATAGTGGGTATCGAAGACAAACAGCTCTGCCCATTTCCCCAATAAATATAAGCAAAATGAGACACCACAGAGGAGGGAAGGAGAGGACAAGACAACTAAACTGAGCAGAAATTCAGAGAGCACCTGCACTTGCAGATATTGTGGAGGCAAGTGGTTCTTTGGCCACAAATCGCACAATATAAGACACTTAACCTCATGGCCATTGAAGAGCATACTGAAGAGTCACCTGCTGAAATGTTGCAAGGACAGGACCAACCTGAAGACAACACCGCACCAGCAACTACTCCAACTGAAGATGAGCAATGCATGCACATTTCCTCTCAAGCTGTAGGGAAAAAGAAGACTTCTGCCACATTCTCCCTTAAAGTCAACATTGGGGGCAAATGTGGAATAGCCTTGGTGGACTCAGGCAGCTCTCACACATTCATAGACATGAATTTCACAGTGAAAACTACTTGTCATACTGTCAGCAACCCCTTGGAAATAGTACAAGTAGCAGGAGGAGGTCGACTCCAATCTGGTTCCCATGTGGTCAACACTCCCTACACTATCCAAGGGCACAAGTTCAGTAACTCATTTAAAGTGCTCCCTCTCAAAGGCTATGACATCATATTAGGCTGTGACTGGCTGGAAACCCATAGTCCCATTACTATGGACTTTGTTAAGAGGAAAATGCAAGTGATTTTACAAGGCAAAACAAAGGTCACACTGAGGGACAATAACAGAAAAGAGCAAGTACCCTTAATCTCAGTACACAGGATGGAAAAACTTTCTGCTATTGGAGCTTCGGGTTACTGCCTAATTCCTGTCTCTCCAGAAAAACATGAAATTGCACAACCTTGCAAGGAGATAGAAGACCTCTTAACCGAGTACAAGGATGTTTTCCAAGAGCCTAAAGGCATGCCACCTCCTAGAGAATGTGATCATGCCATTCCGCTAAAAGTAGGTACTGAACCACCAACAGTTAGGCCTTATCGAGTGCCTCACCAACAAAAAGCTGAAATGGAAAAGCAGATTCAAGAGCTACTGGACACCTCTGTTATAAGACACAGTGAAAGCCCATATGCAGCACCTGCCATCCTGGTCAAAAAGAAAGATGGAAGTTGGAGACTGTGCATCGACTACAGAAAACTGAATGCCCAAACAGTCAAGAACAAGTTTCCCATCCCCGTCATAGAGGACCTATTTGATGAACTGAATGGAGCAGAATATTTCACAAAACTTGACCTGAGAGCTGGCTACCACCAAGTGAGAATGAAGACAGAAGATGTGCACAAAACAGCATTCAGGACTTACTTTGGGCATTTTGAGTACTTAGTAATGCCTTTTGGTCTTACTAATGCACCAGCTACATTTCAATCACTCATGAACAAAGTTCTTGCCAAATATCTCAGGAAGTTTGTACTTGTCTTCTTTGATGATATCTTAATATACTGCAGGAGTTTGGCGAGCACTTGGAACACTTGAAGCTAGTCTCGCAAACACTCGAGAACAACGATTATATGCAAAATTCAAGTAAGTGCATCTTTCTTTGCTCCTCAAGTAGAATACTTGGGACACATAATCTCTGGAAAAGGTCTGCAAACAGACCCACAGAAGATCAAAGCTGTAGCTCAATGGCCTATTCCACAAAACATTACCCAATTAAGAAGCTTCCTTGGCCTCACAGGCTACTACAGGAGATTTGTGCAGTCTTATGGGGTCATCTGCAGACCACTTCATGACTTGCTCAAGAAAGAAGCTTTTCATCGGATCGAGGAACAAACTGCAGCTTTTAACAAACTTAAGCAAAGCCTCACAACGCCCTGTTCAGCATCGCCAAACTTTGCCATCCCCTTCACCTTAGAGACTGATGCTAGCGGAACAGGGCTAGGAGCTGTGCTTATGTAGCAAGGAAGGCCTCTTGCTTACTACAGTAAATCCATAGGCCCCAGATCCTCAGCACTCTCAACTTATGAAAAAGAGGCATTTTCAATTCTGGAGGCCCTCAAAAAATGGAGACATTATTTTGTTGGCAACGAGCTCCTTATCAGGACGGATTAGAAAAGCCTCAAGTTTATTACTGAACAAAAAGTCTCTGAAGGGGTACAACATAAGTTACTACTCAAACTCCTGGAGTTCAACTACAACATTGAGTATAGAAAGGGAAAAGACAATAGAGTTGCCGATGCCCTTAGCAGAAGAGATCAAAGTATCATGGCAATTACTGTGGTAACACCCACCTGGGTTGAGTCTGTAGAGTCCAGTTATCTCCAAGATCCCCATTGTCAAGACCTCTTACAGAAACTACTGATCAAGCCAAATGCAGAACAACACTACACTCTCACAGCAGGAGTGTTAAGATATAAGGGCAGAATATACATTGGAAATAATGTGGAATTAAGACAACAACTAATAGAGTCACTCCATGCATCTGCAGTAGGGGGGCATTCGGGGATTGTAGCCAATTACCAACGAATAAAGAGAATCTTTTACTGGCCTGGCATGAAGAAAGACGTGGAAAAATTTATCACTGAATGTGCTGTTTGTCAAAGGGCCAAAACTGAACATTACCATTACCCTGGACTGCTAGATCCATTACCCTCCTGACATGGCTGGACACACCTCACTATGGATTTTATTGAAGGCCCGCCAAAATCCAATGGGAAGGAGGTAATACTTGTAGTAGTGGACAGATACACCAAATATGGCCACTTCATCCCCCTTCAACACCCTTACACTGTGCAAACGGTTGCTCAAGCATTTATCAATAATGTATTCAAACTACATGGCCCTCCAATCAGTATTGTCACAGATCGAGATAGAATCTTCACAAGCAACATGTGGCAAGGAATTTTCAAAGCTATGAAAGTCAAATTGAGACTCAGCAGTGCCTATCACCCTCAGAGTGATGGCCAGACCGAACGAGTGAATCAGTGTCTTGAGAATTATCTCCGGTGCATGGCATTTCAAGAACCAAAGAAGTGGTGCTCTTGGCTGCCACTAGCTGAGTGGTGGTATAACACAACCTACCACACAGCTACCAAGTTTACACCCTTCCAAGCCCTCTATGGCTACCCACCCCCCCTGATAAGTGAAGTAGCCATACCAGGCCCTGTTGACAGTGAAGCAAGGGATTTTCTAGCTGAAAAACAAGAAATACTATCCCAGCTCAAGACCAATCTGGCTCAAGCTCAAGGCAGGATGAAAAAGTATGCGGACATGAAACGACTTGAGAGGCACTTTGAAGTAGGAGACATGGTTTACCTACGTATGCAACCATACAGAATGGCTGCTTTTGGTCTCAGACAAGCAATCAAACTCACCACAAAGTTTTATGGACCATCTGAACTCGGAAAGGATTGGTCATGTGGCTTATAAACTCCAATTGCCACACAATGTGGGCATTCACCCTGTTTTCCACGTCAGCCAACTCAAAAAGCACCTGGGCACCCATGCCATTCCCTCGGCAGATCTACCACTTGTTGGACCTGATGGCAAAATCAAAACAGAACCTCTAGCAGTTCTAGAGACACGTTCCCTGCCGCGCAACGGTGTCCTTGTAACTCAGTGGCTAGTTGAATGGGAGAACCTCAAGCCTGACGAAGCAACTTGGGAGGACGCCAACTTCATGAAGCAAGTTTTTCCAGCATTTTTTGCAAGCACCATCAAAAGTTGGTTCCCTAACAAACACACTTGAGGACAAGTCGATCTTGATGGGGAGTATTGTCAAGAACCTGCATCCTCCGAGTCAACACCATTGTAAGTTCATTATATGCAAGTATGTCGGTTCACCGCAGATTATGAAGATCCGACTACCGAGATGGCAGAGCGAGATGGACGGTCGATGCAGCACCAAGCACTGCCTTTCTTTTCACCTCGCTTTCCAGCTCGGTGCGGACTATAAGGCGCTGCGTGCGCATCATCGAGAACCATTCAATCATTGTATCCCCAAACTATCAAACCCTAGTTTATCTAGCTCTTCTTTGTAGAAATCCCAAATTCATATTTGGGTCTCCGTGATTGGGAGTTAAATTCAGTTCCAATTGCATTATTCCTGCTCAGTAACTTATATCATAGTTGGGATCTAACACCACCCCCCTTGCGCTGCCGCCGCATGGCGCTCTGGCGTGCTCCACACGGCCCGGCCTCGTCATGAGCTTGGTGGCGTCGCCCGGCGCCCATGCCCGCAACGCCCTGCGCCCGTTAACCGCGTGGCCTCTGGGCCACTTACCAGTGGGGCCCGCCCCTGTTAAAAAAGAACAATAAGAAATATGTATAAATAAACATTAAAAGTAATTAATTAATTAATTAATTAATCATGTTAATTAACCTAATTAACTTATTAACTAATTAAACTGTTAATTAGTGTTAGTCAATGACAACCGGGACCCACATGCTAGTTTGACTAGTCAAATAGACTGTTGACTGATGACATCATGCTGATGTCATGCTGACACAGTAATGGCTTTTATCTATTTAAATTAATTATGTTAATTCCAAAAATGAATTAAAACTTTGGAAATTAATAGAAACCAATCTGTAGCTCGGATGAAAATGTTTTGTACATCAAAGTTGCTCAGAACGACGAGACGAATCAGAATACGCCCTCCGTTCGTCCGCCACACACTCCTAGCATAGCGAACATGCAACATTTCATCTGCCCAATAATGCCAAACTTCGGGAAAACATTCCCGGATGTTATCCCCCTTCGCCGGTAACATGTAGCACCGCGTTAGAACACGTCTAGCTCTGTCTGTTGTCTTGTATGCTATGTTTGCGTGTATTTACTGTTTCTTCCCCCTCTTCTCTCCGGTAGACCCCGGACCGCTGCTGATGCCGCTGAGATCGACTACGTCGACGACGACCCTTCTTCTTGTCTGAGCAACCAGGCAAGCCCCCCCTTTGATCATCCCGATATCGCCCATTCTATACTCTCATGCTTGCATTAGATTTTGCTACTGTTATTGTTTGCTCCTATTCTGATGCATAGCCTGCTTTTGTACCTGCTTTTGTTACCTACCTGCTTATCCTAAACTGCTTAGTATAGGTTGGTTAGTGATCCATCAGTGACCCCCACTTGTCCTTGTTGCCCCTGCTTCATCATCGATGCCTCGATCGACGTGATCGACGACCAGAGCCCGACACCTCACATCACATCATGCCCCTTTTGTTGCTCGACTATGCAGAGCTACTATCGAGGGCCGAGGGTGATCACTCATAATGCACTCCTGATGATAATTCTGTAGTGTAGCTATTCGGTCGTGGTCATCGAGGGTGATTTCCTCTTTCACCATTCCCGATACGGCTCTGTCGTTCAACACCTCAAGTGTGAACCTCGAGGGTGGTCCCTCTTATGTTCACCTTGATGATTACATTGAGTGGAATCCACCGGGGGTGATTCCTCGGGTTTTCCCCTTGATGTTTGGACACACGGTTACCATGACTTTACTTGAGACCTTGGTGAAAGTCGGGCGGGCCCGGAGAGCACCCGCAAGATGGTTATGTGGCACGGCCGGGCATTCTAGGCCCTTGTCGTAAGTCCAAGAGACGGGGCGACGGGGTCACTTTCGATCGTGAGTCTCTGCTCGTCTCCGCAAGCTAATAATATACTATGGTTTGGGTATTTGTTCTGAGTTGGCCTCTGGCCTTTACGCACAAACCAGCACGCAAGAATAGATATGGGCCTCGACGTCGCAGTATCAGCCGAAGCTTTGTCAGACGTCCAGTTCAGCATTGCGGCACGGCCCGGTCGGCGCCCCAGTGGAGGTGGCCTGTATCGCCCTGCACGTAACGATCCGGAGTGCAACGGGCGATGGGCCCAGACCCCAGAGTGCTTAGGTTGTAGACTGGCGGGGACCTCTCTGCTGAGCCTAGGTCGGGCTGCAACGTGTTGATCTTCCGAGGGCGGACATTGACCCCAGAAAGGTGTGTCCGGCCAGAGTGATCGAGCGTGTTGGGTAACGTGGTGCACCCCTGCAGGGAAGTTATATATTCGAATACCGTGTCCACGGTAATGGACGTTCAGACTTATATCCTGATCTTATACGACTACAAATGGATACTTGAGATATGTGTCTCCGGGATTGCTTTCTCGCAGGGAGTCGAGGAAGGATCTCTGGGCATTAATGTTACAACATGCTTGTTAATTATAAACTGCTATTCTTTACTCTTCTACATGCTGCAAGATGTGAGGAGCTGCGTGAAGATGCTAGTCTTCGATAGCCTAGGCTTTCCCCCTCTATTCTGGCATTCTGCAGTCCAGTCCATAGATACAACCCTTCCATTTGATACAAATGCATACTTAGTATAGATGTGATGCTTGCGAGTACTTTGGATGAGTACTCATAGTTGCTTTGCTACCCCTTTTCCCCCTTCTTTCTTCTTTCCGTTTAATGCAACCAGATGGTGGATCCATGGAGCCAGATGCCACCCCCGCCGACTACCACTACTACCCAGAGGGTGTCTTCTACTACGTGAAGACCGCTGATGACCAGGAGTAGTTAGGAGGTCCCAGGCAGGAGGCCTTGCCTCTTCGATCGTGTTGCTTTTGTGCTAGCCTTCTTAAGGCAACCTTGTTTAACTTATGTATGTACTCAGATATTGTTGCTTCCGCTGACTCTTGTGTATCGAGCTTATGTATTCGAGCCCTCGAGGCCCCTGGCTTGTAACATAAAGCTTGTATTATTTTATTTGTGTCTAGAGTTGTGTTGTAATATCTTCCCGTGAGTCCCTGATCTTGATCATACACATTTGCGTGTATGATTAGTGTACGATTGAATCGGGGGCGTCACATTTTATCCATGAAAGTTATTTGAGTCTCTTTGATCTCTTATATGCATGAATATTTATGGCCTCATATTTCTTCTTTGAATCTTTGGTTTAGTTAGAATAACTAGATCGATTTTTCTTGCCATGGGAAGAGGTGCTTGGTGATGGGTTCGATCTTACGATGCTCGATCTCAGTGACAGAAGGGGAACCGACACGTCTGTATCATTACTATTAAGGATAACAAGATGGGGTCTATTTCTACATAAATTGATCTTGTCTACATCATGTCATCGTTCTTATTGCATTACTCCATTTTTCCATGAAATTAATACACTAGATGCATGAAATTAATACACTAGATGCATGTGTGGAGTAATAATAGTAGATGCATGCAGGAGTCGGTCTACTAATCTTGGACGTGATGCCTATATAATGATCATTTCCTGGATATCATCATGATTATTTGAAGTTCTATCAATTACCCAACACTAATTTGTTTACCCACCGTATGCATATTTTTTGGAGAGAAGCCACTAGTGAAATCTACGGCCCCTGGATCTCTTCTTTATCATATTTGCCTTTGAGATCTATTTCTATTTTCTTTTATTTTCAGATCTATTAATCCAAAAATACAAAAATACCTTGCTGCAATTTTTAGTTATTTATTTTATCTCGCGTTCCCATGAGATCTATTTATCCAACCTACTACAATTTTACATATCTTCTTACCCATGAGGGATTGTCAACCCCTCTCTTACGTCATGTTGCAAGTATTTGTTCTTTGTGTGCAGGAGCTATTTACGTGGTGTTGCATGGTTCTCCTACTGGTTCGATAATCTTGGTCTCATCACTAAGGGAAATACCTACCATTGTTGTGCTGCATCATCCCTTCCTCTATGGGGAAATACTGACGTAGTTCAAGCAAACATCACCCCAACACACCAAATACAATGGTACATTGTATACGCACACTAGTTCGGCGAAGATATGGTGATACAAGTGTAGTAATGATAGTAGATATTGATTTTTGTCATACTAACAATAAAAACAGCATGGTAGCAATTGATAAAACGGAGCACAAACGGTATTGCAATGCTTGAAAATGATGCCTGGGTCCGTACTTTCGCTAGTGCAATCTCTCAACAATTCTAATATAATTGGATCATATAACCATCCCTCAATGTGCGATGAAGAATCACTCCAATGTTCTTATCTAGCGGAGAACAAAATAAGAAATCGTTTGTAGGGTACGAAACCACCTTAAAGTTATTCTTTCTGTTCGATCTATTCAAGTGTTCGTACTAAAATAATGCAAAGTTATTCTTGCCGTTTGATCTATCCAAGAGTTCATACTAAAATAACACCAAATGATACGCATCAACCAACTCTAATGTCACCTAGATACACAGTGTCACCACAAGTATCCTTGAGTAAATTATACGATACGCATCAAACAATTTCAGATTCATAATACTTGATTCAACACAAAGAACCTCAAAGAGTGCCCCAAGATTTCTACCTGAGAAACAAGGACGAAAACGTGCATCAACCCCTATGAATAGATTACCCCAATGTCACCTTGGGAATCCGCGAGTCGAATGCCAAAACATATATCAAGTGAATCAATAAAATACTCCATTGTCACCACAAGTATTCATATGCAAGACATTTATCAAGTGCTCTCAAATCATAAAAATATTCAATCCGATAAAACACATCTCAAAGGGAAAATTCAATTCATCACAACAAGATAGAGAGGGAGAAAACACCATATGATCCAACTATATTAACATAGCCCATGATACATAAAGATTGTGACATCACAAGAACAAGAGAGAGGGATTAAACACATAGCTACTCGTACAAACCCTCAACCCCGAGGGTGGGCTACTCCCTCCTCATCATGGTGGCCGCCGGGATGATGAAGATGGCCACCGGTGATGACTGCCCCCTCCGCAGGGTGCTGGAACGGGCTCCCGATTGGTTTTTCGCGGCTATAGAGTCTTACGACGGCGGAACTTCTGATCTATAGACTCCCTTAGGGTTTTTAGAATATTTGGGAATTTATAGGGCAAAGAGGCGGTACGGGAGGCCACCGAGGAGGGCACAACCCACCTGGGCGTGCCCTGGTGGGTTGTGCTCCCCTCGGAGCCCCCCTCCGGTACTTCTTTGGCCCATCAGGTGTCTTCTGGTCCAGAAAAATTCTCCAAAAAAATTTGCTGCGTTTGGACTCTGTTTGGTACTGATATTCTGCGAAGTAAAAAACAAGCAAAAAACAGCAACTGGCACTGGGCACTATGTCAATAGGTTAGTCCCAAAAATGATATGAAGTTGCTATAAAATGATTGTAAAACATCCAATAATGATAATATAACAGCATGGAACAATAAAAAATTATAGATACGTTGGAGACGTATCAGCACCCCCAAGCTTAATTCCCGCTCGTCCTCGAGTAGGTAAATGATAAACACAAATTTTTTGATGTGGAATGTTTCCTAACATTTTCATCACATATTCTTTATCTTTTGTAGCATGGACATTTGGATTTTATATGGTTCAAAGCAATAGTCTAGTTTTGACATGAAGATTTCAATACTCAAGCATATCAACAAGCAACCATGTCTTTCAAAATATCAACACTAAAGAAAGTTATCCATAGCCCATCATGCTCAATCATTGATCCATTCATGAAACACACTCGCATATTAGCTACATCCAATGCTCAAGTATGATCATAGTGCTCCCTAGTTGGTACTTTATAAGAGAAGATGGAGACTCAAGTAAAATAAAAATTGCATAAAGTAAATAGAAAGGCCATTCATAGAGCGAAGTAGGGATTTATAGAGGTGCCAGAGCTCAAAGCAAAAGTTGAGAGATAAAAACTTTTGAGAGGCATACTTTTCCCGTCAACAAAAACGACCGAGTAATTCCCAACACTTTCCATGCTTGATATATCATAGGAGGTTCCCAAACAGAAAATAAAGTTTGTTCCTTTTTCCACCATTCTTTCACAATCCATGGCTAGCCGTATCCACGGGTCCCTTCCATACCAACACTTCTCAAGGAATTTATTATTTGACAACATAAGTTAAATTTATTTTTCATTTTGGGACTGGGCATCCCTATTACCGCCGTACTCTCGTGCAATGACAAGTGAATAAACACTCATCTTGAGAAGAACACATCTACCATGGAAAATATTGGCCAGCCCCTGTCGCTTCACGAGCGGTACGAGCACACAAAAAGGAAATTCATTTTGAAATTTATAGATGGCACATACAAATTTTCTTAGAACGGCACGGAAATATTGCATATAGATAGGTACGGTGGACTCATATGGCAAAACTGGGTTTAAAGATTTTTGATGTACAAGTAGTATTTCTACTCAGTACAAGTGGAGGCTAGCAAATAGATTGAGAAGCAACCAACCAAGAAACAAAAAATCACATAAGCGAGCATTAAGAATAACTAACACCTAATAATGCACCACAAGTAGGATGTAATTTCATTGCATAACTATTGACTTTCATGCTTGCATAGGGAATCACAAACCTTAACACCAATATTCTTACTAAAGCATAATTACTCACCAACATGACTCACATATTATTATCTTCATATCGCAAAACTATTACAAAGAATCCAGTTTATTTTGTCCAGTGATCTTCATGAAGGTTTTTATTATATCCCTCTTGAATATCTATCACTTTGGGACAAATTTCATAAGTTGCAATTCCTTTTGACAAGCTCAAGCAAATTTTAGTGAAGTACATGAGCATAAATTTTTCTTCTCTCAAAATGATATAAGTTAAGCATGAGAGAATTTCTTCAAAAATTTACTAACTCTCAAATAAATATAAGTGAAGCATGGGAGTTTTTCTTCAAAAAATTTAAAGCACACCGTGCTCAAAAAGATATAAGTGAAGCACTAGACCAAATGACAAACTACTCCAACAAGATATAAGTGAAGTACAAGCGAGTAGTTAAGTAAAGGGGTAGCTAATTGAGGACTCTCTCTTATTTAAAAAATTTCAGATCTAAGTATTTTATTAAAAAAGCAAGCAAAATAAAAATAAAATGACATTCTAAGAATAGCACACATCATGTGAAGAAGCAAAAACTTAGGCTCAACCGATACTAACCAATAATTATTGAAGAAGAAAAGGTGGGATGCTTACTGGGGCATCCCCAAGCTTAGATGCTTAGGACTTCTTGGAATATTATCTTGTGATGCCCTGGTCATCCCCAAGCCTGAGCTTTTGTGTCTCCTTAATTCCTTCTATATCACTGTTTCCCTAAATCATAAAGCCTTCATCCACAGAAAACTCAACAAGAACTCGTGAGATAAGTTAGTATAAATCAATGCAAAAACCTTATCATTCTCTACTGTAGCAAGTTAATAAAATTATTATTTCAAATTGCATACTAAATGCCTCTACATATCTAATACTCCTATCCTCAAATAGAATCATTAAAAAAGCAAATATATGCAAAAAATGCAAACATAACAGCAATCTGTTAAAACTGTACAGTCTGTAAAGAATGCAATAATATTCATACTTCTGTAACTCCAAAATTTCTGAAAATTTCCCACACTACAGAAAATTTATCATAACTTATTATGCAATTAAATTCAACATTTTCGAACATTCTGACTTTTCTCGGGAATTTTTGCAACAGTGATAAACATTCTGTTTTGAAACAACATCTCATATACTGCAAAATAAGCATTGGAAAGCTATCCTTGACACTTTTATTGAAATAAAAGACGCAAAACATTATTCTAAATAACAACAAGCAGATACAAATAAAATAAAATGACGCTCCAAGCAAAACACATATCATGTGACGAATAAAAATATAGCTCCTAGTGAGGTTACCGATAATGTTGGAGATGAAAGAGTGGATGCGTTCCGGGACATCCCCAAGCTTAGTTGCTTGGATATTCCTTGAATATTACCTTGGGTGCTTTGGGCATCCCCAAGCTTATGGTCTTGTCACTGCTTGTTCTCCTCATATCGATATCTCACCCAAAACTTGAGAACTTTAATCACACAAAACTTAACATAACTACGTGAGATAGATTAGTATGATAAAGACAGATCATTCACTTTGGTACTGTCAAAGACAAGATTCATAATTGTTCTCACACAATGCCTACTATAAATTATCATTTCCACAATTTATATTGAGCAATGTAAGCCATAAAAACTAGGAAACAAGCAAACGATGCAATTAAAACAGAATCTGTCAAAAACAGAACAATCTGTAATGATCTGAATTCTAACCATACTTCTGTAAATCCAAAAATTCTGAAAAATTAGGACAACATAGACAATTTATATCAATCATTTGTAAAACAATTCAGAATTTTATCGTGTTCTAGTGTATTTAAACAATTCTGTTACTGGAAGCAAAAGTTTATGTTTTTGCACATAATCAAGTCAACTATCATCCACACTATCCCAAAGGCTTTACTTGGAACTTTATTGAAACAAAAGCTATAAAACATGATTACAACAGTAGCTTAATCATGTGAACATGAAAAAACAGTAGATAATAATGTTGGGTTGTCTCCCAACAAGCGCTTATGCCTTTTTAGCTAGGCATGATGATTTCAATGATGCTCACATAAAAGATAAGAATTGAAACATAACAAGAGCATCATGAAGCATATGACTAACACATTTAAGTCTAACCCACTTCCTACGCATAGGGATTTTGTGAGCAAACGACTTATGGGTGAAAGAATCAACTAGCATAGGAAGGCAAAACAAGCATAACTTCAAAACTTTCAACACATAGAGAGGAAACTTGATATTAGTGAGATTTGTAAAAGCATATGTTCCTCTCTCATAATAATTTTCAGTGGCATCATGAATGAATTCAACAGTATAGCTACCACATAAATCATTATTTTCATGATCCACAAGCATAGAAATTTTATTACTCTCCACATAAGCAAATTTCTTCTCATCAATAGTGGTGGGAGAAAATTCAACAAAATAACTATCATGAGATTGAAAATTAAAATCATGATGAAAAGTTTCATGGTTATCATTATTCAATGCTTTCATACATGTCATCACCATAATCATCATAGATAGAAACATTTTTATCATAGTCAATTGAAACCTCTTCCAAGTAGTGGATTCATCATTAAATAAATTCATGACCACTCCAAATCCACTTCATCAGTATAATCATCATAAATAGGAGGCATGCTTTCATCATAATAAATATACTCATCAAAACTTGGGGGACTAAAAATGTCATCTTCATCAAACATAGCATCCCCAAGCTTACGGCTTTGCGTATCACTAGCATCATGGATATTCAAAGAATTCATACTAGCAAAATTGCAATCATGCTCATCATTTATGCCAAACATTTTCTTGAATTCTTCTTCTATCAATTGAGCACAATTTTCCGGTCCATCATTTTCAAGAAAGACATTATAAAGATGAACAATATGAGACCACCTCAATTCCATTTCTTTTGTAGTTTTCTTTTATACACCAAACTAGTGACAAACAAGAAACTCAAAGATTTAAATTGCAAGATCTAAAGATATACCTTCAAGCACTCATGTAACGCCCTCGATGCGGCTATATCTCCCACGTGTCGAAGCACGACTTAGAGGCATAACCGCATTGAAAGCAATGTCGCAAGTGAGGTAATCTTCACACAACCCATGTAATACATAAGGGAAAGAGATACATAGTTGGCTTACAATCGCCACTTCACACAATTACATGAATAAAACATTACATCATCCAGATACAATCAAGGTCCGACTACGGAACCAAAATAAAAGAAGAACCCCAAATGCGATAAAGGTCCCGATCGACCCCAACTGGGCTCCACTCTTGATCAACTAGAACGAAACAACACAAAGGGCAAGATCTTCATCAAGCTCCTCCTTGAGCTTGGTTGCAGCACACCTTTCGGTAAAATAGGCACCGCAAACTGGTTTAGGAAGTATCCGGTGAGCCACGGGACTCAGCAATCTCGCACCATGCGAGATCAAGACTATTTAAGCTTATGGGTAAGGTAAAGGCATGAGGTGGAGCTGCAGCGAGCGACTAGCATAAATGGTGGCCAACATACGCAAATGAGAGCGAGAAGAGAAGGCAAAGCACGGTCGATAAAAGTATGATCAAGAAGTGATCCTATAGCAACCTCGTCAAGCATAACTCCAACACCGTGTTCACTTCCCGGACTCCGCCGGAAAGAGACCATCACGGTAACACACGCGGTTGATGTATTTTAATTAAGGTCAACTTCGGGTTTTCTACAACCGGACATTAACAAATTCCCATCTGCCACATAACTGCGGGCACGGCTCTCGAAAGTTTAAACCCTGCAGGGGTGTCCCAACTTAGCCCATGACAAGCTCTCGCGATCAACGAAGGAATAGACCTTCACCCAAGACACTCCGATCAGACTCGGTATCCCGGTACATCAAGACATTTCGACAATGGTAAAACAAGACCAGCAAGACCTCCCGCTGTGCCGACAAATCCCGATAGGAGCTGCACATATCTCGTTCTCAGGGCACACCGGATGAGCAGACATCGGGTTGGCATAGACCTGGTTGCCAGGGCGCCGGACATCGCTTCAAAGTTGGACCAACACTCGAAGGAGCACTGGCCGGGGGCTAAAATAAAGATGACCCTCGGGCTCCGGAAACCCAAGGGAAGAAAAGGGCTAGGTGAGGCAAATGGTAAAAGTCAATGTTGGGCCTTCTTTGGACAAGTTTTATTCAAAGCGAACTGTCGGGGGTCCCATAAATCACCCGACCGCGTAAGGAACGCAAAATCCGGGAACATAACACCGGTATGACGGAAACTAGCGGCAAGAGTGGAACAAAACACGGGCATAAGGCCGAGCCTTCCACCCTTTACCAAATATATAGATGCATTAATAATATAAGAGATATTGTGATATCCCAACAAGTAAACATGTTCCAACAAGGAACAACATCTCCATGTTCCAACAAGGAACAAACTTCATCTTCACCTGCAACTAACAACGCTATAAGAGGGGCTGAGCAAAGCGATAACATAGGCAAACAACGGTTTGCTAGGAATGGTGTCAAAAGTTAGAGGTTTGACATGGCAATTTGGGAGGCTGACAAGCAAATGGTAGGCATCGTAGCATTGGCATAGCAAAAGAGCGAGCAAACTAGCATAGCAAAGATAGTAGTGATTTCGAGGGTATGATCATCTTGCCTGCAAGGTTCTTAGAGTTGTCGAAGGCTTGATCCTCGTAGGTGTTCTCAACAGGTTCCTCGTTTACGTACTCGTCTCCCAGCTCTACCCAAAGCAAGAACACAAGCAACGGAACCACAATCAAACAAGGAACAATGCACAAGCAATATGATGCAATACATGACATGCTATGCGAGATGTGTTATGTAATGCATATGTATGCTGCGGAAGGAAAATGATGAACCGGGCATCAACTTGGCAAACCAAGTATGCCGCTGGAAAGATGAGATGATTTCGGGTGAAATCGATATAAAGATCACCGGAATCGGATGCACGGTTTGCAAATGACAAGCAAAACAAGAATGACGCAAATCTGCGTTTAACAGCCCGATGCTACTTAGCACGCAACAAGAAACTATGCTACAGCACCCCAACATAAAAACAACGCATATGGCGGCGATCTACAGGAGATGCTTCACAAAAGAGGAACACTGAGCTACGGCTAAATCACATCATAACATGTTCAAACAAGCATGGTGAAAGTGCAAAAAAATATCAGGTTCACAGACTTAGTGAAAATACTAACATGCGAGAATTAACATCGAAGGCATGTTTAGAGCAAGCAAACAACATGCTACAGGAACTTATAATAGCAAAACAAGGCATGACATGATTCTACTCAAAGCATTGATCAATAGTCCCTTCTGACCATAAGCCAAAAGGACTCTAAGAAATGATGGCACCCATGTAAACATAGCAAGTTTTATTACAGATTTCAGACTTAGCAGAAAAACTGGGCATGGCAAAACAGATTCAACATGGCATGTTCGTGAGCTTGATGCACTCACTACAGAGCATCTCATGATAAACTAAGCATACCCCCATCAAGAAGACATGGCATAGAAGCTATACATGGCAAGAACAACATCTTAGCATACACGGATCAACTACAACGACCTCGTGAAAATTGAATCTCATGCAAACAATCTGCCAGGAAACATTTTCAAGCAAAAGTAGAGCACGAAAATGACATGCTAGACTACTCCATAAATGCCAACAAAGGCATGGATGGATAGAGCACATCCATATGTTCAAAACATACTTACTGAGCATGCTCAAAAAGGGCATAGATCTCTCTGTAACAACATGAACATATGGCATAAAAATAACAGCTGGACAAGACTTAGTGAAAACACTTAAGTTCCTGAAATCAGCAACATCATCATCCCTACTTTGCATGCTTGTTCTAGTCAACACATAACTCACAAAAATACATGGCATACACCCCTGGAAAGATGGCATGGAAAAGTTCAACTCACATGTAGGGCTCAAGTTCATAGGGTGCACACATAAATCATGGCAAAAATGACAAAAGAGCTCGAGCTGATAAGATTCTGGAACTAACGATCTGAAGCCATCTTCCAACAGCATTTCGGGCAACAAGATGAGCTGAAATGCAAATAATGCAATGGAATGGAATGATGTACTCTTCGAGTCGAACAATTTGACATATTATACTCCCAAAACGGAGCCACGGGTGCGGAGATGTGATGCTATGAAAATGCACAAAAATGTTAGAATCCTGGGGACTTAGCAGTTTCGGGGAAGGGGAAAAATCAACCTTAGGGTTCGCACGGAAAACGAGGCGGCGGCGGATCTGGCTGGAGCTTCGCCGGAGGATGGCCGGAGACGCACTTGGAGGTCGAGGACGACGCGGGGAGGTGCTCCCGGACCGGATCCGGCCGGATCCGGCGCGGAAGACGGCGGGGACGGGACGACGACCGACGACGGCTTCGCGGCCGGGTCAAGGAGGACCCATGGCGGGCGGCGAGAAGGCGCGGTGGCGCAGTGGGCGGAGGACTCGGCGGGCGGACATGATCGAGAAGCGAGGCGGGCGGAGGGCGGGCGCGCTTCATGGCGGAGGCGGAGGCGGCGGCGGGCGGGCGCGCGTGGCGGCGCATGGTCAGGCGGCGGGAGCCGACAGGGGCGCGCGCGGCGAAGCGTACGACGGCGGCGGCGGATCCGCGGCGGGCGAGCGGGCGGAGGCGCGCTGGCTCGGCGGGTTCGACCGGGCTCGCAGGCTGCGGGCGGGCACGGCGGAGGACGCCACGTGGCGGTTGCGGTTGGACAGGGGAGTGGCGCGGACGTGTCCGGCCGTCGCGGACGCGTCCGGCGGCGGAGAGAGGGGAGTTTTTAGGGTTTGGACCCGAAAATGGAAGGGGAGGGACGTTTATATAGGCATAGGGAGCTAGGAGAGTCCAAATGAGGAGCGGTTTTCGGCCACGCGATCGTGATCGAATGACCGAGAACATGGAGGGAAGTTTGGTGGGTTTTGGGCCACTCTGGAAGGGGTGTTGGGCTGCAACAAAAGAGGCCTCTGCGGTTACCCGGTTAACCGTTGGAGTACCAAACGACCTCCAAATGGCACGGAACTTGACAGGCGGTCTACCGGTGGTATACCAAGGCCGCTTGGCAAACCTCGGGCCATTCCGAGAAAGTTTAATACCCGCACACGAAAAGAGAGAAGAGGGAGACACCGGAGGACATAGGAGCGCCGGATTGCAAAACGGACAACGGGGAAAATGCTCGGATGCATGAGATTAACACGTATGCGAAATGAGATGCACATGATGACATGATAAAATGCAAATGATGACATGGCAAAGTGCAACACGCAAGCAAATGACATGGCAACTATGGCGAATAACTGGCAGACACCTGACGCATCGGATCCGGGGTGTTACAACACTCCACCACTACGAGAGGATCTCGTCCCGAGATCTAGGATGGCACCGGAGGGAAAACGGAAGAGAAGAGGTAAAACTAAGTTGCTTCTTTGACGAACGAGTGAAACCACGAACCTTGAGAGGTTGAGCAATTTAAAAGAAAGAGTACAACGAAGATGAACGAGATTGCAAACAATCCGGTAGGAAAAGAGGAACAAGGAGTATTACGAGAACTTGAAGGTTGAAAGACATGGAAATAAGAGCTTCACGAATGAAAAGAATATGACCACATTGGTATAATGAGATAGCCAAGGAACAAGAATGGCAGAATTTGGACAGCACTCCGGTAGAAAAGAGAAGAAAACTTGATGAGATGAAAAGATATGGAAGAGATGACACAACACTCCGGTTAAATGGATAATCAAGAAAAGAACACGATGCTCACAAAACGAGGTGATGGGTGAAGAGGACAACATCACAAAGCCTCCGTAATGAAAGAATAGAAGTTAGACCGTCGGGATAAAGGAACGGGGAAGAAAATGACAACTTCTACCACAATTGAATTTGGAAGGCATCCTTGCAAGAAGGTTAGAATAGAGTTGTTGGAAGACCAACAACAAAAAGAATAAGTTTGTAGTGGGCTTATGGAAACATCTCAACATTATGAGGTGACAACTGGCCACTAACGGAAACAATTGCTTGCTTGAGATTAACGAAGAGATAAAAGCTTGTTCCATCAAAATGGAAAAGAGATAACTTGGGTCATTAATAAGCACCAAAATAGCAACGTTCCTTAGGGAAGGCTTTAGGTGAAAACATGACACAAGATAAATCCAACGAAGAGATTGATGGATTTAACAGACCTCATTCTTGACAACATATGAATCATGAAACATGAATGGAACTGTCAAAATGACATAACACCACCTGAAAAGATAAGGTCGAAAGAATTGCACTTCGGAATGCAAGATGAGACGCCTCAAAACAAAACATGTGTTGAGCACCATGTTTATTTTTGAGTATAGCTTGGCGGGTCATAACTTCGAGAGAAAACTTGAAGAACAATTGAAGAACGAAAGGGATCCTTGACGAACCACCATGTAGAGCCTCCATGAAGAACTCCGGTAATAAAAGGATGATACAAAGAAAGAGAAGTTGAAAACACAAGGTGAATCCTTGCAATGATTTAGATGGAGCTTCGCGATGAAATAATACGGAAAAGTTGAAACTCCGGAAAAGGAAAAGATGAAACACTAGAACCGAAAATTACTTCATCATGAACAATCTCCGAAAGAAAAGAATTAATCACTTGGATGTACAAGAATAAGAATTATGTTATGCTTATCCTTCACCAATTAAATTGATGACAAGCAATGGATTTGGCATACTACTTATTCCCGTAGAAAGGATTAAAAGAGATATATCAAAACTTGAGAAGGTCTTCAACGAACCACCGGTAGGATTGGAACAACAAATGAATTGATATGATGAACAAGAAAGAGAGATCTTGAAAGAACCACCGTAAAAATTGAAAATGATCGAAGTAGGGGTGCATCACCGGTAAGAATTGGCAAATGAACGAAGGTGCTTGAGACAAACTAGATACATGAGAACAAAGAGATCAAGAACTGATTAGAGGATATTTAAATGATTCACCGGTAAGATTTGGAGAACGGTAGCTACACGCTGAGAATGAAGAATTATGACATGATGGCCTTCGGAGGAAAGAAATGGAAACAACTTATGAAATGCTCCGGATGGGTGAAAAGGATTCCCACAATCGAAAACAATTATGAGAGGATGGCATCAAGCCAGAACCATGAATCTTGAAGAGAATAGAGCAAGATTAAAGAGAAACTCTTCTTCGGTCTTCAAATGATGAGAATGACAACAAGAAACACCACCAAGAATTATTGAGGCACACCAGAAGAATCAAAAGCGAAGAGGTTGAGCCAACTATGAAAAGAATTTGAAAGATCTTGGAGAAAAGCATTTGACTGATGATAACTCATTCTTACGTCAAACTTGGAGAAGAATTTAGGATAGCTCTTGGAAAATAGAAGAGTCAGGTAAGATCCTGGGAAAAGACCTGTGGGTTAGGGCCCACTCAAAAGAACACCGTTGAAAAGATTTAAAAGAGATATTGCACCGGTAGAATTAAATAACTTGAATGAGATACCAATCTCGAAAAAGCTTGAACGAATGCAGAGTGGAAACACGAATCTTCGAGATATCTTGAGCACTCCGGAATAACAAATAGCGAGAAGTAGAATGATAATGAGGTGCACCGGTATGAGAAAACATTGAAATGAGGAAAAAGGTATGATCAACAAAACTTGACTTGAATCCACCGGAGAAGAGAAAGGAATGAGGAATGACGAACTAGTAGAACATCTTCTTGAGAACCACCGGGTAAGAACATTGACGGAAAAGAATGGAGAAACTTCACAAAAATAAAAGGATACTTGGTAAAGAAATCTTAGTCCTTGAGGAAAAAGGGTGGGTGGGCGGGAAAAACAAAGGCAACTTGGAGACGGATGAAACAAACACCGTTGAGAAGAAATGATAATTGGTCTTGCTGATGTTGAAGTGATCGGATCCACTTGAAGAGAAACACGCCGGTTGAAAAGGATTGACATGAAAATCTCGATTGTCGAGAAGGATTGGTATTCACATCGGAGTATGAGAACACCATTTCGGAAAGGTATGGAATCAACACTTGACATTGAAGCAACTCGAATACCACAACTCAAAACAAAAACAAAGGACTGGCTTGCAGAATAAGCCGGAACAAACACATATGATAGAGATTTGCCCAATCCCATATCATGCATCTGTCGGAAAGATATACTAGGAGCTACTTGAATTCCCACCTATAAAACTCCCGAAACTTTCCGGTTATGCAATCAGGTGTTGGGGATACAGGGGAAGCAATATATCTCACCCAAACTAACAATACCTACATCCAAATTGTATCCATCCGTCAACACATAACCAAGAAACCTTCGAAATCGTGTACCTCAACCTTGAAAAGCATCCGTTATACGAGTCATGGCAATACTCCGTACTCACCTCAAGATTGGGTTAGCGGGTTATCTCACCAACAAGCGCATAAAAGAGATTTTCGATGTCGGCGATTAAACTCGGGTATTCCGAATCGCAACGATAAAATTATGACGACAACACCTCAGAGCTCAACTCCCCGGGACACCTCCAGGAAAAAAGCCCCTGCTGACGGGAGGCACCAAGACAATGTTGTCATCATAAAACCATCGGAACGATTCTAAGATACCCGCGTGATCCTAAAAAAAAATTAGTGAAATTTGAGAAGAGAAGAGTCAAAACTCTACGTCAGGATACCTCACCAGAAGGTCGAAGGGACTGGGGAGTAAAAAGAATTCCTAAACTCTCCGATATATATAATCCTAAATGACTCAAAACATTTTTCTAGACACAACTCGGCCGCTAAAACGATCAAGCAGTGGGGCTCCTAAGGTCGGGGAAGGCTCTGATTACCAACTTGTAACGCCCTCGATGCGGCTATATCTCCCACATGTCGAAGCACGACTTAGAGGCATAACCACATTGAAAGCAATGTCGCAAGTGAGGTAATCTTCACACAACCCATGTAATACATAAGGGAAAGAGATACATAGTTGGCTTACAATCGCCACTTCACACAATTACATGAATAAAACATTACATCATCCAGATACAATCAAGGTCCGACTACGGAACCAAAATAAAAGAAGAACCCCAAATGCGATAAAGGTCCCGATCGACCCCAACTGGGCTCCACTCTTGATCAACTAGAGCGAAACAACAAAAGGGCAAGATCTTCATCAAGCTCCTCCTTGAGCTTGGTTGCACACCTTTCGGTAGAATAGGCACCGCAAACTGGTTTAGGAAGTATCCGTGAGCCACGGGACTCGGCAATCTCGCACTGCGAGATCAAGACTATTTAAGCTTATGGGTAAGGTAAAGGCATGAGGTGGAGCTGCAGCAAGCGACTAGCATAAATGGTGGCCAACATACGCAAATGAGAGCGAGAAGAGAAGGCAAAGCACGGTCGATAAAAGTATGATCAAGAAGTGATCCTATAGCAACCTACGTCAAGCATAACTCCAACACCGTGTTCACTTCCCGGACTCCGCCGGAAAGAGACCATCACGGTAACACACGCGGTTGATGTATTTTAATTAAGGTCAACTTCGGGTTTTCTACAACTGGACATTAACAAATTCCCATCTGCCACACAACCGCGGGCACGGCTCTCGAAAGTTTAAACCCTGCAGGGGTGTCCTAACTTAGCCCATGACAAGCTCTCGCGATCAACGAAGGAATAGACCTTCACCCAAGACACTCCGATCGGACTCGGTATCCGGTACATCAAGACATTTCGACAATGGTAAAACAAGACCAGCAAGACCTCGGCTGTGCCGACAAATCCCGATAGGAGCTGCACATATCTCGTTCTCGGGGCACACCGGATGAGCCAGACGTCGGGTTGGCATAGACCACTGGTTGCCAGGGCGCCGGACATCGCTTCGAGTTGGACCAACACTCGAAGGAGCACCGCCCGGGGGCTAAAATAAAGATGACCCTCGGCTCCGAAACCCAAGGGAAGAAAAGGGCTAGGTGAGGCAAATGGTAAAAGTCAATGTTGGGCCTTCTGGTCAAGTTTTATTCAAAGCGAACTGTCGGGGGTCCCATAAATCACCCGACCGCGTAAGGAACGCAAAATCCGGGAACATAACACCGGTATGACGGAAACTAGGGCGGCAAGAGTGGAACAAAACACCAGGCATAAGGCCGAGCCTTCCACCCTTTACCAAATATATAGATGCATTAATAATATAAGAGATATTGTGATATCCCAACAAGTAAACATGTTCCAACAAGGAACAACATCTCCATGTTCCAACAAGGAACAAACTTCATCTTCACCTGCAACTAACAACGCTATAAGAGGGGCTGAGCAAAGCGATAACATAGCCAAACAACGGTTTGCTAGGAATGGTGTCAAAAGTTAGAGGTTTGACATGGCAATTTGGGAGGCTGACAAGCAAATGGTAGGCATCGTAGCATTGGCATAGCAAAAGAGCGAGCAAACTAGCATAGCAAAGATAGTAGTGATTTCGAGGGTATGATCATCTTGCCTGCAAGGTTCTCAGAGTTGTCGAAGGCTTGATCCTCGTAGGTGTTCTCAACAGGTTCCTCGTTTACGTACTCGTCTCCCAGCTCTACCCAAAGCAAGAACACAAGCAACGGAACCACAATCAAACAAGGAACAATGCACAAGCAATATGATGCAATACATGACATGCTATGCGAGATGTGTTATGCAATGCATATGTATGCTCCGGAAGGAAAATGATGAACGGGCATCAACTTGGCAAACCAAGTATGCGGCTGGAAAGATGGGATGATTTGGGTGAAATCGATATAAAGATCACCGAATCGGATGCACGGTTTGCAAATGACAAGCAAAACAAGAATGACGCAAATCTGCGTTTATGTACCGATGCTACTTAGCACGCAACAAGAAACTATGCTACTGACACCCCAACATAAAAACAATGCATATGGCAGCGATCTACAGGAGATGCTTAACAAAAGAGGAACACTGAGCTACGGCTAAATCATATCATAACATGTTCAAACAAGCATGGTGAAAGTGCAAAAAAATATCAGGTTCACAGACTTAGTGAAAATACTAACATGCCAGGAATTAACATCAGGAAGGCATGTTTAGAGCAAGCAAACAACATGCTACAGGAACTTATAATAGCAAAACAAGGCATGACATGATTCTACTCAAAGCATTGATCAATAGTCCCTTACTGACCATAAGCCAAAAAGGAATCTAAGAAATGATGGCACCCATGTAAACATAGCAAGTTTTATTACAGATTTCAGACTTAGCAGAAAAACTGGGCATGGCAAAACAGATTCAACATGGCATGTTCGTGAGCTTGATGCACTCACTACAGAGCATCTCATGATAAACTAAGCATACCCCCATCAAGAAGACATGGCATAGAAGCTATACATGGCAAGAACAACATCTTAGCATACACGGATCAACTACAACGACCTCGTGAAAATTGAATCTCATGCAAACAATCTGCCAGGAAACATTTTCAAGCAAAAGTAGAGCACGAAAATGACATGCTAGACTACTTCATAAATGCCAACAAAGGCATGGATGGATAGAGCACATCCATATGTTCGAAGCACACTTACTGAGCATGCTCAAAAAGGGCATAGATCTCTCTGTAACAACATGAACATATGGCATAAAAATAACAGCAGGACAAGACTTAGTAAAAACACTAAGTTCCTGAAATCAGCAACATCATCGTCCCTACTTTGCATGCTTGTTCTAGTCAACACATAACTCACAAAAATACATGGCATACACCCCTG
The DNA here is from genome assembly GCA_021437245.1 of Aegilops speltoides. NCBI lineage: Eukaryota > Viridiplantae > Streptophyta > Magnoliopsida > Poales > Poaceae > Aegilops > Aegilops speltoides. The sequence goes on from CM038141.1 coordinate 245,114,012, forward strand.
GAAAGATGGCATGGCAAAGTTCAACTCACATGTAGGGCTCAAGTTCATAGGGTGCACACATAAATCATGGCAAAAATGACAAAAGAGCTCGAGCTGATAAGATTCTGGAACTAACGATCTGAAGCCATCTTCCAACAGAATTTCGGGCAACAAGATGAGCTCAAATGCAAATGATGCAATGGAATGTAATGATGTACTCTTCGAGACGAACAATTTGAGATATTATACGCCCAAAACGGAGCCACGGGTGCGGAGATGTGATGCTATGAAAATGCACGAAAATGTTAGAATCCTGGGGACTTAGCAGTTTCGGGGAAGGGAAAAAATCAACCTTAGGGTTCGCACGGAAAACGAGGCGGCGGCGGATCTGGCCGGAGCTTCGCTGGAGGATGGCCGGAGACGCACTTGGAGGTCGAGGACGACGCGGGGAGGTGCTCCCGGACGGATCCGCCGGATCCGGCGCGAAGACAGCGGGACGGACGGCGACCGACAGTGGGCTTCAGCCGGCCGGTCAAGGGAGGACCATGGCGGGCGGAGAAGCGCGGCGGTGGTGGCGGAGGACTCGGCGCGGTGGAGGCCGCGGTCGAGGCGGGCGGAGAGCGAGGAAGGCGCGCGCTGGCGGGGAGGTGGAGGCTGGCGGCGGGCGAACTGGCGTGTGCGGTGGTCGCGGCAAGCGAGGAGCCGACAGAGGCGGCGGCGGCAGCGTGACGGCGGCGCGGATCCGGCGGCGGGCGAAGCGGGCGGAGGCGCGCTGGCTCTGGCAGGTTCGACCCAGGCCTCGCGGGCTGCGGCGGGGCACGCAGGCGGAGGACGCCACGTGGCGCGTTGCGGTTGGACGAGGAGTGGCGCGACGTGTCCGGCCGTCGTGACGCGTCCCGTGCAGAGAGGGAGTTTTAGGGTTTGGACCCGAAAATGGAAGGGGAAGGACGTTTATATAGGCATAGGGAGCTAGGAGAGTCCAAATGAGGAGCGGTTTTCGGCCACGCGATCGTGATCGAACGACCGAGAGCATGGAGGGAAGTTTGGTGGGTTTTGGGCCACTCTGGAAGGGGTGTTGGGCTACAACAAAAGAGGCCTCTGCGGTTACCCGGTTAACCGTTGGAGTACCGACCTCCAAATGGCACGAAACTTGACAGGCGGTCTACCGGTGGTATACCAAGGCCGCTTGGCAAACCTCGGGCCATTCCGAGAAATTTTAATACCCGCACACGAAAAGAGAGAAGAGGGAGACGCCGGAGGACATAGGAGCGCCGGATTGCAAAACGGACAACGGGGAAAATGCTCGGATGCATGAGATGAACACGTATGCGAAATGAGATGCACATGATGACATGATAAAATGCAAATGATGACATGGCAAAGTGCGACACGCAAGCAAATGACATGGCAACGACGGCGAATAACTGGCAGACACCTGACGCATCGGATCCGGGGTGTTACAACTCACCTCGTCAGCAACGGCGCCGGAAAAGAGCTTGATGTCTACTACGCAACCTTCTTCTCGTAGACTCGTGTTGGGCCTCCAAGCGCAGAGATTTGTAGGATAGTAGCAATTTTCCCTCAAGTGGATGACCTAAGGTTTATCAATTCGTGGGAAGCATAGGATGAAGATGGTCTCTCTCAAACAACCCTTAAACCAAATAACAAAGAGTCTCGTGTGTCCTCAACACACCAAATACAATGGTAAATTGTATAGGTGCACTAGTTTGGCGAAGAGATGGTGATACAAGTGTCGTAATGATAGTAGATATTGATTTTTGTAATACTAACCATAAAAACCAGCAAGGTAGAAATTGATAAAACGGAGCACAAACGGTATTGCAATGTTTGAAAATGAGGCCTAGGGTCCATACTTTCGCTAGTGCAATCTCTCAACAACGCTCGCATAATTGGATCATATAACCATCCCTCAATGTGCGATGAAGAATCACTCCAAAGTTCTTATCTAGCGAAGAACATAAGAAGAAATTGTTTGTAGGGTACGAAACCACCTTAAAGTTATTCTTTCTGTTCGATCTATTCAAGAGTTCATACTAAAATAATGCAAAGTTATTATTTCCGTTCGATCTATCCAAGTGTTCGTACTAAAATAACACCATATGATATGCATCAACCAACTCTAATGTCACCTAGATACTCCAGTGTCACTACAAGTATCCATGAGTTAATTATACGATACGCATCAAACAATTTCAGATTCATATTACTCGATCCAACACAAAGAACCTCAAAGAGTGCCCCAAGATTTCTACCGGAGAAACAAGGATGAAAACGTGTATCAACCCCTATGCATAGATTACCCCAATGTCACCTCGGGAATCCGCGAGTTGAGTGCCAAAACATATATCAAGTGAATCAATAAAATACTCCATTGTCACCATGGATATTCATATGCAAGACATATATCAAGTGCTCTCAAATCCATAAAAATATTCAATCCGATAAAACAAATCTCAAAGGGAAAACTCAATTTATCACAACAAGATAGAGAGGGAGAAAACACCATATGATCCAACTATATTAACAAAGCCCGCGATACATCAAGATCGTGACATCTCAAGAACACAAGAGAGAGATTAAACACATAGATACTCGTACAAACCCTCAGCCCCGAGGGTGGGCTACTCCCTCCTCATCATGGAGGCCACTGGGATGATGAAGATGGCCACCGGTGATGATTTACCCCTCCGGCACGATGTCGGAACGGGCTCCTAATTGGTTTTTCGTGGCTATAGAGGCTTACGGCGGCGAAACTTCCAATATATCGACTCCCTTAGGGTTTTTGGAATATTTACTAATTTATAGGGCAAAGAGGCAGTACGGGAGGCCATCAGGTGGGCACAACCCACCTGGGCGCGCCCTGGTGGGTTTTGCTCCCCTCGGAGCCCCCCTCTGGTACTTCTGTGGCCCATCAGGTGTCTTTTGGTCCAGAAAAATTCTCCAAAAAGTTTCGTTGCATTTGGACTCCGTTTGGTATTGATATTCTGTGAAGTAAAAAACAAGCAAAAACAACAACTGGCACTAAGCACTATTTCAATAGGTTAGTCCCAAAAAATGATATAAAGTTGCTATAAAATGATTGTAAAACATCCAAGAATGATAATATAACATCATGGAACAATCAAAAATTATAGATACGTTGGAGACGTATCGGGCATCCAGGTCCCGATATTGGTTATTGACTAGAGAAGCATCTCGGTCATGTCTACATCATTCTTGAACCCGTAGGGTCCGCACACTTAAGGTTCGTTGATGATATAGTATTATATGAGTTATGTATGTTTGTGACCAAATGTTGTTCGGAGTCCCGGATGAGATCACGGACATGACAAGGAGCTCCGGAATGGTCCGGAGGTAAAGATTGATATATTGGATAATAGTGTTTGGTCTCCGGAAGGGTTCCAGAATTCATCGGAAGGGGTTTTGTATGTTTCCCGAAATGTTTTGGTGCGAGAACACTTTATTTGGGCCAAGGGGTAAGGCCCATAGGAAGGTGCAAAAGGAAGTTTTGTGGAGGCCAGGGGCCAGACGCCGAGGACCCTGGCGTCTGGTCCTGGAGTCCGAAAAGGACTCTTGCCTTGCGGTCTAAACCAACTTTGAGGAGGCTCTTTCTCTAAGAAATGACCCAGGGCTCAATGTATAAGTAGAGGAGTAGGGCTAGCACCCGGAACACATCAAGATTCACCAAGCCATGTGTTGGCAACCCCGCCCCCTCTACTTTATCCTCAGTCATAGTTTTCATTGTGCTTGGCGAAGCCCTGCTGAGATTGTTCTTCATCACCACCGTCACCACGTCGTCGTGCTACCAGAACTCATGTACTACTTTGCCTCTCTTGCTAGATCGAGAAGGCGGGGACGTCATTGAGCTGACATGTGCTAAACACGGAGGTGTCGTACGTTTGGTACTTGATCGGTGTGGATCATGAAGGTGTAAGACTACATCAAACGCGTTGATAAATGCTTCCACTTAGCGATCTACAAGGTTATGTAGATGTTCTCCCTCTCTCGTAGCTATGCATCTCCATGGATAGATCTTGCGTGTGTGTATAATTTTTTTGTTTTCCATGCAACGTTCCCCAAAAGTGGTAGAGCCAGGTCTATGCGTAGATGATATGCAAGAGTAGAACGCAAAAGAGTTATGGGGGGTGATGTTCATACTGCTTACCACCAACGTCTTATTTTGATTCAGCGGTGTTGTGGGATGAAGAGGCCTGGACCAACCTTACTTGTCCACGTACATGAGACCGGTTCCACCGACTGACATGCAACTTGTTTTGCATAAAGGGGGTTGGCGGTGTCTGTTTCTCCTACTTTTAGTTGAATCGAATTTGACTATGGCTGGTCCTTGTAGAACGTTGAAACAACAAACTTGATAATCACCGTTGTGGTTTTGTGTAGGTAAGAACGGTTCTTGCTAGTTGCCCATAATAGCCACGTAAAACTTGCAACAACAAAGTAGAGGACATCTAACTTGTTTTTGCAGGGCATGTTGTCATGTGATATGGTCAAGATATGATGTGATATATGTTGATGTATGAGATGATCATGTTTTGTATAAGTTCACGACTTGCATATCGATGAGTACGACAGCCGGCAGGAGCCTTAGGGTTGTCTTTAATTATTGCATGACCTGCGTGTCAATCTCTAAGCGCCATGTAATTGCTTTACTTTATCGCTATGCATTAGCAATAGTTGTAGAAGCAATAGTTGGCGAGACAACCCCGACGCTATGGTGGAGATCAAGATGTCATGCCGGTGACGATGGAGATCATGCTGATTCTTTGGAGATGCAGATGAAAAGCACAAGATGATGATGGCCATATCATGTCACATATTTTGACTGCATGTGATGTTTATCCTTTATGCATCTTATTTTATTAGAATGACCGTAGCATTATAAGATGATCCCTTCGCTTAATTTCAAGATAAAAAGTGCTCTCCCTAGGTATGGACCATTGCCAAAGTTCGTTGTTTCGAAGCACCTCATGATGATCGAGTGTGATAGACTCTATGTTCACATACAACTGGTGTAATCCAGTTTTGCACATGCAGAATACTTGGGTTAAACTTGACGAGCCTAGCATGTATAGACATGGTCTCGGAACACTGGAGACCGAAAGGTCGAATGTGAGTCATATAGTAGATATGATCAACATAGAGATATTCACCATTGAAGACTACCCTATCTCACGTGATGATCGGACATGGGTTAGTTGATTTGGATCATGTATCACTTATACAACTTGAGGGATGTTGATTTAAGCGGGAGTTCATTAGTAATTTGATTATTTGAACTAAAATTTATCATGAACTTAGTCTTAATAGTTTTCGCATATCTGTGTTGTAGATCAATGGCCCGTTCTAGCGTTCCCTTTAATTTTAATGCATTCCTAGAGAAAGCTAAGTTGAAAGATGATGGTAGCAACTACACAGACTGGGTCTGTAACTTGTGGATTATCCTCATTGCTGCAAAGAAGAATTATGTCGTTCATACACCGCTAGGTTACCCACCCGCTCTCGCTAATCTAGACGTTGTGAACGTCTGGCAAATGTGGATTGATGACTACTCAATAGTTCAGTGTGCCATGCTTTACGGCTTAGAACCAGGGCTCCAAAAGCGTTTTGAGCACCACATAGCATATGAGATGTTCCGAGAGCTGAAGTTGATATTTAAAGCTGATGCTCGGGTTGAGAGATATGAAGTCTCCAACATGTTCTATAGTTGTAAGATGGAGGAGAACAGTTCTGTCAGTGAACACATACTCAAAATGTCTGGGTATCATAACCACTTGACTCAGCTGGGAATTGATCTTCCAGTTGATAGTGTTATTGACAGAGTTCTTCAGTCACTGCCATCAAGCTACAAAGGCTTCGTGATGAAATATAATATGCAAGGGATGACGAAAACGATTCCCAAGCTCTTCGCGATGCTAAAATCTGCGGAGGTAGAAATCAAGAATGAGCATCAAGTGTTGATGGTTAACAAGACACTAGTTTTAAGAAAAAGGGAGAGGGAAAGTATGGTAACTTCAAGAAGAATGGCAAGCAAGTTGCCGCTCCCGTGAAGAAGCTCAAAGCTGGACCCGAGCCTGAAACTAAGTGCTTCTACTGCAAAGGAAATGGTCACTGGAAGCGGGACTGCCCCAAATACTTGGCGGATAAGAAGGATGGCAAAGTGAACAAAGGTATATTTGATATACATGTTATTGATGTGTACCTTACTAAGGCTTGTAGTAGCGCCTGGGTATTTGATACTGATTTGGTTTCTCATATTTGTAACTCAAAACATTTGCTACGGAATAAACGAAGATTGCCTAAGGACAAGGTGACGATACGCGTTGGGAGTGGTTCCAAGGTCGATGTGATCACCGTCGGCACGCTACCTCTACATCTACCTTCGGGATTAGTTTTAGACATCAATAATTGTTATTTGGTGCCAGCGTTGAGCATGAACATTATATCTGGATCTTATTTAATGAAAGACGGTTATTCGTTTAAATCAGAAAATAATGGTTGTTCTATTATATGAGTAATATCTTTTATGGTCATGCACCTTTGATGAATGGTCTATTCTTGTTGAATCTCGATCGTAGTGATACACATATTCATAATACTAATGCCAAAATATGCAAAGTTGATAATGATAGCGCAACATACTTGTGGCACTGTCGTTTAGGTCATATTGGTGTAAAGCGCATGAACAAACTCCATGCGGATGGAATTTTGGAATCACTTGGTTATGAATTATTTGATACTTGCGAACCATGCCTCGTGGGTAAGATGATTAAAACTGCGCTCTCCGGAACAATGGAGAGAGCTAATGACTTATTGGAAATAATACATACTGATGTATGCGGTCCGATAAGTGTTGAAGCATGCGGCAGGTATCATTAGTTTCTAACCTTCATAGATGATTTAAGTAGGTATGGGTATATCTACTTAATGAAACACAAGTCTGAAACATTTGAAAAGTTCAAAGAATTTTAGAGTGAAGTGGAGAATCCTCGTAACAAGAAAATATAGTTTCTACGACTTGATCGTGGAGATGGATATTTGAGTTACAAGTTTGGCCTTCATTTAAACAATGTGGAGTTGTTTCACAACTCACGCCACCTGGAACACCACAGCGTAATGGTGTATCCGAACGTCGTAACCGTACTTTATTAGATATGGTGCGTTCTAGTCTCTTACCGATTTGCCTTTATCATTTTGGGGTTATGCATTAGAGACAGCCACATTCACGTTAAATAGGGCACCATCTAAATTCGTTGAGACGACACCGTATGAACTATGGTTTGGCAAGAAACCTAAGCTATCATTTCTTAAAGTTTGGGGATGCGACTCTTATGTCAAAAGGCTACACCCTGATAAGCTCGAACTCAAATCGGTGAAGTGCGTCTTCATAGGATTCCCTAAATGGAACAAATAAGTGGTAACGATTTCCCAATCACAAACCATATATCTGCGGGAAGAAGTGCTAGAGCTACTTGAATCCCACCTATAAACTCCCGAAACTTTCCGGTTATGCAATCAGGTGTTGGGGATATAGGGGAAGCAATATATCTCACCCAAACTAACAATCCCTACATCCAGCTGTATCCATCCGTCAACACATAACCAAGAAATCTTCGGAAATCGTGTACCTCAACCTTCAAAAAGCATCCGTTATACGAGTTATGGCAATACTCCCGAACTCCCCAGTACTGGGTGACATCGAGGTTATCTCACCAACAACTGCATAAAAGAGATTTTCGATGTCGGCAAAACTCAGGTATTCCAGAACTGCAACGATAAAATTGTGACGACAACACCTCGGAGCTCAACTCCCCGGGACACTGCCACAACCCCTAAATGTCAGGAGGCACCAAGAACAATGTTCTCGTCACAAAACCATCGGAACGATTCCAAGATACCTGCGTGATCCTAAATTTTTTTTAGTGAAATTTGAGGAGAGGAAAGTCAAAACTTCTACGTCAGGAGACCTCACCAGAGCGACGAAGGGACTGAGGAGTAAAAAGAATCCTACTCTTCGATATATATAATCCTAAGACTCAAAACATTTTTTTTCTAGACTCAACAACGCATGACAAACAATCAAGCAGGGGCTCCTAAGTCGGGATGGCTCGATTACCAACTTGTAACGCCCTCGATGCGGCTATATCTCCCACGTGTCGAAGCACGACTTAGAGGCATAACCGCATTGAAAGCAATGTCGCAAGTGAGGCAATCTTCACACAACCCATGTGATACATAAGGGAAAGAGATACATAGTTGGCTTACAGTCGCCACTTCACACAATACATAAATAAACATCCATCATTCAAGGTTACACTCAAGGTCCGACTACGGAACCAAAATAAAAGAAGACTACCCCAAATGCTACACGGATCCCCGATCGTCCCAACTGGGCTCCACTATTGGTCGTGCGAAGCGAAACATAGTAACGACCACGGTCCTCGTCAAACTCCTACTTCAGCTCGATTCGCCATCTGCTATTTGGTATCCTTGGCTTTTGCATCTGTTTTGGTAGAATCATGAGTCACGGGGACTCAACAATCTCACACCCGCGAGATCAAGACTATTTAAGCTTAAGGGAAGGGTGGTGTAATGAGGTGGAGCTGCAGCAAGCGACTAGCATATATGGTGGCTAACATACGCAAGATAGAGCGAGAAGAGAAGCAAGGCACGGTCGTGAAGCTAGTAGCGATCAAGAAGTGAACCTAAAACTACTTACGTCAAACATAACTCCAACACCGTGTTCACTTCCCGGACTTCGCCGAGAAGAGACCATCACGGCTACACACGCGGTTGATGTATTTTAATTAAGGTCAACTTCGGTTTTTCTACAGCCGGACATTAACAAATTCCAATCTTCCTCATAACCGCGGGCACGGCTTTCGAAAGATAATACCCTGCAGGGGTGTCCCAACTTAGCCCATCATAAGCTCTCACGGTCAACGAAGGATAAACCTTCTCCCGGGAAGACCCGATCAGTCTCGGAATCCCGGTTCGCATGACATTTCGACAATGGTAAAACTAGACCAGCAAAGCCGCCCGATGTGCCGACAAATCCCGATAGGAGCTGCACATATCTCGTTCTCAGGGCACAATGGATAGGTTAGCCTACGAGTAAAACCAGCCCTCGAGTTGCCCCGTGGTGGCCCCGCAGTCTGCCCGGTTTGGACCAACACTCGAAAGAGCACTGGCCCGGGGGGGGCTAAAATAAAGATGACCCTCGGGCTCGCGAAAACCCAAGGGGAAAAGGGGTATAGGTGGCAAATGGTAAAACCAAGGTTGGGCCTTGCTGGAGGAGTTTTATTCAAAGCGAGCTGTCAAGGGGGTCCCATAAATCACCCAACCGCATAAGGAACGCAAAATCAAGGAACATAACACCGGTATGACGAAAACTAGGGCGGCAAGAGTGGAACAAGACACCAGGCATAAGGCCGAGCCTTCCACCCTTTACCAAGTATATAAGGTGCATTAATTAAACAAGAGATATTGTGATATACCAAAGTATCCATGTTCCAACAAGGAACAAACTTCATCTTCACCTGCATCTAGCAACGCTATAAGAAGGGCTGAGCAAAAGCGGTGACATAGCCAAACAACGGTTTGCATAGGACATGATGGTTAGAGGTTTGACATGGCAATATGGGTGGCATGATATAGCAAGTGGTAGGTAACGTAGCATAGGCATAGCAAAAGAGCGAGCATCTAGCAAGCAAAGATAGAAGTGATTTCGAGGGTATGGTCATCTTGCCTGCAAGGTTCTCAGAGTTGTCGAAGGCTTGATCCTCGTAGGCATTCTCAAAAGGTTCCTCGTTCACGTACTCGTCTCTCGGCTCTACCCAAAGCAAGAACACAAGCAATGGAACCACAATGAAACATGGAGCAATGCACAAGCAATATGATGCAATACATGACATGCTATGCGAGATGTGATATGTAATGCATATGTGTGCTCCGGAAGGAAAATGATGAACAAGGCATCAACTTGGCAAACCAAGTATGCCGCTGGAAATATGAGATGATTTCGGTTGAAATCGATATGAAGATCACCGGAAACGGATGCACGGTTTGCAAATGGCAAGCAAAACAATAATGGCACAAATCTGCGATTAACAGCATGATGCTACTTAGCATGCAACAAGAAACTATGCTACAGCACCCCAACATACAAACAAAGCATATGGCAGTGATCTATAGGAGATGCTTAACAAAAGAGGAACACTGAGCTACGGCTAAATCACATCATAGCAGGTTCAAACAAGCATGGTGAAAGTGCAAAAAATATCAGGTTCACAGACTTGGTGAAAAAAACTAGTATGCCAGAAATTAACATCAGGAAGGCATGTTTAGAGCAAGCAAACAACCTGCTACAGGAACATATAATAGCAAAACAAGGCATGACATGATTCTACTCAAAGCATAGATCAAAAGTCCCTTACTGACCATAAGTCAGAAAGGACCATAAGAAATGATAGCACCCATGTAAACATAGCAAGTTTTATTACAGATCTCAGACAGCAGAAAAACTGGACATGGCAAAAACAGATAACAAGTAGGCATATTTGTGAGCTCGATGCACTCACTACAGAGCATTTCATGATAAACTAAGCATACATCCATCAAGAAGACATGGCATAGAAGCTATACATGGCAAGAACAACATCATAGCATACACGGATCAACTACAACAACCTTGTAAAAATGGAATATCATGTAAACAGTCTGCCAGGAAATATTTTGTAGCAAAAGTAGAGCACAAAAATGACATGCTAGACTACTCTATAATTGCCAACAAAGGCATGGATGGATAGAGCACTTCCATGTGTTCAAAACACCCTTACTGATCATGCTCAAAATGGGCATATATCTCTCTATAACAACATGAACACATGGCATAAAAATAACAGCAGGACATGACAGTGAAAATACTAAGTCTCTGAAATCAGCAACATTATGATCCCTAGTTTGCATGCTTGTGCTAGTCACCACAGAGATCACAAAAATACATGGCATACACCCCTGTAAAGATGGAATGTCATAGATCAAAACATATGTAGGGCTTAAGTTCATCGGATGCACACATCAATCATGGCAAAAATGACAAAAGTGCATGTTCTGTTAAGAAACAGAAACTAACATTATATAGCCCTCTTCCAACAGCATTTCGCGCACCAAGATGAGCTCAAATGAAAATGATGCAATCAGATGAAATGATGTACTCATTGAGGCGAACAATTCGGTATGCTACACGCCCAAAACGGAGCCACGGGTGCAAAGTTGTGGTGTGATGAACATGCAACAAAATTATGACAGGAAATGACTTGGACGATTTCGGGAAGAAGAAAGTCAACCGAGGCTTCTCCGATCGGATCTGGCCTTGAAGCGAGGCGTCGCCGAGGCTCGGGACGCTTGCTGCCGGACTCGGGAGGACGGAGGCGAGGCAGGCGGCGGCCGAGCGGATCTGGGGCCTGCGGCGGCTTGGCGACGCCAGACGCCTTGATCGCCGGAGCTTCGAAGCGGCCGCAGGACGGGCGGGCGGCAGCGGCGGCGGAGGCGGCGGCGGCGGGCGCGGCCAAGACGAGGCGGCGGAGGTCGGCGACGGCGGCGGAGGCAGGCAGCGAGTCGGGCGAAGCGTGGTGGCGGTGGCGCTTGTGGCTGGCGGGCTTCCATGGCCCAGCGAACTCTTGTGGGAGGAGGCGGCGATGTTGGCGCGGCTGCCCACGTGCAGCGCGCGGTTGGTCCGGGGCGGCGGGCGGAAGCGTCCGGCTCCGCCCGGACGTGTCCGGCGGCGGCGAGAGGAGCGGGGCTAGGGTTAGGGTAGGAGAAGATCCGGGATTTCGAGGGAGGGGATGTTTTTATAGGTAGAGGGAGCTAGGAGGCTCCAAATGGAGTGAGGTTTTCGCCCATCCGATCGTGATCCGACTACGGGGAGCATGGAAGAGACTTAGATGGGTTATTGGGCTGTTTTGGAGGGGTGTTGGGCTGCAACCCAAAAGAGGCCTATGCGGTTACCCGGTTAACCGTTGGAGTATCGAACGAGCTCCAAATGACTCGAAACATGATAGGTGGTCTACCGGTGGTGTACCAAGGCCACTTGGCAAGCCTCGTCCCATTCCGAGAATGTTTAACACCCTCTCACGACAAAGAGACAAGAGGGGTGCGCCGGTGCATGTGGGAGCGTCGGAATGCAAAACGGACAACGGGGAAATGCTCGGATGCATGAGACGAACACGTATGCAAATGAGATGCAAATGATGACATGATATGAGATGCATGACATGAACAAAATGCAAAACAAAAGACAAAACCCAACCACGGAGGGAATATCATAGCACGTAGCCGAAAATGGCAAGAGTTGGAGTTACAAATATGGAAAGTTACATCTGGGGTGTTACAACACTCCACCACTACAAGAGGATCTCGCCCCGAGATCTAGGACTGAAAGAACTCCGAATATTCGGAACGGAGGTGATCCTCGCCCTCCCAGGTGGCTTCTCAGTCGGAATGGTGTGACCACTTCACTTTCAGGAATTTGATTGACTTGTTGCGAGTTTTGCGCTCGGTTTCTTCAAGAATAGCAACGGGGTGCTCATGATAAGAGAGATCTTCTTGGAGGTCAATCTCTTCAAAGTTGATGGTGCGCTCAGGAGTCTTGAAGCACTTGTGAAGCTGTGACACGTGAAACACATCGTGCACGTTTGCAAAATTGGACGGAAGCTCAAGTTGATAGGCGAGATCGCCTCTTTTGCCAATGATCTTGAAAGGACCCACGTATCTAGGGGCAAGCTTCCTTTGATACCGGGCGGCGAGTGCCTTTCATTGGAGACGCGGAGGTAGACATGGTCTCCGATTTCAAAAGCCACATCCGGTGCTTGTCATCATAATAACTCTTCCGCGCGATTGCGCGGCTTTGAGATTCTCACGAATGACTTTGCACATTTCTTGACTTTCGTGATCAAGTCGTTGCCAAGAAGTTGGCGTTCACTGTCTCGGACCAATTGAGAGAGTCGGCACTTTACGCCATAGAGAATTTCGAATGGGGCCTTGCGAACTCGCTGGAAGCTGTTGTTGTAGGAGAACTTCGGCATATGGAAGACAATCTTCCAACTTCATGCCAAAGGAAATGACACAAGCCCTGAGCATATCTTCAAGGATTTGATTGACTCGCTCGACTTGGCCACTTGTTTGAGGATGGAAAGCTGTGCTGAAACGAATGTTGGTGCCCATGGCCTTCTGAAAGGATTCCTAGAATTTAGAAGTGAAGATACTTCCACGGTCTGAAGAGATCAATTATGGAATACCGTGCAAGGAGACAATTCTGGAGGTGTATAGCTCTGCCAACTGAGCTGCTGTGATAGATTCTTTGATAGGAAGGAAATGAGCCACTTTTGTAAGCTTGTCAATGACAATGAAGATAGCATCATTTCCACGCTTGGACTTAGGAAATCCAGTCACGAAGTCCATCTCGATATGATCAAACTTCCATTCCGGAATAGCAAGAGGTTGGAGGAGACCAGCTGGTCTTTGGTGTTCCGCTTTCACCCTTCTGCAGACATCACATTCATTCACGAATTGAGCAATTGCTCGCTTCATTCGAGTCCTGTCTGATCGCTTGAGGTCATGGTACATCTTTGTACTTCCAGGATGAATGGATAGGAGGGTGTTGTGTGCCTCATTCATGATGACTTTTCTTAGATCGCCTTTGGGAGCCACAATTCGATCCTCGAAGAAAAGAGTATCTTTGTCATCCAAGCGATAGCACTTGTATTTGGAAATGCCCTTGTCAATACCATGTTTCACCTTCTTCACCATGGTATCCAGGAGTTGTGCCTCACGAATTTGATCTTCCAAAGTAGGAGAGACTATGAGGTTGGCAAGAAAGCCTTGAGGAACAACTTGAAGATTCAGTTTGCGGAAAGCTTCACAAAGATCCGATTGGAAGGGCTTGAGAATTAAGCTGTTGCAATAAGCCTTTCTGCTCAAAGCATCTGCAATCAGATTCGCCTTGCCAGGAGTATATTCAATACTTGGATTGTACTCTTGAATCATTTCGACCCATCGAGTTTGCCTGAGGTTGAGGTTGGGTTGAGTGAAGATATACTTGAGACTCTTGTGATCGGTGAAAATGTCCACTTTCCTTCCCAACAAGAGATGTCTCCATGTTATCAATGCATGGACAACTGCCGCCTGTTGGGGATATACATAACAGGTAGGCCCACGAAGGGTCGAAATATCATGAAGCATGGGGTCCACACAACATGTGGGTCCAGGTCGATTTCATACAGACATACTATCCACTCGACCAAGCAACATACCATTCACTCGGATGACGGTTCACCACTCGACCGTACGACTCACTCGGATATACGAAGACCAGCAGGCATCAAGGCAGTCGGCATCTTTCTAATAGTGAGGGCTTAATAGCGGGCTGGCATTATGGCATTCATACCCCACTTTGTAACATAGGAGGTGAGGGGTGGCGACTCTATATAAGCCACCCCCACCACTAGACTAGGGGCCTTTTCTTCCACTCTCTCTCTTTTCACCATTAGTCTCGGGACTTAGCTCGGGCATGGGGATCCGTTCCTCTCTCACACACACACGTTGTAATCTCTGGATATATACTCAGATAAAACAAAGCCTCTCCGGAGCACGAGACGTAGGGTTGTTATCTCCACCGTGAGGCCCGAACTCGCTAAAACCACCGTGTCACCCATATGCATCTCGATAGATCATGCTCCGTTATCCTACCCCTCTCTTACTGTCGAAGTCGTTCCCACGACAGTTGGCGCCCACCTTGGGGCATGGCGTCTGTCGAGCCATGATGCAGATGGTTTTTTTCTTCAATCGCCGGCAATAGACTAATTTCGGCAGGAAACCCAAGCTTTCTTGAGATGATCTCCCGAGATCAAACGATCATCACTACAAATTGACATTGGAGTCCCGGCCATCACACCATCTACAGGAGGACAACTCTTCATCATACGAAAGAATCAGGGAGTTGCTCATCTCACCTTGTCTCCTTTACAATCAGCAATTGATCTAACGATTGTTTGTTCTTCTTGTATGCACACGAGCTCATACCAATTGATGGATCGGCTCCAGGACGATGAAGCGCTGTTGTCCGCCCGTCATCATCTCCGGCCTCATCTACGAACGCCGTTGCCGAGCGCTGACACCCACACAGCCGCTAACGCTTGGCCTGGTTCCTCGAGCGAGGAAGCACGACGACCGGCGGTCAACCCGGCTACTCCGTGACAAGACCCGGCTGCGCAGGCATCGAAACGCCGCTCCGGCCGGTGCACAGCTCCGGCTCCCCCAAGCACTGAAACGCGGCCACCAGTTCCCGCGTCGATATCGCCCTTGGCAGCGTCGGCCCGCGTCTCCGGCGCCTGGGCTGCGTCCAGCCGCTCGTCGGCCTCGTCGCCACCTCGCCGGTGCCTGACCAGACCGGCCGTTTTCGCCGCAAGGGAGCTCTCCTCCGGCGTCCGCACCAGGATTCACTCGGAAGGAGCTGGCCATGCCTCCACATGCGGCGCATCTGTCCGGCAGAGCGGCCACGGTCAGGCTCATCATGCTTGCCAGCGCTGCCAAGTCCGTCGACGTGATGCACCACGCAGAGTGCGCCATCGAAGACCGTGATATCTGCAAGATCAACATCCCGAGCTGCTCTCCGGCACCGGTCGACGGTCTCGTTCACGTCAAGGCGTCAAGTCCATCGCCCACCAGGTTTACTCGGAAAACAATTGCATTCGACACACTTGACTTGGCATCCGTGCGTAGCGGCTCTTCTCTCCAAACAGCTGCTCGACGGCGGCCTTCTCGACGAAGACACGAGCCCAACACGGTGCTCGCACATGACGGTTGCTCCCCTGGGCAACAGCTACCCTGCAGCAGCACCCTCGGCAGCGGATACAAACCCGATGCAACTGGAGTCAGCATGGACACTCGGATGGGACTAGCTCACTCGGACCCGACCCGATCAAGCATTCGGCCGCCCGTGCGCCATCGCTCTACTGGGCACGTCCTCAGCACTCGGCCGCCCTGCACGCGGTCACAATGCTGCTCGCGTCATCATCAACTTTCCCGACTCGGAGGCCACGCTCATCGTCACTCCGCGGGACGCCTCTACTTCACTCGGAGGCCACGCTCATCGCCACTCCGCAGGACGCCTCTACTTTACTCGGAGGCCATGCTCATCCTCACTCCACGGGACGCCTCTATTTCACTGGGCCGCTCCGCACGTCGCCACTCGGTTGGTCACCACATCACCACTCGGCCGCTCCGCGCGTCGCCACTCGGTTGGTCACCTCATCACCACTGGGCCGCTCCGCGCGTCGCCACTCGGTTGGTCACCTCATCACCACTCGGCCGCTCCGCGCGTCGCCACTCGGTTGGTCACCTCATCACCACTCGGCCGCTCCGCGCGTCGCCACTCGGTTGGTCACCTCATCACCACTCGGCCGCTCCAGCGTCGCCCTCGGTTAGTCACCTCATCACCACTCGGCCGCTCCAGCTGCCTGCGTCGCCACTCGGTTAGTCACCTCGTCACTACTCGGCCGCTCCGCGTCGCCACTCGGTTAGTCACCTCATCACCACTCGGGCGCGCCCTTGTCGCCACTCGGTTGGTCACCTCATCACCTTTGGGCGCTCCGCCCGTCGCCACTCGGTTGGTCACCTCATCACCACTCGGCCGCTCCAGCGTCGCCACTCGGTTAGTCACCTCATCACCACTCGGCCGCTCCAGCGTCGCCACTCGGTTGGTCACCTTCACCACTCGGCCGCTCCGCGCGTCGCCACTCGGTTAGTCACCTCATCACCACTCGGCCGCTCAGCTGTCGCCACTCGGTTGGTCACCTCATCACTACTCGGCCGCTCCGCGCGTCGCCACTCGGTTGGTCACCTCATCACCACTCGGACGCCCCGCGCGTCGCCACTCGGTTGGTCACCTGATCACCAATCGGCGGCCCCGCGCGTCGCTGTTGCCAAAATCCCCCAGTGGGTGACTTAGCTGCGAATCTGTTTTGCCTAAGTTCAAGAAATCCTACCGAGTGGAGAGCAAACCTCCCACTTGGGGGCTTAGCTGCAGTCCAGTACTCGCCTAAGTTTGAAAAAATCCTACCGAGTGGAGAGCAAACCTCCCACTCGGAGGCTTAGCTACAGTCCAGTACTCGCCTAAGTTTGAAAAAATCCTACCGAGTGGAGAGCAAACCTCCCACTCGGGGGCTTAGCTGCAGTCCAGTACTCGCCTAAGTTTGAAAAAAAATCCTACCGAGTGGAGAGCAAACCTCCCACTCGGAGGCTTAGCTGCAGTCCAGTACTCGCCTAAGTTTGAAAAAATCCTACCGAGTGGAGAGCAAACCTCCCACTCGGGGCTTAGCTGCAGATCGATACTCTCCTAAGTGTTTGAAATCCTACCGAGTGGAGAGCAAGCCTCCCACTCGGAGGCTTAGCTGCAGTCAAGGACTCGCCTAAGTAGCCAAAATCCGGTGAGACAAGAGCAAACCTCTAATTCAAGGAGCTGCATCACAAGTATAATGTCGCTCCATCCCTATCCATAAGGACACCGAGACGAAGGTCATTGTCACCATCGCCTCGTCACCACTCGGCCGCCCAGCGTCGCCGCTTCGGTTAGTCGCCTCATCATCACTGCCACTCATGGCGCCTTCAGACAGCTAAGTCATTTTACATTCTGTTATTTCCGAGTACCCCGTAATTCACACATCACCTTCACTCGAAGGCCGCACCACCGAGTGTACCGCTATGCTCGGCTGCTTATTTTCACATACTTGCTTAGTACTGGTTATGTGACTCCCGAGTCCAGCTTCCATTTTTTCGCATACATCATTCATGAACACCATGTGTCGTTCTTAATTTCGAGTTTGCATCGGTCCTCCGGGGCTGCAACTTAGTCGAAACACTACACTTCCATTTTATTTGAGCCAATATTCCAATGAGTTTAGTCGGATCCATCGCTTCGACAAATTCGAACTGATCCTTTGCTCTTTCAGACTCTTGCTGGTTAACCAGCAAGCCCCTTGCACTCCCAGCGGGTGTCTATGGGCATTATTCACACAAATCATTTGAGCACACACCGAATTTCCTCGAGAAATTATTTCGTTGGCTTGTGCCATTTTTTACACAAGTTACGTGATCACTCGATGGCCCTATGTGCCAACTTCATCGCTGCTCGGACTCGGTCACCGTACCAGTCCTAGTGCACCACAACACCTACCTTGTCGCTCTATTGACTTCCAACACATCCGGCCAACCCCTCTGTGGAATCCTCTTCATCGTATCAATGATCTAGACCTCGTCAGGCATGAGTCAGATAAGTCCCTTTTATAATCAAATTTCACACTTCACTCTTTTGCGAGTTTGCCTCTTTGGAGCATCACTCGGAAGATTCTCCTCATCTTTACCCGAGTCTAACTCGATGAATTGCAAATCATCCATTAAAAACTATATTTCTCATGTTCCGAAATGTCCTTTGTCAAAGCCTGTAGTATGCTCAGGGGCTACGCCGCACTCGGGGGCTGCATCTCATTTGGAATGACACTCTCCTGAGTGGTCGACTACTTCATCACCTGGCAGATCCCTTCACTTCAAGAAATGCATCCGATCCGCCACTTCGACAAGTTTAGTAATCACCCAGACGCTCTGCACGCCATCTTCATTCCTACTTAGAATCAGTTGGCCCACCGGTCTTCTCGCGCCGCAACCACGTTACACTGACCTAGTCACTACATAAGCTTCTAAAGCATTCGACTAAGTCCTCCGAGGACCATTTTTCACCGTCCGGTGACACACGACGCTTTAGCAACCAGCGCGCCGCCCTTTCGGTTGTGCACGTCTTCACCACTCGGCTGCCCCGTGCATCTTCACTTGGCTAGATATGTAGTCCTACATTCGACCACTCCGTGCATCGTCACTCGGTTGTACACTTCATCGCCCCTCTGCCGCCTCACGCGTCACCATCAGTTGGACATGTCTTTACCTCTACACCCCTAGCACGGGAACGACTAAGTTACTCATATGGTCAAACCTCATATCACACTCTATAGCAAGTTTACCTCCTTCGAGCATCACTCGGAGGCTATGCACGGCAGTTGACCATGTCACCCTCAGGGGTTACGCCCATTTGGTCAACCTGTTGATCACATCAGGAATATTCTTCTGACCATACATGCTCGGTTCGCCGAAGATCTATAAGTGAAGCACGTCCACTTGGATAAATACCCCTTTCATGCAAAAGGGTAAAAATGAAGCACCATCGCTGAATCGTACAGGCGACCTTACTCGTCGAACATCATTCGTACAACCACCTCGTTACGCATCCATCCGATTGATTCAATTCCAGACAAAGATATTTGTCGTGCCAACTGCATGGAGGTTTACCGAGAGACTTAAACCCTCTGCCAGACTCATCTAGTCCGACAGAGGCTCGGGGACTACACCCAGTGTGTGCACTCAGCGTGCCCCCACTGGAAGAGAACTCAGAAAGAAACATTTTGCTCGATGCAAACCCATCTCCAGTATTACTCGACCTCCGAGTCAGAGAAGAACAAGTTCGATCAGTACCAGCTAAGAAGAGTTTTAGTTCTCTCATACCCCGCCGACTGCCCGCGATCGGCGGCGGTCTGGACTACACCCGGTGGGTGCACTCAGCGTGCCCCCACCGGAGTAATCTCCAGGTGCGGCTGACCAGTCCGAGTGATGAACAACAACAAAAAGACAGCTCTATGACTCCGCTTGTTGTTGGTATCCACTCGGAGCAGTCAGCCCGGTCCGAGTGACGCCAAACAACAACAACAAGACAGGCTCTAAGACTCCGCCGACTACCCGCAATGACGGCGGTCTCGATTACTACTCGATGGGTGCACTCAGCGTGCCCCCATTGGAATGGTATCCACTCGGGCAGTCCGCCCAACCCGAGTGACGGCCAAACAACAAAAAGACACGTTCCAGCGTGAAGAAATTCCGAGTAATCGTTACTCGATGCAGGCCCAACTCCAAATCACTCCAAAAAATTCTAATAAGGCGAGTTTAACGCTCCTCCGTGGACCTGTTTTGAGCCTTCTTCTAGGACTCAAAGTGTGAAACTCACAAGTGTGGATCTGAAACCGACTCGTATTGACGTTCCTCCGGGATAAGAATGGCATCTCTCTAAAAGAGTAGTCCATGTGTCAATCTGGTTGCACGGATTTAATGACACGCCCATACTCAGATCACGAGTTAAACCTCTCCCGAGAGATGAACGAATGTCACCAAGTTGCTCCTCACAGACACTTACCTCGATTAGTCGGGAAGCATGGTGCCGGAATCCATTGAGATTTTGTTCAAACCTTGGTTGTCTCAAAGCGCGGCGACATGTACCGAGTATTTCTGTAATCACTCTGACCAAACTATGTCTTACACCAACTCGTTCTGCAAAATCGCAATCGATTCGGGGGCTAATGTTGGGGATATACATAACAGGTAGGCCCACGAAGGGTCGAAATATCATGAAGCATGGGGTCCACACAACATGTGGGTCCGAGTCAATTTCATCTGACATACTATCCACTCGACCAAGCAACATACCATCCACTCTGGATGATGGTTCACCACTCGACCGTCGACTCACTCGGATATCTAAGACCAAAGCAGCAGCAAGGCAATCGGCATCTTTCTAATAGTGAGGGGTTAATAGCGGGCTGGCATTATGGCATTCATACCCCACTTTGTAACATAGGAGGTGAGGGGTGGCGCACTCTATATAAGCCACCCCCCACCACTAGACTAGGGGGGCCTTTTCTTCCACCTCTCTCTCTTTTCACCATTAGTCTCAGGACTTAGCTCAGGCATGGGGATCCGTTCCTCTCTCTCACACACACATTGTAATCTCCGGATATATACTCAGATAAAACAAAGCCTCTCCGGAGCATGAGACGTAGGGTTGTTATCTCCACCGTGAGGCCCGACTCGCTAAAACCACCGTGTCACCCATATGCATCTCGATAGATCATGCTCCGTTATCCTACCCCTCTCTTACTGTCGGAGTCGTTCCCACGACACCGCCAACTCAAGATCGTGAGTGGGGTAGTTCTTTTCGTTGGGTTTAACTGGCGAGAGGTATAGGCCACAACTTTCTTCTCTTGCATTAACACAGCACCGAGACCTTGAAGAGAAGCATCACAGAAAACTTCGAATGGCTTGCATTCATCAGGAGGAGTTAAAACAGGAGCTGTGACTAGCTTCTCTTTGAGAGTGTTGAAAGCAACATCACACTCAGGCGTCCAGACATACTTGACATGCTTCTGGAGGAGGTTGGAAAGAGGTTTTGCAATCTTAGAGAAGTTCTCAACGAATCTTCGGCAATAGCTTGCAAGACCAAGAAAACTGCGGAGCTGCTTGACATTCTGAGGAGGTTCCCAATTCACAATTGAAGACACCTTCTCGGGATTAACAGCGATGCCCTTGGCGGAGATGATGTGACCAAGATAAAGAACTTCATCAAGCCAGAACTCACATTTTGAAAACTTCGCATAGAATTGATGCTCTCTGAGCTTGTCGAGTACTAATCGCAAATGTTTGGCATGATCCTGCTTGTTCTTGGAGAAGACCAAAATATCATCGAGATACACCAAGACGAAATCATTGGTGTAGGGGTTGAAGATAAACTTCATCATTCGAGAGAATGTTGGAGGAGCATTGACAAGGCTGAAAGACATGACAGTATATTCATAAGAACCATAGCTTGTTCTGAAAGCTGTCTTGGGAATATCTTGTTCACGAATGCGAATCTGATGATAACCCATACGAAGGTCAAGCTTGGAGAAAACTTTAGCACCTTTGAGTTGCTCGAATAGCTCATTGATATTGGAAAGTGGATACTTGTTCTTGATTGTCTTCTTATTCAATGGACGGTAATCAACGCAAAGTCGGTCCGTGCCATCCTTCTTCTGGACAAAAAGAACTCCACATCCCCATGGAGATGAACTCGGTCTGATCAAACCCAGACGCTCTTGTTCATCGAGCTGTTTCTTCAATTCCTTCAGTTCTTCAGGTCCAAGCTTGTAAGGACGCTTGCAAACGGGTTCAGTGCCGGGCTCAAGATCGATAACGAACTCGACTGGCCGATGAGGAGGCATACCCGGAAGCTCTTCTGGAAAGACATCTTGGTACTCACAAATGACTGGAATTTGAGAGATTGTGTGTAGCTCGCCCTTCTCATTTAGAGAAAACAACTGAATGGTTTCATCACGAGCGGCATAGATGATAACATCCTCAGAAGAGTGTGTCAATTGAATTTGCCTGGCAGCACAATCAAGTTGAGCTTTGTGCTTAGAAAGCCAGTCCATCCCGAGAATTAGATCGATGTCCGAGTCACCAAGGACAATTGGAGAAGACAGAAATCTATAGTCGCCCATCTTGATACCGACATTCGGAACCATCAAACGAGAACTCATGTGCTTGCCCGGGGAAACAATTGCTAGAGTTCTATCCAAATATTCCGAAGTGAAATCATGCTTGGTAAAGAACGGTGTTGACATGAAACAATGCGATGCACCGGTATCAAATAAAACTTTTGCAGGAATATCATTAACTGAGAGATTACCCATTATCACATCAGTAGATTCCTCTGCTTGCGCTGCATTCATCATGTTCACCTTTGCAGACTTGGGATTATGCTTGACCTTTGCATTGCTTGAAGACCTCACGGGAGGAGGAGGAGGAAGGCGCCTTTGGTTGAAGCATTTGTTAGATAGTGACCTTTCTGCTGGCACTTGTTGCAAGTCTCCTCCGAGAGCGGACGGTGATAAGGAGCATTTGACCTTGGAGCTTGAGGCTGAGACTTGTTCTAATAGCTTTGGGTTGGGTGGGTGGGAAGATCCACGACCACCGAGTTCTTGTTGGTAAGGCCGATTAAACGGAGGAGGAGGAAGGTAGAACTTTGCTGCTTAGCTGCCACTTGAGAGGAATAAGAAGACTGAATCTGCATCCTGATTCTCTTCTTAGAAGCCTCACACTTGAGCTGAGCACCTTCTTGCTTGAGGGCCATATTGTAGAATTGATCAAAGCGAGTAGGCTCAACAAGAACGAGAGCTAACTGCAGATCCTCTCTAAGGCCACCTCTGAATTGATAGATCATACTCTTTTCATCGAGGAACGTCTTGTTTAGCGAAGCGAGCAAGTTCTCAAACTGCTTGTTGTATTAGTACATCGACATGTTGCCTTGCTTGAGATTGCGGAACTCCTCACGCTTGCTCTCAACAACACTTGGTAGGAATGTGGTGAGCTTTAAAGTCCGGCTGTAAATCAGTCCAAGTAATCACTCGACCTCCTCTGGAATCCTTGTATTGTGGAACCAATCAGCTGCTTGATCCTTGAGCTGAAAAGAAGCGAACTTGACATAGTCCTCACGCCTGACATTGCTGCATTCGAAATGCTTGTTGATATCCACGAGCCAATCGTCGGCGTCTGTGGCCTCGACATAGTAGCTGAAAGACTTTGGCTGATTTGCAAGGAACTAGTTGAGGGTAGGAAACTGAGGCTGATGGTTGAACTGCCCTTGACCTTGATTCCCTTGGTTGCCTTGGCCTTGGTTACGCTCTTGCATCAGCTGAATCAACAACTGAGCGTTGGCGTTAGTGGTTGCCATCAAAGTTTGCCATGCCTCCGGAGGCGGAGGTGGAGGTGGAGGGTTTGCTTGACTCCCATCACTGCGTTCCGGATTCTGACGCGTTGGCGGATCCATCCTGAAGAGGGTGACATCCGTTAGCATCTTGATAGACAGATAGACAAGTTGAATCAATGGATAGAAATTGCAACATATAGTCTTCACAATAAACATTCGAACAGGGATGAACGAATGAATTCCAAAGTAAACATCATGTCCCTTAAGGTGAGAAGCCACTTGATAAGAGATTGATGAAAGAAAATAAAAACAAGGTATGAATGGAACAAATAAGTGGTAAGGATTACCCAATCACAAACCAAATATCTGCGGGAAGAAGTGCTAGAGCTACTTGAATCCCACCTATAAACTCCCGAAACTTTCCGGTTATGCAATCAGGTGTTGGGGATACAGGGGAAGCAATATATCTCACCCAAACTAACAATCCCTACATCTAGCTGTATCCATCCGTCAACACATAACCAAGAAATCTTCGGAAATCGTGTACCTCAACCTTCGAAAAGCATCCGTTATACGAGTTATGGCAATACTCTAGAACTCCCCAGTACTGGGTGACGTCGAGGTTATCTCACCAACAACTGCATAAAAGAGATTTTCGATGTCGGCAAAACTCAGGTATTCCAGAACTGCAACGATAAAATTGTGACGACAACACCTCGGAGCTCAACTCCCCGGGACACTGCCACAACCCCCAAATGTCAGGAGGCACCAAGAACAATGTTCTCGTCACAAAACCATCGGAATGATTCCAAGATACCGGCGTGATCCTAAAAAATTTTTTAGTGAAATTTGAGGAGAGGAAAGTCAAAACTTCTACGTCAGGAGACCTCACTAGAGCGACGAAGGGACTGAGGAGTAAAAAGAATCCTACTCTCCGATATATATAATCCTAAGACTCAAAACATTTTTTTCTAGACTCAACAACGCCAAACAAACAATCAGCGAGGGGGCTCCTAAGTCGGGATGGCTCTAATTACCAACTTGTAACGCCCTCGATGCGGCTATATCTCCCACGTGTCGAAGCACGACTTAGAGGCATAACCGCATTGAAAGCAATGTCGCAAGTGAGGTAATCTTCACACAACCCATGTGATACATAAGGGAAAGAGATACATAGTTGGCTTACAGTCGCCACTTCACACAATACATAAATAAACATCCATCATTCAAGGTTACACTCAAGATCCGACTACGGAACCAAAATAAAAGAAGACTACCCCAAATGCTACACAGATCCCCGATCGTCCCAACTGGGCTCCACTATTGATCGTCTGGAAACGAAACATAGTAACGACCACGGTCCTCGTCAAACTCCCACTTCAGCTCAGTTGCGCCATCTGCGCTGGTATCCTCGGCACCTGCATCTGTTTTGGTAGAATCTGTGAGTCACGGGGACTCACCAATCTCACACCCGCGAGATCAAGACTATTTAAGCTTAAGGGAAGGGTGGTGTAATGAGGTGGAGCTGCAGCAAGCGACTAGCATATATGGTGGCTAACATACGCAAGAGAGAGCGAGAAGAGAAGCAAGGCACGGTCGTGAAGCTAGTAGCGATCAAGAAGTGATCCTGAAACTACTTACGTCAAACATAACTCCAACACCGTGTTCACTTCCCGGACTCCGCCGAGAAGAGACCATCACGGCGACATACGCGGTTGATGTATTTTAATTAAGGTCAACTTCGGGTTTTCTACAACCGGACATTAACAAATTCCCATCTGCCTCATAACCGCGGGCACGGCTTTCAAAAGATAATACCCTGCAGGGGTGTCCCAACTTAGCCCATCATAAGCTCTCACGGTCAACGAAGGATAATCCTTCTCCCGGGAAGACCCGATCTGTCTCGGAATCCCGGTTTGCATGACATTTCGACAATGGTAAAACTAGACCAGCAAAGCCGCCCGATGTGCCGACAAATCCCGATAGGAGCTGCACATATCTCGTTCTCAGGGCACAACGGATAGGTCAGCCTAAGAGTAAAACCAGCCCTCGAGTTGCCTCGTGGTGGCCCCGCAGTCTGCCCGGTTCGGACCAACACTCGAAGGAGCACTGGCCCGGGGGGGCTAAAATAAAGATGATCCTCGGGCTCGCGAAAACCCAAGGGGAAAAGGGGTATAGGTGGCAAATGGTAAAACCAAGGTTTAGCCTTGCTGGAAGAGTTTTATTCAAATTGAACTGTCAAGGGGGTCCCATAAATCACCCAACCGCGTAAGGAACGCAAAATCAAGGAACATAACACCGGCATGACGAAAACTAGGGCGGCAAGAGTGGAACAAGACACCAGGCATAAGGCCGAGCCTTCCACCCTTTACCAAGTATATAAGGTGCATTAATTAAACAAGAGATATTGTGATATCCCAAAGTATCCATGTTCCAACAAGGAACAAACTTCATCTTCACATGCATCTAGCAACGCTAAAAGGGGGGCTGAGCAAAAGCGGTGACATAGCCAAACAACGGTTTGCATAGGACATGATGGTTAGAGGTTTGACATGGCAATATGGGTGGCATGATATAGCAAGTGGTAGGTAACGTAGCATAGGCATAGCAAAAGAGCGAGCATCTAGCAAGCAAAGATAGAAGTGATTTCGAGGGTATGGTCATCTTGCCTGCAAGGTTCTCAGAGTTGTCGAAGGCTTGATCCTCGTAGGCGTTCTCAACAGGTTCCTCATTCACGTACTCGTCTCCCGGCTCTACCCAAAGCAAGAACACAAGCAATGGAACCACAATCAAACATGGAGAAATGCACAAGCAATATGATGCAATACATGACATGCTATGCGAGATGTGATATGCAATGCATATGTGTGCTCCGGAAGGAAAATGATGAACAAGGCATCAAATTGGCAAACCAAGTATGCCGCTGGAAAGATGAGATGATTTCGGTTGAAATCGATATGAAGATCACCGGAAACGGATGCACGGTTTGCAAATGGCAAGCAAAACAATAATGGCACAAATCATGATTAACAAAGACGATGCTACTTAGCATGCAACAAGAAACTATGCTACAGCACCCCAACATACAAACAAAGCATATGGCAGTGATCTACAGGAGATGCTTAACAAAATAGGAACACTGAGCTACAGCTAAATCACATCATAGCAGGTTCAAACAAGCATGGTGATAGTGCAAAAAATATCAGGTTCACAGACTTGGTGAAAAAAACGAGTATGCCAGAAATTAACATCAGGAAGGCATGTTTAGAGCAAGCAAACAACCTGCTACAGGAACATATAATAGCAAAACAAGGCATGACATGATTCTACTCAAAGCATAGATCAAAAGTCCCTTACTGACCATAAGTCAGAAAGGACCATAAGAAATGATGGCACCCATGTAAACATAGCAAGTTTTATTACAGATCTCAGACTTTGCAGAAAAACCGGACATGGCAAAAACAGATAACAAGTAGGCATGTTCGTGAGCTCGATGCACTCACTACAGAGCATTTCATGATAAACTAAGCATACATCCATCAATAAGACATGGCATATAAGTTATACATGGCAAGAACAACATCATAGCATACACGGATCAACTACAACAACCTTGTAAAAATGGAATATCATGTAAACAGTCTGCCAGGAAACATTTTGTAGCAAAAGTAGAGCACGAAAATGACATGCTAGACTACTCCATAATTGCCAACAAAGGCATGGATGGATATAGCACATCCATGTGTTCAAAACACCCTTACTGATCATGCTCAAAATGGGCATAGATCTCTCTATAACAACATGAACACATGGCATAAAAATAACAGCAGGACATGACTTAGTGAAAATACTAAGTCTCTGAAATCAGCAACATTATGATCCCTAGTTTGCATGCTTGTGCTAGTCACCATAGAGATCAAAAAAATACATGGCATACACCCCTGTAAAGATGGCATGGCATAGATCAAAACATATGTAGGGCTCAAGTTCATAAGATGCACACATCAATCATGGCAAAAATGACAAAAGTGCATGTTCTGTTAAGAAACAGAAACTAACATTATATAGCCCTCTTCCAACAACATTTTGGGCATCAAGATGAGCTCAAATGAAATTGATGCAATGAGATGAAATGATGTACCCATTGAGGCTAACAATTTGGTATGCTACACGCCCAAAACGGAGCCACGGGTGCAAAGTTGTGGTGCGATGAACATGCAACAAAATTATGACAGGAAAGGACTTGGACGATTTCGGGAAGAAGAAAGTCAACCAAGGCTTCTCCGATCGGATCAGAGTGCGCGGAAGCCGAGGCATCGCCGGAGGCTCAGGGACGCGGCTGCCGGAGTCGGGGAGGACGGAGACGAGGCCGGGCGTGGCGGAGCCGGATCTCGGGCGGCGGCGGCGCTGGCGACGCCGACGGCGTGATCGCCGGAGTTTTGGGCGGCGGGCGGCGGACGAGGCGGGCGGGCGGCGGAGGCGGCTGGCGGCGGGCGCGGCCGAGGACGAGGCGGCGGAGGCCGGGCGACGGCGGCGGAGGCCGGCTTGGTTGGCGCGCGGCGAAGCGGGCGGCGGCGCGCTGGGCGGGCGGGCTTCCCTGCTGGCCAGGCGGGCTGCGCGGGAGGCGGCGGCGATGTGGGCGTGGCTGCAAGACGTGGCAGCGCGCGTTGGTCCAGGCGGCGGGCGGACGCGTTCGCCCGCGGACGCGTCCGGCGGCGGCGAGAGGAGCGGGGCTAGGGTTAGGGTAGGAAAAGATCCGGGATTTCGAGGGAGGGGATGTTTTTATAGGTAGAGGGAGCTAGGAGGCTCCAAATGGAGTGAGGTTTTCGCCCATCCGATCGTGATCCGACGACGGAGAGCATGGAAGTGACTTAGATGGGTTATTGGGCTGTTTTGGAGGGGTGTTGGGCTGCAACCCAAAAGAGGCCTCTGCGGTTACCCGGTTAACCGTTGGAGTATCAAACGAGCTCCAAATGACTCGAAACTTGACAGGTGGTCTACCGGTGGTGTACCAAGGCCACTTAGCAAGCCTCGTCCCATTCCGAGAATGTTTAACACCCTCTCACGACAAAGATACAAGAGGGGTGAGCCGGTGCATGTGGGAGCGTCGGAATGCAAAACGGACAACGGGGAAAATGCTCGGATGCATGAGACGAACACGTATGCAAATGAGATGCACATGATGACATGATATGAGATGCATGACATGAACAAAATGCAAAACAAAAGACAAAACCCAACCACGGAGAGAATATCATAGCACGTAGCCGAAAATGGCAAGAGTTGGAGTTACAAATATGGAAAGTTACATCCGGGGTGTTACAGAATGGGTGTTTCTTGGGAAGGAGTTTCTCTCAAAAGAAGTGAGTGGGAGGAAAGTAGAACTCGATGAGGTTGTTGTACCTTATCTCGAATAGGAAAGTAGTAAATCAGAGAAAACTGTTCCCGTGATGCCTACACCAACTAGAGAAGAAGCTAATGATGATGATCATGAAACTTCAGATCAAGTTACTACTAATCCTCGTAGGTCGAACAGAACACGTACGACACCAGAGTGGTACGGTAATCTTGTCCTGGAAGTCATGTTGTTAGACAACGTCGAACCTACAAACTATGAAGAAGCTATGATGAAGCCCAGATTCCGACAAATGGCTTGAGGCCATGAAATCTAAGATAGGATCCATGTATGAGAACAAAGTATGGACTTTGGTGGACTTGCCCGATGATTGGCAAGCCATTCAGAATAAATGGATCTTCAAGAAAAAGACGAACACTGATGGTAATATCATTGCCTACAAAGCTTGACTTGTCGCAAAAGGTTTTCGACAAGTTCAAGGGGTTGACTAAGATGAGAGTTTCTCACCCATAGCGATGCTTGTCTGTCTAAATCATGTTAGCAATTGCCGCATTTTATGATTATGAAATCTAGCAAATGGACATCAAAACTGCATTCCTTAACGGGTTTCTTAAAGAAGAGTTGTATATGATGCAACTAGAGGTTTTGTCGATCCTAAAGGTGCTAACAAAGTGTGCAAGCTCCAATGATCCATTTATGGACTGGTGCAAGCATCTCGAAGTTGGAATATACTCTTTGATGATGTGATCAAAGCATATGATTTTATACAGACTTACGAAGAAGCCTGTATTTACAAGAAAGTGAGTGGGAGCTCTGTAGCATTTCTGGTTTTATATGTGGATGACATATTACTGATTGGAAATGATATTGAATTTCTGGATAGCATAAAAGGATACTTGAATAAGAATTTTTCAATGAAAGACCTCGGTAAAGCTGCTTATATATTGAACATCAAGATCTATAGGGATAGATCGAGACGCGACTTTCACAAAGCACATACCTTGAAAAAGTTTTGAAGAAGTTCAAAACGGATCGGCCAAAGAAAGGATTCTTGCCTGTATTGCAAGATGTGACGTTGAGTAAGACTCAAAGTCTGACTACGGCAGAAGATAGAGAGAGAATGAAACTCATTCCTGCTACGTCTTCAGCTTGCGTTTGTTTTCCTCGAAGAGGAGAGGGTGATGCAGCAAAGTGTAGCGTAAGTATTTCCCTCAGTTTTGAGAACCAAGGTATCAATCCAGTAGGAGGCTCCTCAAAATTCCCTCGCACCTACACAAACAAACTGAGAACTCGCAACCAACGCAATAAAGGGGTTGTCAATCCCTCCACGGCCACTTGCGGAAGTGAGATCTAATAAAGATAGTATGATAAGATAAATATATTTTTGGTATTTTGTAATATAGATGCAAAAATAAAGATGCAAATAAAAGTAGATTGAAAGCAAATATGATAAGAGATAGACCCCGGGGAAATAGGTTTCACTAGAGGCTTCTCTCAAGATAGTATAAGTAATACGGTGGGTGAACAAATTACTGTCGAGCAATTGATAGAAAAGCGCATAGTTATGAGATTATCTAGGCATGATCATGTATATAGGCATCACGTCCATAACAAGTAGACCGACTCCTGCCTACATCTACTACTATTACTCCACACATCGACCGACTCCTGCATGCATCTAGAGATTAAGTTCATAAGAACAGAGTAACGCATTAAGCAAGATGACATGATGTAGAGGGATAAACACATGCAATATGATATAAACCCCATCTTGTTATCCTTGATGGCAACAATACAATACGTGTCTTGCAACTCTTTCTGTCACTGGGTAAGAACACCGCAAGATTGAACCCGAAGCTAAGCACTTCTCCCATGGCAAGAAAGACCAATCTAGTAGGCCAAACCAAACTGATAATTCGAAGAGACTTGCAAAGATAACTCAATCATACATAAAAGAATTCATAGAAGATTCAAATATTATTCATAGATAAACTTGATCATAAACCCACAATTCATCGGATCTCGACAAACACACCGCAAAAAGAGTTTACATCGAATAGATCTCCACAAGAGAGGGGGAGAACATTGTATTGAGATCCAAAAGGAGAGAAGAAGCCATCTAGCTAATAACTATGGACCCGTAGGTCTGTGGTAAACTACTCACAACTCATCGGAGGGGCAAGGATGTTGATGTAGAGGCCCTCCGTGGTTGATTCCCCCTCCGACAGAGTGCCGACGAAGGCTCCAAGATGGGATCTCGCGGATACAGAAGGTTACGGCGGTGGAAATTGTGTTTCGTGGTGCTCCTGGATGTTTTCGGGGTATGTAGGTATATATAGGAGGAAGAAGTACGTCGGTGGCTGCCCGAGGGGCCCACGAGACAGGGGGCGCGCCCTATAGGGGGGGCGCGACCCCCTATCTCGTGGGGCCCTCGGGAGCTTCTTGACTTGCACTCCAAGCTCTCCGGATCATGTTCGTTCCAAAAATCACGCTCCCGAAGGTTTCAGTCCGTTTGGACTCCGTTTGATATTCCTTTTCTTCGAAATATGAAATAGGCAAAAAAAAAAATAAAATTTGGGCCTTGGTTAGTAGGTTAGTCCCAAAAATGATATAAATGTGTAAAATAAAGCCCATAAACATCCAAAAGGGGTAATATAATAGCATGGAACAATCAAAAATTATAGATACGTTGGAGACGTATCAATTCCCTATGCCTAAGACATATGTTCTATAAAGTAAGCAATGTTGTGTACCAGACCTATTGTGTGCCTTATCATGAGTCTGGCAAGTGGGTACAATAGTGATCCAGGAGTGGAACACTGGACAACGGTAAAAATTATCCTTAGGTACCTGAGAGGACTAAGAAAATATTTCTCGGTTATGGAAGTGATAAAGAGTTCGTCGTAAAGGGTTACGTTGATGCAAGCTTTGACACCAATTCGGATGACTCTGATTCTCAACCTGGATACGTATTGAACATGGGAGCAATTAGCTAGAGTAGCTCCATGCAGAGCATTATAGACATAGAAATTTGCAAAAATACATACAGATCTGAATATAGCAGGCCCGTTGACTAAACCTCTCTCCCAAGCAAAACATGACCACACCTTGGGTCTTAGTCACATGGCGATGTGAACTAGATTATTGACTCTAGTGAACTCTTTGGGTGTTAATCACATGGTGATGTGAATTAGATTATCGACAGTGCAAGTGGGAGACTGATGGAAATATGGAAATAATAAAATAGTTATTAATATATTTTCTTAATCATGATAAAGGTTTATTATTCATGCTATAATTGTATTGATCGGAAACTTAAATACATGTGTGGGTACATAAACAAATACTGTGTCCCTAGTGAGCCTCTATTAGACTAGTTCATTGATCAAAAGATGGTTAAGGTTTCCTAACCATAGACATGTGTTGTCACTTGATAACGGGATCACATCATTAGGAGAATGATGTGATGGACAAGACCCATCTGTTAGCTTAGCATATGATCGTTCAGTTTATTGCTACTACTTTCTTAATGTCAAATACATGTTCCTTCTACCATGATATCATGCAACTCCCGGATACTAGAGGAATACCTTGTGTGCTATCAAACATCACTTCATAACTGGGTGATCATAAAGGTGCTCTACAGGTATCTCTGAAGGTGCCTGTTGAGTTGGCGTGAATCAAGATTGGGATTTGTCACTCCTTATGACGGAGAGGTATCTCTGGGCCTTCTCGATAATACAACATCACGAGAAGCTTGCAAGTAAAGTGACTAAGGAGTTAGTTACAAGATGATGTATAATGGAACGAGTAAAGCGACTTGCCGGTAACGAGATTGAACTAAGTATAGAGATAGCGACGATCGAATCTCGGGCAAGTAACATACCAACGGACAAAGGGAACTACGTATGTTGCCATAAAGGTTCGACCGATAAAGATCTTCGTGGAATATCTAGGAACCAATATGGGCATCCAGGTCCCGCTATTGGTTATTGACCGGAGAAGTGTCTCGGTCATGTCTACATCATTCTCGAACCCGTATGGTCCGCAGGCTTAACATTAGTTGACGATATAGTATTATATGAGTTATGTATGTTGGTGACCGAATGTTGTTCGCAGTCCTGGATGAGATCACGGATATGACGAGGAGCTCCGAAATGGCCCGGAGGTAAAGATTGATATATGAGATAATAGTGTTTGGTCTCGAAAAGGGGTTTCGTATGTTTCCCGAAATGTTCTGGTACGAGAACACTTTATTTGGGCCAAGGGGTAAAGCCCACGGGGCTTTAGGAAGCTGCAAAAGGAAGTTTTGCGGAGGCCAGGGGCCAGACGCAAGGGACCCTGGCGTCTAGGGCCAGACGCCGTGGACCCTGGCGTCTGGTCCTGGAGTCCGAGAAGGACACTTGCCTTGCGGGCTAAACCGACTTTGAGGAGGCTCTTTCTCCAAGAAATGAACCCAGGGCTCAACATATAAATAGAGGGGTAGGGCTAGCACCCGGAACACATCAAGATTCACCAAGCCGTGTGCCGGCAACCCCGCCCCCTCTAGTTTATCCTCCGTCATAGTTTTCGTTGTGCTTGGCGAAGCCCTGAGGAGATTGTTCTCCATCACCACCATCACCACATAGTCTTGCTGCCGGAACTCATCTATTATTTCACCTCTCTTGCTGGATCGAGAAGGCGACGATGTCATCGAGCTAAACGTATGCTGAACACGGAGGTGCCGTATGTTCGGTACATGATCGGGGCGGATCATGAAGGTGTGCGACTACATCAACCGCGTTGATAAAGACTTCCAGTTAGCGATCTACAAGGGTGTGTAGATGATCTCCCTCTCTCATAGCTATGCATAGATTTTTTTTGTTTTCCATGCAACGTTCCCCAACATATAGGACACGCGATAAGAGAGTAAGTGAAGGAGATAAATGAGTGTCATTAAAATATACTACACATATGTATGTACAAGGAGATGTAGATCTAGACGTCTATGATCATCAAAATAGAAAACGTGCAACACAAAAATCATGATGAATCTGGTGGTGAAAGAAATTTCAAACGATCGACCGGATGTGAAGATTTTGCCGAAATTCATCCAAAATCTTTAAACATTAGCACGAAATTATATATTTAATTGGGAACCAATTGTATGAATGAAACACATTGATGCTTGTAAGCGCCAATGTGTAGATTAGAAGAGAAGAAGATTAAGGCCCTGTTTGTTTGGGATTTTACTTCTAATTTTGTAGCTTTTTCACTTTGACCAAAAAATCATAAAAACTCCAAAATAGGTGCTTTTGGACTTTTATGGCTTTTAATGAATCAATATACCAATATTTGCCTCCTCGGATAGTGGCGGATACAAGATTTGAAGTTACCGGGCAAATTTTTAGAGCAAATGAAAATCAACGCCACAACATGTGATTAAATAAGAGATTCAACAAAATTAATTGGCCAAGTAGTATGCAATCAGGCAAAATGATAACAAAAAAACCTAATCATTCAAAGTAGACTCATTCTTAAAAACTAGGCAAAAAGTATATAACTGAACTAGGCCAATGTTACAAGAAAATAAAGAATGATATAATGGAACGGAGAAAAACAGACTCAGCGAAACACAAGATTACATGGAGAACAGAAAAACATAATGCTTGCAATTTTAAGCCGGGCACAAGGAAGTCCTGTACCACCTGCTATGCGCTCGGAGAAGATACAGCGTGCATCCCTCGCTCCCTAGTGCGTCTTTTTGGAGTGACCCATGTGGGGCACATTCTATTTCTAAAATTTCATTTTATTAATTTAAATTAAAAATCCAATTTTTTTCTGTTTTTACTATTTTAAATAATTTGGTATTTCAAAACGTTCAATTTTTAAAATAATTGTGCATTTTAAAAAATATTCAAAATTCATAAAATGTTTGTGATTTCAAAAAAAATGTTCGTGTTCATTGTTTTGAAAACAAGTTCATGGATTTAAAAATACCATGTGATTATGCAAAAATAAAATGTTCGCGTATCCAAAAAAGATTCACGATTTCAATAAAATGTTCGTGTATTCAAAAAAATTATGAAATTGAAATAAAGTTCACAAATTCAAAAAAAAATCCAAGAACTTCTTAGTGTTCAGAAATTCAAAAAATGTTCATGAATTACAAAAAATTCATCGATTCAGAAAATGTTCGTTAAAACAAATAAATGTTCATCAATTACAAACTTTCTTCCCCAATTTTCCAAAAATGTTCGTCTATTCAAAAAATGTTCGGCCATGCAAAACAAATGTCCGCGGCTTTAACAGAAATGTGTACGAATTTGTAAAAAGTGTTCATAATTTTAAAAATTATTCATGAATTTTTGAAAAATACTTATTGAATTTAGAAAATGTTCATGATTTGAAATATGTTCATGATTTCAGGAAATGTTCATGATTTAAATGCTTATGATTTGAGAAAATATGTTCAAAATTTTGAAAGATGGTCACAAAAAGTTGAAGAAAAGGAAAAAAGGATGAAAAAGTTAAAAAAAAAAAAGGAGAAAAGAATAAAAAATAATGTAAAATAAAAAACTAAAAGGAAAAGTAAAGAAAAAAATGGAAGAAAAATAAAGATAAAACGAAAAAAACGTGCAGGGAAGGTTTTAGAGCCTTCCCAAAACAGGTGGGGATGGAATAAAAAATGGGCCGGCCCAAAAGAGAATCGGACGTTGTAAGGGGGGTACGCGCTAGGTCGCTAACGCACCAAATAGGAGACGCCCGGGGCACGTTATTACGGCGATGATGTCTCATGTGCTGACGACGCCCTGGGAAGGAACGGGGATTTCCAAGGAGCCATGCCCAGAGGTGTTTTAAAGTTTGTATAGTCCAAGATGTTTATGTAACACGGGCTACCAACAGTCCAAAACTGCACCGCACGGGCCTGAGTGGACCTAATACGAGTAACTAGACGCAACCTGGATGCACGGGCCGTTCCTGGCTGAAACATTTGCGGACACAAGGGGCATGTTTCGTTGCGAGCATATTTTTTGGGCACTTTGAATACTTGTCCCAGTTAGGCCCTGCTTACGAAAAGCAAGCAAAACACATCATATGTACATCGTTTGGTTGTCTGCATGTAGGCTGACTACATTAGTGAAACAATTTTTGCCTGGCATTTGGTTGTTTGCATTGGCTAAGTTGATGCATGTGCCCGGTATTTGGTTGCACAGAGGTAACATGATTAAGAGTTAAAGTAGAATTCCTTGACAGTGTGCTCGTGATGATGGGGTCAGTGTAGGCCGCGGGCGAGGAGGCCGAGAGAAACGACGCCGCCGGTGGCGCCGGGCACGACATGTCGTCCATCCGGCAAGGTTGACGATGATCAGTGAGAACACAAAGAAGCCACTTTGAATTTTGTCTAAATCATAAATCATCACATGACCACCTTAGTACAATAGGAAGACACGCATATACTCGTCTATGATTGTTAAAACAGAAAATGTACAACATGAAAGTGGTGTGAAACATTGAGATGAAGCTACTGGTAAATGGAATTTCAAACAATCGACAGCACGCGATGAATTTGATGAAATTCGACCAAAATATCTTCAAACATGAACACGAAATTAAGCATTTACGGTCAACGAAACTAGAAACCATTGTCTGAATGGAACAACGACATCGATGTGCATCTTTTTCGTGTAGATCCTATCTCGAATCGGAGCACCGTTACATATATTACAAGGGACTGAAAGAGATTAGGAAGTCTCGTTAAAACACACCGCACATATGATTCATTCAGTATACCAGAAAGATTTAAATCTCAAAACAGAGAAAGTACAACACGAAAGTCGTGTGAAACATCGAGATGAAGTACAACACGAAAGTCGTGTGAAACATCGAGATGAAGCTACTCGTCAAAGAAATTTTGAAACGGTCACAATGTGCGACGAATTTGACGGAATTCGTCAAAAATATCTCCAAATATGAACACAAAATTGAGCATTTACAATCGACGAAACAACGAACTGATCATCTGAATGGAACCACAACATCAATGTGCATCACTGCGCAAAAAAAACATCAATGTGCATCTTTTTTAGACCTTATCTCGAAGCGAAGCACCGTTATGCAGATTAGAATGTGAAAGGGATTAAGAAAATATTAAAGTATAACACGCTGAAAACTCATCTACATGTGCACCCAGCATGCACGAGCTTACACGTAGTGCAGCAAGAGAGCCATCCAACTCTTTTGCATTGCTCGAGTCTGACTCACTGGAAACGGCCAATTCTATCGTTCCCTGATTGCAGGACGAGGGATGCTTTAAGTTTCATGCAGCCCAAAAATCTGATGCAGTCAGTCAACCAAACATGTCATTACGTTCTGCGCGTGGTGCCAAAGGCGGTCTTTTCAGAGAAGTGTTTACCTGCGACAGATACGACACATATTGACGGGTCCCCCACACTGGAGGTTGGGACATCCACTGTTCTAGCTCCGAGCCAGGCGGTCCCTGTTGCGGTGGTGGAGGGGGACGGGAGTCGATGGCACGAGGCCCCTCTCGCATGAACTCTACCACTGAGTCCTGCGGTGAACACTCATGCACCCTCTACATCGACATTTGCTGAGGAGAGATCGACTGTTCACATCGACGAACGGGCAAACGTGTCGGTGGGTGGACACTCCCCGATGGTCCGACCCTCTTATCCCACGACGGAGGTTGTGGGACCAGTCGGACATGCAGCAGGTGCCACGGTCTAGGCTGGGAGGACGACTGAGGAGGTGATTGCCTTTGGTGGGATCCTGGACCCGTTGTCCGACGATAGACGTGTTAGCCACCGGGTCCAGACCCAACCAGATGTCGATGACTTGCTGCTGGGGCGAGGTATGCGGGTCGCTAAGCTTCGTGATATCGAAGCAACTACATGTATGTCAGTTAATACAACTTGTTCCTTATTACATTTTTTAGAAAATGGTATTATTCATAATGGGGGCAACTTAGGGATATCTCTAGGTTCTAACCGGAAGGAAGTAGCAAAATCAGTTAATGACATGTTAGATCTAGAAGCTGAGAGGACATTGGAAATGATCCGAAATATTGCGGCCGTAAGGCCTATGCATGATGATGAGATTAATAATTTGGGGATCACAACACTTGAGGGTTTTTGTGAGGATCTCATACCCTCTCCGGAGGGCGATGCTGAGGTAGAAGAAACTGAGTTGGAGGGGTATGTGGCTCCTCTGTCGTCTGAACACACGAGACTGACTGCTCCTGGTCAAGTTGACGCGACGGAGGTGCACGATAAAATGAAATGATCCTGGAAGAGGAAGGTTTACCCTGTATCGGCAGTTCATCGAAGTGCGAGAATCAAATTCAAGAAAAAAATCTATGATGACAAATGAAAGGACCCTTTTGGAATAGCAAAGGTCTAGCGGACTTCGCTAAACAAAGGTTCCTTGTGGAAGCGTCACTAGAGCACAATCCAGACTTTATCGCCCTACTAGAACGGGTAGGGATAACTTTATCTGGTGGTACAGATTTTGACTGGCACTGTCTCCCTCCAAGGGGACGATCCAGAGGGATTTTACTTGGGGTTAAGTGTGAAACGTTAGAGGTATTGAATGTTGTCCACGGAGATTATGCCGTGAAATTTCATGTTAGGTCAAAACTCGACGGGTTTAGGTGGGCCTTAGGGGCTGTATATGGGGCCACCCAACCAGAGTTCAAACCAGATGTCCTAGTTCATCTTGTGAGAATCTGTGGGGATGAAAGGTTACCAATACTAGTGGGGAGGAGATTTTTAATGTCATAAGGAGAAAAGAAGAAAAGACTAATGACAATTTCGATGGAAGGTGGTCATTCATGTTTAATACGATTATTGAGAGTCTTAATCTGAGGGAGATCGGATTAACAGGTAGATAGTTCACTTGGGCCAACACGCTACTGAACCCCACATATGAAAAGTTAGACAGGGTGCTCACTTGTGTTGATTGGGAACAAAAGTTCCCCCTTGTAACGGTGCAGTCCTTACAAAGTGCTATCTCTAATCGCACTCCTTTGCTGGTGGACTCAGGAGAAGCGACGCGTCGGGGTAACAAGAATACCTTCTCTTTCGAACTAAGATGGTCTGAGAAAGAGGGATTCCTAGATATGGTTGCTAGGGAGTGGACCAAGAATTGCGGTGGATGCTCGAGTGTTGAAAGATGGAAAAATAAAATAAGACATTTGAGACAATTTTTGAGGGGTTGGGATGTAGGGGAACGTTGTATGGAAAACAAAAAAAATTCTATGCACACACAAGATCTATCCATGGAGATGCATAGCTACGAGAGGGGGAGAGCATCTACATACCCTTGTAGATCGCTAAAGGGAAGCGTTTATCAACGTAGTTGATGTAGTCGTACACCTTCACGATCCATTCCGATCAAGCACCAAACGTACGTCACCTCCGTGTTCAACACATGTTTAGCTCGATGACGTCCTCGCCTTCTTGATCAAGCAAGATGGGGGAAGTAGTAGATGAGTTTCGGCAGCACGACAACATGCTGACGGTGATGGTGAAACTATTTCCGCAGAGCTTCGCCAAGCACAACGGATTTAGAGTGGAGTATGAACTAGAGGGAGGAGATTAGGACCACACTTGGCTTATAATTATGAGGATTAGAGGTAGCTAGGGCTAGCTCTAATTAGTCAACTAGGACCAACTAGAGGAGGCTCAAAAACTTGTGTTCTCGAGGCTAGCTCTGCTCCTCTATTTCTATGTTGAGCCCTAGGGTCATTACTTGGGGAGAAGG
This sequence comes from Aegilops speltoides, assembly GCA_021437245.1. Classification (NCBI taxonomy): domain Eukaryota; kingdom Viridiplantae; phylum Streptophyta; class Magnoliopsida; order Poales; family Poaceae; genus Aegilops; species Aegilops speltoides. Next base: position 245,153,761 of record CM038141.1, read on the forward strand.
CCTCCCCAAAGTCAGTTTGGAACACAAGGAAGAGTCCTTCTCGGATTCCAGCACCAGACGCCATGGTCCTTGATGTCTAGCCTAGACGCCATGGTCCTCGGCATCTGGCCCAGCGCCAGACACCAGGGTCCCTGGCGTCTGGTCCCCGACCTCCACAAAACTTCCTTTTGCACAGACCTAAAGCCCATGGGCCTTACCCTTGGCCCAACCATCATCCTATATATCAATCTTTACCTCCAGACCATTTCGGAGCTCCTCGTCATGTCCGTGATCTCATCAGGGACTCTGAACAACATTCGGTCACCAACATACATAACTCATATAATACTATATCGTCAATGAACATTAAGCCTGAGACCCTATGGGTTCGATAATGATGTAGACATGACCGAGACGCTTCTCCGATCAATAACCAATAGCGGGACTTGGATGCCCATATTGGTTCCTACATATTCTACGAAGATCTTTATCGGTCGAACCTTTATGACAACATACGTAGTTCCCTTTGTCTGTGGGTATGTAACTTGTCCGAGATTTGATCGTTGGTATCTCTATACCTAGTTCAATCTCATTACCGGCAAGTCTCTTTCCTCGTTCCTTACACATCATCTTGTAACTAACTCCTCAGTCACTTTAATTGCAAGCTTCTCGTGATGTTGTATTACCCAGAGGGCCCAGAGATACCTCTCTGTCATACGGAGTGAGAAATCCCCATCTTCATTCAAGCCAACTCAACAGACACCTTCGGAGATACCCGTAGAGCACCTTTATGATCACCAGTTCGGAAGTGACGTTTGATAGCGCACAAGGTATTCCTCCGCTATCTGGGAGTTGCATGATCTCATGGTCAAAGGAACATGTATTTGACATTAAGAAAGCAGTAGCAACAAACTAAACAATCATATGTTATGCTAACTGATGGGCCTTGTCCATCACATCATTCTCCTAATGATGTGATCCCTTTATCAAATGATAACAAATGTCTATGGTTAGGAAACCTTAACCATCTTTTGATCAACGAGCTAGTCTAGTAGAGGCTTACTAGGGACTTGTTATTTGTTTATGTATTCACACATGTATTTAAGTTTCTAATCAATACAATTATAGCATGAATAATAAACCTCTATCATGATTAAGGAAATATAATAATAACCACTTTATTATTGCCTCTAGGGCATATTTCTAACAGTCTCCCACTTGCACTAGAGTCAATAATGTAGATTACATTGTAGTGAATCTAAAACCCATGTTGTCTTGGTGTTGATCAAGTTTTGCCCGTGGAAGAGGTTTAGTCAATGGGTCTGCCACATTCAGGTCTGTATGTACTTTGCAAATTTCTATGTCTCCATCCTTGACCTTTTCACGAATGGAGTTGAAGCGTCGCTTGATGTGTTTGGTTCTCTTGTGAAACCTGTGCTCCTTTGCTATGGCAATTGCTCCATTGTTTTCACAAAAGATTGTCATTGGACCCGATGCACTGGGTATTACACCTAGATCGGATATGAACTCCTTCATACAGACTCCTTCATGTGCTGCTTCTAAAGCAGCTATGTACTCCGCTTCACATGTAGATCCAGCCACGACGCTCCGCTTAGAGCTGCACCAACTGACAGCTCCACCATTCAATACAAATACGTATCCGGTTTGCGACTTAGAGTCATTTCGATTTGTGTCGAAGCTAGCATCGACGTAGCCCTTTACGACAAGCTCTTCGTCACCTCCATAAAAGATAAACATATCATTGGTCCTTTTCAGGTACTTTGGGATATTCTTGGCCGTTGTCCAGTGATCCACTCCGGGATTACTTTGGTACCTCCCTGCCAAAATTATGGCAAGGCACACATCAGGTCTCATACACAACATGGCATACATTATAGAACCTATGGCTGAGCCATAGGGAATGACTTTCATTCTCTCTCTATCTTCTGCCGTGGTCAGACTTTGAGTCTGTTCATACCTTGCAACACAGGCCAGAACCCTTTCTTTGACTGGTCCATTTTGAACTTCTTTAGAACTTTGTCAAGGTATGTGCTTTGTGAAAGTCCTATTAAGAGCCTCGATCTAACCATATAGATCTTGATGCCCAATATATAAGCAGCTTCATCGAGGTCTTTCATTGAAAAAATCTTAATCAAATACCCTTTTATGCTATCTAGAAATTCTATATCGTTTCCAATCAGCAATATGCCATCCACATATTATATCATAAATGCTACAGAGCTCCCACTCACTTTCTTGTAAATATAGACTTCCCCGTAAGTCTTTATAAAACTAAATGCTTTGATGACCTCATCAAAGCGAATATTCCAACTCTGAGATGCTTGCACCAGTCCATAGATGGGTCGCTGGAGCTTGCACACTTTGTTAACATCCTTAGGATCGACAAAATCTTCTAGTTGCATCATATACAACTCTTCTTTAAGAAACCCGTTAAGGAATGCAGTTTTGACGTCCGTTTGCCAGATTTCATAATCATGAAATGCGGCAATCGCTAACATGATTCTGACAGACTTAAGCATCACTACGGGTCACAAAGTCTCATCATAGTCAACCCCTTGAACTTGCCGAAACCTTTTGCGACAAGTCGAGCTTTGTAGACAATGATATTACTATCAGTGTCCGTCTTCCTCTTAAAGATCCATTTGTTCTCAATGGCTTGCCGATCATTAGGCAAGTCCCCACCAAATTCCAAACTTTGTTCTCATACATGAGTCCCATCTTAGATTTCATGCCCTTGAGCCATTTGTTAGAATCTGGGCTCATCATAGTTTCTTCATAGTTCGTAGGTTCGTTGTTGTCTAACAACATGACTTCCAGGACAGGATTACTATACCACTCTGGTGTGGTACGTGTTCTGGTCAACCTACGAGGTTTAGTAGTAACCTGATATGAAGTTCCATGATCATCATTTGCTTCCTCTCTGGTTGGTGTAGGCATCACAGGAACGGTTTTCTCTGATGTGCTAATTTCCAATTCGAGAGAAGGTACAACTACCCAATCAAGTTCTACTTTCCTCCCACTCACTTCTTTCGAGAGAAACTCCTTCTCTAGAAATGACCCATTCTTAGCAACAAACATCTTGCCTCCGGATCTATGGTAGAAGGTATACCTAATAGTTTCTTTATGGTATCCTATGAAGACGCACTTCTCCGCTTTGCGGTCAAGCTTATCAGGCTGAAGCCTTTTGACATAAGCGTCGCATAAAAATTTAAGAAACGACAGCTTAGGTTTCTTGCCAAACCATAGTTCATACGGTGTTGTCTCAACAGATTTATATAGTGCCCTATTTAATGTGAATGTGTATGTCGCTAATGCATAACCCGAAATGATAAAGGCAAATTGGTAAGAGACATCATAGAACGCACCATATCTAATAAAGTACGATTACGACATTCGAACACACCATTACGCTGTGGTGTTCCATGTGGCTTGATTTGTGAAACAATTCCATATTGTATTAAATGAAGGCCAAACTCGTAAATCGGATATTCACCTCTGCGATCAGATTGTAGAAACTTTATTTTCTTGTTACAATGATTCTCCACTACACTCTAGAATTCTTTGAACTTTTCAAATGTTTCAGAATTGTGTTTCATCAAGTAGATATATCCATACCTACTCAAATCATTTGTGAAGGTCAGAAAATAACGATACCCGCCGCGTGCTTCAACACTCATCGGACCGCATACATCGGTATGTATTGTTTCCAATAAGTCATTAGCTCGCTCCATTGTTCCGTGGGCTGCAATGGGCAACTAGCAAGTACCATTTTTACCTACGCAAAACCACAACAGCGATTATCAAGTTGCTATTTAACCTTGTGGAAGGACCGCCGTAGTCAAATTAGATTCAACTAAAGTGGGAGAAATAGACACCCACCAGCCACCTTTATGCAAAACAAGTTGCATGTCAATCGCTGGAACCGGTCTCATGTACGTCGACATGTAAGGTTGGTCCGAGCCGCTTCATCCCACAATACCGCTAAATCAAAGTAAGACATAGGTAGTAAGCAATATGAACATCACCACCCACAACTCCTTTGTGTTCTACTAGTGCATATCATCTATGAATAGACCTGGCTCATGATGCCACTATTGGGGAACATTGCATGGAAATGAAAAAAATTCGACGCACATGCAAGATCTATCCATGGATATGCATAGCTACGACAGGGGAAGAGCATCTACATACCCTTGTAGATCGCTAAGCGGAAGCGTTTATCAACGCAGTTGATGAAGTTGTACACTTTCACGAGCCATTCCGATCAAGCACCGAACGTACGGCACCTCCGCATTCAGCACACGTTTAGCTCGATGACGTCCTCGCCTCCTTGATCCAGCAAGATGGGCGGAGTAGTAGATGAGTTTCAGCAGCATGATGGCATGGTGACGATGGTGGTGAAATTATTTTCGCAGAGCTTCGCCAAGCACAACGGATTTAGAGTAGAGGATGAACTAGAGGGAGGAGATTAGAACCGCACTGGCTTCTAATTATGAGGATTAGATGTAGCTAGGGCTAGCTCTAATTAGTCCACTAGGACCAACTAGAGGAGGCTCAAAAACTAGTGTACTAGGGACTAGCTGGTGTAGGGTGGAACCCTATGGGGAGATCTTTCACGAATTGGAGGGGGAATCCCCAAGAACAAGATGAAAACAAGAGGGAAAACAAGAGGAACACTCAAGAACAAGTCAAATCACACATCCACTAGACAATCAAACACACAAGATCCACAAGGTACATGAACAATCAAAGGGAAATAAGATACATGGTAGAGTTCATCCCAAATCCTATGAAGGAGATGAAGGCTTGATGATCTAGATAGATCCTTCCCTCAAGGGGGTCTTCATCCACTAGGGATCTTCTCCAATGGAGGTCTTGAACTCCAAGGGAGTGGTCTCTCTCTCTCAAGAGGAGGAGGTAGGAGCAAAGCTCACCTAAGAATGAGCTATCACTTTGCTTCCCCTAAACATAGCCCTAGGTACGGTTTATATAGTCTTGGGGTCGAAGTAGGTGAAGAGGGGCTCGGATTGGGGATCACAGCCGTCCATCCTGATGAGCCCGTGCGCACGGGGTAAGTTGGGCTCGTGCGCACGGGGGTCCCGTGGGCACGGTACAGGCCCATGCGCACGGGGTGCTCCAGCGCCAACTCTCTGAGTAGTCCGTGCGCACAGGGTCTTCAAGGCCCGTGGGCACGGGGTCGCCTGGGAGGTGCAGAGTTGATCTTGCTGCACTCCTTCTTCCTCCTTGTGGTCTTGGGGTCCTTCTCCTACTCCTTTGGGGTGTTCCTCACCAGCTTGGCCGTCGGTCTTCGTACCTAAGGACACATAGAGCACTTTGGTGAGGTAGCATGCAAGTCCAATGCATATTCATGATGTTCTCGAAGAAGAGCGGGTTCACCTTAATTCCAATGGCGTATGTTCGAGGTCTCGTCATATGTCCTCTTGGGGTATGGAGAGTAGTTGGAGTGTACATGGGGATGAACATGGGATGCTCCGCATCATCTCCCCTTGGGAAAGATCCGACCTCGGATCGTGATCCTCATCACCATGGAAACGGTTGTCGTAGACGGACTTGTAATTGGACGAAGTTGAAGACATGGCGCAATCCAAGTAGTCCAAGGTGTCACCGGAGTGATAGACATGCAAAAAGAGCAAACACAAGCAACACTCGGAAATACCATGGTTAGCGCACACAAAGTGTCCATCCAATAAGAATGAGTCCGTGCGGCAAGATTGGTCGTGACAAAGCGCATGAAGCTTATCAAGAAGATCTAGAATGAGATGCAAAGCATTCATGGGAGGACATGCAATCATTGTGCACACAAATGTGTTGTAAATATGATCAATGCAACCATGGTGCGAAATGATGTCATAGTGAGACGGTTTATCAATAGCATGAATATGGCAATGGATGCTCAACATGTGTATGTTATCATGCAATTGATGGTGGACAATATGATCATGATGTATGAATATGCCATCAAGGTATATCACAACAAATTTGCTAAGGAAGTGCACAAGCTCATATATCATAGATGACATGGAAATAGATGCAACAAGACAAGCATAATGTGAGTCAATCCATGCATGGGGTGCAAACTTGTGGTGAGTTTGATATGTCCATCGAGCATGACATGTATGAGCACAATCAACAAATATGGAGGTGTTGGTGTACCAAAGATCGATGTCGAGGCATGAGTGGAGTTCCGAAGGTGCATCCTATAAGTGTGAGCGCTCCTCAATGTGAAGGTTCATGTAGCCCATCTCCAATGTCGCTCCTCCGTTCACGAGATGTATCATGTAGACAACAAGAAGGAAACAACAATGAAAGAGTGACCCATCCAATATGCGTATTGGAGGATGGCTCAAAGAGAAGGAGTTCACCTCAAGAAAGTTCCCAAAGATGTTGGAGTCATACATCATGTATGCCTTCACATAACCAATATGTCACCTAACGGCACCGCCTTGTGAATCCTCCAAAATGAAAGAACGTGTTAAACACTCGAAAAAACAAATGAGGTTAGCGGAAATGCAAAACCTATCATTCGACTGGTAAGATACCCAACAAGTGTATGCATCAAGCTCATCATAAGAAGGTACAAGGGAGCATGTCATAGTATGGAGGCATATGATGCAAGAACAGCCAAATACAAGAGGCTCAAGTAAAGAAGCATGCATCACAAGTAAGGTGTCAAAGTCTCCATGATAAATAAGCATAGCAAGTTGGCAATCAATACAAGGTGATATGAGAGATGCAACTAATGGACACAAGAGACAATGAACAAGATATATCATGTGAGAGGCATGAACATATATGTCATCAACCCAAGAAAGCAAGTAATAGTGGAGCATGGGTGATGCAACATAGCAAGCAATCATAGCGATCAAGTCAAGCATGCTAGTAGTGCGAAGATGCAACATACTATAAGGAATCATGGCAAGCATGTCGTGTGTGCAAATAGTGGGCATGAATAATGCACATGACATATCACAAGCATGAAAGCAAGATATGAGTAAAATAGCATGAATGTATTGGCGAGAGGACATATGTGAATAGCAATGGGGCATCATTACTCTCCCAACACAACAAGTATCAATAGCATGGGGCACATGATAAACATGGCAAAAGCAACAAGGATCTCCACCAAGCATGAAAATACACATAGGGATATCATAATGGTGAATCATGGGTAGATGCAAACAAGGGTCACAATTGCATGGCAAAGGCATAGAAGCAAGCATAGCATGCAAAGTGAACACGGTAAAATGAGCATAAGGTGACAAGTGGTAAATGGCCCATAGCCGTGTGAGAGCCAAGTAGAAGAGATGCGCGTAGTCCTTGCGCGAATGGAACGGTGGTAAGGATAGTCCACAGGATCCCAAAGCGTTGTTGCTCTCAAGATCTCGTTTCGTCAACTCTTGGGATTGAGAGGTTGACGAGTATACATGAGTACCTACACAAAACAAAGACAAAGGAAAAATTGTGTGTGCATGGTATATGTACACATCATCCATCATGATGCGCACGTGCGTGTGTTTGTTAGCACAAGATATCCAATGCTCAAATAAATGAGATGCATGATATAGAAACATGTCATCCATCATGAGAGGTTTGCTATTATGTATAGCATAATGGAGACTCAAATTGTGTAATGCATCACGGGAAATATCTAGAGCATTGTTATTCATGGAATGCATAAGGTGCATGCAATCATGGAAATCATGCAAAGTATGAAATGTATCAAGATCTCCGAATAAGTATGAGGAAACTATGGGGATCTCCTCATGAGCATTAGTAGGAACATCACATGGAGAATATTGAAAACATCCAAAACAATGCATATTTGGAACAATGTGATCATGGCATGGCATAGTAGATGAATTGCGAAAATCATGTAAAGGAAGCATGGCAATATCATCACATGAAAAACAAAAGCCAATGACCATCATCTCGTCATCTATGTCGTAAGTGCAAATGGGATTTACTTTAATGGGGCATGCATAGTTACTATGTTGAGATTGAAATGATGCAATATGGTTGATCTCACTCATAGCATATGACAAGTTCAATGGATTGCCAAACATGACGCGACTAATAGAATTTTCACATGATATCCTATGGAGCATAGCATCACAACTAGACAACTCAACATGCTCATCATCATATTCATCATAAATAGGTAAGTCAAGGCATGACGAAGTTTCACTAGCATGAAGCATGATAATAGGTGGGTCAACATCATGGGAGCAATCATTGTCAAGAGCGTCCACTAGTGGACAAGAGAAGCACCATCACCTATGTTACCTTTGGAGCGTCGCTCATGTGTTGTAGGTGAGGTGTTGAAGATTGTATCATTGTCATCTTCATCTTGATGGAACCATGTGGGGGTGCATCATCGTCCACCATGGCCATCATATTGTCCATTGGAGGGATGGACTCATCGAGGATAGGCATGTCGTCATGTAGGAGACCTAGCACCAAAGAAGAAAACACACTAGGAGTAGAGGTTAAGTCGTGAGAAATCATGGTGGCCTCACGTGTTGTGTCAACTACCTCACTCACTAAGTGTTGTGGCTCACTCACTCCCTCAAGGATGCTCTCACTCATATGGTTGGTGGAGTCACTCAAATGGCGCTCAACCTCACATAGGATGTGTGGCATGCTCTCATGTGTGGGGCTGGTGGTGGTCACACTCATCCTCTCATAGGAAATGCTCTCAATGTCACATATGGTGGAGTCACTCATGTCACTCATGTGGTGGTGGCTCTCCTCACATGGCACTTGGGGAATCTTGACATATGTGGATGTCGGAGAGATGTAGGTGCAAATGTCTCCATGCTCAACTCCTATCGCCGTGGTCGAAGGGGATGGCCCTTGCTCGACCTTCTTGTCGCCATCTTGCTGTTGGAGGCCCGTATGATGTGGCACCTCGTAGCTCATAGGTCGTCGCCTTGGACTTGATGAAGTCGTTGTAGGCGTACTCGTGGGAAGTAGGCGAAGATGCCGTACGTCCAAAGGCGAAGATGCCTTGATAGCACTTGGCGAAGATGCCAAAGTGGTTGGTGTATCTGTAGCACCGTCTTAGTGGTGGTCGTCTCGCAGTCTTCTTTTGTGGTCTTGAAGCTTGCACTTGGCGTGAAGTAGGGCTTGTTGGGACTTGTGCATTTGCGCTTGTGGAGCATCTTCATGATGATGATGTCGTTGTCGTGCTTGAGCTCGTAGTAGATGTCGTTCGTCGCCGTCGTGCACATGATGCTTGGATGTGACTTGCCCTTCATGACGATGTTGATCACGAACGTGATGGTGGTCGCCATGTAGATGTGTACGAGGACGATTTGCACTTGCATCATGGCCGCGCTCTGAAGATTTGTGGCTTGAATGTCGCCGCCTTGAAGATAACGAATGGGAAGAAGACTTGATCAAGGTTCTAATCTCCTCCATCCTTGCATCTTGCTCCTCTTTATGTGCGGAAAGCTTCTTGTCGATGTAGTCCCTTTTCCTTGCTTCGGAGTGACGAATGTCGATGGAGATGTTCTCGATCGCGCCTCGCAATCTTGATTGTGCGCTTGCATTTGTCGTTGTAGATCAAGATGGACGCTTTGGTGATGTAGTTGTTCACGCCGTCGTTGTTGTCGTAGACCGGACAGGAAATGCCTTGCCTATCCATCACAAGACTCGAGCAAAGGTGAGTAGGAAATGAGATAAACAATACCAAGCTACCTTTTCCCAAAGTTGAGGATGTATCTTGCATCACTCAATGTGAAATGAAAGAATAGTGGAATTGGTACCAGACTTGTTCACTCACACCTACAAGTAAAAGCTTATGGAAGAGCTCGGTGAGGATAGTGGCACAAAAATTTGATGCAAAATGTTAGCAAGAGTCAATAATGTTGGAAAAGATTCACAAATTCGCAAGTGAAACAAGTAGACCAATAGAAATATGTGGTACACGGAAACACACACACGGATAGATAAATGGGGTCGTGCAACCAAGGAATGAGCACAAAATGTGGAGTCCATGGAAAATGCTCGTGTTGCACAACTCTAGAGAGACGCTAGCACGATTGCTCAATCGGCGGATACGACACTTGTGCACAACCTATAAGATGCAAAATGGATAAACTTCTATCCCAAGTATTCTATGTATGTATGGTCCCCGGTGTTTCTCTCAAGATCATCCAAGATGATCGGATATGACAATCTTATGTGCAATGGGGTATGATGCTATGGCACTTGCTTACAAGCTTCTTTGCTCTCTTTTTGCTTAGAAGCTTATTCTTTTTTTTCTATGGCCACTTTTGCACAATGCACAAACCAAGATAGCAATTGCGTATATGCGGGAACAAACTTGTGACACGAGATATGATACCAATATATGCACCACGATGATATGGTATGTATGCGATGGGAAGTATGATCACTAATGTGCACAAGTAACGTTGCCGGCAATACTCAAATGGCTAGTCTCGATAGGCAAGTAACACAAAATGGGCTAGGGGTTAACAATGCAATTGCAAGGGGAATATACAATGGTGTCATCGAGGTTACCGTCCTTTGCGATGATGAGTGGCGGTGTTCTTGATGTAGATACCGAGATGATGGAGTCTCGTCCCTAAGTAGCCGAAACACCTTAGGAGATGGAAAAATCGCAAACTCAAAATCTCAAATGACAAATGTCAAATGGTGGTAGTGGAAATGGCAATGTGGAAGTGGTGGTGGTTTGTGAAGAAGCAATCATCCCTAAGTAGCCGAAACACCTTAGGAGACTCACGTCGCCACTCAAAAAACTACAAATGCTAAATGGAGCAAAATGAGTTAGGTTGCAGAAGTCGATGGTGATGTAGCAGATGATTTTGTGGAGGGCCTAGGCAAAGATGCCAAAATGTCAAAATTTTGATGGATTCAAATGGTTATGGAGCCTATCTAGGTGGAAGGAAGGTGTCAATAGCTACTCAACGAGCTAAAGAACGCGAAAATCGGACTCCGGATGTGGAAGTTATGGGCAAAATGGTGAAGTGCACGTGGCTGACCTGGGGGGGTGGGTCGTGCGCACGGGGGTAGGAGCCCGTGGGCACGGGGTCCGGTGCGCACAGTACATACACCGAGGGCACAGGGTCACCTGGGACACGCGGGTTTGGCAAATTTCTTCCCGATCTAGGCTCCAAATGGATGGATCTCGTTGCTGGGGTTTGGTTGGGGGGAAGGGGGTGGTATGGGAGGGTGGGAGGTCAAGGATCTGCGTAAACGCTTTGGAAGGGCCGCAAGACGGGTCTGTCTCTGCCCGCTTGCACGGGTCCTCGAGGAGCGGACGAACAGCTCCGGATCCGTGGCAAATCTCGAATCTGAGGTCAAAATCGAAGGGTGGAAGGTAGGGGAAGGCGGTAGAGGGGTGGATCTACTTGCTAAACACCAAATCCATGGATCAAATCCAACAAAATCTCATCAAACCAACAAATCACAAAAAAAAAATGGGGCTATTTTTGGTGGGGAATTTTCAAATTTAGGACGAAATTACACAAAACAAGGCTAGAAAACAAAGAGGGGGCTCCAATTTCGTGAGAAACCATGGCTCATGATACCAAGATGGTGTAGGGTGGAAACCTATGGGGATATCTTTCACGAATTGGAGGGGGAATCCCCAAGAACAAGATGAACACAAGAGGGAAAACAAGAGGAACACTCAAGAACAAGTCAAATCACACATTCACTAGACAATCAAATACACAAGATCCACAAGGTACATGAACAATCAAAGGGAAATAAGATACATGGTAGAGTTCATCCCAAATCCTATGAAGGAGATGAGGGCTTGATGATCTAGATAGATCCTTCCCTCAAGGGGGTCTTCATCCACTAGGGATCTTCTCCAATGGAGGTCTTGAACTCCAAGGGAGTGGTCTCTCTCTCTCAAGAGGAGGAGGTAGGAGCAAAGCTCACCTAAGAATGAGCTATCACTTTGCTTCCCCTAAACATAGCCCTAGGTACGGTTTATATAGTCTTGGGGTCGAAGTAGGTGAAGAGGGGCGCGGATTGGGGATCACAGCCGTCCATCCTGATGAGCCCGTCGCGACGGGGTAAGTTGGGCTGGCAAGACGAGGGACCCGTGGCCACGGTACAGTCTCGTGCGCACGGGGTGCTCCAGCGCCAACTCTCTGAGTAGTCCGTGCGCACGGGTCTTCGAGGCCCGTGGGCACGGGGTCCCCTGGGAGGTACAGAGTTGATCTTGTTGCACTCCTTCCTCCTTGTGGCCTTGGGGTCCTTCTCCTACTCCTTTGGGGTGTTCCTCACCAGCTTGTGGTCGTCGGTCTTCGTACCTAAGGACACATAGAGCACTTTGGTGAGGTAGCAAGCAATTCCAATGGATATTCATGATGTTCTCGAAGAAGAGCGGGTTCACCTTAATTCCAATGGCGTATGGTCGAGGTCTCATCATATGTCCTCTTGGGGTATGGAGAGTAGTCGGAGTGTACATGGGGATGAACGTGGGATGCTCCGCATCACTAGCCCTGCTCCTCTATTTATATGTTGAGCCCTGGGGTCATTACTTGGGGAGAAGGCCTCCCCAAAGTCGGTTTTTGGAACGCAAGGAAGAGTCCTTCTCAGATTCCAGCACCAAACGCCACAGTCCTCGGCGTCTGGCTCAGACGCCATGGTCCACGGCATCTGGCCCAGGGCCAGACGCTAGGGTCCCTAGCGTCTGGTCCCCGACCTCCACAGAACTTCATTTTGCACTGACCTAAAGCCCTGTGGGCCTTACCCTTGGCCGAACCACCATCCTATATATCAATCTTTACCTCCGGGCCATTTCCGAGCTCCTCATCATGTCTGTGATCTCATCCGGCACTCCAAACAACATTCTGTCACCAACATACATAACTCATATAATACTATATCGTCAACAGACATTAAGCGTGCGGACCCTATGGGTTCAAGAATGATGTAGACATGACCAAGACGCTTCTCCAGTCAATAACCAATAGCGGGACATGGATGCCCATATTGGTTCCTACATATTCTATGAAGATCTTTATCAGTCGAACCTTTATGACAACATACGTAGTTCCCTTTGTCCGTTGGTATGTTACTTGCCCGAGATTCAGTCGTTGGTATCTCTATACCTAGTGCAATCTCGTTACTAGCAAGTCTCTTTACTCGTTCTGTAATACATCATCTTGTAAGTAACTCCTTAGTCACTTTGCTTGCAAGCTTCTTGTGATGTTGTATTACCGAGATGGCCCAGAGATACCTCTCCGTCATACGGAGTGACAAATCCCAATCTCGATTCACGCCAACTCAACAGACACCTTCAGAGATACATGTAGAGCACCTTTATGATCACCCAGTTATGAGGTGACGTTTGATAGCACACAAGGTATTCCTCCAGTATACGAGAGTTGCATGATTTCATGGTCGAAGGAACATGTATTTGACATTAAGAAAGCAGTAGCAATAAACTGAAGGATCATATGCTATGCTAATGGATGGGTCTTGTCCATCACATCATTCTCCTAATGATGTAATCCTGTTATCAAACGACAACTCATGTCTATGGTCAGGAAAACTTAACCATTTGTTGATCAACGAGCTAGTCTTGTAGAGGCTTACTAGGGACTTTTTATTTTTCTATGTATTTACACATGTATTTAAGTTTTCGATCAATACAATTATAGCATCAATAATAAGCCTCTATCATGATTAAGGAAATATAATAATAACCACTTTATTATTGCCTGTAGGGGATATTTCCAACATGGGCCAGAAATGAAAGCAGGATCTATAAACAAGGGAAAGATAGACTTATCCGTATGATCGAAGCGTTAGATCTGAAAGTGGAAGCTAATGTGTTATGCGCGACCGAACAGACCGCTGCTACCTCTTGAACACTGCGTTGGTTTTCCCTTGAAGAGGAAAGGGTGATGCAACAAAGTAGCATAAGTATTTCCTCGGTTTTGAGAACCAAGGTATCAATCCAGTAGGAGGCTACACGCAAGTCCCTCGTACCTACACAAACAAACAAGAACCTCGCAACCAACGCAATAAAGGGGTTGTCAATCCCTTCACGGCCACTTGCAAAAGTGAGATCTGATAGAGATAATAATAAGATAAATATTTTTGGTATTTTTGTGATATAGATTGGAAAGTAAAGATTGCAAAATAAAGTAGATCGGAAACTTATATGATGGAAAATAGACCCGGGGGCCATAGGTTTCACTAGTGGCTTCTCTGAAGATAACATAAGTATTATGGTGGGTGAACAAATTACTGTCGAGCAATTGATAGAAAAGTGCATAGTTATGAGAATATATAGGCATGATCATGTATATAGGCATCACGTCCACGACAAGTAGACCGACTCCTGCCTGCATCTACTACTATTACTCCACACATCGACCGCTATCCAGCATGCATCTAGAGTATTAAGTTCATAAGAACAGAGTAAAGCATTAGGCAAGATGACATGATGTAGAGGGATAAACTCAAGCAATATGATATAAACCCCATATTTTTATCCTCGATGGCAACAATACAATACGTGCCTTGCTGCCCCTGCTGTCACTGGGAAAGGACACCGCAAGATTGAAACCAAAGCTAAGCACTTATCCCATTGCAAGAAAGATCAATCTAGTAGGCTAAACCAAACTGATAATTCAAAGAGACTTGCAAAGATAACCAATCATACATAAAAGAATTCGGAGGAGATTCAAATATTTCTCATAGATAAACTTGATCATAAACCAACAATTCATCGGATCTCGACAAGAACACCGAAAAAGAGTTACATCGAATAGATCTCCAAGAAGATCGAGGAGAACATTGTATTGATATTCAACGAGAGAGAAGAAGCCATCTAGCTAATAACTATGGACCCGAAGGTCTGTGTTAAACTACTCACAACTCATTGGAGAGGCTATGGCATTGATGTAGAAGCCCTCCGTGATCGATTCCCCCTTAGGTGGAGCGCCGGAAAAGGCTCCAAGATGGGATCTCACGGGTACAGAATGTTGCGGCGGTGGAAATAGTGTTTCGTGGTGCTCCTAGATGTTTTCAGGGTATGGTGATATATATAGGTGAAGGAAGTCGGTCAGGGGAGCCACGAGGGGCCCATGAGGGTGGGGGCGCACCCACCCCCCTAGGGCGCGCCTCCCTGCCTTGTGGCTTCATCATTTGCTTCTTGACGTACCAAGTATCCTGGATTGTCTTTGTTCCTAAAATAACTCTCCTGAAGGTTTCATTCCGTTTGGACTCCTTTTGATATTCATTTTCTACGAAACACTGAAATAGGCAAAAAAACAACAATTCGGGTTGGGCCTCTGGTTAATAGGTTAGTCCCAAAAATGATATAAAAGTGTATAGTAAAGCCCATAAACATCCAAAATGGGTAATATAATAGCATGGAACAATCAAAAATTATAGATACATTGGAGACGTATCAGTCGCCAAAACTGAGGCTGAGTAGAAACTTCGTGTTCTTCTTAGAGAAGAAGAAATGAAATGGGCACTGAGGGCTAAGGTTCTAAGAGTTGTCCAAGGGGATGACAATACGCAGTTTTCCCATATGATTGCGAATGGCACACATACGAAAAAGAAAATCATCCAACTCGAACAAGATGAAGGTAAAGTGGTGGGACACGAAAATCTCAAGGTGTATATCTCAAATTACTATAAACAAATTTTTGGGCCACCTACGGACTGTTTCGTGTCCCTTGACAAACTTGCAGTTGTGGACATTCCCCAGGTCAGGTCAAATGAAAATGAGATTTTCTTTGCGCCCTTCACAGGAAAAGTGGTGTTAGAAGAAGCGGCACAAATGAAACATAATAAGGCACCTGGTCCGGATGGATTCCCGACTGAATTCTAAAAGAAATGTTGGCATATCATAAAGGGTGACCTCATTCCGATGTTCCAAGAATTCTTTAATGGCCACCTACAACTTTTCCACCTTAACTTTGGAACAATAACGTTGTTACAAAGAAGGAGGAGGTGGTGCATATTGAGCAGTTTAGGCCTATATGTCTTTTAAATGTGAGTTTCAAAATCTTTACAAAAGTAGGCATGAATAGTTGACACGGACTGCACATTCGGTGGTACAACCGAGTCAGGCGGCATTCATGCCAGGGAGACATATCCTAGAAGGGATAGTTGTCTTACACGAAACTCTACATGAAATCCACTCAAAGAAACTAGATTGGGTAGTTTTTAAGGTGGATTTTGAGAAAGCGTACGATAAGGTAAAATGGGCCTTCCTCCAACAGGCAATGCACATGAAGGGATTCAATGAAACCTGAAGGAAATAGGTGGATTCCTTTATTCAAAAGGGTAGAGTGGGGATTAGGTGAATGATGACACGTGTCACTATTTTCGAACTCATAGAGGCTTAAGACAAGGGGACCCGATGTCCCCTACTGTTCAACATAGTGGCAGATATGTTGACAGTACTTATCGGTATGGCCAAGGAGAATGGCCTAGTAGGAGGACTAGTCCCTCATCTTGTTGATGGGGGGGGTCTCCATACTACAATAGGCTGACGACACTATAATATTCATGGAACATGGTATCACAAAGGCTAGAAATATGAAGTTAGTGCTTTGCCTAATATTCATGGAACATGGTATCGCAAAGGCTAGAAATATGAAGTTAGTGCTTTGCCTTTTCGAACAATTGTCAGGGCTAAAAATAAATTTTAATAAGAGCGAACTATTCTGCTTTGGAAGAGCCAAAGAGGAACAGGAAGCATATAAACAATTGTTCGGTTGTGAAATGGGATCCTGACCTTTTAGGTACCTTCGAGTTCCAATTCACCATCGCAAACTAACAAATAAAGAATGGAAATGTATTGTGGACCGATTTGAGAAAAAGCTAATCTGCTAGCAGGGCAAGCTTATGTCTTATGGAGGTCGACTGGTGGTAATAAAATCAGTACTAACTAGTATGCCTATGTTCCTGTTATCTTTCTTCAAAGTACCTATAGGGGTGCGGAAAAGGTTAGATTTTTCTCGATCCCGTTTCTTCTGGCAAAGCAATGAAGTAAAGAAGAAATACATACTTACCAGGTGGGATATTATCTGCAGACCCAAAGACCAAGGGGTGCTTGGGAATGAGAACTTGGAGATAAAAAATAAGTGCTTATTAAGCAAATGGCTTTTTAGGTTATCGGTTGAGACCGAAGTACTCTTGGATCTCTTGTCGAGTGTCTTGGGCATCAGCCCGGGCCTCCTTCAGGATCTCATAGGCTTTGGTGATCTCGGAGGCTAGCTCCGAACTCGTCTGCTCCAAGGACTCGCATCTAGCAATAGTGTCCTTGAGCTCTTTCTCAACCTCACCCACCCGCGCCTCATGTCGTTGGCGGGTGGTCTGCTCCTCCTCTAAGCTTTTGGCCGCCTTGTTCGCGGCCGCCTTGCTCGCCTCCGCCTCCCTCTTGGCTTCGGTGAGGGCGCTTCTGAGGGACTCGGCCTCATCAGTGCCAACTGCGAACATAGTTAAAACATTTTTTAGTCTATTTCAAACAACTCACACATATACAATTGGAGATTTATACTCAATGCACGCATACTTTGCGTCTCCTCCAACCGGTTGTTGATGCGGATTACTTCTTCATTGGCCAGCCGCAGCTTTCGAGTGAGTTCAGAAACTTTGGCGGACTGGGCGCTCGCCACCAGTAGGGAAGCCTGTTTTACAATAGAGTGTCACCTCTTCCGAACACTATGTGATCCTCTGTTCGGCTTCTTCACAACCGGACAGAGTCTCAGGGGATAATATCTATACACAGGCATATCCCTTTATTGAAATCGGTTAGAAAATTATATCGCATACCTAAAGGCCTGTTAACATGAACTATCACCTTTGGCCGGACTCCTGGACTATGAAGATACAAGATTGAAGACTTCGTCCCGTGTCCGGATGGGACTTTCCTTGGCGTGGAAGGCAAGCTTGGCGATACGGATATGTAGATCTCCTACCATTGTAACCGACTCTGTGTAACCCTAGCCCTCTTCGGTGTCTATATAAACCGGAGGGTTTTAGTCCGTAGGACACAACAACAACAATCATACCATAGGCTAGCTTCTAGGGTTTAGCCTCCTTGATCTTGTGGTAGATCCACTCTTGTACTACCCATATCATCAATATCAATCAAGCAGGAGTAGGGTTTTACCTCCATCGAGAGGGCCCAACACAGGTAAAACATCGTGTCCCTTGTCTCTGTTACCATCCGCCTAGACGCACGATTCGGGACCCCTACCCAAGATCTGCGGTTTTGACACCGACATTGGTGCTTTCATTGAGAGTTCCTCTGTGCCGTCGCATATAGGCCCGATGGCTCCTTCGATCATCAACAACGACGCGGTCCAGGGTGAGACTTTTCTCCCCGGACAGATCTTCATATTCGGCGGCTTTGCACCGCATGGGCAATTCGCAGCCATCTGGAGCAGATTGAAAGCTACGCCCGCCATCAGTCGATTTGGAAGTCTGAACTTCACGGCTGACATCCGCGGAGACTTGATCTTCGATGGATTCGAGCCACAGCCGAGCGCGCCGCACTATCTCGATGGGCATGATTTAGCTCTGCTGCCGAACAGTGCCCTGGAGGCCGCACACGAGTCCGCTCCGACCCTTAATTCGGAGCCGACTGCGCAGATCGAGGATGAGTGGTTAGACACCGCCTCGGGGGCTACAACCTCTACGACGATGGAGCGAATACTAACCTTGTCCCTGGTGAAGCTCGTTACTCCGAGGTGCCAGACTCCTCGCCGGACTCCGAACCTCCCGTTGCCCCCTCTAATCGAATCCGATTGGGCGCCGATCATGGAGTTCACCGCCGCGGACATCTTTCAACACTCACCGTTCGATGACATCCTGAATTCGCTAAAGTATCTCTCGTTATCAGGAGAGCCCTGGCCGGACTGCGGTCAGGATGGTTGGGATGCGGACGACGAAGAAATTCAAAGCCCACCCACCACCCACTTAGTAGCCACTGTCGACGATCTAACCGACATGCTAGACTTCGACTCCGAAGAGATCGACGGTATGGACGACGATGCCGGAGACGACTGAGAACCAGCGCCTACTGGGCACTGGAAAACCACCTCAACTCACGACGTATGCATGGTGGATACACCAAAAGGAAGCAATAACGAGGAACAACGGGATGCGGCGAAGGATAATTCCCCCAAAAAACAACCAAAACGGCGACACAAGCGCCGCCCGAAGTCCCACCTCAATAACAACAGCACCCATACCGACCCAGCCGTAGAGCAGGGTGAACCGGTGGACAACGAACATACCACCAAGCAACCATCCGAACAGGATGA
Organism: Aegilops speltoides; assembly: GCA_021437245.1. Taxonomy (NCBI): domain Eukaryota; kingdom Viridiplantae; phylum Streptophyta; class Magnoliopsida; order Poales; family Poaceae; genus Aegilops; species Aegilops speltoides. The sequence goes on from CM038141.1 coordinate 245,173,068, forward strand.
ATTGGACGAGCAACCCATCCCCGGCGAAAACAACAGTCCAGACGATCCCACGCCGGACACACCACCGGAGCATAAGAACCTTCACAAAAGGCTCGTCGCCACTGCAAGAAGTTTGAAGAAGCAGAAACGGAAGCTCAAAACAGCGGAAGACGTACTCAGAATGAGATGGAGCAAAGTACTCAAGACCGCAGATAAATACGGCAATAGTCACCAAGCAAAGAGCTACCCGAAGCGCAACCTGTAGCCCAAATTCGACGAGGAGGCCGTAGAGCTCCCATAGTCAAAAAGCAAAGAGGCCACCTGGTCGGATAGACGACCCGATGACAGGCTAAGAAAGGCAAGCGGTGTTGGGGAACGTTGCAGAAAATTAAAATTTTTCCTACGGTTTCACCAAGATCCATCTACGAGTTCATCTAAGCAACGAGTCATGGGAGAGAGTTTGCATCTACATACCACTTGTAGATCGCGTGCGGAAGCTTGCAAGAAGATGGTGATGATGGAGTCGTACTCGACGTGATTCGAATCACCGATGTCCAAGTGCTGAACGGACAGCACCTCCGCGTTCAACACACGTACGGGACGGGAGACGTCTCCTCCTTCTTGATCCAGCAAGGGGGAAGGAGAGGTTGAGGAAGCTCACTCCAACGGCAGCACGACGGCGTGGTGGTGTTGGTGCAGCAAGATCTCGGCTGTGGCTTCACCAAGCGCCACGGAGGAGGAGAGGTGTTGGGAGGGAGGGCTGCGCCTGGAGATGGTACAGCAGCCCTCCCCCACCCCTCTATTTATAGGGAAGGGGCAGGGGCGGCCCCTCTAGATGGGATCTAGAGGGGGCGGCGGCAGGAGGGAGGCTTGCCCCCAAGCAAGGGGCCCCTCGTGGTTTTCCCCAACCCTAGGCGCATGGGCCCAAGGTGGGGCGCCCAGCCCTCCGGGGCTGGCTCCCTCCCTTATGCCCATGTGGCCCTCCGGGAGGTGGCCCTCCGGTGGACCCCGGAACCCTCCGGTGGCCCAGACATTACCAATAGACCCCCGAAACTTTCCGGTGTCCGTGTGACAACTTCCCATATATAAAACTTCACCTCCGGACCATTCCGGAACTCCTCGTGACGTCCGGGATCCCATCCGGGACTCCGAACAACATTCGGTAGTCACATACAAGTCTTCCTAATAACCTAGCGTCACCAAACCTTAAGTGTGTAGACCCTACGGGTTCGGGAGACACGCAGACATGATCGAGACGACTCTCGGGCAATAACCAACAGCGGGATCTGGATACCCATGTTGGCTCCCACATGCTCCTCGATGATTTCATCGGTTGAACCACGATGTCGAGGATTCGATCAAAACCCTGTATACAATTCCCTTTGTCAATCGGTACGTTACTTGCCCGAGACTCGATCGTCGGTATCCCAATACCTTGTTCAGGTCTCGTTATCGCAAGTCACTTTACTCGCATCCGTAATGCATGATCCGTGGCCAACACCTTGGTCACCTTGAGCTCATTATGATGATGCATTACCGAGTGGGCCCAGAGATACCTCTCCGTCATACGGAGTGACAAATCCGATCTCGATCCGTGTCAACCCAATAGATACTTTCGGAGATACCGTAATGCACCTTTATAGTCACCCGATTACGTTGTGATGTTTGATACACCCAAGGCACTCCTACGGTATCCGGAGTTACACGATCTCATGGTCGAAGGAAGAGATACTTGACATTGGCAAAGCTCTAGCAAACGAACTACACGATCTTTGTGCTATGCTTAGGATTGGGTCTAGTCCATCACATCATTCTCCTAATGATGTGATCCGTTATCAATGACATCCAATGTCCATAGTCAGAAACCATGACTATCTGTTGATCACAACGAGCTAGTCAACTAGAGGCTCACTAGGGACATATTGTGGTCTATGTATTCACACGTGTATTACGATTTCCGGATAATACAGCTTATAGCATGAATAAAAGACAATTATCATGAACAATGAAATATAATAATACTTTTATTATTGCCTCTAGGGCATATTTCCAACAGTCTCCCACTTGCACTAGAGTCACCAATCTAGTTACATTGTGATGAATCGAACACCCATAGAGTTCGGTGTTGATCATGTTTTGCCCGAGAGAGGTTTAGTCAACGGATCTGCGACATTCAGATCCGTGTGTACTTTGCAAATCTCTATGTCTCCATCTTGAACATTTTCACGGATGGAGTTGAAACGACGCTTGATGTGCTCGGTCTTCTTGTGAAACCAGGCTCCTTGGCAAGGGCAATAGCTCCGGTGTTGTCACAGAAGAGTTTGATCGCCCCGACGCATTGGGTATGGCTCCTAGGTCGGTGATGAACTCCTTCACCCAAATCGCTTCATGCGCTGCCTCCGAGGCTGCCATGTACTCCGCTTCACACGTAGATCCCGCCACGACGCTCTCGCTTGCAACCGCACCAGCCATCGCTCCCCATTCAACATATACACGTATCCGGTTTGAGACTTAGAGTCATCAGATCTGAGTCGAAGCTAGCGTCGACGTAACCCTTTATGACGAGCTCTTCGTCTCCTCCATAAACGAGAAACATGTCCTTTGTCCTTTTCGGTACTTCAGATATTCTTGACCGCTGTCCGGTGTTCCTTGCGGGATTACTTTGGTATCTTGCTACCAAACTTACGGCAAGGTTTACATCGGTCAGTACACAAGATGGCATACATAATAGATCCTATGGCTAAAGCATAGGGGATTACACTCATCTCTTCTTTATCTTTTGCCGTGGTCGGTGACTGAGCTGAGCTCAATCTCACACCTTGTAACATAGGCAAGAACCCTTTCTTGGACTGATCCATTTTGAACCTCTTCAAAATCTTATCAAGGTATGTGCTTTGTGAAACACCTATGAGGCGTCTCGATCTATCTCTATAGATCTTGATGCCTAATATATAAGCAGCTTCTCCAAGGTCCTTCATTGAAAAACACTTATTCAAGTAGGCCTTAATGCTTTCCAGAAGTTTTGTATCATTTCCCATCAAGAGTATGTCATCTACATATAATAGGAGAAATTCTACAGAGCTCCCACTCACTTTCTTGTAAACGCAGCTTCTCCATAAGTCGCATAAGATAAACCCAAACGCTTTGATCATCTCATCAAAGCGAATGTTCCAACTCCGAGATGCTTGCACCAGTCCATAAATGGATCGCTGGAGCTTGCATACTTTGTTAGCGTTCTTAGGATCGACAAAACCTTCCGGCTGCATCATATACAGCTCTTCCTTAAGATGTCCGTTAAGGAATGCCGTTTTGACGTCCATCTGCCATATCTCATAGTCATAGTATGCGGCAATTGCTAACATGATTCGGACGGACTTCAGCTTCGCTACGGGAGAGAATGTCTCGTCGTAGTCAATCCCTTGAACTTGTCGATAACCCTTAGCGACAAGTCGAGCCTTATAAATGGTAACATTACCATCGCGTCCGTCTTCTTCTTAAAAATCCATTTGTTTTCTATCGCTCGCGATCATCGGGCAAGTCTGTCAAAGTCCATACTTTGTTTTCATACATGGATTCTATCTCGGATTTCATGGCTTCAAGCCATTTGTTGGAATATGGGCCCGCCATCGCTTCTTCATAGTTCAAGGTTCACCGTTGTCTAACAACATGATTTCCGGGACAGGGTTGCCGTACCACTCTGGTGCGGCGTGTCCTTGTGGACCTATGAAGTTCAGTAGCAACTTGATCCGAAGTACCTTGATCATCATCATTGGTTTCTCTTCAGTTGGCGTGGGCATCACAGTAACATTTTCCCGAGCTGCACCATTTTCCCGTTCGAGAGGTAGTACTTCATCGAGTTCTACTTTCCCCCCACTTACTTCTTTCGAGAGAAACTCTTTTTCCAGAAAGCATCCGTTCTTGGCAACAAAGATCTTGCCCTCAGATCTTAAGTAGAAGGTATACCCGACAGTTTCCTTAGGGTATCCTATGAAGACGCATTTTTTCGACTTGGGTTCGAGCTTTTCAGGTTGAAGTTTCTTGACATAAGCATCGCATCCCCAAACTTTTAGAAAAAACAGCTTAGGCTTCTTCCCAAACCATAATTCATACGATGTCGTCTCAACGGATTTAGACGGTGCCCTATTTAAAGTGAATGTAGCTGTCTCTAGAGCGTATCCCCAAAATGATAGCGGTAAATCGGTAAGAGACATCATAGACCGCACCATATCCAATAGAGTGCGATTACGACGTTTGGACACACCGTTTCGCTGAGGTGTTCCAGGCGGCGTGAGTTGTGAAACGATTCCACATTTCCTTAAGTGTGTACCAAATTAATGATATAAGTATTCTCCTCCACGATCTGATCGTAGGAACTTTATCTTTCGGTCACGTTGATTCTCCATCTCATTCTGAAATTCCTTGAACTTTTCAAAGGTCTCAGACTTGTGTTTCATTAAGTAGACATACCCATATCTACTTAAGTCATTAGTGAGAGTGAGAACATAACGATATCCTCCGCGAGCCTCAACGCTCATTGGACCGCTTTTACATCGGTATGTATGATTTCCAACAAGTTGGTTGCTCGCTCCATTGTTCCGAGAACGGAGTCTTGGTCATTTTGCCCATGAGGCATGGTTCGCATGTGTCAAACGATTCATAATCAAGAGACTCTAAAAGTCCATCAGCATGGAGCTTCTTCATGCGCTTGACACCAATATGACCAAGGCGGCGATTGCCACAAGTATGTGGGACTATTGTTATCAACTTTACATCTTTTGGCATCCACACTATGAACATGTGTAATATTACGCCGAGATTCATTAAGAATAAACCATTGACCATCGGAGCATGACCATAAAACATATCTCTCATATAAATCGAACAACCATTATTCTCAGACTTAAATGAGTAGCCATCTCGTATTAAACGAGATCCGATACAATGTTCATGCTCAAACTTGGCACTAAATAACAATTATTAAGGTTCAAAACTAATCCGTGGGTAAATATAGAGGCACCGTGCGACGGCGATCACATCGACTCTGGAACCATTCCCGACGCGATCGTCACCTCGTCCTTTGCCGGTCTCCGTTTATTCCGCAGCTCTGCTGTGAGTTACAAATATGAGCAACGGCACGGTATCAAATACCGGGAGTTACTACGAGTAATCGGTAAGGTATACATCAATTACATGTATATCAAATATACCTTTGTTGTTGCGGCCTTCTTATCCGCTAAGTATTTGGGGCAGTTCCGCCCAAATGACCCTTCCCTTGCAATAAAAGCACTCGGTCTCGGGCTTGGGTCCATTCTTTGACTTCTTCCGGCAAGCGGCTTACGGGCGCCGCAACATCTTTGCCGTCCTTCTTGAAGTTCTTCTTCCCCTTGCCCTTCTTGAACTTAGTGGTCTTATTGACCATCAACACTTGATGTTCTTTCTTGATTTCAGCCTCTGCTGACTTGAGCATCGAGAACACTTCAGGAATGGTTTTCACCATCCCCTGCATGTTATAGTTCATCACAAAGCTCTTGTAGCTTGGTGGGAGCGACTGGAGGATTCTGTCAATGACCGCCTCATCTGGGAGGTTAATGTTCAGCTGGGTCATACGGTTGTGCAACCCAGACATCTTCAGGATGTGCTCACTGACAGAACTGTTTTCCTCCATCTTACAGCTGTAGAACTTGTCGGAGACATCATATCTCTCGACCCGGGCATGAGCTTGGAAAACTAGTTTCAACTCTTCGAACATCTCATATGCTCCGTGATGCTCAAAACGCTTTTGGAGCCCCGGTTCTAAGTTGTAAAGCATGCCGCACTGAACGAGGGAGTAATCATCAGCACGAGTTTGCCAAACGTTCAAATCGTCTTGCAGTGCTGGGAGAGTAGGTGGGTCACCTAACGGTGCTTCTAGGACATATTGTTTCTTGGCAGCTATGAGGATGATCCTCAGGTTCCGGACCCAGTCCGTATAGTTGCTGCCATCATCTTTCAGCTTGGTTTTCTCTAGGAACGCGTTGAAGTTCATGTTGACATTAGCGTTGGCCATTTGATCTACAAGACATATTTGCAAAGGTTTTAGACTAAGTTCATGATAATAAAGTTCTAATCAAATTATGAACTCCCACTTAGATTAGACATCCCTCTAGTCATCTAAGTGTTACACGATCCCAGTCGATTAGCCCGTGTCCGATCATCACGTGAGACGGACTAGTCATCGTCGGTGAACATCTTCATGTTGATCGTATCTTCCATACGACTCGTGTTCGACCTTTCGGTGTCCGTGTTCGAGGCCATGTCCGTACATGCTAGGCTCGTCAAGTTAACCCTAAGTGATTTATTTGTGTAAAACTGTCTTACACCCGTTGTATGTGAGCGTAAGAATCCATCACACCCGATCATCACGTGGTGCTTAGAAGCGACTTAACTGTAGCAACGGTGCACGTTAGGGGAGAACACTTCTTGAAATTTTGTAAGGGATCATCTTATTTACTACCGTCGTCCTAAGTAAACAAGATGCATAAACATAATAAACATCACATGCAATTATATATAGTTGTGACATGATATGGCCAATATCATACAGCTCCATTGATCTCCATCTTCGGGGCTCCATGATCATCTTGTCACCGGCTTGACACCATGATCTCCATCATCATGATCTCCATCATCGTGTCTTCATGAAGTTGTCACGCCAACGACTACTTCTACTTCTATGGCTAACACGTTTAGCAATAAAGTAAAGTAGTTTACATGGCGTTCTTCAATGACACGCAGGTCATACAGAAATAAAGACAACTCCTATGGCTCCTACCGATTGTCATACTCATTGACATGCAAGTCGTGAATCCTATTACAAGAACATGATCTCATACATCACAATTCATCATTCATCACAACTTCTGGCCATATCACATCACATGATCAATCGCTGCAAAAACAAGTTAGACGTCTTCTAATTGTTGTTGCATCTTTTACGTGGCTGCAATTGGGTTCTAGCAAGAACGTTTTCTTACCTATGAATAACCACAACGTGATTTTGTCAACTTCTATTTACCCTTCATAAGGGCCTTGTTCATCGAATCCGCTCCAACTAAAGTGGAGAGGCAGGACACCCGCCACCACCTTATGCAACTAGTCCATGTCAATCGGTGGAACCGGTCTCACGTAAGCGTACGTGTAAGGTTGGTCCGGGCCGCTTCATCCCAAAATACCGTTGAAGCAAGAAAAGACTAGTAGAGGCAAGTAAGTTGACAATATCCACGCCCACAACAAAATTGTGTTCTACTCGTGCATTAGAGAACTACGCATAGACCTAGCTCATGATGCCCTTTGTTGGGGAGCGTTGCGAAAATTAAAAATTTCCTACGGTTTCACCAAGATCCATATATGAGTTCATCTAAGCAACGAGTCATGGGAGAGAGTTTGCATCTACATACCACTTGTAGATCGCGTGCGGAAGCTTGCAAGAAGATGGTGATGATGGAGTCGTACTCGGCGTGATTGAATCACCGATGTCCAAGTGCTGAGCGGACAGCACCTCCGCATTCAACACACGTGACGGACGGAGACGTCTCCTCCTTCTTGATCCAGCAAGGGGAAGGAGAGGTTGAGGAAGCTTCGCCCAACGGCAGCACGACGGCGTGGTGGTGTTGGTGCAAGATCTCGGCTGTGGCTTCGCCAAGCGCCACGGAGGAGGAGAGGTGTTGGGGGGAGGGCTGCGCCTTGGAGATGGTGCAGCCGTCCCCCACCCCTCTATTTATAGGGGAAGGGGCAAGGGGGGCCGGCCCCTCTAGATGGGATCTAGAGGGGGGGCGGCGGCCAGGGAGGGGAGGCTTGCCCCCCAAGCAGGCGCCCCTGGGTTTCCCAACCCTAGGCGCATGGGCCCAAGGTGGGTGGCGCGCCCAGCCCTCCAGGGGCTGGCTCCCTCCCCTTTGCGGCCCATGTGGCCCTCCGAGAGGGGTGGCCCCTCCCGGTGGACCCCCGAAACCCCTCCGGTGGCCCCGGTACATTACCAATAGACCCCCGAAACTTTCCGGTGTCCGTATGACAACTTCCCATATATAAAACTTCACCTCCGGACCATCCCGGAACTCCTCGTGATGTTCGGGATCCCATCCCGGACTCCGAACAACATTCGGTAGTCACATACTAGTCTTCCTAATAACCCTAGCGTCACCGAACCTTAAGTGTGTAGACCCTACGGGTTCGGGAGACACGCAGACATGACCGAGATGACTCTCGGGCAATAACCAACAGCGGGATCTGGATACCCATGTTGGCTCCCACATGCTCCTCGATGATTTCATCGGTTGAACCACGATGTCGAGGATTCCATCAAAACCCTGTATACAATTCCCTTTGTCAATCGGTACGTTACTTGCCCGAGACTCGATCGTCGGTATCCCAATACCTTGTTCAGTCTCGTTACCGGCAAGTCACTTTACTCGCATCAGTAATGCATGATCCGTGGCCAACACCTTGGTCACCTTGAGCTCATTATGATGATGCATTACCGAGTGGGCCAGAGATACCTCTCCGTCATACGGAGTGACAAATCCCACTCTCGATCCGTGTCAACCCAACAGATACTTTCGGAGATACCGTAATGCACCTTTATAGTCACCCGATTCGTTGTGACGTTTGATACACCCAAGGCACTCCTACGGTATCCGGGAGTTACACGATCTCATGGTCGAAGGAAGAGATACTTGACATTGGCAAAGCTCTAGCAAGCGAACTACACGATCTTTGTGCTATGCTTAGGATTGGGTCTAGTCCATCACATCATTCTCCTAATGATGTGATCCCGTTATCAATGACATCCAATGTCCATAGTCAGGAAACCATGACTATCTGTTGATCACAACGAGCTAGTCAACTAGAGGCTCACTAGGGACATATTGTGGTCTATGTATTCACACGTGTATTACGATTTCCGGATAATACAGTTATAGCATGAATAAAAGACAATTATCATGAACAATGAAATATAATAATACTTTTATTATTGCCTCTAGGGCATATTTCCAACAAGCGGCGCTGCACACAAACCAGCACACGGTCCACATAAGGATCCTCGCAAAAAGGATGGCTCGGTCAGGTCCATCTACGGGCCAAGAAAGAAGGCTCCAGGAAGCAACACAACACGCAGAGCATTCGAAGATAACGGCACACCTAAATACAGGGGCGCCGCACACCCACTATGTTTCACCGATGAGGTACTGGATCATGAATTTCCTGCGGGATTCAAGCCCGTAAACATAGAGGCATACGACGGAACAACAGACCCCGGAGTCTGGATTGAGGATTACATCCTACACATACATATGGCTAGAGGAGACGATCTCCATGCCATAAAATACCAACCCCTCAGCTCAAAGGGCCAGCTCGTCATTGGCTCAAAAGCCTCCCAGAAAATACCATTGGAAGTTGGGAAGAGCTCGAGGATGCGTTTCGAGCAAATTTTCAGGGTACTTATGTCCGCCCTCCGGATGCAGACGATTTAAGTCACATAACTCAACAGCCCGGAGAGTCAGCACGCAAATTCTGGAACAGGTTCCTCACTAAAATGAACCAAATAGTCGACTGTCCGGACGCCGAGGCCTTATCAGCCTTTAAGCATAATGTCCGAGATGAATGGCTCGCCAGACACCTTGGCCAGGAAAAACCAAGAACAATGGCCGCGCTAACAAGCCTTATGACCCGCTTTTGCGCGAGGGAAGATAGCTGGCTAGCAAGATGCAGCACCAGCGACCCGAGTACATCCGAGGTCAGGGATGGAGATGGAAAATCACGACGCAGAAAAGATCAGCGCCGGAATAAGGAAAATGGCCCAAATAGCACGGCGGTCAACGCCGGATTCAAAAGCTCTCGGCCGAACAACAAAACACTGCCTCTTAAGGACAACAGTGACGAGCTATCCAACCTAAACAAAATCTTGGATAGGATATGCCAAATTCACAGTACCCCTGGGAAGCCTGCAAACCATACCCACAGAGATTGTTGGGTCTTCAAGCAGTCCGGCCGACTTAACGCCGAACACAAGGGGCTCAACACGCCAAGCGAGGACGATGACGAACCCCACAAGCAGAGCGCCAGAAAACAAAAGAACTTCCCACAAGAAGTCAAAACAGTGAATTCACTTCAAGTGATAACAAGGAAAAATAGGGCGGCATCTACCAAAGCACATGCCGCACGGTCCACCCCAGCGGAATCCTGAGATTGGATGTCAAAACCAATTACTTTCGACCATCTGAATTACTCCAGAAGTATTCGAAACGCGGGATGGACTGCTTTGATATTGGATCCTATAATCGACGGACTGCAATTTACACAAGTCCAAATGGACGGCGGCAGTGATATAAACCTGCTATACCAGGACACCATCCACAGAATGGGGATAGACCCTACCAAAATTCACCATAGCGGCACCTCCTTTAAAGGAGCGACGCCAGGCCCTTATGCCAATAGTACGGGCTCCTTACTACTAGAAGTTGTGTTCCGTTCATCCGACAACTTCCGTCGTGAAAAGCTAATCTTCCATATCGCCCCATTTAAAAGTAGCCATCAAGCACTATTGGGACGCGAAGCTTTCGCCCGCTTTAACGCAATACCGCATTACGCGTCTCTTACACTTAAAATGCCCGGTCCACGCGGCATCATCTCATTAAAAGGTCATTCAAGACCCCGGACACGGCTAGGCGAGTCCGGCATAAATAAACTAGGGGCTTCCTAGCCGCATACCCCTTTACAAGGGGCTGCGCGCACGAACAATGAGAGCCAATAAAGCTCAACTTTACTTTTTAAGTCATACTCTGTTTTAAACACATTTTTTGCACGATATCTTTCCAAACTAAGTTCTTCTCTTTTACAGATGAACAGCGTGCTACACCGTCGAGATCTGACAACAGAGACACGGCGTAGACGCGTGCAGCGAGGACCCGTCGCAAGGATTCTTTTCAGATTAAGACCCTGCGTAAACCTTTCTTACTGTCTCTTGTTGAGACACATCCCCCGGTTTCTTACCATAACCGAGGAGGAGGCTGACGTTTTGGCATCGGCCGCGTCAGAAGTTCTCGCCCGTACCTGGACAATAGGGGCTCAGGGCATTGTTCTGCCCGTCATCATAAAGACCGAATACCTCAGGGAGTGTTCGGCGTCTCGAGTTAGGCCTTATATGCATCAGCTCCGAATCATGTCTTTGGTCAAATGTTGGGTTTGCCCGGCTCCTGTGTTTTGCTGCCTTACGTTCCGTATCATCGGCTAACGCGGCACCAGGAGAACTCTGCGATTGTGCCCAGTTGACTGGCAAGCACCTCGATGAAAATCCAAAACTGTTGTCATGATATAGCGAGAGACTGGTCAACCACTCGATCGACTACCGGAATGTCTAGAATTCCTCCGCTTTGACGAAGGACCGTTTCCCGGTCAGGCATATACGCGCCCCGAATTCGGAGAGCGCGGTGCCCCTAGGGGCTATATCGTAGCCCCACCCTCGAACTCCTATGGCTAAGTGAAAGTGATAAAGCATTATAGTCCAGTTGCCTAGTTTGCTACGCTACCACCTCCTACACAGGACCAAGACGTTGGATTAAGTGTGAAAATGCGCCCTTTTGCAAACACCCCCGCACCATGTGCGTGGGGGCTGAAGCCGAACACTACCATCTTTCTGGTTACACATACATATACATTAACGGCCGCACAGGAGATATTTCAATACTTGAACGCACAAGTATAAAAAGCGGTTACATTATAAATATGGTTTCACAAATCATACATATCATTTGAACATGACATTTTTCGAGCACTTAAATGAGCGCCCTGCAGGACTTCCCCAAAATAGTGCTCGGCGGGTAACCGGCTCTTGTCCGAACCCCGGGATGCAACATCGGTGGCATCCATCTCCGCCCAGTATGTCTTAACACAGGCGAGAGCCATCCGTGCACCCTCTATGCAGGCCGACCGCTTCATCGCCTTGATAGGCGGCACCGCCCCAAGGAATTGCTGCAATAAGCCAAAATAACTCTTCGGCTTGGGCCTATCCGGCCACAGATGAGCCACCACATCCGTCATGGCAAATCTGGACAATCTATTCAGCTCAGCCCACTCAGCCAACCGATCGGTCAACGGAAGTGGACGCTCCGGACTGTGGAATTGGGACCAAAAAAGCTCTTCCATCTCGTGATCCTTTTGGCTCCGGAAGTGCACGACCGCATCTGCCGCACTCGCTGCCAAATCCAGATAAGGATCCTCCGCACCCCACAGCTGGCCCAACTGGGCATACTTCTGATCTGTGAACTTCCTGCGCAGTAGAAAGGGCTTTCCTGCCGCAATTTCTCCGGCCTGATGCAGCTCCTCCTTTATAGCCCTCATTGCAGAACGGGCATCCTTGGCTTCGGCGGTGGCCTTCTTCAGGTCCTCTTGCTCCGCTTGGCGTTCTCTTTCAAGAACCTCATAGCGGTCGGTAGCATCTTTTAGTTTCACGGCCATTCCGGCCATCTCCTCCCTGCTTCGGCAGTGAGCAGCCTTTTCGGCTTTTAGCTCCTCTGCTGCCTTCGGGGCAGCCGCATCACTCTTTCTGGCTTGCTCCTTGGCTCGAGCAAGCTCTGCCCGAAGGTTTTCCACAGCAGCGGCACCATCTGCATCAAGCATACATGTTGTAAGGAATGGGCATCAGCTCCCTTACCAGGTGATCGCGGAGAAACCACTCACCTTGTGACTCGTCAAGTCGCTTATTGACCAGCGCGATGTCCGCATCCGCAACATCCAGCTGCCGCTTTAGTTCGGCAACTCTATCAGTCCGGCTGGTCACCGAACGCTCCGCCCCCTGAATAGGAATGGTGACATATTAAAACTGAGATTACGATCCTCGACGCTGTCGCCGACAACGCATCGAGTCTCGAAACTACTATCTATCAGGCGCACTCTATGTGCAAAACTGTCAAAAGGCATGTCATTTTTACGTACCTCAAACCCCGCTAGTAAACTTCTGACGACATCATGCAACCCGCTCTCAGCGGATGAGATTCTTTCAATCACCGTACTCATTAATGTACGGTGATCTTCTGAGATAGACGCCCTCTCGAGCAGATCCTTCAGCTCCCCCGGCCGTACACCAGTTGGTGCCGAACTCTCCGGCCCTGCCGGACTCGGGGAGACCCTCCGTGACGACACCTCAGGGTCGTCCGCCCCGCCTGACAGCGCGGCAGATGGAGGCGTCTCGCTCTCCATCATCTCCGGACGAAGGTCCCCCGAAGATGAGCTCAGCTGAGAAGGGCGGAGATCCGAACTATAAGGTAAAAACTTCAGTTATCCTCAGAAATAGAAATAGGGATGTCCCTTATTACAAAACTCCCCTTTTTCTACTTACGGCTCGCTGGAGGGCTGATTCCTTTGGGGAGATAGTGCGGCCGAGGCTTTCTGGCCTTGAGGACCCATTGGTGAAGATTTCTTCCCCGCTTTGAGGCCTTAGCCTCCGGATCTTGAGCGGTCCTCTTCTCCCCCCAAGGAGGATTCTCGATCCCCTTTCTTGAAAGCCCCTTAGTGGAGGCGGTAGTTTCTCTGTTTTCCCTTTGCCCTCTCAAGGCGCAACCTCCAGCATCTTGACTAACACGGGATCCGGCGTGGTCTCAGGGAGGGGGGCCGGACACCGTATCAGTTTTGCTTGCGCTATCCACTCCTGTCCAAGGGATAGCTGGTTAAAAGGCAAATCCATAATAAATAAATGGATGATATGTCCGGACACAGGGCTACTTACTTGAGTATCCGGGCGATTGCAGCTTAGGCCGGCGTCCTCGGTCAAGTCCGGACACATCTCTTGTGATCCGAAGAACAGTTTGTACATCTCCATGGGTGTCGTACCCATGAAGTGTTGGAGAGCTCGTGGTCCCTCGGTTGAATTCCCACAGCGGCGGGGGCGGCGTTCTTGAGGCGAAGGCGCCGAATCAGCATAACTGCGTCACCACGACCAGATTGATCTCCCTCTCTTGGAGGTCTCGAATCCGGCCCTACAATAAGGGTGCGTCCTTGGGCGGCCCCAGTCAAGCCCTTTGTCGACCCATGGCGTCGATCGTTGTGGAGGACCAGCGAAATCTGGCGGCGGCCTCTGCTGCTGCTACCCACAGGGCGGTGATATAAAACCACTCCTGTTGCCACAAGCCGAGCTCCTCTGAAAAGAGCCCTCGGGCCATGGAGCATCGGCCCTCTTGCTTACTAACCGCCCGCCGCTTTTCTGCTGGCGCCCTCAATCATCTTGGCTCCACGTTAAAGGTTTTGAGCCACAAACCGAAGTGAGGGTAGTGCGGAGGAAGGCTTCATGACGACGATAAATGATGAGATATGGAGGATGGACTCGGAGCCAAGTCGTGGAATTCCAACCCATAGTAAAACATGAGCCCCCTCACGAAGGATCCATCGGAAGCCTAAACCCGGCGGAGGTGAGACACGAACACGGCGTTCTCGCCCAGGCTCGGGAGTAGGGATGACTTGCCCTTGGGAGGGCAACCTATGCGAAATCTCGTAGGTTAAGTACCTGGCTTCTCTCAGCTTTAGCACGTCCTCTTCCGTGACGGAGGAGGGCATCCACCGCCCAGAGGTCGGGCGGACATTGTCGAAGGTCAAGCGCTCGAATCTAGAGCCCTGAGTGTTGGAACTCGGGGCGAGGGGCGGATTCGATTGAGGATTGAAGAAAAGAAACGAGCCTTGGTCTCATTATAAAGAAGGAGAATACCAAGAGCCGTCCCCGTGACCGTTTGGAACTCGCCTTCGATGGAGGGGGCGTGGCAACGGGCGCGGTTGGGTTACCCACGTCCGTATTGATGGGAATCCCGGAATAAGGGGAACACGATCTCTGCTTCGACAAGACGTGCCAAGGAAACCGCTTTGCTAAACGCGTGATGGATTCATATACCTAGGGTAGGGTCATAGGCCTGACCTAAACGTCCTACCCAAGGGCACTCATAGAAGAGATCATCTTCCAGTCGACCAAAGAGGGATCCACTCGACTAGACTGGAAGGACTCGACCATGGAAGACTCACTCGACCATGAAGACTCACTCGACCACCAGAAGGTCAGAAGGCACTCCGCAGCGCAACGGTTCGCTATTGAATAGGCTTAATGATAGTTAAAGCACCTTATGAGGCGTTACGGTAACCCCTAAGCTTAATGTACTTTATTTCCCTCCATTACGTGGGCGGCTGGGGTCTGGCGCACTCTATATAAGCCACCCCCTCCACAGATAGAAGGGTTCAGATTCTTGTAATACTCATACTCATAATCCACTCGACCGCCTCGGGGCTCCGAGGCGTGGGGCTGTTACTTCCTCAGAAGGGCTGAACTTCGTACATCCTTTGTCTCCACAACTGCTCCATAGCTAGGACATCGCCTCTCCTTAACCTACCCCTACTTCTCTTGTCGGACTTAGAACCACGACAGTTGGCGCCCACCGTGGGGCAGGTGTTTTAGCGATTTGTGGAGGAGTTGCAGTACTTCCGAGTACCTTCATCATGATGACTTCTGGAGTTTTGAGCGCGGGGCACGAGATCCGTCTCGGTGCTCTCACTTTTGTCGCCGACGACTCCGCATGGCTCCAGGAAGCCCCTCTTGACATTGAGGCGCTCCCCGTCCGCGGGGCGACGCACTTTCACGCATGTGTTCGTGGCGTTTTGCTGCGGCAACCGTCGACTCCGTATCGGTCGACTCCCTTATCGGTCGCCCGCCCAGTCTCCCACCAGCGCAAGCGCTCTGGTCGGTCGAGGCTTCAGCGGTGGGTGAAGCACGTGGTGGCTCGCCAGACAGCCACCGCCCAAGTCGCGGCTATTGAGCCCGACGAATCCCTCTACGGCCTGTTCGATCTGTCGACTGGCTCCGTAGAGACTGCATCCGAGTGTGATAGCAGTGATCCAGCGGCGGAGATCCTCATGGTCAACGGCCCTCGCAGTCCTCCCGGCCGCCCGCGGGGTGGGGCGCCGGGAGGTGATCCTGCAAGAACACGAGGAGTACCAGCCGAGACACTCGACTCTGCAGAGAGAAGAGCTTCGTCGTAGGAACATGGATGCACTACATACTCCTATCGCCGGAGAGACCCCTGAGGCTCGTGCCTTGGAAGAAGCACGTTTGGCCAATGTGGCTGAACGCGCTCGCTTGAGAATCTTCAGCAAGCACTTTCGGCGGCGTCTTGGCGGCAACGACTCCTGAATCCGGTCGGCGTCGGCTCTTCCCGCCGACTCGGTATACCGCACACCCATTCAGAATTTAGCGGCTGCAACTCGCATAGCGAGTCCATCCAGCCGTCGATCGGAAGCTGGAAGAGGCTTGCGGCAGATCGAATTTACTCCGGCGGCGGTGATCGAGAACTCAGCCGTGTCGCGATCACGCAACAGATTCACGACCGATCCGTCGCTGCGAACCTTTATGCGATCGGCTCACAGCCCAGATCGCCTCCATGGCGGGAAGAAGCGCGACAACCGCGCGAGCAGCTTCGGAGACCGTTCCGACCGAGAGGACAGGCGTCGAATGCCCTTTCCCTCAAGGGAAGGGTGCGCTCCTCGGCGGCGGATGATGAGCGACGATTCAAGATCAGGCGAAGGATTCCGGTCGACCCGAGAGAACCGAGGCTTTGATCGCGATCCATTATCGTGCAAGGCTTGGTCGACCGAAGCGAGCCCATCGAGGAGGACCGAGAGATGCACCCACCAGCGATCGAGTGTGCGTCTCGGTCGGAGTGTTTTAGCAGGCTATCGAGCGCGATGATCCCCCAATTTCAGATTGGCAGCGAAGTCGACAAGTTCTTTGGGAATCTAAGCTGAAACTTGGCTCGAGGATTACCGAGTGGCTGTTCAGATTGGTGGTGGGAATGATGAGGTGGCCATGAAACATTTGCCCCTCATGTTGGAAGGTTCAGCCAGGGCATGGCTGAGTCAATTACCTCACAGCAGTATATATACTTGGGAGGATTTGTCCGAGTGTTAAATCGGGACTTTTGAAGGGACTTGCAAGCGACCGGCTGGTTTGTGAGCTGCAAGTTTGTGTGCGAAGACCAATGAAACTCTCCGAGAGTACATTCAGAGGTGGATTACCTTGCACAATCTTGTGGAAAATGTGTCGACCATCAGTTTATGCCTTCAAGGACGGCGTCAAAAGCAGAGAATTGAGTCGAAGTTGGTCGAACGGGGACATGACCACGAGTCGAATGATGGAGATTGCTAGCAAATCAACGGCGAGGAAGAAGACCGACTCAAGCGGTAAATACAAACCAAGTCGATCGGAGAAGGGCAATTCGGTCGGAAGCGAAGCGCAAAGCCGAGCCAGCAGCTCTGGTGAGGCCACAGCCGTGACTCGGGGAAGTTCAAGGGAAGCCCAAAGGATCACGGAATCGAAGAAAGTGAAAGATAAGGAAGGAAATGGCGTGATGGATATGCCATGCCATATTCACACGAAGAAGGATGAAGAGGGCAATATTATTTACCGAAACACACCACTCGCCCGATGTCGACTCTGATCCAGCGGCCAGGCAAACAGTCTAAGGACAAGGAGAAGGAACGAGACAAGGCGGAGACAAAGAGGGCGGTGAGGAGGAATACCGCATGTCAACTCCACTCGATGATCTTGGCGGATGTGGAAAGTAAAAGTCATTGAAAGTCATCAATCGGGAGGTGAATATGGTTGCCCAGTTAAGCCAAGTTATGTGAAGTGGTCCCGGACACCCATCACATTCGACCAATCTGATCACCGACTCACATTGCCACCTGGGCGGCAAGCGTTAGTGGTCGATCCAATTGTCGAAGGCACTCGTGACAAAAGTGCTGATGGATGGTGGTAGTGGGCTGAATTTGTTGTATGCGGATACATTAAAGGGATGGGCATTCCGATGTCACGATTGGCGCCCGACAATATGAGTTTCCACGGGTCATACCAGGGAAGAAGGCCAACTCACTCGGCCAAATAGCCACGGGCGTGGTTTTGGTGATTCCAAACACTTCCGCAAAGAAAAGTTGACCTTTGAGGTTGTGGATTTTCGAGTGCATACCATGCCATTTTGGGGAGGCCGCCACGCATACGATTCATGGCCCGACCATGCTACGTGTACCTCAAGCTGAAGATGCGGGACCCAAGGGTGATCAACATCACCGGGGATCGGAAGAAGGCGGAAGAGTGCTTTCAGAAGGGCTCAAAGATTGCCGACTCCCAAGTGTCAGCAGTCGAATTCGACGAGTACATGCAACACGCAGATCCGAGTGATTTACTACGATCTAAGAAACCAGCCATAGAGTCTGCATTCAAGTCGTCTGGTGAGACGAAGCCAGTCCATATTCATCCGACTGACCCCGATGCAGCTCCGACCCACATATCCACAACACTCGACTCGAAATAGGAAGAAGCGCTCATCCAGTTCCTCCGTGAGAACTGGGACATCTTTGCATGGAAGCCAGCTGACATGCCGGGTGTTCGAGGCTGGTGAGCATCGCCTTCGAGTCGACAAGTCAGCGAAACCAGTCAAAGAGCATCTGCGACGGTCCGCCGTCCAGAAGAGAAAGGCTATTGGGGAAGAAGTGGCTCGACTGTTGACAGCAGGATTCATCCGAGAGATTTACCACTCCGAGTGGCTCGCTAATGTTGTCATGGTCTCCAAGAAGGATGACTCACTCCGCATGTGCATTGATTTTAAGCACATTAATCGGGCCTGCCGAAGGATCATTCCTCTCCCGCATCGATCAAATTGTCGACTCGACCGCGGGGTGTGAGAGGTTGTCTTTTCTAGATCGTATTCGGGTATCATCAGATCCGTCTGTATGGACCCGGCGAAATAAAACAGCTTTCATGACTCCATTCGGTGCTTCGCTATATCACCATGCCATTCGGCCTCAAGAATGCGGAGCCACATTTATGCGAATGATTGAAGTGTCTTCTCACTCGGATCGATCGGAATGTGGAAGCGTATATGGATGATATCGTCGTTAAGTCGCGAAAAGGTTCCGACCTGCTCGTGACCTCGCGAAACATTTGCCAACCTCCGAAGGTGCGATATCAAGCTCAATCCGTCAAAGTGCACATTGGAGTTCTGGTGGAAAATTACTCGGTTTTCTCATTTCGAGCGAGGAATCGGCGCTAACCCGAGAAGATCGGCACTATTCTCCGAATGAAACGCCCGTGCGAGTACACGGCGTCGAAGCTTCTTTGGATGCTTGGCGCTTTAAGTCGATTCATCTCACGACTCGGTGAAAAGGCATTACCTCTTTACCGGTCGATGAAGAAGGCGACAAGTTCGAGTGGACTCTGAAGCGATGCAGCGTTTGCGAGCTAAAAGCTCGCTCTCCACCCAGCCGGTGCTTGCTGCTCCAATCAGCAAAGAGCCTCTGTTGCTTTACATTGCAGCCCTTGGACAAGTTGTCGGGTTACAGGCTTACGGTCGGCGGAAGAGGAAGGAAAGGCCTTCAAAGTTCAACGCCGGTGTATTATTTGTGCGAAGTTTTGACTCCATCAGCGGAGATACCCTCATTATCGAAGCTTGTGTATGGTATATACATGACCACAAAGAAGGTTGCTCACTATTTCTCGATCATTACATCACGATCGTCGAGACGCTCCTTTATCGAGATCTTGCATAAGAGAGATGCAACGGTCGAGTGGCGAAGTGGGCGATTGAACTTCTTCCCTTGATATCAAATTCGAGGCAAAGAAAGCCATTAAGTCCCAGGCTATAGCGGATTTCCTTGCGAGTGGATTGAACTTGACAACCGAATGAAGTTCACTCGGAGCATTGGACCATGTTCTTGATGGCTCCAAGATTTGAATGGTTACAGTCTTTGGGGTTGTTCGGTTTCCCCAGAGGAGATAAGCTTAAGTATGTGCTTGATTCACTTTGATTCCTCCAACAATGAGGCGGAGTATGAGGCCCTTTTATATGGATTGCGCATGGCCATCTCTTTCGGCGTCCGTCGCTTTGATGGTTTATGGCGACTCAGATCTAGTGGTCAATCAAGTGATGAAGGAGTGGGGCGTGAGAAGCCCGGCTATGATTGGATCTTGCAATGCAGTGAGGAAGCTGGAAAAGAAGTTTGAGGGTTGGAGCTCCATCACATCCCCGATGAAAAAATCAGGCAGCAGATGATCTGGCGAAGATAGGGTCCAAGAGGAAGCCATTCGAGTGGCGTGTTTTGGAACATATACACATTCCGTCAGTCAAAGAAGATCCCTACACAGAAGAAGCTCCTCAACCCAGGAGTGCCACGGACTCGACCGAAGTTGAGGTCCCGGCAGTGGTCGACTTGGTCATGGAGGTTTTAGTGGTCACTCCCGATTGGACAATTCCATATATTGCGTATATCACGAAAGGAACTCCCGGAAGATGAGGAAGAGGCTCGGCAGATCGTCCGTCGATCCAAAGCCTTTATCGTTATCAATGAGCAGTTATACAGAGAAAGCCCAACGGGAGTCGGACAAAAATGCATAACGCCAGAAGAAGGCCGAGCCATTCTCAATGATATCCACTCGGGAACCTGTGGTCACCATGCGTCCTCTCGGACCATTGTAGCCAAAGCATACCGAGCTGGGTTTTACTGGCCAAGAGCAAATGAGATGGCGAAAGAAATAGTGGACAAATGCGAAGGATGCGGTTCTACTCCAATATGTCACACAAGCTGCGTCGACCTTGAAGACCATTCCGCTCGTCGGCCTTTCGCAAGTATGGGGTTGGACATGATTGGTCCCTTGCGAGCGGGTCGGGCGGCTTCACGCATGTCTTGGTAGCGATCGACAAGTTCACCAAGTGGATTGAGGCTAAGCCAATCAAAAAACTTGACGCTGGTACTGCTGTTTCCTTCATCCGAAAGTTGACGTTCAGATATGGAGTCCCGCACAGTATTATCACGGACAATGGGTCGAATTTTGACTCGGAAGAATTCAAGGATTTTTGCAACTCCCAAGGCATACGAGTCGACTACGCTTCAGTTGCCCATCCACAGTCGAACGGACAGGCAGAACGAGCCAATGGACTAATCCTCAAGGGTTTGAAGCCCCGTTTGATGCGAGATCTCAAGCATGCGGCTGGAGCTTGGGTCGACGAACTTCCTTCGGTACTTTGGGGTTTGCGGACCCGCCTAATCGGTCGTGGGAGAACTCCTTTCTTCTGGTCTATGGGGCGAAGCAGTTTTACCGAAAGTGATCTCCTTCACAATGCTCCACGAATTGAACTTTATAATGAAGCAGAAGCTGAGCAAGCACGTCAGGATGCAGTCGACCTCCTGGAAGAGGAAAGAGAAATGGCTCTGATCCGCTCGACCATTTACCAGCAAGACTTGCGCCGCCTGTACGCCAGAAATGTGCGAGGTCGAGCCTTCCAGGAAGGAGATCTGGTCCTTCGAGTGGATCAGCAGAAGCAACATAAACTCGCTCCCTCATGGGAAGGTCCCTTCATCGTCACAAAGGTGCTCCACAATGGGGCATATCGTCTCTACAATGTCGAACATGATATCGATGAGCCTCGAGCTTGGAATGCGGATCTGCTCCGCCCGTTTTACACTTAAAGTTTTTCACTCGGAAGAATTGTAATAAAGTACTCTTGTAGCTCACGAGCTTTGAAGTAATAGTGTCACAATTCCTTCATAATTTTTTGTCACTTTTTATTTTACGTCGAGTAAAATTTTCACTTCCCCCAGTGGGTGGCTTAGGCGCGAATCCGTTCCGCCTAAGTGTTTTACAAATCCTACCGAGTGGTAAGCCAGACTTCCACTCGGGGGCTTAGCTGCAGCCCAGTGCTCGCCTAAGATAAAAGAAATCCTACCGAGTGGTAAGCCAGACTTCCACTCGGGGCTTAGCTTGCAGCTCGGTGCTCGCCTAAGTGTTTTACAAATCCTACCAAGTGGTAAGCCAGACTTCCACTCGGGGGCTTAGCTGCAGCCCAGTGCTCGCCTAAGATAAAAGAAATCCTACCGAGTGGTAAGCCAGACTTCCACTCGGGGGCTTAGCTGCAGCTCAGTGCTCGCCTAAGTGTTTTACAAATCCTACCGAGTGGTAAGCCAGACTTCCACTCGGGGGCTTAGCTGCAGCCCAGTGCTCGCCTAAGATAAAAGAAATCCTACCGAGTGGTAAGCCAGACTTCCACTCGGGGGCTTAGCTGCAGCTCAGTGCTCGCCTAAGTGTTTTACAAATCCTACCGAGTGGAGAGCAAACCTCCCACTCGGGGGCTTAGCTGCAGCCCAGTGCTCTCCGAGCTTCGACACAAATACAAAAGAAATCCTACCGAGTGGAGAGCGAACCTCCCACTCGGGGGCTTAGCTGCAGCCCAGTGCTCGCCTAAGTGTTTTACAAATCCTACCGAGTGGAGAGCAAACCTCCCACTCGGGGGCTTAGCTGCAGCCCAGTGCTCGCCTAAGATAAAAGAAATCCTACCGAGTGGAGAGCAAACCTCCCACTCGGGGGCTTAGCTGCAGCCCAGTGCTCGCCTAAGATAAAAGAAATCCTACCGAGTGGAGAGCAAACCTCCCACTCGGGGCTTAAGCTGCAGCCCAGCTCGCCTAAGATAAAAGAAATCCTACCAGTGGAGAGCAAACCTCCCACTCGGAGGCTTAGCTGCAGCCCAGTGCTCGCCTAAGGAATAAGTCATTGCGATGGCGCTCATTGTTAACCTGCAAAGAGCAATTCAAGCCAAGGGCAATCATAGCCAAACATCAATCCAAATTTAGGTCGACACCGAAAGTAACCGAGAGTGCTCGGGCACTAAGCACTGTTAAAGTTTTATCGGTTACAACTTCACTCGACATACCGAGGCAAATTTAAGGTCAAGGAAAGTTTTTACCCTCTCTGTGGAGGGCTGGATGGAACAACGAACTCGTCAAGATCAATCCCGTCGGCAATCCAGCGTGGCAGCAGCGATGAAAGTCTCCATGAAGGTCCTGAAGTCGTGCTTTTTGGTGTTGGCCACTCGAGAGCCGCCACTTATCTTCTCGAGCTTCCTTGCAATGGACCCGTGCGGACACGGCGGCGTCCGCACCACACCGAGCGAAGATTTCTTCCACTCTTGCACTCGGTCGGGGCGGCGTTCGATCGAGCCATCAATGACTCAAGGTCATTTTGGAGTGTTTCATTGGGCGGGCGTCGAGTCGATGCGGGATGTAGCCACCTTGATCGGGCGAGATAATCCACAACAGAAGAAGCAGGATTCCAATCGGAAGATGTTCATGGCAGTTTCATCGTTCACGGGAATTGGCGAGGTCAAGGTTAAATCTCGGTGGCTGGTTTCTTCTTCAAAGTTGCGGCGAGAACTCTGCATAGACAAAACCTCGAGTCAGAAAAGCGATCGAATGGAAACATAACAGTTGGGAGGATTGGTCGAGTGGAGAAGGTTACCTTGAGCTTAAGGAATAATTTCTTAGCAAGACCGCCAAGAAGCTTTCGGCTCGTTCTTCTTCCCAGCCAGTTGGAGGATCTTATCGGTCGAGTTCTTCTTGTCGGCCTTCATTCGCTCGGCATCCTTGCGGCATCGGCGAGCAGCCTTCGGATCGGCGTTTTCTGTTCGAGCTTGTAACCGAGGCCAATTTTTCGTCGGCAAGCTTGATCTTCTCGAGACAGCTCAAGCTCCTTCTTCCTTTGAGCCTCCTTCACCTTGCACAGTAAATCGCAGCAAAGTCAAACTTGAAGCAAGTGGGAGGAGGGCAGTCGTCGAAATCTCACCAAACATACCTTTGGTCTCCTCCTTCGCCTTCGTCGATTCTCTTGCACCAGTTTCAAGTCCAACTCGAGCTGAATATGCTTACGCTCCGATTCGATATAGCGTGCCGCAAGATCACAAGATTTCTCTGAAGAGTCATTGCAAAAATATCGAGAGATAATCCACTTCCGAGTGAATCAAGAAGAATTATGCGTTTCTAAGACTACGATCGAATGCAAGCATTCAACCGTAGTCTCGGGGACTACACCGTGGGTGCACTCAGGCCCCCCCTGGTCTTATTCAAGACATAGTCGACCCGATCGACCAGTAAAAAAAAGCGAGTCGACGATCGACCAGCTTCATTCTTAGTAAGCCTAAGATAGAGTCGACGATCGACCAACAAAAAAAAAATCGACCCGATCGACCGGTGATTCTTCGATTGTAATCAGCGCGTGATCGACCACGTCTCGGGGACTACACCGGTGGGTGCACTCAGCGTGCCCCACCTTGGTTTGGCTACATTCATTCCATTAGGATCTTGATCAACGTCGCTTAGTAAGCCTAAGACCATTGCCGGTGATCGACCTTATATGGGGACTACACCCGGCGGGTGCACTCAGCGTGCCCCGCTAACACGGAGTTTTATCGACACACCCGGTGGGTGACTGCTATTGCTATAAATTTGAGAAAGAAAAGTTTTGATAGCATATCCTATGAGCAGGTGGTGGTCGGTGACTGAACATTGCTCACGAAGGGCGAGCTGGCATCATAAGCCGCTTGGCTCGCATCGGCGATCTTCACTGCTCCATCATGATCCTGCTTGACAGATCGCCTCCTTAGCAGCATCGCCTTGGTCCTCCGGGACGTGGTGCGTGGTGAAGATCGAAGGTTGTCCAGCACTCGACGAAGTGGGCCGAGCACTGGTCAGCGGCACCGCGAAGGTCACGGTATGTCGAGTGCCGCCCTCCCCTTCCGTCACGACGGTCTCGGGTGCCGTCGCACCCTGGGTTTCTCTGCCAGCAGATGCCTTCCTACTCCTCCTAGCCCTCAGTGGCTCCTCATCCTCATCATCGTCGTCAGGGAGAGTGATGATGTTATCGGTTGGAGCTTCAGAAAAGAGTTAAAGTCAGAAATCTTGAGTCAGTCGACTAAGAGCAAGAATTAAGGATATAATACCAAGATTTGAGGTGGCGGCGTCTTCCATCTCACGATCGTCAGCCTTAGCTGAGGTTTCAGAAGTCGCAGCACTGAAAATCCGAAGAATCAGTCGACCGATTCAAGTTTCAATCAGAGATAAAATCTGTATAGAACATGAGAATTTAAGCAATATGTTTACCCTGAGATGGTGGGGATGGACACTTTCATTTTGGCGAGGCTTGGTTGTCCTCGGCAGAACTACCTTCACTTTGCTTTGGCGCTTTCTCGGTCGGCACCGGCGAAGCGGTTCGAGGCGTTTGGTCGATTGCGAGGCGATCGCAACTCCTTACGCGTTCAGCGAAGGATCGTGCACAAGTTTTGACCGCCTTTCGGAAGCGGTGGTGCGACTTCCTCCTCTTCGTCCTCGTCATCATCATCCTCGTCATCATCATCATCATCGTCGTAAATGCGTCTCCTGCAGCGTCTGAGTCCCACTCTTCTTGACTCTCGCCTCCGCTGGCTTCACCCTCCTCAGTCGGAATCTGGGCGCCATTGGGCATGGAATACAGCTCGGTGAAGGCCTGGAAGTATTGAAGCAGAGTTCAGTCGACTAAGTTACAGAAACACACTCGACAGACATACAACAGAAAACAGAACAAGTGTACCTTATCTGGAACGCTGTTACGATCAAGCGGAGAAATCCTCCGGGATCGCGAGATTGTCCTTGTTTCGATGATTGAAGCCATCCATCTTTCCACTACGGCATCGTCGACTGCCTCCGGGTGAACGCGAGTCTCGTCTTCGGTGCCGCAATACAACCACATACAGTGACTCCGGAACTGAAGGGGCTGGATTCGCCTCCGAAGAAAAACCTCCAGGAGATCCATGCCAGTCACTCCGTCCCTAACCAGCTGCACCACTCGGTCCATCAGCATCTTCACTTCAGCCCTCTCTTCAGGAACAACCTTCAGGGAGGAGGGTTTATTCACTCGACTCATGGTAAATTGCAGGAGGCGGTCGGCGCCCGGCGTCGTCTCGTTCCGGCAATAGAACCAGGTCGACTGCCAACCCCTGACCGACTCGGGAAAATGCATAGCTGGAAAGGTGCTTTTGCTCCTCAACTGGACTCCTAAACCACCACACATCTGGACTACTTGGGTCTTCTCGTCACCGGGGCTTGCCTTCTTCACAGTCTGAGAGCGACATGTAAAGATGTACTTGAACAAACCCCAGTGCGGTCGACAGCCCAGGAAATTTTCGCACATAGACACAAACGCGGCAAGGTATGCGATGGAGTTTGGAGTGAAATGGTGGAGCTGGGCTCCGAAGAAATTCAGAAAACCTCGAAAAAAGACACTCGGTGGCAACGAAAAACCCCGGTCGACATGGGTGGCCAAAAGCACGCACTCACCCTCTTCTGGTTGAGGCTGCCACTCTCGACCGGGAAGCCTCGCGGCTCTGTGAGGAATCAATCCGTCATCAACCATATCAAGGAGATCCTTCTCCCTGATCGTCGACTGGATCCAGTCTCCCTGGACCCAGCCCTTCGGCAGTTTGGATCTCGACGAAGAACCACCGCGACCGGTGGATCTCCCCTTCGCCTTCTCGGCCGCCGACGCCTTCTCCGCCACCGACGCCTTCTTCGCACGCTCCAGCATCGTCGTCTTCTCTTTGCCCATGGCCGCCGGCGGAATGCGCAAGGAGAGAGATGGCAAGGGAGCAGCAGTGAGGTGGAGGCGGAGGCGGGAAAAGCGGGAGGAAGAACAAGGTACTGTGCATGAGCCTCTGGGAGTTACATTTATAGCATCCCTTCCGAGTGGATGACAGGTGGACCCAAGCAATCCAATCATATCCCGGGCAGCCGCACCGCGCGATACGTGGCGGAAAAAGCGGCGCGAAAATCGAGGCGCCTCTGTTACGTCCCATCCAAGCGCCACAGTTTGTTCCGTTTCGCGCGCTTCCCCAAATTTCGTATCCCGCGAGATCCGCGGGCGATGGATCAGTCTGTCAAATGCGAGATCTCCTGCGATCTGTTACTCAGGTATAGCAAAGGAAGTCACTCGACTAAAGAACAAGAATGGATCAAGTCGACTGAAGGAAAGTTTCTTGTTATCAACAAAGAAGATCTTGATCCGAGACAACACGCAGCCAGAATGCAAAAGCAGTCGGAAACAACGTCAACTCCTCCTTCACTCAAGCCTCAATCCATTCGGGGGCTAATGATGGATTCATATACCTAGGGTAGGGTCATAGGCCTGACCTAAACGTCCTACCCAAGGGCACTCATAGAAGAGATCATCTTCCAGTCGACCAAATAGGGATCCACTCGACTAGACTGGAAGGACTCGACCATGGAAGACTCACTCGACCATGAAGACTCACTCGACCACGGAAGGTCGAAGGCACTCCATGGTATAGCGGTTCGCTATTGAATAGGCTTAATGATAGTTAAAGCACCTTATGAGGGGCGTTACCAGTAACCCCCCTAGCTTAATGTACTTTATTTCCCTCCATTACGTGGGCCGGCTGGGGTCCTGGCGCACTCTATATAAGCCACCCCCCTCCACAGATAGAAGGGTTCAGATTCTTGTAATACTCATACTCATAATCCACTCGACCGCCTCGGGGCTCCGGGGCGAGGGCTGTTACTTCCTCGAGAAGGGCCTGAACTCGTACATCCTTTGTCTCCACAACTGCTCCATAGCTAGGACATCGCCTCTCCTTAACCTACCCCTACTTCTACTGTCAGACTTAGAACCACGACAACGCGCTGAGGTGGTATAATAAAAATGATTCGAGTAAAAGCTTGGTTGTGGTGTGACGTCATGCCACCAAATACGCCAGCAGATTGAACTTGTGTAAATATTATTCTCTCTATGGTGGTATGTGGAATTTATTTTACAGAGCCGGACACTATCATGGTGTTCACAATCTTCTATGAATTATTCGGAGGAGGAACCCGCCTTGCAATGCCGAAGACAATATGCTCGCCGGACTCGTCGTCATTGAAGCCTGGTTCGGGGGCTACTGAGGGAGTCCTGGACTAGGGGGTGTCCGGATAGCCGAACTATCATCATCGGTCGGACTCCAAGACTATGAAGATACAAGATTAAGACTTCGTCCCGTGTCCGGATGGGACTTTCCTTGGAGTGGAAGGCAAGCTTGGCGATACGGATATGTAGATCTCCTACCATTGTAACCGACTCTGTGTAACCCTAGCCCTCTTCGGTGTCTATATAAACCGGAGGGTTTTAGTCCGTAGGACACAACAACAACAATCATACCATAGGCTAGCTTCTAGGGTTTAGCCTCCTTGATCTCGTGGTAGATCCACTCTTGTACTACCCATATCATTAATATCAATCAAGGAGGAGTAGGGTTTTACCTCCATTGAGAGGGCCCGAACCTGGGTAAACACATCGTGTCCCTTGTCTCCTGTTACCATCCGCCTAGACGCACAGTTCGGGACCCCCTACCCGAGATCCGCCGGTTTTGACACCGACAGGCTCTTTGGGACATGACTTCTGTCTCGTTCGGAGCAGTAGGCGGGGAGGCCCGCGGAGGCGTCCAGCTCTCCACCATCCCTGGCTCCAACGAATTCCCCAGAGATGATATTTGAGGGAGATCGCGGGCCGTACTGAAACACACAATACAATATGTTAAAAACTATAATTATAAACTCCGACGTATGTAAGGCATCTGGAGATGCTTACGATTCAACTGGGGGCTTCGACCTGGGCGATGCTCGGGGATGACTTCGGCATCCAAATCCGAGTAGTCCGTGAGGGATACTCTCCTTTTTTGGACGCCTCCGCTTCTGGGTCTACAGAAGCCGCCATTTCTTCCCCCTCCCCTTTGGGGGAGAGTCGCTCTCTTCCTCCTCCTTTTTGTCTCCATCCCCCTCGTGGGAGGAAAGGTCTTCGGAATCCCCGGACATAGTCTTCGGGGGACCTTTACAGCGGGGGCCGTTTTTGGCCTCCTTGCCCTTCTTCTTGGTTTTCTTCTCTGGTGCCTGGTACAACGCCAGAACCAGTATCCTCGTTAGCAGAGGATCAGTGGGGTTTTCGGGCAGTGGAGTCGGGCACTTGATCCGCTCCACCTTCATCATCCAGCCCTGTTTCAAATAGGAAAGTCTCAATACACCCCTGTGATTTCCGGACTAAGTTATGTTCGGAGAGTAAAGCTCTTACCGGAGTGGCTGGGTGAGCATAGTCAGGGCCGATGTCGTCGGTTGTCTCCGGCCATGACTTTTGATTCTGAGCCTTGAAAAGCAGCCTCCAGATATATTCGTGCCTCATGCCAAAGAATCGCTGCAAGGTTTGTGTCCCTTCCGGATTGAACTCCCACATGTGGAGAGGTCGGTGCTGGCAGGGACGGGTCCGGTGGAATAGCATCACCTAAACCACGTCGGCAAGATTGGTGTTCCTTTCTATGATGCTTTTGATGCGCTTTTGCAGCATCAACACCTCGTCAGCTGACCCCCAGTCCAGACCCTTGTTGATCCATGAAGCTAGCCGCATTGGGGGTCAGGATCTAAACTCAGGAGTGGCCACCCAGTTGGTGCCGCGAGGTTCGGTGATGTAGAACCACTCATGCTGCCGTATTTTCACAGTTTCCACAAAAGCCCCTTTGGGCCAGGTGACGTTGGGAAGCTTGCTCACCATCGCGCCTCCGCGGTCTGCATGCTCCCTGTCCACCACCTTTGGCTTCACGTTGAAGACTTTGATCCAGAGGCCGAAGTGGGGGGGTGCGGAGGAGCACCTCGCACACGACATTAAATGTCGAGATGTGGAGGAATGAGTTTGGGGCTAGATCAGGGAAATCTAGCCCGTAATAGAACATGAGGCCTCGGACAAAAGGGTGAAGTGGAAACCCTAGTCCGCGGAGGTAGTGGGGGATAAATACTACCCTTTCGTCGGGCTTCGGGGTGGGGATGACTTGCTTATTGGCAAGGATCCTGTACGTGATGTCCGTACTTAGGTACCCCGCATCCTGGAGCTCCTTGATATCCTTCTCCCTCATGGAGGAGGCTACCCACTTGCCCTGAAAGCCAGATTCGGACATGACTGGAGAGGTTGGTGGCAGTGGGATGTTTCATGGCTCGGACGCTAGAGCTTGGAGATAGGGAGGCAGAGGAAGGAAGAAGGCATCAGGATAGGAAAGATGAATCTTTACCCGTTAATATAAGCCGTGAATACCGAGCTCCCGCCCCTAGCCTTAAAACCTTGTTTGTTCCTGATGTGGGTATGCACCGCAGTTGGTTGGATTACCCAAATATCATTGATATGCATTCCCGTAGTAAATGGGCACGATCTCTATTTTGACGGACGTGCCAATGAGGCGTGGCCTCGAAACACAGAATGCGGGGTGTGAAAACTGTTCGAAATGCCGAAAGGTCAAGTCTGACGCTTCGCCGGAAAAGTTGTCAGTAAAATACGTTGTTCTCATTTTTTATATATCATGCCTTCGCGGCTAAGGGTTGTGTTTATTGCAAAAAGCCGGATACAATTCTTTTTATAGAGGAAAGACGATGTGTATTCTTTAGGGAACCCGCCTTGCAATGCCGAAGAGAATTTGAGCGCCGAATATATCATCATTAAAGACTGGTTCAGGGGCTACTGTGGGAGTCCTGGATTAGGGGGTCCTCGGGCATCCGGACTACTGATGTGGGCCGGACTAATGGGCCGTCAAGATACAAGAGAAAATATCATCTCTCGTGTCTGGTGGGGACTCTCACATGAGTGGATGGCAAGTATAGGTGTCCGGGTTTATTATTCCTTTCTGTAAAACCGACTTTGTACAAACCCTAAGCCCCTCCGGTGTCTATATAAACCGGAGGGTTAGATCGGAGGTAGGATCATAACATTGCTAGGCTAGCTATTTAGGGTTAGCCAAATCGATCTGGAGGTAGATCAGCTCTTGTAACCCCTATACCACCAAATATAATCAAGCAGGAGTAGGGTTTTACCTCCATTAAGAGGGCCCGAACCTGCGTAAATATTGTGTCCCTTCTCTATTGTTACCATTGATCTTCAGACGCATAGCTTGGGCCCCCCTACCCGAGATCTGTCGGTTTTGACACCGACAACAAGGAGACGATTCTTGTGCCTTATCATTCCCTGTAAGTCATCCGCGCGGATATCCTTCCTTCGATTTCAATCATTAATTTGCATGACGGAGGCTAATTAATTTGAGGTGTACTTATTTTGCGCAGCCACGGGCGCGCCATCCTCATCATCCTTTACCCACGGTACTCCCATGCTCTTTACTTGGACTCGTCGAAGAACAAGAACAAAAAGGATTACACTGATACGTCTCCAACGTATCTATAATTTTTGATTATTCCATGCCATTATATTACCCCTTTTGGATGTTTATGGGCTTTATTTTACACATTTATATCATTTTTGGGACTAACCTACTAACCGGAGGCCCAGCCCGTATTGCTGTTTTTTGCCTATTTCAGTATTTCGAAGAAAAGGAATATCAAACGGAGTCCAAACGGAATGAAACCTTCGGGAGCGTGATTTTTGGAACGAACGTGATCCAGAGGACTTGGAGTGCAAGTCCAGAAGCAGCCGAGGCGGCCATGAGAGGGGAGGGCACGTCCCCCTGTCTCGTGAGCCCCTCGGGCGGCCACCGATGTACTTCTTCCTCCTATATAAGCCTACGTACCCCGAAAACATCCAGGGAGCCAACAAAACACAATTTCCACCACCGTAACCTTCTGTATCCGCGAGATCCCATCTTGGAGCCTTCGCCGGCGCTCCGCCGGAGGGGGAATCGACCATGGAGGGCTTCTACATCAACACCATAGCCCCTCCGATGAGTTGTGAGTAGTTTACCACAGACCTTCGGGTCCATAGTTATTAGCTAGATGGCTTCTTCTCTCTTTTTGGATCTCAATACAATGTTCTCCCCCTCTCTTGTGGAGATCTATTCGATGTAAACTCTTCTTGCGGTGTGTTTGTCGAGATCCGATGAATTGTGGGTTTATGATCAAGTTTATCTATGAGAAATATTTGAATCTCCTCTGAATTCTTTTATGTATGATTGAGTTATCTTTGCAAGTCTCTTCGAATAATCAGTTTGGTTTGGCCTACTAGATTGATCTTTCTTGCCATGGTAGAAGTGCTTAGCTTTGGGTTCAATCTTGCGGTGTCCATTCCCAGTGACAACAGGGGCAGATTGTTGCCATCGAGGATAAAAAGATGGGATTTATATCATATTGCTTGAGTTTATCCCTCTACATCATGTCATCTTGCTTAGTGCGTTACTCTGTTGTTTATGAACTTAATACTCTATATGCAGGCAGGAGTCAGTCGATGTGTGGAGTAATAGTAGTAGATGCAGGCAGGAGTCGGTCTACTTGTCACGGACGTGATGCCTATATACATGATCATGCCTATATAATCTCATAATTATTCGCTTTTCTATCAATTGCTCGACAGTAATTTGTTCACCCACCATAATACTTATGCTATCTTGAGAGAAGCCTCTAGTGAAACCTATGGTCCCCGGGTCTATCTTTTATCATATAAACTTTCAATCTACTTTTATTTGCATCTTTACTTTTTTCGTCTATATTATAAAATACCAAAAATATATTTTATCTTATCATACTATCTCTATCAGATCTCACTTTCGCAAGTGGCCGTGAAGGGATTGACAACCCCTTTATTGCGTTGGTTGCAAGTTCTTTGTTTGTTTGTGTAGGTGCGCGGGACTTTTGAGGAGCCTCCTACTGGATTGATACCTTGGTTCTCAAAAATTGAGGGAAATACTTATGCTACTATTGCTGCATCACCCTTTCCTCTTCAAGGAAAACCAACGCAAGCTCAAGACATATCAAGAAGGATTTCCGGCGCCGTTGTCGGGGAGGTCTTCACTCAAGTCAAGGCATACCAAGTACCCATCACAAACTCATCTCCCTCACATTTACATTATTAGCCATTTGCCTCTCGTTTTCCTCTCCCCCACTTCACCCTTGCCGTTTTATTCGTCATCTCTTTCCCAATCTCCTCTGCTTTTTTTGCTTGCCTTTTTCTGTTTGCTTGTGTACCTATTTGTCCTTATGGCCTTGCCTAAGAGTACCGACCACCTTCTTAGAAGGTTGGAAGAGATTGAATCAAATATTAGAAGCTTCATGAATTTGCAATTTGAGCATAATAATTTCTTCAGAAAAAAGCTTAAGGAACAAAAAGGTTTTTTGGGGTTTATGAACAAAGAGCTTGATGATATGTCTAAAGACTTTTATGGTGCGAACTGTCAAATTACCCGGCTTGAAAATGCTATAGCCAAAATTTCTGATAAGCAAGCTACCTTAGTCAATAAGGTGGCTGCCAAACCAGAAAAGCTACATGAAAATAATGATGAAGATCTTAAAGTTATTGATGTGTCTCCTATTAGATCTTTGTTTTGCAATATGAATCTTGATAATAATGGGACTGGAGATGAGTCAACTTTACCTAGAAGGCGTCCCAAGAATTCAGAGGTTTAGATCTTGATGCTAAATTTGGTAAAAGTGGGATTGGAGAGGTCATGACTTTAAATAGTATTGAACACACTATCTCGGATTTCAAGGAATTTGATTATGATAATTGTTCTTTAGAAGGTTGTATTTCCTTGTTGCAATCTGTTGTTAATTCTCCTCGTGCTTATAGTCAAAATAAAGCTTTTACCAAACATATCGTTGATGCCTTGATGCAATCTTATGATGAAAAACTTAATTTGGAAGTTTCTATACCTAGAAATCTTAATGATGAATGGGAACCTACTATAAAGATTAGAATTAAAGATCATGAGTGTTTTGCTTTGTGTGATTTGGGTGCTAGTGTTTCCACGATTCCGAAAACTTTATGTGATATTCTAGGTTTCCATGATCTTGATGATTGCTCTTTAAATTTGCACCTTGCGGATTCCACCATTAAAAATCCAATGGGAAGGATCAATGATGTTCTCATTGTTGCAAATAGAAATTTGGTGCCCGTATATTTTATCGTTCTTGATATAGATTGCAATCTTTCTTGCCCTATCATTCTTGGTAGACCTTTCCTTAGAACGATTGGTGCGATTATTGATATGAAGGAAGGGAATATTAGATTCCAATTTCTATTAAAGAAAGGCATGGAGCACTTTCCAAGAAAGAAAGTCAAATTAACTTATGAATCTATCATGCGAGCTACTTATGAATTTAGTGTCAAAGATGGCACTACTTAGATCTATCTTCGCTTTTATGCCTAGCTAGGGGCGTTAAACGATAGCGCTAGTTGGGAGGCAACCCAATTTTATTTGTGTTTTTTGTTTTTGTTCCTGCTTAGTAATAAATTTTGCATCTACCTTCTGTTTATATGTTTTTTCATGTTTTAATTAGTGTTTGTGCCAAGTAGAACCTATAGGATAACCTATGATGATAGTTGATTTGAGTCTGCTGAAAAACAGAAACTTTGCATGCACGAATTTAGTTTTGTTAAATCACATAAACATGCTTTTGCGTTGAATCTTTTTGGTGATGATCAATAGACAAATTTTTCAGGACTTCCTATTTTTGTAGGATTTTTAGAGTTCCAGAAGTTTGCGTTAGTTACAGATTGCTACAGACTGTTCTGTTTTTGACATATTATGTTTTTCGTGTGTTGTTTGCTTATTTTGATGCATCTATGGCTAGTAAAATAGTTTATAAACCATAGAAAGTTGGAATACAGTAGGTTTAACACCAAAATAAATAAAGAATGAGTACATTACAGTACCTTATGTGGTGTTTTTGTTTTCTTTCACTAACGGAGCTTATAAGATTTCCTGTTGAGTTTTGTGTTGTGAAGTTTTCAAGTTTTGGGTACAGCTTTGATGGACTTTGGAATAAGGAGTGGCAAAAGCCTAAGATTGAGGATGCCCAAGGCACCCCAAGATATTCAAGAATAGCCAAAAGCCTAAGCTTGGGGATGCCCCGGGAAGGCATCCCCTCTTTCGTCTTCGTTCATTGGTAACTTTACTTGGAGCTATATTTTTATTTGCCACATGATATGTGTTTTGCTTGGAGCGTCATGTATTATATTAGTCTTTGCCTTTTAGTTTACCACAATCATCCTTGCTGTACACACCCTTTTTGGGAGAAGCCTACTTGATTGAATTTATTAGAATATGCTATGTGCTTCACTTATATCTTTTGAGCTTGATAGTTTTTGCTCTAGTGCTTCACTTATATCTTTTAGAGCACGGCGGTGGCTTATTTTTGTAGAAATTGCTAGTCTCTCATGCTTCACTTATATTATTTTGAGAGTCTTTTAGAACAGCATGGTATTTTCTATGGTTACAAAATTGGTCCTAGAATGGTAGGCATCCAAGTTGGGTATAATAAAAACTATCATAGGAAGTGAACTGGATGCTATGATCAATTTGATACTTGATAATTGTTTTGAGATATGGAGGTAGTGAAATTAAAGCCATGCTAGTTGGGTGATTATGAATTTAAAGAATGCCTGTGTTGAAGTTAGCAAGTCCCGTAGCATGCACGTATGGTTAAAGTTGTGTAACAAATTTGAAACATGAAGTGTACCTGGCTTGTGCATCCTTATGAGTGGCGGTCGGGGACGAGCGATGGTCTTTTCGTACCAATCTATCCCCCTATGAGCATGCGCGTAGTGCTTGATTTTTGATGACTTCTAAATTTTTGCAATAAGTATATGAGTTCTTTTGACTAATGTTGAGTCCATGGATTATACGCACTTTTACCTTTCCACCATTGCTAGCCTCTTCGGTACCGTGCATTCCCTTTCTCACCTTGAGAGTTGGTGCAAACTTCGCCGGTGCATCCAAACCCCGTGACACGATACGCTCTATCACACATAAACCTCCTTATATCTTCCTCAAAACAGCCACCATACGTACCTATTATGGCATTTCCATAGCCATTTCGAGATATATTGCCATGCAACTTTCCACCGTTCCGTTCATGACATACTTTTCTTTTGTCATATTGCCATTGCATGATCATGTAGTTGAGATCGTATTTGTGGCAAAGCCACCATGCATTATTTTTCATACATGTCACTCTTGATTCATTGCACCATCCCGATACACCGTCGGAGGCATTCATATAGAGTCATATCTTGTTCTAGTTTCGAGTTGTAATTCATATGTTGTAATCAATAGAAGTGTGATGATCATCATTATTAGAGCATTGCCCAAAGAAAAGAAAAGAAAAAAAAAGAAGAAAGGCCAAAAAAAGGAAAGTCCCAAAAAAAGAAAAAAAAAGAAAAAAAGAAAAAAAAAGAAAAAAGGAAATAAATAAAAGGGGCAATGTTACTATCTCTTTTTCCACACTTGTGCTTCAAAGTAGCACTTTGTTCTTCATGTAGTGAGTCTCATATATTGTGCTTCAAAGTAGCACCATGTTTTTCATATAGTGAGTCTCATAGGTTGTCTTTTTTATACTAGTGGGAATTTTTCATTATAGAACTTGGCTTGTATATTCCTACGATGGGCTTCCTCAAATGCCCTAGGTCTTCGTGAGCAAGCAAGTTGGATGCACACCCACTAGTTTTCTTTTGTTGAGCATTCATTTATAGCTCTATTGCACCCGTTGCATGGCAATCCCTACTCCTCATGTTGGCATCAATTGATGGGCATCTCCATAGCCCGTTGATTATCCTCGTCAATGTGAGACTTTCTCCTTTTTTATCTTCTCCACACAATCCCCATCATCATATTCTATTCCACCCATAGTGTTATATCCATGGCTCACGCTCATGTATTGCGTGAAGGTTGAAAAAGTTTGAGATTATTTAAGTATGAAACAATTTCTTGGCTTTTCATCGAGGGTATAGAAGTTGGGAACATCTTTGTGTGACGAAAATGAAGCATAGCCTAACTATATGAATTTTGTAGGGATGAACTTTCTTTTGCCATGTTATTTTGAGAAGACATGATTACTTTGATTAGTATGCTTGAAGTGTTACTATTTCTTTTATCAATATGAACTTTTATTTTGAATCATTTGGATCTGAACATTCATGCCACAATAAAGAAAATTACATTGAGAATTATGCTAGGTAGCATTCGACATCAAAAATTCGGTTTTTATCATTTACCTACTCGAGGACGAGCAGGAATTAAGCTTGGGGATGCTTGATACGTCTCCAACGTATCTATAATTTTTTATTGTTCCATGCTATTATATTACCCCTTTTGGATGTTTATGGGCTTTATTTTACACATTTATATCATTTTTGGGACTAACCTACTAACCAGAGGCCCAGCCCGTATTGCTGTTTTTTTGCCTATTTTAGTATTTCGAAGAAAAGGAATATCAAACGGAGTCCAAACGGAATGAAACCTTCGGGAGCGTGATTTTTGGAACGAACGTGATCCAGAGGACTTGGAGTGCAAGTCAAGAAGCAGCTGAGGCGGCCACAAGAGGGGAGGGCGCACCCACCCCTACAGGGCAGGCCCCACTGTCTCGTGGGCCCCTCAGGCGGCCACCGACGTACTTCTTCCTCCTATATAAGCCTACATACCCCGAAAACATCCAGGGAGCCAACAAAACACAATTTCCACCACTGTAACCTTCTGTATCCGCGAGATCCCATCTTGGAGCCTTCGCCGGCGCTCCGCTGGAGGGGGAGTCGACCACGGAGCGCTTCTACATCAACACCATAGCCCCTCCGATGAGTTGTGAGTAGTTTACCACAGACCTTCGGGTCCATAGTTATTAGCTAGATGGCTTCTTCTCTCTTTTTGGATCTCAATACAATGTTCTCCCCCTCTCTTGTGGAGATCTATTCGATGTAAACTCTTCTTGCGGTGTGTTTGTCGAGATCCGATGAATTGTGGGTTTATGATCAAGTTTATCTATGAGAAATATTTGAATCTCCTCTGAATTCTTTTATGTATGATTGAGTTATCTTTGCAAGTCTCTTCGAATAATCAGTTTGGTTTGGCCTACTAGATTGATCTTTCTTGCCATGGGAGAAGTGCTTAGCTTTGGGTTCAATCTTGCGGTGTCCTTTCCGTGTGATGAGGGGCAGCAAGGCACGTATTGTATTGTTGCCATCGAGGATAAAAAGATGGGGTTTATATCATATTGCTTGAGTTTATCCCTCTACATCATGTCATCTTGCTTAATGCGTTACTTTGTTCTTTATGAACTTAATACTCTAGATGCAGGCAGGAGTCGGTCGATGTGTGGAGTAATAGTAGTAGATGCAGGCAGGAGTCGGTCTACTTGTCACGGACGTGATGCCTATATACATGATCATGCCTAGATAATCTCATAATTATTCGCTTTTCTATCAATTGCTCGATATTAAGTTGTTCACCCACCGTAATACTTATGCTATCTTGAGAGAAGCCTCTAGTGAAACCTATGGCCCCCGGGTCTATCTTTTATCATATAAATTTTCAATCTACTTTTATTTGCATCTTTACTTTTTGCATCTATATTGTAAAATACCAAAAATATATTTTATCTTATCATACTATCTCTATCAGATCTCACTTTTGCAAGTGGACGTGAAGGGATTCACAACCCCTTTATTGTGTTGGTTGCGAGTTCTTTGTTTGTTTGTGTAGGTGTGTGGGACTTTTGAGGAGCCTCCTACTGGACTGATACCTTGGTTCTCAAAAACTGAGGGAAATACTTACGCTACTATTGCTGCATCACCCTTTCTTCTTCAAGGAAAACCAACACAAGCTCAAGACGTAACATACACCCACATCAAATCTGTTCTTGACAGTGCTATCTTTTTCTACGACATACGGGGTGGAGAGATCAAGGACAAGAAGAAGAGGAGCGGTAGGCCCGCCTTCAGCCACAAGACCGACTTCTACTACATCCAGCAACCAAGTGACACTCTTAGTGATGCATTCTATGTCCTACACCACATGCTGGAGTACAGATGGGATCAGCAGAACCTTCGCATGTCACCTACATCCGGGGATGCCCATATTCTGCAATGGGCAAGGAACGTAGGAGATATTGAGGATCATCGGCTTCGAGTTGAGTTCTATCACATCCAGCGCGAACTTGCCCAAATCATCATGAAGGAGGTTCTAAAAAAAACAGAGTTGTTCTACGAGGAAGGGCAAATGTCGCGGGAAGACGTCCGAACACGCATAGCCGCTCAGCATCTCGACCTAAAGCCTTTCACTAAGCTCGGGGACTATCTCCCTGACTTGGATGGATGGCACGACATGTTGTGATTGTCCATATATGACAATCTGTCCGTTTAGTCCATACTTTATGTATGACAAAACTTTGAGTTATGCACGACGAAACTTTATTTGTGATGTAATTAAACCATCCTCCTCGACTAGCGAAGATCACTCTAGTTAGGGCATTTTGGGTATGATGAATTTTATTATTTATGCTTATGATATGTTGCTTCTACTTTTGCCAAGTCTGTCTCTTTCTATTGCTCAACTATATATGTTGCATATCATCGACTCATGTGATGATGCAAGTGCATAGATCATCAATGCCGAAGAAGTTCTACGCCAGGAGTATACGACGAGTGGTCGGAGTGTCAGGCCCAGGTGTACCGGTTTCCGGTTTTCGAGCAACAGCCGGTAGTTAGTTTAGGTTCACGCTAGTGCGAGAGAGGGATACGAACTCATGTACTGCATAGTTCCACTCCCACTCATAGTGATAGCTCTTCTCGCGTATATCATTGTTTAGATGGATGACGCTGTAGTTGCAAGAACTTGTATCGCTATTTTCAAGATGATGACGAGAGACCACTTTGTGTTGGATGATGATTATGACGATGACATGCTTTGATGCTATGATTACATTTGTATTTGTATGATGCTAAAGATTATTGTATAAAGCCTGTTCAAATACAAAACAAATATGCAGGAAAAAACAAAAAACTAATAAAACTAACAGTAGCGAGGGGAGTAGAGTTAGCAGCAGTGCGCCCTTACCAGTAGCAACCCCTAAACTAAAGCGCTGCAGATATTAGCAGTAGCGCGTTGTCCGAAAGCCTGCTGCTGCTAGACATGTATAGCAGTATCATGGGTAAGCACGCGCTACTGATACATGTTAGCTGTAGCGCCTTATCAGTAGCACGGTGCCCCGCGCTACTAAAATACCTAATACGCGCTACTGTTAGGCTTTTCCCTAGTAGTGTAGTGGACATCTTGACTTGACAAAGGATGGCGAACCGGTTGACCAAAAGGTTTACCGCTCTATGATTGGTTCATTGTTATATCTATGTGCCTCTCGTCCCGATATTATGCTAAGTGTGTGCATGTGTGCACGATATCAAGCGACCCCCAAAGAATGTCATCTTAAGGCTGTGAAAAGGATAGTGAGATACTTCATTCACACACAAAACTTTGGCATTTGGTACCCTAAGAGGTCCTCTTTTGATCTTGTTGGCTACTCCGATTCGGACTATGCCGGTGACAAGGTTGATAGAAATTCCACATCAGGTACTTGTCAATTTCTTGGTAGATCTCTTACGTCTTGTTCCTCCAAGAAACAAAACTCGGTATCCTTATCCACCGCCGAAGCGGAATACATTTCCGCAGTTCATGTTGTGCTCAGTTACTTTGGATGACCCAAACTCTTAAAGATTATGGCATATATGTGAAACATGTTCCATTGCTCTGTGACAATGAAAGTGCTATTAAGATTTCTCATAATCCCTTGCAACATTCTCGAACTAAGCATATTGAAGTTCGTCATCACTTCATTCGAGATCATGTTGCGAAGGGAGATATCAATCTTAAGCATGTTCGTACCGATAAGCAATTGGCGGATATATTCACCAAACCACTTGATGAGAAATTATTTTGCCGTTTGAGAGGTGAATTGAACATCATTGATGTCTCAAACTTGGAGTAGAAACTCCATTTGGATGCATGCAAGGCATGAGCCTTTCTATGACTAATCTTTGATATTTCTCTTATGATGACGATCATATGTCTTGGATATACTTGTACTCTTGCATGTCATCTGACCCTTGTAGGTACTTGGATAAGCTCCATTCTATGAGATTGCAACTCAATCACATTCTAAGCAATCTCTACATCTCCAAGTCTCTACAATATGGTGGTTGAAGACAAGGAAGCATGAACCCCTTCAATATATCCTTTGACAATTTCTATATATCAAATTTCATTTGGTATCAAACTTCATGATTGTCATTTTGGATACACAAGTGCTCTTCCTTGCAAAACCAACCCATGTAGGAAGATGAACTCCAACTACGAGTGGTGCTCCCAACTCTTGATGAACTATATCAACTTTGAGCATCCTACACAAGTTCACCTACATGATTAGATCAACACCACCGCCAAGGTATGTCATTCCATCTTAGAGAAGCTTTACCCCAAGACATGGGTCAAAGCAACTCAACAAGATGTCAATACATCAAAATGCTTAAACGAAAAATGGCAACCCTCTTTTGAGTTTAAACGATGAGTACGACCTATGATCAAGTGTCTTCACTTGACTCCTAAGTCAATATGCTCTAACATAGGTGACTTTGTCGCCGACCAATTCTACATGAAGTTCACTAGTGTTTCTCTATGTTCTTGCATTTGTCTCTTGCTTGTTTGTTTCCCCTTTCAAAAAAACTTCATCTATATTTCATTTCTTCTCTTTTATTTTCTGCATTCCCTGCATTTAATTCATTGCAAATCCTTACCTAATTCCCTGCAAATCTTTGTGAGATCCTATTTGCCTAGTGAGCTGAGATGACAAAAATCTTTCTCTGTGATGAACTCTGCCTCACCGGTCATTTCTTTTCGGCCAGACTGAAACAACTCGGTGTCACCGAAGAAAAGGACTTGGTGTTACCGATTTCACTACTATGGAAACATTTTGTCATTTGCATCATGCATTTCGAATCCAGCTCCACTCGATGATTCTTATCCTCTACCTGCATCACATTTTACATGCTGCTTTGTCGTGTGACTCAAGGACCAAACCTATTTGACTTATAATCCAGAAGATCCCTTCTTGGATATTGATGTCAAAGGGGGGAGAGAGATCACATCAAAGCTTAATCACATCAAAGGGAGAGAGAGACCCTATGGGAGAGAAAGACTTCTTAGTCTTCCCAGATGCTTGGTATTCAAAGAGGATAGAAGCCACATGTCTTTAAGAGGGGAAAAGACATGTTAGTAGAAGATGTTTCTTTGTGTCTTTTGCTCTGTTTTTCATTTGCTTTTCATTTGCTCTGATTTTCTATTACCCTATCTTCTCCCATTATCCAATGTCAGATTCAAGGGGAGAAAGACATCTAAGGGAAGAATTTTTTTGGAACTCATTGCATATCTTTATCCTTGGGGACATGTCAATAACCAAATAGGGTACTAAGTACTCACTCTCTACATGTCATCCCAGTCTTATTACTTTTGTGGTTTCTTGTTCTTACTCTGTCTAGTAGATGTTCTTGTGTTATGTAACCCTGTTTTCTCAGGTTCATCTCTTCCAAAGTTAGCTCAAGACCACAAGGTAAGTATATCCATCACACTCATGTGTATGAGGATCTCTTCCTGATGTACATATTGTTTGCAAGAAGGACTCGTGAAGCTGTAGGTATATTTTCTGCATTTCACATCATTTGCTCTGATGCATATAGCCAAGATACATGTAACTCATTGCTTGCTCTAACATGTTTATGCTTTCACATACTCTTATAATCTATCTTCACATGATTGCATACATGTAGGGTGATACGTCTCCAACGTATCTATAATTTTTGATTGTTCCATGCTATTATATTATCTATTTTGGATGTTTAATGGGCATTAATATGCTATTTTATATTATTTTTGGGACTAACCTATTAACCGAGGGCCCAGTGCCAGTTTCTGTTTTTTTGCCTATTTTAGAGTTTTGCAGAAAAGGAATACCAAATGGAGTCCAAACAGAATGAAACCTTTGCGATGATCTTTGTTGGACCAAAAGCAAACCAGAAGACTTGAAGATGAAGTCGGAGGCGCAACAAGGAAGCCACGAGGCAGGAGGGCGCGCCCCCCGTTTTCGTGGGCCCCTCGTGGCTCCCCTGACCTAGTTTCTTCGCCTATATATACTCTTATACCCTGAAAACATTAGAGAGAGCCACAAAACCACTTTTCCACCGCCGCGACCTTCTGTACCCGTGAGATCCCATCTAGGGACCTTTTCCAGTGTCCTATCGGAGGGGGATTCGATCACGGAGGG
Source organism: Aegilops speltoides (assembly GCA_021437245.1). NCBI lineage: Eukaryota > Viridiplantae > Streptophyta > Magnoliopsida > Poales > Poaceae > Aegilops > Aegilops speltoides. The sequence continues at coordinate 245,216,004 of CM038141.1, forward strand.
CTTCTACATCAACACCATTACCTCCCCGATGAAGCATGAGTAGTTTACCACAGACCTTCGGGTCCATAGTTATTAGCTAGATGGCTTCTTCTCTCTCTTTGATTCTCAGTACCATGTTCTCCTCGATGTTCTTGGAGATCTATTCGATGTAATATTCTTTTGCGGTGTGTTTGCTGAGATCCGATGAATTGTGGATTTATGATCAAGATTATTTATGAATATTATTTGGTTCTTCTCTGAATTCTTATATGCATGATTTGATATCTTTGCAAGTCTTTTTGAATTATCGGTTTAGTTTGGCCTACTGGATTGATCTTTCTTGAAATGGGAGAAGTGCTTAGCTTTGGGTTCAATCTTGCGGTGTCCTTTCCCAGTGACAGTAGGGGCAGCAAGGCACGTACTGTATTGTTGCCATCGAGGATCAAAAGATGGGGGTTTCATCATATTGCTTGAGTTAATTCCTCTACATCATGTCATCTTGCTTAATGCGTTACTCCGTTCTTTATGAACTTAATACTCTAGATGCATGCTGGATAGCGGTCGATGTGTGGAGTAATAGTAGTAGATGCAGGCAGGAGTCGGTCTACTTGACATGGACGTGATGTCTATGTTCATGATCGTTGCCTTAGATGTTGTCATAACTATGCGCTTTCCTATCAATTGCTCGGCAGTAATTCGTTCACCCACCGTAATATTTGCTATCTTGAGAGAAGCCACTAGTGAAGCCTATGGCCCTCGGGTCCCTTTTCCATATTATTGACTCTCGTTTACATCTTGCTAGTTTCTGATCTACTATTTTGCAATATTTACTTTCCAATATATAAACCAAAAATACCAAAAATATTTACTTTACCATTTATCTATCTCTATCAGATCTCACTTTTTCAAGTGACCGTGAAGGGATTGACAACCCCTTTATCGCGTTGGGTGCAAGTGGTTGATTGTTTGTGCAGGTATTTGGTGACTTGTGTGTCATCTCCTACTGGATTGATACCTTGGTTCTCAAAACTGAGGGAAATACTTACGCTACTTTGCTGCATCACCCTTGCCTCTTCAAGGGAAAACCAACGCAAGCTCAAGAGGTAGCAAGAAGGATTTCTGGTGTCGTTGCCGGGGAGATCTACGTCAAGTCAAGCCATACCAAGTACCTATCATAAACTCTTATCCCTTTTATTACATTATTCACCATTCGCCTCTTGTTTTCTTCTCCCCCACTTCTAAAACGATTTTCGAAAACCTTTGCCCTTTTCTTCGCCCTTCTTTTGTTCGATCTTTTGTTCGCTTGTGTTACCATGTACCTTCTTTTTGCTTGCATCTTCGCTTGCTAAAAGTTTATGGACCTCATCCACTTGCTAATATTTTTAAGAGATCCAATTATGATGAACCAATTGCTAGTGAGTTTTGTGCACTATATTATCTTTATGAAGTTTTTGCTTGAAATTCGTGAATATGAAAATTGTGATGAAGAAATTTATGAAGAGATTCATGATATCTCCTTGAATAAAAAACATGGTTGCAATGATTTTACTATAAATTCTATTTATGTCAATTGTGCTAATGATATGCAAAGTTTGGGATGCTAGTTTTGCTATGTCCACTACTTGTTGTAGTGATCATGATTGGGGTGATTCTTCTTATGATCTTGAAAACTTATTTAAGCCCCATGATCAATATAAGATTGATAATAATGTTTGCAATAATATTGAAAGTGGGTTTGGAAGAGTGTCAACTTTAGATCCCACATATTTGGAGGATATTCAACCTTATGAAATTTTTCATAAAAGTCGGTTTGGAGAGGTCATGACTTTAGTTAATGTTAATCCCACTATTTTGGAAGAGTGTCAACTTTGCATGCATGTGGATCGTGTTGAGAATATGTTATGTGACAGCTATATTGTTGAATTTGCTTATGATCCTACATGTAATTATTATGACAGAGGAAAATATGGTTGTAGAAATTTTGATGTTATTAAATTACCTCTCTTCATGTTGAGATTGCTATCGTCTCTTTCTTCTTCCTTGCATGTGCTAGTTTTTGCTTGCCTTGATAATTTATTTGCTTACAGAATGTCTATGCATAGGAAGTATGTTAGACTTAGATGTGTTTGTCACGTGTTTCATGATGCTCTCTTTGCGCTTTGATTCTTGTCTTTCATGTGAGCACCATTAAAATTATCAATGCCTCTCTAAGGGCGTTAAACGATAGCGCTTGTTTGGAGGCAACCCAATTTTATTTTTTTTCTTTAATTTTTGCTCCTTTTTAGTAATAAATAATTCATCTAGCCTCTGGTTAGATGTGGTTTTAAGTTTTAATTAGTGTTTGTGCCAAGTTAAACCTTTAGGATAGCTTACGGTGATAGTTGTGTTGATCCTGCTGAAAATCAGAAACTTTTGCGCTTAGTAAATTAGTTTTGCAAATTCACGGAAAAGTTATTTTGATATTATTCTTTTTGACATGGATTGGCACACAAGTTTCTCAGGTTTTCCTAATTTTTTAGGATTTTTAGGGTTACATAAGTATTTGATAGTTACAGATTACTACAGACTGTTCTGTTTTTGACAAATTCTGTTTTTGTGTGTTGTTTGCTTATTTTGATGAATCTATGAGTAGTATCAGGGGGTATGAACCATAGAGAAGTTTGAATACAGTAGATTTTACACCAATATAAATAAAGAATGAGTTCATGACAGTACCTTAAAGTGGTGATTTATTTTCTTATACTAACGGAGCTCATGAGATTTTTCTGTCGAGTTTTGTGTTGTGAAGTTTTCAAGTTTTGGGTAAGGATTTGATGGACTTTGGAATAAGGAGTGGCAAGAGCCTAAGCTTTGGGATGCCCAAGGCACCCCAAGGTAAAATTCAAGGACAACGAAAAGCCTAAGCTTGGGGATTCCCCGGAAGGCATCCCCTCTTTCGTCTTCGTCTATCGGTAACTTTACTTGAGGCTATATTTTTAGTCAACACATGATATGTGTTTTGCTTGGAGCGTCTTGTATGATTTGAGTCTTTGATTTTCAGTTTACCACAATCATCCTTGCTGTACACACCTTTTGGGAGAGACACGCATGAATCGTGATTTATTAGAATACTCTATGTGCTTCACTTATATCTTTTGAGCTAGGCAATATTGCTTTGGTGCTTCACTTATATCTTTTTAGAGCACGGCGGTGGTTTTATTTTATAGAAATAGTTGAACTCTCATGCTTCACTTATATTATTTTGAGAGTCTTTTATAACATCATGGTAATTTTCTTTGGTTATAAAATTAGTCCTAATATGATGAGCATCCAAGATGGATATAATAAAAACTTTCATATAAAGTGCATTGACTACTATGAGAAGTTTGATTCTTTATGATTATTTTGAGATATGAAGATGGTGATATTAGAGTCATGCTAGTTGAGTAGTTGTGAATTTGAGAGATACTTGTGTTAAAGTTTGTGATTCCCGTAGCATGCACGTATGGTGAACCGTTATGTGATGAAGTTGGAGCATGCTTTATTTATTGATTATCTTCCTTATGAGTGGCGGTCGGGGACGAGCGATGGTCTTTTCCTACCAATCTATCCCCCTAGGGGCATGCGAGTAGTACTTCGTTTCGATAACTAATAGATTTTTGCAATAAGTATGTGAGTTCTTTATGACTAATGTTGAGTCCATGGATTATACGCACTCTCAACCTTCCACCATTGCTAGCCTCTCTTGTGTCGCGCAACTTTCACCGATACCATATGCCCACCATATACCTTCGTCAAAACAGCCACCATACCTACCTATTATGGCATTTCCATAGCCATTCCGAGATATGTTTCCATGCAACTTTCCACTGTTCCGTTTATTATGACACACTCCATCAATGTCGTATTGCTTTGCATGATCATGTAGTTGACATCGTATTTGTGGCAAAGCCACCGTTCATAATTTTTCATACATGTCACTCTTGATTCATAGCACATATCGGTACTCCACCGGAGGTATTCATATAGAGTCATATTTTGTTCTAAGCATTGAGTTGTAATTCTTGAGTTGTAAGTAAATAAAAGTGTGATGATCTTCATTATTAGAGCATTGTCCCATGTGAGGAAAGGATGATGGAGACTATGATTCCCCCACAAGTCGGGATGAGACTCCGGACGAAAGAAAAGAGGCCATAAAAAAAGGCCCAAATAAAAAATGAGAGAAAAAGAGAGAAGGGGCGATGTTACTATCCTTTTTCCTGACTTGTGCTTCAAAGTAGCACCATGATCTTCATGATAGAGAGTCTCCTATGTTGTCACTTTCATATACTAGTGGGAATTTTCATTATAGAACTTGGCTTGTATATTCCAATGATGGGCTTCCTCAAAGTTTCCTAGGTCTTCGTGAGCAAGCAAGTTGGATGCACACCCACTTAGTTTCCTTTTGAGCTTTCATACACTTATAGCTCAAGTGCATCCGTTGCATGGCAATCCCTACTCACTCACATTGATATCTATTGATGGGCATCTCCATAGCCCGTTGATACGCCTAGTTGATGTGAGACTATCTTCTCCTTTTTGTCTTCTCCACAACCACCATTCTATTCCACCTATAGTGTTATGTCCATGGCTCACGCTCATGTATTGCGTGAAGATTGAAAAAGTTTGAGAACATCAAAAGTATGAAACAATTGCTTGGCTTGTCATCGGGGTTGTGCATGACTTAAATATTTTGTGTGATGAAGATAGATCATAGCCAGACTATATGATTTTGTAGGGACAGCTTTATTTGGCCATGTTATTTTGAGAATACATGATTCTTTGTTAGTATGCTTGAAGTATTGTTGTTTTTATGTCAATATTAAACTTTTGTCTCGAATCTTTCGGATCTGAACATTCATGCCACAATAAAGAAAATTACATGGATAAATATGTTAGGTAGCATTCCACATCAAAAATTCTGTTTTTATCATTTACCTACTCGAGGACGAGCAGGAATTAACCTTGGGGATGCTTGATACGTCTCCAACATATCAATAATTTTTGATTGTTCCATGCTACTATATTATCTGTTTTGGATGTTTAATGGACATTAATATGCTATTTTAGATTATTTTTGGGACTAACCTATTAACCAGGGCGCGGTGCCAGTTTCTATTTTCTTTTGCCTATTTTAGAGTTTTGCTGAAAAGGAAAACCAAATGGAGTCCAAGCGGAATGAAACTTTCGCGATGATCTTTCTTGGATCAAAAGCAAACCAGAAGACTTGGAGATGAAGTCGGAGAAGCAACGAGGAAGCCACGAGGCAGGAGGGCGCGCCCAGGGGGTAGGACGCGCCCCCCATCCTCGTTGGCCCCTCGTGGCTCCCCTGACCTAGTTCCTTTGCCTATATATACTCTTATACCCTGAAAACATCAGACAGAGCCACAAAACCACTTTTCCACCGCCGCAACCTTCTGTACCCGTGAGATCCCATCTAGGGACCTTTTCCAGCGTCCTATCGGAGGGGGATTCGATCACGGAGGGCTTCTACATCAACACCATTACCTCCCCGATGAAGCATGAGTAGTTTACCACAGACCTCCGGGTCCATAGTTATTAGCTAGATGGCTTCTTCTCTCACTTTGATTCTCAATACCATGTTCTCCTTGATGTTCTTGGAGATCTATTCGATGTAATATTCTTTTGCGGTGTGTTTGCCAAGATCATGAATTGTGGATTTATGATCAAGATTATCTATGAATATTAATTGGTTCTTCTCTGAATTATTATATGCATGATTTGATATCTTTGCAAGTCTCTTCGAATTATCGGTTTAGTTTGGACTACTAGATTGATCTTTCTTGCAATGGGAGAAGTGCTTAGCTTTGGGTTCAATCTTGCGGTGTCCTTTCCCAGTAAGAGTAGGGGCAGCAAGGCACGTATTGTATTGTTTCCATCGAGGATAAAAATATGGGGTTTTCATCATATTGCTTGAGTTAATTCCTCTACATCATGTCATCTTGCTTAATGCGTTACTCTGTTCTTTATGAACTTAATACTCTAGATGCATGCTGGATAGCGGTCGATGTGGAGTAATAGTAGTAGATGCATGCAGGAGTCGATCTACTTGACACGGACGTGATGCCTATGTTCATGATCATTGCCTTAGATGTCATCATAACTATGCACTTTCTATCAATTGCTCGGCAGTAATTCGTTCACCCACCGTAATATTTGCTATCTTGAGAGAAGCCACTAGTGAAACCTATGGCCCACGGGTCCCTTTTCCATATTATTGAATCTCGTTTACATCTTGCTAGTTTCCGATCTACTATTTTGCAATCTTTACTTTCCAATCTATAAACCAAAAATACCAAAAATATTTACTTTACCGTTTATCTATCTCTATCAGATCTCACTTTTGCAAGTGACCGTGAAGGGATTGCCAACCCCTTTATCGCATTAGGTGCAAGTGGTTGATTGTTTGTGCAGGTATTCGGTGACTTGTGCGTCGTCCCCTACTGGATTGATACCTTGGTTCTCAAAACCGATGGAAATACTTCCGCTACTTTGCTGCATCATCCTTGCCTCTTCAAGGGAAAACCAACGCAAGCTCAAGAGGTAGCATAGGGGGAGCCAATGCATGTTGCATGTTCTTCCAAAGCTTTACCTGTCTTACTTCATATCTTTATCTAAAGCTTTGATGTATGTTGTCATCAATTACCAAGAAGGGGGAGATTGAAAGCACAAGTGCTCCCTGGGCGATTTTGGTAATTAATGTCAACATATCTCTTGTTGGACTAATACTTCTACCTAGTATATTTCAGATGAGTTTAACATTGGAATGGCAGGACAATACGTTGTGGAACCCCTTCAAGATGCTAAGGACACATATTGGCAAAAGCTCAAGACTCTACATTTTCATTTTAGTGATCCAGGACCACATTGAGTCCATAGGAAAGCCAATACTATTAAAAGGGAATGAGGTGTTGCTTAATGGCTTGCTTGCTCAAAATGCTTAGTGATATGCTCCAAAAACCCTCAACCACTTTCTCATTTCCACATATGTCCTAAACCTAAAGTCAAACTCGGGCCCACCAATTTGATCTATCCGGCGCCACCGAGTTCACTTGACATAGCCACTGCTAGAAACCCTAATCAGTTCGTTCTCACCGATGGGATCTCGGTCTCACCGAGATGGCCTTGCAAACTCTCTGTTACCTATTGCAGTTATTTCGGTCTCACCAAAATGTGCAGTCGGTCCCACCGAGTTTGCTTGACCAAGTCTCTACTTGCTTATTGCTGAAACCGGTCTCACCGAGTTCACGCAGTCGGTCTCCCCGAGATGAGATTTTGCCCTAACCTTAGCACATCGGTCTCACCGAGTTGACCTTGTCGGTCCCACCGAAAACTCTAACGTTCATATTTTTAACTATATTGGTCTAACCGAGTTTTACTATTCGGTCCCACCGAGTATGGAAGATTGTGTGTAACGGCTAGATTTTGTGTGGACCCCTTCTCCATTTGAGAGAGAGCCATCAGAACGTGCCTACAGATCCACTACTCATTTTCTGACCACCTACTCATGTGTTGAGACCAAGACATTCCAATCCAATCACAAGAATCTTGATCTCTAGCCTTCCCCAAGTTGCTTTCCACTCAAATCATCTTTCCACCATAGCCAAATCTGTGAGAGAGAGTTGAGTGTTGGGGAGACTATCATTTGAAGCACAAGAGCAAGGAGTTCATCATCAACACACCATCTATTACCTTTTGGAGAGTGGTGTATCCTAGATTGGTTAGGTGTCACTTGGGAGCCTCCATCAAGATTGTGGAGTTGAACCAAGGAGTTTGTAAGGGCAAGGAGATCGCCTACTTCATGAAGATCTACCCAAGTGACGCAAGTCCTTCGTGGGCGATGGCCATGGTGGGATAGACAAGGTTTCTTCTTCGTGGACCCTTCATGGGTGGAGCCCTCCGTGGACTCGCGCAACCGTTACCCTTCATGGGTTGAAGTCTCCACCAACGTGGATGTACGATAGCACCACCTATCGGAACCACGCCAAAAATCTTCGTGTCTCCAATTGCGTTTGGACACACCAATCTCATCCCTTTACTTTCTTGCAAGTTGCATGCTTTACTTTCCGTTGTTCATATACTCTTTCCATGTTTGCTTGAATTGCATTGTGAATGTTTGAATTTGTGCTAATTTCCAACCTCAACTTGAGAAACTTAAAACCCGCTACCTTTACTTGTTGAGGGTCTAATCACCCCCCTAGACACCTCTTCTCGATCCTTTCAATTGGTATCAGAGCTTTGGTCTCCATTGCTTTGGTTTAAACACTATTGGAGGAAGATGGATGAGTCTACGATTGGGAGTATTAGACGTAGAGTGCCTATGCTTGATGGAGAGTTCTTTATTACTTGGAAAAATAAGATGCTTGAGATTTTCAATGAATATCACTTGAACAAGTACATTACTACCCCTTATGCGCCCCTTGTTGAACCCTTGCATCCTACCCCTGATGATTCTCTTCATATGATTCACAATCTTAGAAATGTCTATCTTATCATTACATGATTGCCTAGAAATTTGATTGCTTGCTTGCCAACTCTTGAATGTGCTTACACTATATGGAGATTTCTTGAGGAACGATTTCCAAATATTCCTTGAAAACCTTAGATGAGATTCTTCACAAGTCTATTGCTTTGAATAAGATGAGTACGAATGATCCTAAGTTTGGTGATTGTCTATTTGAGTTTCGTGACCTTATGCGTGCCAAAGGAGATGTTGGAATCATTAGCAACATCATTTCCGAAGTCATTAGAATTCATAGAGATGCAAGTTGGATGCTTTACTTTCCGCTACTCATATACTCTTGCCATGCTTGCTTGAATTGCATTGTGAATGTTTGAATTTGTGCTAATTTCCAACCTCAACTTGAAAAACTTAAAAACTGCTACCTTTACTTGTTGAGGGTCTAATCACCCCCCCCCCCCTCTAGACACCTCTTCTCGATCCTTTCAGACCCTTTTGCTACTGCCAGGGGCCACGGCAGTAGGCATATGTAGGCTACCGCCACCAGGTGCGGCGGTAGGTTAACAGCCGCCGCCGTCAGCCAGCCGCTTCGAGGCCACATGGCTTAACGGTCCTACCGCCATAGGTCACGTCGGTAGGATAGCTAAGGCTACCACCACAGTCCATGGCGGTAGGGTCGCACACGCCATCGGTGTTGTGATGATGTATGCATTTTCCCTGACGGTAGGGTACCAGACCCTACCACCGTAGGGCTTGGCAGTAGGGTCGCATGCATGGCACTCCTTGTTGTGGCGAGGAATGTGTTTCCCCTGGCGGTAGGGTACCACAACCTACCGCCATTGGTCTTGGCAGTAGGATGGCTGAACTTACCGCCAAGCTTCTCAGCGGTAGGGTGTCTGCCACTTATTTCCTACACAACTTCTTTGGGCCTTTCAGTCACAAAAATATAAACATCACAACAATTAGATAGCAAATATGATGGTCCACACATTGTAGATAGCAAATTATGATGGTCTCACACATTGTAGATAGCAAATTGAAATATCAATTAGGTTCAACATAATTTTAAAGTAGCAAAACGACATCGCCAACAAAGCTTAAAGGTACCAAATAGACACCACTAACATAGCATACAAGTTCTTGCTCATAACTAGTTTCCCTAAACGATATCACCTAGACGACCTATCGCTTGCTCCTCCCCCTCTTAGAGGTATGCTCCTCGTTTCTCTTCGAGCGGGCTTCGTCCGACTTCTTTGTGCGACGACGAGGAAACGGTTTCTGAAACAGGGATGGGCTCAAAACATCCTAGTGTCGATGAGATACCATCTTCCCCTGGCTTGGCTGCGTCGGTGGAGGCCCGTCATCGTCGCCGTACTCCTCCTCCTCCTCTTCCTCTTCCTCCTCCATTTCTTCTTCCTCTTCCTCATGATCATCTTCATGTTGCTGCTCCACAACACGAGATGACGAGGCTCCGCCGGCGTGGCTTGATGAAGCTCCGCCAGCATGGCTCGATGAAGCAATGGCACGCATCGACCCTCCATGAGCAGGATCATGGACGCTGGCTGCGCGAGCGCACAAGCATACCCACTAGCTTACGACAACGGGTCATGAATTTCTGCAAAAGTAAGAAACCAAAAACATAATAAGGATCAACTCAAGCATGCCCAGGGTTTACGGTGGTAAGCCTCTGCAATAGTATAACATGGCTAAGGAAGCTCGATGTTACCTTCATCATATCCCTCATCTTGGTGTTGGATTCCATGGTTCCGGCTTCATACGAAAGCGCGTTCGAGCCATCAATAATGCTTCTGTTGAGCTCTGAAGCTTGCACATGCAAGCATTATGTTAAAGGCCAAGTTTTCACCCAACCACTCATAGCTAAAATTAAATGAGAAAACCACTTACCACCCTGTTCATCAGGGGTGTATACTCCCTGAAATCACCTTCGAGATCTCTGAGCCGGCAACGGTATGCTTCATCCTCGCTGGCATCCTCCTCCAATTCGGTGATATCGTCTTCCGTCCACTGCGGCCTCAGGCGTATACGGTACTTGACACCATCGTCATACCACTTCATGTGGTCTTCACGGTAGGAGTTCAACTCAGGCACTCTCCTCTCACCGTCTTTGCGATACCTCCTCTCGTCCCATGCTTGCACGTGGTCCTTGTGCTCGTGCCCCTAGTCTATGATGGACTGACAATTATTTCTACTCTTCCTGCAAGGCATAGGAAACAGCGGGCATCATGACAACGTCAAACATAAACGAAAACATAGCAAGTAGAGAACAATGTCCTCACCAGTGAAGGGCGAACCCGCCGGTGTCGGTGGGTGACCCGGTGAGGTATGTTGGAATATCCCAAACTGTGTGGCCACATGCTATGGTAAGTGCCCCTCGACGGCGTACACACATATCAAGGGCACAATGCACTGTTAGGCAAGCCAATCCTCCTCGCACATCGAGTTGAGCTCGAACCCCCATTCTTGGTTGTGGTACGGCCTCCAGTTAACCTATAGAAGGATTGTTAAGAGCAATGAAAGTTGCTACGAAACAATTGATAAGCTACTTGGTATATCTGAGTTCTGTTAGGTTGTCCAACTCGTTGCTGAAGAGCTTGTACAGCGTACTAGCCTTGCCCGTGTAGACCTTCACCTTGTCCCAGGCGTACGCGATGATCAGGTACCGAGCAATGTCCCCTTCTTCGCCATGATCCGTCCATGCACGCGAGCGAACTCTCTCAGGACGGCAGACCGGCAACCGCTCCCACATGCAAATTGAAAGGGCCCAAACAAATCCACACACGCCGGAGGTCTCTTCGGTCCTCTCCATTGCGTCATCCAGCTGCAAACATGAAGTGATGATGATCAGGTAACACAATCTCAACCAACATACATAGGTCAAAAAACCACGTATTGAGATTTTTATCTTACCGAGCCGTACCGGTAAGCTAGGCCGGCGGACCCCCGGCTGTACCCCGCATCCCAGTCCTCCAGGAAGCCGAGATACACCCATAGGGCGCTATCCCCCGAGCAATCTAGAAAGACGACCTCCGTCAGAAGGTACCATAAATAGGCCCTCGCATACTGCTCCACGGTCCGCTCATCGGCATCCTGCGGGCATACGGACCGGATCTCGAGGAGCCACTTGAGTCGCACATCGGATGTTCTGTTCCCCTTCATGGGAGGGCAGTCGCCGATGAGGGCGATCACCCTCTCCTGCCAATTGGTCCTCTCCACTCGCCTAGTGAGAGCACGTCCCTGGATTGGCAGGGCCGTGATCATGCCGAAGTCCTTGAGAGTCTATGTCATCTCACTGCAGGGGAGATGAAAACTGTGTGTCTCGGGGCGCCACCTGTCGATCAATGTCGTGAGAGCCGAGTGGACGAGCGTCGGCGGGTGTCTTTTTGAACTGAAGAACGAAACCCAACATCTGTGCTCTCCTAAAGTACCGAGTTAAGCGCTCGTCGTACTGCATTTGCACGGCCTTTGTGTGGCCCCTCATCCGCAATGGGGGGAGCATCTGTCAAAAATGTAAACGGAATTGTTAGTGACTTGTTCTGACATAATAAACAATACAACAAATTGATGATAGACATTACCACTCCGTTCTCCATAAAACGGGCGCGGTGACCGTTGTCGAAAGCATGATCAAGCATGGTGTACTTCACAGCGATTTCTGGCGCAAGGGGGGCCGCCTATAACAATTGGAAATGATGTCATTTTCAACCAGCTTGTATCATTTTTGAACAAACATGAAACATATCAAGTCCAAATATAAATGAATCATATTCAACCGACATGAATCATATCATTTTCATCATTTTGAACAAACATGAAACATATCAAGTCCAAGTATAAATGGATCATATTCAACCGACATGAATCATACCATTTTCATCATTTATCACTTATTCAACCAACATTCATCAATGCGAATGAATCATATTCAACCAACATCTTTCATTCAACAGCATTCAACAATGCATCATATCATAATTTTGTTTAAAAATTATGAACTAGGGTTCATCTTGAGGGTTCACCATTTTTCTCCAACAACATCCACTACTTGCATCATATAACATCCACATGCGTCATATATCAAAACAAATTCCTCCAACATGCATCATATCATATCATCATTTTTTTAAACAAGAAAAACTATGAACTAGGGTTCATTTTCACACTATCATTCGAACTAGTGAGTAGGGTTCATATTCAACACCACTAGTGATTAGAGAACATTGAAAAGCAACCTAAAACAATCCTAGGTAAAAAAATCAATTTTAATTCAAAATAGGGGTGATTTGAAACAAATAATGCGTCGAATCAGAAGCTATTTGACTAAAAATAATTGAAGAGATCAGAGGAGCTTACTTTTCTTTCTTCTGAGCCATCTCGATCCACAAAAATGGCGTAGAAACGGTGAAGACCCAAGGGGAGGAGTAGAGAGGGCGAGAGAGAGGAACTCCCTCTGTTCTTGGCGGCTGGGAGGAGAGGGGATGGGGGAGATGGGGTTGGGGCGGGGCGTCGGCCCCTGTAACTACTCGCGCCCTACCGTTAGGGTCGATAGCGGTAAGTTTATACGGCCTACCGCCAGGGACATTGGCGGCTTGGGGGGCGGAGGGGGACAGCGACCGTTAGAACTGCTGACGTGGATTAGTACGTTACCGCCAGGGAGCCTGTGTTTAACCCTACCGTCGGGACCCTTGACGGTAAGAAAAAAGATCAGATTAAAAAAAAATAAACTAGGGTCAGATCCTGAAATTCTTTGCTAAAAGGGTCAAAAACATGAAAATTTGCCTGTCTCTGCCGATCTGTCGGAACTTGGAAAGTAGGAACAAGTAGCTACCTGAGCGCAGCGCACATAGAACAGCCAGGCTGATCTTCCATAGATTCTAACACTAGGCATTAATAAATTTTACAAACAATTCCCTCCTGTTTTTCGAGATGCTCGCGTATGCATGTGGCACTTGCAACTGCATGCAGGCCTGCCCACGTGTACACCCGTACAGAAACACTTCACGAAATAACACCAACCAAGCTTACACCACGAACCAGGACAAGTAGCAACAAAACAGCAGAAAATTATTCATAGAAGAACAAAGAAACACGCTTCAGGTCACATTATTTTTTGTGCTGGTGTGCTTTGGTGCGTGCATCCAGCACCACACTCCGTCCGATCGTTCGCAGAGGACAAGCTATAGGACGAAACGGATACAGTTGCCACGGTAGCTTTCGAGGTGCGTACGACAACTCGGAGAAAAGCGACGTGGAAATTTGTGTGGAATTTGCTCGGTCCTCGCGTGGGCTAGCTAGGCGCAGGCACTGATCGGGTCTTGTTTAATCCCGCCGTGCATTCCCGCGATGCGTCATGGCCTCGTGGGTGGGGATGCCGAAACGAGCGAAGGGGAACAAACACCGGCGCCGGTCGAGGTAGTAGGAATAGAATCTCGTTCGGGTTCCGAGAATGCTTTTGGCATTGGCTCTCCATGCACGGGGCACACGGAGATGCGGTGGTGCGAAGCAGCTAGCGCCTAGCGCAACATACTTATTCTGGTGCTGCTCGAGTAGATCTCATTCTGATGCTGCCTCCGCTATGAATGGGAGCCTCGTTTTAGGTCCTCTAGTACGAATACGGGTGAGCATGTACGAACGAGCAATTTAAGTTGTTTGATGGTTGTGACACTTGTGGATGGTGGGTTGCATTGCACTCCCTACTGCGTATGAGAGATGACGTCCATAACCAAAACAGACAAGCACTCAACAATGTATTCCTACACAAGAGCTCATGGTTGCGATTCATTGCTCACGAGAATAACATGAGAATTTTAGTTGTACAACTCCGCGATCGGATTGAGACATCGAGGAAACTGGATGAGAAATGTGGAAATCTTTGTAAGCTAGGAATCGCTAAAACTAGTTTTCCAACATCGTCAGCGCCGCATGATAAATTCTTCTGTTAGCCGTTTCTCTCTTGTATGCTGATTTCAGCTCCAGAACCGTTGGACAGCGACATCTTATCTGCTGCGCAAATTTCCAGATCTAAGAGTAAATTTCTCACAGCTTTGGGTTTCCGCGACATAGTATGCATGTAGTTATCGAGCACAACCCCTTTGTGAAGAACTGAAGATGAAGATGAAGATGATTGAGTATCAATGTATCAGGACTGCAAAACAAGGGGGCAGTACAGCACAATCGCTATCGGTAGTACGTAGCCAATATGCAAAGCAGAACAGATGAAGCTGTGGTCACAATCAACTCCTGCAATGAGATGTCCACCGATTAGTTTTGCTGTTATTACTCTAAAAAATTAGTTTGCTGTTGCAAGATAGTATAAACAGAATATATTTTTTTTTGAACGGTCACCGGGGGGGAGAGCTTCCCCACCTGAATATATTACCACTCAAGGGAAGTTAGAGTATTACAACAGAGAAAAGTTACAACTTCAGCTTTTTAGGGTATAGCTGAGGATAAGTGAAGCCATTGCTTAGCGAATAAATTGTCTTCCTTCTTTTTGAACCGAAAAACCCATAGAGAGAAATCAGCTACAATGTTGCGTAGCGTGGTCCTGTGGGAGTGGTCATCGTTTCTGAAAACTAGGGCGTTTCTTGAGTCCCATAGTTTCCAAGATATAGTGAGAGCGACTGATGGCCATATGTTGGGGTTGAGGCCTTGAAGCGTTTGGTGTTGGAGCAGGTCGTCAAGAGAGGTTGGAGCTTGCAGACCCAGGGAGGACCAGACTTGTGTAGCATAAGAACAGCTGGAGATGAGGTGGAGTGCGTCCTCATGAGGGTCTTGACAGCGAGGGCATGCGGCTGACTGTGCAATATGCTTGCGAAACAAGTTGGCCTTCGTGTTGAGCCGATCGCGGAGTAGTAGCCAGGCGAAGATCTTGACCTTGATCGGGACTTTTGAGGCCCAAACAAGATCATGGTGTGGGTCGGTGTAGTCTTCAGCAACAATAGAGGAGTAGGCATTCTTGGCTGAGAACGGCAGGCCATGGGTAAGAGACCGTTCGTCCGATTGGTCCACCTGTTGGAAGTCCTGCAACAACAACAACACACTATCCAGCTCGCGAGCAGCAGCATTAGATAGACGGTTCCGCAGGTTCGCCAATAAGCTGGTTTGCCAGACAATAGCCACTAAAACCTTGTCATCAATGGAGTGTGAGTAGAGGTTGGGGAAAACTTTTTGTAGTGGTGACTGCAGAAGCCATTTATCTAGCCAGAAGAAGGTGGAGAGGCCATTGTATGTGATGACAAAGGAGTGCTCAATTAGCAGTGGCAAGTTGTTGTTGATAACCTTCCATAGAAAGGAAGGTCGTGTAGTTTTTGCAGCTATGCCAAGAGGGTGCTGTTGGTTGAACCACTGGGTCCAAGGGACATTTGGGTGTTGCAGAATTTTGGAAGAAAATTTCATAAGCAAGCAACGGTTTTGGATCTCAAGATTTTTAATGCCTAGACCACCAGTATCTTTGGGTTTGCAAACGTTTTTCCACGCGACAAGGCAGCTCGCCCCAGTGCATGTAGACTCGTTAGACCAGAAGAAGGCTCTCCGAATAGCGTCAAGTTTTGCTAAGATGGATTTAGGTAACTTGAATACTGACATAAAATAGACTGTTAGGGAGTCGAGGACCGCAGTCAGGAGGGTGAGCCTAGCCCCCCGTGAGAGTAGGCGCGCCACCCATCCAAAGAGGAATTTTCGAAAGTTATCAATGATAGGGTCGAAGGCGGTCAGTGGTAATTTTGTAGGGGATAGTGGTAGCCCTAGGTACACCAGCGGAAAGTCGGATGTTGAGCATCCGATAGTAGCAACAATGTTATTTTGTGTGGCTGAGTCCGTAGCAATTGTGAGAAGAGCAGTTTTGTGATAGTTGATTACCAACCCCGTTGCCAGGGCGAAATCATGAAGGTTTTTTTTGAGAATCAAGGTTGCTGCATCACTAGCAGCAGCGATTATGAGGGTATCATCCGCGTATTGCAGTGTCACCGGTGGTTCATTTGGTCGTAGAGGGTGGCAGAGAACGTTAGGTTGAAAGGCTTTGGCGATTAATCTTTGGAGAACATCCGCGACGATGATGAACAGATACGGTGAGAATGAGTCCCCTTGTCTAAGTCCACATCGACATTGAATCCATGGCCCTGGAACACCATTCAAAAGAATAGCCGTTTTTCCAGTAGAGAGGATATTTTGGACCCAAGCGCAGAAGATGGAAGGGAAGCCACGGGCTATTAGAATTTGAATGAGGGAGGTCCAGCATATGGAGTCAAATGCTTTCCTGAAGTCCAACTTAAAAACCATGGTCTGTGCTTTGTGAGTGTGGCACGTACTGAGAATATCTGCAGCATAAATGAAGTTTTCGGCAATGTTACGGCCATGAAGGAAGCCCGTCTGATCGTAGTGAATGAGAAGCGGTATGAGAGGTTTAACTCTGTTTGTGAGGATTTTGGCAACTGCTTTTGGCGTGCAGTTTTGGAGGGATATAGGTCTAAACGCATCAGGAGCAGTTGGCGCCTGTGTTTTTGGTAGAAGTACCATGTAGGCTCGGTTGAAGCGTTCGAGAGAGCCGGTTTGATCCTGGAAGGCAGCAAAAAAGGGTAGGATGGATGGTTTGATGATGTGCCAATATTTTCTGAAGAAGATGGGCCCGGAGCCGTCTGGTCCGGGGCTGGCATTGGTGTTCATGGAGAGAAAAGCTTGATGGATTTCTTCGTGAGAGAAGGGCAGTGTTAGATCACGAAGCTGAGGGAGGGGTGAGGGGTATAGCTGCAGAAGACTGAAATTCCAGGTTGCATGTTTAGTGGTGCCAATCAATTGGTTGAAAAAATCTTTCAAAATGTGAGATTTTTGTTCGTGGAGAAAAACTTCAGCGTTGTTATGAATAAGCATGGGGATTTTATTTGTTCTCGATCGCTGGGTCGCCGAAGCATGGAAGAATCTAGTGTTCTCGTCACCGTCCACGGCCATTCGGACCTTGCCCCTTTGTTTCCAGAAGGAGATCTTTTGTTTGATAGTTAGTTGAAGCAGATTGGAGAGCGTGAGCCGAAGTTTTTGTTCGAGCGGGAGGAGTGGGGCGATTTCTTCGTTTAAATCAAGGGCCTGGATAGCCAGTTTGCAGTTAGTTTCTCGTTGGTAGATGGGCTTCAGCGTTTTGGCCCAAGACTTTAGGGTCGATCGCGTAGATTTGATACAACCAGCTAGGGCGGCAGCAGGGTCGGTGGGGGGGCCCTGATGTGCAATGATGGGCTGCCAACATTCACGAACGACATCTGCACATTTTGGGAATGAGGCCCAGAATCTTTCAAATCGAAAAATGCGGGAAGATGGGACGGACGTGGATACTGTAACTAGTAGTGGTACGTGATCAGAAATAAACCTAGTGAGAGAGGTTAAGTGTGAGTTTGGGAAGATAGCATCCCAAGCTAGGTTGATCAGAACCCTATCTAGTCGGATTAGAGTAGGAGACTGCCTTTTATTTGACCAGGTGAACTCTCTGTCAAGGAGTGGTAGCTCAATGAGAGCAAGTTGGTCGATTGTATCGTTAAAAGCGTCTGCCTCTGATCTTCGAAAGTTGTTGTTGTTGCGTTCGTAGGGGAATCTGGTGATGTTAAAGTCTCCAATTAGGAGCCAAGGTGATTGCGTTGGTGGTTCAATTAATTTTAGTTCGTCGAGGAAAGCCATCTTTAGATCACGTTGCGATGGTGCGTATACATTTGTAACGAAGATGCTGTGTGGCGATGCAAGACATGATAGAGTTAAGGTAGATGTGAAGCGGTTGTGTTGGCAGTTGATGAGCGAGAAGCATCGGGAATTTGTGGCCGAAAGAATGCCGCCCGCAGTTCCAGATGCGTCCAGGTGATTGTTAGAGTCAAGAAATCGTGGCAAGATCGATCGAAGCTTGATTGTGTCAGGTTTTTGTAACTTGGTTTCTTGAAGAAGGGCTATGGACGGGCGCAAGCTGTTGATTTCAGAGAACACGTTCGCGCACTTGTCATTATCACCTAAACCACGTACATTCCAGGATACAATAGAGTAGGAAGCGTTCTTCATATATGAAACTTGAGGTAGCACCTTACATAGGAGTATTGACACGATCGACAACCATATCATGTCAAGTTACAGTACGATGAGCTGACAGAAGTAGGCGTGAGCACACTAACAGATTGGGTCTTTCTAACATAGCAACTACCGAGCGGTGCTAAACACCGGATACATGGCCATGATTGGCCGCCACACGCGTGGCCACAGAACGGAAAGCAGATCATGGCGAGCCCAGGTCACCAGAGGCCGAAGCGAGATCCGCAACCTCCTCCGGCGAGGCGCCGCAGGCAGCAGCAACAGCGGCAAAATCTTCAGGCGAGGCGTGACCGTGAGACGATCCGTCGACAAGCCCAGACTCGTCGCAGAGACAAGCGTGGATCAGAGCGTCAGAAAGATCCTTGGACGCAGCAGCCAGGTCCAACTTCTTGGCCTTGGAACGCATAGCCCTGGCGGTCATGGTGGAGTAGATAGGCGGCTCGATCTCAGCCAGCCTGGCGTTGCGCCTGGCCTTGATGCCAGAGTCAGCCGCCATCTTAGCGCGCCTGCTGATACGCCTGGCCAAGCATTCATGGGTGGGCTCCGGCGAGAGGATGGCCGTGGGGGCAGGTGGGGGTGGTGGTGGAGACGGCGGAGCTGGAAGCGGCGGTGAAGGTGGTGGAGCTGGCAGGGCAAGCAGAGGACGAGAAGGGCCAGGGCAAGCCCGATCCCGAGCCGGAGAGGGAGAGCGAGATGGGGGAACCCAAGGGGCATGAACCAGCATGGCGACCGGCATGTCATCGGCCATGACAGCCAGGATCAGGATGCCTTCGAGAGGCCGGTCCACTGGAGATGGAGGGGGGCCTGTGGGTGACTCCGGTGTACAAGCGAATGGGGACATGGCCGTAGCGATATTTCTGATCTGTGAGATGGTGGAGGGTGAGAGATGAGGGTTTGTAGTGAGGGAGGAGAGGGAGCCATCGTCACCGTCCTCCGAGGAGAAGGGGGAGGCATGAGAACCATGACGGAAGAGCGCATGGCTCTCAAGCTTGACAATGACAACGTCGTTGTCAGGGAGCCTCACCATGAGGCATGGGGGGAGGACGAAGTCACGAGCAACCATGACCAAAGCGCGGACGCTCGAGTAGTCGCCCTGAAAGCAGTGTTGGTCGGCAGAGACGAAGTCTCCAAGGTGAGAGAAGAAGTAGTCGACACCCTCTGGGTGCCATAGCTCGTCGGGGAAATCGAAAGCCTCGATCTCCGCCATGTGAATGAAGATAGCTGTGGATCTGTTGTCGGCGTGCTCTGGCCGTTCGAAGAAGAGCGTGTTGCCCTGGAAATGGATTGGACCATGGCCAGTGGCCGCGAGGCGCTCCTCCGTGTTAGGGAAGGAGAGACGCCCGGCGCCACGTGCGGAGGAGGTGAGGCCGAACGCAGGGTTATTGCGGTGGTGAGCAAGGGCTTGGCGAATGAACCTAAATGGGTTGTGCAGCGGTGTGGCGAGGTGCACGTAGGCTAGGTTATCAACCTGCCTAACGAGGCAGCTGGGTGGGACGAGGAGGGGGATATGTGGTGACGAGGGGGGGAGCCTGATGCAGCGGAGGGCATGTTGACTGGAGATGGAGGCGGAGGCGGGGCGAAGGACGGCGCCGGGGAGGATGATGAGGATGCACGCAGCCCGAAGATGAGCGGGAGGCGGAATGGTGGCAGGTCATTGGTGAGAACACAGTGGGAGCCGAACCAGATCGGGGCGCCGTTGGAATGTGCGGAACTGGCAGATGAGCCGGAGGCGGTGTGTGTACCCGTCGTATGAGCCATTGAGCTGCAAGGAGGCCGCACAAAAGCAGGGTTAATACGAGGAGGGGGAGGCATAGTAGGGAAGAACGGAAGGAAGCGGACAGCCTTGCACCTGAAGCTCCGGTGGCCGGAGCACCAACAGCGAGAGCACCGTACGGGGTCGCGGCAGTCAGCGATATTGTGATCGCTAGCAAGGCACCGAAAGCATCTACTCTTCTTCTTGCGGCTGTAATGGTGGTGGATGTGTTTGGGGTTTGCTAGCAGCGGAGAGGGAGATATATAGGCCGGAGAGGCCGATGGGGGCGGGCGGGTGGATGCAGAGACCCGAGGCGGGGGGCTCAGCAAAACCTCCCGGTAGGAGCGCGGGTCCTGCATCGGTGCGGAGATCGAAGATCGCAGAGAGGTGGCAGCAGCGGCAGGGGCGTCTGATCGTTAATGGCGATCTCGGACGGAGCCTGAGATGATCGGGTGAACATAGGTGGCGGAGGTAGGGAGGCAGGTGGTGGACTAGACGTGATGATGGGCGCATGCGTGGGCATGCAAGCGTTGTTTTTGTCATGCTGGGTGGTGGAGCTGGGGGGGCGTTTGTGGAGCCCGTGAATCAGCGACTGATGGGTATGGGTTTGGGTGAGAGGATGCGCCTAGGGAATCGCAGGGGCTGCGCGGCCGACCGGAGGGCGGCTGGATCGACTCGTGTGGGGTCTCAGTGTCAGTGCGATGTGATATGTAGCGTGGAGGCGGGTCGATAGTGGCCGGCTCGGTTAAAATACAGGTCTGGTCTATGGAGGGTACGGCATAGCCACCTAGCTGGTCATTTTTTCTCTCTGGAGGAGGGAAGCGAGGAGACCCGACGGGAGCTGCCGATCCAGGAGAGTGGCACACGTGTCCCAGGCCATCGATTGCATGGTGGTCAACATGGTCATCGGCATTTTCATTATTCATGTTTTCCACCAGAAAAGCAACATGCACTTGCTCCAGTGACCTTTCTAGTTAAAATACTTTGAGGAGTACTAACTTGCTAGCTTTCTAGTTCATGCTAAATGTCCTTTTTGGCAAAAAAAAAGAAGGAAGAAAAAAGCTGCCTCAGATGTTAAGTAAACCGAGCACATTGACTCATCCATATTACAATCCTAAATGTAGTTTTAAACTCTGGTAGAAACTAGGGTGCCGGTCATAACAAACTCCAAGAACAAATATCGACAAATTTGGCATAATAAAATTGATACTTCTAATCCATCATAAAAAATTAAAACCATACCAAGCAACAATACACATATATCACCATGCATACTGTACCTGGAAGTTATAAACAAGAGAAGGAATATGGTGACCAAGAAACTGGGAGAAATTGGCCAGTCCGGTATAACCCTGAATGCAAAAGGATACAAAGAAGTCATACTGAGAAGCGATTAAGAAAGCTGGAGAAAGAACACGGGAAGAGAAACTAATACAACTAATCTGGATTGCGCTGTATTTGAACAGTCCACTAACCAGGGATGCAGCAAATATCGATCCAAGTACCAAACCCAAACTACGAAGCACTCGCTTTGCCATATGTATACCTCGGCCTTCAACCTCACCGTACTCCTGCCATAAACATTGTATTTGGATATTATGTTCAGTCACTCATGGAGTAAATATGTCTAGGGACTAGGGTAATAACTAATTAGAAGTATAAATGATCCAATATTCCATCTGTTGACAACACCTCCTTGTTCAGAACCCAAAAACTGCATTTAGCTAAATTTGGTGTGCAACCATTATCCTCTTTAAAAACATGTGCATATCTTCCTAATATATGAAAGCAAATTCAAAACAAGCATGTACTAACACAATAATGCTTTTCAACTCAAGGAGATGCCATTCCCTCTATAAGATGTCTTCTTCCATTAAGTGCCTAGCTACAAACTATTGGACTATTAAAAAAAACGCATTCCACTATTGCACAGCAGAAATAAATGAATTTTAATGACAAGTGTGTACTTCCAAGCATTATAATAAAAAGGAAAAAGGAAAAATATCTCCTTTAACTCACATGCTTCCAAAGGTATATTTTTGTTATTACTCCGTATATTTATACTACCTACACAAAACCTGAACCAATAGATTGTTCATGTTAATGCCAACATTACGTAGAAACTATTTGGGAAGATCCTTACATTGTATACAGGAGTTATTGCTGGCTCGGTAGACTTCAGTTTCTCAAGTATTCGATAGAAATAAGCAAAACACAAAAACTGCAAGGGTTTCCAGTCTGCATGGCCCATGGTCAATATGCACGTGATCTGCAAGAAAAGATACAAATGAACATAATAGAACAAACTACCTATATTTGCTGATTCCATGGATATCATTAAGTGCGACGAGATAAATGTGCATACTTTCATAGAACAATTGGAAAAGGTACAAATGCATAGAACATTTCAGCTAAAGCTAAATTGTCCAAAGTAATGCTAAAATATCAAAAAAGAAAAGAGAAACATCATTCAGTAGTTTCCAAGTTAAACCTCTGTGTTTGAGACAACATGGAGCCGAGCAGACCAAAGTAGTACTGTAGGATTTTAATAAAACGCAAAAAAAATATTAACAATTACATATGACTCATTTAGATTTCTTAGGATATTTCAGAAAAGAATGTCTTACAAATGTTGCTGATATTGCCATATTTATCTGTACGTCCTTTGCAGTGGCTCTAGAGTATCTGGAAGATGACGACCAGTATCAGCATATTATGAACAACATTATCCAATGCCCAGAATGAAGATATTTTGCATATAACTAGCACAAAGACTTCACATTTATTAGTAACACTAACATGTGAACAGATCAACATTTATCTACCAGAAGTCAAAATAAGGGTCTATCTGTAAGCAAAATAAAGAAATAAGGACCAAACAAACCGGTTAACCTACTCACTCACTGGTTCAGTGTTCGAACCGTCAGCTCAACCAGTCGATCCGTGGTTCAAAATTTCGAATATAATATATTAAAATTGATTACAAATTAAGTATAAGCTCTACAAAATTTAAGTATATTAAATTGATAGCACTTCATATGCTCTATAAAATAGTCTACAACTTACTTGCCACATTGCTCACAAAGGCTATGTAACTCATGTTTGTATGGTACCTCAGCTTGATGGGTATGAGTTCCTCAGCTTGACTCCAGGGTCACATGCTTTATTTTGGGTTTTTTTCTCAGTTTTCAAGCAAACAGCCTTTTAGGCAAAAAGGACCGGATCAGGCGCCAGTTCTGGTTTATTCAGGTTGGACCGCCAGTCTGGTTTTGTAAACAGTGTTTGTAAGGGCATATTTGATTTGTGCAGCTTTCCCAGAAATAGTTCCATTCTCTCAGGAAACACGAAAACTCCCGCAAGTCAAAAGAAGGTTGTTCAGTTGTTCATGTTCACGCATGCATAAACGAGGCAAGCTGTTTAAGGTTCATATGGGTGCTGGGTGCATCTATGTGAATCAAAATGTACACAAACTATGATGAACAAACATATGCAAGAAAAGTTCGGTTCTGATATAAAATGACTATACCTAGGTCCCCATGGAACTATTGGTTGATTATCAGCATATTTGATGTCCTTTGTCACCTAACATCCAAAAGAGTGAAAATATCAGAATAAAGAATTCAGATGATATTCCTCTCAAGGCTAGTGGAACAAACTCTAATTACTTCTAGGCCTAATAGATAGTAATACTCTGAATTCTGATGATTTCTTGATCGCGGGAGACCCCCAATATATAGGAGGAATAGCTTGGCTGACAAGCCGACTCAAAAGGAAATACAATCTGGACTCTGAAACAGGTTCTAATCTGGACTAAATCTAATACAAATCTGAACCTAATAACTAATCTAGACTCTGAATCTAATACGAATCTGAACCTAATAACTAATCTAGACTCTGAACCTAATAACTTGTAGCAATACAGGAATCCTAGCCACTTTGAGCTGGACCAGGGGGCAGTGCGGCCAGGGCTGGGGCCCTCCGACCATATGTGGTTCCCCACATAACAGCTACCAAAGATTTTGATGGATTCCAAGAAGTACAAACTCCTTAGCATCCAGCAATATATCCATGAAGCCAAATGAAGTTGAATTCAGCGCAAGATAATTGACAGTGCTTGACAAAGCAACCATTCTAAAGTGACCAACTAATCATAGACCCGCAGATGGTTACATATATATCTCTATACAAGAATTTAAAACATTTGTGAAATAAAACTATGTCACTCATCAGCAGATAGTTTCCAACATAGCAATTATTTGCTTATTTTAGCATTAAGAAATTTATCAAGGAGCGACAATGAATTGGAAAATTGGTTGCAAGGCAGCGTCCACTGATCCACTGATTGAGAGACTCCGGGCAAGCATCCAAAGCAAGGTAGTCAGAATGGCAATTCTATCGTACGGTTCAATGACTTCACGATTCAAACTACCCACTCTGATTCTACGATTTTTGTTAGTAGAATTCACATTTCAATGATTCTGATAGTTAAGATATGATTTGCGTCAGAGCTCCATTCGGATCCAGAACCACGGTTCTCACTACCTTGATATAAAGGACTTGTTTCGAAAAACAGCATATAGATTACCGATGGTCCTGCAACTATAATACCTCTTACATCTCATCCTAAGCAAAGTCGTATACCAGCTGATGTGAACATTTGATTGGATGGACAATATGGATTTCTATATTTAACAAGGACAAGCCCGTCATCAAAGCTAACCTGGACTGATCCATATGCCACACCTTTCTTCCGGTTTTGCAGCTGTTCCATCATGACCATATCATAAGCCCTCTCTAACTGAAATCAAAAGAGCCCCAACTCATTGACACACTAACACCAACACAAGCACCAAATACAGAATGACAAGGGCCCAAAACTACCTTCAACAAGTATGCAGCATCGCCACTGTTCTCGGCGTTCTTTCGACGCCATTTGTAGGCCATCTTCACCTGGTCGAACCCATCAAGCGGACTGATGCCCAAAATCTGGCAACAGGGACCATAAGTTACAACAAGGCCAGCAAACATGCTCACAAGAGGGGCTCCTAATCGCTAAACATGAAAATAACCAATTCTACCTCGTACAGGTTATCATTCTCCCCACTGCCGAACTGAGGGCTCCCTGCCGCCGATGCAGCTGCAAGTACACATCCGACGCGCTTCAACGGCACCGCCATCGCAGAGAACCTTGTGGTCATCATAAGGTTAAATTTACAAGCATTGCGATAATTGAACGGAAAAAATGAAACCCCACCGACAGCGTCAAATTGGGGTAAGGAATTTCGGAATTTCGCCACGTTGGGATCACCCGGCACGCTACGATTCTACGAACATACATGAATTCGCATTCGTTGGTGTGTGGGGGATTACCTCGTGGGGCGCGCGACGAGAGGAGCGAACCGGGGAGGCAGGATTGTGAGGCTCAGGTGGAGAGAGGAACAGGAGGAAGATGCGATATTCCGGCGGCCGAAGGAGGAGGGGGAGACAAAGGTGGCCGCCGCCGCGCTCGCTGCTGCCATTGAGAGTGTGGACGGTTGCCTGGTCGCGTGTTCCGATGGGCAAAGGGGGCCGGCTACCGGCGGAAGCGGAGGCGAGGAGGTGGTGGCGAAGCCATGGAAGAGGGTGGCGGTGAGCTCTATCTGCGGCGTTCGGGAACTGTAAACGAAACGAGGATTTAGTGGGCCCAACGCTGGGCCTTCTCGGCCTTTGTATGGGCCTGTTATCTGGGCGTACCATCCGGCAGTTTTCTCTTTAGAGCCTACTCCCTCCGTTCCAAAATAGATGACACAATTTTGTACTAACTTGACGATTAGATGACACAATGTTAGTGAACAATCGAGTTTGTGAACAATTTTTGAAAATGTACACAAAGTTTTGAAATTCCATACGTTTTCAATTTTCGAATACTTTTTGAAAATATGAACAAATTTTTTAATTTATATACAAAAACATGAAAACAATTAGAAATTCCTAATTTTTATGAAAAAAGTGAACAATTTCTGAAAAACATGAACAAAATATAGAAATACAGAACATTTTTTTAAAGTGATTTTTTGAAGAAACGTGAACAAAATACTGAAATTCTATAGAAGAAGCGTGTGCAATTTTTTTAAAGCGTGAACAAATTTCAAAATACCATTTTTTGTAAAAAAATGAAGAATTTTTTAAAAACATCAACAAGATATTGTAATTATGAACAAATTTTAAAACTTGAACAAAATTTGAACTACTTGAACAATTTTTGAAATGTGAAAAAAATACCTAAATTCTTTTAAAAAACATGAACAAATTGAAATTTTCAAACATTTTTGGAAAATGTGAATAATTTTTTAAAAAAATAAACAAAATTTGAAAAACATGAACAAAATATTGAAATACCGAACATTTTTTCAACCAATGTTTTTTGGAAAGTGAACAAAATATGAAAGTCTGAATTTTTTAAGAATTCTTGGAAATTGCAAAAAAAAACACAAAAATAAAAGAAACAGGAAAAACAAAAAAAAGGAAAAAAACAAAAAACTAGAAAACTGAAAAACCCCAGAAGTAGAAGCCAACAAGGTTTACAAAAATTTGGTTGGGAACCTTCAAGAATGTTCACAAAACCGGTAAAAATATTGTACAGGTAAAAAAATGCTTCGCTAGCAATTGGGCTGGCCCAGTGCGTCATTCGCTCACGCAACCCAGTGCGAATCCTCGACCTTATGACGCAGTGAGCGGCGTATAGGTTTTTCCGCCTACCGAGCCAAATATTTGGCGTTGACCAAGTGCTTGAGCGGTGTTTGGATCGAAGCTCATTTTTTGGCGTGCCCACGGTGCCCTCAGCTCTCCAGTTCAATTTTTTCGAAATCACTAATTAAGGAGCATACCTTGCAATGGTTACTCCCATCACCCTAGGTGTGCGTCACTTGTTGCAACATGGGAGTTTTTCCTTTTTTTGTAGTTTCTTCTATTCAAAAGTGAGCACTCCTTCGAGACCAATGTTCGGTATTTTAGATGTTGTTTTCACTCCAGGAACAAAGTGAGCGCCCCAAGTGTCACTTGAGGTGGGCTCAGAGCGCGTCACTTGGGGCGCTCCCTTTGGATTCTATTTTTATTTTATTTTCCACACGCGTTATTGGCTTTTTAAACGTATTTTTTCATGTTTTTTTGGCTTTTCAGTTTTTTACCGGTCTTTCTTAACTTTTCAACATTTGCGCGAAAAAAAAAAATTTGTATCTTTTTTTCTTCCATGAGAAACACGGTTTTGCTTCCATGAGAAGCATGGTCATGCCTCTCAGAAACAAAAAAAATATGTTTTTCTTTTTTTTTCCGTGAGAGGCATCATTTTGCTTTCGCGAGAGGCCTCTCAGAAACGAAAAAAATGTGTCTTCTTTTCTTTTTTTTTCTTCCTTGAGAGGCAGGGTCTTGCTTTCGCGGGAGGCACAGGCGTGCCTCTCGAAAATGGGGGGAAATGTGGTTTTTCTTTTTCCTTTTCCTTTCATGAGAGGCACGGTTTTATTTTCGCGAGAGGCACGGCCGTGCCTCTAAAAAAAAGCATTTTCTTTCTTTCTTTCTTTCGTGAGAGACACGGTTTTGCTTCCACGAATGGTATGGCCGTGCCTTTCGGAAAGGAAAAAAGTGCTTCCGATTCAGTTTTTTCATCCTTTTTTACAAAAAAAAAAATCGTCAAAACCTATCAACGCGTGATCTAATTTTGAATATCTCGAAGCGAGAAATCTAACGGTGAAAACGGTTCAAGATTTGAACAAACGATTTAAGAGATCAAACTTTTTGAATAAACGAATCTATGAAAAGAAAACTCACAGGTTGCGACAAGTGGCGTACATGCAGTGCGTCACTTGTCGTAATCTGGAAGGTAGGGATAATCTTCGAAGGAGTACTCCTTAATTAATGATTTTGTTTAGCAATAGGTGGATCCGCCCCTGTCTGCGACATGGCAACGTGCTCCTTTCAGCCTGGGCTCCTTTCGATTTAGGCCAAACCGTCAGCGCATATATTTGAAAATGAATAATCTCACACACTTTTCGTGAAATTTATTTTGAAATATAATATTAACAAATCACCAACTGAAATCCTACATGGGCCTGGGGTCATCTTCGCTCTGGTATTAGCCGCGAGCAACTCCGTGGTAGGAATGGCTCGGGAGAGGGACCTCCTATATGACGCCGTACACGCCGGGAGCCACGAGAGCGCGTACCCTACCCGCCCGCCCGCGCGCCCTCATGGGTTGTCCCATGTGTGGGGCGGGGGAGCCCCTTGTGTTTTTTTTTCTTTTTTAGCTTTTTATTTTTTTAAAGTACAGGATTTCAGAAAAAGTTGCAAAATTGTTGAATTGTTTGTGAGTTCAAAGACTGTTCATGATTTGAAAAATGTTCAGGAAATGATAAATCCTCACGGATTCAAACAAATATTCGTAATTTCAAAAATAATGTATGGCTATTCGTTTTCTTACAATTTCAAAAAATATTCATGAATTTCTACGAAAATGTTCACAATATTAAAAATGTTTGAGTATTTTTAAAAATGTTCCTGAATTTTAAAAAAAATGTTCACTAAATTCATAAAATTCCAAAAAATGTTCATGTTTTCCAGAAAACGTACACAATGTCTACGATTGTCCGTGAATATGAAAAATGTTCATGATTTAGAAAAATGTTCATGAATTTAAAAAAATGTTCATGAATTTTAAAAAAAATACGATTTTAAAAAAGATGTTCAAGATTTCAAAAAATGTTCATGATTTTGAAAAGATGTTTAATTTTCCAAAAATCTTCAAGAATTTCTAAAAATTGTTCATCAACTAAAAAAAATGTTCGGCAGTCTAAAAAATGTTCACAATTTTAGAAAAAATGTTCGCAAAATTGAAACATGGCCAAAAAAAGGAAATAGGAAAGGAGAAAAATAGAAAATTAAAATATTTTCTCAAAATAAAAAAACAAGAATAAAAACCAGAAAAGAAAACAGAAAAAGGAACAAAAAATAAAAAAGGAAACGTAAGAAAGAAAAACAGAAAAAACCCGGTTCAGGGAAGGTCCTAGAACCTTCCCAAAACAGGTTGGGGGTGAAACCCCAAAATGGATCGGCCCATTGAAACAGCAGCGCGCAAGGGGGGGTATGCGCTACGTCGCTTTGCAACGACCTACGCGCTATATAGGAGCTGCGTTCGGGAGATACCGAGCAACTTCCATGTGTACCTCCTACATATGTTATCCATTCTAAACCAACTTATTTTCCTTTTCAGTGCATACTAGATCTTACTTCCTCCATCTCATAATATAAGACGTATTTTTTAACACTACATAAGTAGTTATCACCTTCTTAAACCCAACAAGGCACTTGCATGTTAATTACATCCATCATTCTAGAACTTATGACAAACAATACGTATGCACCTTCTTGAACAGGCAATACGTCATGGTAGTTCCTTGTTTGCTTTCTAATTTAACTATTAGTGGTCGTCGTGTTGTTCATCTGTGGCAATGTACTGACATTCATCTAGTTTTTATAGTGCGTTCAAATTGTACCTGAAGGCAGCCAAACAGGAGAGCATTGCCAAAACAAATGAGATCACACAAAGGCATTTTCCCGGTAATAGCTGCTAAAAACCTAACTAATTGAGCTATTTTGTCAACAACATTGCAGTGGGTGGATGCGCCGGCCATGAAATTTTTGTAGGAGAGGCGCGGGAACTTGGTTGGGAGAGAAAAGGGTGAAGCAGGGACGATGTGTCACTTGTGCGCGGGCCAGGGGAGGACACTGCAAACGCCGCGGTATATTCGGGGCGGCCCAAATCCATCCCAAATTTGGGCTGGTCTATTTGCATGGGCGGTTGAGCTTTGGTTTCTATCCGCACGGATGCGTCAGCCCCGTTGGAATTGCCTTCACCACTACCCTTTGCACAGTATATATACACACTAGTTAGCTCTACAATGCTTGCTTGTGCTTGACCATAAACACACCGTTGCTTTCTTGAAATAATTTTCTTTATGAACGGTCATTCTAATGCCGTTCATGTGGCCAACATAAAAATATTTGTAAAACCTCCTGTCAATTTTTATGTGGTTGTTTTGCTATGAACAATAGAGTGTCACTTGTTGCTTACCTTTTGATCTGTAAATCATGACCCCTTTTGTCTGTCAGTGGAGACATGCCTCACGCAGTCGCACTTAGTTGCGATGTCTTGTAATCTTGGCGTTGTAGTGTGCTTTGGCACCTTCATGCGATGCCACGCCCTCTCGATCTCCACTGGGCCGTGAGCGGTTGGCCAAAGACATAGAGAAAAGTAAAGGTTCTCTTGTTTGTCTTTTCTTTTTATTAGAGAACCACACACATTATATTATCCAAGATCAAAACATTTTTACACCATGTGGTTATACCTAGAAAAGACCAGGACTGAAAGGTGTCTAGAAAACTTTGAAAAAGAACCCTAGATAAAATAATTATCATAAATAAGTCCCTCAAGGTCCCTGCATACCACCAGATCTGAAACCGCCATCGTCCACCAGCATCGCCTGGACGCACACCCGAGGAAGAGGTGAAGCGTCAACAAACCAAAAACCGGGTCAGCGCCATAGCCAGACATGTAGAAACAGGCACTTGACGATGTGGCGAGTCGATCGAGAAAGTTCCCCATGCTGAGCAAGATCCAGATCTAACAAATCCCACGACCGTTGCCGGGGAAGAACGCCTAATCTGTCGCCATCGGGCTACCAACCTTGTACCAGGACCAAACCTAAAGCCCACTGCTGCAACTGAACAGTGAGCAGAGGAGGCCATAGGCTCAACTGTGCAACTGGGAAGAACGTCCCGGTGGTGAGGGAGAGATCGAAGCCATATTATTTGACATAGCACCATCCTCACCAAACTACATGAAAACGAGACACTAAACCTAAGGATCAAAGGGCGAATCAACCTGCGGTTGAGTTGGTTATGTGGACAGTGGTATCCCCAACCCACCAGGGTTCAAATCCTGGTGCTCGCATTATTTCTGGATTTATTTCAGGATTTCCGGCGATGCGCTTTCAGTGGGAGGAGACGTTCCCGTCGATGACAAGGCGCCTACGGTGACTTCGTAAATCTCAAGATGATATGCCGGCTCGGTCTCTCGGAGGTGCTCATAGGGGTAGGGTATGCGTGTGTGTGTTCATAAGGATGAGTGTATGCGTGTGTATATGAGCGCTTGTGTCTGTACTGATGCTAAAAAAAAACCTAAAGATCAAAGGGTTACGTACAGAATCATCAGTCAAATCCGATTGCAGGTTCTGAACCAAAAGTCAAATCCGATTGCAAGGCTTCGCCGATCTCAGTTCCCGTCCGTATCGAACTGCTCCTGTCTATCTATCTATACTAGTTGATACCCCGCGCGTTGCTGCGGAAAATAGAGGATTTTTCTCTATAAAACATGAGCTATGGAAAAATTGGATATTTAGTGCATAGAAATCTTCAATATAAATATAATGAAATAATCGAACATACAACTTGTATAAGCACTAAACTCGTATCTGAATATTCTGAAGTCCAAACCGTTCAAACATCTAACATGTGTTAGGATTCATGAGTGAGTTGAAAAGATAATAATAAAAAAACATGAAAAAACCAATGCCGATGTTGCACGGATTGCTTATTTTATTCATTTCAAAGCAAGTATGAAAAACACATGTCTCCGATTTAGTTGAGCTTCTAAAGCAATATTTGAATAGTTTTAGTATATGGAGAGATGATCTAGATTCTTTAGAAACATGTAAATGGATGTGAAGATAAACATCAGAAGAGTGAGTGACGTGCATGATACAAAATTCTGCTTCATGAGTCAATGGAGCAACACACAATACTTAACGGAAATTAAATTTCAATCGACAGACCAAGTAAATAATGAGAGACAAAGAGAATATCGCTACAGAATCCATATCCCAATCATACAAAGTGAACTCAGCAGTGGTGCATCGATCGCTAATCGCAATCTACCGATCACTCAGACGTAGAAACCTTGGTGAGCAGCGCCAAATGCACTTGATCCACGCCTTCCTTGGCTCGGACCAGATTAAAAAAATAAACATATAGTTTTCACTCAAATATATATGCGATCAATTTTGGAGCATGAAGAATTCAGTAAAGGAAGATTCACTCTCTTCGCTTGTAAAAGAAGTGCTTGAAGTTAAAATTCAGGTTCAAAATGCAGCTCTCGAAGGTGCACCTGAATGGCTGAATCCCGCCTTGCGCGAGTACTCCCACTCCTTGTTCACGGTCCTGAAGGCGATGTCCTTGTACGGCGGCCCAGCGTGAAACCTGATGATGCAGGGCTCTCCGGTGTCCCCGTCCTTGTGGATGGTGTACTCCAGAGGCTTCGTGCCTGTGTCCTATGAGATCGGGTCGTGGTCGTGGTCGTACTGCATGCTGTTGTACTTGTTCAACTCGAACCCTGACCGCATGCCTCCTCTGCTCCGGTCTCGCTGGCATCTGTGGTAGTGCGATCGGTGAGAGCGACCACGAATCTTCCTCGTCGTTAGCGTCGGCCATGATGCCTCCATAGCTCCGTGCCTCCGCATCTGCGCTCAAGAGTTCATCGTCCTTTTTGGTAGAAGAGGGCGCGCTGCTCAAGGTACTTCTTGGCCTTGTCAACCCGGCAACCGGATATGCTCTATCACACCCTGGCAGTGCTCGGCGACCATGGCCTCGCCGGCAGCCAACCGCGCGGCGACAGTCTCCTGCATCGCTTCCACTTCTTGGACGCTCTTGCCTTCGTTGACGCTCTTCACGTCGGCGAAGATCAAAGCATGCAACAAATTCCCGCCCGACCGCCTTGGAGCTCAGCACGGTGATGAGGATGGGCGGGGCTTTGTGTCGTCGAGCCGGGCAGCCGGCCAGCAACAGGGCCACCGGCGCCCACGCTTTTGATCACCGACGCAAACTGAAAGGCCACCGTCAGACGCTTGGTGCCCAGTCAAGACGCCTGTGGATGGCGGTAATTTAAAAGGACAGGCGGAAGGGAAGGGATGACTAACTATAATTTAGGAAGAAATCAATGATAATTCCTTCCGTTGCCGAAAATAGTGGATCTCGATTAAAAACAGAAGCATCGGCAGTAAGTAGTACTAGTTGCCGCAATAAATACAGAAACGTAGCAGGAAAGAACTAAGGGAGTGCCTAGTTTCCAGCCATCTGTTTTTCAATTTGGTTTAGGTCGTTTTTCCTACCCACACAGTTCTTGACACGTGTCTTTGTAGTAATTTCAGTCCAGACTGTATAGCCAAAAAAGCGATTGTTTTCATTTTAGTTTCAGGTCGTATTCTCCCTCCCCCCTCTTCGACCTTCAAACACAAGTTGGCCCCAGCCTGTCCCTAGCGGGTCATTTGCAAACCCGTTACTAATTCATACCCTGACATTTATGTGGACATTGACTGGATGGGAATGATTGTAGCTTCAAAAACAAGTAACAAAAATAGAATCTAAGTAACATGATGCTGGATGTACATGCTGGATGCAAACCAGACTCTCGCTTAGCTATTTGTCGCTTTAACTTTCTTCTCTTGTTCAAAATTGACCACGACAAGAATATAATGAACCAGAAAACTGATGATATGAACAAAAAAAGATGCACAAATGGCACACCATGTATCCGTTGGTCAATATAGTAGAGTTTCATATAGCTTTGCACTCTATCTTGCCTTTATATTGATGTCTTTCGTGAAAACAGAAGCCTCAAGCGCTAGATTAACCTGGTTGGGAGGTAGCGCAACCAGGCAAATCTTTAACTTTGGCACTAGTAGTCCATCCAGTACAAAACAGAACAAAACTCCCTCACTGAGATTATTCAACCTGATGAAAGTCCTCCCACCCAACGCCATAGATGTGGATCCCCCAGTGTTCTTTCCTGATCTCGATGAGGAATTTGCACCCCTCACATTCCTCGAAAGCACGTCTTCGTCAGTGGCGCAATTAAATTCGACCCTTGAGTGGCATGGGATAAACTACAGAAAACAACAAAAAGAAATGGAAAAGGAAGATCAAAATATAGGCTATCCTCATGCTTGCTGGGGAATGAGACGTTTGCAGATGAGACTGGCAAATAGCTAAACTCTAAAACCGATAGACTAAAAAAGGAAATGAATGCAACAAGTAATGACTAAATGAGAAAAAAGAAATCTAAGAAAAAAGTACAGTTGATATAATTCTATCAGCTAAAAGGACTAAGTTTGTATCTGCAATTGGAAAAACTGAATTCATACACAAACTAAAGAAGAAACGAAATGTTTAACTGAACAGGACAACTATCATGCTATCATAAAAAATACAGGGAGGTGTTGGTAATATCCACATCATGGGCTTGTAAAAATGAGTGATGAATGAAAAATTAACCATAACAAGAACTAGACTGTAGTGATAAATGAATAACTGACCATGGCAGTGAACTAGACTATAGTGATATTTTTTTTTGAAACTAAACTATAGTGATAAATTGAACATATTCAAAACTAAGTTATCACTGAGCTTTCAAAGTCCTCAGACAACCAAACCCCAAAATTTGAACGCGATGAGCGACGGCCAGCACGGTCGGACTTGCACATTGGGTACGCCATCCCCGTTACATATGTGGCAAAGAAAAAGCTATTTGTTAGCAAAAATATGACTGAAAAACTAAGAACAGAGACTCACCAGATAACTAATTTAAACTACAGGAATTATAAACACATACCAAGTCTAACAAATTTAAAATGAATGCTGAAAATACAGGAATAACAAAATAAACTGAAAATAATAAGCTGAATGGAAACTAAACTAGTTAGAATAATAAGTGACATAATTTAAAACTGATAGACAAGAACAAAACACCGACCAAATAGCTGAAGAGAACTAAAATGAGACACTTAAGATACTGAACAAACACTGACCAAATAACTAATCACTTAACATATAGTTGAAAAGAACTAAAACTGATACTTAGGAGTACTGATGACTAAAAACTGAAAATAATCTAGCAAAAAATCATTGCAAAAAACTGAAAACCGAAAACTGAAAACTTAGGACTTACATGAACATAAGTTCAAAACAGAAATAATCATCTACTGAAAGACAAGACTCATGAGAGTTAGGACTGAAGAAAGATGCAAATGATAACTAAATATGATAAAATGAGGACTGCTAGTCTGATACTGTTACAAAAACTAATATAAGACTGAGAATGCAAGCTTACAAACTGAGGAACAAGAATAATGAACAATGAATACTTAGGAATAAGTATTGAAAATAAGTGGGACAAATGAGAGACTAATCTACTATCATTTTTACCTGAAAAGCTACACTAACTCAGAGCTAAAAAAAGAGATCAAATACTGAAGAAATGAAAAAGTAGAAATGATGAATGGGAAGGAAAATTAAGTGAAGACTTTGCCATCCTCTATAACTGACAAGATGGAGAAGAACAAGGCAGATCAACGAAGAATGTTAAGACAACAGATAAATGATAAAAATGAAATAGCAAGCTTATAGAGTGACAAACAAAGTGCAGACTAAAAAATAGAGGGGGCGAAAATCTGTCAGCCAGGCCTATCTTGAGCCACTTAAGTAGGACACTCCTATTTATATACGGAAAATGAAAACTAAAGAAAAAGGATGAAAAATGAAAATATTTACTGAAAGGGATAGCCAGTTTTAAGTTTTGGGCTTGAAATTTAAAAGGTAGACACTTAAGTAGGACACTACAAACTGATTTGTAAGAAGAATAGTAAGAGGTCAGTTGTTCATCCTAGAATGAATACATAGACGAAATGATTGACAAACATAAGAGACCAGAACAAGAGACTTAGGGAGAAATGGACAAAAGACACTAGAGTGAAGAAAATGAACAAAAGTCACTAGGCCGTGACCACACACTCCTCTAGCCAGCTAGCCGACACCTTAGAATAGTGCATAATGACATCCACAATTCCATGCTCGTGCAACACTGGCAATCTTCCTACACAAGATTAGCATATGAGAATAGGCTAGAGCTCAACTCACTAGGAACCCACAAAAAAGGGAAACTTGACCACCTCAAGCAGTTGAGACTACTCATTGAAGAAAATTCGGCGGGACTACCACCATTGCGTGATAACAAAAAAAAACATGGGAAATATATAGACAATAAAATAAAATGGAACACCTCAGATATGTAATTCAGGGTACTGCTTGTACCAAATTGATGCAGATTTTCATATGTGCAGAATGTAAAACAAGACTACAGCATTCATGGACACCATGAATCAAAACAACCCCCTAGTAACTAATATATGTAGTATATTATGTTTACAAGATAGCATGACTTTCACATTAAAAAAATGAGCACATGGTAGCATTTAAGTTCCATATAGACACAAGGAAATCATCACAAAAGCATTGGTGTTGCCTTAATTTTAATTGACGGTTGTAGACACTTGCAAAACTGAATTCCAATCAACCTGAAACAACAGAAAGGAATTAGGACTTGATTGCTGCAGATCTGCAAAAAACTGAACCCAAATTAACCTATACAATAATAGAGAGAATTAGGACTTCAGATTTGCTTGTGTTCTAGGGTTCAAGAAGAGAGAGGGACAGACTCATAGACACCAGAATAGAGAGTAATGAGGCGCCATATGAAGAAGGGAGGGGCAGGGGTGCCATGGGAATGGAGGGATGGGCACCATGGGAGGGGAAGGAAAGAGAGAAGGCGCCATGGTAGGGAAGGGCATACTGGAGGAGAGGAGCAGCAAATGGAGAGAAGAAAAGGGAGGAACGAAGGAGATATGCCATAGAGAAGATAATATCTGAAGTTTTACCTACGCCGCCGTCGCCGAGACCTCTCCGTCGTTGCCTCGAGCCCACCGTCGTCGCCATGGATAAGGTTTGAGGAGGACAAACCAGAGCCTCCACGCGACCCAGGGGAAAAAGCGGGGGCGAAAATAACCCAAAAGGATCCACTGAGACCCACTAAGACAAAGCGGGCCCGAAAAGTTCAGCCACACCAGCGCAGATCTCAGAACAGAATCGAACGACTGAAAATTCGACTTGAAGCCAAAATGAAAACAGACGACTGTTTTTTAGTAAAGCTGAAGAACTATGACTACGGGCTTTCAATGCCCTCACGGAACAACCAAAGAGAGGCTAGCCCACCACGTAACAAATCGAGTGGCAGGAGATAAGCATCGAGCAGGATCGTGCGAACGAAAAATAGAGGGTGACGTGGCTTCACCACAGGCCAGGAAAATCAGGTAGTGGGGGCTCCTATTTAGATATAGTAGATATATATGCACCACTCACATCTCGTACTCCCAAATCGCCAGCCACCGGTTCTGCTTCCGCCGCATGGCGATGGCGAAGCTGCGTCGTCTCGTGCGAGGACCCCGCACCGTCCGCGAGGACCGCCTCAGCGCCCTCTCCGACGACCTGCTCCGCCTCATAGTGAGCAGGCTGGAGGACACCCGCACGGCGCTCTCGACCGCCGTCCTCTCCCGGCGATGGGCGCATATCCCCCGCGAGCTGCCGGCGCTGGACTTGAAGGTGAGCGACATACTCCCGCCGGAGTACAACCAGACCGTCGACCTTCGCGAGCGCAACTTGCCGGGTGACACCGGGAGCCTGGACGGTCTCTTGGCGCACTGGGAGCTCCGCAGCACTAGGGCGTTCACCGACAGCATCTCTAGCTTCGTGGCAGCGGGCGGTAGTAGCGACGGCGACGCACGCCGGCGCGGCAAGACCCTCCGGCTCGAGTTTTTCTCCGCGAACGACGGCGGCTGCATCGATCGCCTGGTCACCGCCGCCGTCGGCGCGTGGGGGGTGGACGATCTGGAGATCGTCGCCAGGCCAGCGTCCTCCTGCCATCATGACGGTGACGCGCCAGCCTACTGCTTCCCCCACGACCTCCTCGACGACGACGGCAGGTCACGCCTCCGCAGCCTGACTCTGGGCAACTGCACGCTCCCGCCGCTGCACACCTACGAGGCGCTCACCACGCTCATCTTGCAAGACGTGGCCGATTCCACGCCCGTCGCCGTGTACGAGAGGCTGTTCACCGACTGCACACGGCTTGAGGTGCTGCATCTCAAATCTTGCGGCTGCACGGAGGACCTTGACCAT
This sequence comes from Aegilops speltoides, assembly GCA_021437245.1. NCBI lineage: Eukaryota > Viridiplantae > Streptophyta > Magnoliopsida > Poales > Poaceae > Aegilops > Aegilops speltoides. The sequence goes on from CM038141.1 coordinate 245,254,400, forward strand.
CTTGTGGTCGACGCGCCGGGTTCAGCGATCAGGGAGCTCCTCGTGGAGGAATGCGCATTTTCAGAGATCACGCTGCGCGCCCTCCCAATGCTCGCCCGCCTGGCATGCCTTGGCAGAACCGTGATGCTCAGGTTCGGCTCCGTTCCGAGCCTCACGCACCTAAACCTCACATTCTGGGAAGATGACGAACCCCTGGACTTCCTCCGCAAAGCCCCAGCAGCCACCACCAACCTCGTCCTCCGGTTCACCGGGCCGAGTAGATGGGTCGTGCCGATGCACCTGGCCACGCCGTTCCGCGGCCTCAAGCGGCTCCTCGTCGCCGACCTGCCTTCGAATTGGGATGTCTCGTGGCCGCGCATCCTCCTCTTCTTCGCGCGGTCGCTCGAGGTCCTGCACATCCACGTGGCTCACTCCGACGATGAACCAGGAGAGGATATATGGTGGCTGAACATACGGAAGAAGCTGCGGCGGCACCGGCACATGAAGGAGCTGCTCATAATTGGATTCGCGCCAACACCGCGCCAGAAACTGCTGGTGAAGGATGCTTTGAGCATGTGCAGATCTTTGCAACGCCTTGTTCTGCTCAGGGATGGCCATGTGCGATACAATGGACTCTGGGAGTGGGAGATGGTCGGGCAGCCAGACTGTCCGTGGAGCGCTGATGATACTATGGCGGTGACAAAACTGATCAAGTCTGCATCCGAGCCTCTCCTTGATGTGATCTTGGGATGATGCTGTTTTCCACTTAGACGTGCCAATGGTTCCATTAATTAGTTGATTTATTTATGGATAATAAGTACGTGCGATCTATGTAAAATACAGTCTTGTGTCCTCAGCTTAGTTCCAAGTGATATTGTCCACTTCTCGAATGAATGCGGAGTAGCGGATTTCTTTCAGTGCAAACAGCGATTCAAGCCACAACTTTGTGTTGTTGTCAGAACATCTCCGACAGGCGCCGAACGCGCGGCGCGCTAAATTCTGGTTTACGGCGCGCTCTTCGCCAGCTTTATTGTGACGCGTTAACGCTTTGGCTCCAGTCAACAAGGCTTAAAATGCATGTGTGCAGTAGTTCTCAAAGTGAGGCTTAAAATGCAACGCGCGCGTTCATGCTACAACATTTTTTTTAATTAACTTTGCATATCTAAAACGATACATAGTTCTAGCATAGATAAAAAATTGATACATATTTCATCATAGCATAGATAAAAAAAGGATACAAAGATATTTTACATAGTTCGAAAGCATAGATAGATAGAACTACAGTGCAACGACACAAACTACGGTGACTCTCAGCTGTCATCATCATTACCATCATCATCCTCGGTGGTGGTGTCCGAGGTATCGAGCCAAATGTCATCCCAACGCAGATCGTTGAGGGAGAAGATCGACTGCCCGCTGTTCTCGACGATATCGCACTGCGATAAGGCCAGTGCCTTGCGCCGACGCCCGTCGGCACGCTCTGCGCGGCGCCTTGCCGTCTTCTCTGCCCAGAACTCGTTCTCGGCGGCGACGTCCTCCGGGTGGCGACGGCGCCACTCCGCCATGGCTCGCTTGTCCTCCTCGGCGATGAGGAGGCGGCGCTGCTGCCGCACGTGGTCCGCACGGTCCTGGTCGGTGATGAGACGAGGCGGAGGGGCGAGGCGCTGCGCCTGCTTGCGCGTGAAGATGTCCCGGAAGTTCATCTGTGACCGGGGCCTGTCCAAGCACCACGCCGCCGCATCGTACGCGCGGGCCGCCTCGTGCACGCTCCGGAATGAGCCGTGGAGCCGGACATCGCCGGACCGGATCTCGGCGGAGTACCAGCCCGAGGGGCGCTCACGGACGCCGCGGTAGCCCGAAGAACCCCGACGGCGCGGCGGCATGGTGGCGCGGTGCTGGCGGGAAAAGCGGCGAGAAAGAGCGGCGAGGTGGCGAGAAGGAGGGCGCGTGGCAGTGTGCTTGAGCGCGTGGCGAGCGCCGGATTTTATAGGCGCGCGTAAAGCGGCGCGCCAAATCTACCGCGCCAGGTGCCGCTTTCTCCCCCCTCCCCCCCCGCGCGCTAACGCTTCCCCCGCGCGGTAACTTCCCGCCACCACTGGAGCGCGCGAAACCGGGCGGCGCGCGCTAAAAAGCAATTTTACCGCGCGGGCGCGCCTGTTGGAGATGCTCTCATATATGTATGCTCTCATGTACGCTGTTCAACATGCTTTTGGTTTTGTCTCGCAATATATACACTAGAATATTTAGGATGCACCCATGGGGCAATGAAACAGGAGAAAGGTGTAACACTCCGTGGTGGCCGTACACTGTCACAAACAGTAAATTCGTAAAAAAAATTAGCTTTACACCCCTACACCCTCATAAACAGTAAATTCATAAAAAGAACGAACTTTCAGGATCAAAGATGATCAAAGATTTGATGTTCTTGAAACCTGTTCTTGAAAAGTTTCAGCAACAAATAATATTCGTGAAGTCCTCACAAAAAAATCACTGTAAAAAATGCACATAAACTTTGAAGCATGTTTTTTGTTTTTCTAGGTGAGGGCTCCTCAAATGTTATTTGTAGCTAAACTTTGCAAGATCATCGGAAGTTTGATCATGTTTGATGTCTCAAAGTTTTGGATTTTTTATTTTCTTTTTATTTTTTAAATTTACTGTTCATAGAGGGTGCAGGGGCACCTGAGTGTTGAAAGTCATGTCTCAGTGAAAAATATTCAAGAGCCAAGACATTAGTGCCACATGTATCGTGCGCTAGGGAAAACTGTTGTTCTACCCAAATGATTTTTCAAACTAGACATAAATTCTCGAGATCGTAGTTGATTTCATCTGCACTAGATACTTTGTTAGCATTAGACATGATTATTTTGTTGAATATAGCGATACCCAAAAGACCCAGACAATTCGGTCCAGCCTAATGTCGGTCCCATAGTCTGTAACTAAGAAGTTTTGGCCTTTTGGCAATCGGCTAATTTTTTTAAAATAATATTTTTTTTTATTAATTTACACAAATATTACGCCCGATATGTAATTTTTAAAAATAATACACCGTCGGCCCGCTGCTGGCCGACTGGGCCTAGTCGGCCCACAGCAGGCCGACTGAAGTCCTATCGGCTTGCTGCTGGCCGATTGACCTGTCGGCCACCAGTTCAGCTCCTGTCGGCCAGCTATGGGCCGACTGGCTCCACTCAGCCATCTGTAGGCCGAAGGAGCTAATCGGCCAGCTGTGGGCCGATTGGTGCATGCCATCATTTTTGCCCCGTACGATCCCCGCTTATGTCACGGGCCGCCACTTCGCGCCAATTTTCGCTTTGCTCGTTTCCGCCATATTTCCCGCTTTGCTCGTTCCCGCGATATTTCCCCACTTTGCTCGTTCCCGCTCTGTAATTCCTACCATATTTTCCCGCTCTGTAGTTCCCACCACTATTTCCCGCCATATGTTCCCGCTACCGAGTTCCCGCCTTCCTTTGTGTTCTCAACCTATAAAACCCCCTCGGCACTAACGTTGGTAAGCATTCTAGCGTAGTCTCGTAGTCTCGCCAAGATGTCCGGATATCCTTTTGATCTTAGTTTTCACAGTCGTATGTCCGAATGTCTGTTGCGTTTAGCCGCTGATTTCAGGGTTGACAACATATTAGTTCCCTAGGAAGAACTCATCAGTAGTGACACCTTGCTGAATGAGCTGGCTCACGCATTAAGTCGGTGCGGGTGGCCTTCCAGGACTTTTGAGGAGATAAGAAAGAACTTCTGAGGTTACATGGAAGATACCTAAAGCGTGGAAGGTACCTACATTTCAGAGCAAAACATACTTATTTATGGAGTGCCGACAGCGAGGATGAAGACAATATCTTCATGCCGCCGCTTCCAGGTTCTGCATTGTCAAAGGGCAAGAGTTCTTCATCGTCGAAAGGCAAGAGTTCTTCATCGTCGAAGGGCAAGAGTTCTGCATCATCGAAGGGCAAGAGTTCCTCATCGTCGAAGGGCAAGAGTTCTGCATCGATGGAGGATGACGATGATGACTTCATGTAGTTTTTATGCTGTATGTTGTAAGTTGAGTCGTATGTACCGTTTAATTTAGATGTACTTCTATGTAGTTGTTTGTACTGTCTTGTTGTACGAGCATTATATTCTATCTAAATATGATATTGTAGTTAGGATAACAGAGTATTAAAATAGAGTAGGCATATGTCTCATACATAAGTACATAGTCATTTGTCTCATACATAGAATAGACATAAGTCTCATACATAAGTAGATGTTCATGTCTCTACTGGTAGATAGAAGCGTCAGTGACGACGTCTGGCCTGGCGGGGAGGCGGATCTACAGGCGGCGTCCATCCTAACCTGTTAGGTGGCCTAACGTTACGAGAAGGAATCTCAGACTCTCCCTGGTCATGTTGTGTATCATGTGTGGGGCCTAGTGGAGGAGTCGAAAACATGTTCATCCAGTGGGTGTGCTGCGACATCTGAGCTTGTATGTTGTCCTCGGGATGATCACTCCCCCACGTATCATGTGATGCCGACATAGACGCATGATATCCATAGGCTCCTGCATGACGGAACTTTAAGTCATGAAGAGTGATGTCGCCTCAACTAATATTGAAAACAATAAATATGAAGACACACACCTGTTGGCTGTGACGGCTGCTCTGGCTCAAGCACAAAGCTCAACGAGGGACCGTGGTGTTGTGGCTATGGAGAAAACACGAAGCTCGACGTGGGACCATAGTGCTGTGGGTGCTGCCACGTTGAACTACCAGGTTGTTCAGGAGGGGGTGGCCTGGTCATCGGCTAATTTGCTAGACGTGGACGTGGTTGAGGTCGGTGCATGGAGGGACGCGACTGCTGTTGCTGGTGCTGAACAACGTCGCTTCTCCGGGTGCACGTGATAGCCTCTTAGACAACCCGTATTTTGTTCTGCATTCGTTCCAAGAAGGGTTGTAGCACAGGACGGTGGTGAAGAAGAGGTCCAGATGGCAGTGATCGTCCAAAGGTGGTCACGTCGTCGTAGAGTTCGTGTGTCAATGTAGCCTGCAAATTTCCATGACGATTATTAAGTATGCACGTCAAAGTATGTGACAACATTACTTAAAGAAAATATATCTTACCGCGTACTGCCTAGAGCCCGAAGTATCATAGCTCGGTACGTACCCGACAGAGTAGGATCAGGTATCTCCTCTAGGTGAGAGTGCTCAACGATGCGTAACCGTGTTCCGGTCATGTAGCGCCACAAATAGAGATTGAATTCATTGACTTCAAAATTGTGATTCACATGCCATAGATGTGTGTTTGCTGTCTCCCATTCTATAACATACATCTCTAGTCTAACTAGCCACTCAACAGTCGTCCTAGTCATGCCCTTCCTTGTCGTCCTAAAATTGTGGTGTGTGTTCAGCAAGTATGAAAGATAATTGTTGTAACATCCCAAATGTTCAATTTGGAATGTTATATAATATATCATCTTTGCATATCATATTTTATTGCATTTTGGTTTGATCCTAGAAATTCTACGCAACTCAAAGACCCATGGAGAGAGTTGGGGATTTCGTTATTTTCATATTTAAGTTTTTCTTAAATTTTGAAAATAGGATCATTTGATTTTAATTATTTTATCTTCAAATATTTCTATTATAAAAATAAGAGAGAGGGAATAAAATGACTTTCTCAAAATAAAGAAATATTGAGGATTTAATAATAAAATCAAATAAGATTTTATTTCGGAGTTTTATTGCTATTTTATTTGAATTAGGAAAAATGCGCGTTTTTCAAAATTGCATTTAAGGCCCAACTAAATGTTCATCTTGTTTGGCTTATTTTTAGAGGACGGGGAAAATTTATTTCGGGATTTTTGGAGTCCGTTTAATATTTCTTCTATTTGCTTTTACATGAAATTATATAAAAAGATCCGACCTAAGCAAGGCAAAGGTCCTTTGGGACACTAGCCCGCCGGCCTTTTAAAGCCGCGAGGGCCGAGCCGCCGCCACCCCACCTGAAACCCTAGCCGCCGCCCACGATCCGCATAGCCTGCCCAGCCACCAGCCTTGCATGCATGTAATCCATGAGTCCGCCCCGCCGCCGCATGCCGCCGCCTGTTCGCCCGTCGCCAGAGCCCGCCGCCACCGCCGCCCAGCGCCAAGACTGAGCAGCGCCGCATTCTTTGTCGTCTCGCCAGAGCCGCCCGAGGTAGTCGTCATCGCCTCGGTTTTCGCGAGAAAACCGATCGGTTTTTTTGAAACCCTCGATCCGTTTTTTATATCCGGTTCGGTTTATTTTCGGTTTAGTTTATTTAGCGAACGCCCGTTCGTTCATTCGTTTTACCGAACGGTTTTCGTCTTTTAGCCACAGACAGCGAACATTCGTTCGTTAGCCTGTTGGTCCATTTTTCTTTTTCTCGGATTTTCCGTGATTATTTCCGATCGCGATTTTTGACCCGATTTTCGTTCTAGTATAACTTTTTGCTTGTTTATCGGAATCAGACGATTCAAGCGCCTAGAGTTTCGTCTTGAAACCCTGTTTCTGTTTAACCAATTCAAACAAGTATTTGCTACTGTAAAATTTGACTTAGGTCCAGATTAGTAAATGAAGCTTGTTTCTTTCGCCGGTTGATTTTCGTTGCTTTGTTTGATTTGATTCTTTTTGCAAACCGAAGTTCTTAAGTTGAACTTTCTGGTTAGATCTCTTATTTGAGTTTTACCTATGCATTAGATGAGTGCTTATTGTATGCTTGTTTGTTTGCGATAGAGTGCCCGGAGTGCGCCGCTTGCTACTACGAGTCTCTAGGTTTCACGGATCATCAGCAAGGCAAGTAACACTTTGATCATACCTCTTACTACCCAGTTTTATTGCATTAGATCAATCCACAAACAATTGCATGAGTAGGATCTGTTTAATATGTGGGGTTTTGGGAAGTAGATGAGGTAGAACCTATTACCTGTTTATATCAAACCTTTGGGAGTTACTTCTAGGTTTGCTTATTTTGCTATGCTATGCTAGTAGACGTGGATTGGGTGAGTGTATCCATGACCGATGTGAGATTGTTAATTAATGGTTTACTTAAGGTGGCAACATAATTTCACATCTGGGTGGATTGAGGCACCTGGGGAACCCAATTTTGCCTGTATTTTTGGAAATCCCGGGGTACCGTGTGATTCTCCTATGGACCGCCACCCAGGCTCAAAGGGATCATGAGATTATTCATGCTAGAAACTTCCGTGTGCAGCCGCAAGCTACTATGGGCTCTAGCGTAGTTGAGTATGTTGTGTGACCTCTTTCAGTGGTAGACTAGCAGATGTAGGGGATGTAGGTTGGTACTGTCTACCCAGAGTAAAGAGTTAATGCTTCTGAAAGACTGTGTCTCGGTCATCCGTTTCTCAAACACCATGTAGTGTGAGAAATCCAACGGAGGAGATCGAGTCTTGTGGGGAAAAGTGCGCAAACCTCTGCAGAGTGTACAAACTAATCATGGTTAGCCGTGTTCCCGGTTATGGACGTTTTGAGTATCTAGTACCTGGATTATCATGTGAATCTCATCATGTTACTTAATTTAATTTGTTGGGTTTAATGATGATGCTTAATTGGGATTGAGTTGGAGGAACCTTCTCAATGTTAACAACCACCACGATAGTTAAATAAAATTTATTCCTTTGTTGTAGGGGAAAATTGGCTTTATGCAAAACTGTAACCATAGAGCTTTCCACCAGCCATATATGCATGTAGTGATAGCATTATTCTATTCATTACTCTCTATGTGTTACATTGCCAGCATATTCCATGTGCTGACCCGTTTTCGAGCCGCAACGTTCACATTGCAGACTTTTCAGACGACGAGTAAGGTGCCTTAGGTCGTGATCTTATACTCAGTGATGCCGTTGGAGTTGATGGACTCGCTTATCTTCCAAGCCTTCCACTGTTATCATTATTAGATGACCTTAAGCCATATTTATTGTAATAAGTTCTCTTTTGAGACATTCGATGTAATAAGTGTATGATTGCTACTCTGTTATAAATCCTTCAAGTACTGGGCGTGTCAGCATTACCGATCCAGGGATGACATTGATGCACAGAGATCAGACTGTTTGAGGTCTGGTCGCTACAATTGTGATGTCATGCCCTTCGAATTGAGCACTATGAAAGATAATGCAACATTGAAAAACTGGTTAATACCTATGGATGTGTGCTGGCACCGGGTTATCTATAGGGGAGGTAGCTCCAACTGCAGAAGACCAAATTGCCTTATAGCCCTCTGTTGTGCCATCTCCTCGACGAAGATATCGAAGATGATCTTCGATTTCGTCATCCAGTAATCTCAGTCCCTTGTGCATAGCAAAGACATACTACCAGGGTATCTCGCATTTATGGCTGCTTCCATGTAGGTCTGCCAGATGACCCCAGTGTACGTATCGAACTGCTCGTTCAGTGTCATGTATGCCTTTCTGGTATGATCACTAGCAAAGCGTCTCTGTAGAAAACAAATGTTAGTAACTATCTCTGGTGCACACAACAGTTGCATTAAACTATAACACGATACATACCTCGCGACGTGTCCAACACAGACCAAAAGTAGGCATGTCGATGCCATCAGCATCAAACATGGCGTCTATAGGCTGATTAACACGTACATCTGGTCGCCCTATAGAGAACCTCTCCCACGACCACAGCTGTAGGAATAGAGGGCATCCAAGAAGGGCTGGCTTTCTCGATGTAAGCTCCCAATCGTTGCACATACATTGATATGTAGCCGCTAAGACCGCGAACCCCAACTCTTCTGTCTGATTTGATCCGCCGTCTGAGCGCTCGCTATCTCGAGTGCCATAGGAATGTAGAGCGCGCTAATAGTGCTAACATGGTTCTCTGTGAACATCACCTTGCCGAAAAGCCACATTAAGTAAGCCTCCAGGCTCCGAGTGATCTGTTCCGCACTCAATGGCGCCCGAAACTTCTGGATCTGCATTAAGCAAAGAGAAAGTTTTAGTAAGCCGCAGGTATTTTCTGTAAAACCATATGCACGATAAATTGAAGATAAGAGGTAGGGGAAATAACCTGGAAATTGAGCAACCAGTCATACATAGGTCCATGATGCTCCCATACCGGATCCGGAGCATCCGGAAAAACACCATGAAAACGTTGTGTAAGACCTTGCTCCCAACCAGCCGGAGCGTCAACGATCATATGGCATGACCTGCCAACGGTAGTTTGAGCAAAAGTGACACATCCTCTAGAGTAGGAGCCATCTCTCCCCATCGAAAGTGAGACGTGTGGGTCTCTGGCCTCCAATGGTCCACTAAGCAGCTCAACAAGGAGGAGTCGATGGCGAGGCATTTCTCACCCGGGATAGACTCAACCAGATGCACGAAAGGTAAAAGGCCGGTCCATTTCAACCTTCATCACAAAACATTTCAGTTAGTGTCTCCCATTAATATGCATGTCAGTGTGCAAATTAATAAAGCGCGTACCACTGAACCCATCCTAGGTGTATCATCCAGTGGTCCTTACGAGTGCGAGTGACCAGAGGTTCAACCTTGCGCTCATACCATATTGCAGCATGATGACCCCCATCAATGTCCCCATTCAGCAACCATATTCCCGACATTCCTGCACATAAAAATTCAGCTTAATAAAAATTAACATAGTGCCACACTTAATAAAAATTCAAAACATAGTGCCACACTTAATAAAAATTCAGAACATAGTGCCACACTTAATACAAATTCAGAACATAGTGCCACACTTAATAAAAATTCAGAACATAGTGCCACACTTAATAAAAATTCAGAACATAGTGCCACACTTAATAAAAATTCAGAACATATTGCCACACTTAATAAAAATTCAGAACATAGTGCCAGACTTAATACAAATTCAGAACATACTACTCCTAGCTTATCTTCTTCCTCTCCCTCTTACTCCTCTACTTCCTCTACCTCCTCTTCGTCCCCGGTTGCCTCGTCCACGCCCAGTGACGAAAGTGGGACAATTAGCGTCCCTATGGCCAAATTCATTGCATAGAATGCATTGCCTAGTCACACCTCCTGCTTCAAATTCATCCATATCATTTCGGATGCGCGGACACTGCCGTCTGCCTCTACTTGTACGTATATGCTCTAGGTTTGGAATGTAACGCCTTTCAGCGGGGTTGACGCTATTAAAGTTACCCATTGATCGAAAACCCATCAGCTCACATGTCCAGGTATTGAGGACAGACTCTTTCAGAAAAATGGAGACACAAACGATATTGCATCCATTCCAAGCTGTCCGCAAGCAACAAGTACATGTGAGCAAGGTAGGTGAAGCAATTTCGGTTTGTTGCATGTGCTCTCACACGTTGGCCAGGCTTCATTGCCAATTCTCACCTCATGCGTCCTCAACTCATTTGCACATCCGAATTTGTTGTTGGCTAAGCAGACCTCAAACCTTCTTTCTTGATTACCGATGGCGACTACAGTGTGTGACCTAGCTTTTTGCATCTTGTTGTCCATGTACTTTGTGATTCTTTCACAGTAACGTGTATTCGGGTTGTTCAAGATATGTTGCCCTACTTTTTGACGTCTATCTCTGAAATACTTCACGGTGCCATAGAAAGTACCCTCAACAATGGCTGTAAGTGGCAATGCCTGGTTTCCTCTAGGGACAAAGTTGTACGTTTTCGCGAGGTTCATTGTCATGACACCGTACTTTGCTCCAAATGTGTCATGTAGCAAAGACCACCTCTCCAGAGGCTCATGCTCTATCCATTGCTCAAAAGTTTTAATCGACCTCCTGAGCCTTCTCCTAGTACCAGGTGGGTCAAAGCCTGGAAGGTCACATAGCCCAACAGGCTCCTCCTCCACGGCCGTTGTTCCTGTTGCCAACTGTGCAGCTACTGCTTCAACATGTGCCCTCACCGCTGCATCTCTTGCAGCTTTCTTGTCCCTCACGTGTCTCTGTGTGCACACATTAAGTCTGTCACGTATCAAATTGTACTTCCATAACTGGTTACCTTGCGAGTTTTTGAACAGATTCATCAGGTTCTTATTTCTAAACTGCGAGAAGAAATTAGCCCCCAGATGGCGCATGCACCAACGGCTCTGCAAGTCCCGCCATGGAGTTTGTTCCTCAGGGCCTGGGTTCGTCAGTGTCCTTATCGCACTGAATATACATGCGTGCCTGTCATGAAGGATGCACACATTGGGCTTCTCCTTCACAACTGTTATTTTCAACTGCGTGAAGAACCATGTCCAACTTTCAATGTTCTCACTCTCCACAAAAGCAAATGCGAGTGGGACAACTTGATTTTGGCCGTCTTGACCTATGGCTGTTAGGATCTGACCCTTGTACTTGCCAGTGAGAAAAGTACCATCAACACATATCACCGGTCGGTAATGCGTGAAAGCTTCGATGCATACACCGAAAGAGAAGAAGAGACGATGCAGCACCCTCACAGTTGGGAACTCTGGCATGACCAGGTCTTGGATATTGATATAGGTGCCTGGATTCCGCTGTTGCAGGGTGTGGAGGAGCTGGACAACAGAGTCATATGCATCAAAATAAGAACCAAATCTCCTCTCAAGCGCCGCATGCTTAGCCCTCCAAGCCTTGCCATCAGAAATTCTGTACTTGAACCCGGCGAAGACTTTTGTTTGGACTGCCTTCACTTCCATAGCTTTGCCCTGCACTATCTCATCATAAAACAATCGAGCAATAAGCGTCGATGAAAGGTTGGCATGATCTTGAGGGATGCAAAGAATAAGACAAGTGTGATTAACTAAGTCACTGGTCATCCAACTTGTGCCATACTTAGGGAGATAGTCGTGCACCCTGGCAGGACAATCTGCGTTCCTGCATACCATTGTCAGGTATTTCTGACTTGACACCTGAGCAGTGAAAACCCTTTGCATGGACATTGCCCAGTTTGTTATTGCATCCTTCAGAGCTTGCTTGTTGGGATACATATCACCCGTCGCAATATTGTTCTGGTAATATTGCCAGGCAGAATCATGTCCATCGTTCACGAGCATAGTAGATGAGAAGTCATGATTCCACGATGCAGGATTCGGGACCTCCTCTGCATTTTCTTCTTCATCTGACTCGTCTGAATCATAGGCATGACCCCTATCAACATTGGTGTCTTCTTCTTCCATCTGGTCCTGCATGTGCCCATCTACCTCGTCAGCATCCACCTCGCCATTGTATTCACCATCAGCATTTTGCCCTTCTACCTGACTATTCTTCCCTGGTTCATAACCATCAGCATTTCCTCCTTCTACCTGACTGCTCTGTCCTTGTTCGTAACCATCATCTCCAGAATTTGACATAGATAACTGCCTCCCTACACTGCTCTGCCCAGGATCGTAGCCACCCTCGCCTTCATGTGCAGTGACCTCCTTCACGACGGGAAGCACTAAAGCAATAGGATTGCATCCCCTTCGTTGACAACCTTGTAACCACCGCACCCAATCGGAGTCTCGCTCTATTGGCCTCAAATAAAAGTAAATTATTGTACTTGACCGTGTCCACAATGCATGAACACCGACAGTGTGTGTTTCAGTATCATGACCTAAACTTGCCGCAATCCATTATTTCAACTGACTGACAGACCATGTTTGAGGTGCGCTCATTGGCACCTCTATGTGAGTAAATTCACTCAGATCAGCTCCCATCTCAGTTGTTTGGACAGTACCAGGACCGTAGTAAAATATGAACTTCACTACATCAGACATCTTGGCTCACCTATTTTTTTCAACAATGATATACAAGTATTAAGAAACAACTTAAAATATGCGCACTAACAAATATTACACATGTCTATATATTAGCTAGCTATATCTTACGGAATATTAATGGAGCAACTAATACTACCGGAGCAACTACAAATTTTTACACAACTAATTAGTTAACATCTAAATATATTTACGTATACTACCGGAGCAACTAACAATAATCACACACCTAATTTATTTCACATCGAAACATATTAACAAATACTACCGGAACACCTACGAAAATAAAATGTTGGTTGAAACATACCCTTGGAGTGTGCGTGCGAACGACGAACGGCGGCCTTCAATCACCGGAATTGGAGCAGGAAACTCCACCATACTGCCGGAGCTTCACCTCCACCACCTCCACCACACTGCCCCAACTTCACCACCACCACCTCCACCTCCACCGCCGCAAAAACCTCCACCAATGAGCTGGAAAAAAACTCCACCTAAATGCTCACCACGACCACCATGAGCTACCCCATCAGTAGATCGAGGTCTCTTTTGGTTGCCCTAACTGAGTAGAATCCATTCACGGTGCCAAATCTGCGAAAAACGGCTCATTTTGGTGTAGAAATTGGGGGCATTTTCTTGTACAGAGATGAGAAAGAAAGAACAAAAGAGGAACAGAGAAGAGCTAGCTCGCGCGTGGAAGAAGAGGAAAGGGAGCCGGGCGAGCCGAGCCAGCCGCGCGCGACGTGGGCTACACCCTGTCGGCCAGTAGCAGACCGATCGGTCAGCAACAGGCCGACTGGGGCACCCCGTGACCAGCCCGCACTGACAGCCACCTCTCTCCTCCTCGTGATGTGGCCTGGCCAATGCGCGGCCGACACGTGGCAGGCAGGCCAGCTGTCGGCTTGCTACTGGCCGACTACATCCAGTCGGCCTGCTGCGGGCTGACTAGGCCCACTCGACCAGCAGCGGGCCAACGGTGTATTATTTTGAAAATTATATATCAGGCGTAATATTTATGAAAATTAATAAAAAAATGTATTATTTTAAAAAAATTTGCTGGCAATCGTATGATGGTATGAGCCCGGTAGCACACATGCTTCCAATAGCGAGGAGCCCATCCCCATCAAGCTTAAATAGCGGCCACCTATTCGCCTCGTCTCACCATCCTCCCGTTGTCATCGCCTCCTCCTAAACCACTCTCCATGTCCTCATTTCCTGAAGCTACCCTACCGGCTCTAAGGGCGGCGAAGGAACCAATGAGTGTGCTCATCACCGGCATCGTAGGTACAACATTGACCCCTCTGATCCATGCAGTCTCCGATGCGATCTTGTCTTAGTCGCCACGGATCTGGCCAAGTCGTCGAGATCCACTCTAAGTGGGGTTTTGAGTGTGTTGCTAGCTAGATCTTCTCTTACATGTCTTGATCTGCTTGGGTAGAGGTTGAACTGAAGTGGAAGTGACAGATAGTGGCGGATCAGACATGTAGGAGAACTCACTGCTAGCTTGGTTCATTGTGTGTAATTCCCACCCAAGTTGACATCTGCTTGCAGGTTGACATTCAGCACAAGTTATATGTGGCTCATCCTGATGAGAAACTAGCTCGTTGTTGCCAGATTCAGATGATGAAGCATCTGAACATTGATGTAACTAGTGGGTCAGTGAGGAGCATCACTCTAGAGGATAAGTGGATTTCTACCCGGAGCCAGTGGACTGATGACAATGACTGTGACAAACAGCACAAGAGCACCCTGTCTTCTAGGGCCGTGATGGAGATGATATGAGGAGATGGAAGATGACCCCATGGATGATCACGTGCAATCAGAGGAGGAGCCCAATGACGAGGAGTACTTATCGTCTAGGATGTTACCATTGCTCTTTCCCTTTTTAGTGTCTTGAGGCCAAAGGGGGGAGAGAGAGATCTTATTAGGATATTCAGGATTGGCAAGGGTCGGAGTCACAAGCTTGTCTTCTTGTTTGTCATTGCTCACTTGTGATCGCCTTCTTAACTTGAACTTATTTTATTTAGGCTGTGAACTTATTTGGAGACCTTTTTTCATGTTGCATGGTGTGAGACATGTTATCCCTATTTATCTATCCTTGTCATGTCGTTAATTTAATGTTTATGGAGTCATTCTATTATCGTTGTAATTATATGTTGCTCCATGACATGGTGTTGTTGCAAATGCATGATTATTGTATATCTATCTCTCTTGCAACCTATTGTCGGTCTATAAAATCTAGGGGGAGCGTTGATCCTAGTTGTGAGCACTTTACATTCCAAAAGCAAATTCTAAATAGTGCTTACATCGGGGAGCCCGTCTACATTTTGTAGACCGTTTGTGCAAATCCTTGTATTGTCGTCAATCACCAAAGAGAGGAAGATTGAAAGGGCATTTCTGGTCTTAAGTGTTTCGATGTTGATGACAACGCAATTTGCGGACTAACCGTGTGCTTGAGTCTCGCACGGACTGGGTGACTTAGCCTCCTAGCCTCGCTAATGGCCGCTCCGCCCCGGCGCCCACTCATCACGATGACGACCACTCTGGACCCGCCGTTCAACTTCCTCATGCCTCCGCTTTGGGTCATGGCATCCCCTTCCCCTCCCCCCGCCGGCCGCTCGCGGGCTGACCGCGAACCCATCCTCGTCCGGTGACCCCTCACCCGACCCCTATCGGCAGGCTCTCTGCCGGTCACCGGTGACACCGACCCCCCTGCCACGCCCTCCCTATCACCCTCCTCCCCATTGGGTGTGCGCCCCCCTCCCGCGCTCCGAGATTCACCGGATCTCGATGGAGGCGGAGCTCCCACAGGACGGCTGGAAAATGGCCAGGGGCCGCAAGCACCCTCGTCAATCATGTCAGCAACGCCCTCGCCACCCCCGTCGTCGCCCTGGTGGGTCGCCAAGGTCGCCGCCATCCTGGCTGAAGCCAGGTGAGTGCCCCCGGTGCCTCTCCCCCGATCACCCACGTGCTACCTCTTGAGCTTGTGTTAGTTTTCCCTTGAAGAGGAAAGAGTGATGCGGCAAAGTAGCGTAAGTATTTCCCTCAGTTTTGAGAACCAAGGTATCAATCCAGTAGGAGACAACGCACAAGTCATCGAATACTTGCACAAACAATCAACAACTTGCACCCAACGCGATAAAGGGGTTGTCAATCCCTTCACCGCCACTTGCAAAAGTGAGATTTGATAGAGATAGATAAACGGTAAAGCAAATATTTTTGGTATTTTTGGTTTATAGATTGGAAGGTAAAGATTGCAAAATAGTAGATCGGAAACTAGCAAGATGTAAACGAGATTCAATAATATGTAAAAGAGACACGGGGGCCATAGGTTTCACTAGTGGCTTTTCTCGAGATAGCAAGTATTACGGTGGGTGAACAAATTACTGCCGAGCAATTGATAGAAAAGCGCATAGTTATGACGATATCGAAGGCAATGATCATGAACATAGGCATCATGTCCGTGTCAAGTAGACCGACTCCTGCCTGCATGTACTACTATTACTCCACACATCGACCGCTATCCAGCATGCATCTAGAGTATTAAGTTCATAAAGAACAAAGTAACGCCTTAAGGGACATGATGTAGAGGAATTAACTCAAGCAATATGATGAAAACCCCATCGTATTATCCTCGATGACAACAATACAATACATGCCTTGCTGCCCCTACTGTCACTGGGAAAGGACACCGCAAGATTGAACCCAAAGCTAAGCACTTCTCTCATTGCAAGAAAGATCAATCTAGTAGGCCAAACTAAACCTATAATTCGAAGAGACTCGCAAAGATATCAAACCATGCATATAAGAATTCAGAGAAGAACCAAATAATATTCATAGATAAACTTGATCATAAATCCACAATTCATCGGATCTCGGCAAACACATCACAAAAGAGTATTACATCGGATAGATCTCCAAGAACATCGAGGAGAACATGGTATTGAGAATCAAAGAGAGAGAAGAAGCCATCTAGCTAATAACTATGGACCCGAAGGTCTGTGGTAAACTACTCACGCTTCATCAGAGAGGTAATGGTGTTGATGTAGAAGCCCTCCATGACCGAATCCCCCTCCGGTAGGATGCCGAAAAAGGCCCCAAGATGGGATCTCACGGGTACAGAAGGTTGCGGCGGTGGAAAAGTGGTTTCATGGATCTGCTCGAAGTTTTTAGGGTATAAGAGTATATATAGGCGAAGGAACTAGGTCAGGGGAGCCACGAGGGGCCCACGAGGGTGGGGGCGCGCCTACCCCCCTGGGAGTGCCCTCCTGCCTCGTGGCTTCCTCATTGCGTCTCCGACTTCATCTATAAGTCTTATGGTTTGCTTTCGGTCCAAGAAAGATCATCGTGAAGGTTTCATTCCGTTTGGACTCCGTTTGGTATTCCTTTTCTACAAAACTCTAAAATAGGCAAAAAAACAAAAGCTGGCACTGGCCCCTCAGTTAATAGGTTAGTCCCAAAAATAATATAAAACAGCATATAAATGCCTATTAAACATCCAAAACTGATAATATAATAGCATGGAACAATAAAAAATTATAGATACGTTGGAGACGTATCAAGCATCCCCAAGCTTAATTCCTGCTCATCCTCGAGTAGGTAAATGATAAAAACAATTTTTTTGATGTGGAATGCTACCTAACATATTGAGAGTCTCATCCAAACACGGGACAGAGTCTTGAGTCTTGTATCTTCACGCTCCAACATTCCGGACGAAGCATATAGTCCAGCTGTCCGGATACCCCCTAATCTAATACTCCCTCAGTGCTCCTGGATGTTTTCGGGGTACGTAGATATATATAGGAGGAAGAAGTAGGTTGGTGGAGCCACGAGGGGCCCACGAGGGTGGGGGCGCACCCACCCCCTAGGCTGCTTCTTGACGTCCACTCCCAGTCTCCTGGATTGCACTTGTTCCAAAAAGATCGCTCCCGAAGGTTTCATTCCGTTTGGACTCCGTTTGATATTCCTTTTCTGCGAAGCACTGAAATAAGCAAAAAAAACACCAATTTGGGCTGGGCCTCCGGTTAGTAGGTTAGTCCCAAAAATGATATAAAAGTGTAAAGTAAAGCCCATAAACATCCAAAACGGGTAATATAATAGCATGGAACAATCAAAAATTATAGATACGTTGGAGACGTATCAAGCATCCCCATGCTTAATTCCTGCTCGTCCACGAGTAGGTAAATGATAAAAACAGAATTTTTGATGTGGAATGCTACCTAGCATATTTCTCAATGTAATTTTTGTTTATTGTGGCATGAATGTTCAGATCCAAATGATTCAAGATAAAAGTTCATATTGACATAAGAAATAGTAATACTTCAAGCATACTAACAAAGCAATCATGTCTTCTCAAAATGACATGGCTAATTAAAGTTTATCCCTACAAAATCATATAGTTAGGCTATGCTTCATTTTTTGTCACGCAAAATACTCCCATCATGCACAACCCCTGTTTCAGCCAAGCAATTGGTTCATACTTTTTAACGCGCTTCAGCTTTTTTCAACTCTCACGCAATACATGAGCGTGAGCCATGGATATAGCACTATGGGTGGAATAGAATATGATGATGGAGGTTGTGTGGAGAAGACAAAAAAGGAGAAAGTCTCATATTGACGAGGCTAATCAACAGGCTATAGAGATGCCCATCAATTGATGTCAACATGAGGAGTAGGGATTGCCATGCAATGGATGCACTAGAGCTATAAATGTATGAAAGCTCAACAAAAAAACTAAGTGGGTGTGCATCCAACTTGCTTGCTCACGAAGACTTAGGGCATTTTGAGGAAGCCCATCGTTGGAATATACAAGCTATGTTCTATAATGAAAAATTCCCACTAGTATATGAAAGTGACAACTTAGGAGACTCTCTATATGAAGAACATGGTGCTACTTTGAAGCACAAGTGTGGAAAAAGATAGTAACATTGTCCCCCCTTTTTTTGGGCCTTTCCTTTTTTTGGCTTTTTTTTATTTGGCCTTTTTTAAGGGACAATGCTCTAATAATGATGATCATCACACTTCTATTTATTTACAACTCATGAATTACAACGTGATACTAGAACAAGCTATGACTCTATATGAATGCCTCCGGTGGCGTACTGGGATATGCAATGAATCAAGAGTGACATGTATGAAAGAATTATGAAAGGTGGCTTTGCCACAAATACGATGTCAACTACATGATCATGCAAAGCTATATGACAATGATGAAGCGTGTCATAATAAACGGAACGGTGGAAAGTTGCATGGCAATATTATCTCGGAATGGCTATGGAAATGCCATAAAAGGTAGGTATGGTGGCTGTTTTGAGGAAGGTAATGGTGGGTGTTATGGTACCGACGAAAGTTGCATGGCACGAGAGAGGCCAACAATGGTGGAAGGGTGAGAGTGCATATAATCCATGGACACAACATTAGTCATAAAGAACCCACATACTTATTGCAAAAATCTACAAGTCATCAAAACAAAGTACTACACGCATGCTCCTAGGGGAAGGGTTGGTAGGAGTTAACCATCGTGCGATCCCGACCTCCACTCATAAGGAAGACAATTAATAAATAAATCATGCTCCAACTTCATCACATAACGATTCACCATACGTGCATGCTATGGGAATCACAAACTTTAACACAAGTATCTCTAAAATTCATAATTACTCCACTAGCATGACTCTAATATCACCATCTTCATATCTCAAAACAATCATAAGGAATCAAACTTCTCATAGTATTCAATGCACTTTATATGAAAGTTTTTATTATATCCATCTTGGATGCCTATCATATTAGGACTAACTTTATAACCAAAGCAAATTTCCATGCTGTTCTTAAAGACTCACAAAATAATATAAGTAAAGCATGAGAGTTCAACAATTTCTATAAAATAAAACCACTGCCGTGCTCTAAAAAGATATAAGTGAAGCACTAGAGCAATATTGTCTAGCTCAAAAGATATAAGTGAAGCACATAGAGTATTCTAATAAATCACAATTCATGCGTGTC
Source organism: Aegilops speltoides (assembly GCA_021437245.1). NCBI lineage: Eukaryota > Viridiplantae > Streptophyta > Magnoliopsida > Poales > Poaceae > Aegilops > Aegilops speltoides. Next base: position 245,274,073 of record CM038141.1, read on the forward strand.
TCTCCCAAAATGTGTGTACAGCAAGGATGATTGTCGTAAACTAAAAAGCAAAGACTCAAATCATACAAGACACTCCAAGCAAAACACATATCATGTGGTGAATAAAAATATAGCATCAAGTAAAGTTACCGATAGACGAAGACGAAAGAGGGGATGCCTTCCGGGGCATACCCAAGCTTAGGCTTTTGATTGTCCTTGAATTTTACCTTGGGGTGCCTTGGGAATCCCCAAGCTTAGGCTCTTGCCACTCCTTATTCCATAGTCCATCAAATCCTTACCCAAAACTTGAGAACTTCACAACACAAAACTCAACAGAAAATCTCATGAGCTCCGTTAGTATAAGAAAATAAATCACCACTTTAAGGTACTATTGTGAACTCATTCTTTATTTATATTGGTGTAATATCTACTGTATTCCAACTTCTCCATGGTTCATACCCCCTGATACTACTCATAGAATCATCAAAATAAGCAAACACCATGCAAAAAACACAATCCATCAAAAACAGAACAATCTGTAGCTTTCGAATACTTCTGTAACTCCAAAAATTCTGAAATAAATTGGTGGACGTGAGGAATTTTTCTATTAATCTTCTTCAAAAAGAATCAACTCAAAAGAACTCTTCTATAAAAATGACAGCTAATCTCGTGAGTGCAAAGTTTCTATTTTTTACAGCAAGATCGCATTAACTTTCACCCAAGTCTTCCCAAAGGTTCTACTTGGCACAAACACTAATTAAAACATAAAACCACATATAACCATAGGCTATATGAATTATTTATTACTAAACATGAGCAAGAAGGTAAAGAACAAAAATAAAATTGGGTTGCCTCCCAAAAAGCGTTATCATTTAACACCCCTAGCTAGGCATAAAAACACGAATAGATCTAGGTATTGCCATCTTTGGTATGCAATCCATAAGTGGCTCTCATAATAGATTCATAAGGCAATTTAATTTTCTTCCTAGGAAAGTGTTACATGCCTTTCCTTAATGGAAATTGGAATCTAATGTTTCCTTCTTTCATATCAATAATTGCACCAATCGTTCTAAGGAAATGTCTACCAAGAATAATAGGACATGTAGGATTGCAATCTATATCAAGAACAATGAAATCTATGGGCACATAATTCCTATTTTCAAAAATAAGAACATCATTAATCCTTCCCATAGGTTTCTTAATGGTGGAATCCGCAAGATGCAAATTTAAAGAACAATCATCAAATTCACGGAAACCTAGCACATCACACAAAGTTTTTGGAATCGTGGAAACACTAGCACCCAAATCACACAAAGCATAGAGTTCGTAATGTTTAATATTAATATTAGGTTCGCACTCATCATAAAGTTTTCTAGGGATAGAAACTTCTAGTTCAAGCTTTTCTTCAAAAGAATGCATCATAGCATCAACAATATGTTTAATAAAAGCTTAGTTTTGATTCTAAGCATGAGGAGAATTTAACATGGATTGCAACAAGGAAATACAATATATTAAATAAAAATTATCATAATTAAATTCCTTGAAATCCAAAATAGTTGGTTTATTGCTACTTAAAGTCTTGACCTCTTCAATCCCACTTTTATCAATTTTTGCATCTAGATCTAAAAACTCCGAATCATTGGGACGCCTTTTAACTAAAGTTGACTCATCTCCAGTCCCATCTTTATCAAGATTCATATTGGAAAACAAAGGTTTAATAGGAGTCACATCAATCACTTTTAAATCTTCATCGCTATTATCATGAAAACTAGAATACCACGCTTTTACAAACCAATCTTTTTTAGCACGCATCTTAGCGGTTCTTTCTTTGCACTCATCAATGGAAATTCTCATGGCCTTGAGATACTCATTAATATCATGCTTAGGTGGGATAGATCTAAGTTTCAAAGAATCAACATCAAGAGAAATTCTATCCATGTTTCTAGCCAACTTATCAATCTTAAGAAATTTTTCTTCAATCAAAGCATTGAAATTCTTTTGCGAACTTATAAATTCTTTATAACTATTCTAAAACTTAGAGGGCATCTTATAAAAATTTCCATAAGAGTTGTTGTAGGATTTACCATAATTATTAGAGGAATTACTAGGAAATGGCCTAGGATTAAAATTGCCTCTATACGTGTTGTTACCAAAATTGTTCCTACCAACAAATCCATAGATTCATTATTATTCTCAATCCAAGTGGACAAAGGCATATCATTAGGATCAGAAGAAACACTTCTATTAGCAAATAATTTCATAAGTTCATCCATCTTTCCACTCAAAACATTAATCTCTTCAATCGCATGAACTTTTTTACTAGTGGACCTTTCGGTGTGCCATTGAGAATAATTAACCATAATATTATCTAGGAGCTTAGTAGCCTCTCCTAAAGTGATTTCCATGAAAGTGCCTCCCGTGGCCGAATCTAAAAGATTTCTAGAATCAAAATTTAATCCAGCATAAAAATTTTGTATGATCATCCACAAATTCAAACCATGTGTAGGGAAATTACGTATCATTAACTTCATCCTCTCCCAAGATTGTGCAACATGCTCATGATCAAGTTGCTTAAAATTCATAATATCGTTCCTAAGGGAGATGATCTTAGCGGGAGGAAAATACTTAGAGATAAAAGCATTTTTACACTTATTCCATGAATCAATACTGTTTATATGTAAAGATGAGAACCAAGTTTTAGCACGATCTCTAAGCGAAAACGGAAATAGCTTCAATTTAAAAATATCATTATCCACATCTTTCTTCTTTTGCATATCGCACAAATCAACGAAATTGTTTAGATGGGATGCGACATCTTCATTAGGAAGGCCAGGAAATTGATCTTTCATAACAAGATTCAACAAAGCGGCATTAATTTCACAAGATTCAGCATTGGTAGTTGGGGAAATTGGAATGCTAATAAAATCATTGTTGTTGGTATTGGAAAAGTCACACAGTTTAGTATTATCTTGAGCCATCATGACAAGCAACCAATCCAACACACAAGCACACAAGAAGCAAGCGAAACGAGACGAATAGAAGAGGGGCGAAGAAAAGGCAAAGGTTTTCAAAAATTGTTTTAGAAGTGGGGGAGAGGAAAACGAGAGGCGAATGGCGAATAATGTAATGCAAGGGAGAAGAGTTTATGATTGGTACTTGGTATGGCTTGACTTGACGTAGATCTCCCCGGCAACAACGCAAAAAATTGGCAAGTTGACGAGACACAAATCTTGTCTTGACTTGGCGTAAATCTCCCTGGCAATGGTGCCAGAAATCCTTCTTGCTACCTCTTGAGCTTGCATTGGTTTTCCCTTGAAGAGTAAAGGGTGATGCAGCAAAGTAGTGTAAGTATGTCCCTCAGTTTTGAAAACCAAGGTATCAATCCAGTAGGAGACGACGCACAAGTCACTGAATACCTACACAAACAATCAACAACTTGCACCCAACGCGATAAAGGGGTTGTCAATCCCTTCACGGTCACTTGCAAAAGTGAGACCAGATAGAGATAGATAAATGGTAAAGTAAATATTTTTGGTATTTTTGGTTTATAGATTGGAAAGTAAAGATTGCAAAATAGTAGATCAGAAACTAGCAAGATGTAAATGAGATTCAATAATATGCAAAAGAGACCGGGGGCCATAGGTTTCACTAGTGGCTTCTCTCGAGATAGCAAGTATTATGGTGGGTGAACAAATTACTACTGAGCAATTGATAGAAAAGCGCATAGTTATGACGATATCTAAGGCAATGATCATGAACATAGGCATCACGTCCGTGTCAAGTAGACCGACTCCTGCCTGCATCTACTACTATTACTCCACACATCGACTGCTATCCGGCATGCATCTATAGTATTAATTTCATAAAGAATGGAGTAACGCATTAAGCAATATGACATGATGTAGAGGAATTAACTCAAGCAATATGATGAAAACCCCATCTTGTTATCCTCGATGGCAACAATACAATACGTGCCTTGCTGCCCCCTACTATCACTGGGAAAGGACACCGCAAGATTGAACCCGAAGCTAAGTAGTTCTCCCATTGCCAAAAAGATCAATCTAGTAGGCCAAACTAAACCGATAATTCGAAGGGACTTGCAAAGATATCAAATCATGCATATAAGAATTCAGAGAAGAACCAAATAATATTCATAGATAAACTTGATCATAAATCCACAATTCATCGGATCTCGGCAAACGCACCGCAAAAGAGTATTACATCGGATAGATCTCCAAGAACATCGAGGAGAACATGGTATTGAGAATCAAAGAGAGAGAAGAAGCCATCTAGCTAATAACTATGGACCCAAAAGTTTGTGGTAAACTACTCATGCTTCATCAGAGAGGTAATGGTGTTGATGTAGAAGCCCTCCGTGATCGAATCCCCCTCCAGCAGGACGCTGGAAAAGGCCCCAAGATGGGATCTCACGGGTACAGAAGGTTGCAGCAGTGGAAAAGTGGTTTCGTGGCTCTCCCCGAAGTTTTTAGGGTATAAGAGTATATATAGGCGAAGGAACTAGGTTAGGGGAGCCACAAGGGGCCCATGAGGGTGGGGGCGCGCCTAACCCGCCGGGCATGCCCTCCTACCTCGTGGCTTCCTCGTTGCATCTCTGACTTCATCTCCAAGTCTTCTGGTTTGCTTTTGGTCCAAGAAAGATCATCGCGAAGGTTTCATTCCGTTTGGGCTCCGTTTGGTATTCCTTTTCCGTGGAACTCTAAAATAGGCAAAAAAACAGAAACTGACATTGGGTCCTCGGTTAATAGGTTAGTCCCAAAAATAATATAAAATAGCATATAAATGCCTATTAAACATCCAAAACCGATAATATAATAGCATGGAACAATAAAAAATTATAGATACATTGGAGACGTTTCACCATGCTCTGAATGCCAGAAGGATATTCGCTATGCGCGTTGTCGCTTCTTCGGCCACAGGGCCAGGGACTGCACCATGCCTCGTTCGGTGACCTCATCCACCTCCGGCGGCTCCCCCTCTCCTATGCAGCAGCGCATGGCTTTCGACGGGTGTGTCTTCAAGCTCTCGGCTTGGTCGGCCAACCCAGACGCCATTCCGCACCTTCGAGCCCCTGCTTTCGGAGACCGACTACGTCGAGCCTCATATCGACCTTGACCGTGCCAAGCGCCTCGCCCAGGGGCTTGTGTGTTTCTTGAAGGAAATATGCCCTAGAGACAATAATAAATTTATTATTTATTTCCTCATATCATGATAAATGTTTATTATTCATGCCAGAATTGTATTAACCGGAAACATAATACATGTGTGAATACATATACAAACATAGTGTCACTAGTATGCCTCTACTTGACTAGCTCGTTGATCAAAGATGGTTGAGTTTCCTAGCCATAGACATGAGTTGTAATTTGATTAATGGGATCACATCATTAGGAGAATGATGTGATTGACTTGACCCATTCCGTTAGCTTAGCACTTGATCGTTTAGTATGTTGCTATTGCTTTCTTCATGACTTATACTGTTCCTATGACTATGAGATTATGTAACTCCTGTTTACCGGAGGAACACTTTGTGTGCTACCAAACGTCACAATGTAACTGGGTGATTATAAAGGTGCTCTACATGTGTCTCCGAAGGTACTTGTTGAGTTGACGAATTTCGAGATTAGGATTTGTCACTCCGATTGTCGGAGAGGTATCTCTGGGCCCACTCAGTAATGCACATCACTATAAGCCTTGCAAGCAATGTAGCTAATGAGTTAGTTACGTGATGTTGCATTACGTAATGAGTAAAGAGACTTGCCGATAACGAGATTGAACTTGGTATTGAGATACCGATGATCGAATCTCGGGCAAGTAACATACCAATGACAAAGGGAACAACGTATGTTGTTATGCGGTTTGACCAATAAAGATCTTCGTAGAATATGTAGGAGCCAATATGAGCATCTAGGTTCCGCTATTGGTTATTGACCGGAGACGTGTCTCGGTCATGTCTACATAGTTCTCGAACCCGTAGGGTCCGCACGCTTAAATTTATGCGACGGTTATATTATGAGTTTATGTATTCGGATGTACCGAAGGTAGTTCAGAGTCCCGGATGTGATCAAGGACATGACAAGGAGTCTCGAAATGGTCGAGACATGAAGATTTATATATTGGACGACTATATTCGGACACCGGAATGGTTCCGGGGGTTATCAGATATATACCGGAGTACTGGGGGTTACCGGAACCCCCCCCGGAGGTTAATGGGCCTCATGGGCCCAAGTGGTGGAAGAGGAGAGGCGGCCAAGGGGTAGCCACGCGCCCCTCCCCCAGTCTGAATTGGACAAGGAGGGGGGCGGCACCCCCCCTTTCCTTTCCCCCTCTCTCTCCTTCCCTCTCCTCTCCTACTCCAACAAGGAAGGGGGGAGTCCTACTCCCGGTGGGAGTAGGACTCCTCATGGGGCGCGCCAAGGGTGGCCGGCCCCCTCCCCCTTCTCCACTCCTTTATATACAGGGAGGGAGGCACCCCCTTGAGACACAACAATTGATCGTTGAGATCTCTTAGCCGTGTGCGGTGCCCCCCTCCATCATAATCCACCTCGATAATATCGTAGCGGTGCTTAGGCGAAGCCCTGCGTCCGTAGAACATCTTTACTGTCACCACGCCGTCATGCTGACGGAACTCTCCCTCAAAGCTCGGCTGGATCGGAGTTTGAGGGACATCATCGAGCTGAACGTGTGCTGAACTCGGAGGTGCCGTGCGTTTGGTACTTGATCGGTCGGATCGTGAAGACGTACGACTACATCAACCGCGTTGTGCTAATGCTTCCGCTTTCGGTCTACGAGGGTACGTGGACAACACTCTCCCCTCTCGTTGCTATGCATCACCATGATCTTGTGTGTTGTAGGAAAATTTTGAAATTTCTACGTTCCCCAACAGTGGCATCCGAGCCAGGTTTTATGTGTTGATGTTATATGCACGAGTAGAACACAAGTGAGTTATGGGAGATACAAGTCATACTTCTTATCAGCATGTCATACTTTGGTTCGACGGTATTGTTGGATGAAGTGGTCCGAACCAACATTACGCGTACGCTTACGCGAGACTTGTTCTACCGACATGCTTTGCACACAGGTGGCTGGCGGGTGTCAGTTTCTCCAACTTTAGTTGAACCGAGTATGGCTACACCCGGTCCTTGAGAAGGTTAAAACATCATTAACTTGACAAACTATCGTTGTGGTTGTGATGCGTAGGTAAGAACGGTTCTTGCTAAGCCCGTAGCAGCCACGTAAAACTTGCAACAACAAAGTAGAGGACATCTAACTTGTTTTTGCAGGGCATGTTGTGATGTGATATGGTCAAGACGTGATGCTATATTTTATTATATGAGATGATCATGTTTTGTAACCGAAGTTATCGGCAATGGCGAGAGCCATATGGTTGTCGCTTATTGTATGCAATGCAATCGCTTCAGTAATTGCTTTACTTTATCACTAAGCGGTAGCGATAGTCGTAGAAGCAATAGTTGGCGAGACGACAACGATGCTACGATGGAGATCAAGGTGTCGCGCCAGTGACGATGGTGATCATGACGGTGCTTCGAAGATGGAGATCACAAGCACAAGATGATGATGGCCATATCATATCACTTATATTGATTGCATGTGATGTTTATCTTTTATGCATCTTATATTGCTTTGATTGACGGTAGCATTATAAGATGATCTCTCACTAAATTTCAAGATAAAAGCGTTCTCCCTGAGTTTGCACCGTTGCCAAAGTTTGTCGTGCCCAGACACCACGTGATGATCGGGTGTGATAAGCTCTACGTCCATCTACAACGGGTGCAAGCCAGTTTTGCACACGCAGAATACTCAGGTTAAACTTGACAAGCCTAGCATATGCAGATATGGCCTCGGAACACTAAGACCGAAAGGTCGAGCGTGAATCATATAGTAGATATGATCAACATAGTGATGTTCACCATTGATAACTACTCCATTTCACGTGATGATCGGTTATGGTTTAGTTGATTTGGATCACGTGATCACTTAGATGATTAGAGGGATGTCTATCTAAGTGGGAGTTCTTAAGTAATATGATTAATTGAACTTAAATTTATCATGAACTTAGTACCTGATAGTATTTTGCTTGTCTATGTTTGTTGTAGATAGATGGCCCGTGCTGTTGTTCCGTTAAATTTTAATGCGTTCCTTGAGAAAGCAAAGTTGAAAGATGATGGTAGCAATTACACGGACTGGGTCCGTAATTTGAGGATTATCCTCATTGCTGCACAGAAGAATTATGTCCCGAAGCACCGCTGGGTGCCGTGCCTGCCGCAGATGCAACCGATGACGTTAAGAATGTCTGGCAGAGCAAAGCTGATGACTACTCGATAGTTCAGTGTGACATGCTTTACGGCTTAGAACCGGGACTTCAACGATGTTTTGAATGTCATGGAGCATATGAGATGTTCCAGGAGTTGAAGTTAATATTTCAAGCAAATGCCTGGATTGAGAGATATGAAGTCTCCAATAAGCTCTACAACTGCAAGATGGAGGAGAATGGCTCTGTCAGTGGACATATACTCAAAATGTCTGGGTATTGCAATCACTTGATTCAACTCGGAGTTAATCTTCCGGATGATAGTGTCATTGACAGAATTCTTCAATCACTGCCACCAAGCTACAAGAGCTTCATGATGAACTATAATATGCAAGGGATGAACAAGACAATTCCCGAGCTCTTCGCAATGCTAAAGGCTGCGGAGGTAGAAATCAAGAAGGAGCATCAAGTGTTGATGGTCAATAAGACCACCAGTTTCAAGAAAAAGGGCAAAGGGAAGAAGGGGAACTTCAAGAAGAACGGAAAACAAGTTGCTGCTCAAGAGAAGAAACCCAAGTCTGGACCTAAGCTCGCTTTCATCGCAAGCGATCGACATCGGAAGCGGAACTGCCCCAAGTATTTGGCGGATAAGAAGGATGGCAAGGTGAACAAAGGTATATGTGATATACATGTTATTGATGTGTACCTTACCAGAGCTCGCAGTAGCACCTGGGTATTTGATACTGGTTCTATTGCTAATATTTGCAACTCGAAATAGGGACTACGGATTAAGTGGACACTTGCTAAGGACGAGGTGACAATGCGCGTGGGAAATGGTTCCAAAGTCGATGTGATCGCCGTCGGCACGCTACCTCTACATCTACCTTCAGGATTAGTTTTAGACCTAAATAATTGTTATTTGGTGCCAGCGTTGAGCATGAACATTATATCTGGATCTTGTTTGATGCGAGATGGTTATTGATTTAAATCTGAGAATAAGGTTGTTCTATTTATATGAGTAATATCTTTTATGGTCATGCACCCTTAAAGAGTGGTCTATTTTTGATGAATCTTGATAGTAGTGATACACATATTCATAATGTTGAAGCCAAAAGATGCAGAGTTGATAATGATAGTGCAACCTATTTGTGGCACTGCCGTTTAGGTCATATTGGTGTAAAGCGCATGAAGAAACTCCATACTGATCGACTTTTGGAATCACTTGATTATGAATCACTTGGTACTTGCGAACCATGCCTCATGGGCAAGATGACTAAACCGCCGTTCTTTGGAACTATGGAGCGAGCAACTGATCTATTGGAGATCATACATACTGATGTATGTGGTCCAATGAATATTGAGGCTCACGGCGGGTATCGTTATTTTCTCACCTTCACAGATGATTTGAGTAGATATGGGTATATCTACTTAATGAAACATAAGTCTGAAACATTTGAAAAGTTCAAACAATTTCAGAGTGAAGTTGAAAATCATCGTAACAAGATAATAACTATGATCTGATCGTGGAGGAGAATATTTGAGTTACGAGTTTGGTCTACATTTGAAACAATGCGGAATAGTTTCGCAACTCACGCCACCAGGAACACCACGGCGTAATGGTGTGTCCGAACGTCGTAATCGTACTTTACTAGATATGGTGCAATCTATGATGTCTCTTACTGATTTACCGCTATCATTTTGGGGTTATGCTTTAGAGACGGCTGCATTCACGTTAGATAGGGCACCATCAAAATCCGTTGAGACGATGCCTTATGAACTGTGGTTTGGCAAGAAACCAAAGTTGTCGTTTCTTAAAGTTTGGGGCTGCGATGCTTATGTGAAAAAGCTTCAACCTGATAAGCTCGAATTCAAATCGGAGAAATGTGTCTTCATAGGATACCCAAAGGAAACTATTGGGTACACCTTCTATCACAGATCCGAAGGCAAGACATTTGTTGCCAAGAATGGATCCTTTCTAGAGAAGGAGTTTCTCTCGAAATAAGTGAGTGGGAGGAAAGTAGAACTTGAAGAGGTAACTGTACCTGCTCCCTTTTTGGAAAAAAGTTCATCACAGAAACCGGTTCCTGTGACGACTACATCAATTAGTGAGGAAGCTAATGATATTGATCATGAAACTTCAGATCAAGTTACTACCGAACATCGTAGGTCAACCAGAGTAAGATCCGCACCAGAGTGGTACGCTAATCCTATTCTGGAGGTCATGTTACTTTACCATGGCGAACCTACGAACTATGAGGAAGCGATGATGAGCCCAGATTCCGCAAAATGGCTTGAGGCCATGAAATCTGAGATGGGATCCATGTATGAGAACAAAGTATGGACTTTGGTTGACTTTCCCAATGATCGGCAAGCCATCAAGAATAAATGGATCTTCAAGAAGAAGACTAATGCTGATGGTAATGTTACTGTCTACAAAGCTCGACTTGTTGCAAAAGGTTTTTGACAACTTCAAGGGGTTGAATACGATGAGACTTTCTCACCCGTAGCGATGCTTAAGTCTGTCCGAATCATGTTAGCAATTGCCGCATTTTATGATTATGAAATTTGGCAAATGGATGTCACTGCATTCCTGAATGGATTTCTGGAAGAAGAGTTGTATATGATGCAACCGAAGGTTTTGTCGATCCAAAGGATGCTAACAAAGTGTGCAAGCTCCAGCGATCCATTTATGGATGGTGCAAGCCTCTCGGAGTTGGAATAAACACTTTGATTGTGTGATCAAAGCATATGGTTTTATCTGAGACTTTTGGAGAAGCCTCAGATTTACAAGAAAGTGAGTGGGAGCTCTGTAGCATTTCTAATATTATATGTGGACGACATATTATTGGTTGGAAATTATATAGAATTTTTGGATAGCATAAAAGGATACTTGAATAAAAGTTTTTCAATGAAAGACCTCGGTGAAGCTGCTTATATATTGGGCATCAAGATCTATAGAGATAGATCAAGACGCTTAATTGGACTTTCACAAAGTACATACCTTGATAAAGTTTTGAAAAAGTTCAAAATGGATCAAGCAAAGAAAGGGTTCTTGCCTGTAATACAAGGTGTGAATTGAGTCAGACTCAATGCCCGACCACTGCAGAAGATAGAGAGAAAATGAAAGAAGTTCCCTATGCTTCAGCCATAGGCTCTATCATGTATGCAATGCTGTGTACCAGACCTGATGTGTGCCTTGCTATTAGTTTATTAGGGAGGTACCAAAGTAATCCAAGAGTGGATCACTGGACAGCGGTCAAGAACATCCTGAAATACCTGAAAAGGACTAAGGATATGTTTCTCACTTATGGAGGTGGCAAAGAGCTAGTCGTAAATGGTTACGTCGATGCAAGCTTTGACACTGATCTGGACAATTCTAGATCGCAAACCGGATATGTGTTTATATTGAACGGTGGAGCTGTCAGTTGGTGCAGTTCTAAACAAAGCGGCGTGGCGGGATCTACATGTGAAGCGAAGTACATAGCTGCTTCGGAAGCAGCAAATGAAGGAGTCTGGATGAAGGAGCTCATATCCGATCTAGGTGTCATACCTAGTGCATCGAGTCCCATGAAAATCTTTGGTGACAATACTGGTGCAATTGCCTTGGCAAAGGAATCCAGATTTCACAAGATAACCAAGCACATCAAGAGACGCTTCAATTCCATCCGGGACCAAGTCCAGGTGGGAGACATAGAGATTTGCAAGATACATACGAATCTGAATGTTGAAGACCCGTTGACCAAGCCTCTTCCACGAGCAAAACATGATCAGCACCAAGGCTCCATGGGTGTTAGAATCATTACTGTGTAATCTAGATTATTGACTCTAGTGCAAGTGGGAGACTGAAGGAAATATGCCCTAGAGGCAATAATAAAGTTATTATTTATTTCCTCATATCATGATAAATGTTTATTATTCATGGTAGAATTGTATTAACCGGAAACATAATACATGTGTGATTACATAGACAAACATAGTGTCACTAGTATGCCTCTACTTGACTAGCTCATTGATCAAAGATGGTTGAGTTTCCTAGCCATAGACATGAGTTGTAATTTGATTAACAGGATCATATCATTAGGAGAATGATGTGATTGACTTGACCCATTCCGTTAGCTTAGCACTTGATCGTTTAGTATGTTGCTATTGCTTTCTTCATGACTTATACATGTTCCTATGACTATGAGATTATGTAACTCCCGTTTACCAGAGGAACACTTTGTGTGCTACCAAATGTAAAAAGTAACTGGGTGATTATAAAGGTGCTCTACAGGTGTCTCCGAAGGTACTTGTTGTGTAGACGTATTTCGAGATTAGGATTTGTCACTCCGATTGTCGGAGAGGTATCTCTGGGCCCTCTCGGTAATGCACATCACTATAAGCCTTGCAAGCAATGTAGATAATGAGTTAGTTATGGGATGTTGCATTACGTAACGAGTAAAGAGACTTGCTGGTAACAAGATTGAACTAGGTATTGAGATACCGATGATCGAATCTCGGGCAAGTAACATACCAATGACAAAGGGAACAACGTATGTTGTTATGCGGTTTGACCGATAAAGATCTTCGTAGAATATGTAGGAGCCAATATGAGCATCTAGGTTCCTCTATTGGTTATTGACCGGAGACGTGTCTCGGTCATGTCTACATAGTTCTCGAACCCGTAGGGTCCGCACGCTTAAAGTTAGATGACGGTTATATTATGAGTTTATGTATTTGATGTACCGAAGGTAGTTCGGAGTCCCGGATGTGATTAAGGACATGACGAGGAGTCTCGAAATGGTAGAGACATGAAGATTGATATATTGGATGACTATATTCGGACACCGGAATGGTTCCGGGGGTTATCGAATATATATCGGAGTACCGGGGGGTTACCGGACCCCCCCGGAGGTTAATCGGCGTCATGGGCCAAAGTGGTGGAAGAGGAGAGGCGGCCAAGGGGTAGCCGCGCCCCCCCCCCTCAAGTCCGAATTCGACAAGGAGGGGGCGGCGCCCCCCCTTTCCTTTCCCCCTCTCTCCCCTTCCCTCTCCTCTCCTACTCCAACAAGGAAGGGGGGGAGTCCTACTCCCGGTGGGAGTAGGACTCCTCATGGGGCGCGCCAAGGGTGGCCGGCCCCCCCCTTCTCCACTCCTTTATATATGGGGAGGGAGGCACCCCCTTGAGACACAACAATTGATCGTTGAGATCTCTTAGCCGTGTGCGGTGCCCCCCTCCACCATACTCCACCTCGATAATATCGTAGCGTTGCTTAGGTGAAGCCCTGTATCAGTAGAACATCATCATCGTCACCACGCTGTTGTGCTGACGGAACTCCCTCAAAGCTCGGCTGGATCGGAGTTCGAGGGACGTCATCGAGCTGAACGTGTGTTGAACTCGGAGGTGCCGTGCGTTCGGTACTTGATCGGTCGGATCGTGAAGACGTACGACTACATCAACCACGTTGTGCTAACGCTTCCGCTTTCGGTCTACGAGGGTACGTGGACAACACTCTCCCCTCTCGTTGCTATGCATCACCATGATCTTGCGTGTGCGTAGGAATTTTTTTGAAATTACTACGTTCCCCAACATTTCCTGGCGCAGATCCATGTTGCAGAGTGCGTTGATCTCCGGCGGCCTTCGCCACACCTCTTCCTCCACCGCCGGCTGGCGAAGACGACCCCAACCCCGCCTCACCACCTCTGCCCGTGATGCCTACTTGAACTACGTTGGTATTTCCCCAAAGAGGAAGGGATGATGCAGCACAACGACAATAGGTATTTCCCTCGGTGATGAGACCAAGGTTATCGAACCAGTAGGAGAACTACGCAACACCATGTGAACGACACCAGCACAAAAATAATAAATACTCGCAACCCGACGTATTAAAGGTGTTGTCAATCCCTTTCAGGCAACGGTGCCAAAAATTGGCGAACGAACGTGAGAGAGTTGTAAATATTGATAGGTCGAACGCCAAATAAAATAAAGTGCATCAAGGTATTTTTGTATTTTTGGTTTAATATATATGAAAAATAAAAGCAAAGGAAAATAGATCGCAAAGGCAAATATAATAAAGAAGAGACCCGGGGGCCGTAGGTTTCACTAGTGGCTTCTCTCAAGGAAAATAGCAAACGGTGGGTGAACAAATTACTGTTGGGCAATTGATAGAACTTCAAATAATCATGATGATCTCCAGGCAATGATCATTATATAGGCATCACGCCCAATATTAGTAGACCGACTCCTGCCTGCATCTACTACTATTACTCCACACATTGACCGCTATCCAGCATGCATCTAGTGTATTAAGTTCATGGAAAAACAGAGTAATGAAAAAATAATAATGACATGATGTAGACAAGATCTATTTATGTAGAAATAGACCCCATCTTGTTATCCTTAATGGCTACGATACATACGTGTCAGTTCCCCTTCTGTCACTGGAATCAAGCACCGTAAGATCGAACCCATCACAAAGCACCTCTTCCCATTGCAAGATAAATAGATCTAGTTGGCCAAACAAAACCAAATATCGGACAAGAAATACGAGGCTATAAGCAATCATGCATATAAGAGATTCAAAGAAGAATCAAATAACTTCCATGGATAAAAAGATAGATCAGATCATAAACTCAAAGTTCATCGGATCCCAACAAACACACCGCAAGAAGAGTTACATAATATGGATCTCCAAGAGACCATTGTATTGAAAATCAAAATAGAGAGAGGAAGCCATCTAGCTACTAACTACGGACCCGTAGGTCTACAAAGAACTACTCACGCATCATCGAAGAGGCACCAATGGGCATGATGAACCCCTCTGTGATGGTGTCTAGATTGGATCTGGTGGCTATGGAACTTGCGGCGGCTGGAATTGATTTTCGTCGAGTCCCCTAGGGTTTCTGAAATATTGGGGTAATTATAGAGTAAAGGGGCAGTTCGGGGGGCACCCGAGGTGGGCACAACCCACCTGGGCGCGCCTGGGCCCCCAGGCACATCCTGGTGGGTTGTGCTCCCCTCAGAGCACCCCCCAGGTGCTTCTCCGACCCACTGGATGTCTTATGGTCCCAAAATCCACAAAACGTTTTGCTGCGTTTGGGCTCCGTTTGGTATTGATTTCCTGCGATGTAAAAAACATGCAGAAAACAACAACTGGCACTTGGCACTATGTCAATAGGTTATGATGCGGAGCATGCTATGGACATCACCATGTCAAGAGTTCGTTTGGCAAGTGACACGTGCCACATCTGCTTCACATACTCAAAGGTGAATCTTCTCGTTTACACGTGCCCACTTGACACTCTCGAGGATGGTATACTACTTGACACTCCTTACGTGTGCATGCATAGGTATTGTCGGACCTTCACGGATGTCAAGGAGGAGTGCAAGCGCCAAGGAACGACTACACCATCCGCGAGGGAAGCGTGGAAGAGAAGACGGAAGAAAGGAGAAGAAGACGGAGCGGCTGCAGGAGCCAGGCCGGACGTCCGGACCGCCGTCCGGATCATCCGGGCTCGGCCGGATCATCCGGGTGCTCCCCCGGATCATCCGGACAAATCGCCCGATGACAACAGAAGGGTCATCCTGAAGCCGGATCATCCGGGTCACCGCCCGGATCATCCGGACGACGGCCGGATCATCCGGACCCCCATCCGGATCATCCGGGCCTCGCCGCTCATACAGAGAATCGGCCCAAAGCCCATGTATCCCTTCCCCACTCACCCCTTCGTGGCTAAGACTATATATACTCCTCCCCCTCCTCCTAGTTAGGGTTAGCAAAGTGATAACTCATTATTAGGTGAGCTTTGCTCCTACCTATCTCTACTCTTGAGAGCGAGAGACCACTACTCCATTGGAGGCCAAGACCTCCATCTAGGAGAAGATCCCGCGGGATATCATCAAGACCCCCTTGTGGGAAGATCCATCTAGGATATCATCAAGACCTCCTCTTGGAGATGAATCTTACCTTGTATCTTTCCCTTTGTTGTTCATGTACCTTGTGATCTTGTGTGTTTGATTGTCTAGTGGATGTGTGGTTTGGACTTGTTCTTGAGTGTTTTCCCTTGGGATTTCTCCATGTTCTTCCCCGTGTTCATCGTGTTCTTCGAGGGATCCCGCTCCAAACGTGAAAGATCGACGCTATAGGGTTCCACCCTACATCATATGGTATCATGAGCCACGTTGATCACGTTTTTTGGAGCCCCTACCCCTCTTTTCTAGCTTGATTTTGTTGTTTTCGTCCTAAATCCGAAAATCCCCACCAAAAATAGCCCCAAATTATTTTTTGTGATTTGTTGGTTTTGATGATGTTTTGTTGACTTTGATCCATGGATTTGCTTGGTTTCAAGTGGATCTAGCATTTCCCCAAGTTTTCCCACCTTCCATCCACGAAATCTCTCAAATTTTGACCCCTAAATCCCCAAATTCCGCCCCAAAATCGGACTCCACGAGCAAATCCCGAGCAGTTTGACCTGCCCGGATCATCCGGAGGTGCTCCCGGATCATCCGGATCCACCCGGATCAGCTGGACCATCTCCCGGATGTCCGGACGCCCCACACGACAGAACCGGCGCTGACGAACCCGGATCATCCGGAAGTACACCCAGATCATCCGGACCAAGCCCGGATCATCCGGACGTCCTCCCGGATGTCCGGTTAACCCTGAAACTGACACAGACAGATTTTTGTTTTGGTCATAACTAATTCATCCGAACTCCGATTTTGACGTTCTTTAGCTCGTTTTGAAGCTGTTGACATCCCCCATCCCACAAAAATACAACCAACATCATTTGACTCCATCATATTTTCTGAAATTTGGCATCTTTGCCTAGGCCCTCCACCATATCATCCGCATTACCTTCCCACCATACACTTCCAACAACCCCAACTTCACCCAATTGTTGTTTGAGCTTTTTTGAGTTGTGGCTTGTGTCTCCTAAGGTGTTTCGGCTACTTAGGGACGGCAACTTCAACTCCGACTCGTGTATAGCCCGTCATTCCTTCTGCATTGCCAAGAGCAAACCACTACCACTTTCCGCTATCACCATTTTGACATTTGTCATTTGAGATTTTGAGTTTGCGGTTTTTACGTTTCCTAAGGTGTTTCGGCTACTTAGGGACGAGTCTCCATCATCTTGGTATCTACACCAAGAACACCGCCACTCATCATCGCAAAGGACGGTAACCTCGACGACACCTTTGTATATTCCCTTGCAATTGCATTGTTAACCCCTAGCCCATTTTGCGTTACTTGCCTATCGAGACTAGCCATTTGAGTATTGCCAGCAACGTGACTTGTGCACATTAGTGGTCTACACCATCCATTGCATACATACCATATCATCTTGGTATCATATCATCCATTGTGCCTCAAGCTTGTTCTCGCATATACACAATTGCTATCTTGGTTTGTGCATTGTACAAAAGTGGCCATAGAAAAAAAATAGAAAAAGCTTTTAAGCAACAAAAAGAGAGCAAAGAGCTCGTGAGCAAGTGCCATAGCATCATACCCCATTGCATATAAGAGCCATACCAAAATATTCATCATATGATATCATGCTTGAGAGAAACACCGGGAATCATACATACATAGCATACTTGGGATAGAAGTTTATCCATTTCGCATCTATAGGTTGTGCACAAGTGTCGTATCCGCCTATTGAGCAATCGTGCTAGCGTCTCTCTTGAGTTGTGCAATACGAGCGTTTTCTGTGGACTCCACATTTTGTGCTCATTCCTTGGTTGCACGACCCCATTTATCTATCCGTGTGTGTGTTTCCGTGTACCATTTGCTATGGATCTACTTGTTTCACTTGCGAATTTGTGAATCTTTTTCAACATTATTGACTCTTGCTAACATTTTGCATCAAATTTTTGTGCCACTATCCTCACCGAGCTCTACCATAAGCTTTTACTTGTAGGTGTGAGTGAACAAGTCCGGTACCAATTCCACTATTCTTTCATCTCACATTGAGTGAAACGAGATACATCCTCAACTTTGGGAAAAGGTAACTTGGTATTGTTTATCTCATTTCCTACTCACCTCTACTCGAGTCTTGTGATGGATAGGTAAGGAATTTCACTTTCGGTCTACACCAACAACGACGAGTTCGATGCCATGAATAACAACTACGACGCCAAGATGCAAGCTAAAATGGAGGAGATCAAAGCCCTCATCAAGTCCTACAAGCGATCTTCCTCATCTTCGAGAAGACGCTCAAGAGCACATGCTTCCGAGCTACCATCTCCGGCAAGATCACATCGGCATCGACACCATCACCAACAAGAACGTGAAGGTCAAGAGCTCAACACCAACAACCGCTCAACGACTTCACCATCTCCCTTGGCATCTTCGCCAAGCGACTTCAAGGCATCTTCGCCTACGGACATATGGCATCTTCGCCAACAAGAACCTCAAGACTACACTCAAGAGAAGCTACCCAAGCTCAAGTCCGCGATTTCCACGAGCTACTACGACCTCGACACCGACCACAAGATTCCTTTCTATGGGACTCAAGAACCCGAGGAGTACCTCGAGTGGGAGCGTTTGATGGACGACTACCTCAAGCTACATCAAGTTCCTCCCGAAGATCAAGTAAAGTGCGCCACAAGAAACTTCCAAGACTACGCATTGGCATGGTGGCTTCACACACCTTCGGAGTACTACGACATGAGTTGGCCCAAGACGAAGAAAGCTTTGCGGCGAGAGTTTGTGCCTCCAACCTACACGGAACAACTTCGACGCCAATTGGAGAACACCACCCAAGGATCCAAGTCCGTCGACACGTACTTCAAGGAGATGATGATTGCCTTGCGACGAGCCGGCGTGGACAACCCCATTTCGATGAAGTTCCACTTCATGATGGGATTGCACAACGACATCTCCAAGACCATCGTCCTCGAGAACTACAAGTCCATCGACGACTACTACATTGGTGCTCTCAAGGCGGAACAAGAACTCATGAAGGCCAAGGCTTCTCCACCCCAAGCAAACTTCACGGCGACCACGCTCTACGACAAGCATGAGGCTAGTACCACCAAGATGTCCAAGCCCGACAAGCTCCAAGACGATGCTCCCAAGTGCGACTTCACCGCCATCCCTCTTTGTGGCATTGATGATGCCGAGTCTACTTCGACTCTTTTTCAAGACGGTGCGGCGACGAGTTCGACTACGGAGACCTTCAAGGACCAAGCTTTGGAGGCGGGTGACAAGGTGGCGAGCAAGGATGATGCTTCCATCTTAGGAGGCGAGAGTGATGATGTGCCATCTTCGGCCTTCATCCACGACGAGAGTGATGATGTGCCATCTTCGGCCTTCATCCACGACGAGAGTGATGTTGAGCCATCTTCGGCCTTCATCCACGACGAGAGTGATGATGTGCCGTATTCGGCCTTCATCCACGGCGACAACGACGAGATGGTTGAGCATGGGACTTTCCCTTCGACCACGGTGACGTATGATGACTTGAGTGACTTGTGCCACCATATTGAGAGTGAGAGTGACTTCACCACTAGCCCCACATATGATGAGTTGCCACAATTCCCATGTGAGGAGAGCCACAACCCCACCACTTGAGTGAGATGAGTGACTCCACCATACGTGAGTTTGAGTGCACCTCTTTTGAGGGAGTGAGTGAGCCACCACCACATAGAGAGAGTGAGATAGTTGATAGGTCTCATGAGGCCATTTGCATTTCTAACAACTTGACCTCTACCTCTATTGTGTCTTCTCATTTGGTGCTAGGTCCCATTTATGATGACGTGCCGATCCTCGACGACTTCGTCCTCCCTTTGGACAAGACGATGGCCATGGTGGATTATGATGCACCGCCCACATGGTTCCATCAAGATGATGATGATGACCACCATTTGGTCCTTCCCACCTCACCTACACCACTTGAGTGGAATGACAAAGGTAACATAGGTGAAGGTGATGCTCTAGTCCCACTAGTGGACATTCTTGACATCGATTTCTTGCATGATGTTGATCCACCTATTGCCATGCTTCATGCTAGTATGATTTCCCCATGCGATGATTTGCCCATTTATGATGAGAATGATGATCCTCTTGTGGAGTCTATTAGTTGTGATGCCATGTTACATAGGATTTCTTGTGACAATTCTTTAGGTCACATCATGTTTGATAATCCGCTCGACTTGTCATATGCTATGCATGAGATCAACCACATGTCTTATTTGCAATCTCTTCATAGTGACTATGCATATGCCATTAAAATAAACCCAATTTGCACATATGGCATAGATGACAAGCCCATGGTTATTGGCATTTGTTTCTCTTGTGATGATATTGATATGCTCCTTTGCATCATTTATCTCATATGCCATGCCATGACCACCTAGCCGGATATGCATTGTTTTGGATGTTGTCCATTTTCTCCATATAATGTTTCCGATATTGCTCATGAGGAGGCCCCCATAGTTTCCTCATACATGTTAGGAGAATTTGATCCATCCCATTCATTGCATGATCCCAATACTTGTGTGCACCATATGCTCCCCATGAATAAACATACTTTTGATGTGCCATATACTTGTTTGCTCAATTTGTGTCCCCATCGTGTCATACATAATAACTATTCTTTCATGATGGATGACATGTTCTTATACCATGCATCAAATTTCTTTGAGCGATGCTTATCTTGTACTAACTCACACGTGCACATACACATCATGATGGATGATGTGTACATTTACCACGCGCACAATTTCTTTGGTTTGTGTCTCTTTTGTGTAGGTACCCATGAATACTTGTCAACCTCGCAATCCCACGAGTTGACAAAACGAGCTCTTGAGAGCAACGATGCTTTGGGATCCAATGGACTATCCTTACCAACGCCCCCTTCGCGCAAGGACTACACGCAACTCCTCTACTTGGCTCTCACACGGCTATGGGCCATTTACCACTTCTCACATTCTGCTCATTTTACCGTGTTCACTTTGCATGCTATGTTTGATTCTATGCCTTTGCCATGCAATTGTGACCCTTGTTTGCATCTACCCATGATTCTCCACTATGATATTCCTATGTGTATTTGCTTGCTTGGTGGAGATCCTTATTGCTATTGCCATGTTTATCATGTGCCCCATGCTATTGTCCTCATATATTGCTTTCATGCTTGTGCTATGACATGTGAATTATTCCTGCCCACTATTTGCACCAATGACATGCTTGCCATGATTTCTCCTAGTATGTTGCATCTTTGCACTACTAGCTTGCTTGCCTTGATAGCTATGAATGCTCGCTACATTGCATCACCCATGTTCCACTACTTGCTTTCTTGGGTTGATGACATATATGCTCATGCCTCACACATGTTCAACAATTGCTCTTTCTATTGTGTTGAGTGCCACACTATATTCACTACACCCTATGCACATTATGCTTGCATTGTCTTGCACTTGACCCATGTGTTTAGACACTTCATTTTATTTGGTGTTGTGAATGACTATTATGCCTACCATAGACCGTTCATTGAGCACTTTATGCATGCTTGCTATGACCTTGAGGTTGATGCTTGTTCACTTATCACATATATTTGCATCTTGACCTCCCATTTGCATGCTTGTTCCCATGATGTACTTGATTGTGCTCAATTTATATGCTCAAATGCCATGCCACACTTCTTTGTCAAACCATATGCTATGCTTGATGACAACACTTGTTGGGTGAATCACCTCTTGAATGCTTGGTTTTGCTCTTACGACAACCACATTTGTTTTTCCAAGTGCTTGTTATCTTTGCTTCTTTTGAAGGAATTACAAGACGGTGCGACACTGGAGAGTGCCCATTTGGAACTACAAGATGGCGAATGCTTGGTGATCGTCCACTTCTACACGACATCATCTCTTTCCCATGGTGATTTGGATTTCGATCCGAGGTCGGATCTTTCCCAAGGGGGAGGGGATGATGCGGAGCATCCTATGGACATCACCATGTCAAGAGTTCGTTTGGCAAGTGACACGTGCCACATCTGCTTCACATACTCAAAGGTGAATCTTCTCCTTTACACGTGCCCACTTGACACTCTCGAGGATGGTATACTACTTGACACTCCTTACATGTGCATGCATAGGTATTGTCGGACCTTCACGGATGTCAAGGAGCAAAGGCAAGCGCCAAGGAACGACTACACCATCCGCGAGGGAAGCGTGGAAGAGAAGACGGAAGAAAGGAGAAGAAGACGGAGCGGCTGCAGAGAGCGGGCGGACGTCCGGACCGCCGTCCGGATCATCCGGCTCGGCGGATCATCCGGTGCTCTCGGATCATCCGGACAAATCGTCCGATGACAACAGAAGGGTCTTCTGGCCGGATCATCCGGTCACCGCCGGATCATCCGGACGACGGCCGGATCATCCGGACCCCCATCCGGATCATCCGGGCCTCGCCTGCCTGCGCGCAGAATCGGGCCCAAAGCCCATGTATCCCTTCCCCACTCACCCCTTCGTGGCTAAGACTATATATACTCCTCCCCCTCCTCCTAGTTAGGGTTAGCAAAGTGATAGCTCATTCTTAGGTGAGCTTTGCTCCTACCTATCTCTACTCTTGAGAGCGAGAGACCACTACTCCATTGGAGGCCAAGACCTCCATCTAGGAGAAGATCCCGCGGGATATCATCAAGACCCCCTTGTGGGAAGATCCATCTAGGATATCATCAAGACCTCCTCTTGGAGATGAACCTTACCTTGTATCTTTCCCTTTGTTGTTCATGTACCTTGTGATCTTGTGTGTTTGATTGCCTAGTGGATGTGTGGTTTGGACTTGTTCTTGAGTGTTTCCCTTTGTGATTTCTCCATGTTCTTCCCCGTGTTCATCGTGTTCTTCGAGGGATCCCGCTCCAAACGTGAAAGATCGACGCTATAGGGTTCCACCCTACATCAGGTTAGTACCAAAAAATGATATAAAATGACTATAAAATGATTGTAAAACAATCAAGAAAGATAATATAACATCATGGCACAATAAAAAGTTATAGATACGTTGGAGACGTATCAGCATCCCCAAGCTTAATTCCTGCTCGTCCTCGAGTAGGTAAATGATAAAAACAGAATTTTTGACGTGGAATGTTGCCTAACATGTTCATCACATATTATTTTCTTTATATCATGGACATTTGGACTTTTATATGGTTCAAAGCAATAGTCTAGTTTTGACATGAGACTTAAATACTCAAGCATACCAACAAGCAACCATGTCTTTCAAAATATCAATGCTAAAATAAGTTATCCCTAGCCCATCATGCTTAATCATTGATCCATTCATGAAACACACTCGCATACTAGCTACACGCAATGCTCAAGTACGATCATAGTGCCCCTAGTTGGTGCTCTATAAGAGAAGATGGAGATTCAAATTAAAAATAAAAATTCCATAAAGTAAAAGAAAGGCCCTTCGCGGAGGGAAGTAGGTATTTATAGAGGTGCCAAAGCTCAAAGCAAAAATTATAGAGATAGAAACATTTTGGGAGGCATGCTTTTCCTGTCAATGAGAATGATCGAGAAGTTCCCAATACTTTCCATGCTAGATATATCATAGGTGGTTCCCATACAGAAGTTAAAGTGTATTCCTTTTTCCACCATACTTTCACGTTCCATGGCTAGCCGTATCCACGGTTGCCCTCCATACCAACACTTTCCAAGGAATTTATTATTCAACATAAAGTAAATTCATTTTTCATTTCGGGACTGGGCATCCCTAATACCTTTGCCTTACTCACGTCCAATGACAAGTGAATAAACACTCATCGTGAGAATAACATATCTAGCATGGAAATATATTAGCCACCCTTACCGCTTCATGAGCGGTGCGAGCACACAAAAGAGAAATTTATATTGAAAATTATAGATTGCACATGCAAATTTGCTTAGAACTGCACGAAAATACATCATATAGGTAGGTATAGTGGACTCATGTGGCAAAACTGGTTTAAAGGATTTTGGATGCACAAGTAGTGACCATGCTTAGTGCAAAATGACGGCTAGCAAAAGATTGAGAAGCGACCAACCAAGAAACGAATAATCTCATAAGCAACCATTAAGCATAATTAACACCGAATAATGCACCACAAGTAGGATGTAATTTCATTGCACAACTATTGACTTTTGTGCTTGCATAGGGAATCACAAACCTTAACACCAGTATTCTTACTAAAGCATAATTACTCATCAACATGACTCACATATCACATCATCATATCTCAAAACTATTACAAGGAATCAAGTTTATTTTGTCCAGTGATCTTCATGAAAGTTTTTATTTTATCCTTATTGGATATCTATCACTTTGAACTAATTGTCATATGTTGCTTTTGATAAGCTCAAACAAATATAAGTGAAGATCATGAGCATAATATTTCTTTCTCTCAAATTAATTTAAGTGAAGCAAGAGAGAATTTCTTAAAAAAATTACTAACTCCCAAATAAATCTAAAGGAAGCATGAGAGCATTTCTTCAAAATAACAAAGCACACCATGGTCAAAAAGATATAAGTGAAGCACTAGAGCAATTCCATAGCTCATAAAGATTTAACTGAAGCATAGAGAGCAATTTTAACAAGTCATGGCATAATTTTGGCTCTCTCAAATAGGTGTGTCAAGCAAGGATTAAAGATTTAAAAATAAAAGCAAAACAAGCAAAGACTCATATCATACAAAATGCTACAAGCAAAACTCATAGTATGTGACGAGTAAAAATATAGTTCCAAGTAAAATACCTATGGTCGTTAGAAGAAAGAGGGGATGCCACTCGGGCATCCCCAAGCTTAGTTGCTTGCTTCTCTTTGGATAATAGCTTGGGATGCCATGGGCATACCCAAGCTTAGGCTCTTCTTACTCCTTATTCCTTCATCAATCGTAACATCACCCAAAACTTGAAAACTTCAACCACACAAAACTCAAAAAAACCGTCGTAAGATCCGTTGTATAAGAAAGCAAATCACTACTATAAGTACTGTAGCAAAACCAACTCATATTTTATTCTTGCATTATATGTATTGTATTCCAACTTTCCGTGGCAAAAGCTCTTCAAAGAAAACCATAGAATCATCAAAACGAGCACACAATGCAAAGAAAATAGAATCTGTCAAAAACAGAATAGTCTGTAGCAATATGAAAACTTCGAATACTTCTGTAACTCCCAAAATTCTGAAAAATTAGGACAACCTGAGCAATTTGTATATCAATGTGTAAAAAATTCAGAGTAAAAGCACGTTTTTGTGATTTATGAAAAATACTTTTCTGGGCGCAAAAGTTTTTGTTTTTCAACAAGATCAAAATAACTACCACCCAACAAGATCCTAAAGGCTTTGCTTGGCACAAACACTAATTAAAACACAATCATACCAGTAGCATAATTGTGCAAACACTCAAGAATAGAAAGCAAAAAAGCAAAAATAAACTTTATTCATTGGGTTGCCTCCCAACAAGCGTATCGTTTTATGCTCCTAGCTAGGCATAAAGCAAGGATCTAAGTTTTGTCATCTTTGTTTCTAGATCCATAAGATGCCCTCAGGATTGATTAATATGGTGGCCTAATCCTTGTTCTAGGGAAGTGTTCCATACCCTTCCTTAGTGGAAATTGAAATTTAATATTGCCTTCTTTTATATCAATCATGACACCAATAGTGCGTAAAAACGATCTACGAAGAATAATTGGACAAGACGGATTGCAATCGATATCAAGAACAATAAAATCTATGGGCACATAATTCTTATTTGCAAGAATAAGAACATAATTAATTATTCCCATAGACTTTTTAATAGTAGAATCTGCCAAGTGTAAATTCAAAGAACATTCTTCAATATCGGTAAGACCAAGCACATCACATAAAGATTTCGGAATTGTATAAACACTATCACCCAAGTCAAATAAATCAAAACACTCATAATTTTTAATCTTGACTTTGATAGTAGGTTCCCACTCATCATGCAATTTTCTAGGAGTTGAAACTTCTAATTCCAACTTTTCTGCCAAAGCTTTCATCAAAGCATCAACAATATGTTTAGTAAAAGCTTTATTTTGTTCATAAGCATGGGGTGAATTCATCATGGATTGCAACAAAGAAATACAACCAATCAAAGAACAAATATCATAGTTAAAGTCTTTGTAATCCAAAAGAGTGGGCACATCACTAGTTAAAGTCTTGACCTCTTCAAACCCACTTTTATCAATTATCTCAACAAGATTTTCACCCCCCAAATTATCGGTACGCCTTCTAGCTAAAGTTGACTCTTCTCTGATCCCTTTATCATCAATTTTAATTTTACTAAACAAGGAATCAATAGAAGAAACACCAATCATTTTAAGATCTTCATCACTTTTATGAAAGCCATCACTAGAAAATGTTTTTTCTAAAAATTCTCTTCTAGCTCTAAGCATAGTGGTTCTTTTCTTACTTTCATCCATAGAAACATAAAGAGCTTTAATTAATTCCACTACCTTAGGCACAAAAAATTTCATCTTGAGATTTTCCACATCATGAGAAATTCTATCAACACTTCTATACAAATCATCAATCTTATTCTGCTTGTTTTCCATTGTAGCCTTGAAAACCTTTTGAGTGTTGATAAATTCTTTAATATTATTCTCAAGATTAGAGGTGTTCCTATTATTATTATCATTATAAGATTGATTACCAAAGGAATTACCATAATTATTAGAGGAATTACTAGGAAAAGGCCTACAATTAAAATTACCTCTATAAGCATTGTTATTGAAATTAATCGGAGAGATAAAATTCATATCTAGGGTATCACTATTTTGCTCAATCGAAGTAGACAAAGGCACATCATTAAAATCAATAGGAGCATTTTTATTAGCAACCAATTTCATAAGAGCATCAACTTTTCACTCAAAGAAGAAATTTCTTCAACTGAATTAACATTTTTTTACTAGTAGTAGCTCTTTCGGTATGCCATTATGAATAATTTGCCATGATATTATCAAGAAAATTTGGTGGCTTCACCCAAAGTAATTTCCAAAAAAGTACCACCCGTGGAGGAATCTAAAAGATTACGAGAAACAAAATTCAATCCCGCATAAAAAAAATTGTATGATCATCCAAAGATTTAACCCATGAGTTGGGCAATTCCTTAGCATCAATTTCATCCTTTCCCAAGATTGTGCAACGTGCTCATGTTCAATTTTCTTGAAATTCATGATTTGGGTTCTAAGGGAAATAATTTTTGCGGGCGGAAAATATTTAGTAATGAAAGCATCTTTGCACTTGTTCCAAGAATCAATACTATTGCGAGGCAAAGAAGAAAACCAAATTTTTGCACGATTTCACAAAGAAAATGGAAATAATTTCAACTTCACAACATCATTGTCCACATCTTTTTTCTTTTGCATATCGCATAATTCCACGAATGTGTTAAGATGGGACACGACATCCTCATTAGGAGTACCGAAAAATTGATCTTTCATAACGAGATTCAGCAAAGCAGTATTAATATCACAAGTCTCCGCACTAGTGGCTGGAGGAGCAATCGGAGTGCTAAGAAAATCATTGTTGTTGGTATTTGAGAAATCACACAACTTGGTGTTTTCTTGAGTCATTGTGACTACGCAACAAGATTGCACTCAAAAACAGATCTGACAAAGAAAAACGGCGAATGAAAAAGAGGGCGAATAAAACGACAATTTTTTGTGAAGTGGGGGAGAGGAAAACGTGAGGCAAATGGCAAATAATGTAAATTGCAAGGAGATGAGATTTGTGATTAGGAACCTTGTAGATGTTGATGATGTCTCCCCGGCAACGACACCAAAAATTCCTTTTGATGCCTGCTTGAACTACGTCGGTATTTCCCCAAAGAGGAAGGGATGATGCAGCACAACAACGGTAGGTATTTCCCTCAGTGATGAGACCAAGGTTATTGAACCAGCAGGAGAACCACGCAACACTACGTGAACGGCACCTGCACACAAATAACAAATACTTGCAACCCAGCGTATTAAGGGGGTTGTCAATCCATTTCGGGCAACGGCGCCAGAAATTGGCAAACGGACATGAGAGATTTGTAAATATTGATAGATCAAATGCCAAAATAAAATAAAGTGCAACAAAGGAAAATAGATCGGCCATAGGTTTCAGTAGTGGCTTCTCTTGAGAAAAATAGCAAATGGTGGGTGAACAAATTACTGTTGGGCAATTGAAGAACTCCAAATAATCATGACGATATCCAGGCAATGATCATTATATAGGCATCACGTCCAAGATTAGTAGACCGACTCCTGCTTGCATCTACTTTTATTACTCCATACATTGACCGCTATCCAGCATGCATCTAGTGTATTAAGTTCATGGAAAAACGGAGTAATGCAATAAGAACGATGACATGATGTAGACAAGATATATTTATGTAGAAATATACCCCATCTTGTTATCCTTAATGGCAACGATACATATGTGTCGGTTCCCCTTCTGTCACTGGAACCAAGCACCATAAGATCGAACCCATCACAAAGCACCTCTTCCCATTGCAAGATAAATAGATCAAATTGGCCAAACAAAACCCAAATATCTGAAAAGAAATACGAGGCTATAAGCAATCATGCATACAAGAGATTCAAAGAAGACTCAAATTACTTGTATGGATAAAAAGATAGATCTGATCATAAACTCAAAGTTCATCGGATCCCAACAAACACACAGCAAAAAGAGTTACATCCTATGGATCTCCAAGAGACCATTGTATTGAGAATCAAAAGAGATAGAGGAAGCCATCTAGCTACTAACTACGGACCCGTAGGTCTACAAAGAACTACTCACGCATCTTTGGAGAGGCACCAATGGGCATGATGAACCCCTCTGTGATGGTGTCTAGATTGGATCTGATGGTTCTGGAACTTGCAGCGGCTGGAATTGATTTTAGTCGACTCCCCTAGGGTTTCTAGAATATTGGGGTATTTATAGGGTAAAGAGGCGGTTCGGGGGGCACCCGAGGTGGGCACAACCCACCTGGGCGCGCTTGGGCCCCTAGGCGCGCCCTGGTGGGTTATGCTCCCCTCGGAGTACCCCCCAGGTGCTTCTTTGGCCCACTGGATGTCTTCTCATCCAAATAAGATCAACAAAAAGTTTCGCTGTGTTTGGACTCCGTTTGGTATTGATTTCCTGCGATGTAAAAAACATGCAGAAAACAACAACTGGCACTTGGCACTATGTCAATAGGTTAGTACCCAAAAACTGATATAAAATGACTATAAAATGATTGTAAAACATCCAAGAATGATAATATAACAGCATGGAACAATCAAAAATTATAGATACGTTGGAGACATATCAGCCCGCCCTTGGACCGGAATGCCATCAATTCCCACCCTCGGGCGCCAGATCGGGCGCACCTCGCTGAGCCGCTGGGGGCGGTCGATGGCAACACCAGCGCCGTTGTGCCGGCGCGCCACCCTCAGCATGCGATTGGCGTGGCGTCCTAGGGGCCCACCCCACTGATGCCGCTGACATGACCTGGGCCCCGGTCTGGCAGCGTTTGGTTTCTTCCCAACCTTCTGCTTCAGACACGCTTGACCACCCGCTTGACTCCACCGAGACTGCACTGCCACCGACGCATGCGGCCCGCGACGAGACATGGGATGCCTGGGAACCCACTAGCCTTCTAGGCAATGTGGCTCCCTCTCACCCAAGCAAACTGAATGCGCCAATCAGCGGCGTGGTCGTCGATACTCCCAAGTCCCAACCACCCCGTTCCTGCTTTGGTCCCAACCGGCAACGATTGCATCTAGATCATTCTCGATTCAATGTCGCTTTGCTGCAGTGACCTCCTCACAAAGTGACACTGTCGGCCTCGGATCCGGTACCTTCCACCCCGTGTGACCCCCGCCATGGTGATTGGGCCTGAACTCCTCGCATCGGATCCTGCACCCTCACCACCTACGCTGAGTTGCCCTCCTTTGTGCTCATCGAGGCAGGCCCCGCAGCCTTGGTTACTTTGGATTCGAGTGCGTCCCCCACTATTCCAGAAGCAATGCAGGAGACGGATACCCATGCAACCAACCATGATCCATGCAACGATGCCTCTAGGCCCCAGCCAACCCAACTGCATGCAGCGATGGTACTGGGCCCTAGGCCATGCAAATAACATAGACTCCTGATCAACAAATCACACGCCCCTCCCTAGATGATTTCATCCAAGCCATTTAGCTCCGGCCAGAGCCAATCCTGGCCACTCCTCATCGCCGCCACAAGGAGCTGCCGCCTAACTTCACTCTGCACTGCAGCTTCAGGATCGCCAAGGCGGATCGGGTCTCAACTCGGAGCTCAAGGCTAAGCAGGTTCTTCTTTGCCGGCTAGGTCTCATGGAGGAGAGCGCTGTGATGACGGATGAGCTACTGGCCAAATATGCATGCCTCTTTGAGTGGCCACTTGGTGAGGACATTGTGATGGCTTTCACGGACTTCTATGGGTGCAGCGTGCACGGCGATGCGGGCACTGGTGGCGACACGCCGTGCGCCATGCCTCGTCTCGTGGAGGCCTGAGATTCCTGAAGGAAATATGCCCTAGAGGCAATAATAAAGTTTTTATTTTATATTTCCTTATTCATGATAAATGTTTATTATTCATGCTATAATTGTATTAACTGGAAACTTGATACATGTGTGAGTACATAGACAAAACACCATCTCCCTAGTATGCCTCTACTAGACTAGCTCGTTGATCAAAGATGGTTAAGTTTCCTAGCCATGGACATAAGTTGTCATTTGATAAACGGGATCACATCATTAGTGGAATGATGTGATGGACAAGACCCATCCGTTAGCTTAGCATAATGATCGTTCAGTTTTATTGCTACTGCTTTCTTCGTGTCAAATATATATTCCTCCGACTATATGATTATGCAACTCCCGGACACCGGAGGAATGCCTTGTGTGCTATCAAATGTCACAACGTAACTGGGTGATTATAAAGATGCTCTATAGGTATCTCCGAAGGTGTTTGTTTGGTTGGCATTGATCGAGATTAGGATTTGTCACTCCGAGTATCGGAGAGGTATCTCTGGGCCCTCTCAGTAATGCACATCATATGAAGTCTTGCAATCAATGTGACTAATGAGTTAGTTATGGGATGATACACTATGGAACGAGTAAAGAGACATTCCGGTAACGAGATTGAACTAGGTATGAAGATATTGACGATCGAATCTCGGGCAAGTAACATACTGATGAGAAAGGGAATAACATATGTTGACATTGCGGTTCGACCGGTAAAGTTCTTCGTAGAATATGTGGAACCAATATGAGCATCCAGGTTCCTATTGGTTATTGACCGGAGAGGTGTCTCGGTCATGTCTACATAGTTCTCTAACCCATAGGGTCCGCACGCTTAACGTTCGATGACAATATGTATTATATGAGTTATGTGTTTTGGTGACCGAATGTTGTTCGGAGTCCCGAATGAGATCATGGACATGATGAGGAGTCTTGAAATGGTCGAGAGGTAAAGATTTTTATATTGGAAGGTTATATTCAAACACCGGAATGGTTCCGGGGTGTTTCGGGTATTTTTCGGAGTACCGAGGGGTTACCGGAACCCCCCCGGAAAGTTAATGGGCCTCATGGGCCATAGGGGAGAGGAAGAGGCAGGCCACAGGAGGTGGCACACCCCCACGGGAGTCTGAATTGGACTAGGGGAGGGGACACGATCCCCCTTTCCTTCTCTCTCTCTTCCTTCCCCCTTTTCCCCCTCCGGAAAGGAAGGGGGTCCGAATTGAACTGGGAGTCCTAGTAGGACTCCCCCCTTGGGGGCGCGCCCTGGCCGGCCCTCTCCCCTCTCCCTCCTTTATATACGGGGGCAGGGGGCACCCCAAAGCACATCAATTGTCTTAGCCATATGCGGTGCCCCCTCCACCGTTTACTCCTCCGGTCATATTTTCGTAGTGCTTAGGCGAAGCCCTGCGTGGATCACATCACAATCGCCGTCACCACGCCGTCGTGCTGACATTACTCATCTCCTTCATACCTCTACTGGATCAAGAGTTCGAGGGACGTCATCGAGCTGAACGTGTGCAGAACTCGGAGGTGTCGTACATTTGTTACTTGATCGGTTGATTCGAGAAGACGTTCGGCTACATCAACCGCGTTAAGTTAATGCTTCCGCTTTTGGTCTATGAGGGTACGTGGACACACTCTCCCCTCTCATTTCT
This sequence comes from Aegilops speltoides, assembly GCA_021437245.1. Lineage (NCBI taxonomy): Eukaryota > Viridiplantae > Streptophyta > Magnoliopsida > Poales > Poaceae > Aegilops > Aegilops speltoides. The sequence continues at coordinate 245,306,492 of CM038141.1, forward strand.
ATGCATCTCCTAGATAGATCTTACGTGAGCGTAGGAATTTTTTTGAAATTGCATGCTACGTTTCCCAACAATGGCATCCGAGCCTGGTCTATGCGTAGATGATATGCACAAGTAGAACACAAATAGTTGTGGGCGGTGATCATCATGCTGCTTACCAGCAATGTCTTATTTTGATTCGGCGGTATTGTTGGATGAAGCAGCCCGGACCAATCTTACATGTCCGTGTTCATGAGACCGGCTCCACCGACAAACATGCAACTAGTTTTGTATAAAGGTGGCTGGCGGGTGTCTGTTTTTCCAACTTTAGTTGAATCGATTTTGACTGCGGCCGGTCCTTGTGAAGGTTAAAACAGCAAACTTGATAAATCATCATTGTGGTTTTTGTGCCGTAGGTAAGTACGGTTCATGCTAGAAGCCCGTAGCAGTCACGTAAAACTTGCAACAAACAAAGTAGGGGATGTCTAACTTGTTTTTGTAGGGCATGTTGTGATGTGATATGGTCAAGACATGATGTGATATAAAGATGTTGTCTGAGATGATCATGTTTTGTAAAAGTTATTGGCAACTGGCATGAGCCATATGGTTGTCGCTTTATTGTATGAAATACAAACGCCGTGTAATTGCTTTACTTTATCACTAAGCGGTAGCGATAGTCGTAGAAGCAATAGTTGGTGAGACGAACACGACGCTACAATGGAGATCTAGGTGTCAAGCCGGTGATGATGGAGATCATGACGTTGCTTCGGTGATGGAGATCAAAAGCACAAGATGATGATGGCCATATCATGTCACATATTTGTTGGGGAACGTAGTAATTTCAAAAATTTTCCTACGCACACGCAAGATCATGGTGATGTATAGCAACGAGAGGGGAGAGTGTTGTCTACATACCCTTGTAGACCTGAAGCGGAAGCGATCACAACGTAGAGGAAGTAGTCGCACGTTCTCCTCGCGATCCGACCGATCCGGCGCCGTTACTCCGCGCGCCCAGAGTTCTTGACACACGTACAGCTCGATGACGTCCCTCAGACTCGATCCAGCCGAGTGTCGAGGGAGAGTTCGTCAAGACGACGGCGCAGGACGATCTTGATGTTTCACGGCGCAGGCTTCGCCTAAGCTTCATGACAGTATCACCGAGGTGGAATATGGTGGAGGGGGCACCGACACGGCTAAGGAACGATCTCACGATCAACTTGTGTGTTCCAGGTGCCCCCCTGCCCCGTGATATAAAGGAGCAGGGGGGGGGCGGGCCCAGAGGTGGCGCTGGCCAGGAGTCCTACTCCCTCCTGGGAGTAGGATTCCCCAATCCTAGTCCAACTAGGATTCCGGAGGGAAAGAGAGAGGGGCGGCCCCTTCTCCTAGTCCTAATAGGACTAGGGAAGGGGAGGCGCAGCCCCTAGGGCTGCCCCTTCTCCTTTTCACCAAGGCCCATAGAGGCCCATTTACCTCCCGGGGTTCCAGTAACCTCCGGTACTCCAGAATTCCGCCGCCCGGAACCATTCAACTCCAAACATAGGCTTCCAATATATCAATCTTTATGTCTCGACCATTCCGAGACTCCTCGTCATGTCCGTGATCACATCCGGGACTCGAACTCCTTCGTACATCAAAATACATAAACTCATAATAACTGCCATCGAAACCTTAAGCGTGCGGACCCTACGGTTCGAGAACAATGTAGACATGACCTAGAACTATTCACGGTCAATAACCAACAGCGGGACCTGGATGCCCATATTGGTTCCTACATATTCTACGAAGATCTTTATCGGTCGACCGCATAACAACATACGTTGTTCCCTTTGTCATCGGTATGTTACTTGCCCGAGATTCGATCGTCGGTATCCAATACCTAGTTCAATCTCGTTACCGCAAGTCTCTTTACTCGTTCCGTAATACATCATCTCACAACTAGCTCATTAGTTGTAGTGCTTGCAAGGCTTCGATGATGTGCATTACCGAGAGGGCCAGAGATACCTCTCCGGCAATCGGAGTGACAAAACCTAATCTCGAAATCGCCAACCCAACATCGCCTTTGGAGACACTGTAGTACTCCTTTATAATCACCCGATTACGTTGTGACGTTTGGTAGCACCCAAAGTGTTCCTCCGCAAACGGAGTTGCATAATCTCATAGTTACAGGAACATGTATATGTCATGGATAAAAGCAGTAGCAACATACTAAACGATCGTGTGCTAAGCTAAGGGAATGGGTCATGTCAATCAGATCATTCTACTAATGATGTGACCTTGTTAATCAAATAACAACTCCTTGTTCATGGTCGGAAACATGACCATCTTTGATTAACAAGCTAGTCTAGTAGAGGCATACTAGTGACATGTTGTTTTGTCTATGCATTCACACATGTATCATGTTTCGGTTAATACAATTCTAGCATGAATGATAAACATTTATCATGAAATAAGGAAATAAATAATAACTTTATTATTGCCTCTAGGGCATATTTCCTTGCCTCCCACTTGCACTAGAGTCAATAATCTAGATTACACAGTAATGATTCTAACACCCATGGAGTCTTGGTGCTGATCATGTTTTGCTCGTGGAAGAGGCTTAGTCAACGGTCTGCGCAACATTCAGATCCGTATGTATCTTGCAAATCTCTATGTCTCCATCCGACTAAGTCCCGGATGGAATTGAAGCGTCTCTTGATGTGCTTGGTCCTCTTGTGAAATCTGGATTCCTTTGCTAAGGCAATTGCTCCAGTATTGTCACAGAAGATTTTCATTGGACCCGATGCACTAGGTATGACACCTAGATCGGATATGAACTCCTTCATCCAGACTCCTTCATTAGCTGCTTCCGAAGCTGCTATGTATTCCGCTTCACATGTAGATCCCGCTACGACGCTTTGTTTAGAACTGCACCAACTGACAGCTCCTCCGTTTAGTGTAAATACGTATCCGGTCTGCGATTTAGAATCGTCCGGATCGGTGTCAAAACTTGCATCAACGTAACCATTTACGATGAGCTCTTTGTCACCTCCATATACGAGAAACATATCCTTAGTCCTTTTCAGGTATTTCAGGATGTTCTTGACCGCTGTCCGATGATCCACTCTCGATTACTTTGGTACCTCCTCGCTAGGCTTATAGCAAGGCACACATCAGTCGGTACACATTGCATACATGATAGAGCCTATGGCTGAAGCATAGGAACATCTTTCATTTCTCTCTATCTTCTGCAGTGGTCGGGCATTGAGTCGACTCAACTTCACACCTTGTAACACGTGCAAGAACCCTTTCTTTGCTTGATCCATTTTGAACTTCTTCAAAACTTTTGTCAAGGTATGTGCTTTGTGAAAGTCCAATTAAGCGCCTTGATCTATCTCTATAGATCTTAATGCCCAATATGTAAGCAGCTTCACCGAGGTCTTTCATTGAAAAACTCTTATTCAAGTATCCCTTTATGCTATCCAGAATTCTATATCATTTCCGATCAGCAATATGTCATCCACATATAATATCGTAAATGCTACTGAGCTCCCACTCACTTTCTTGTAAATACAGCTTCTCCAAAAGTCTCAGACAAACCCAAATGCTTTGATCACACTATCAAAGCGCTTATTCCAACTCCGAGATGCTTGCACCAGTCCATAGATGGATCATTGGAGCTTGCATACTTTGTTAGCTCCTTTGGATCGATAAAACCTTTCGTTGCATCATATACAACTCTTCTTCCGTAAATCCATTCAGAATGCGTCTTTACATCCATTTGCCAAATTTCATAATCATAAAATGCGGCAATTGCTAACATGATTCGGACGGACTTAAGCATCGCTACGGGTGAGAAGGTCTCATCGTAGTCAACCCCTTGAACTTGTCGAAAACCTTTTGCGACAAGTCGAGCTTTATAGACAAGAATATTACCATCGTCGGTCTTCTTCTTGAAGATCCACTTGTTTTCTATTGCTTGCCTACCCTCGGGCAAGTCAACCAAAGTCCATACTTTGTTTTCATACATGGATCCCATCTCGATTTCATGGCCTCAAGCCATTTTATGGAATCTGGGCTCACCATCGCTTCTTCATAGTTCGTAGGTTCATCATGATCTAGTAGCATGACTTCCGAACAGGATTACCGTACCACTCAGTGCGGATCTTACTCGTTGATCTACGAGGTTCTGCGGTAACTTGATCCAAGTTTCATGATCAACATCATCAACTTCCTCACTACTTGGCGTAGGTGTCTCGTAAACTGGTTTCGCGATTTAACTACTTTCAAGTAAGGGAGAAGGTACTAATACCTCATCAAGTTCCACTTTCCTCCCACTCACTTCTTTCGAGAGAAACTCCTTCTCTAGAAAGGATCCATTCTTAGCAACGAATGTCTTGCCTTCGGATCTGTGATAGAAGGTGTACCCAACTGTCTCCTTTGGGTATCCTATGAAGACACATTTCTCGATTTGGGTTCGAGCTTATCGGGTTGAAGCTTTTTCACATAAGCATCGCATCCCCAAACTTTAAGAAACGACAACTTTGGTTTCTTGCCAAACCATAGTTCATAAGGTGTCGTCTCAACGGATTTTGACGGTGTTCTATTCAGTGTGAATGCGGCCGTCTCTAGAGCATAACCCCAAAGCGATAGCGGTAAATCTGTAAGAGACATCATAGATCGTACCATATCTAGTAAAGTACGACACGACGCTCGGACACACCATTACGTTGTGGTGTTAGGGTGGCGTGAGTTGCTAAACTATTCCGCATTGTTTCAAATGTAGACCAAACTCGTAACTCAAATATTCACCTCCACGATCGATCGTAGAAACTTAATTTTCTTGTTACGATGATTTTCAACTTCACTCTGAAATTCTTTGAACTTTTGAACGTTTCAGACTTATGTTTCATTAAGTAGATATACCCATATCCGCTTAAGTCATCTGTGAAGGTGAGAAAATAACGATATCCGCCACGAGCCTCAACATTCATCGGACCACATACATACAGTATGTATGATCTCCAACAAATCCGTTGCTCTCTCCATAGTACCGAGAACGGTGTTCTAGTCATCTTGCCCATGAGGCACGGTTCGCAAGTGCCAAGTGATTCATAATCAAGTGACTCCAAAAGTCCATCAGTATGGAGTTTCTTCATGCGCTTTACACCGATATGACCTAAACGGCAATGCCACAAATAAGTTGCACTTTCGTTATCAACTCTGCATCTTTTGGTTTCAACATTATGAATATGTGTATCACTACTATCGAGATTCATCAAAAATAGACCATTCCTCAAGGGTGCATGACCATAAAAGATATTACTCATATAAATAGAACAACCATTATTCTCTCGATTTAAATGAATAACCGCCTCGCATCAAACAAGATCCAGATATAATGTTCATGCTCAACGCAGCACCAAATAACAATTATTTAGGTCTAAAACTAATCCCGAAGGTAGATGTAGAGGTAGCGTCGACCGCGATCACATCGACTTTGGAATCATTTCCCACGCAAGATCGTCACCTCGTCCTTTGCCGAGTTAAGCAATCCGTAGTCCTGCTTTGAGTTGCAAATATTAGCAATGTAACCAGTATCAAATACCAGTGCTACTACGAGCTCTAGTAAGGTACACATCAATAACATGTATATCACATATACCTTTGTTCACCTTGCCATCCTTCTTATCCGCCAAATACTTGGGGCAGTTCCGCTTCAAAGGACGATCGCTTGCGGTAGAAGCACTCGATTTCAGGTTTAGGGCCGACTTGGGTTTCTTCTCCGAGCAACAACTTGCTTGCTGTTCTTCTTGAGATTCCTTCTTCTTCCCTTTGCCTTTCTTCTTGAAACTAGTGGTCTTATTGACCATCAACACTTGATGCTCCTTCTTGATTTCTACCTCCGCAGCCTTTAGCATTGCGAAGAGCTCGAGCATAGTCTTTACTAACCCTTGCATATTATAGTTCATCACGAAGCCTTTGTAGCTTGGTGGTAGTGATTGAGAATTCATCAATGACACAATCATCCGGAAGATTAACTCCCAATTGTGTCAAGTGATTGTAGTACCGGACATTACGAGTATATGCTCACTAATGTAACTGTTCTCCTCCATCTTGCAGCTATAGAACTTATTGGAGACTTCATATCTCTCAATCCGGGCATTCTGTTGGAATATTAACTTCAACTCTGGAACATCTCATATGCTCCATGACGCTCAAAACGCCGTTGAAGTCCCGGTTCTAAGCCGTAAAGCATGGCACATCGAACTATAGAGTAGTCATCGCTTTGCTCGCCAGACGCTCATAACATCCGGCGTTGCTCCAAAGAAGAGCTGTCACCTAGCGGTGCATCGGGGCGTAGCTCTTACGTGCAGCAATGAGGATGATCCTCGTTACGGACCCGATCCGTGTAATTGCTACCATCATCTTTCAACTTTGCTTTCTCAAGGAACGCATTAAAATTCAACGGAACAACAAAGACGAGCCATCTATCTACAATCAAACATAAACAAGCAAGATACTATCGGTACTAAGTTCATGATAAATTTAAGTTCAATTAATCATATTACTAAAGAACTCCCACTTAGAAAGACATCCTCTAGTCATCTAAGTGATCACGTGATCCAAATCAACTAAACCATAACCGATCATCACGTGAAATGGAGTAGTTTTCAATGGTGAACATCTTATGTTGATCATATCTACTATATGATTCACGCCGACCTTTCGGTCTCCGTGTTCCGAGGCCATATCTCGCATATGCTAGGCTCGTCAAGTATAACCCAAGTATTCTGCGTGTGCAAAACTGGCTTGCACCCGTTGTAGATGGACGAGAGCTTATCACACCCGATCATCACGTGGTGTGCAGGCACGATTTAACTTTGGCAGCGGTGCATACTCGGGAGAACACTTCTTGATAATTTAGTGAGAGATCATCTTATAATGCTACCGTCAATCAAAGCAAGATAAGATGCATAAAAGGATAAACATCACATGCAAATCAATATAAGTGATATGATATGGTCATCATCATCTTGTGCTTCATGATCTCCATCTTGCGGCACCACCATGATCACCATCGCCACCGGCGCGACACCTTGATCTCCATCGTAGCATCGTTGTCGTCTCGCCAAACTTATGCTTCTCGACTATCGCTACCGCTTAGTGATAAAGTAAAGCATTACAGTAGCGATTGCATTGCATACAATAAAGCGACAACCATATGGCTCCAGCCGATTGCCGATAACTTCGGTTACAAAACATGATCATCTCATACAATAAAATATAGCATCACGTCTTGACCATATCACATCACAACATGCCTGCAAAAACAAGTTAGACGTCCTCTACTTTGTTGTTGCAAATTTTACGTGGCTGCTACGGGCTTAAGCAAGAACCAGTCTCACCCACGCATCAAAACCACAACGATACTTCGTCAAATAGACTCCGTTTAACCTTCTCAAGGACCGGGCGTAGCCACACTCAGTTCAACTAAAGTGAGAGAGACAGCACCCACCAGTCACCTTTAAGCAACGAGTGCTCACAGCGGTGAAACCAGTCTCGCGAAGCGTCACGCGTAATGTCGGTCTGGGCCGCTTCATCTCACAATACCGCTGAACCAAAGTATGACATGCTGGTAGGTAGTATGACTTGTATCGCCCACAACTCACTTGTGTTTTACTCGTGCAAAACATCAAACCATAGAAAAACCTAGGCTCGGATGCCCTTTGTTGGGGAACGAGTAATTTCAAAATTTTCCCACGCACACGCAAGATCATGGTGATGTATAGCAACGAGAGGGGAGAGTGTTGTCTACATACCCTTGTAGACCCGAAGCGGAAGCGATCACAACGTAGAGGAAGTAGTCGTACGTTCTCCTCGCGATCCGACCGATCCCGGCGCCGTTACTCCGGCGCCCCCGAGTTCTTGACACACGTACAGCTCGATGACGTCCCTCGTACTCCGATCCAGCCGAGTGTCGAGGGAGAGTTCGTCAGCACGACGGCGTGGTGACGATCTTGATGTTTCACCGGCGCAGGCTTCGCCTAAGCTTCATGACAGTATCACCGAGGTGGAATATGGTGGAGGGGCACCGACACGGCTAAGGAACGATCTCACGATCAACTTGTGTGTTCCAGGTGCCCCCCTGCCCCGTGATATAAAGGAGCCAGGGGGGGGGCGGCGGCCTAGAGGTGGCGCGCCAGGAGTCCTACTCCTCAGGAGTAGGATTCCCCCAATCCTAGTCCAACTAGGATTCCGGAGGGGAAAGAGAGAGAGGGCGGCCCCTTCTCCTAGTCCTAATAGGACTAGGGAAGGGGAGGCGCAGCCCCTAGGGCTGCCCTTCTCCTTTTCACCAAGGCCCATAGAGGCCCATTTACCTCCGGGGTTCCGGTAACCTCCCGGTACTCCGGTAAATTCCCGTTTTCGCCCGGAACCATTCCGAACTCCAAACATAGGCTTCCAATATATCAATCTTTATGTCTCGACCATTCCGAGACTCCTCGTCATGTCCGTGATCACATCCGGGACTCGAACTCCTTGGTACATCAAAATACATAAACTCATAATAACCGCCATCGAAACCTTAAGCGTGCGGACCCTACGGTTCGAGAACAATGTAGACATGACCTAGAACTATTCACGGTCAATAACCAACAGCGGGACCTGGATGCCCATATTGGTTCCTACATATTCTACGAAGATCTTTATCGGTCAGACCGCATAACAACATACGTTGTTCCTTTGTCATCGGTATGTTACTTGCCCGAGATTCGATCGTCGGTATCCAATACCTAGTTCAATCTCGTTATCGCAAGTCTCTTTACTCGTTCCGTAATACATCATCTCACAACTAGCTCATTAGTTGTAGTGCTTGCAAGGCTTCATGATGTGCATTACCGAGAGGGCCAGAGATACCTCTCCGACAATCGGAGTGACAAAACCTAATCTCGAATACGCCAACCCAACATCGCCTTTGGAGACACCTGTAGTACTCCTTTATAATCACCCGACACGTTGTGACGTTTGGTAGCACCAAAGTGTTCCTCCGCAAACGGGAGTTGCATAATCTCATAGTTACAGGAACATGTATATGTCATGGATAAAAGCAAGTAGCAACATACTAAACGATCGTGTGTGCTAAGCTAAGGAATGGGTCATGTCAATCAGATCATTCTACTAATGATGTGACCTTGTTAATCAAATAACAACTCCTTGTTCATGGTCAGGAAACATGACCATCTTTGATTAACAAGCTAGTCTAGTAGAGGCATACTAGTGACATGTTGTTTTGTCTATGCATTCACACATGTATCATGTTTCCGGTTAATACAATTCTAGCATGAATGATAAACATTTATCATGAAATAAGGAAATAAATAATAACTTTATTATTGCCTCTAGGGCATATTTCCTTCAATATTTTGATTGCATGATGATGCATCTTATTTTGCTTAGTACGACAACAACATTATAAGATGATCCCTTACTAAAATGTCAAGGTATAAGTGTTCTCCCCGAGTATGCACCGTTGCGAAAGTTCTTCATTCTGAGACACCATGTAATGATTGGGTGTGATAGGCTCTACGTTCAAATACAACGAGTGCAAGCCAGTTTTGCACATGCGGAATACTCGGGTTAAACTTGACGAGCCTAGCATATACAGATATGGCCTCAGAACACTGGAGACCGAAAGGTCGAACGTGAATCATATAGTAGATATGATTGATACGTCTCCAACATATCTATAATTTTTTATTGTTCCATGCTATTATATTACCCGTTTTGGATGTTTATGGGCTTTACTTTACACTTTTATACCATTTTTGGGACTAACCTACTAACCGAAGGCCCAACCCAAATTGCTGTTTTTTGCCTATTTGAGTGTTTCGCAGAAAAGGAATATCAAACGGAGTCCAAACGGAATGAAACCTTCGGGAGCGATCTTTTTGGAACAAGCGCAATCCAGGAGATTTAGAGTGGATGTTAAGAAGCAGCCGAGGCGGCCACGAGGGTGCAAGGTGCACCCTAGGGGGGTGGCCGCGCCCCCACCCTCGTGGCTCCACCGACCTACTTCTTCCTCCTATATATATCAACGTACCCCGAAAACATCTTGGAGCACCACGAAACCCTATTTCCACCGCTGCAACCTTCTGTACCCGTGAGATCCTATCTTGGAGCCTTTTCCGGCGCTCCGCCGATGGGGGAATTGATCACGGAGGGCCTCTACATCATCGCCAAGGCCTCTCCTATGAGTTGTGAGTAGTTTACCATAGACCTTCAGGTCCATAGTTATTAGCTATATGGCTTCTTCTCTCTCTCTTTGAATCTCAATACAAAGTTCTCCTCGATCTTCTTGGAGATCTATTCGATGTAACTCTTTATGCGGTGTGTTTGTCGAGATCCGATGAATCGTGGGTTTATGATCAAGTTTATCTATGAGAAATATTTGAATCTCCTCTGAATTCTTTTATGTATGATTTTTTATCTTTGCAAGTCTCTTAGAATTATCAGTTTGGTTTGGCCTACTAGATTGATCTTTCTTGCAATTGGAGAAGTGCTTAGCTTTGGGTTCAATCTTGCGGTGTCCTTTCCCAGTGACAGCAGGGGCAGCAAGGCACATATTGTATTGTTGCCATCGAGGATAAAAAGATGGGGTTTATATCATATTGTTTGAGTTTATCCCTCTAGATCATGTCATCTTGCCTAATGCGTTACTCTGTTCTTATGAACTTAATACTCTTGATGCATGCTGGATAGCGATCGATGTGTGGAGTAATAGTAGTAGACGCAGGCAGGAGTCAGTGTAGTTGTTGCAGACGTGAGGCCTATATACATGATCATGCCTAGATATTCTCATAACTATGCACTTTTCTATCAATTGCTCGACAGTAATTTGTTCACCCATCGTAATACTTACGCTATCTTGAGAGAAGCCACTAGTGAAACCTATGGCCCCCGGGTCTATCTTCCATCATATAAGTTGCCAATCTACTTTATTTTGCAATCTTTACTTTCCAATCTATATCATAAAAATACCAAAAACATTTATCTTATCTTATTATCTCTATCAGATCTCACTTTCGCAAGTGGCCGTGAAGGGATTGACAACCCCTTTATCGCGTTGGTTGCGAGGTTATTGTTTGTTTGTGTAGGTATGAGGGACATGTGAGGAGCATCCTACTGGATTGATACCTTGGTTCTCAAAAACTGAGGGAAATACTTACGCTACTTTGCTGCATCACCCTTTCCTCTTCAAGGGAAAACCAACACAGAGCTCAAGAGGTAGCAAGAAGAATTTCTGGCGTCGTTTCCGGGGAGGTCTTCGCTCAAGTCAAGACATACCAAGTACCCATCACAAACTCATCTCCCTCGCATTATATTATTTTCCATTTGCCTCTCGTTTTCCTCTCCCTCACTTCACCCTTGCCGTTTTATTCGCCCTCTCTTTTTCGTTCGCCTCTTTTTCGCTTGCCTCTTGTGTGCTTGTGTGTTGGATTGCTTGTCACGATGGCACAAGATAATACTATGTGTGACTTTTCCAATACAAACAACAATGATTTCCTTAGCACTCCGATTGCTCCTCTTATTGATGCTGAATCTTGTGAAATCAATGCTGCTTTGTTGAATCTTGTTATGAAAGATCAATTCTCCGGCCTTCCTAGTGAAGATGCCGCTACGCATTTAAACAACTTTGTTGATTTGTGCGATATGCAAAAGAAGAAAGACATGGATAATGATATTGTTAAATTGAAGTTATTTCCGTTTTCACTTAGAGATCGTGCTAAAACTTGGTTTTTGTCTTTGCCTAAAAATAGTATTGATTCTTGGAATAAGTGCAAAATTACTTTTATCTCTAAGTATTTTCCTCCCGCTAAGATCATCTCTCTTAGAAACAATATTATGAATTTTAAGCAACTTGATCATGAACATGTTGCACAATCTTGGGACAGGATGAATTAATGATTCGCAATTGCCCTACACATGGTTTAAATTTATGGATGATCATACAAATTTTTTATGCCGGATTGAATTTTGCTTCTAGAAATCTCTTAGATTCGGCCGCGGGAGGCATTTTTATGGAAATCACTTTTGGAGAAGCTACTAAACTCCTAGATAATATTATGGTTAATTATTCTCAATGGCACACCAAAAGATCAACTAGTAAAAAAGTTCATGTGATAGAAGAGATTAATGTTTTGAGTGGAAAGATGGATGAACTTATGAAATTGTTTCCTAATAAGAGTGCTCCTATTGATCCTAATGATATGCCTTTGTCTACTTTGATTGAGAATAATAATGAATCTATGGATGTGAATTTTGTTGGTAGGAATAATTTTGGTAACAATGCGTATAGAGGAAACTTTAACTCTAGGCTGTTCCCTAGTAATTCCTCTAATAATTATGGTAATTCCTACAACAACTCTTATGGAAATTTTAATAAGATGCCCTCTGATTTTGAGAACAATGTTAAAGATTTTATGATCTCTAAAAAGAATTTCAATGCTTTGCTGGAAGAAAAATTGCTTAAAGTTGATGAATTGGCTAGGAACGTGGATAGAATTTCTCTTGATGTTGATTCTTTGAAACTTAGATCTATTCCACCTAAGCATGATATCAATGAGTCTCTCAAAGCCATGAGAATTTCCATTGATGATTGCAAAGAAAGAACCTCTAGGATGCGTGCTAAGAAAGATTGCTTTGTAAAAGCGTGTTCTACTAGTTTCCATGAAAATAATGAAGATATTAAAGTGATTGATGTGTCCCCTATTAAATCTTTGTTTTGAAATATGAATCTTGATAATGATGGGACTTGAGATGAGTCAACTTTAGTTAAAAGGCGTCCCAATGATTTGGAGTTTTTAGATCTTGATGCTAAATTTGGTAAAAGTGGGATTGGAGAGGTCAAAACTTTACGTAGCAATGAACCCACTATTTTGGATTTCAAGGAATTTAATTATGATAATTGTTCTTTAATAGATTTTATTTCCTTGTTGCAATCCGTGTTGAATTCTCCTCATGCTTATAGTGAAAATAAAGCTTTTACCAAACATATCTTTGATGCTTCGATGAAATCTTATGAAGAAAAACTTGAATTAGAAGTTTCTATCCCTAGAAAACTTTATGATGAGTGGGAACCTACTATTAAAATTAAAATTAAAGATCATGAATGCTATGCTTTGTGTGATTTGGGTGCTAGTGTTTCCACGGTTCCAAAAACTTTATGTGATGTGCTAGGTTCCGTGAATCTGATGATTGCTCTTTAAACTTGCACCTTGCAGATTCCACTATTAAGAAACCTATGGGAAGGATTCATGATGTTCTTATTGTTGCAACTAGGAATTATATGCCCATAGATTTTATCATTCTTGATATAGATTGCAATCTTTCATGTCCTATTATTCTTGGTAGACCTTACCTTAGAACGATTGGTGCAATTATTGATATGAAGGAAGGAAATATTAGATTCCAATTTCCATTAAGGAAAGTCATGGAACACTTTCCTAGAAAGAAAATCAAATTACCTTATGAATCTATTATGCGAGCCACTTATGAGTTGAATACCAAAGATGGCAATACTCAGATCTAATCTCACTTTTATGCCTAGCTAGGGGCGTTAAACGATAGCGCTTGTTGGGAGGCAACCCAATTTTATTTTTGTTCCTTGCTTTTTGCTTCTGTTTAGTAATAAATAATTCATCTAGCTTCTGTTTAGATGTGGTTTTATGTTTTAATTAGTGTTTGTGCCAAGTAGAACCTATAGGATAACCTATGGTGATAGTTAATTTGATATTGCTGAAAAACAGAAACTTTTGCATGCACGAGAATAATTTTAATAAATCACAGGAACGTGAGTTTTAGTTGATTCTTTTTGCGGTAGATCAGTAGAAAAATTTCTAGGACTTCCTATTTTGTTAGGAGTTTTAGGGTTCCATAAGTATTTGAAAGTTACAGATTTCTACAGACTGTTCTATTTTTGACAGATTCTATTTTTTGTGTGTTGTTTGCTTATTTTGATGAATCTATGGCTAGTATCGGGGGGTATGAACCATAGAGAAGTTGGAATATAGTAGGTTTAACACCAATACAAATAAAGAATGAGTTCATTACAGTATCTTGAATGGTGGTTTTTCTTTCTTGCACTAACGGAGCTTATGAGATTTCCTGTTGAGTTTTGTGTTGTGAAGTTTTCAAGTTTTGGGTAAAGAGTTGATGGACTATGGAATAAGGAGTGGCAAGAGCCTAAGCTTGGGGATGCCCATGGAACCCCAAGATAATTCAAGGACAACCAAAAGCCTAAGTTTGGGAATGCCCCGGAAGGCATCCCCTCTTTCGTCTTCGTCTATCGGTAACTTTACTTGGAGCTATATTTTTATTCTCCACATGATATGTGTTTTTCTTGGAGCGTCTTGTATGATATGAGTCTTTGCTTTTAAGTTACCACAATCATCCTTGCTGTACACACCTTTTGGGAGAGATACATATGATGTGGAATTTATTAGAATACTCTATGTGCTTCACTTATATCTTTTGAGCTAGATGATTTTTGCTCTAGTGCTTCACTTATATCTTTTTAGAGCACATCGGTGGCTTTATTTTGTAGAAATTATTGATCTATTATGCTTCAGTTATATTATTTTGAGAGTATTTTAGAACAGCATGGTATTTTCTATGGTTATAAAATTGGTCCTAGAATGATGGGCATCCAAGTTGGGTATAATAAAAACTATCATAGGAAGTGAATTGGATGCTATGATCAATTTGATGCTTGATAATTGTTTTGAGATATAGAGGTGGTAATATTAGAGTAATGCTAGTTGGATAATTATGAAATTAAGAAATATTTGTGTTGAAGTTGGCAAGTCCCGTAGCATGCATGTATGGTAAAAGTTGTGTAACAAATTTGTAGCATGGGGTGCTCTTTTGATTGCCTTCCTTCCTTATGAGTGGAGGTCGGGATCGCGCGATGGTTAACTCCTACCAACCCTTCCCCTAGGAGCATGCGTAGTAGTGCTTTGCTTCGAGGGCTAATAAAACTTTCACAATAAGTATATGAGTTCTTTATGACTAATGTGAGTCCATGGATTATACGCACTCTTACCCTTCCATCATTGCTAGCCTGTACCATGCATTGCCCTTTCTAACCTTGAGGGTTGGTGCAAACTTCGCCGGTGCATCCAAACCCCGTGATACGATACGCTCTATCACACATAAACCTCCTTATATCTTCCTCAAAACAACCACCATACCTACCTATTATGGCATTTCCATAGCCATTCCGAGATATATTGCCATGCAACTTTCCACCGTTCCGTTTATTATGACACGTTCCATCATTGTCATATTGCTTTTGCATGATCATGTAGTTGACATCGTATTTGTGACAAAGCCACTTTCATAATTCTTTCATACATGTCACTCTTGATTCATTGCATACCCCGATACACCGCCGGAGGCATTCATATCTTATTCTAGTATCACGTTGTAATTCATGAGTTGTAAATAAATAGAAGTGTGATGATCATGATTATTAGAGCATTATCCCTTAAAAAAGGCCAAATAAAAAACAGGCCAAAAAAGTAAAGGCCCAAAAAGGACGGGGACAATGTTACTATCTTTTTCCACACTTGTGCTTCAAAGTAGCACCATGTTCTTCATATAGAGAGTCTCCTAAGTTGTCACTTTCATATACTAGTGGGAATTTTTCATTATAGAACCTAGCTTGTATATTCCAACGATGGGCTTCCTCAAAATGCCCTAAGTCTTTGTGAGCAAGCAAGTTGGATGCACACCCACTTAGTTTTTTTTGTTGAGCTTTCATACATTTATAGCTCTAGTGCATCCGTTGCATGGCAATCCGTACTCCTCATGTTGACATCAGTTGATTAGCCTCGTCAATACGAGACTTTCTCCTTTTTTGTCTTCTCCACACGACCTCCATCATCATATTCTATTCCACCGTAAGTGCTATATCCATGGCTCACGCTCATGTATTGCGTGAGAGTTGAAAAAAGCTGAAGCGTGTTAAAAAGTATGAACCAATTGCTTGGCTGAAACCGGGGTTGTGCATGATTGGAGTATTTTGTGTGACAAAAAATGAAGCATAGCCTAACTATATGATTTTTTTGGGATAAACTTTAATTAGCCATGTCATTTTGAGAAGACATGATTGCTTTGTTAGTATGCTTGAAGTATCACTATTTCTTATGTCAATATGAACTTTTATCTTGAATCATTTGGATCTGAACATTCATGCCACAATAAAGAAAAAATACATTGAGAAATATGCTAGGTAGCATTCCACATCAAAAATTCTGTTTTTATCATTTACCTACTCAAGGACGAGCAGGAATTAAGCATGGGGATGCTTGATACGTCTCCAACGTATCTATAATTTTTGATTGTTCCATGCTATTATATTACCCGTTTTGGATGTTTATGGGCTTTACTTTACACTTTTATATCATTTTTGGGACTAACCTACTAACCGGAGGCCCAGCCCAAATTGGTGTTTTTTTTGCCTATTTCAGTGTTTCGTAGAAAAGGAATATCAAACGGAGTCCAAACGGAATGAAACCTTCGGAAGCGATCTTTTTGGAACAAGCGCAATCCAGGAGACTGGGAGTGGGCATCAAGAAGCAGCCGAGGTGGCCACGAGGGTGCAAGGCGCGCCCCCACCCTCGTGGGCCCCTCGTGGCTCCACCGACCTACTTCTTTTCCTCCTATATATATACATCTACGTACCCCGAAAACATCCAGGAGCACTGAGGGAGTCTGGATTAGGGGGTATCCGGACAGCCGGACTATATGCTTCGTTCGGACTGTTGGAGCGTGAAGATACAAGACTCAAGACTCCGTCCCATGTCTGGATGGGACTCTCCTTTGCGTGGAAGACAAGCTTGGCGATCCGGATGTTATATTTCCTTCCTTGTAACCAACTCCATGTAAACCCTAGCCCTCTCCGGTGTCTATATAAACCGGAGAGGTTGGTCCTTAGAAGGACGATCACAATCATAATCATCATAGGCTAGCTTCTAGGGTTTAGCCTCTACGATCTCATGGTAGATCTAATCTTGTACTACATATCATCAATATCAATCAAGCTGGAAGTAGGGTTTTACCTCCATCGAGAGGGCCCGAACCTGGGTAAACATTGTGTCCCCTGCCTCCTGTTACCATCGGCCTAAGACGCGGGCCCGAACCTGGGTAAACATTGTGTCCCCTGCCTCCTATTACCATCGGCCTAAGACGCATAGATCGGGACCCCCTACCCGAGATCCGCCGGTTTTGACACCGACATTGGTGCTTTCATTGAGAGTTCCTCTGTGTCGTTGCTGCTAGGCTCGATGGCCCGTCTCGTTGTCAAGACAACATCACCTCTGGGGAACGCTGGCTGTAGGCCAAACTCTCCGACTCGATGGCTTCATTATGCCTGCCCCATCAGCTGTCGCGCCGACGATGACCTCTCGAGTCATCACGCATAGCCTCCACGTCAATTCGGAACTCGCCAAACAGATGGATCCGATAGAGCTCTCCTCCCTTAATGAGCTCTTGGATCGCATCACCGCTTTGGGAGTCGCCACAGACTATGACCGTATCGGGCTTAAACCCGACCAAAGGGACATTAAATCCCCGCCGGCCACCCACAAGATAGCGGTCATGGAGGAGCCACATATGAATCACCCCTCTATTTTGTGGACGAATTATGTCCGGATCACCGAGCTCCCTAAGCCGGACACCCGCTCAAGGGAAGACATGACCCAGACCCCAGATTTAGAATCGGGTATTGGGCCAAAAAAATTGGGCAGCACCCCGGATCCCGAGCTGTCAAACTCGGAAGCTCCCCTGCCCCTGCGCACTAGATCGGATCAGAATCCGGATTCAGCTATGCCCACTCACCCGGACTTAAACCGTCTCTCCCATATCAGACAAGAGCCCCAGGAGACAGTATGTCGCTACTGGGCCAGATTCCTCCTTGGACTAAATAAGGTTAAGGACTGTCGTGAGGAGGACGCAGTCTCACTTTTCTACAAAAACTGCACGAACAAAGGAATCCTTAATGCTATAAGTCGCCGTGACATAGTACACTTTGTTGACTTGGCAACCATAGTACAGAAGTACTGTGCGATGGAAAGCGCCTGGAAAACCCAAACAGAATTTTGGGATAGTCCGGCTCTCACCAAAACCTTTGTCCGAGCCAAACGGGCGAACTCTCGTAAGTCGGCCGATCCAATCCCCAAGAAACCAATGCCCACTCCAGGGCGTGGAACCATATTGGAAGAATGGCTCAATAGTCCATGTAAACTCCACAGTACGTCGGACACTCACCAACCCATAGCCTTAGGGCATGTTGGATACTCCGGTAGGTAGCAAGAAGTGGCAAGGATCTTCTTGTAAGCCATAAAGCAGAACAACGTCCCGCCAAAGAACACAATATGGTACTAACAGTCTTCGAGACTTTCGCCTCAAACAATAGGCGCAAGCGAGCTCATTGAAGCTTCGCTGAAATCTGCCATGTGGCAAAAACAAATACGTGGAACGACACTGCCATAACTTTCAATGCCAGTGATGAACCTCAATTCCAGACCGTCCGGGCACCAGCCGCTCTGGTCCTTAGCCCAATCATGGACGGCTTTCAGCTCACTAAAGTACTCATGGACGGCGGAAGTAGACTAAACTTGATTTACAAAGAAACACTCAACAAGATCGAAATTGACAAATGCCGCATTGAACAAAGCGGCACAACTTTCAGCGGAATTATCCCTAGTCGGGAAGCGCAGTGTGCGGGAAAAATCACACTCGATGTAGTATTCGGTACCCCGGGAATTACAGGTCCGAAGAAATCACATTCCAAGTGGCTCCTTTCTGCAGCGGATACCACGCCCTTTTAGGGAGGGACGCGTTTACAAGCTTTCAAGCTATACCCATTACGGGTACATGAAGCTTAAAATGCCCGGACCCAATGGAATCATCACTCTAGCGAGTGATCCGGACGTCGCACTTCGTGCCAAAAAAAACCCGCAACACTAGCCCTGGAAGCATTATCCGAAGCCCTAGCAGCCGAAGAACTAACAACGCTGCGTGCCACCGTGGACAGGGACGATGTGATACTCGACAAGCGACCCAAGTCCACCTCATTTAAACCCGCAGACGAGATAGTAAAATTCCAGGTCCATCCAACGGACCCCACGAAGACAACTTCCATCGGGACACAGTTGAGCCCCGCAATGGATGCAGCACTGCGAGGCTTCTTACGCGAGAATTGGGACATTTTCGCCTGGCACTCATTGGACATGTCGAGCATCCCACGTAGACTGGCCAAACACAACCTCAATATACTAAAAGGATACAAACCTGTCAAGCAGACTCTAAGGCGGTTTTCAAAGCCCAAACGACAAACCATGGGGGAGAGCTAGCCAAGCTACTTGAGGCCGGATTCATCAGAGATATCAAGCATCCGGATTGGATGACAAATCTGGTAATGGTACCAAAGAAGGACAAATCCTAGCGCCTACACGTCGACTTCAAAGACCTCAACAAGGCTTTCCCCAAGGATCCCTTTCCCATCCCTCGCATTGACCAAATCATCGACGCCACTTCAGGACACGACTCACTGTGTTTCCTCGACGCATACTGATACCATCAAATAAAGATGGCAGAGTCCGACCAAGCTGCAACAGGTTTCATAACGCCGTACGGCCCTTTCTGCTTCAACACTATGCCTTTCAGGCTTAAAAATGTCGGCGCAACCTATCAACGCATGATTCAAACATGCCTGGAAAAGCCAATCGGCAAAACAGTGGAGGCGTATGTGGATGACATGGTCATAAAAACAAGACACGTCGAAAACCTAATAGAAGACTTGAGGCTTACATTCGACAACCTCCGAACATACGACATCAAGCTAAACCCGGAAAAATGTGTTTTCGGCGTACCCTCTGGGAAGCTGCTCGGCTTCATTGTTTCCAATAGAGGAATTGAGGCGAATTCGGCAAAGATCAGAGCTCTATCGCAGTTGTCTATCCCAACAGACCTCAAGCATATCCACAAACTAGTTGGATGCGTGGTTGCCCTAAGCCGCTTTATCTCCCGGTTAGGAGAAAAGGCATTACCTCTTTACCGCCTTCTTCGGCGCACCGAACACTTCGTGTGGACGGATGCAGCCGCGGTCGGACTGGACGAAATAAAAACCTTATTGGCCAGTAATCCAGTCCTAATAGCGCCAAATATTGGCGAACCTATACTGCTGTACATAGCTGAAACACATCAAGTTGTAAGCGCAGTGCTCATCGTCGAACGAGAGGCTGACGGATACAAATTCCCGCTCCAGAAGCCAGTATATTACGTATCCACGGTCCTCACCCCATGCAAATCCCGATACCCACACTATCAAAAAATAGCATACGCGGTCTTCATGGCATCCCAGAAGCTAAGACACTACTTTCAAGAGTGTTCGATTACGGTGGCCTCCGAAGTACCACTCAACGACATAATAAATAACCGCAACGCTACGGGCCGGATTGCTAAATGGGCCATTGAGCTCCTTCCGTTCGACATAACATACAAGCCACGGCGGGCCATCAAGTCGCAAGTACTGGCTGACTTTGTCGCCGAATGGACAGAAGCCGAACTCAGTAAAGAGTACGGCGCGTACTCTAACGAAGCATGTTGCATCGTGCGACACTCTAAAGCTTACAAAGTCCATGAAGGGGAACTCTATAAGAGAAGTGCGACCGGAGTGCTCCAACGGTGCATCTCCAAAGAGGAAGGGCGGCAGCTCTTGGCTGAAATCCATGCCGGACTGGGCGGGCACCACGTCACGGCTCGAGCACTAGTCAGCAAGCCCTTCCGTACAGGCTTCTATTGGCCGACAGCCCGAGCAGACGCACAGGACCTGGTCCAACACTGCGTCGGTTGCCAGCTCTTCGCCAATCAGAGTCATATGCCCCCTACCGCTCTCCAATCAATCCCCATAACTTGGCCCTTCGCGGTGCAGGGGCTGGATATGGTCGGACCCTTAAAGGGGAAGCCATAAGAAAAAATACTTATTGGTCATGGTGGACAAGTTCACCAAATGGATAGAAGCTAAACCGGTCAAAACGGCGAATCTGACCGGTGATAGACTTCATATCCGGGTCGCATAATCGACGTCTGGCGTCCCCACAAAGATTATCGCGATAATGGCTCAAACTTCACAACCGATGAAGTGAAAACTTGGTGCGGCAACATGGGCATAAAGCTCGATTACGCCTCCGTCTACCATCCCCAAACAAACGGCCAGGTCGAACGTGCAAATGGTCTCATCATGAGTGGCATCAAACCCAGACTAGTGCGATCCTTGATAGAGTCGGACACGCACTAGGTCGAAGAGCTCGACTCCGTACTCTGGGGGCTGCGGACCACGTCGAATCGCTCCACGGGATTCACACCCTTTTTTATGGTGTACAGCGCAGAAGCAGTACTACCCTGCGACATAATACATGATTCGCCTCGCGTGCGCATGTACGAAGAGAAGGAAGCCGAGTTAGATCGGCAGGATAACTTAGATGCCCTGGAGGAGGAGCGCGACGTCCCAAAAGCCCGTTCCGCATTGTATCAGCAGCAGGCTCGACAGTACCAAAGCAGAGAAGTGCGGGCCAAAACTTATAATATTGGCGAACTCGTTCTACGCCTACCAGAGAAGAAGAAGGAAAAGCTCAAACCTAAGTGGGAGGGTCCCTTCGTCATTGATAAAGTTCTCACCGGAGGAGCGTACCGCTTATGCAATGCATCCGATAACAGACTCGAGCCGAACCCATGGAACGCGGCCAGACTCCGGAGATTCTACGCCTAGCGCCGAACTTTGTGTTCGTCTCCTTACCCCTCCCTTTTATTTATGTTCCCTCCCTTTTCCTTTCTCGACCTTTTTCCTCTTCACACAAAGTACTAAATCTGATCTGAGGCGCCGGATTACTCGGCCGCACTATGTGTGTAAGCAATACCTGGGGGCTTCCTATACGGAAGCTAAATATAATTACTTTAACGACCTTTTGCCCATCACATATGCGTTCTTTTTCCATATGTGCCTTTTCTTCACCATTATATGCATCGATATGACTTAAGATGTGGCCATGCTGGGTTACCTGGCTCTTGTGTTTATGCCCTACGTTCCCGTTAATTCGGCTAGGGCATAAGGGGGAGCACCTCTGCGATTGTTACTGCCAGTTCAGCCGGATGTGTACCTCAGACTGGATGAAGCTGAAAGCTAGCGTTCTTAAGGGAATATTCGGTCAGTGAACAAAAGATGTTTTTCATTTATTACAACGTAAATCCCCAGAAGTTTTGTATCCTGCGTCCTTGTTCGCAGTTCGGACATGTGCATCATCGCATGCGTACCCAGGGAAAGGAACCCCTAACGGAACTATTCTCCCTGGAAGATGTTTCTTACTATCCATGTAATATAACATAACTAGTTGGGTACCTTTCGGTTCAAGCACTTATGACCCCTATGCCTGGTTTCCATGCATACCCCGGTTCTGTATAACTGAGCGGGTATTCGGATACACCCCAGACTATCGGATCCAGGGGCTGAAGCGAAATGGTCCGCCATGACAAATGATTATAATCCGGCTAGGGACTACTTATGTCCATTGAATTACATAGTCACTTTGACTGACTATATTCCTCCTCTATACCATCCAACAGGCTATCTAGCTTACAATCTTGTTGGGAATACTTTGCGGCTAATGCTACCTAGTCATACACCAGACTTACGGGAATTTCTTGCCCATCTGGCCCCGCCGGTCCGACTTCGGCCATATGGTTCGGGTCCAGCTTGGTGCAACGCGTCTTCACCATAGCCCAGGCTTCCCTTGCACCTTGTCGGCAGGCTGACATCTTCCACAAACGGAAGCGCTGCCGTGCTCCTTGAAGCATGTCCACAAGCTCCCCCATGCCCTTCGGCAGGAAGCTTGATGGCCACAAGGCCTGCGCAATGCCCTGCATCACCTGTCGAGCTCGCTCGTGCAGTTGTGAGAGGTCCTGCAGTAAATCGCCTGTAGACGCGGGCATCTCCTCCTCAGGGCGGCTTGTTAACATACCTACAAATAAAAAGAAAATTCAATATGCTTCCTCGCCGAGCTATACTGCAGTTCGTCTAGGCACTTACCATAAATGCCACATCGAAGCCTTTTGTTCTCCTTCACGGAGTCCGCCAGCTGAGCGCGAACATCTTTTAATTCGACATCTAGCCTGGCATTGGCATCTTGAAGATTATTCTTCTCCTGCCTAACTTGCATGAGAACACGCTCGCCAGCTTTTAGCTGCCTTTGGAGATGCGACTCGTTATCTCCTACGACCTCCGGCTTCACCCTGGGATGGTCTACAGAATTATCTATTAGTACAAGCCACTTACTAACTGGTATGTCTCCGTACAATTAAGACAAATGTTACCAGATGGGGCCTTCTGGGATTCCTCCAACTTGGCAACCGCGGCCCTCAGTTGGGTCTTGCACTCCTCTAGCTCTCGAGACAATTGCTCATTCTTATCTACAAGGATCCATATATACATTGATCCTTAAAACTGTTGTTCCAACCGTTTCAAGTCTCAGGGGCTACTGCTATACATGCTTATCAAATTTTCTTACCCGTATATCTTTGGTATACTGATCCGTCGCTCGGCAAGCCCACCTTGAGCAGTTCGGATCTATGTGTCTCCCGAATTGAAAGCATTAAATGCCTCTTCGGAAAAGATGTTGTGGCGAAGTACGGCCCATCGGCGCCGGTGATTCATGGCGCTCTCTACCTCGGAATTCGTGGCGGAGAGCATACCGCATCCTCTGTCGGAGGACAATGCGGCATCGGCCCCACGTCCGCCTCCTCTCTTGAAGCCGGTTCTGGAATCCGGCTGGTGGAGGCGTGATTGGTAGGATCCCCGGTGTCGGTGTCAAAACCGGCGGATCTCGGGTAGGGGGTCCCGAACTGTGCGTCTAGGCGGATGGTAACAAGAGACGAGGGACACAATGTTTTTACCCAGGTTCGGGCCCTCTCGATGGAGGTAAAACCCTACGTCCTGCTTGATTAATATTGATGATATGGGTAGTACAAGAGTAGATCTACCATGAGATCAAGGAGGCTAAACCCTAGAAGCTAGCCTATGGTATGATTGTTGAGATGTATGTTGTCCTACGGACTAAAGCCCTCCGGTTTATATAGACACCGGAGAGGGCTAGGGTTACACAGAGTCGGTTACAATGGTAGGAGATCTACATATCCGTATCACCAAGCTTGCCTTCCACGCCAAGGAAAGTACCCTCCGGACACGAGCCGGAGTCTTCAATCTTGTATCTTCGTAGTCTGGGAGTCCGGCGGATATTGATAGTCCGGCTGTCCGGACACCCCCTAGTCCAGGACTCCCTCACCCGGATATAGTCCGGCTACTCCTCTTCCTGCCAGGACATGAAGGGCACTGTTACATTTCAGATACAATAATCACAGAGCAGGTTTTTACCATACCTCTGTAGCGGCGTTTTGGCCCTAACTGCCTTCCTCTTAAGCCTGCCCGATCTGGACGCCCTCTGCCGACGGGTCCCCAGGGGCTTGGCCCCGTGCTCTGACCGTCGTCTTTGCAAAAACACGACACTTTGGGTGTAAGGCATGGCATCAAAAAGGAGTCCTCTTTGGAGGATAGGGTTTTGGGCTTGGCTTACGCGCGATGTAGGTAGCAGTCCGGGATAGTCGACGGTAATAGCCACTGAGGCGCCATCACAGCTCGCCTGATAAAATATCCCGTTGACGAGCTCCAAAGTAATATCCGGATCTTCTTCGAGTCCTGGATCGAGGGCCCTTCCGGGGTCCTCTGGCTGCGGGGAGTCCGGCGGATATTGATAGTCCGGCTGTCCGGACACCCCCTAGTCCAGGACTCCCTCAGTAGCCCCCGAACCAGGCTTCAATGACGATAAGTCCAGCGTGCTTGTAGTCTTCGGCATTGCAAGGCGGGTTCTCCCTTCAAATTCCATGTACATGCCGAATAGTGTCCGGCTTCATCTTGAATAATGTGCTCCTCGGCTTCTACGCCGAATAATGGCTCTCTTCCACGTGTCGCACGAATGCGAAAAGCCAGGGTGTCTTTTGCATTTCACTCCCTAATTGTGCGAGTCGTCCGCCTATAAAAGAGGCAAGGATCCAGATCCAAACCGCACCGTCTTCCTCCTGCGTATACTCCATCGAAGCGCCTCTGACCTAGAAATCCATTCCACCATGGATCATCAACACGGCTCTTCTTCGCGCGCTCCCAGCCCACCGCCGGGGAATTGGAGGAGGTGCTCTATTTCGCACAATGAGCTAGTGAAGCTCCAAACGGAGGGGTTTCTTCCTCCGGCCTTCATGGTCCCAGTCCGGGCCGGACTGGTTACTTATCAAGGTGGGAGGCAGGCGGAGGACACTCCAAGCCCCAATAAGGAGGAGCGAGTGTGCTTTGTCCCCTATCTGATAAGGGGGCTCGGATTTCCAATACATCCGTTCCTCGCGGGCTGGCCTCAAGTTCTACGGACTCCAGCTCCACCACCTTCACGCGCCTCGTGTTGCACATCGCGGGCTACGTAGCTCTTTGTGAGCTATTTCTGGGCATCGAGCCCCATTTTGCATTGTGGAAGAGGCTATTTTGCCTCGTACCCCGTTCTCACCAGGGGTCCATATATCAAGTGGGCGGCGCCGAAATATGGCGATCACGGGACCGGATACCTACCGGTACTCCCAAGAAGGCGTCCAAGGCCCTCGAGTGGTTTTACATAGGAGACGCCCACTGCGAGATCCAGTTCGGATCGGCCTCCGGAGTTTATTTGCTCCCTTGAAGAAACGCCACCGGCGCCATGAGCCCCGATTGAGGAAGACAAGAGCGCCCACTACTTGATGGGCCGGATGAGAATAATGGCTCATTCCGGCTTGACCATGATCGGAGTCATGGCGACATGCATCAAGCGAGGGGTACAACCACTGCAGTTCAGAGGCCACCCTATGTGGGATTTCAACGGGGAAGACGATGCTACCCGACGACGGCCGCAAGGGCCGGATTCGACCGAGGATCGGTGAAGATCCTGTCCGCCTGTACAAGGGGAGAAGGAGGATTTCCTTTGAACGAACCCTTTGAACGGGTTTTCCATGATCAACCCGGAGGATGGGTAAGTGAACACCGTGAAGGGCTCAACCCATACTTTCAAGTTTAAGCTTTTATATTATGTCTTGGTAGCAGGATCTACGCGGATTGTGGAGGACATGGTGAGTCCTGCTCCGCAACCCGAGGATCCAGAAGGATCCTTGGGTCCGGCCTCCGAAGAGGACCCGGACCTCGAGGTGGAGCTGATCGACGGGGTGTATCACCAGCTCAGTATAAACAATGCTTTGGTCGCCATTACGGCAGACTACCCCGGACTAAGTCCGGCTTCCCAGGTGACCGCGACCGAAGTCCGGACACCGGTATCTCTTTCCTTCCCATCTCTGACCTTCGCGAACGATGGTATTTTGCAGGAAGCGCCTTTACGGCAAGAAGCCGAGCCCGCGGCGGCTGACCAACAGAGGCCAGTCCGAACCAGCAGGCGGAAGAGGAGCGCAATGCGGACGGAAACGTCACCGCAAAGGTATAGCTTGTATTCGAATTTTCAGAGCCACGTTCCGAGGAAACGCCTGCGTGCTCATGATCTTTGTAGGAGAAAAAACGCTCGCCGGACTGCGAGCGCAGAGATTGCCGATCCGACCAACACCGCCGAGCTCGGCGCCGGATCGGAGGGGAGGCAAGCGCAAGACGCGAGCCGGATCCTTCTCCAACGGAGGATACCGACAGATCGTCCGCCACCAAGTCGAGGTGGAGAGCCAATGAACCATAGGCACCACGACAAGATTTCAAGAAGCGTGTTTTTCCCCGAGGCATTGGATGCCTTTAACGAGGGACGCAGATCTCCGTGCTGCTCAAAATGGTTTTACCAGAGCTACGGAGCGGTATGTGAAAGACATACGGGTAAGGGAATTTTAATGGTTGTATATACCAAGTAGCCCCGAGACTTAAAGTAGTTATGCTAACTGATTTAAGGATCATTGAAAATGCGAGCACTTAACGAGAAGAACGCCCACTGTCTCGGGAGCTGCAAGATTGCAAGGCCCAACTTGAGGTCAAGATTTTGCTGCGCCGCAGGAGGAGACGAAAAGACCCTCCTGGTAACACATTTTTATTAATAAATATAAGCGCTGCGGCGGCGCGCTGAAGTCTATCAATGATATTGCAGTATCGCGGACAAGATCCGGACAGTAGGTTCTGCCACGCCACTAAAGGTCGGCGAGAGTGTGCTGAATAGGGTTCAGCAGGAAAGGAACAAGCTCCAGGATGCCAACGCCAAGCTCGGAGAGGAGTTGAAAGGCGCTCAGGCCGAGCTGTCCGGCTCCGTTAAGGAGAATCAGCGGCTTTGTCGCGGCATTTATAGTAAGTGCTTGAACGAAATCTTTTGAAAAGAAGAGTTCGGCGAGGAAGTACTTTGACATGATATGTCTTGTAGGTATACTCACGGGTCGTCCTGCAGAGGAGATGCCCATATCAATGGGTGATCAACTTCCCGAACTGTTGCAGCTACTCGAACGAGTTCGGCAGGCAATGAGCGGCGTCGTTCAGGCTTTATGGCCAGCCCTCACCCTACCCGAGGGCCTCCGGGAGCTTGCGGAGAAGCTGCAGGGAGTGCGGCAGCGCTTCCGGTTATGGAAGATATCGGCTTGCCGTCAAGGTGCCAGGGAGGCTTGGGCCATGGTGAAGACGCGGTACAAGAAGGCGGACCCCAACCACATGGCCGAAGTCGGACCGGTGGGGCCCGATGGGAAGGAGATCCCTGTGAGTTTAGTGTACAGCCAAGTAGAGTTGGCTGCTAAATTTTCCCAACGGGACTGTAAACTAGACAGCCTGTTAGACGGGATTGAGGAGGAATACAATCAATAAATTTGACAATGTATGTTATCGTTTAAAATGACATGTGAAATGCCTTCTAGCCGGATTGTAGATCGTTTGTCTTTGCCGACCTTTTCGCTTCGACCTCGGGACCCTAGAGTCCGGAGTGTGTCCGAATACCTTTTTGGTTAAGAAACAACCGTGGTATGCATGGAGACGAGGCGTAGGGGTCATTAGTGCTTTATCAGACAAGTTCCCAACTCGTTATGTTATATTACACGGTTAGTAAGAAACATCTTCCAGGGAGAATAGTTCCGTTAAGGGTTCCTTTCGCTGGGAGGCATGCCCTAAAGTGCATGTCCGAACTGCAAAGAAAGCAGTAAAACATCTGGGGGCAAATAGATAAATAGGTAAAAAAAGTCATCTTTTAAGTCACCGATCGAATATTCCCTTAAGAACGCTTAGCTTTGGCTTCACCCACCGAGGTACACATCCGGTGACCCGCAAGAATAATCGCAGAGGTGCTCCTTTACCTCCTAGCCAAACAATCGGGAACGAGGGGTAAGCACAGAGCCGTGCAACCCAGCTTGGCCAAAACTTAAGTCATATCGATGCATATAATGGCGAGTAAAAGGTACATGTGGAAGCTTGACACATGTGTTGGGTATGAAACCCGTATAATTGAGCTTCTGTAAAAGAAGCCCCCAGGAATAACGAGTGCGGATGGCACATCATGCATATGCGAAGAATGCTAAAATAGGCCCCGAAGGGCTTTTAAGTTAAAAGGATAAAAAGAGAAACAAAAGACAGCCGAAGTATAAAAGATTGGACGGGGGAAGGGGACGAACTCTTAGTCCGGCGCTAGGCATGGAATCATCGGAGGCGGGCTGCGTTCCATGGGTTCGGCTCGAGTCGGTTATCCGACGCATTTCATAGACGGTATGCTCCGCCGGTCAGGACTTGATCGATAATGAAGGGGCCCTCCCATCGGGGCTTGAGCTTGTCCTTTTTCTTGTCCGGCAGGTATAGAACTAGTTCACCAACGTTGTAAGTCTTGGCCCGTACTTCTCTGCTTTGATATCTTCGGGCCTGCTGCTGATAGAATGCGGAACGAGCCTTCGCGACGTCACGTTCTTCCTCCAATGTGTCCAAGCTGTCCTGCCGATCGAGCATGGCCTCTCTTTCCTCATACATGCGCACTCGAGGTGAGTCATGGATAATGTCACAGGGCAAGACTGCCTCTGCGCCATATACCATAAAAAATGGTGTGAATCCGGTAGTACGGTTAGGCGTTGTCCGCAGCCCCCAGAGTACGGAGTCGAGCTCCTCGACCCATTGTGCGTCGGATTTAGTGAGTGACCTCACTAGTCTGGGTTTGATGCCGCTCATTATTAGACCATTTGCTCTTTCCACTTGACCGTTGGTTTGAGGGTGATAGACTGACGCATAGTCGAGCTTGATGCCCATATTTTTGCACCATGACTTAACCTCGTCGGCTGTGAAGTTCGTGCCATTGTCGGTGATGATGCTGTGGGGACTCAGAACGTGTACCACCCCGATATAAAGTCTATCACTGGTCCGGACTCTGCGTTTTGACCGGCTTGGCCTCTATCCATTTGGTGAACTTATCCACCATGACCAATAGGTACTTTTTCTTGTGGGTTCCCCCTTTAAGGGTCCAACCATGTCAAGCCCCTGCACGCGAACAGCCAGGTAATGGGTACGGTTTTGAGGCGGTGGGTGGCATGTGGCTCGATTAGCAAAGAGTCGACAACCAACGATCGCTGGACCAAGTCTGTAAGGCGTCTGCCCGAGCCGTCGGCCAATAAAATCTGACGGAATGCCTTTCCTACAAGGGCCCTGCTATCTGCGTGGTGTCCGCCTAGTCCGGCATGAATTTTAGCCAGGAGGTTTCGCCCTTCTTCTTGGAGATACACCTTTGAAGGACTCGGTGGTACTTTTCTTATAAAGTTCTCCTCGTGGACCTTGTAGGCCTTCGATCACGGACTATGCAAATGGGCCTCATTTTGGTCTTCGGAAGTTCCTGCCTAAGTAAGTAGGCTAGGAAAGGTTCATCCACGCCGCAATTATCGCCATTATGACGTGGGCGGAGGGTGTTATGTCATCTGCCAATCACCGGTTGGTGCGGTTTTCTCCGGTTTATCGCTACGGACTCCTCTTCCCATAGTACGGATGGCTTGAAGAGCCGCTCCAGAAGATATTTGGAGGGACAGCATCACGTTTCGCACCGATCGTGCGGTGACGTCGGCCGCTTGGTTATTATCTCGGGCTATGTGATGGAATTCGAGTCCTTCAAACCGGGCTGACATTTTTAGGACAGCGTTACGATATGCTGCCATTTTCGGATCCTTGGCATCGAAGTCTCCGTTTATTTGGGATATTGCAAGGTTGGAGTCCCCGCGCACCTCTAGGCGTTGAATGCCCATGGAGACCGCCATCCGGAGACCATGTAAGAGGGCCTCGTATTCGGCTGCATTGTTGGAGTCCGTGTACATTATTTGATGTACATACTGGACTGTATCTCCAGTGGGGGACGTCAGTACGATGCCAGCCCCCAGTCCGGCCAACATTTTGGAGCCGCTGAAATGCATAGTCCAATTGGAGTATGCGCCGTACTCTTTAGGGAGTTCGCTTCATCCATTCGCCATTTAAGTCACCAAAACTTGTGATTTATAGCTCGACGAGGTTTGTAAGTGATGTCGAATAGTAAGAGCTCAATGGACCATTTTGCTATCCTGCCCATTGCGTCGCGGTTATTTATAATGTCATTGAGTGGTACTTCAGAGGCCACTGTTATCGAGCACTCTTGAAAGTAGTGCCGAAGCTTTCGAGACGCCATGAACACCGCATAGGCTATCTTTTGATAGTGCGGGTAGCGGGATTTGCAGGGAGTTAACACAGTGGATACGTAATACACTGGTTTTTGAAGAGGGAATTTATGCCCTTCTGTCACTCGTTCGACGACGAGGACTGCGGTTACAACTTGATGTGTTGCTGCGATGTATAACAACATTGGTTCGCCCAGAGTGGGTGCAGCCAGGACCGGATTTGTTGCCAGTATGGCCTTTATTTCTTCGAAGTCGAGCGGTGGCGGCATCCGCCCACTGGTGTTCGTGCGCCTTAGGAGGCGATAGAGGGGCAACGCCTTTTCTCCTAAACGGGAGATAAAGCGGCTTAAGGCTGCCACGCATGTTAATTTTTGTATTTGCTTGAGGTCTTTTGGAATATCCAACTGTGACAGAGCTCGGATTTTGGCCGGATTCGCTTCAATTCCTCTACCGGATACAATGAAGCCCAGCAGCTTTCCGGCTGGTACGCCAAAAACGCATTTTTCCGGATTCAGCTTGATGTCATATGCTCTCAGGTTGTCGAATGTTAGCCTCAAATTGTCTACTAAAGTTTCGACATGTTTTGTTTTGACGACTACGTCGTCTACGTATGCCTCGACTGTTTTGCCGATCTGGGTGGCCAGACATGTTTGAATCATGCGCTGATATGTTGCGCCGGCGTTTTTGAGTCCGAAGGGCATCGTGTTGAAGCAGAATGGTCCATATGGAGTGATAAATGCCATTGCGGCTTGGTCTGCTTCCGCCATCTTGATTTGATGATAGCCAGAGTATGCGTCCAGGAAGCACAACGAATCGTGCCCTGCTGTGGCATCGATAATTTGATCGATGCGGGGGAGAGGGAAGGGATCCTTTGGGCAAGCTTTATTGAGGTCTTTAAAATCAACACAGAGGCGCCAGGATTTATCCTTCTTTGGTACCATCACCAAATTCGCTAGCCAGTCCGGATGTTTGATATCTCTAATGAATCCGGCTTCCAATAGTTTGGCTAGCTCTTCTCCCATTGCCTGTCTTTTGGGCTCGGAAAATCGCCAAGAGCCTGTTTGGTCGGCTTGAACTTTTAGGATGTTTAGGCTGTGTTCGCCAACTGCGAGGGATTCCGGCATGTCCAAAGGATGCCAAAGCGAAGATATCCCAATTTTCCCGGGAATTCGCAAGATCTTGGCGTCTACTTCGGGTTCAACTGCGCTCCGATAGAGGCCGTCTTTGTTGGGTCCATTGGATGGACCTGGAATTTTATTATCTCATCTGCTGGTTTGAAGGAGGTGGACTTGGATCTTTTATCGAGTATCACATCGTCCTGTTCACCGAGAGCGCAGCGCTGGTGAGTTCCTCTGCCGCTAAGGCTTCCGATAGTGCCTCGAGGGCTAGTGCGGCCGTCTTGTTTTCGGTAGGAGTGCTTTGTGTCCGGATCACTAGCAAGAGTGATTATTCCACCGGGCCTGCATTTTGAGCTTCATGTACCCGTAATGAGGTATTGCTTGAAAATTGTGAATGCCTCTCGTCCCAATATGGCATGATACCCACTGCTGAACGAGGCCACCTGGAACGTAACTTCTTCGGGTTTGTAATTGTCCGGAGAGCCGAACGCAACATCGAGTGTGATTTTTCCGGTGCAACGCGCTTCCCGGCTAGGGATTATTCCTCTAAAGGTTGTGCTGCTTCGCTCAATACGGCTCCAATCCATTTCCATTTTTCGCAGAGTTTCCTCATAAATGAGGTTTAGTCCGCTGCCGCCATCCATGAGGACTTTTGTCAGTCGAAAGCCGCCCACTATGGGACTAAGTACCGGTCTTGGTTGGGGCTCTAGTTGTTCGGAATGTGGGCTCGTCGCTGGCAATGAAGGTAATAGCTGTGTCGCTCCATGGATTTTTGTTGCTACTTGGTAGACTTCGCGAGTTTATGGATTGTTCGTTTCGCATATTATTTGATGCGAAAGTCTCAAGACTGCTGATACCGTCTTTGGTATTGTTGGAGTGGTTTCCGAGCTAGAAGCTCTTCGCCACTTTTGGCCACCGCCGTAATATCCAACATGCTCGAAGGCTATGTGTTGGGACGACCCCTCGTACTATGAAGTTTACAGGTCCATTGAGCCATCCCTCCAAAGACGGTTCCGCTTCCCTTATTGGGTTTTTGTTTTTTCGTTTTGCATCCGGGGCCGAGTGTAAGGCGCCCTTTATCATGGATTGGGTTTGGGGCGGATTGTCCCAAAATTGATTTTCGGTTTTCCGAAACTCTCCATTGCACAAGATTTTTGTACAATGGATGCCGATCGGTGAAGCGTAATTTTGCGGCGATCAATGGCGTTTAGTATTCCCTTGTCCGTGCGATTATTGCGAAGTTTGATATTGCGTTTTCCTCTCGGCAGTCCTTTATCCCGCCCATAACTGGGAGGAATCGCCGAGAGTGATGTATCGTTTGATGAGGCTCTTGCCGTATTAGAGATAGATCGCATATGTCTGGGCGGGTGGGTGGAGTAAAATCCGGATCCCTGCCCATCTGGAGGCTCAAAGGCCAAGGAGTTTCCGAATTCGGAAGTTTGGTTTGCTGGACGTGATCCAGCGAGTCCGGGGCGATGCATGATTTCAAGTTCAATGCTCGATCGAAGTTCGGTCCTCCGCGGGAATCCGGCATGGAGGGTTCGGGAATCCGGACGTGAATTGTCTTCAACACTGGCAAAGAGTTGCCGTATTGCTCTTCCACCACTGCGACATGGTGGGTGGCCTGGGGAGAGTTAATCTCTCTCAGATCGGTTTTAAGCCCAATCTGGTTGTAGTCCGTAGCGACTCCCAGGGCGGCGATGCGATCCAAGAGCTCGTTAACAGACGAGAGCTCTATTGGATCTAACTGTTCGGCAGCTTTAGAGCTGACGCGAAGATTGCTTCCGATGACTTGAGAAGTCATTGCCAAAGCGGCGGCCGGACAAGCGGTCATGAGAAAACCACCAAGCCGGATGGTTTTGCCGGCGGCCAAGGCCCCTCCGGCGAAAACACCGTCTTTGAAGACGGGTGGAGGCATCCGCTCTATCGGTGACAACACAGAGGAACTCTCAATGAAAGCACCAATGTCGGTGTCAAAACCGGCGGATCTCGGGTGGGGGGTCCCGAACTGTGCGTCTAGGCGGATGGTAACAAGAGACGAGGGACACAATGTTTTTACCTGTGTTCGGGCCCTCTCGATGGAGGTAAAACCCTACGCCCCGCTTGATTAATATTGATGATATGGGTAGTACAAGAGTAGATCTACCACGAGATCAAGGAGGCTAAACCCTAGAAGCTAGCCTATGGTATGATTGTTGAGATGTATGTTGTCCACTGGACTAAAGCCCTCCGGTTTATATAGACACCGGAGAGGGCTAGGGTTACACAGTCGCCATACAATGGTAGGAGATCTACATATCCGTATCGCCAAGCTTGCCTTCCACGCCAAGGAAAGTACCCTCCGGACACGAGCCGGAGTCTTCAATCTTGTATCTTCGTAGTCTGGGAGTCCGGCGGATATTGATAGTCCGGCTGTCCAGACACCCCCTAGTCCAGGACTCGCTCACCCGGATATAGTTCGGCTACTCCTCTTCCTGCCAGGACATGAAGGGCATTGTTACATTTCAAATACAATAATCACAGAGCAGGTTTTTACCATACCTCTGTAGCGGCGTTTCGGCCCTAACTGCCTTCCTCTTAAGCCTGCCCGATCTGGACGCCCTCTCGCGACGGGTCCCCAGGGGCTCGGCCCCGTGCTCTAACCGTCGTCTTTTCAAAAACACGACACTTTGGGTGTAAGGCATGGCATCAAAAAGGAGTCCTCTTTGGAGCATAGGGTTTTGGGCTTGGCTTACGCGCGATGTAGGTAGCAGTCCGGGATAGTCGACGGTAATAGCCACTGAGGCGCCATCACAGCTCGCCTGATAAAATATCCCGTTGACGAGCTCCAAAGTAATATCCGGATCTTCTTCGAGTCCTGGATCGAGGGCCCTTCCGGGGTCCTCTGGCTGCGGGGAGGGGCTAGAGATTCCTTCTACGGCCCTCCTCAGTTCCTGCTCGGAAATATCGAGGTAAATAATCTTGGTGAAGAACGCCACAATAAGTGAAGTGGGGGAAAGAATGATGACTTACCCAGCTTGGACGGTTGTATATAGAAAACCCGTCCCGCGGTTTAATATGAAGGAATTCTTCTTCTTCTCCTTTATACAAATTGGATAATATCCTCGCCAGAGCAGTGGCAGATTCCGGACCTTTACGGCCACAGCGGGATGCATCATATTCCCCATTGTAGTGCCACATGGTCTTCCCCCGATATTGAAGCGGCTGCACTCCCCGCATTATGCATATTGCCATAACCTCGATTATCGTCAGCCCGGATTTGGCCAGTTATTTTATCCTGCTCATCCGAAAGTGTATTTCTCTGGTATCATCCTCCTGGGGACCCCGAGGGCGCCAGCTTCGACGTGCCTTCAGCGGAGCGTTATTGAACTCAGGGAGACCTGTCCGGACTGGATCCAGAAGGGGAACGTCATCAACATAAAACCACTCCGAAGGCCAGTTCTCCGGTGCCTTCTTGGGAGTACCAGATAGGTATCCGGTCTCGGCGATGCGCCATACTTCGGCTCCGCCCACTTGACATAGGGATTCTCCCTGGTTGTGAGGGACAAGGCAGAAAAACTTCTTCCATAACCCAAAGTGAGCCTCGCAGCCTAGAAATAGCTCACAAAGGGCAACATATCCTGCTATATGCAGCACGGAGGCAGGGGTGAAGTTGTGCAGCTGGAGGCCGTAGAACTCCAGGAGCCCGCGAAAAAATGGGTGGATAGGAAACCCGACGCCCCTTAGTAGGTGCGAGATGAGGCATATTCGCTCCTCTGGGGAGGGATTAGGAGATCCCTCCGCTTGCTCCCCGCCATTATAGGTGGCTATTCCGGCTCGGACGGGGACCATGAACGCTGGTGGGAGAAACCCTTGGGTCTATAACTCTATCAAACGGCTGTGAGGAACTGAACACTCTTCCCAGTCTCCCGGCTTGGAGCGAGGAGAGCGAGAAGAAGATTTGCGGCGACCGGCCATGTTGGAATGGTCTTTCCGGAGCGCTCTGTTGGATGCTTGCTCGAGGGAAGAGGGTAAGGTTTGGATCTAAGAATCCCGTCTCTTCAAATAGACGGTTAACCTGTCAGACCGGGGGTGGCAAATGCAAAAATGCCTCATTGATGGAGATGGTCATTATTGAGGCACTAAAGCCGAGGAGTACAACATTGATGGGAAGCCGGACACTATTCGTCGTAACAGGTACTTTGGAGTATTCGAAGATGGAACCCGCCTTCAATGCCGAAGACAAGACTGCGTGCCGGACTCATCGTCATTGAAGCCTGGTTCAGGGGCTACTGAGGGAGTCCTAGATTAGGGGGTATCCGGACAGCCGGACTATATGCTTTGTCTGTACTATTGGAGTGTGAAGATACAAGACACAAGACTCCGTCCCGTGTCCGGATGGGACTCTCCTTTGCGTGGAAGACAAGCTCGGCGATCCGGACATTATATTTGCTTCCTTGTAACTAACTCCATGTAAACCCTAGCCCTCTCCGGTGTCTATATAAACCGAAGAGGTTGGTCCTTAGAAGGACGATCACAATCATAATCATCATAGGCTAGCTTCTAGAGTTTAGCCTCTACGATCTCATGGTAGATCTACTCTTGTACTACTCATATCATCAATATCAATCAAGCAGGAAGTAGGGTTTTACCTCCATCGAGAGGGCCCGAACCTGGGTAAACATTGTGTCCCTTGCCTCCTGTTACCATCGGCCTAAGATGCACAGATCGGGACCCCCTACCCGAGATCCGCCGGTTTTGACATTGAGAAGCACCACGAAACCCTATTTCCACCGGCGCAACCTTCTGTACCCATGAGATCCCATCTTGGAGCCTTTTTCGGTGCTCCACCGGAGGGGTAATCGATCATAGAGGGCCTCTACATCATCGCCAAGGCCTCTCCTATGGGTTGCGAGTAGTTTACCACAGACCTTCCGGTCCATAGTTATTACCTAGATGGCTTCTTCTCTCTCTTTGAATCTCAATACAAAGTTCTCCTCGATCTTCTTGGAGATCTATTCGATGTAACTCTTATTGCGGTGTGTTTGTCGAGATCCAATGAATTGTGGGTTTATGATCAAGTTTATCTATGAGAAATATTTGAATCTTCTCTGAATTCTTTTATGTATGATTTGTTATCTTTGCAAGTCTCTTCGAATTATCAGTTTAGTTTGGCCTACTAGATTGATCTTTCTTGCAATGGGAGAAGTGCTTAGCTTTGGGTTCAATCTTGCGGTGTCCTTTCCCAAAGGATGCCCGAGGGCAGCAAGGCACGATTGTATTGTTGCCATCAAGGATAAAAAGATGGGGTTTATATCATATTGTTTGAGTTTATCCCTCTACATCATGTCATCTTGCCTAATTCGTTACTCTGTTCTTATGAACTTAATACTCTAGATGCATGTTGGATAGCGGTCGTTGTGTGGAGTAATAGTAGTAGATGCAGATAGGAGTCGGTCTACTTGTTGCGGATGTGATGCCTATATACATGATCATGCCTAGATATTCTCATAACTATGCACTTTTCTATCAATTGCTTGACAGTAATTTGTTCACCCATTGTAATACTTATGCTATCTTGAGAGAAGCCACTAGTGAAACCTATGGCCCCCAGGTCTATCTTCCATCATATAAGTTTCCAATCTACTTTATTTTGCAATCTTTACTTTCCAATCTATATCATAAAAATACCAATAATATTTATCTTATCTTATTATCACTATCGGATCTCACTTTCGCAAGTTGCTGTGAAGGGGTTGATAACCCCTTTATCGTGTTGGTTGCGAGGTTCTTGTTTGTTTGTGTAGGTACGAGGGACTTGT
Source organism: Aegilops speltoides (assembly GCA_021437245.1). Classification (NCBI taxonomy): domain Eukaryota; kingdom Viridiplantae; phylum Streptophyta; class Magnoliopsida; order Poales; family Poaceae; genus Aegilops; species Aegilops speltoides. The sequence continues at coordinate 245,344,116 of CM038141.1, forward strand.
GAGGAGCCTCCTATTAGATTGATACCTTGGTTCTTGAAAACTGAGGGAAATACTTACGCTACTTTGCTGCATCACCCTTTCCTCTTCAAGGGAAAACCAACGCAGTGCTCAAGGGGTAGCAATGATCAACACAGAGATGTTCACCATTGATGACTACTCCATCTCACGTGATGATCGGACATGGTTTAGTTTATTTGGATCACATATCATTTAGATGACTTGAGGGATGTCTATCTAAGTGGTTGTTCTTAAGTAATATGATTAATTGAACTTAGTTTATCATGAACTTAGTCCTGATAGTTTTTTGCATATCTATGTTGTAGATCAATGGACCGTGCTACCGTTCGTTTGTTTAATGCGTTCCTAGAGAAAGCTAAGTTGAAAGATGATGGTAGCAACTACATGGACTGAGTCCCTAACTTGAGGATCATCCTCATTGCTGCACAGAAGAATTGTGTCCTTGATGCACCGCTAGGTGTACCACCCGCCCCATCAGCTGCAGACATTGTGAATGCCTGGCAGTCGCGAGTTGATGCTACTCGTTAGTTCAGTGTGCCATGCTTTACAACTTAGAATCGGGACTTCAAAGACATTTTGAACGTCATGGACCATATGAGATGTTCCAGGAGTTGAAGTTAATATTTCAAGCAAATGCCCGAGTTGAGAGACATGAAGTCTCCAACAAGTTCTATAGCTGCAAGATGGAGGAGAACAGTTCTCTTAGTGAGCACATACTCAAATGTCTGGGTACCATAATCACTTGACTCAGCTGGGAGTTAATCTTCCGGATGATTGTGTCATTGACAGAGTTCTTCAATCACTGCCACCAAGCTAGAAAGGCTTCGTGTTGAACTACAATATGCAAGGGATGGAAAATACTAGTCCCGAGCTCTTCACGATGCTAAAGGCCGCAGAGGTAGAAATCAAGAAGGAGCATCGAGTGTTGATGGTTAACACGACCACTAGTTTCAATAAGAAGGGCAAGGGTAAGAAGAAGGGGAACTTCAAGAAGACTGACAAGCAAGTTGTCACTCCCGGGAAGAAACCCAAAGCTGGACCTAAGCCTGAAACTGAATGCTTCTACTGCAAAGGGACTGGTCACTGGAAGTGGAACTGCCCCAAGTATTTGGCAAATAAGAAGGATGGAAAAGTGAACAAATGTATATTTGATATACATGTTATTGATGTGTACCTTACCAATTCTCATAGTAGTGTCTGGGTATTTGATACCGGTTTCGTTGCTCATATTTGTAACTCGAAGTAGGGACTACGGATTAAATGAAGATTGGCTGAGGGCGAGGTGATGATGCGCGTCGGAAATGGTTCCAAGGTCGATGTGATCGCCGTCGGCACGCTACCTCTACATCTACCTTTGGGATTACTTTTAGACCTGAATAATTGTTATTTGGTGCCAGCGTTGGCCATGAACACTATATCTGGATCTTGTTTAGTGTGAGACGGTTATTTGTTTGAATCAGATAATAATGGTTGTTCTATTTATATGAGTAATATCTTTTTATGGAAATGCACCCTTGAAGAGTGGTCTATTTTTATTGAATCTTGATCGTGATGTTACACATATTAATAATATTGATGCCAAAAGATGCAAAGCTCATAATGATAGTGCAACTTATTTGTGGCACTACCGTTTGGGTCATATCGGTGTAAAGCGCATGAAGAAACTCCAAAGATGGACTTTTGGAATCACTTGATACTTGTGAACCGTGCCTTATGGGCAAGATGACTAAAACTCCGTTCTCCAGAACAATGGAACGAGCTAGTGACTTATTGGAAATAATACATACCAATGTATGCGGTCCAATGAGTGTTGATGCTCATGGCGGGTATCGTTATTTTCTAACCTTTAGAGATGATTTGAGCAGATATGGGTATATCTACTTAATGAAACACAAGTTTGAAACATATGAAAAGTTCAAATAATTTCAGAGTGAAGTAGAGAATCATCGTAACAAGAAAATACAGTTTGTACGATCTAATCGTGGTGAATATTTGAGTTATGAGTTTGGACTTCATTTAAAACAAAGTGGAATAGTTTCATAGCTCACGCCACCTGGAACACCACAACATAATCACTACAAAAAAAGACACATCCGTGACATTTTGGGCCGAACGAATTTTTTTTCTATCATACTTATGACACTTCTATGAGGATAATTGTGACAAAACCCGGTATCATCATAGATGAGGTTGGTTCCTACTTGTATGACAAAAAATCATGACAGAAAATGGGCTTTTCATCCTGGGCGGGCCGGGGCACAACTGCATGACATTCTTTGGGCCGTCCATGACGGAAAAAACCGTGGTAGAAGCGAGGGCGAGGAAAATTTCCGGGAGTTCCCGGTTACGGTGGGTGGTCGGGGGCCGAGTGATGCGCGTTTCTCTTGTACACGTACGCGCGTGTGTGCGAGGCGTTGGCTCTAACTGAACCTGTGTGAGGCGCTGGGCTCTAACTGAACCCGAGCGACAGACTGCAGTTACGCTCATCGAACGGCGGAAGGACAGACCGCAGGCTACGCGTTCATCGAACCCGAAGCGATCGATCGATGGCTGTTAATCAACCCGATCGAAAGTGATTCGCCATCTGCTGCTAATCTGAAGCCGATCGATGCTACCTCTGGATGAATAGTGAGCGTTGCGGGGGTGGATGAACAGTGAGCGGTGGGGGTGGATGAATAGGACCCCGTGGCATTGCCTCTGGATGAACAGGACCCCGATCGATCGAGCCGGTTGGGGCTGGATGAACAGGACCCCGTGGAGGGCTGGATGAACAGGACGACCCCGTGGAGGGCTGGATGGATAGTAGACGGTGGAGGGGTGCCCGTGGAGGGGTGGTTGAACAGTAGCCGGTGGAGTAGTGCGCGGTGGAGGCTGGATGAACAGGAGCCCGTGGAGGCTGGAGGAGGTCGACGGTGGAGATGAACAGTATCCCATGGAGTCCCGTTTTGCGGTACGCCACACCCCTCCCGATGAACAGGACCCTTGTGTTGACCATAGCGCTCCAACACAAGTCCGTTTCGTCCGTTTTGCGGTACGCCACACCCCTCCCGATCAACAAGACCCCCGTTTCGACCATAGGAGGTCTGTTTCCTCCGTTTTGCGGTACGCCAGACCTCTCCCGATGAACAGGATCCCGTTTCGAACATGGCCGGTCGAACACAAGGTCCTTTCCTCTGTTCTGCGGTATGCCAGGCCTCGTTTCCATCGCCTATTCCGTCCAAGAAGGTTGGCTCCCACACGTTCCGTTGCCTCCCGATGAACACGACGCATTCCGTTGCCTCCCCATGAACACGACACATTCTGTTGCCTCCCCATGAACACGACGACGACTTTGTTTCTCCGTTCCGACCCAGCCATGTACACGAGCCCTGGTCGTACGTATGCACGAGTAGGCATTCAAGACCCTGCCCGTATGTACGTATGTGGCCGTATTTTCTTTCTTGCACCCTGGTCGTTGTACGTACGTGTACATGTTACGTGCGCGCCTCTACTATGAGACGTGCGCGCCTCTACAACGACCAGTATGTACGTACACGTTTGCGACGAGAATGACAACGCTACGTACGCTTCGACTAGGTGGGTCCCAACTTTCAGGCACTTCCTTGCCTGCGAAGATGTAGCTGGTGGGTCCCAACAGTCAGGGGGGCGAATCGTTTTTTTGCCCGGACGCACTTCCTTGCGTGCGAAGATGTAGCTGGTGGGTTCCAGCAGTCAGGGGGAAATGTTTTTTTCACGAAATACAGTGGCCCGTCCGGTGGGTCCCCGCTGTCAGGTGAAGGAATAATTTTTTTGCGCGTAATAAGGAGGCACTTCCTTGCTGTGGCTGTGGACCCAGCTGTCAGCCTCTCCACGTACAGTCCACGTCTGATGGAAGCCGTTCCTTGACCACGTTGACCACGCCGCACCGAGAGCACCAGGGCGGTGGATGACGGCGAGGCCTAGAAAGGGAACGACGCGGAGCCGGGAAAGACGTGACAGTGGATGCCCACGCGTAGAGGAGTACGAGGGTTCACTGGTTCGCTGCGGTATGAGGCTGCTGTCGCCGCAGAATAACAGGGGTTGTGCGTGAGTAGAGGGATGGCCTGGCCAGTGGTGGGAGTAGTAGGGGCGGTGAGGCGTCTGCCGCATCGCCGGGCCACGAGAGGCAGGAGCACGAGGCACGACCGGCGCTGGTTTGGGCGGCCGGAGCAAGAAGACCAGAGGTTGAAGAAGCACTACGGCCGTTGGATGGACATCGTACGGTCACTGGAGCTAGAATCGTGCATATTGACTAAGTTGACAAAGCCCTCCGTCCCCGTCAACTTAGTAGGCCCACAAGTCAGCCTGCCACTATACTAGGTCCCAGCTAAAAGGGGGGAGTATTCATTTTTTGTGCGTAATAAGGAGGCACTTCCTTGTGTGCGAAGATATAGCTGGTGGGTCCGAGCTGTCAGCGGCGGTAACGTTTTTTTCGTGAAATACATAGGCCCTTTCGGTGGGTCCCTGATGTTAGGTGGAGGAATCATTATTTGTGCGTAATAAGGAGGCATTTCCTTGCGTGCGGCCGTGGACCTAGCTGTCGGCCTCTCCACGTACAGTCCACTTCAAATGCATGTTGGTCTTTGACCATGTTGACTAGGCCGCACCGAGAGCACCAGGGCGGTGGACGACGACGAGGCCTAGGAAGGGAACGACACGGAGGCAGGGAAGACTCGACAGTTGTTTCCCACGTCGAGGGGAGTACTGTTGTCACGAGGGTTCTTGGTTAAATCTGCCGTCACGGAGAATAACAGCAGGTGTGGGTGAGTAGAGGGATGGCTAGGCCAGCGATGGGAATATGGTGGGGCGGTGAGGCCTGCGCGATAGCACAGCTGGCCGCAGGAAGGAGGGAGCAGGTAGTCCCGCCGGCGCTTGTTTGAGCGGTTGGAGCAGGAAGAGCAGAGATTGAAGAAGCATGACGACCGTTGGATGGAGATCCAACAGTCACTACTTGTGCGTCAACCTTTTTTTAGGAAAGCCTCAAATCTGTGGAAAACAGCATACATCCAATCTGCCATTATTTCTAATAATTTACAGCGCATTTGCTAATACTTAAGGGTTTTTGGAGCCCATATTCTTTTGTTAGCATTACAGCCCATATTGTGGCTACGGTTAAAAATTATCTGAAATTTTGCATATTTCAAAAGCGGTCCGAACTGTTTTTAATCCCGAAATTTCGACTCACATTCAAACTAATTTTAAAAATAAATGTATATCAATATAGAATCCAACAAAGTCTCCACGCATAAAAATTAATGTAATTTAAAATCTTGAAATGAAAAAAAGAAATTTGAAACTAATTGTCGGTTTGATGTGTTTTAAAAATGTACAGCCCATTTCTCATTACTGATAGGCTATTTTCTCGGCCAGCCGAATGAAAGCTCTCCTCGTCTTGAAAGATTTGCAGCCCAACATGCCTGACAAAGCGACTTACTTGGCAAATCACAAAAAACTGAGCTGTGGCCATGGACCCAGCTGTCAGCCTCTCCACGTATAGTACTCTTCCGATGGAATGTCGTTGACCACATTGACCACACCGTGCTGAGAGCACCAAGGCAGTGGACGACGGCGAGGCCTAGGAAGGGGACGATGTGGAGCCAGGGAAGACACGACAGTGAATGCCCACGCGGAGAGGAGTACGAGGGTTCACTGGTTCGACTGCGGTATGAGGCTGCCGTCGCCGCAGGGTCTAGCTAGCGGTGGGAGTAGTAGGGGGCGATGAGGCCTCAACGGCAGCACAGCCGGCCACTAGAGGCAGGAGCAGGCGGTCTCGCCGGCGCTGGTTTGGGCGGCTAGTGCAAGAAGAGCAGCGATTGAAGAAGCTGCAGGACCGCTCGATTCAAATCCAACTGTTACTACTGCTAGTATCATTTGTTGACTAAGTTGACAAGCCACAGTCTGCGTCAACTTAGTAGGCCTGTGTCAGCCTCCCAACCGTGCGCCCGGATGTCGATGGGAGGAATCATTTTTTTCGCATAATAAGGAGGCAGTTGATTGCGTGCAGCCAGGCTAGCGGAGGGAGTAGGGTGGGCCGGGGAAGCCTGCACGGCATCACAGCGGGCCACAAGAGGAGGGAGCAGGTAGTCCCGCCGGCGCTAGTTTAGGCGGCTGGAGCAGGAAGATCAGAGATTGAAGAAGCACGTCGGCCATTGGATGGACATCCAACAGTCACTGCTGCTAGAATCGTGTGTTCACTGACAAAGCCTTGCGTAAACAAGTCAGCCTCCAAATATGTGGCGTGTTCAGCCCATTTGCTATTATTTTTATAATTTTTACTCATTTTCTAATTCATATGGAATTTATTGCAGCCCGTTTCCCATTTTTAGAATTGCTGGCCATTTTCTGGTCAGTACCAGGGTCAAAAAATTAAGTAAATATGTGGGAAATTTTGAAAATTCACAAATTTTTGCTGGGGAACGAAATATTCTTAATCCAAAAATTAATAGCCATACTAAAACAAATTTAAAAATAAATTAGTACTATGCCATGTTAAATCACCTGAAATACGTATAAGATATAAGTGAAGAACAAAAACAAAAAAAGAAACTAATATCCCATTTGCTATAATGTTTTTGGAATTTTCAACCCCTTTTGATATTCCTTTTAACAGACACTGACCATACTCTTTGGCCAGGCCGGAATGCATCCCTCCTCGTCTTGAAAGATTTGCAGCCCAGTAATTCGGAGAAAACAAATAGGCCTAGCTTGGGTATTCTTCAAAAGAAATCTGAGGCTACCTATTTTCCCAAAGAACTGGTGCATGAGCATTTAGCTTTATTTATTTATTTACTTATTTATGTTTAGGGGACCATGAGCATGTACCTGGGCTGGATTCATGTGAGAGCCTTCCTTCCAGTTAATTATGGGCTTCTCTATTGGGCCTTCATCAGTGGGCTGCATGTTATCAACAAGTGGAAAATGTGTTCTGTACGAAAAATAGTACGTGCTACGTACGGTACGGGCACTAAAGGATCGAACCGTGCAACGACTTCCAAAACATTGTGTTTGTCGTTCTAACAACACATTTATTCAACCAACAGACAAAATATACTACTGATTGTACATTGAAAACAGCAGCAGCAACAACCAGGGCTGGGGGTGCAACATAAGCAATAAGCAGGCCAGAAGAGTGAAGACGCATCTCTCTTTTCCAAGGCAAACATCAGCCATCATTACAAAAGGGCTACCAAAAAAGAACAAGTGTATGCATGAAACTAAATAAAGATCCTACTACACCAAGTGTACGCATCTAACTAACTAGCTCAGTTAGACGTTACTATTTATTAAGCCAATGGAGATTGGCTGACGGCTTGAACCAGATGGGTGCCTGACGGGGGAAACTCCAGCCAGCAGGTCGAAGTCTGATACTTGCGACCCTCTCCCTACTTTGTGCTGCAGAGCGTGGCGGCACATATCAGGGTATGGTGCATGTCGAGATGCATGGTACGCTGTTGTAACGCCCCGGACTCGATGCGCCAGGTGTCCGCCAGTTATTCGCCGTCGTTGCCATGTCATTTGCTTGCGTGTTGCACTTTGCCATGTCATCATATGCATTTGATATCATGTGATCATGTGCATCTCATTTTGCATACGTGTTCGTCTCATGCATCCGAGCATTTTCCCCGTTGTCCGTTTTGCAATCCGGCGCTCCTATGTTCCCCGGCGCCCTCGTTTACCTCTTTTCATGTGCGGGTGTTAAACTTTCTCGGAATGGACCGAGTCTTGCCAAGCGGCCCTGGTATACCATCGGTAGACTGCCTGTCAAGTTTCATGCCATTTGGAGGTCGTTTGGCACTCAAACGGTTAACCGGGTAACCGTAAAAGCCCTCTTTTGTTTGCAGCCCAACACCCCTTCCAAAGTGGCCCAAAACCCAGCAAACTCCCCTCCATGCTCTCGGTCGTTCGATCACGATCGCGTGGCCGAAAACCACTCCTCATTTGGACTCTCCTAGCTCCCTCTACCTATATATATGTGCACCCCTCCTCTAATCCCGGGTCCAAACCCTAAAAAAATCGCCTCCGCCACCACCGGACATGTCCGCCGCCTCCGGACGAAATCGCCGCCGCCGCTCCATCCAATCCCGGTGCGCCACCTGTCCCTGCGCCGCCGTCCGCCATCATGCCCATTGAGGCCCACGGCCGCCCGCCGCGCCTTCGACTGGGCCGAGCCGTGCCACAGACGCTCACGGTCCTCGCGCCCCGCAAGGCCGCGCCCGCCGCCAGAAGCGATTACCTCGCCCGGCGGCAGCGGCCTCACCGCCGCCACGCCGGCCCGCGCCCGCCTCGCTCCCACGGCCGCCGTCCGCGCCCGCCGCCCGTGCCGCCTCCCGCCGCGCCGGCCACGCCAGCCAGCTGCGCCGCGCAGCGCCCGCCGCCGCCGCGGCCCGGCCGTCACCTCCGCCGCTCCGGCAAGATCCGGCCGCGGATAGGTTGGATCCGGCGCCGCCCTCGCCGGCCCCCTCCTCTCCGGCGCCCTCTCCCTCATCTCCGTCCGCCGCAGCCCGCAACTCCGGCGAGCCTCGTCCTCCGTGCCAGATCCAGATCCGTTTGAGGTTGACCCCGTTTTCCACAGTCCCAGATTTTTGACATAATCATGCCATGTTCATCGCATTGTATCTCTGCATCCATAGCTCCGTTTTGTGCGTGTAATACGTCAAATTTTTCGCCTCAACGAGTACTTCATTTCATTCCATTGCATCATTTTCATTTGAGCTCATCTTGATGCCCGAAATCTTTGTTGGAAGAGTGCATGTTGATGTTAACTTTCTTTGGCTGTTATAACATGCTCATTTGTCATTTTTGCCATGATTGATGTGTGCATCCTATGAGGTTGATGTCTACATGTATTTTGATCTATGCCATGCCATCTTTCCAGGGGTGCCAACCATGTATTTTTGTGACTTGTGTAGTGAGTGCATTGAGCTTGTTAAGTAGGGCACTTGCTGTTGCTGTTTTCCTGACAGATTCTGTTATATTTTGTTGCTATGTTAACCTGCTTCTACTAATCATTCTATGCATAATCTGGAGATGTTCTATAAACATGTTTTGATCTACATGTCATGCTCTATCCATTCATGCCCTTAGTTGCAATTATAGCCTGCTGGAACATGTTGTTATCTTGCTCTAAAGTTTGCTAAATGATGTTGCTGTCAGCCTGTTAACATGAAGTTCAGTTTTGGCCATGTGTTTTCCTAGTGATCCATGTACCCTATGACCTTGCTCTTGCCATGCTTAGCTTCACAAACATGCCTTCTTACTGTTGGTTACCTTGCCATGCCATGTATTGCTCTGTGGTGAGTGGTTCAAGCTCACGAACATGCCTACTTATTGTTGTTCCTGCCATGGTTGAATCTGTAATATAACTTGCCATGTTTACATGGGTGTCATCATATTTTCTGTGCCCTTTGGGCTCATGGTCAGTAAGGGACTTTTGATCTATGCTTTTAATAGATTCATGCCATGCCTTTGTTTGCCATGATATGTTCCTGTAACATGTTGTTTGATAGCTCTAAACATTGCAACCTGATGTTATTTCTGCTAAAGTCTGAAACTGTTATAATTTGCCATCTTACCATGTGTTTTGGAGCATGATCTAGTGTTTTCTGGAGATAGCTCAGTGTTCATGTTTTGTTATGCTTTACCTGTACTTCATGCCCATGCCTTTTAGTATTATGTTGGGATGCTGTAGCTTATTGTTTTGATGCTTGCAATATGCCTAGTTGCTGTTTTGGACAGATTGTTGCTATGACTTGTATAGAGTGTATGTGTTGAACCGTTGCTCCGTTTTGAGTGTGCTCTATATGGAACTTGCTTGATTTTGCATGTAGCTTCATATTATCATGTTGCATCCTTGTTTTGGTGTGTTTGCTTGATGTTTGCATGCATTTTGCATCAATGCCATGCTTAACTTGTTTTGCTCATATCTTCTAGACCGTAGCTCCAAATCTAATTAACTTTATATGTAACTTGACTAGAATTTCGTGTAGACCCTCTTGGTGCATCTTAACTTGCTGATTAATAACTTGAACTTAAGATTTATTCAGTTCTGGACCCATTTCGAAATTTGCATATGAGGACTTACCGGAATTGTTATATGTTGTTTCCGGCCTCATTTAAACTTGCCTTGATGTGTTGTTCTTGTTTGCATCATCTCTTGCCATGAGTAGCTTCATGTAGCTTTGTCATGCATCATGCTTGTTGTGCATCATGTCTTGTCTATGTGTGGTGTGTTTACCATGTTGTGTGCTTCTTCTCGATAGTTCCCGTTTCGTTGCGATCGTGAGGATGCGTTAAATCTCACGTGTGGTTCGTCTTCGTGGCTTCATCTTCTTCATGGACTCGTTCTTCTTCCTTGCGGGATTTCAGGCAAGATGAACGCTACCCTGGATCTCACTACTATCATTGCTATGCTAGTTGCTTCGTTCTATCACTTTGCTGCGTTACCTATCATTTGCTCTTCAAGCCCCCCCAAAATTGCCATGAACCTCTAACCTTTGACACCCTTCCCAGCAAACCGTTGCTTGGCTATGTTATCGCTTTGCTCAGCCCCTCTTATAGCGTTGCTAGATGCAGGTGAAGTTGAAGATTGCTCCATGGTGGACAGGGTTATGTTGGGATATCACAATATCCCTTATATTATTAATGCATCTATATACTTGGTAAAGGGTGGAAGGCTCGGCCTTATGCCTGGTGTTTTGTTCCACTCTTGCCGCCCTAGTTTCCGTCATACCGGTGTTATGTTCCCGGATTTTGTGTTCCTTACGTGGTCGGGTGATTTATGGGACCCCCCTGACAGTTCGCTTTGAATAAAACTCCTCCAGCAAGGCCCAACATTGGTTTTACCTTTTGCCTCACCACCACCTATATTTCCCTTGGGAGTAATTAACCCAAGGGTCATCTTTATTTTAGCCCCCCGGGCCAATGCTTGTCTAAGTGTTGGTCCAAACTAGAGCCACTTGCAGCGCCACCTCGGGGAAACTTGAGGTCTGGTTCTAGTTGTACGTAGTGCTCATCCGATCGTGGCCTGAGACGAGATACGCGCGGCTACTATCAGGATGTCGGCACACCGGGAGGTCTTGCTGGTCTTGTTTTACCATTGTCGAAATATCTTGTAAACCGGGATTCTGAGACTGATCGGGTCTTCCTGGGAGAAGGTCTATTCCTTCGTTGATCGCGAGAGCTTGTCATGGGCTAAGTTGGGACACCTCTGCAGGGTATAAACTTTCGAGAGCCGTGCCCGCGGTTATGTGGCAGATGGGAATTTGTTAATGTCCGGTTGTAGATAACTTGACACTTGATCCGAATTAAAACGCATCAACCGCGTGCGTAGCCGTGATGGTCTCTTCTCGGCGGAGTCCGGGAAGTGAACACGGTTTCTGAGTTATGATTGACGTAAGTAGGTGTTCAGGATCACCTCTTGATCATTACTAGTTGACGACCGTTCCTTTGCTCCTTTTCTCGCTCTCATTTGCGTATGTTAGCCACCATACTTGCTTAGCCGCTGCTGCAACCTCACCACTTTACCCCTTCCTTTCCCATTAAGCTTTGCTAGTCTTGATACCCATGGTAATGGGATTGCTGAGTCCTCGTGGCTCACAGATTACTTAAACAACAGTTGCAGGTACAAGTTATGCGATGATCATGACGCGAGAGCGATGTTTACTTGTTTTGGAGTTGTTCTTCTGCCGCTTCTTCGATCAGGGGATAGGTTCCAGGTCGGCAGCCTGGGCTAGCAGGGTGGATATTGTTTGAGTTTCTGTTTATGTATCATCCGTAGTCGGATGTTGATCTCTTGTATGATGATATTGATGTATTCGTGTGGCATTGTATGCCTTTTATATGTATCCCCATCTATTATGTAATGTTGATGTAATGATATCCACCTTGCAAAAGCGTTCCAATATGCGGGTCTATCCTTGGTGGGACCTTCGAGTTCCTTTTGGATAGGGTCGCATATTGGGCGTGACAAGTTGGTATCAACGCCTCGACCGACCCTAGGAGCCCCCCTTGATTGATCGTGTAGTTTGGCCATTGTTGAGTCTAGAAGAAAACTGTTTTCGGAGTCTAGTTATATCGGAGAGTAGAAATTCTTTTTACTCCTCTGCCCCTTCGTCGCTCTGGTAAGGAATCTTGACGTAGGTGTTTTGAACTACCCCTCTTCCCCTTCAAGTTTTTTATTTAGGTTCACGCAGTTGGGTTTCCGGTAGTTGTTTCCTCAGCTCTTTTTGTCCGGCGCATTCCTCGTCAAGCTGATTCGAACCTCTTTGTCTTTGGGAGATCAATCCTCAGCTCTTTTCGATCGATGTTGTTTCCCTGTCCGAAGTTGTCCTTGTTTTTCCCACCCGCCCTTCCTTCTTCTTCTCGAATCCGGATTCCGTAATCGAGTATCCATCCTACTCGTATGAAGTCTTTCCTTTCTTTCCTCAATGATTTCAACCGGTGTTTTCTCTTCTAGATATTCGTCGGTTTCCCTCTCCAAGTTGCCTTTGTTTTCCCGCCCTCCCACCCTCTTCTTCCCGGAGTCTGAATCTCTCTCGACCATCTATTTCATTCGCTCGGAGCCTCTTCAGTCTTTCGTCAATTATTTCAATCAGTGAATTCTCGTCTCGTTCGTCATTCTTCATCTATTTTTCTTTTCCGGTGGATTCAATTCAAGTTTTTGGGTTGATCACATTCTTTTTCCTTGGTTAAAGTGTTCTCCTTGCTCGTTCGCCTCTCGCCAGTTTACCCTTCCGGAGTGCTTACGACATCTCAGGAGATTCGTCTGTGTTCCAATTAATTCGAGGTTGTCACCTTATTCAAATATTTCAATTGTTCCGGTGCATCATCTATCTTTTCAACAATCCTTTTCAACGGTGTTATCTCTTCAGTGGGCCCTAACCCACAGGTCTTTTCCCAGGATCTTACCTGACTCTTCTAATTATTCCGGAGCCATTCCTATTTCTTTTCAAGTCTAACGTAAGTATGATTTCATCAGTCAGATGCTTTTCTAAGACCGATTTCAAATCATTTTCATTGTTGGCTCAACCTCTTTGCTTTTCATTCTTCCGGAGTACCTTAGTAATTTTGGTGACGTTTGTCGTCGTCATTTGAAGACCGAAGAAGAGTTTTTCCTCTAAATCTTGTCCGTTATCTCGAAGATTCGTGGTTCTAGCTTCTGGTTAGCCTCTCGAATTATTCCATTTGTCAGTTATTCTTTTCATATTTCAGGAGTTGCTTTCTCTCTCGATCATCCGGAGGTCATCTATTCGGAAGATTTCTTCATTCTAAGTTTTCAGCTTCGGTCGTCTCTATATTCTCCCGGTGCTTCGTTCAAGTATTCTTCAACCAGTTCGCGATCCCGCCATTATCTTGTCTTTTATTCCTCAAGTACCTTTGTGCTTTTCAAATTCTTCCCGGTGATTCATTCTCTTTCGACAGTCAATTCCAAATTCTAACGGTGGTTCTTTCAGATTCTTTTTCCTTCATTATCATTTTAATCCATTCGTTCTTTCCAATCCCGCCGGCGGTTCCTGAAGACATTCTCAAGTTTGCGATATGTCACTTCTCAAATCCTTTTCAAGAAGAATAAGTAGTATGCAAAAATCCATTGCTTGTCATCAATTTAATTTGATTAAGGATAAGCATACAATAAATCTTATTCTTATTTCATCCAAGTGTTTAATCCCTTCCTTCGCAGTTTGTTCTTGATGAATAAATTCTAGTTCCAAGTGTTTTCATCTTTTCTTTTCCGGAGTTCATATTTCCTTGGCCATGTCGTCGGAACCTCCATCTAAATCTTCGCAAGCTTTAATCTTATTCTTTCTTCCTTCATTCTTTCTCTTCATCCTTGTGTTACCGGAGTTCTTCATGGTGGTTCTTCATGATTTAATTCATTCTTCAAGAGCTCATCAAGTTTCATTCCACCTTCTTAAGTTCTTGTTCTATTCCTTCCATTTTCAGCCGCAGTGCTTCCTAAATCCTTTCAGTCTTATTCGTTTCTTTTCTCATTCTAACCACTCCGGTTAGAACGAGTGGGTTTCATAGTCTATCTGTTTCCGTGAGTTTGCAATTCTCGTCATTCTCATCGTTCCTCTCTTCTTCTCGAATGCTCTCGATTTTTTGCTTCTTCTCTTGAGTTTCTTCTTTTACCCCCGGCGCCCTCGTTTACCTCTTTTCATGTGCGGGTGTTAAACTTTCTCGGAATGGACCAAGTCTTGCCAAGCGGCCTTGGTATACCACCGGTAGACCGCCTGTCAAGTTTCGTGCCATTTGGAGGTCGTTTGGCACTCCAACAGTTAACCGGGTAACCGTAAAAGCCCTCTTTTGTTTGCAGCCCAACACCCCTTCCAAAGTGGCCCTAAACCCAGCAAACCCCCCTCCATGCTCTCGGTCGTTCGATCACGATCGTGTGGCCGAAAACCGCTCCTCATTTGGACTCTCCTAGCTCCCTCTATCTATATATATGTGCACCCCTCCTCTAATCCCGGGTCCAAACCCTAGAAAAATCGCCTCCGCCGCCACCGGACATGCCCGCCGCCTCCGGACGAAATCGCCGCCGCCGCTCCATCCAATCCCGGTGCGCCACCTGTCCCCTGCGCCGTCCGCCGCCGCCCGTGCAGGCCGAGGCCTTGACCGCCGGCTTCGCGCCAGGCTGAGCCCGAGCTGCCGCGCCCCGCACCCGCTGTCCCAGCGCTCCGCCGCCCGCGCCAAGGGGACCTTGCCGCCGGCGGCCTCGCCGCCGCCCGCGCTGCCTGCCTGCGCCCGCCTCGCTCCCGCTGCCGCCGTCCGCGCCCCGTCGCCCGTGCCGCCTCCCGCCAGTGCCGTCGCGCCGAGCCAGCGCGCCTCGCGCCGGCGCGCGCCGCCGCCGGCCCGGCCGTCACCTCGCGCCCGCTCGGCCGCGGAGAGGCGGATCAGCGCCGCCTCGCCGGCCCCCTCCTCTCCGGCGCCCTCTCCCTCATCTCCGTCCACCGCATGCCGCAACTCCGGCGAGCCTCGTCCTCCGCGCCAGATCCAGATCTGTTTGAGGTTGACCCCGTTTTCCACTGTCCCAGATTTTGACATAATCATGCCCTGTTCATCGCATTGTATCTCTGCATCCGTAGCTCCGTTTTGTGCGTGTAATATGTCAAATTGTTCGTCTCAACGAGTACTTCATTTCATTCGATTGCATCATTTTCATTTGAGCTCATCTTGATGCCCGAAATGCTGTTGGAAGAGTGCATGTTGCTATTAACCTGCTGAAACTGTTATAACATGCTCATTTGTCATTTTTGCCATGATTGATGTGTGCATCCTATGAGGTTGATGTCTACATGTATTTTGATCTATGCCATGTCATCTTTACAGGGGTGCTAACCATGTATTTTTGTGACTTGTGTAGTGAGTGCATTGAGCTTGTTAAGTAGGGCACTTCTTCTTCTGTTTTCCCGATGATTACTGTTATATTTTGCTGCTATGTTAACCTGCTTCTACTAATCATTCTATGCATAATCTAGAGATGTTCTACAAACATGTTTTGATCTACATGTCATGCTCTATTCATTCATGCCCTTAGTTGCAATTATAGCCTGCTGGAACATGTTGTTATCTTGCTCTAAAGTTTGCTAAATGATGTTGTTGTCAGCCTGTTAACATGAAGTTCAGTTTTGGCCATGTGTTTTCCTAGTGATCCATGAACCCTATGACCTTGCTCTTGCCATGCTTAGCTTCACAAACATGCCTTCTTACTGTTGGTTACATTGCCATGCCATGCATTGCTTTGTGGTGAGTGGTTCAAGCTCACGAACATGCCTACTTATTGTTGTTCCTGCCATGGTTGAATCTGTAATATAACTTGCCATGTTTACATGGGTTCCATCGTATTTTCTGTGCCGTTTTGGCTCATGATCAGTAAGGGACTTTTGATCTATGCTTTTAGTAGATTCATACCAT
Organism: Aegilops speltoides; assembly: GCA_021437245.1. Taxonomy (NCBI): domain Eukaryota; kingdom Viridiplantae; phylum Streptophyta; class Magnoliopsida; order Poales; family Poaceae; genus Aegilops; species Aegilops speltoides. Next base: position 245,360,064 of record CM038141.1, read on the forward strand.
GCCTTTGTTTGCCATGATATGTTCCTGTAACATGTTGTTTGATAGCTCTAAACATTGCAACCTGATGTTATTTCTGCTGAAGTCTGAAACTGTTATAATTTGCCATCTTACCATGTGTTTTGGAGCATGATCTAGTGTTTTCTGGAGATAGCTCAGTGTTCATGTTTTGTTATGCTTTACATGTACTTCATGCCCATGACTTTTGTTATTATGTTGGGATGCTGTAGCTGATTGTTTTGATGCTTGCAATATGCCTAGTTGCTGTTTTGGACAGATTGTTGCTATGACTTGTATAGTGTATGTGTTGAACCGTTGCTCCGTTTTGAGTGTGCTCTATATGAAATTTGCTTGATTTTGCATGTAGCTTCATATTATCATGTTGCATCCTTGTTTTGGTGTGTTTGCTTGATGTTTGCATGCATTTTGCATCAATGCCATGCTTAACTTGTTTTGCTCATATCTTCTAGACCGTAGCTCCAAATCTAATGAACTTTATATGTAACTTGACTAGAATTTCGTGTAGATCCTCTTGGTGCATCTTAACTTGCTGGTTAATAACTCGAACTTAAGATTTATTCAGTTCTGGACCCATTTCGAAATTTGCATATGAGGACTTACCGGAATTGTTATATGTTGTTTCCGGCCTCATTTAAACTTGCCTTGATGTGTTGTTCTTGTTTGCATCATCTCTTGCCATGAGTAGCTTCATGTAGCTTTGTCATGCATCATGCTTGTTGTGCATCATGTCTTGTCTATGTGTGGTGTGTTTACCATGTTGTGTGCTTCTTCTCGATAGTTCCTGTTTCGTTGCGATCGTGAGGATGCGTTCGTCTACGTGTGGTTCGTCTTTGTGGCTTCATCTTCTTCATGGACTCGTTCTTCTTCCTTGCAGGATTTCAGGCAAGATGACTGTCGGTGTCAAAACCGGCGGATCTCGGGTAGGGGGTCCCGAACTGTGCGTCTAGGCGGATGGTAACAGGAGACGAGGGACACGATGTTTTTACCTGAGTTGGGCCCTCTTGATGGAGGTAAAACCCACGTCCTGCTTGATTAATATTGATGATATGGGTAGTACAAGAGTGGATCTACCACGAGATTAAGGAGGCTAAACCCTAGAATCTAGCCTATGGTATGATTGTTGTAATTTATGTTGTCCTACGGACTAAAGCCCTCCGGTTTATATAGACACTGGAGGAGGCTAGGGTTACACAGAGTCGGTTATAATGGTAGGAGATCTACATATCCGTATCGCCAAGCTTGCCTTCCACGCCCAGGAAATTCCCATCCGGACACGGGGCGGAGTCTTCAATCTTGTATCTTCGTAGTCTTGGAGTCCGGCGGACGATGATAGTCCGGCTGTCCGGACACCCCTAGTCCAGACTCCTCGGTAGCTCCCTGAACGGGCTTCAATGGCGATTAGTCTGGGCGCATAATGTTCGGCATTGCAAGGCGGGTTCCTCCTTGAATAATCCGAGAAGATCATGAACACCGGGATAGTGTCGGCTCTCGCAAAATAAATTCCACATTCCACCGTAGAGAATAAAATGTACACAGTTCAATCTGGCGGCGTATTATGCGGCGTGACATCACCCCGCTACCAGGCTTTTACTTGAATCGTTTTTTACTATACCACCTCAGCACGTTTAGCGAAGCGGTTTCCTTGGCACGTCTTGTCGAAGCAGAGATCGTGTTGCCCTTATTCCGGGATTCTCATCGATACGTGCGTGGGTAACCCAACCGTTCCCGTCGCCACGCCTCCTCTATCGAAGGTGAATCCCAAACGGTCACATATACGGCTCTTGGTATTTTTTCCTCTTTATAAGAGGACCAAGGCTTGTCCTTGTTCTTCAATCTCGCATCGAATCTCCTCCTTGCTCCCAGTTCCAACACCCAGAGCCTCAGATTCGAGCGCTTCAGATTCTCAACCATGTCCGGCTCCGACCTCTCGGGCCGGTGGATGCCCTCCTCCGTCATGGAGGAGGACATATTGAAGTTACGCGAGGCCAAGTACCTGGCCTACGAGGTTTCACACAGGTTGCCCACCCAAGGGCAGGCCGTGCCTGCCCCCGAGCCCGGTGAGTTCGTTGTCTTCGTATCCCACCTCCGTCGGGGTTTAGGCTTCCCGACGGATCCCTTCATGAGAGGGCTCATGTTCTACTATGGGCTGGACTTTCACGACTTGGCTCCGGAGTCTATCCTCCATATCTCCGCATTCATTATCGTCTGCGAAGCCTTCCTCCGCGTCACTCCCCACTTCGTCCTGTGGCTGAAGACCTTCAATGTGGAGCCGAAGATGATCGGGGCGTCAGCGGAGTGCAGTGAAGCGGCCATAAGCAAAAGGCCGATGCCCCATGGCCCGAGGTTCCTTCAAGAGGAACTCGGTTGTGTGGCAACAGGAGTGTTTCTATATCACCGCTCGAAGGCGCAAGCAAAAGCCGCCGCCTTCCTTTCGCCGTGACCTCCATGCCGGTGATGTCATGGGTCAACCAAGGGCTCGATTGGGGCCGTCAAGAAGGCGTGCCTTTATTGCGGGGCGGATTCGAGACCTCTGGCGAGGGAGATCAATCGATTGTGGTGATGCAGTTATGCTAATCGGGCAACTACGCCTGCAAACGTCGTCCTCTCCGTCTATGGGAGTTCAACCCGGAGGGACCTCGGATTCTCCAACACTTCATGGGTGCGACACACATGGAGATGTACAAGTTGTTCTTCGGACCGCAGGTGGCGTGTCCAGAATTGACCGAGGACGCAGGCCTAAGCCCCAATCGCCCGGATACTCAGGTAAATAGCTCAGAGTCCGGAGGCTCTGTTTCTCTTCTTTTCTAGAGTTCGCCTCCTGACCCATTACTCTTCACAGGAGTGGGTAGCACATTCGAGGCTGATAAGGTGTCGGCCCCCCTCCCGAGACCTGACTGGAGCCGTCTTTGGTCGGGAATGTTGGAGGTCGCGCCCATGGAAGGGAGCGATAGGGAAAGTAGAGGAGCTATTATTTCGCCCAAAGGGGCATCCGAAGAGAGGGGAATCACAAACCCCTCCTTCCAGGGGGAGAAGAGGACCGCCTCTGAAGATCCGGAGGCCAAAGCCCCTAAGCATGGGAAGAGATCTTCACCGGGGGGTCCGGCGTCCGGAGAGAATCCGGACGCACAATCATTGCCAAAGGATCAGCCCTCCAGTGAGCCGTGAGTATGAAAAGGGGAGTTAATTAGTAAGGAAATACCTTCATTTGTGCTTATGTGGGTAACCGAAATATTTATCTTGCAGTTCGGATCTGCAGCCTTCTCAAATGAGTTCATCTTCGGGGGACCTTCTTCTAGAGATGATGGAGAGCGAAACGCCTCCGTCTGCAGCGCCGTCAGATAAGGCAGGCGAGCCTGAAGTATCGTCACGGAGGGTATCCCCGAGTCCGGAGGGGCCAGAGAGTTCGGCACCCGCTAGTATTCGGCCGGGAGAACTTAAGAATCTGTTTGAGAGGGCGTCCATCTTAGAAGATCACCGTGCGTTGATGCGTATGGTGATTGGAAGGATTTCGTCCGCCGAAAGCGGATTGCGCAATGCCGCGATGAGTTTGCTGGCGGGGTTTGAGGTACGCGAGAATGAAGCATCTCTTTGTATATTGACAGTCTTTGCACATGAAAATGCGCCCTGTATAGATAGTAGCCCCTGAGACTCGGTAGGTTGTCGAAAACGACAGCGTGCAGAGGATCGAAATCGTAAGTAATGAATGCCGCCGTTCCTATGTAGGTGGCGGATAGTCCGAGGGCTAGCCGGACTAGTGGGTTTGCCGAGTTAAATCGGCAACAGCGTGGCGGATGCGACATCGCACTTGTCAACCGGCGACTTGACGAGTGGCAAGGTAAATGAGTTCTCCTGATCACTTTATTAAAATTGAAGCCCTCCTCGATAAATTTTATCTTTGTTATGCAGAGCGGTCTTTCGTTGCTGTGGAGAGACTTGGGCGAACTTGCTCGAGCTAAATAGCAAGCCCGAAGGAGTGACGCGGCTGCCTCGAGGGCGGCCGAGGAGTTGAAAGCCGAAGGGCTGTACCTTCGCCTAAGCAGGCGAGGTGGCGAATTGGCCATGAAAGTAAAAGATCTTGCCGACCGCAATGAGGCTCTTGAAAAGGAGCGCTTATCGGAGCGGGAAGACCGATGAAGGCCACCGCCGAAGCCAAGGATGCCCGCTCGCAATGCGAGCCATGAAGGAGGAACTGCGCCGGTCGGAGATATCGTGGTGGCAAGCCTTTTTCTGCTGCGTCGCCGGCTTATGGATCAAAAGTATGCTCAATTTGAGCGGTGTGGAGCCGGAGGATCCGTATATGGACTTAGCGCAAGTGCGGTGATGCCGTTGAGCACGCCGGAGCGGAAGGATCACAAGACGGAAGAGCTATATTGGTCTCAATTCCATAGTCCGGATCGCTCACTTTCGTTGACAGACCGGTTGGCGAATGGGCCGAGCTAAATAGATTGTCCGGACTTACCATGGTCGACATCGTGGCCCATGTCTCGGCGAGAGGCCCAAGGCGACGAGCTACTTCGGCTTACTGCAACAATTCCTTGGAGCGGTGCCGCATATAAAGGAGATGAAGCGGTCGGCCTGCATCGAGGGCGCGCGGATGGCTCTTGCCCGTATGAAGGCGCATTGTCCGGAGATGGATGCCACCGCTGTTGCCGCCCAGGGTTCGGATGAAAACCGGCTCCCCGCCGAGCACTATTTCGGGGAAGTTATGCGTGGCACTCGTGTAATAGAGTCGCAGTGCTCGAAAAATGTCACGTTCAAATGAACGTTTTAGCTTGTAAAACGATGATTATGTTATAACTGCTTTTTATACTTGTGCGTCCCAAGTAGTAAAACTTCTCCTGTGCGGCCGTTTACGTATACATTTGTATAACTTGAAAGATTGCAGTCTTCGGCTTCAGCCCCCACGCACAAGGTGCGGGGGTGTTCGCAAAAATAGCGTGTTTTCACACTTAATCCGACGTCTCGGTCCTGTTTAAGGAGGTGGTAGCATAGCGAACGAGGCAATCCGGACTATAATGCTTTATCACTTTCACTTAGCCAGTGGAGCTCGAGGGTGGGGCTACGATATAGCCCCTGGTGGCACCGCACTTCTCCGAATTCGGGGCGCGTGTGTGCGTGATCGAAACGGTCCTTCGTCAAAGCGGAATTCTAAACATTTCGGTAGTCGTCGAGTGGTTGACGGTCTCTCGGTGTATCATGATCGATTTTCGGCTTTTCATCGAGGTGCTCGCCAGCCGCGGGGGGCACAATCGCGAGAGTTCTCCTAGTGCGCGTTAGCCGATGATACAAAACGTAAGGCAGCAAAACACAGGAGCCGGGCAAACCCAACATTTGACCAAAGACATGATTCGGACCTGATGCATATAATGCCTAACTCGAGACGCCGAACACTCCCTGAGGTGTTTGGTCTTTATAATAATGGGCGGAACAATGCCCTAAGCCCCTAGTTTCCAGGTACGGGCATGGTCTTCTGACGCGGCCGATGCCAAAGCATCAGGCTCCGCTTTGGCTATAGGAAGAAACCAGGGGAGAATAACAACAAGAGACAGTAAAAAAGGTTTACGCAGGTCTTAATCTGAAAAGAATCCTCAACGGGTCCCTCGCACGTCTGCGCTGTGTCTCCGTTCGCCGTTATCTCGACGGGTATGCACGTTGTTCATCTGAAAAGAGAGGAACGCTTAGTTTGAAAACAATTCGTGCGAAAAATATGTGTAAAAGAAGGAATATGAATAACTAAGGCGGGGTTTGTATGAACCCGCGATTGTTTGTGCGCGCAGCCCCCTGTGAAGAGGTATGCGGCTAGGGAGCCCCTAGCCTGCTGAAGCCGGATTCGTCTATCCGAGTCCGGGGTCTTTAAGTGACCCTCGCACTGAAATGACGCCACGTGGACCGGACATCTTGAGTGTAAGAGACGCGTAATGCGGTATGGCGTTGAAGCGGACAAAAGCCTTTCGTCCCAAGAGTGCGTGATATCCACTTTTAAATGGGACGATGTGAAAAATTAATTTTTCGTGTCGAAAATTGTTCAGTGATCCGAACACGACTTCTAGTAATATGGAGCCTATGCACTTGGCGTAAGGACCTTTGAAGGAAGTGCGGCTGTGTCGAATTTTGGTAGGGTCTATCCCCATCTTACGGATTGTGTTTGAATACAGCAGGTTTAAGTCGCTGCCTCCGTCCATTAGGACTGAAGTAAATTGTAGTCCGTCTATTATGGGATTCAATACCAGGGGAGTCTGTCCCGCGTTTCGAATGCTTCTGGAATAGTCCAGGTGGTCGAAAGTGATTGGCTTTGATATCCAATCTCTATGGTCTGCTGGGTTGGACCGTGCGAGGCTCTTTTTAGGAAGTGCCGCGCTATTTTTCCATATTATCACCTGAAGTGAGTTTACGCTTTGACCTCTTGTGGGAAAGTCTTTTGTTTTCGGTGCTCTGCTGGTGGGGTTTATCTTCTTCGCTTGACGCGTCGAGCCCCTTGTTTCGGCGTTTAGTCGGCGGACTGTTTAAAACCCAACAATCCTGTGGGTGTGATTTGCGAGCCTTCCGGGTCTTGTGGATTTGACATATCCGACCCAAAATCTTGTTTAAGTTGGACAGCTCATCGCCGTCATCCTTAAGAGGCGTTGTTTTGTTGTTTGGTCATGGCGTTTGAATCCGGCGCCGACTGCCGTGCTCTTTGGGCTTTTCTCTTTATTCGGCGCTGTTCTTTTCGCTGCCGTGATTTTTCGTTCCATCCCTTATTTCGGATGTACTTGGGTCGCTGGTGTCTTGCATCTTGCTAACCGGCTGTCCTCTCCGCACGTAAGCGGGTCACGAGGCTTGTAAGTGCGGACATTGTCCTCGGTTTCTCTTGACCGAGGTGCACAGCAAGCCATTTGTCTCGGACATTGTGCTTAAAAGCTGCTAAGGCTTGGCGTCCGGACAATCGACTATTTGGTTCTTTTGGTAAGAAACCTGTTCTAGAATTTCCATGACTTGACTCTCCGGCTGTTGAGTTATATGACTTAGATCATCTGCGTCTGAGGGCGGACATAAGTCCTTGAAAATTTGCTCTAAACGCATCCTCAAGCTCTTCCCAACTTCCCACGGTGTTTTCTCGGGAGGCTTTTAAGCCAATGACGGGCTGGCCCTTTGAACTTGAGGGTAGGTATTTTATGGCGTGGAGATCATCTCCTCGCCATGTGTATATGTAGTATATAATCTTCTATCTAGACCCGAGTGCATTGTTCCGTCATAGGCCTCTATGTTTATGGGTTTAAATCCTGCTGGGAATTCATGTTCCAGGACTTCATTGGTGAAACATAGTGGGTGTGCGGCGCCCCTGTATTTGGGTGTGCCACTATCTTCGGACACTTGACGTGTTGCCTTGCTTCCTGGGGCCCTCTTCTTTGGCTCGTAGATGGACCTGGCTGGGCCACCTGTCTTTCCAGGTTCATTAGTTGGTTTATGTGTGGCGCCGCTTTCAGAATTTGGCCTATCATCTGGCCGTCTATCCAACCAGGCAGCCTCTTTATTTTTTGATGGTGGAGGCTCTATGGCCTCCTCATCGAATTCTGGTAGCAGCTTACGCTTCGGGTAGCTCTTTGATTGGTGGCCATTGCCGTATTTATCTGCGGTTTTGAGCATTTTGCTCCATCTCATTCTGAGTGTGTCTTCCGCTGTTTTGAGCTTCCGCTTTTCCTTCTTCAGGCTTCTTGCAGTGTTGACGAGTCTTTTCCGAAGGTTTTTGCTCTCCGGCGGCGTGTCCGGCATGAGGTCGTCCGGATTGTCGTTTCCGCCGGGCCTGGACTGGTTATCTGACTCGTCATGTTCGGACGGTTGCTTATCTGCATGTTCGTCGTCCAGTTGTGAGCCCTGCTGTATTGCGGGCTCCTTGGGAGCGTTGTCATCATCGAGGCGGGACTTAGGGCGGCGTCTGCGTCGCCGTTTTGGTTGTTTATCGGCAGGGTTATCTTCTGCCGCGGCCCGTTGGTCCTCGTCATCGCTCTCCTTTGGGGTATCCACCATGTATATGTCATATGACGAGGTGGTCCTCCCATGCCTTATAGGCTCTGTTTCTTGTTCGTCTCCGGCATCGTCGTCTATTCCATCGATGTCTTCGGAGTCATGGTCTAGCATGTCGGTTAGATCGTCGACAGTGGCTACAAAGTGGGTGGTGGGTGGGCTCTGAATTTCTTTGTCGTCCGTACCCCAACCAACCTGGCCATAGTCCGGCCAGGACTCTCCTGATAACGAGAGATGCTTTAGTGAATTCAGGATATCACCAAAAGGCGAGTATTGGAAGACGTCCGCGGCGGTGAATTCCATAACTGGCGCCCAATCCGTTTCGATCGGTAGGGGCGTGGGAGGTTTGGAGTCCGGCAAGGAGTCCGGCGCCTCGGAATCACGAGTTTCGCAGGGGACAAGATTAGTGTTCGGCTCCATCGCCGTGGATGTTGAAGCCACCAGGGCGGCGTCTATCCACCGGCCCTCGATCTAGGCGATCGGCTCCGGACTAATGGCCGAAGCGGATTCGTGTGCGGCCACCAAGGCACTGTTCGGCGGCAGAGCTATATCATGCCCGTTATCACAGTGCGGCGCGCTTGGCTGTGGCTCGAGTCCGTCGAAGATCAAGTCTCCACGGACATCGGCCGTGACGTTTAAACTTCGAATCGACTGGCGCCGGGCGTAGCTTTCGATCTGCTCCAGATGGCCAAGTGAATTAGCCCGCAGTGCGAAGCCACCGAATACGAAGATCTGCCCGGGGAGAAAAGTCTCACCCTGGACAGCGTTGTTGGTTGAAGATGCCATCGGGCCTATCGGTGATGGCACAGAGGAACTCTCAATGAAAGCACCAATGTCGGTGTCAAAACGGCGGATCTCGGGCGAGGGTCCCGAATCGTGCGTCTAGGCGGATGGTAACAGGAGGCGAGGGACACGATGTTTTTACCTGAGTTGGGCCCTCTTGATGGAGGTAAAACCCTCGTCATGCTTGATTAATATTGATGATATGGGTAGTACAAGAGTGGATCTACCACGAGATCAAGGAGGCTAAACCCTAGAAGCTAGCCTATGGTATGATTGTTGTAATGTATGTTGTCCTACGGACTAAAGCCCTCCGGTTTATATAGACACCGGAGGAGGCTAGGTTATTACAGTCGGTTACAATGGTAGGAGATCTACATATCCGTATCGCCAAGCTTGCCTTCCACGCCAAGGAAAGTCCCATCCGGACATGGGACGGAGTCTTCAATCTTATATCTTCGTAGTCTTGGAGTCCGGCGGACAATGATAGTCCGGTTGTCCGGACACCCCCCAGTCCAGGACTCCCTCAATGACCGCTACCCTGGATCTCACTACTATCATTGCTATGCTAGTTGCTTCGTTCTATCGCTTTGCTGCGTTACCTATCATTTGCTCTTCAAGCCCCCCCAAAATTGCCATGAACCTCTAACCTTTGACACCCTTCCCAGCAAACCGTTGCTTGGCTATGTTACCGCTTTGCTCAGCCCCTCTTATAGCGTTGCAAGCTGCAGGTGAAGTTGAAGATTGCTCCATGGTGGACAGGGTTATGTTGGGATATCACAATATCTCTTATATTATTAATGCATCTATATACTTGGTAAAGGGTGGAAGGCTCGGCCTTATGCCTGGTGTTTTGTTCCAATCTTGCCGCCCTAGTTTCCGTCATACGGGTGTTATGTTCCCGGATTTTGCGTTCCTTAAGCGGTCGGGTGATTTATGGGACCCCCCTGACAGTTCGCTTTGAATAAAACTCCTCCAGCAAGGCCCAACATTGGTTTTACCTTTTGCCTCACCACCACCTTATTTCCCTTGGGAGTAATTAACCCAAGGGTCATCTTTATTTTAGCCCCCCCGGGCCAATGCTTGTCTAAGTGTTGGTCCAAACTAGAGCCACTTGCGGCGCCACCTCGGGGAAACTTGAGGTCTGGTTCTAGTTGTACGTAGTGCTCATCCGGTTGTGGCCTGAGACGAGATACGCGCGGCTACTATCAGGATATCGGCACGCCAGGAGGTCTTGCTGGTCTTGTTTTACCATTGTCGAAATGTCTTGTAAACCGGGATTCCGAGACTGATCGGGTCTTCCTAGGAGAAGGTCTATTCCTTCGTTGATCGTGAGAGCTTGTCATGGTCTAAGTTGGGACACCCCTGCAAGGTATAAACTTTCGAGAGCTGTGCCCGCGGTTATGTCGCAGATGGGAATTTGTTAATGTCCGGTTGTAGATAACTTGGCACTTGATCCGAATTAAAACGCATCAACCGCGTGTGTAGCCATGATGGTCTCTTCTCGGCGGAGTCCGGGAAGTGAACACGGTTTCTGAGTTATGATTGACGTAAGTAGGTGTTCAGGATCACCTCTTGATCATTACTAGTTGACGACCGTTCCTTTGCTCCTTTTCTCGCTCTCATTTGCGTATGTTAGCCACCATACTTGCTTAGCCGCTGCTGCAACCTCACCACTTTACCCCTTCCTTTCCCATTAAGCTTTGCTAGTCTTGATACCCATGGTAATGGGATTGCTGAGTCCTCGTGGCTCACAGATTACTTCAACAACAGTTGCAGGTACAAGTTATGCGATGATCATGACGCGAGAGTGATGTTTACTTGTTTTGGAGTTGTTCTTCTGCTGCTTCTTCGATCAGGGGATAGGTTCCAGGTCGGCAGCCTGGGCTAGCAGGGTGGATATTGTTTGAGTTTCTATTTATGTATCATCCGTAGTCGGATGTTGATCTCTTGTATGATGATATTGATGTATTCGTGTGGCATTGTATGCCTTTTATATGTATCCCCATCTATTATGCAATGTTGATGTAATGATATCCACCTTGCAAAAGCGTTCCAATATGCGGGTCTATCGTTGGTGGGACCTTCGAGTTCCTTTTGGATAGGGTCGCATATTGGGCGTGACAGCTGTGTACACACAGTTTTGCCTGATGAACGAAACCGCGCTGCCATTATGATCCTTGCTGTCCGTTATCTCCTGGTTAATCGGATAATTCAGTTCAACAAACAGAGAGTGTGTACCAAGGCTACTTACCAACCTCCAGTCAAAAATTCCTGAAGGCCCAGAGAAGCTGGGATCCTGCTCAAAGACCTTGCAGTGACTTTGTATTCCGCGAAACAACATGTCCGGTACGTGCGAACGATCGTCAATCGTTCGCCATCATCTGATCGAGCCAGGAACCACCTGCAACTGCCATGCCGCTTTTCTTTGGAAAGTTCTGGGATTAGGAAGGATAGGGACACCGGGCGGCCTACAACATCATATCAAGTTGGAGTCAAATAACCCTAAAAAAAGTTGGAGTCAAATAAAAAAGGGCTCTTGATGTAGTCAATCTTAAGAACATCATGTTATGAGCATGAATGTTTTTTCAATAAATGTTGACAGTAATATAAGCAAGCCATTATGATATCATAGGAAAATAACATACTGTTGTAACATCCATTTGTAGCGATGACTGGAGTAGGCCAACAATACGTCCAGCCACAGAAGGAGTCGACAGCGTAAATTAAGCCCTTGTGTTCAATGGCATCAGAGAACCATGGAGGATGTATGATCCTGCGATGGACGTGCAGATTTATCCACTTACCACAGTGACCTGTCAGATAGGCGAGACCGCGGTTGAAGAACGCAATTAGCCTGAAGTCTTTATAATTCGCAGATCTTGTGGGCACTTGGCAGATTACAACCTTGAGCAAATCAAACTTGGTATCATGTTGGCTACTATAAGATTCCGAGTATTCTGGGCCGCGGTGCCAAAGCAGTGTAGTGTTAATCGAAGGAAGGGGGATCAATCGCCGGGTGTAGACCTTCACGAGCATCCAGCTGTCGTGACCGTCGACGAGCACGTTCCAAGACGTGTTCATGCCGACCCAGTACATACCGTTGATGTAGTTGAGGGTGATGAGGATCGGATCACAGTCAAGCGGGTTGATGCTCGCCACCCTACGATTGTTATGCTGCGTGACACGCCGTTTCTGAAGATCAGGCGGCATCAGCAAGCAAGGAGCTGGCTTAAAAAGCTCTGGCCTGAGGGTTTTGAGTAAATGGTACAGCCCCGACGAGCATGCGGCGAGCGGCATGGTACTGAGATTGTCCACACGCAAAACAATGAGCTTGATTACCTCTGTGGGGAGCGAATTCCAGCCACTCTTTCGGCAAACGCTGCTCGGTTCTGCCATTGTTAGTTCTTGGGTTTCGGACGAGGGGGGAGGCGCCTTAGCGGGGATGGAAGAGCGGACAAAGATGGAGAAGCAAATATGTGCTGCGGGAAGTGGACAGGTGATGATGACTACAGCACACCGCTTGACTTACGAGACACATACCACCAGCGTAGGATCGTATCAAAGTCAGACAACTTGCTTGAGTGATCACTATACTAGTACTCCCTACAGTACCTGCTACTATGCCCTAACTTGCTTGAGTAGAGTAGTAGTGGAGTAGGACTTTGCTCTACTACTAGCACCGGCGGAGTAGTATGTTCTAACCTAAAATAGTTACAAACTTCAATGCCCGAGCGTGGAACGACTACAAACCACCATCGGTGCTAACTCTAATCCTGCAAGTCATGGATTTGTTTCTTTTTAACTTTCTGTATGAATCTGTAGCCAGCCTGCAAGTCATGTACAAGATTAAGGATGCAATTAACTTTTTATAGAGGGAGAATCATACACGCAATTAAATCAAATGGATTGGACGTGACTCTATTATTCTCCAACGATAACCGACAAATTTCCTCCCGCGGGCCGGACTAGGTTTCTCGGTTTGCATGCGGGTTTAACGAAGGGGTTTGATGGAGGCGAGGAGGCGTGTTCAGCCGGGCGTGTAGTGGACGGTGCAGTACTATTCGATTTGACAACTACAACTAGTATATTATAAAAAACAAAGAAGAGTAGTAGAGATAGAGATAAGAATAGATACTAGGGAGGAGCACCATCTACTGCTTCGTGGGCTACTCCTGCGCTCCATTCGGCGGCCGCAACATCCCCTACAGCCACTCCCTCCTGTGCTCCATTCGGCGGGCGCTATTGAAATTTGGGGAGCGCACTCTCGCGACTGCTAGCAGCGAAGACTTCACCGACGACGACTTCTTCCCCGACTGAGGGAGTCCTGGACTAGGGGGTGTCCGGATGGCCGAACTATCATCATCGGCCGGACTCCAAGACTATGAAGATACAAGATTGAAGACTTCGTCCCGTGTCCGGATGGGACTTTCCTTGGCGTGGAAGGCAAGCTTGGCGACACGAATATGTAGATCTCCTACCATTGTAACCGACTCTGTGTAACCCTAGCCCTCTCCGGTGTCTATATAAACCGGAGGGTTTTAGTCCATAGGACACAACAACAATCATACCATAGGCTAGCTTCTAGGGTTTTAGCCTCCTTGATCTCGTGGTAGATCCACTCTTGTACTACCCATATCATCAATATCAATCAAGCAGGAGTAGGGTTTTACCTCCATCGAGAGGGGCGAACACAGGTAAAACATCGTGTCCCTTGTCTCCTGTTACCATCCGCCTAGACGCATAGTTCGGGACCCCCTACCCGAGATCCGCCCGTTTTGACACTGACATTGGTGCTTTCATTGAGAGTTCCTCTGTGCCGTCACAATCAGGAAGGATGTCTCTTCCCGTCTTTAAAGACGGTACCATTGCCAATGGAGCTTTGGCCGCCGGTGAAACTATTCGGCTAGGTGGTTTTTCTTATAACCGCCTATTCGGCCGCCGCTTCGACGATGACCTCTCGGGTCATCAAAAAAGATCTTCACGTCAACTCGGAATTCACCGAGCAGCTGGATCCGATGGAGTTCTCTTCCGTAAATGAGCTCTTGGATCGCATCGCCGCCCTGGGAGTCGCTACGGACTACGATCAGATTGGGCTTAAAACCGATCTGAGAGAGATTAACTCTCCCTGTGTTACCCACCATGTTGCGGTGGTAGAGGAACAACGGCGACTCTTCTTCTATATTAAAGACCAGTTATGTCCGGACTCCTGATCCCTCCATGCCGGATTCCCGCGGAGGGACGGACGTCAATCAAGTACTGAACCTAAAGTCAGGCAGCGGACCAGATTCGTTGGACAACATCTAGCAATCCGAGCTTCCAAATTCGGAAACTTTTCGGCCCTTGAGCCTCAAGTTGGGCAGGGTTCCGGACATAATTCCACCCGCCCACCCAAACATAAGCAATCTATCTCAAATCCAGCAAGAGCCCACGGAAACAGTACATCATTACTGGGCCAGATTCCTCCTGGTTATGGACAGGATAAAGAACTGCCGTGAGGAAAGCGCAATCTCAATTTTCTGCAACAATTGCACGGACAAGGGAATCACAAACGCCATAAGTCGCCGCAAAATTACATGCTTCGCCGACCTGGCGTCCATAGTACGAAAGTACTATGCGATGGAGAGTACCTGGAAAACCGAAACTAAGTTTTGGAACAATCCGGCTCCAAACACAACCCTAGTCCGAAACAAAAGGGTGCATCATGCTCAGGCACCCGGGACAAAAACCAAAAAGCAAAAACCCCATAAAGGGAACGGAACCGTACTAGAGGGATGGCTCAGCGGACCCTGTAAAATTCATAGTACAGAGGGCGCCACTCCAACACACAGCCTTCGAGCATGTTGGATACTACGGCAGGTGGCCAAAAGTGGCGAAGAGCTTCTAGCCCTGGAGAACCAGCCCAACAGCACCGGTACGGTATTAATAGTCTTCGAGACTTTCGCATCAAATAATATGCGGAAAGGAACAATCCACACTCACCAAGTCTACCAAGTAGCAACAACAAATCCATGGAGCGACACGGCTATCACCTTCAACGCCAATGACGAACCCAAATTTCGAACAGCCCGAGCACCAGCCAGATTGGTCCTCGGTCCAATAGTGGACGGCTTCGCCTTACCAAGGTACTCATGGATGGCGGCAGCGGATTAAACCTCATCTACGAGGAAACCCTTCGAAAAATGGAAATAGTCTGGAGCCGCATTGAGCGAAGCAGCACAACCTTCAGAGGAATAATCCCTAGTCGAGAAGTACGCTGCACAGGAAAAATTACACTAGATGTGGTGTTCGGCTCGCTGGACAATTACAGATCCGAGGAGGTCATGTTCCAAGTGGCCCTGTTCAGCAGCGGATATCACGCTTTGCTAGGGCGAGAGGCATTCACAATTTTCCAAGCTATACCCCATTATGGGTACATGAAGCTTAAAATGCCCGGGCCCAATGGAATCATCACTCTTGTCAGTGATCCGGACATAGCACTCTGCGCTGAAAATAAGACAGCCGCACTAGCCCTAGAGGCACTATCCGAAGCCCTAGCGGCAGAGGAACTCATCGCACAAGCGCTCCACAAGTGAATAGGGACGATGTGATACTCGATAAGAGATCTAAGTCCACCTCTTTTAAACCAGCAGACGAAATAGTCAAATTCCATGTCCATCCAACGGACCCCACAAAGACGGCCTCCATTGGGGCACAATTAAACCCCGATGTAGACGCCGCACTACGAGAATTCCTTCGGGAAAATTGGGACATTTTTGCCTGGCACCCTTCAGATATGCCAGGAATCCCACGCAGGCTGGCAGAACACAGCCTAAACATCCTAAAAGGATTCAAGCCAGTCAAACGGGCTCTTCGGCGATTTTCCGAACCCAAAAGACAGCCAATGGGAGAGGAGCTAGCCAAACTATTAGAAGCCGGATTCATCAGAGATATAAAACATCCGGACTGGCTAGCGAACCTGGTAATGGTACCAAAAAAGGACAAATTCTGGCGCCTTTGTGTCGATTTTAAAGACCTTAACAAGGCCTGTCCAAAGGATCCTTTCCCCCTTCCCCGCATCGACCAAATCATTGATGCTACCGCAGGGCACGATTCATTGTTCTTCCTCGACGCATATTCCGGATACCATCAAATCAAGATGGCGGAAACAGACCAGGCCGCAACGGCATTCATTACTCCATACGGACCATTCTGCTTCAACACAATGCCCTTCGGACTCAAAAACGCCGGCGCAACATATCAGCGTATGATTCAGACGTGTCTGGCTACCCAGATCGGCAAAACAGTGGAGGCATACGTAGACGATGTGGTCGTTAAGACCAAACACGTCGAAACTCTTGTAGATGATTTGAGGCTCACATTCGAGAACCTCCGAGCATATGACATTAAGCTCAACCCGGAAAAATGTGTTTTCGGTGTACCAGCCGGAAAGCTCTTGGGCTTCATTGTATCTGGTAGAGGAATTGAAGCAAACCCAGCCAAGATCCGAGCTCTATCACAGTTGGATATCCTGAAAGACCTCAAACAAATACAAAAATTGACTGGATGCGTGGTGGCTCTATGCCGCTTCATCTCCCGTTTGGGAGAAAAGGCATTGCCCCTCTATAGCCTCCTCGGTAGCATCAACACTTGAATGGACGGATGTGCCACGGCGAACTCAAGAAATAAAATCCATATTGGCAACAATCCGGTCTGGCCGCTACCAACTTGGGCGAACCAATGTTGTTATATATCGCGCAACACATCAAGTTGTAAGCGCGGTACTCGTCGTTAACGAGAAAGCGAAGGGCACAAATTCCCTCTTCAAAACCAGTGTACTACGATCCTTGCCTTAACACCATGCAAGTCCCGTATCCACATTATCAAAAGATAGCGACGCGGTGTTCATGGCATCCCGGAAGCTGCGACACTACTTTTCGAAGTGTTCGATAACAGTGGCCTCCGAAGTACCTCTCAACGACATTATAAACAACCGCGACGCGACGGGGAGGATTGCAAAATGGGCCATTGAGCTCTTACCATTCGATATAACCTACAAACCACGGCGAGCTATAAAGTCGCAAGTTTTGGCTGACTTCATCGCCGAATGGACCAAAGCCGAACTCCCTAAAGAGTACGGTGCATACTCCAATTGGATCATGCATTTCGACGGCTCCAAAATGTTGGCCGGCTTGGGGGCTGGCGTCGTATTGACGTCCCCAACCGGAGACACGGTCCAATACGTACTTCAGATAATGTACACGGACTCCAACAATGCAGCCGAATATGAGGCCCTTCTATATGGTCTCCGGATGGCAATCTCCATGGGTATTCAACGCCTTGAGGTGCGCGGGGACTCAAACCTCGCAATATCCCAAGTAAATGGAGACTTTATCGCCAAGGATCTGTAAATGGCAGCCTATCGTAACACCGTCTTAAAAATGTCAGCTCGGTTCGAAGGACTCGAATTCCACCATGTAGCCCGGGATAATAACCAGGCAGCCGACGTGTTGGCACGCATCTTCCTGGAGTGGCTCTTTAAGCCATCCGTATTATGGGAAGAGGAGTCCGGAAATAAAAACCTGGAACCAACCGTACCACCCAACATGGAACATTCTGACATAATCGGTGGCTCAGCCAATGAAATAACACCTTCAGCCCACGAAATAATGGCAGTAATTGCCGCATGGACAGAACCACTCCTAGCCTACTTAATTAGGCAGGAACTTCCCGAAGACCAAAACGAGGCCCGCTGCATAGTTCGGCAATCTAAAGCCTACAAGGTCCATGAGGGAGAACTTTATAAGAAAAGCACAACCGGAGTCCTTCAAAGGTGCATCTCCGAAGAGGACGGGCGAAATCTCCTGGCTGAAATTCACGCCGGACTCGGAGGGCACCACGCCGCAGCCCGGGCCCTTGTGGGCAAGGCCTTCCGTACAGGATTTTATTGGCCGACTTCCCAGGCAGATGCCAAGGACTTAGTCCAACGATGCGTCGGTTTCCAGCTCTTTGCTAATCAAAGCCACATGCCACCCACCGCCCTCAAAACTATACCCATCACCTGGCCGTTCGCGGCCTGGGGGCTTGACATCATTGGACCCCTTAAAGGGGGAACCCACAAGCAAAAATACCTATTGGTCATGGTGGATAAATTCACCAAATGGATAGAGGCCAAGCCGGTTAAAACGGCCAAATCCGGACCTGTGATAGACTTCATATCTGGGGTAGTACACCGTTATGGCGCCCCCAAGGCATCATCGATAACGGCACGAACTTCACGGCCGATGAGGTTAAACTCTGGTGCAAAAACATGGGCATCAAGCTCGACTACGCTCGGTCTATCACCCTCAAACTAACGGTCAAGTCGAGCGAGCAAATGGTCTAATCATGGCGGCATCAAACCCGTGTTAGTGCGTCCCTCACGGAATCTAACACGCCTTTGGGTAGAGGAGCTTGACTCCGTACTCTGGGGCTGCGGACCACGCCAAACCGTACTCTTTGGATTCACACCATTTTTATGGTATACGGGCAGAGGCAGTTTTGCCTGCGATATAATTCATGACTCACCTCGCGTGCACATATACGAGGAAAGAGAGGCCGAGTTGGATCGGCAAGACAGTTTGGGCGCCCTAGAAGAGGAGCGCGATGTGGCTAAAGCTCGTTCCGCATTCTATCAGCAGCAAGCTCGAAGATATCAAAGCAGAGAGGTACGGGCCAAAACTTACAATGTTGGCGAACTAGTTCTATGCCTGCCGGACAAGAAAAAGGACAAACTCAAGCCCAAATGGGAAGGTCCCTTCATCATCGACCAAGTCCTGACCGGCGGAGTATACCGTCTGCGAAACGCATCGGACAACCGACTCGAGCCGAACCCATGGAACACAGCCCGCCTCCGAAGATTCTATGGCTAGCATCGGACTCAGAGTTCGTCTCCTTCCTCCGTCCACATTTTATACTTCAGTTGTCTTTTGTTTCTCTCTTTTCTCCTCCCTTTTTCATAGAGCCTTTGAGGGCTGATCTGCGCATTGTTCGCACACACTTGACGTGCTACTCGCACTCATTATACTTGGGGGCTTCTTTAACAGAAGCTTATTTATACGGGCTTTATACCCAACACATGTGTCAAACTTCCGCATGTACCTTTTATTCACCATTATATGCATCGATATGACTTAAGTTTTGGCCAAGCTGGGTTGCCTGGCTCCTGTGCTTACCCCTACGTTCCCGATTCTTCGGCTAGGAGGTAAAGGGAGCACCTCTGTGATTGTTACTGCCGGGTCAGCTGGATGTGTACCTCAGACTGGGTGAAGCCGAAAGCTAGGTTCTTAAGGGAATATTCGGTCGGTGACTAGAAAGATGATGTCTTACTTATTTATTTATCTGCCCCCAGATGCTTTTCTGCTCTTTTCGCAGTCCGGACATGCACTTTAGGGCATGCCTCCCAGGGAAAGGAACCCCTAACGGAACTATTCTCCCTGTAAGATGTTTCTTACTAACCATGTAATATAACATAACTAGTTCGGCACTTGTCTGATAAAGCACTAATGACCCTTTGGTCTCCATGCATGCCCGGTTTTTGTATAACCGCGAGGGTATTCGGACACACTCCAGACTATTGGGTCCCGAGGTTGAAGCGAAAAGGTCCGCAAAGACAAACGATCTACAATCCGGCTAGAAGGCATTATACATGTCATTTTAAAAATACATCGTCAAATTGACTGATTGTACTCCTCTTCAATCCCATCTAACAGGCTGTCTAATTTACAGTCCCGTTGGGAATACTTAGCAGCCAACTCTACTTGGCCGTACATTAAGCTCAGAGGGATCTCCTTCCCATCGGGCCCCACAGGTCCGACCTCGGCCATTTGGTTCGGATCTGCCTTCGTGTACCGCGTCTTCACCATGGCCCAGGCCTCCCTGGCGCCTTGACGGCAGGCCGATATCTTCCACAGATGGAAGCGCTGCCATGCTCCCTGAAGCTTCTCTGCAAGCCCTCCAAGACCCTCGGGTAGGGAGACGGACGGCCATAAGGCCTGGGCGACGCCACTCATCGCCTACCGAGCACGTTCGTGTAGTTGCAGCAGCTCGGGAAGTTGGTCACCCGTTGAACCGGGCATTTCCTCCGCAGGGCGACCTGTGAGCACACCTACAGACACATTTTTGTCAATCGACTTCCTCGCCGAACTCTTCTTTTCAAAAGAGTTTGCTCAAGCACTTACTGTAGATGCCGCGACGAAGCCGCAGATTCTCCTTTATGGAGTCAGACAGCTGGACCCGGACATCTTTTAGTTCTTCGCCCAGCTGGGTGTTGGCATCTTGGAGTTTGTTCCTCTCCTGCTGCACCCTCATAAGCACCTTCTCGCCGTCCTTCAGCTGGCGTAGCAGATGTTGCTTGTCCGGATCTAGTCCGGCGCCCTCTGCAAAATTATTGTCAGACTTATACGCACGCCGCACGCCACAAACCGCTTACATTTTTGAAATATGTGTTACCAGAGGGGGTCTCTGTGTCTCCTCCTGCGGCGGCTAGTGCGGCCTCAAGTTGGGCCTTGCACTCTTGAAGCTCCTGGGACAATTGGGTATTCTTCTCCGTAAGATCCTGCATATCGAATGATCCTTAAATCAGTTATTCTAACTACTTTAAGTCTCGGGGGCTACTGGCATATATAACTATTAAAATTCCTTACCCGTATGTCTTTCACATACTGCTCTGTGGCTCTGGTTAAACCATCTTGAGCGGCACGGAGGTGTGCGTCTCCCGCATTAAAGGCATTCAGCGCCTCTGGGAAGAAACACGCGTCACGAAGAACTTTCCGGCAGCGCCTATGATTCATGGCGCTCTCCACCTCAGACCTAGTGGCGGACAACCTATCGGCATCCTCCGTTGGAGGAGCATCCGGCTCGCGCCTTGCGCTCGCCTCCCCCTCTGGACCAGGTGTTGGAGCCTGGCTGGCGGAGGCTTGGTTGGCAACCTCTCCGCACACGCGATTAAACAGCGCTCTTTCTCTGGAAAAGTCATGAGCATTAGTATACCTCCCAGAATCTTTCCCTTAAAAGCGGTGGCGTGCTATACCGTTGCGGCGCGACGTTCGATTCACACCACCCTCTTCCGCTTTCTTTGGGCGAACTGACCCTTGTCGGTCAGCCGCCGCGGGTTCGGCTTCCCGCCTTGAAGGCACCTCCTGCGAGACACCGTTGGTATACGGTGGTCAGAAGTAAGCAGGGATGAAGTAATGGTGTCAGGACTCCGGTCATAGTTACCTGGGAGGCCGGAGATAAACAGGGGTAGTCAGCCGTAATGGCGACTAGAGCATTGTCCATGCTAAGTTGGTGGAACACCCCGTCAATTAGCTCCACCTCTATGTCCGGATCCTCTCCGGAGGCCGGATCAAGGGATCTTCCCGGATCCTCAGGTTGTGGAGTCGGACTATGTATGCCCTCCACATCCCGGCGCAGTTCCTGCGTCGAAATCATAAAATAAGACACTTAACTTTGAACGCACGGATCGGATAGACAGACGTCCGCTTACCCAGCTCCGAGGGTTATTCATGGAGAATCCATTTAATGGACTCGTGCGGAGGAAGTCCTCCTTCTCCCCCTTGTACAAGCCGGACAGGATCTTCACCAGATCGGCGGCCGATCCCGGCCCCTTGCGGCCATGACGGGTTGCGTCATTCTCCCCGTTGAAATCCCACATGGGGTGGCCCCTATATTGGAGCGGCTGCACCCCTCGCATAATGCACGTGGCCATGACTCCAATCATGGTCAATCCGGAATGAGCCAGCAACCTTATCCGGCCCATCAGATAATGGACACTCCTATCATCTTCCTGTTGAGGGCTCCGCGGGCGCCAACTCAGGCGTTTCTTCAGAGGAGCGTTGCTAAACTCCGGGAGGCTGATCCGAACTGGGTCCGGTAGTGGAGCGTCTTCCATATAGAACCATTCCGAAGGCCAGTCTTTGGACGCCTTCTTCGGGGTTCCGGATAGATATCCGGTCCCGGCGATGCGCCATATTTCGGCTCCGCCCACTTGATATATCAACCCCTTGTGAGAACGGGGTACGAGGCAAAACAATCTCTTCCACAACGCTAAAAGGGGCTCGACGCCCATGAACAGCTCGCAAAGAGCTACGAAACCCGCAATATGCAAAATGGAGGCGGGCGTAAGGTGATGAAGCTAGAGTCCGTAGAACTCCAGGAGCCCCCGGAGAAACGGATGTATGGGAAATCCGAGCCCCTTATTAGATAAGGGACGAAGCACACCCGCTCTCCTTTGGAGGGATTTGGGGTGTTCTCCGCCTGCTTTCCGCCTTTGTAGGTGGCCAGTCCGGCTCGAACCGGGACCATGAAGGCCGGAGGAAGGTATCCCTCCGCTTGGAGCGTCACCAGCTCGCTGTGTGGGACTGAACATCTCCTCCAATCTCCTGGCTGAGGGCTGGGAGCGCGGGAGGAGGAGCCGCGTCGACTGTCCATGATGGAGTGGATTTTTGTCAGAGGCGCTCCGATGAGTACTCGCGGAAGGAGGATGGTGTGATTTGGATCTAGATCCTTGCCTCTCGTATAGGCAGCTTACTCGTACAGCTTGGGGGTAAAATGTAAAAATACCCTGGCTTTTCGCATTCATACGACACGTGGAAGAGGGCCATTATTGGACGTGGAAGCCAAGGAGCGCAACATTTATAAGGAAGCCGGACACTATTCGGCAAGCACATGGAATTTGAGGAGAACCCGCCTTGCAACTCCGAAGACAATATACGCGCCAGACTCGTCGTCATTGAAGCCTGGTTCGTGGGCTACTGAGGGAGTCCTGGACTAGGGGGTGTCCGGATGGCCAAACAATCATCATCGGCCGGACTCCAAGACTATGAAGATACAAGATTGAAGACTTCGTCCCGTGTCCGGATGGGACTTTCTTTGGCGTGGAAGGCAAGCTTGGCGATACGGATATGTAGATCTCCTACCATTGTAACCGACTCTGTGTAACCCTAGCCCTCTCCGGTGTCTATATAAACCGGAGGGTTTTAGTCCGTAGGACACAACAACAATCATACCATAGGCTAGCTTCTAGGGTTTAGCCTCCTTGATCTCGTGGTAGATCCACTCTTGTACTACCCATATCATCCATATCAATCAAGCAGGAGTAGGGTTTTACCTCCATCGAGAGGGCCCGAACCTGGGTAAAAACATCGTGTCCCTTGTCTCCTGTTACCATCCGCCTAGACGCACAGTTCGGGACCCCCTACCCGAGATCCGCCGGTTTTGACACCGACACCGACCTCGACAACCTCTTCCTCAACGACATGGGCGACAACCTCAACGCCAATGGTGCTGCTCCTGTTGCACCGTATGTGTTTCTATCCTTCCTGTTCAAAATCGTGGTAGAATTCATGTTTCTAGTCTGTGTCCTAGACTCGATCTGTTCATCTATTATGCTAGTCCGCATGATTAGTTTAATCTCTGTTATAGCCATCATGATTTATTTTGTAGTAAATCTCGTAGTAACTTGCTCATATATTCAACTGGCGGAACGTCCCCTACAGCCACTCCCGTTTCATGGACGGCCTGGTCGATGCCTCCAAGGATCCCTTCGTATACTGCTATGAGTGCCCGGTGCCATTTTGGGGCTCGCCGGCGGACATCGTGCATCACCTGATGCAGGCGTGCGGCGATCACTACTGGCCCTTGGCGAAGAACATCAAGTACGAGACATGCTACCCTTTCACCGTGCCGGAGTCGCTGGAGGATCAGTGTCGCCTGCTAGTCTCGGAGGAGGACGACAGCGTCTTCCTCTTCATCGTGGCCACCGGCGAGGCCCACACAGGCTGCCGCCACATCTCTGTAGTGTGCGTCAGGGGTGATGCCACTGACGCTGACACTGACACGAGGCCGATGTACGGGTGCATGCTCACTATTACTACCCCTCGGAGGTACATGGGCGGCGACACTGGCTACGTCAAGCTGACTTGGAGTCTGCCGAGCTAGGACCTTCCAGCCGATGTGGACATGGAAGACGCATGGTATTATTTGACCCCTAACAATGTGCATGGGGACTCCAAGGAGGTTCACCTGGACATCTGCATTACTAAGTTAAATGTTGATCATTAGTCTTCGCTCAACGTCATCCGCTATCTAAGCATGTGGAAACTTCCATGCATGATCTTGCTCTATTGGAGTATTGCGCATGAATAAAAGTGTATCCATTTATGGTTTAGTCTAGAATCTTCCATGTATGAATTTTTACTATAGTACTGGTGAAAGACTTATGATGAACCATTTCCTGCAAAGCACAATAAGAGTTATTTCTTCACAAGTTTTGGATGCAAGTTGAACAGTTGAACGCTTTTGTTTGCAAAAGATACTTTTTTATCTATTTCACCCGGATGTTTGTGAGCTCTAGAGATGAAATAATATCCGAACAAACCTATCGATACCCGTTACACATGAGATGACCCCCACATCCTTTGTCAAAATAAACAACTCCCCGATCAGTGCATTTCACTCTTCCGTGCAACGCACGGGCACCTTACTATAGATTAGTACAACCAAAAATTGAACTACATTATATATAGTACGATAAATGATGATGCATGTCACCTAAAATTATATCATTGGAAACTATGTTCAAATACGAATCCAACGATATTGTTTTTGTTGACATGCACTAACATTTTGTCAGTTAAATCTTCGGTCAAATTCAATGGGGGATAAACCACGACCGATGTAGTAGTACTAGTGTAGAGGGCGGCGCTACACGGGAGTCTCACCTCTCACCCCACTCGTGGCGCGGCAGTAAAGCCGTCATATCACAAAACCCAACCACTCCCAGTAATAAGTGGCCTGGTAAAATAAACGGACAAGCAACCATCACATACCTCCGTCTTTTTTGCATTTCATCTCTCTGCATTTACTTTCTCCGGTTCATCTCGCACACTCGATCCCTAGCTACTACTCCTAGTATTCGTGGCTACTACTCCTAGGGCTAGTTCTTTTGGCAGCTTCCCCAGCTTTTTCCATAAGACTAGTCACAGGGGAGAGTAACATTAAGGCACCTCACTCATTTATTTGGGCTTCTAAACTACCACTAGTAGTATAGTACCTCCATCCTGGTTTATTCCTCACCATTGTAATTTGTGCTAAATTTTGACCAAAGATTTAACTGATAAAATGTTAGTGCATGTTACATGCACTAACATTTCATTAGTTAAATTTATGATCAAAATTTGACACAGATTACAATGGGGACCAATAAACCAGGACGGAGGTACTAGTTATGGGATTACTAATCTAGAAGCCTAAAAGAACTGGCCCCTGGTACTCCTACTAGTAATAGTACTCAAGTTCGAATTCCAATTGCACGGCACAACTTGTTAGGCAAAAAAATCGATACAGGGTGTAGGAAGAAGTTTGGGAATTTGCATGCCTTTCCAACCAGTGAGACACGCCGTACAAAGTACGACAGAGAAATAACCACAGAGAAGGAAGCTAAAAGTAAACAATCAAATGAGAATTTTTGCATTTGTTTGCATTGAATTGTTTCACAAGCTTGACTAGTGTTGTTTTTCTACTTTTACAAAAACCGCATTGTAATGTTAAAACGTGCATTTGCACGTACATAAGTAATAGTAGTACTCCCTCCATCTAGGTGTATAAGTTTTCCCTCCTTCTTGGTCATGATGCACAACCAAAGATGACTTATTGACCTGGACGGAAGGAGTAGCACAGACTGCAAGCATATATCAAGAGAGATGTGTAGTGCGATAGTATATAGTAAAGTTTGTGATATATGCACGTACTTGCAAAATGCGTACGAATACACAAGGTTTCCAAACTTTCCCTTTTACATACTTAATTAAGGACGCTAAAAATTCCTGAACGTTCGGGATATATCATTTGCGTCCCAAAACTGGTGAGATCTCCTTATGAAACAAAAATTATACTCCTCCTAAAAGCCACGGCGCTCGCAGGAGTGCTTGTGGCGCGCCACGAGTGCCCTGGTGCGCGGTTGTTTCCTAGCGCGCCGACACAACGCCTCTTCCTCAGCCTTGCAACTCACGAGGTGCTGATTGGCGGCTTGCCGACGGGCGAGCGCAATCTCACCGGTGTTGTGATCCTCCTTGCTGGAAGCGTGCACCCGGTCCACGTATCGCCAAGCGTAGATGAGGCGCTTGGGCCCGACTGCACTCAGGGCTTTGGCACGGGCGTCCTCCGCCACCCTCACGGCCCTTGCACGAGCCTTCTGCCAAAGAGCCAATTGCCTGACTCTCTCGGACGCGACAAAGACCTGCCAAGCAGTCGTGGCGCGCTTCCCTTCCTCCGCCTTCTTCTCCGCCTCTATTTTGGCGTGCTCTGCCGGCGGCAAAGCCTCCCACATCGCGACATCCATTTCTTTCCAAAGCTCGTCAAGGCTGGGGGGCTCGGCGGGTGGCGCGACGTTCTCCTCATAGTGGGAAGCCGATGCATCCTCCGACGTGCGTGCTGGCGAGATTGGAAACACCGACGCGTCCACCTCGACGCGTCGCAGCGAGGAGTGGAACGCCGACGCGTCCTCCTCGACTAGTGGCGGCAAGGAACGGAACAGCGATGCATGACCGTCCGGGCGGTGCAGTGAGGGGCGCCTAGGGCTTGGGAGGGGTGATGCCATGGTGGTCGACGTGAGAGGGAGGGGGAGGAGATAGCAATGAACGTGAGCGTTCTTCCAAATGTCGTGGGAGGCATAGTATTTATAGCGAGCAATGGCACACCTATGTAAGATATGGGCTGAGTTGCACTGACTTAACTGCAGGTCCAGTTGCATTACTGACATGTGGGCCAGACCCTTGTTGGGCCCATATGTTAGTGACCCAATGCACCTGCAGTTAAGTTACTAAAGCAGCGTCCTAGAAGATATGTTGCGTGATTAACATAACAGCTACGTGGGCATATTTGTTGGAGTAAATTACGGGGGAGGGAAGGGGTGGAAATATTGCTGGTCACAACGGATTGGACGAGCGTGGGGGGAGGAGAGTCATGCATGCAGATTGGGGTGGAGTGGTGGGACCGCCGAAGGGAGAAGGGGAGTCTGGCAGGCATATTGTTTCCACACATGGAGAGGAAAAGATTTGGAGACGAACGGGCTTCCTACAGGTATGGGGAACGGTGCATAAAAGTCATCTTGCATGCCGGGCTAGATATAGTCTCAAGTCATTAAAAACATACACGCCCCACACATGTTCATATTTCAAGGTGCACTTAATTATTGCATGCGATGATTAAGGCTGGCCATAATGGTGGTATCATAGCTGGTATCATGCACATGGGAATAGCAAACATGCTGATGTGGCAAAGAATTAAAGAAGAGAGGGGGGTTAGAGTAACTAGTGTTCATGCATGCATTGGTAAACACATTTTTTTGTGAAGAACGACAACATTAGTTGGGTACTTTTGCAGACTTCAAAAACTATTCCACCGCCTCTACTGTCTTGCTAAGAGTAGGTGAAATTTTTGAATCGGGCCCTTTAAACTAGAAGGGAGGTAGTAGTACTCTAATAGCTAACCTTGTTGTGATGACAAGATAGGACATGGCACGCACCTGGACGGAGGAACTAGTCTGCATTGTGCATTCAAGTTTTGTCTGAAGTCAATTACCTCTACTTTGACCAAACTTATAGAAAAATGTATCAACATTCATAGTGTCAAATCAATATTTTTACACTCATTATAAAACGTAGTTCTTATACACATTATAATTAGTATTGTAGATATTGATATTTTTAGTATAAATTTGGTCAAACACTTTGCAAACGGTTGACGGGGGTAAAAAGGACCAGAGGGAGTATCGTGCATGCGGAGTAGGCAAAAAAATTTAATCATTTAAAGCTAGTCGAAGTATCAAAGGGCGCGACCGTGCGAGGAAGGCGAAGGTCGTGGGAGGCATGACGGTTGACGGAATTAAGTGAAGTTACATCCACGCGCCGGCATGGCGTGCAAACAGGCAGAAGCTATACCGTCAGGCCTACGATATGGGTCTAGTAGACATGACATCTAGTGGGTCTCGCATAGTTCTTGAGAACTCTTTGGGGGCTTGCAGCCGTTTATCCACCGGGAAAGCCAGCGACCCCACACTGTTCGCACGCCATACTTGTCCCCGTCTTCTACCTTACAACAGTTCGCTCCTAGTCGTCCCGTCCTTTCACATTAGTTCGCTCCCAGTTTTTTTTTTGCGGGGTACAACAGTTCAACTTCTCCTAACCCTCCTACAAAATCCATGGCCTCCCAAATCTCCATGGTCGCCGCTGAGTACCAGGTTAGGGCCATCACCGGCGATGAGTTCATCGTCATCTACACACGTGGATCCATGACGGTGAAAGCATGGCTTGCTTGCTTCCTACGCATGTTCAACAGTTCAACGGATGAGTGGGTCGCTGGGCTAGATGTTGAGTACACCACAGTCCTGGAAAGAGAGAAGATTCTAAAGGAGGCAGAGAGGAAGAAGACCGCCATGATCCAGGTTTGCATACATAACGTTTGCTTGGTCTACCATATATGCCATGCCGACGTTGAGTGTCGGGATTTTAAGAACTTCCTGAAGGACAAAAGAGTGAAAGTCGTTACTGTAGACTTTAAGAACGACAGGGATGTCCTGCGTCGGATAGGTCTCGTTGTAGGCCAGCCCTTCGATCTCTAGAAGGCAAGTCTGGTGTCCTCCTCTCAACCTTGAATGCTGACCCTGGCAGCAGCCATGATTGATCCTTCGTACGCTAAACTGAAGAAACCTCATCACGAGTTTCATCATGCATGGGAGTCGAAGACATTAGATGAAGATCACATCCTGTACGCAGCAATGGATGCCTACCTTTGTTTAAATATCTACAAGGGTTGGATGAAGAAGCAGAGCACAGTGTCCGGTTCAAGCAAACAAGCGTCGGCAAAGAGCAAGAGGAAGAGGGACGAGGACGAAGTCGAGGACGTGGACTCGGACTCCGAGTAGGTGGCAGTGCCGTCGCTCATGCTGGTTCTACTGCAGTGTCAAGCGGACTAGTTGCTTAGTTTATTTTCAAGGGTGTATTGTGATGAGGCCCCAGCAGAACTATGTTTATGTTCTTTCTCGTTATTTGAACTCTTTAGTACGTACAGCAGTACTAGTACTATGTCTTACTACTGTTCTTCTTGCAATTGGTACTACTGTTCGTATCTTTAGTACGTACAATTTGGGTCAGTCGATTTGTGAAAGAAGTTCGACGAAGCGAAGGAAGAAGATGGCAGAAGAGGTGGAAGAAGCCCTTCTAGCCATCCATGTTGCATCAAACGGCTCACAAGAGTCGACTGACCCAAATTGCTCCTTCAGATTGCAGGATCCACGTGGCATTCAAGGTCTTGAAGATAGATTCCGCATCTGCACCCGGTATGCAGGCTCGACGCGTGCGATCGGCTTCCGCCGCGACAGCCACCATGCGCGCCTCCTCCGCGTGGGCGGAGACGACAATGACACGCTAGTTCCTCCTCGCCGACGTGCTGGAGCACGCGCTCGTCCTCCTCTTCGTACGCTGCGTGCATAGACGCGGATCCACCAGCTGCTCACGTGCTTGGCAGCGTGGCGGCATCGCGAGGAGGGACTGCAAACGACATGAGCGGGCAAGCCTTCGGCTTCATGGCACAGGGATGGTGGTGACACGACGGTGATGGGCGAGAAATTGTTGGCCGGAGCAGGTGGGCACCAGCATGCGCAACTGCGGCGGTATATTGATGAGTGCGTGTATGGGAGCTTACTTTAGTTTTATATAAGGTTGGTCAAACTTAAAAGAAAACCGTACTAGTACACGTAAACATTAGACTTAGGCAGCGCTTTTATTAGTTAGTACCACAACCACGATACGGAATCCTGTGGAAGCGCGTGAATGACGGCGGCGATCGTCGAGCGATAAAGACGTCACCGTGTCGCTCGAAGGACATCCACGAACCTTTTTGTGTGTGTGAAAACAATCCCCGAATATTACTCAACTTTTTTTCCTGGAAAAGTTCTTGACGCTGCAATATTTTCATATATTTGAATTTAGCTCCAGTTCGTGTTTATTTGGATTTGGATGTTTTAGGTGCGCCATAGTTTTTTTTTAATACTGATTTTGTGTGTGTGACTGAGAGAGAACGTGTGTATGTGTCCATATGTGTGTTGTGGCGGAAGGGCAATGTGGAGACGGTGTGCATGTGATACAGACATAGAGAGGTGTGAATGTGCAAATGATCATGCATAAGTGAGACATAGACAAATGCCGATACGTTGTGTATACATGAGAGAACGGTCTTCTAGTTTACTTGTATGTGTGTGGGAGAGGGAGAGAGAGACAGAGAGAGAGGAGCATCCGTAACACAACAACCATCTCTCTCGATTCGTCCATCCCTCGCACGATCGCATGCAACACATGCATCAACGCGCACATTTTGACACCCTCACCCGGCCCCTGCCCACCTCAAGGCCCGCACAATCTCTTCGTGAATACCCATTTCTCTCCTTAGGTTTGTTTTCTCTCAATATCTGACACACACACACACACACACACACACACACACACAGAGAGAGAGAGACAGCACACACACACACACACACACACACACACACACACACACCCGAGCACATAATTCATCCCCATCCAAGGTTATACGGCGACCACTCTCGCTTGTGCTTCTTTGCACCCCAACATGCACAACACCTCAATCTTAAAAAAGGGCATCGAGCAGATTGAAGACGGCGGCCACACCGTGCTAGAGAATGCAGGGCCATTTGGAAGCAGGGTGATGTGACGATGGCCGACTGACTCCTCCCCCCACCCTCTCCTCTCTCTCTCGCACAAAATTACCAATCCCTCTCTCCCCTGCACAAATTTATCAATCCCTCAACCCACGAGATCCTTCCCCTCTCGTCCATGTTTTTCCAGCTCTCTCATCAAACATGCTGTCTCTTCTCCTTCCACGTATACAGAATCCGGATACACACGCATCTCACGTATATTACATGTCTCCATCTTTCTCACAGACCTAACTTCTTCCTCTCTCTTTCCCTCTCTATCTCTCTCTCTCTCTCTCTCTCTCTCTCTCTCTCTCTCTCTCGTTAGGTTTGTCTCCTACTCTCTCATCCACATACATACAATCTTTCCCGCCCTATCTGCTCCATCTTCGCAAGCTCTCTCTGCACATTTCATTCACACATTGGGATATGTCAAAATGTTGCTTCTATAATGGCTGATGTAGAGTTATGGTTGGTTTTGTTGCATCCTACAAAGTAATAACTATGAAATGCATTTAGATTATCATTTGACTGGGATTATGTGAGTTTGAGCATGTTGTGAAGTACTATAGACCTTGTATACATCTTGGGATTCGACAACGATTGTAACTATTGAATTGTATAGACCATTACATTCGAAATCAATAGCCTAATATATTTATTTCACAATTTCAACAAATGATTAGTTCACAACAAACTAAGAAAACAAATGTGTACTCCCTCCGTTTTTATGTAAGTCCGCGTATTAGCATTGGTCAAAGTCAAGTTTTGTAAACTCTCAGAAAGCTTATAACAAAAAATATTAACATATACAATAACAAATAAATACCATTAGATTCATTATTGAATGTACTTTCACATCATACATATTTGTTATGGTAAATGTTTATATTTTTCTATAAACTTGGTCAAACTTTAGGAAGTTTGACTTCGGTCAAACCTAATATACAAAGTTTACTACTACTACTCGCTAGTTGCTTAGCCGAATCACTCAACACGCCACACGGGGAGTTCAGTGTCACAAAATTTTGAGGTCGGTGGGAAAATCTCCCGCGACCGTGATTCGAGCAGTGGGAAGTTACCATCATAGCCTTCGGGATAGGCCTATGGATGATGCTTTGTAGGGGGCTGTTTTCATAACTTCAGGTTCACCCTACCCAGCCAACCCCACCCCGGCACCCAGAGTAGTACACCTGAATAATCCCCATTTTCTATCCCCACCGCAAAATAGACTTCTCCACGACACCGCAGCCTTCGTGCTCATCCCCTTTACATCGGCGCACTCGTCCACTGCAGCGCATCTGCCTCATCGATGACCTCGTATGCCGCACTGGAGCCGGTCCACCGTCATCGTCGTACACGGAGCCTCTTCCCCGACATTGTCTTCCACGGTCTCGGATCTGCTTCCCGGAAGCCAATGCCAAGCGCAGAAGTACCACCGTCGTGGATAATGAACTGACTCCTGTTGCCGACCATGACTCACAGAGGCCGCCGCGACCATCGTTCTCCTCCTTGATTGGTAATGTGTGTATTGAATCACTTAGCAGTACATGTGCAGTTCCAATTTTGTTCATACCTACCCTTCAAATTTCCTGGGTGCTATTGTTCTCGTAAAAGTAATTGGTTATAGCCTCCATTGTCCAACAGAATATCAACCTGTAATTGTGCGTTGCTCCTATATCGCAATGTGCTTGGGTAGGTTTTTCATCTGCAACCAGTAGTGTGGAAAATGATGGAAAGTTTTTTAGAACTAGCAAGATGCCCATGTGTTGCACGCATCAAGATGCATTTGTATGAGTAGTTTATCTTGTGGGAGAAAAGGATGAACGAGGGAAGGCCTTATTTGCAAATCTGGAGAGGGGTATGGGTATCTTTTTGCAAAATTCCCATTTGTTTCCTTCCTATCTGTCAGATATAAATCGGACGGCCTGTATTGCAGGATGGCAGGCACACCATCATCACCAACTCTTTTTTTTTATAAGAAAAAAAGTATAGAGAAAAAAGTAGACAGTAGAGAAGTAGAGATAAATATTAAATATTAAATATTAAATAAATATAACAGTAGAGAAGAGAGTAGAGATAGCAGAGACATTGGGAAAGGATCGCGCACGCGCGGGAAAAAGCGGCTGGGCGTGCGCTAGTTTTGGCACGCGGCGTCCGGCGCGCTTTATAAAATCCAACGCCCTCCCACCGCTCTGTGCCTTGCCACCGCTCTCTCCCGGCTCTGTGCCTCGCCACCGCTCTCTCCCCGCTCTTTCTCGCCTCACTGCCGCCACGCCACCATGCCGTCGTGTCGCCGGGAAACGTGGGGATACCGCGGCGTCCGCGCGCGTCCCTCCGGCGGCTTCTCCGCCGAGATCTGGTTCCGCGGGATGCGCCTCGGCCTCGGCAATTTTGACACCGCCAACAAGGCCGCCCGCGCGTACGATGCGGTGGCGTGGCACCTTCGGTGGCCTCATAGAACATTGAACTTCCCCAATGTGCCGACGCGGGAGCGGGCGCAGGAGCTCGCGCCTCTGCCGCGGCTTAGCACCAACGAGGATCATCACGACAACCGGAGGCGGGAGCACCGTCTCAGCATTGACGAGATGGACGAGGAAGCCATGGTGCTGTGGCGCCAACACTTCCTGCAGGACATCATCAACGAGCGCGAGTTCTACGTGCAAAGGAGGGCGGAGAGGGATAAGAGGAGGGCGGAGCGAGCCGCCGAGGACAAGCGTAGGCGAAAAGCGGACGCTCAATTCAACATGAGGCTAGGATCAGCGTCGCCCTAGGAATCCTATGACGATCGGTACCTTCACGCCTACAGTCAGACATCGGAGGAGGATATTACTGAGGAGGAGTCGGACAACGAGGAGTAGTTGAATTATCTTGTTTTATCTATCTATGTTGAGAACTATCCTCTACTCTCTAGTCTCTACTTCTCGATCTCAACACTGTAAACGCTTTTTTAAAGTGTCACGCGTTGCGATTCTGTTGGAGATGCTCTAACATGGCAGACGAGTGCTTTAATGTTGCCCACAAGATGCGCGAGTATTACTAGTAGTATATTTTTCTTACCATGTTGAGATTTTAAAACCACGAGTGCGAACATGCAGAGGTGCAATGAAGACCAAACACGGGATATTGGGGACATCTTCA
Organism: Aegilops speltoides; assembly: GCA_021437245.1. Taxonomy (NCBI): domain Eukaryota; kingdom Viridiplantae; phylum Streptophyta; class Magnoliopsida; order Poales; family Poaceae; genus Aegilops; species Aegilops speltoides. The sequence continues at coordinate 245,393,740 of CM038141.1, forward strand.
AGGAGTGTGGAAAGTTAAAGAGGAGCTACACGAACGTGTAAAACGAGCTTTGGTAAGTAACACCCTTTCAATTACTTTCGTTTAGCCTCGTGTTCTTCAATGTGTATATGTTGTAGTTTCTGTTTCTCTTAAACCCGGTGTTCTTCGATGTGTAATAAGAAGAGTCTTAATCATCCTAATGCTTTCGTTTTTAGCTTGATGTAGGAAGTGGGTGTTCTCACCTTGTAGTCTGTTTTTATATATTTTTTCCTTTTGAATTCACTTCTCCGAGTTCTGTTTATCTGGCTTCTACTAAATGGATCTAGTTTGGTCTAAGTATTGATCTAAAAAACAAGTAACTTCATGTCAGGATGCAGTTCCTGCGAGGAGGGAAGTATGGTCAACCTCGAGATCATGTTTCCAAAATGAAGCTGGATTACACACAAGGTGCCAGTTCCCTAATGATGCTGGATTAGACACAAGGTGCAAATTCCTAGATGATGTTGGATTACACACAAGGCAAGTGGAGTCGTCAGTTGCTCGTGTCCTCGTGGCATTAGTAAAGGCTGAAAGAAAGCGTGCAGCAGCCCTTGAGAATGTAGCTGAGTTCCTGAAGAAGCGAAAAGAGGAATCGGATGCTCTCTTCATACAAGCCAAAGAAGAGATGGAAGAAGCCAGAAAGAAGCTAGTAGAGGCAGAGCAGGGTAGGCGTCTCCTGCTATCTAAAACTGTTGTCAATACAAAATTTCCTTCATAATAGCTAGGTTCAAATGTTTATCCAGACAGCATGCCTGTTGTGATGTCTGTGCATCTACTGATGTGGCACAAAATATTTTTTTCAGGTCATGTAATAACAGCAATTACTTTCCAAACAATAATGCATTGAAGCATTGGACATGGTATAGTTCACAAGCAAGCCCGACATTCCAAGTTCAACTTCCACATCAAACTCATGTTCACAGATATCTACACATTCATACATAATGTCCACAACCATGATTCACTTCAAATCCAAAAAAATGTGAGGAGAGTTATAAATAAAGAAAAACATCTACTAGTTCCTGCTACCAGTGCGAGCACAACAAGTCAAGACCATGCGTAAAATAATTATATTTTAGTCATTTTTTGTGTTCTAAAATGCCTGCTGGCTCGCGAAAGGACGTGTTGCCGGCACACACGCGGATTCAATGAAGGTAGGCGGGGCAGTCTTAAGCTGGTTGCACGCGGCGAGGCGTGCTTTCGGTCACTGGGCTGCAGTGAAAAGACCCTCTTGGCGGCCGGCGCCGGTTCAATGACTACGCTATGAGAGGTCGCGTCCGTGTCAGAGCAATTACTCCCTCCAGTCCTTTTTTGTTTGGGTATAACAAAATCTCATTTTCCATTCACATTTTACAAGTAAAATTCATGGACAAACTTTGACCCAAAATACGATGGGGACTAGTAAACCAGAATGGAGGTAGTAGTTTTTTTTAATCAAAGAAGGGTTTCCCCTTCCGATTTTCATTACTGAAAACCAGCATCTAGATCTAAACCATAGTATTTGCCCTAGAACTACCAGGTTCAACATCTCGCAACATAAACCCATACAACCATACGCCAAGGAGGTACGTAGTACTATGAATTCCATTTTCACTCCATACCAATCGTTCTAAAAACTACTTACTACATATAACGCGCCATTGAAAATTGGAACTCTTAACCCCGCTAAAAACGATATTTTAAACGTGGCTACTCGATCTGGGGCAACTGGTGAGCCACCGCGCTCCAAGTCGTTCACTTGTGGTCCCGACCATTAACTCCTACGGATCAAATTATCATGCGAGCTGACTATTCCTACAAAGGTGCTCCACCACATACCCTGTACCCGCAAATGCAGCAATCGTGCACCTAGGGTTTTAGGGTTTATTTGTTAACGTCGCCTTTATGTAACACTCATGTGTGCGAGACAGCGAGAGGCCGACTGCGTGCGTGCGCCTCTCCTCTTCGTATATGTACTCCACCGTTTATCTGGTGTCCAAAAAATTATAATAACTACTAGCAATGTGCCAATGCGTTGCCACACGATCAAAGTAGATTAATACATATTCACCAATTTGATAGAAACAACAGTCTAGTTTTGAAATACGTATATCACTAAAAATATGTTATGTTTCACTCAAAATATACTCCTTTGGCGGTTTTGATGAGATAAGGGAGGAATGTTGTTGGTTTCAAGATTCGAGAAGTGGTATATGTCTAATTTCTACTCTTACTAGCAAGATGCCCATGCGTTGCATGGAACATCAAGATCTTGTGGCACAAAAGGATGAACGAGGGAAGGCCTTATCTACAAATGTGGTGAGGAGTGCGTGTAAATTGCCATATTTTCCTTCCTATCCGTCAGACATAAATCGGACGACCTACGTTGCAGGATGGCAGGCCCACCATCATCACCAACTCTATTTTTTATCCCTACTCTTATAAAAAGCATTGTCGGTGATGATCGTGTGCCTGCCATCCTGCATTATAGGCCGTCCGATCTATATCTGGCGGATAGGAAGGAAACTATGACAATTTTGCAAAAAGATACCCACACCCCTCTCCACATTTGCAAATAAGGCCTTCCCTCGTTCATCCTTTTCCCCCACAAGATAAACTACTCATACAAATGCATCTTGATGTTCCGTGCAACGCATGGGCATCTTGCTAGTTGTTGCAAAAAGCCCATGTGTGTGTGAGAGAGAGGGAGAGTGGAGGAGGATGGAGTGGATGTGTGACAAAGACACAAGGAGTGTGTGTGCGATAGGTATCAGCTTAAAATGAGGCGATGGTATGTGTGTGCACGATCGAGAGGGCGTGTCTCAAGAAGGGAAGAAAAATCTACATAGATACAAGGAGCGGGAGAGAGACATGTATGCGATAGTGGAAGCACGAGTGTGCGGGTGTATAAACCTATCTAGAGGCTAGTCGATAAATGTTTGTAAGAGAAATACGAGTCGGGGTGCGAAAGCGAGAGTTTTGTGTGTGTGAAAGAGAGACGGTAGTTGGGAAGGGGAGTGGAAGCAGGAGTTGTGTGTGTGTCTGTGAGAGAGAGGGGGGGTTGTCTGATCGATAAACAAATGAATAATGTCAGTCTAGGATGGAGACGAAAAGGAGACCACAACAAATGTTGTGTCTACAGGAGAGAGAGAGAGAGAGAGAGAAAGTAATTTTAGTGGTATGAGTCATATGTAGAGACATATAGGGTGTGTGAGAGAATCCCATAGAAAGAAAGACAAAGTGAATCATGAGTGGAGACTGTGTGTGTGGCGGTGAAAAAGAAAGCTTAGGTACCGAGTGATACCAGAGAATAGTAGAGATGTGAGAGATAACGAAAACCGTGTAATGTATAATGATAGGGAGAGTGTGACACTTCTCAAGGGAGACGTCGAGAGACCATGTTTGCGAGGATAGGAGAAACAAGAAGTGAGGGTGCGGGTGAGCTGGAGAAAAGAGAGTGATAGCTACCTGAAGGAGCATGCATGCGAGAGAGATGGGCGTGAAAGCAGTGAACATAAAAGGGATTCAAATATTTGAATTCAAGATGATGATACATGTAATCCATACTCGAACCAAAATTGATCTATCAAACATGCATACTCATATGAATTCACGCACATCTATGTTTTTTAAAATGTGGATATTACTAATCCATACATTTTAGTAGAACATAATTTGGTTAAATTTTTTTGAATTCAACCTTAAGATTTTTTAGATCATTGTATTTGTAAATCATATTATACATATAAAGGAGCAGAATTCTTTGTTGTGCTTTTGAAAGTATATATAAAAAATGATCTATATAGAATGTAATTCCAATTGAAAATGGATCCCGCCCGAAAAAAATAGAATACAAACAGGATTCAAATTGAGTTGGCACGGTAAACATGCACTCTGCAAAATTTGAATGAAGCGGGGAAAGTCGCAGTAACCACCCGAAACCCAAATCTGCGAGATGGAAATTACTACTGCCTATCCCTGCCACGCAAAGCCTATCTGCTGGATTTCTATAGGTTTCGATAGGGGTAGGTTTGTAATTTCAGCCAAACGTGACGTAACCGCCTCTCACCCGGATTCATACATGGTGGGTGCCAAAACACAGTGTGTCCTCGGCCGAAATCGACTCCCTCCCCGATTCATATTCATACACGATGGGCGCCAAAAACAAACTCTTGTCGGCAAATATTCGGTGTATGCAAGATTACCGCCCTATCCCCAACCGACTAATATTGATGTGATGTAGGAAATTTGAAACGGGGGCTAAGTTTGTAAATTTCCTCGCATTTGAGACAAGCGCGCCCTGAATACATGGTTCCCCCCTTCCTCTCTACCTTCCTTTTCCCCATTCGTACTCCATGGGCGCCAAAACACCCTCTCCACCCCACCCTCCTCCGTCCGCCACCGTCCGACACCCCATCCACCGCCGTCCTCCTCCACCATGCCGGAGCTGATACGCCGACGCTGCCATCCATTACAAGAGATCGACCTCTCTCATCCACGGCTTCGGACCGGGATCCTTGCATCCCGTCCTCTCGCTTCATCCCCGCTATCGTCCACCTTGCCGGTGCCGCTCCTACGACCATCTCGTCCACCGCGCCCCGTCGCCACCGTCTACCCTCCTAGATCTGCTTCCACGCTGCCGACAGCCATCGCTACCGCAGCACCATCAAATTCTCAGCAGATGCATACACGGCGCCGCACCAGAGGCGATACTCTTTCGTATCTGCTCAACTTATTTATCGCAGCAAGAAAATAGATTGCCACTGCTTTACTCTGATTTCTTGTCTTGGTTGCGAAGTTGCCTTTGTCCGGTTTGGACCTTCAGATCCGCCATGGCACGCTCAACACTATACTCCCAATGCTTATGGTTTTGCCCTTTTATATTCCACACTAGTTAAATCACAGTAGACTAAATTTCAAAATTGGGTCAGTCGGTTTTTCAGAGCTCGTCGGAGTTCGCCGGTGTGAACGAAGGGGCTCGGGTGGTTGTGGGGCCTCGCCGAACGAAGAAAACTCGACGTGGGTGGGGGTTGGGGCGGGGGGTGGGGGTGGGGGTGGCGGAGGAACACAGGCAGTGGGGGCCTGTGGTCTGGCCTGCGGCCCGTGCGGTGTTCTGTATGGGAAGAATTAGAGACGAGGAAGAAGAAGGGTTAGGAGAAGTGATACGTCCATTTTGCATCATGCTTTTATATCAATATTTATTGCATTATGGGCTGTTATTACACATTATATCTCAATACTTATGGCTATTCTCTCTTATTTTACAAGGTTTACCATGAAGAGGGGGATGCTGGCAGCTGGAATTCTGGCTGGAAAAGGAGCAAAGGTTGGAAACATATTCTGCACAACTCCAAAAGTCCTGAGACTCCACGAAACAACTTTTTGGAATTAATAAGAATTTATGAGCGAAAGAAATAGGCCAGGGGGCCCACACCCCGCCCAGAGGCAGGCGCCCCTAGGCGCGGTGAGGAGTCTGGATTAGGGGGTATCCGGATAGCCGGACTATATACATCGTCCAGACTATTGAAGCGTGAAGATACAAGACTCAAGACTTTGGCACGTGTCCGGATGGGACTCTCCTTTGCGTGGAAGACAAGCTTGGCGATCCGGATATTGTGTTTCCTTCCTTATATCCGACTCCATGTAAACCCTAGCCCTCTCTGGTGTCTATATAAACCGGAGAGGTTGGTCCTTAGAAGGCCAATCACAATTACAATCATACCATCATAGGTGAAAGTGCTACTATCGACTAGAGGGGGGTGAATTGGCGATTTTATGAAAGTCTTCTAAACATGGAAGTTTCAAAGACAAACAACAGAAATGACCTAATTGTAATGCAGCGGAAGATAAACTACCCAAAGCAAGCCATAGTCAAGTATACAAAGATATGAAAGTACGGGACTAATAGCAGCTAGGTAGTAAGGATCAGGATGGAAGATGGTATGAAGCCAATCAACAGTAATAGTCAAGCAATGAAGTCAAACAGATACACAGATAGGCAATGACTTCACGAAGACAAACTAAAGTAAGGATGGGAAGGGATAAAACCAGTTGCTTGTTGAAGACATAGGATTTGTTGGACTAGTTCCAGTTGCTGTGACAACTGTACGTCTGGTTAGGGGGGCTGAGATTTAACTCAGAAGACCGTGTCTTCACCTTATTCCAGTTGAGATAAGGACACCCAGTCCTCGCCTAATCACTCTGGTAAGTCTTCAAGGGATACTTCCAAACCTTCACAGACTTCGTTCACCGGCAATCCACAATGACTCTTGGATGCTCAGAACGCGACGCCTAACCATTTGGAGGATTCACAGTCCTCAAGTGTAATAAGTCTTGGTCACATGATGAAAGACTTGATGATGCTGACACTCTTTGGCTCTGGGTGTTTGGGCTTTGTCCTCGCAAGGATTTTTTCTCTCTCAAATGCTTCGAGGTGGGTTGCTCTCAAACGACAAAAGCCGTGCACAAACTCGAGCAGCCACCAATTTATGGTGTAGGGGTGGGCTATTTATAGCCACTAGGCAACCCAACCTGATTTGTCCAAAATGACCCCTGAGTCACTAAGGAACCGACACGTGTTCCAACGGTCGATTTCAAACACACGCTGCAACTTTACTTGGGCTACAAGCAAAGTCGACTTATCCACTCTGGATAAGGTTTGCTCTCATTGTCTTATTTCGAAGACATAGGATTTGAGTTGAGCATCACTTGATCACTCGACTTAGTTCACTTGGACCCCACTTATAAAGACGATGGTTCCTATGACTCAACAAAGAAGAAAAGGAAACAACGAAACCACACAGTCTTCGCGCTCCATAGTCTTCTAACAATGTCTTCTCATGTCATAGTCCTCAATATGAATATCTTCTCATACCACCATTGTCTTCAATGTCTTCATACATTTTTAGGGGTCATCTCCGGTAGGTAAACCGAATCAATGAGGGACACTACCTGCGTTATCCTGCAATTCTCACAAATGCATTTGTCCCTCAACCAACTTTGTCGTCAATACTGCAAAACCAACTAGGGGTGGCACTAGATGCACTTATAGTCTCCCCCTTTTTGGTGGTTGATGACAAACTGGTTGAAGTTTTCAACGGGGATAAAGTATGTGAAATTGTAAGGATAGGGAATTGTCTTCATAAGTTGCAAGGGCTCCCCCTGAAGATGTGCATATAAGTAATTTGCTTTTGGAATGCAAATGCACATGGCAGGTTGTACTTGTGGAGATCCACTTCAATTTATGAAGATAATTCATCATGCATGAATTGATATAGCAAGTAGAATGACATGCATAATGAAAAATGGACGTCTGCAGAATGATCTAAGTGCGGAAGTTATCATCGCACATGCGGAATTTATCATCGCATCACAGTAAAGCAAATAAGTAGCAGACGACCATCAAGTTTAGGTGTTACAACTCAAAGAACCAAATGTTTCAAAAGCAAGAGTTGTAAGCACGAAGCAAAATATAATGCAACCGCCCATATGAACCCGCTTGAAGACTATCAACTCATACGCTTCTCCCCCTTTTGTCAGTAAGGACCAAAAAGGTTTGAAGACATAGATCATCTACTCGTCATCATGAGTAGGTGAAGCAGCAGGGTTGTCGGCGTTGGTTGGCGGTGCAGATGAACTTGGTGCAGTGTCGATGCGTGCAGTTGTAGGAGGTGGTGAAGTAGCATCATCTTCATCATCGATCACTCTGGCATTTACCGTTGCCGCGGAAGAAGAATATTCAGAGTCTTCAAGAGATGGAGTGCGACGTAAGACAGCAGTCTGTGGAGGAGTGGAGTCAAACTGGAATCTTTCATTGAAGCCATCGTCTTGAAGATCGGCTTCAAACCTCGAAAGGAGGTCAAACTCTTCCATGATCGCCGGCAAGTTTCATGAGCAACAAAGGCATTCTTGGTGGCAAGGTTGCGAATGCGATTGACATCCACCAAGAGGCTTTGCATCTGTCTCTTAAGCTAGAAATGATGCTTATCCTGTTTCTGATGAAGAGCCACAAGAAGTTCTCGGTCGTTGAGAACGCGAGAACGCTTACGAGGCCTTTGTGCAATGGTGCTTTCAGTGGCTTCAGTGGGTGCTCGATGAGGCAGACGAGTGTTACCAGCCAGTGGATAGATTCGTGTCGCTGCTTGAACACCTTCAATAGGCTGAGTGAAGCTTTGGTGCTCAACATTCTGAAGACAAAGAGGTGTCTTGGCAGGGTCAGAGTATATAGCATCAACTGACATATCAACCTCTGGCAGAAAGATTATATGATTTCGAGCAGAGGGCTGATAATTGACAGGTGAGTGTCACATGATGAGGCGCATGACCCATGGAGCATAAAACTTCAGACCAAACAGGTCAGAGCCGGAAGCAGCAAGTTGCCTGATGAAGAATTCTTGAGTGTTGAAGCTGATGCCATTGAGAATATAGAAGACCAAAGTCTTCATAGCTCCTTCAATCTTGGCCACCGATGAATGTCCTTTGACAGGCCATAGAGTTACTTTGATGATATGATATATGGTGCGAGGCGATACTCAAGGTCTTCAACAAAGAAATCTGTTGGGTATTCAGCGTCGATGGCAAAGGCTTCATCATGCTCAACATCGGCTCATATTGGGTTACGGCTTATGAAAGATGCTCTCTCTGACATGCGGTGTAGGTGACGATCGAGTTCATATAGTTCTCCAGAGTGGCTAGCCCATAAGCTCGATGATATACATAGCTTTGGCTTCATGATGAACATTTCGGTCATCCACTCGAGAACCCATGTCTTGATGTCTCTGTTGTAGCCGCTGAATGTGTAGAGTAGCATAGAATTGAAGCAATAGCTCTTCATTCCAATGTTCTTTATGCATCACAAAGTGGAGCAGACTAGCATCACGAAGCAATCAAGTGCTTCTTCTAAGCACGGCAGTCCAAACAATGGCTTCATTTACAAGCATATGAGGAAAAATGCCCTTGATCATATAGTACGATGAGTAATAGCTTCTTTCTTGATAGCTCTAGAACCGATCGATGATATCCTTGGCTTGGAGTAGGGGTTCTGGCGCTGTCAAAGAAGGTATTGTGGCTTTGAAGCCATTTGCATTGAAGGACCACCGTGAGTTTGCAATACACGAAACCTTGGCAATCTTGGCTTTGGCTTCTGGACCTGAGGCCTATGCTCAACATGATAGTCAAATTGAGGTCCTGAGGCAGTAGGCGGAGGCACCAGAATGGGCCATCGGACAGTGGTAAGCTGACCGTAATTGTATGCTTGCTCAATGGTGTGAGGCCTTGGTGGCGGAACAGGAGCAGGGGCAACAGCTGAGGCATCAGGCTGCACAACAGGTGCTTCGGGAGCAGTTGTCACATTAGCTTCAGGTGCAGCATCTTCATTGGTTTCAGGTGCAGCATCTTCATTGGTTTCAGGTTCAGTGGCCACATTTGCTTCAGGCACACTAGTTGGTGCAGGCTCCACATTAGCGTCAGCCATGACTACGTCATTGGCTTCATTGGCGTTGGTGGTGGCAGCCTCAACATTGTCAACCTCCTCTTGACGAACAGGAGGGTCGGGCACAGGCACATTCACATCAGGAACTGCTTCTTCTTCAATTGCTCGGGGAGTAGGTACACGTACTTATTCTTGATTTTCTTCGGCTGATGTAGCCGGAATGTCTTCAGCAGCATGTGCTTCAGACTCTGAGACATTCACAGTTGGAGCAGGTTCAGAACATACTTGACGTGCAACAGGTGAACGTTGCACTTCTCCTTCTGGAACGCTCGACAGAGGGACTTGTGGCCTTAGTCCTTTGCGAAGCCTGCGAAGTGCTGGCTTCTCCTTAGGAGATGAAGTTGGCTGGGCCTCATAGTCGTCATCCTCTTCTTGCACGGGGGGTGTAGCTTGTTGTTGTTGTTGTTGGGGAGTACTGGGGGAGTCGTGGAGTTGTGGGTGATCAGCCCACGATGCATCCTGAGCAATTGGCATCAAAGGACGACCAGTGCTGATGAGGTCGCTGTTCGTATGAACAGGCAATGATACCACTTCATGTTCGATCTGAGGAAGAACTTCATCATCAGCTACATTGTCATCATGACCAATGTCTTCAGCAGCGGTGGGTTCAGCTGCTGGAATATCTTCAGCTTCATGAGCCTGTAACACCCCGGATGTAATTTTTCCATATTTGTAACTCCAACTCTTGCCATTTTCGGCTATGTGCTATGATATTCTCTCCGTGGTTGGGTTTTTCTTCATTTTGCATTTTATTCATGTCTTGCATCTCATATCATGTCATCATGTGCATCTCATTCGCATACGTGTTCGTCTCATGCATCCGAGCATTTTCCCCGTTGTCCGTTTTGCAATCCGGCACTCTTATGTTCCCCGGCGCTCCCTTTTACATTTTTTCTGTGTGCGGGTGTTGAACATTCTCGAAACGGACCGAGCCTTGCCAAGTGGCCCTGGTATAGCACCGGTAGACCACCTGTCAAGTTTCAGATCATTTGGAGCTCGTTTGGTACTCCAACGGTTAACCGCACTCTCGCAAAGGCCTCTTTTAAGTTGCAGCCCAACACCCCTCCAAAACAGCCCAATAACCCATCTAAGTCACCACCATGCTCTCGGTCGTTCGATCATGATCGTGTGGGTGAAAACCGCACCTCATTTGGACTCTCCTAGCTCCCTCTATGCCTATATATACACCCCCCCATTCCAAATTCGCGGATCCTCTCCCCCCTAACCCTAAAAATCCCAGATCCGCCGCCGCCGGACGTGTCCGGAGCGGGCCGGACAACGTCCGCCGCCCCGCGCCTCTCGGCGTCGACACGTGGCACCCGCTGCGGCCGCGAAGCCCGCCTGAGCCGCCCGCCCGGCCGCTGTGTCCGTCCTCCGCCGCCGCCCGCCGCCCGATCCGGCGATCCGCCGCCGCCGCCGCCGCCCGCACGCCGTCGCCGCCCGCCTCCAGCCGGCCGCCGCCCGCCGCCGATCTTGCCGCCGCCGCCGCAGGCCGCGCCGCCGATCGCGCCGCCTCCTGCCGCCCCCCTCGCCGGAGGGCGCCAGATCCGCCGCCGCCCGGCCTCTCCTCCCTCCGGCCCCGAGCACCATCCCCGGCGACGAACCTCGAGCAGCGACCCCGATCCGGATCCGATCTGGGAAAAAAACGGCGGTTGACTTTTTCCCCACCCCCGAAATCCACTAAGTCCCTTTTCTGCTAATATTTTTGTTGCATCTTCATCGCATCACATCTCCGCACCTGTGGCTCCGTTTTGGGCGTGTAGCATATCAAATTGTTCGCCTAGAAGAGTAGATCATTTAATCTCATTGCGCCATTTTCATTTAAGCTCATCTTGGTGCCCGAAATGCTGTTGGAAGAGGGCTATGTGATGTTAGTTTCGCTTTCTTAATGTAACTTGCACTTTATCATTTTGCCATGATTAATGTGTGCACCTTATGAACTTGAGCCCTACATGTGTGTTGAACTATGCCATGCCATCTTTCCAGGGGTGTATGCCATGTATTTTTGTGATCAATGTGGTGACTAGCACAAGCATGCAAACAAGGGATGATAATGTTGTTGATTTCAGGAACTTAGTGTTTTCACTAAGTCATGTCCTGCTGTTATTTTTATGCCATATGTTCATGTTGTTACAGAGAGATCGATGCCTATTTTAAGCATGATCAGTAAGGGTGTTTTGAACATATGGATGTGCTCTATCCATCCATGCCTTTGTTGGCATTTATGGAGTAGTCTAGCATGTCATTTCCGTGCTCTACTTTTGCTTCAAAATGTTTCCTGGCAGATTGTTTACATGAGATTCAATTTTCACGAGGTTGTTGTAGTTGATCCGTGTACGCTATGATGTTGTTCTTCCAATGTATAGCTTCTATGCCATGTCTTATTGAGGCGTGTATGCTTAGTTTATCATGAGATGCTCTGTAGTGAGTGCATCGAGCTCATGAACATGCCTACTTGTTATCTGTTTTTGCCATGTCCAGTTTTTCACTAAGTCTGGAACTGTTAATAAAACTTGCTATGTTTACATAGGTGCCATCATTTCTTATGGTCCTTTTTGGCTTATGGTCAGTAAGGGACTTTTGATCTATGCTTTGAGTAGATTCATGCCATGCCTTGTTTTGCTGTTATAAGTTCCGGTAGCTTGTTGTTTGCTTGCTCTAAACATGCCTTCCTGGTGTTAATTTCTGGCATTCTAGTATTTTCACTAAGTCTGTGAACCTGATATTTTTTGCACTTTCACCATGCTTGTTTGAGCCTGTTATGATGTGATTTAGCCGTAGCTCAGTGTTCCTCTTTTGTTAAGCATCTCCTGTAGATCACTGCCATATGCTTTGTTTTTATGTTGGGTGTCTTTGTAGCATAGTTTCTTGTTGTGTGCTAAGTAGCATCATCTTTGTTAAACGCAGATTCGCGTCATTCTTGTTTTGCTTGTCATTTGCAAACCGTGCATCCGATTCCGTGATCTTTATATCGATTTCAACCGAAATCATCTCATCTTTCCGATGGCATATTTGGTTTGCCAAGTTGATGCCAGTTCATCATTTTCCTTCCGAGCACACATATGCATTGCATATCACATCTCGCATAGCATGTCATGTATTGCATCATATTGCTTGTGCATTGCTCCTTGTTTGATTGTGGTTCCGTTGCTTGTGTTCTTGCTTTGGGTAGAGCCGGGAGACGAGTACATGAACGAGGAACCTGTTGAGAACGCCTACGAGGATCAAGCCTTCGACAACTCTAAGAACCTTGCAGGCAAGATGACCATACCTTCGATATCACTTCTATCTTTTCTTGCTAGATGCTCGCTCTTTTGCTATGCCTATGCTACGATACCTACCACTTGCTATATCATGCCACCCATATTGCCATGTCAAACCTCTAACCACCCATGTCCTAGCAAACCGTTGATTGGCTATGTTACCGCTTTGCTCAGCCCCTCTTATAGCGTTGATAGTTGCAGGTGAAGATGAAGTTTGTTCCTTGTTGGAACATGGATATTTTGGGATATCACAATATATATTGTTTTAATTAATGCATCTATATACTTGGTAAAGGGTGGAAGGCTCGGCCTTATGCCTGGTGACTTGTTCCACTCTTGCCGCCCTAGTTTCCGTCATACCGGTGTTATGTTCCTTGATTTTGCGTTCCTTACGCGGTTGGGTGATTTATGGGCCCCCCGTGACAGTTCGCTTTGAATAAAACTTTTCCAGCAAGGCCCAACCTTGGTTTTACCATTTGCCACCTACACCCTTTTTTCCCTTGGGTTTTCGCGAGCCCAAGGGTCATCTTTATTTTAGCCCCCGGGCGGTGCTCCTTCGAGTGTTGGTCCGAATCGAAGCTTGCTTCATGGGCCACCTCGTGGAAACTCGAGGCCTGGTTTTACTCGTAGCTAGTCTCATCCGGATGTGCCCTGAGAACGAGATATGTGCAGCTCCTATCGGGATTTGTTGGCACAATCGGGCGGCTTTGTTAGTCTAGTTTTACCATTGTCGAAATGTCATGTGAACCGGGATTCTGAGACTGATCGGATCTTCCCGGGAGAAGGTTTATTCCTTCATTGACCGTGAGAGCTTGTGATGGGCTAAGTTGGGACACCCCTGCAGGGTATTATCTTTCAAAAGCCGTGCCCGCGGTTATGAGGCAGATGGGAATTTGTTAATGTCCGGTTGTAGAAAACCCGAAGTTGACCTTAATTAAAATACATCAATCGCGTGTGTAATCGTGATGGTCCTTCTCGGTGAGTCCGGAAGTGAACACGGTGTTGGAGTTATGTTTGATGTAAGTAGTTTCAGGATCACTTCTTGATCGCTACTAGCTTCACGATCGTGCCTTGCTTCTCTTCTCGCTCTCTTTTGCGATCATAGCCACCATATATGCTAGTCGCTTGCTGCAGCTCCACCTCGTTACACTAGCCTTCCCTTAAGCTTAAATAGTCTTGATCTCACGGGTGTGAGATTGCTGAGTCCCCGTGACTCACAGATTCTACCAAAACAGATGCAGGTACCGGTGACACCAGCGCAGATGGCGGAACTGAGCTGAAGTGGGAATTTGATGAGGCCCTTGGTCGTTACTATGTTTCATTTCCAGACGATCAGTAGTGGTGCCCAGTTGGGGCGATCGGGGATCTGTGTTGCAATTGGGGTAGTCTTCTTTTATTTTGGTCCTGTAGCCGGACCTTGAGTGTAAACTGAATGATGGATGTTTAATTATGTATTTGTGTGAAGTGGCGACTGTAAGCCAACTATGTATCTCTTTCCCTTATGTATTACATGGGTTGTGTGAAGGTTACCTCACTTGCGACATTGCTTTCAATGCGGTTATGCCTCTAAGTCGTGCTTCGACACGTGGGAGATATAGCCGCATTGAGGGCGTTACAAGTTGGTAATCAGAGCCTTCCCCGACCTTAAGAGCCCCACTGCTTGATCGTTTTTAGCGGCCGAGTTGTGTCTAGAAAAAAAATGTTTTGAGTCATTTAGGATTATATATATCGGAGAGTTAGGAATTCTTTTTACTCCTCAGTCCCTTCGTTGCTCTGGTGAGGCATCCTGACGTAGAGTTTTGACTCTTCTCTCCTCAAATTTCACTAAAAAAAATTTAGGATCACGCGGGTATCTTGGAATCGTTCCGATGGTTTTATGATGAGAACATTGTCTTGGTGCCTCCCGTCGGGGTTTAGTGGAAGTGTCCCGGGAGTTGAGCTCGAGGTGTTGTCGTCATAATTTTATCGTTGCAGATTCGAATACCCGAGTTTAGTACACCGACATCGAAAATCTTTTTATGCAGTTCGTTGGTGAGATAACCCCGCTAACCCAAAGATCGAGGTGAGTACGGAGTATTGCCATGACTCAGATAACGGATGTTTTTCAAGGTTGAGGTACACGATTTCGAAGGTTTCTTGGTTATGTGTTGACGGATGGATACAATGGATGTAGGGATTGTTAGTTTGGGTGAGATATATTGCTTCCTGTATCCCCAACACTGATTGCATAACAGGAAAGTTTAGGGAGTTTATAGGTGGGATTCAAGTAGCTCTAGCATTTCTTCCCGCAGATATTTGGTTTGTGATTGGGTAATCCTTACCACTTATTTGTTCCATTCATACCTTGTTTTTATTTTCATTCATCAATCTCTTATCAAGTGGCTTTTCACCTTAATGGACGGATGTTTACTTTGGAATTCATTCGCTCATCCTGTTCAATGTTTATTGTGAAGACTATATGTTGCAATTTCTATCCGCTGATTCAACTTGTCTATCTGCTCATCAAGATGCTAACGGATGTCACCCTCTTCAGATGGCTCCGCCAGCGTCGCCGTAATCCGGAATGCAGTGATGGGAGTCAGGCGAACCCTTCACCTCCGCCTCCGGAGGCATGGCAAACTTTGATGGCAACCACTAACGCCAACACTCAGTTGTTGATTCAGCTGATGCAAGAGCGTAACCAAGGCCAAGGCAACCAAGGGAATCAAGGTCAAGGGCAGTTCTACCATCAGCCTCAGTTCCCTACCCTCAACCAGTTCCTCGCAAATCAGCCAAAGTCTTTCAGCCATCGTGCGAGGCCACGACGCCGACGATTGGCTCGTGGATATCAACAAGCATTTGAATGCAGCAATGTCGACACGAGGACTACGTCAAGTTCACATCTTTTCAACTCAAGGATCGAGCGCTGATTGGTTCCGACAATACAAGGATTCCAAAGGAGGTCGAGTGATTACTTGGACTGATTTGCCGGGACTTTAAAGCTCACCACATTCCTACCGGTGTTGTTGAGAGCAAGCGTGAGGAGTTCCGCAATCTCAAGCAAGGCAATATGTCGGTGTACTGAATACAACATACAGTTTGAAACTTGTTTCGCTTCGCTAAACAAGACGTTCTGATTTAAAAGAGTATGATCTATCAGTTCAGAGGTGGCCTTAGAGAGGATCTGCAGTTAGCTCTTGTTCTTGTTGAGCCTACTCAGTTTGATTAGTTCTACAATATGGCCCTCAAGCAAGAAGGTGCTCAGCTCAAGTGTGAGGCTTCAAAGAAGAGAATCAGGGATGCAGCTCAGTCTTCTTCTTCCTCTCAAGGCGCAGCTAAGCAGCAAAAGTTCTACCTTCCTCCTCCTCCGTTCCGTCGGCCTTATCGGACAAGAACTCGGTGGTCGTGGATCTTCCCACCCACCCAACCCAAGCTACTGAACAAGTCTCACCTCAAGCTCCAAGGTCAAATGCTCCTTATCACCGTCCGCTCTCAGAGGTGACCTGCAACAAGTGCCAGCAGAAGGGTCACTATGCGAACAAATGCTTCAACCAAAGACGCCTTCCGCCTCCTCCTCCTGTGAGATCTTCCAGTAATGCAGTGGTCAAGCATAATCCGAAGCATGCAAAGGTGAACATGATGAATGTAGCGCAAGCAGAGGATTCTTCTGACGTGATAATGGGTAATCTCCCAGTTAATGGTATTCCTGCAAAAGTCTTATTTGATACTGGTGCATCGCATTCTTTCATGTCATATCCTTTTGCATCGAAGCACAGTTTTGACACAGAGGAATTACCTAAAGCTATGCAAGTTATTTCTCCAGCTAAGCGCTTGAGCTCTAGCATGATGGTTCTGAATGTCGGTATCAAGATGGGCGACTATAGATTTCTGTCTTCTCCAATTGTTCTTGGTGACTTTGATATTGATCTAATTCTTGGGATGGACTGGCTTTCTCAGCACAAGGCTCAGCTTGATTGTGCTGCCAGGGAAATTCAATTGACACACTCTTCTGAGGATGCTATCATCTATGCCGCTCGTGATGAAACCATTCGGTTGTTTTCTCTCAATGAGAAGGGCGAGCTACATGCAATCTCTCGATTCCAAATCGTTTAGAGTACCAAGGTGTCTTCCGGAAGAGCTTCGGGTATGCCTCCGATCGGCGGTCGAATTCGTTATCGATCTTGAGCCCGCATCGAACCCGCTTTGCAAGCGTCCTTACAAGCTTGGACCAAGAACTAAAAGAATTGAAGAAGCAGCTCGATGAACAAGAGCGTCGGGTTTGATCGGACCGAGTTCATCTCCATGGGGATGTGGAGTTCTTTTGTCCGAAGAAGGATGGCACGGACCGACTTTGCGCCGACACCGTCCATTGAACAAGAAGACAATCAAGAACAAGTATCCACTTCCCAACATCAATGAGCTATTCGAGCAGCTCAAAGGTGCTAAAGTATTCTCCAAGCTTGACCTTCAGATGGGTTATCATCGATTCGCATTCGTGAGCAAGATATTCCCAAGACAAGATTCGAACAAGCTTTGGTTCTTATGAATATCTTGTCATGTCTTACGGCCTTGTCAATGCTCCTCCAACATTCTCTCGAATGATGAACTTCATCTTCAACCCCTACACCAATGATTTCGTCTTGGTGTATCTCGATGATATTTTGGTCTTCTGCAAGAATAAGCAGGATCATGCCAAACATTTGCGATTGGTGCTCGACAAGCTCAGAGAGCATCAATTCTATGCGAAGTTTTCCAAATGTGAGTTCTGGCTTGATGAAGTTCTCTATCTTGGTCACATCATCTCCGCCAAGGGGATTTCTGTTAACCCTGAGAAGGTGTCTTCAATTGTGAATTGGGAACCTCCTCAGAATGTCAAGCAGCTTCGCAGTTTTCTCGGTCTTGCAAGCTATTGTCGAAGATTCGTTGAGAATTTCTCTAAGATTGCAAAGCCTCTTTCCAACCTCCTCCAGAAGCATGTCAAGTATGTATGGACGCCTGAGTGTGATGTCGCTTTCAACACCCTCAAAGAGAAACTCATCACAGCTCCTGTCTTGACTCCTCCTGATGAATCCAAGCCATTCGAAGTATTCTGTGATGCTTCTCTTCAAGGTCTCGGTGTTGTGTTAATGCAAGAGAAGAAAGTTGTGGCCTATACCTCTCGTCAGTTGAAGCCCAACGAAAAGAACTACCCCACTCACGATCTCGAGTTGGCGGCAGTTGTCCATGCATTGATAACATGGAGACATCTCTTGTTGGGAAGGAAAGTGGACATTTTCATCGATCACAAGAGTCTCAAGTATATCTTCACTCAACCAAACCTCAACCTCAGGCAAACTCGATGGGTCGAAATGATTCAAGAGTACAATCCAAGTATTGAATATACTCCTGGCAAGGCGAATGTGATTGCAGATGCCTTGAGCAGAAAGGCTTATTGCAACAGCTTAATTCTCAAGCCCTTCCAACCGGATCTTTGTGAAGCTTTCCGCAAGCTGAATCTTCAAGTTGTTCCTCAAGGATTTCTTGCCAACCTCATAGTCTCTCCTTCTTTGGAAGATCAAATTCATGAGGCACAACTCCTGGATAACATGGTGAAGAAGGTGAAACGTGGTATTGACAAGGGCATTCCCAAATACAAGTGCTATCGCTTGGACGACAAAGATACTCTTTTCTTCAAGGATCATATTGTGGTTCCTAAAGGAGATCTGTGAAAAGTCATCATGAATGAGGCACACAATTCCCTCCTATCCATTCATCCTGGAAGTACGAAGATGTACCATGACCTCAAGCAGTCGTATTGGTGGACTCGAATGAAGCGAGAAATTGCTCAATTCGTGAATGAATGTGATGTCTGCAGAAGGGTGAAAGCAGAACACCAAAGACCAGCGGGTCTCCTCCAACCTCTTGCTATTCTAGAATGGAAGTTTGATCATATCGAGATGGACTTCGTGACTGGATTTCCTAAGTCCAAGCGTGGAAATGATGCTATCTTCGTTGTCATTGACAAGCTCACTAAAGTGGCTGATTTTCTTCCTATCAAAGAATCTATCACAGCAGCTCAGCTGGCAGAGCTATACACCTCCAGAATTGTCTCCATGCACGGTATTCCGCAATTGATCTCTTCAGACCGTGGAAGCATCTTCACTTCCATGTTCTGGGACTCCTTTCAGAAGGTCATGGGCACCAACATTCGTTTCAGCACAAGTTTCCATCCTCAAACTAGTGACCAAGTCGAGCGAGTCAATCAAATCCTCGAAGATATGCTCAGGGCTTGTGTCATTTCCTTTGGCATGAAGTGGGAAGAGTGTCTTCCATATGCCGAGTTCTCCTACAACAACAGCTTCCAAGCAAGTTCGGGCAAGGCCCCATTCGAAATTCTCTATGGCGAAAGTGTCGTACTCCTCTCAATTGGTCCAAGGCGGTGAACGCCAACTTCTTGGCAACGACTTGATCACGAAGTCAAGAAATGTGCAAAGTCATTCGTGAGAATCTCAAAGCGCGCAATCGCGCCGTAAGGGCTATTATGATGACAAGCACCGTGATGTGGCTTTTGAAATCGGAGACCATGTCTACCTCGCGTCTCTCCAATGAAAGGCACTCGCCGCTTAAACCCGGTATCAAAGGAAGCTTGCCCCTAGATACGTGGGTCCTTTCAAGATCATTGGCAAAAGAGGTGATCTCGCCTATCAACTCGAGCTTCCATCCAACTTTGCAAACATGCACGATGTGTTTCACGTGTCACAGCTTCGCAAGTGCTTCAAGATTCTGAACGCACTATCAACTTTGAAGAAATTGACCTCCAAGAAGATCTCTCTTATCATGAGCACCCCGTTGCTATTCTTGAAGAAACCGAGTGCAAGACTCGCAACAAGTCAATCAAAT
The DNA here is from genome assembly GCA_021437245.1 of Aegilops speltoides. Taxonomy (NCBI): domain Eukaryota; kingdom Viridiplantae; phylum Streptophyta; class Magnoliopsida; order Poales; family Poaceae; genus Aegilops; species Aegilops speltoides. Next base: position 245,413,348 of record CM038141.1, read on the forward strand.
TCCTGAAAGTGAAGTGGTCACACCATTCCGACCGAGAAGCCACCTGGGAGCGCGAGGATCACCTCCGTTCCGAATATCCAGAGTTCTTTCAGTCCTATATCTCGGGACGAGATCCTCTTGTAGTGGTGGAGTGTTGTAACACCCCGGATGTAATTTTTCCATATTTGTAACTCCAACTCTTGCCATTTTCAGCTATGTGCTATGATATTCTCTCCGTGGTTGGGTTTTTCTTCATTTTGCATTTTGTTCATGTCTTGCATCTCATATCATGTCATCATGTGCATCTCATTTGCATACGTGTTCGTCTCATGCATCCGAGCATTTTCCCCGTTGTCCGTTTTGCAATCCGGCACTCCTATGTTCCCCGGCGCTCCCTTTTACATTTTTTCCGTATGCGGGTGTTGAACATTCTCGAAATGGACTGAGCCTTGCCAAGTGGCCCTGTTATAGCACCGGTAGACCACCTGTCAAGTTTCGGATCATTTGGAGCTCGTTTGGTACTCCAACGGTTAACCGCACTCTCGCAAAGGCCTCTTTTAAGTTGCAGCCCAACACCCCTCCAAAACAGCCCAATAACCCATCTAAGTCACCTCCATGCTCTCGGTCGTTCGATCACAATCGTGTGGGAGAAAACCGCACCTCATTTGGACTCTCCTAGCTCCCTCTATGCTTATATATACACCCCCCCCATTCCAAATTCGCGGATCCTCTCCCCTAACCCTAAAATCCTAGATCGGCCGCCACGGACGTGTCCGGCGGGCGGACAACGTCCGCCGCCGCCGCGCCTCTCGGCGTCGGCCGACATCGCACCGCCGCGCCAAGAGCCTTGAAGCCCGCCCAGCCGCCGGCCCGGCCCAGCCTCCGTCCCTCGCGCCGCCGCCCGCCGCCGTTCAGGCGACCCGCCGCCCGCCGCCGCCGCCCGCCGCCGCCGCCGCCCGCCCAAGACGCCGGCCGCCGCCGCCCGCCGGAGGACGCAAGATCCGGCCGGCCGCCCGGCCTCTCCTCCCTCCGGCCCCGAGCGCCATCACCGGCGACGAAACTCGAGCAGCGACCCCGATCCGGATCCGATCTAGGGAAAAAACGACGGTTGACTTTTTCCCCACCCCCGAAATCCACTAAGTCCCTTTTCTGCTAATATTTTTGTTGCATCTTCATCGCATCACATCTCCGCACCCGTGGCTCCGTTTTGGGCGTGTAGCATATCAAATTGTTCGCCTCGAAGAGTAGATCATTTGATCTCATTGCGCCATTTTCATTTGAGCTCATCTTGGTGCCCGAAATGCTGTTGGAAGAGGGCTATGTGATGTTAGTTTCTGTTTCTTAACAGAACTTGCACTTTTATCATTTTTGCCATGATTAATGTGTGCACCTTATGAACTTGAGCCCTACATGTGTGTTGAACTATGCCATGCCATCTTTCCAGGGGTGTATGCCATGTATTTTCGTGATCAATGTGGTGACTAGCACAAGCATGCAAACTAGGGATGATAATGTTGCTGATTTCAGGAACTTAGTGTTTTCACTAAGTCATGTCCTGCTGTTATTTTTATGCCATATGTTCATGTTGTTACAGAGAGATCTATGCCTATTTTGAGCATGATCAGTAAGGGTGTTTTGAAAATATGGATGTGCTCTATCCATCCATGCCTTTGTTGGCATTTATGGAGTAGTCTAGCATGTCATTTTCATGCTCTACTTTTGCTTCAAAATGTTTCCTGGCAGATTGTTTACATGAGATTCAATTTTCACGAGGTTGTTGTAGTTTATCCGTGTACGCTATGATGTTGTTCTTGCCATGTATAGCTTCTATGCCATGTCTTCTTGATGGGTGTATGCTTAGTTTATCATGAGATGCTCTGTAGTGAGTGCATCGAGCTCACGAACATGCCTACTTGTTATCTGTTTTTGCCATGTCCAGTTTTTCACTAAGTCTGGAACTGTTAATAAAACTTGCTATGTTTACATGGGTGCCATCATTTCTTATAGTCCTTTTTGGCTTATGGTCAGTAAGGGACTTTTGATCTATGCTTTGAGTAGATTCATGCCATGCCTTGTTTTGCTATTATAAGTTCCGGTAGCTTGTTGTTTGCTTGCTCTAAACATGCCTTCCTGGTGTTAATTTCTGGCATTCTAGTATTTTCACTAAGTCTGTGAACCTGATATTTTTTGCACTTTCACCATGCTTGTTTGAGCCTGTTATGATGTGATTTAGTCGTAGCTCAGTGTTCCTCTTTTGTTAAGCATCTCCTATAGATCACTTCCATATGCTTTGTTTTTATGTTGGGGTGTTGTAGCATAGTTTCTTGTTGTGTGCTAAGTAGCATCATGCTGTTAAACGCAGATTCGCGTCATTCTTGTTTTGCTTGTCATTTGCAAACCGTCCATCCGATTCCGGTGATCTTTATATCGATTTCAAACGAAATCATCTCATCTTTCCAGCGGCATACTTGGTTTGCCAAGTTGATGCCCGGTTCATCATTTTCCTTCCGGAGCACACATATGCATTGCATATCACATCTCGCATAGCATGTCATGTATTGCATCATATTGCTTGTGCATTGCTCCTTGTTTGATTGTGGTTCCGTTGCTTGTGTTCTTGCTTTGGGTAGAACCGGGAGACGAGTACGTGAACAAGGAACCTGTTGAGAACGCCTATGAGGATCAAGCCTTCGACAACTCTGAGAACCTTCCAGGCAAGATGACCATACCTTCGATATCACTTCTATCTTTGCTTGCTAGATGCTCGCTCTTTTGCTATGCCTATGCTGCGATACCTACCACTTGCTATATCATGCCACCCATATTGCCATGTCAAACCTCTAACCACCCATGTCCTAGCAAACCGTTGATTGGCTATGTTACCGCTTTGCTCAGCCCCTCTTATAGCGTTGATAGTTGCAGGTGAAGATGAAGTTTGTTCCTTGTTGGAACATGGATATTTTGGGATATCACAATATCTATTGTTTTAATTAATGCATCTATATACTTGGTAAAGGGTGGAAGGCTCGTCCTTATGCCTGGTGACTTGTTCCACTCTTGCCGCCCTAGTTTCCGTCATACCGGTGTTATGTTCCTTGATTTTGCGTTCCTTACGCGGTTGGGTGATTTATGGGACCCCGTGATGTTCGCTTTGAATAAAACTTTTCCAAAGAAGGCCCAACCTTGGTTTTACCATTTGCCGCCTACACCCTTTTTTCCCTTGGGTTTTCGCGAGCCCAAGGGTCATCTTTATTTTAGCCCCCCGGGCGGTGCTCCTTCGAGTGTTGGTCCGAACTGAGCTGCCTGCGGGGCCACCTCGTGGAAACTCGAGGCCTGGTTTTACTCGTAGCTAGTCTCATCCGGATGTGCCCTGAGAACGAGATATGTGCAGCTCCTATCGGGATTTGTCGGCACAATCGGGCGGCTTTGCTGGTCTAGTTTTACCATTGTCGAAATGTCATGCGAACCGGGATTCCGAGACTGATCGGATCTTCCCGGGAGAAGGTTTATTCCTTCGTTGACCATGAGAGCTTGTGTGGGCTAAGTTGGGACACCCCTGCAGGGTATTATCTTTCGAAAGCCGTGCCCGCGGTTATGAGGCAGATGGGAATTTGTTAATATCCGGTTGTAGAAAACCCGAAGTTGACCTTAATTAAAATACATCAACCGCGTGTGTAACCTCGATGGTCCTTCTCGTGAGTCCGGAAGTGAACACGGTGTTGGAGTTATGTTTGACGTAAGTAGTTTCAGGATCACTTCTTGATCGCTACTAGCTTCACGACCGTGCCTTGCTTCTCTTCTCGCTCTCTTTTGCGATCGTAGCCACCATATATGCTAGTCGCTGTCGCAGCTCCACCTCGTTACACTAGCCTTCCCTTGCTTAAATAGTCTTGATCTCGCGGGTGTGAGATTGCCGAGTCCCGTGACTCACAGATTCTACCAAAACAGATGCAGTACGGTGACACCAAATAGCAGATGGCGAATCGAGCTGAAGTGGGAATTTGATGAGGCCCTTGGTCGTTACTATGTTTCATTTCCAGACGATCAGTAGTGGTGCCCAGTTGGGGCGATCGGGGATCTGTGTTGCAATTGGGGTAGTCTTCTTTTATTTTGGTTCCGTAGCCGGACCTTGAGTGTAAACTGAATGATGGATGTTTAATTATGTATTTGTGTGAAGTGGCGACTGTAGCCAACTATGTATCTCTTTCCCTTATGTATTACATGGGTTGTGTGAAGGTTACCTCACTTGCGACATTGCTTTCAATGCGGTTATGCCTCTAAGTCGTGCTTCGACACGTGGGAGATATAGCCGCATCGAGGGCATTACAGAGCCTCTGTGGGAGCAGGCTCATGGACTACCATCCTTCATTCTTGATGTTCTGACGCTGGGCGAACCACGGAAATGGGTTCAACAACTAAGGGCTCTGTGGAAGCAGCCCTAGTCTTCTTGGTCTTGCGCTTCTTCTTGGAGGGAGCGGCATCGAGGCTTCAGATTCTTTCTCTTTCGGCTTGACCTCGGCAGCCCTCGTCTTCTTCATTACAAGCGGTTGTGGTTACCTTTGGCTTCGAGCCACCATGCTGCTTGGAAAGATAATGCGAGGGCTTCTTGGCTTGAAGGTTCAGCATTCGTGAAACTTCTTCTTCTTCTTTGCAGCCATCCTGGGGTCAATGCTAGGACGGCCAAGTGACTTGCGCTTCTCAACCTCATTGTAGGCGAGCACACACTTATCAGCCAAAATCTTCATGCGCTCTCGAGAGCCCTGAGCTTCTTCACGCTTATTCAGAAAAGCTTCTTTAAGCTCATGTAGCATGACTTGGAAGTTGCGGACGTCTTGAACACTTAGCTTGGCCACATGCTTCTTGAATTGAGCCTTCTCATAATCAATCTTGTTCTTGAGCTCAACGATGCGCTGAGCGAGAGCAAGCTCAGAAGCAATAGCTCCATTGAAGGAGACACTGAGGCCGATGGGAAGTTGTAAATCTTCAAAGCTGACATTGGGGGTGTCGAACCACTCATCAATGAAATTGTGGATGATGGCCACATCAAAGAGAGGCAAGTTGCTGAAGATTTCTGCTTCTTCCTTGCTCTTTATCAGCTGCTCAAGGGCATCATCAGCAAGATCTTCATCACTTGACAGATCAATGGGTTCTTCACGCAGAATTGCAGCAGGAGTCAAGGCTCTTTGATCAGATGGTCTTACAAGTTGCTTCTTCTTCTCCGTTCTCTTGGAGACACGGGATTGATCTTCAGACTGCACACTGGCTTCAGGAGGTGCAGTGGCCAGTGGCTTCGCACGAGAAGTCTTTGGATGTGCAGCTGAGGTTGAAACCTTTGGCTTCTTTTGCTTCTGCGGCTTTGGAGAAGGAGCAGGGGCTTCATTGGAGTCAGCACCATTGTCAGAATGATCTACTCTGGCACCTTGGACCACGATGTAGGTGATGAGGCCGTCAAGGTTGGAGAAGGGGCCAATCTCATTGGGATTAGCGTCACGGAGCCACAAGACGGGAGCAGAGGGACTGGGTTGAAGTCCAAACCCAAGGACTTCTTGTTCTTCTTGGCGAAGCCACGACAAACCGGTAGTTGCGCTTGAAGAGAGTCATCACGACACCAGAGTAGTGAGGTGGGATCTGCGTTCGCAGGCTGTGGTCCACGGACCATGCAAGGATAGAAGCCTTGATCAATGGCTTCAGCTCTGCTCTTGGGTTGAAGGCCTCGATAGAGGATATCACCCCAAGGTCTCTTGATGGCATTCTTCTCTGCATATTCCTTCGTCACAAACTTGTACTTGAACCACTCATCAGCCCAATAGCGTCGAATCCATTGGATTCGTGTCTTTCTCTGATGATAATTCTCTTCGGGATCTGTCTTGTATAGTTCTGCTAAGTCATCAGGCAGATCTTTGGATGTTCCTTCTCTGCGCTGTCTGCCACCTTTCCTTGCTAATTTTTTTGCAGCCATGAACTTCAAGCTGAATGGCTTCAATATGTTCAAAGGCTTCAGAAACTTACGCTTGCTGGTCAAGCAGGAACTCGCTTCAGGAGAATTGATATGATGTTGTAAGTATTCTCGCAAACGAATGCGGACTATGAGAACCAAGGATTCTCCCACGGACAATTACCGTGATAAAGATTAGAGATGCGAGGAAGGGAAGAGGTCATATGCATTCTCGTAAGATTTTGAAGACAAATCAGTTTGAAGACATTGACCTCATGATGCGAAGACATTCACTTATATAGGTGAGTTGGTTCGATTTGTACCAATCCGTGAATAAGTACAAGTGAGGAATCAAACTAGACAGAAATCTAAGTGAATCGACTAGGCAAGATGAGATGCGCAGAATAGATCTAACTTGAATGATGAAACCACTTTCGGTAAACAGGATGAATCTTGAAGATCCAAAAGGTGGTACAAATAGAGTTATAATTACCGCACGAAGAACTGCTAGATGGGAAGAATAGGAGACCGAGCAGTTCAGCCCACCGTGCCCTAACTTGGCGACGGAGCACACCTACGGCGACTGCAGAGAGGACGATGTCCGTGGCCGGCGTGAGGACGGCGTCGAAGAAGTCGCGGCAGCTAAGCGCTTCGTCGCCGGCGTCGTCACGAGCTAGCGGTGGCGCTAGGGTTTTGACGGAGGTGCAGAGGTGGAAGAAGGATTTCTTTACCGCAGGGGACAAGTATTTATAAGTAGGTGAGAGACACAGCGCAATTACGCTAGTGCCCCTGGCGGTTCACATCTAAGGGGTACGTGGCAAGCATGCAACATACACAGAGTTGTCCCACGTTCCCACGCCCGCCAGGCATGTCAGAGAGTTGTTTCGGCTTCTCCGGATTTCAACAATAAAGATAAGACATTTAAAACAGACTTAATGTTTGTCTCTTTGCCTTCTGCTGACTAGGACGCAGAGAAGACATTCGACAGTTTCAATAGAATGCATATGATTTGGACAGATAGTGTTTGAGATAGGAAGCATAGAGAGGTTAGGGTCCGATCACATTCACTTAGTTCAAAAGATCCAATCTTGAAGACATAGCTATAAGTGAATGTTGTAGAGGACAGAACACTAGTATATATATCAGAAAGCAATCAAATCATCATAGCGTAGAAAGTTATGAAGATAAATTGAAACTAAAGACAAACCAAATGCGAAGTCATTGCAATATAACGCCTTGAGTGAAACACTTCAAACAAAGAAAGTTGGTGGTGGCGTTACCCACCATATAGGAAGTATTAGACCCAGACACGGCGCACAATTATCATGGCGCTCCGAAGTCAAATTCCATGTTAATATATTCACACTCAGAGTGTAAATCTTCATTGATTGAAGATATACATTACTTTGTGTGTTGCACATCTAAGTCATCAACATGCATAAGTGTTAGGATGTGTGCCTGATCACAGGACATTAGAGGATTCCAAGATATTTAGCTCACACCGTAACTTGCAAAACCTTTTCTCATCCAAGGGCTTTGTGAAGATATCTGCTAGTTGATCTTCAGTGTTGACGTGAATGATATCGATATCTTTCTTCATAACATGATCTCTGAGAAAGTGATGACAAATTTCAATGTGCTTTGTCTTCGAGTGTTGGACTGGATTGTTGGCTATTTTGATGGCACTTTCATTGTCGCAGAAGAGAGGTACTTGTTTCAGGTTGATGCCATAATCCTTGAGAGTTTGCTTCATCCATAGAAGCCGAGCACAACAGATCCAAAGAAGAATGTATTCAGATTCAGCAGCTTGAGAGTGATACAGTTCGCTTCTTTGAAGACCAACAGACAAGTGATCGCCCAAGAAAATGACATGTGCCCGATGTAGACTTGCGATCCACCTTGTCACCAAAGATAATCAGCATCCGAGAATCCAACCAAATCAAATTTTGAGCCCTTGGGATACCATAATCCGAGTGTTGGGGTGTAAGCCAAATATCAAGAATTCGCTTCACGACTAAGTGATGCGATTCCTTTCTTGCCGCTTGGAATCGAGCACACATGCAAACACTAAGCATAATATCCGCCTAGATGCACATAAATAAAGCAAAGAACCAATCATGGAGCGGTATACCTTTTGATCGAACTCTTTACCATTGTCATCGGGACCAAGATGGTGTTTGGTCGGCATTGGCGTCGTGTAGCCTTTGCGATCTTCCATTCCAAACTTCTTCGACAATCTTTGAGGTATTTTTCTTGAGATATGAAGATGCCATTTCGCTGTCGATTTAATTTGAAGACCAAGGAAGAACTTCAGCTCACCCATCATGGACATTTGATATTGCTCTTGCATCATGTACCCAAACTCATCACTATACTTCGGTTGGTGCACCAAGATTATGTCATCCACATATATTTGGCACACAAACAGTTCACCATCATATGTCTTCGTGAAGAGTGTGGGATCGAGGGATCCAGGTTTGAAGCCTTTGCTCTTCGTGAAGTCTTTGATTGTATCATACCGTGCACGAGGAGCTTGTTTGAGGCCATATGATTGCTTTGTTTAGCTTGTACACCATATCGGGATGTTTTGGATCTTCAAAGCCACGTGGTTGTGCGACATATACTTCTTCTTCAATCTTGCCATTGAGAAATGCACGCTTTACATCCATTTGATATAGCAAGATATTGTGATGATTAGCGAGGCTAGCGAGATGCTAATAGCTTCAAGTCTAGCAACAGGAGCAAATGTTTCATCAAGTCAATTCCTTCAACTTGAGTGTATCCTTGAGCCACAAGACGTGCTTTGTTTTCGACGACTTGACCATGCTCATCTTGCTTGTTTCGATATATCCACTTTGTTCCAATAATGTTATGCTTATGAGGGTCGGGTTGCTTGACAAGTTCCCAAACATTATTCAGCTTGAACTGTTGAAGTTCTTCTTGCATGGCTTGATTCCATTCAGGTTCCATAAAAGCTTCAAAGAACTTTCTTGGGTTACGATATAGAAACAAATGAAAAGTGCCCTGAAGTTTGCTAGCTGTGTTGCTCTTGATCGAGTGAGCGGACCAGTGCATTGATCTTGTCAATTATCTTCTATTTGAACTTCATTTGCAACACGAGGATGAACAGGATGAAGATTTTGCTCTGGCTGATCATTGTCATCATTGGGAGGATTGTCTTCGGTCTGAGCATTGTCTTCAGGTTGATTTGGTGAAGAGATGATAAGTTCCTCTTCAGGCTGTGCTTCAGAGAGCATGATTTCACCAGTTCCCATCAGCTTGATAGACTCATTTGAAGGAGCTTCATCTAGTGTACTTGGCAGAAGCTCTCTCTATGAACCATTGGTTTCATCAAATTTCACATCCACAGTTTCAATGATTTTGTAGAGATAAAGGTTGAAGACTCTGTAGGAGTGTGAATCCTTTCCATAGCCAAGCATGAAGCCTTCATGAGCCTTAGGTGCAAATTTTGACTTGTGATGGGGATCCTTGATCCAAAGATCTAGCTCCAAATACTCAAGTGGCGACGTTTGGCTTCTTGCCGAGAAGGAGCTCATAAGATGTTTTGTTGAAGCTTATGGATGTACACACGGTTGATGATGTGACATGTTGTATCAATAGCTTCGGGCCGTAACTTTCTTGGTGTCTTGTATTCATCTAGCATTGTTCGAGCCATCTCAATGAGGGTTCTGTTTTTGCGCTCAACGATGCCATTTTCTTTGAGGTGTGTATGGAGCAGAGAACTCATGAGTGATTCCCATTGTATCCAGATCATGATCAAGTCTAGTGTTCTTGAATTCAATGCCATTGTCACTTCGATGTGCTTGATCTTCACACCATAATTGTTCATTGCTCGATTTTGCGGCGCCAAGACATCTTGCACTTCAGTCTTGTAAAGAATTATATGAACCCATGTGTATCTTGAGTAGTCATCAACAATGACGGCCATAGAGACAAGCAGTTGTTGTGAGGGTGGAGTAGTGAGTAGGTCCAAATAAGTCCATGTGTAACAGCTCAAGGGTTGAGATGTTGTCATGATTGTCTTCGAGGGTGCTTTGCCCTTGTCATCTTTCGACTTCACAGCACCACACGGATGATCCTTCTTGAACTTGACATCCTCGATGCCAATGACATGCTTCTTCTTGACGAGTGAGTGTAAGTTACTCATGCCAAGATGTCCCAGCCTTCGATGCGAGCCAACGATTCAAGCTTTTGTGAGAAGACACACGGCAGTGTGGACCTGCCGAGAAATCTACCATGTATAGATCATCTTTTCGATACCCTTCAAAGACTAGAGATTTGTCGATTCCATTGGTACAAGGCAATGATATTTGCAAAATATCACAATCATGTTCAAGTCACAAAGCATTGAGATGACATTGTTGAAACCAAGGGATTCAACAAGCATCACTTTATCCATGTGTTGATCCTTTGAGATTGCAACTCTACCTAGACCCAATACCTTGCTTTTACCAAAGGTCAAGAAATGTAATGTGACTCTTTTCGGATAGACGTAAGGTTGAGTCCATGAGAAGACTTGATCACCAAATATATGATTTGTGCATCCACTGTCCATAATCCATTCTGAAGCTTTTGGTGATGTACCCTATGGTGCAGTTAGGAGGATAGGCTTCACAAGAGTGTTGTGAAGCATATGCATTTGACACATATAGGAACAGTCACAGCTTATATCAAAGTTAGGACATAGTATGACTGATAAGAGATTCAGATGCGAAGAATATAGAATGACATTTTAATGTGCGTCCTAAATGAGTTTTAGGTCCCCAGCAATAGTATTGGACGCCATTGATTGCTGGCTGGAGACCGTTTTCTGCAAAAGAGAGTTAGTTCTTCTTTGCCACCCACATCTTTAGTGGTGGCTTAGAAGCAATGAGTCTAAGTGCAGCATCTCGAGAATTTTGGCTTTGAAGCCCTAGCAAATAGCCTTGCAGGAGATGAATGATACTCATATGAATAAGCTAAAAGTTCTTAGTCCTATGAACATAGCGGTTCAAGATACACGCCATATTCATAAGTCTCGAGCATGATTTCCGCAAAACATTGGCGTTAGGGTGACTCATGTGAGTCTCAGATTCAGATGAAGCCTTTGGGCCAAATGAAGCTATAGGTGCGGGTTTGTCTTCTTCCTTGGTGGTGTCATGATGACATTCACAGGAAGATTCTCAATGTACTGCTTGGGTACCCAGATCTTCTTCATAGGTGGTCTATTCCTGCAGTTAGTACCAATGTACCTGGCAAACACTTCACCATTCTGATTTTTGAACAGCTTATAGTTTGCATCAAAGGATTCATCAATGACAATTGGATTAGCACAGGTAAAGCCGGATAAGGTGGATGGATCTCTGAAGGTTCCTTTGCAGAACCCATGTGGTTTTGGGGTACCGCTCGGGCTTCCAAAGACGAGCCATCAACATTCATTTTACTTTCAACCCAACACCCTCTTTCCTAGGGTTTCGGTTGAGAATCCGCTTTTGAGGACATCGCAGAGAGTCCGATGTCCTTCAAACTTTTGTACATCCTCGTTTCAAGCAATGTCTTCAACATAGCATTTTCATCAAGAAAAAGAAGTGGTATCCTCCGCAGAGGGGTTAGTAACCACATCAAGAGGTGAAGACAATGAAATAGTAGCAATAGTGGAACATTCAAGAATGATGTAGCGTTATCACGCCAATGCATTTTAGACATGGTGGTTCAAATCCATCCTGAGCGGAACTGATCTGTTGAGCAAGTAATGAATCTCGCTCCTTCTGAAGATCTTCATAATCCACTCTTATCTTTTCAAGGTCTAGCTTTCTTTGAAGACATTCAGAAGAAAGCGTCTCATGATCAGACAAGAGAGCATTATGTTGATCTTGAAGGGCATCAAACTTAGCATGAAGTCTCTGAAGACTATCAGCCAAAGCTTTTGACTGATCCATTTCTTCACCCAACATATCATCGCTCTTACTAAGCATATCTTGAACCTTTTCCAAGATTCTTTGTTGTTTAGTGGCAAGGGAAGCAAGATTATCATAACTGTGGCCAAATTCATCACCTGATTCATCATCGCTAGATTCAGAGAGATAGCATTCAGTTACCTTATCACCCCTTGCCATGTGGCACGATGAGGATGATGATGATTCAGGAGCAAAGGTCATCTCCTAGAGAGATTCCTTGTAATCTTCAAACCACGGATCATGGCGAGTACGATAACCTTCATATACTTCAGAGAGCCGGTCCCAGATTAGCTTCACATGATTGAGGTGCATAACATTCCTAAACTAATTTTGGGACAGATGAGAGCAGATGACATCCATTGCTGTAAGGTTCAGTAGAGTATACTTGCGAATATCATCAGCCTCTGCCATCTTGCATAGATCAGTGAGTCCAATCTCAGTGACGGTCCACAGTTCGCTATCCATGGACATGAGTCGCTTCTTCAACATGGCCTTCCATCGAGGATACTCATGACTATCAAAGGAGGGACAAGATATGTTCCTCAATCCTGCAGTCGACATAGCTGAAACTCCAGGTGGTTAAACCGAATCACACAGAACAAGGGAGTACCTTGCTCTGATACCAATTGAAAGTGCTACTATCGACTAGAGGGGGGTGAATAGGCGATTTTTATGAAAGTCTTCTAAACATGGAAGTTTCAAAGACAAACAACAGAAATGACCTAATTGTAATGGAGCCGAAGATAAACTACCCAAAGCAAGCCATAGTCAAGTATACAAAGATATGAAAGTACGAGTGAGGGAGTCCTGGACTAGGGGGTGTTCGGACAGCTGGACTATCAATATCCGCCGGACTCCAAGACTACGAAGATACAAGATTGAAGACTCCGGCTCGTGTCCGGAAGGTACTTTCCTTGGCGTGGAAGGCAAGCTTGGCAATACGGATAGGTGGATCTCCTACCATTGTAACCGACTCTGTGTAACCCTAGCCTCTCTGGTGTCTATATAAACCGGAGGGCCTTAGTCCGTAGGACGAACATACATCTCAACAATCATACCATAGGCTAGCTTCTAGGGTTTAGCCTCCTTGATCTCGTGGTAGATCTACTCTTGTACTACCCATATCATCAATATTAATCAAGCGGGACGAGGGTTTTACCTCCATCGAGAGGGCCCGAACACAGGTAAAAACATTGTGTCCCTCGTCTCCTGTTACCATCCGCCTAGACGCGCATTCGGGACCCCTACCGAGATCCGCCGGTTTTGACACCGACATTGGTGCTTTCATTGAGAGTTCCTCGTGTCGCCACCGATAGGCTCGATGGCATCTTCAACCATCAACGCTGTCCGTGGTGAGACTTTTCTCCCGGACAGATCTTCAGATTCGGGCGGCTTTGCATGCGGGCCAATTCTCTTGGCCATCCGGAGCAGAAAAAGCTATGCCCTGGCCGTCAGTCAAATTCGAAGCTTAAACTTCACGGCCGATGACCGCGGAGACTTGATCTTCGACGGACTCGAGCCACGCCAAGCGCGCCACAAGACCGTGGACGATGGGCATGATCTAGCTCGCCACGGACAAGTGCTTTGGTGGCCGCACTCGGATTCGCTTCGGCCACTAGCCCGGAGCCGATCGCCCATATCGAGGGCCGGTGGATAGACGCCGCCCTGGGGGCTTCAACATCCACGGCGATGGAGCCTAACACTGATCTTGTCCCCTGCGGAACTCGTGATTCCGAGGCGCCGGACTCCTCGCCGGACTCCGAGCCTCCCGCGCCCCTACCAATTAATCCGGATTGAGCGCCGGTTATGGAATTCACCGCCGCGGACATCTTCCAATACTCGCCTTTTGGCGATATTTTGAATTCACTGAAGCATCTCTCGCTATCAGAAGAGTCCTGGCCGGACTGCGGCCAGGATGGTTGGAGTTCGGACGACGAAGAAATTCAGAGCCCACCCACCACCCACTTTGTAGCCACTGTCGAGGATTTAACCGACATGCTAGACTACGACTCGATGACATCGACGCCATGGACGGCGATGCCGGAGATTTAACAGAACCAGCGCTGCGCAGGCATTGGAAGGCCACCTCGTCATATGACATATACATGGTGGATACCCCAAAAGAAGGGGATGGCAAAAAAGCAGCGGAGGAAGATTCTCTAAAGAAGCAACCCAAACGCCGACGTCAGCGGCGCCGCTCTAAATCCCGCCACAGGAAGAATGGAGATTCCGACACGGAGGCAATAACACTCCGGAGAGTGCCAAGACGATCCCTCCCGCAAGACTCAGCCAGGAGGACGCGAGAAGCAAGCCCTCACGACAGGCGGCGGAGCGAAGGGGTTGAGGACGATAACTACATGCCTCCCTCCAAGACGGCAAGCCTCAACGATGATGAATTCGCTGCACCGAGGATCCCGTCAACAAGAGCGCTTCATCGCGCAGGCTCATAGCCACAAAGAAACAGCCTAAAGAAAAAGCAGCAACAGCTCCAAGCTGATCAAGATCTGGCTGGCCGATCGATGGACCGAGGTCCTCGCGTCAAGAGTATAAACTCGAACGTCCCTCCAAAAGTTACCCAAGACGCAAGCTGCTCCCCCGATTAGAGGAGGAAGCATACATACCTTCATCACCAGCGCATGACATGGCTGACCGACCACCACGTGGTCGTGATAGAGAGGCCTCCAGGCCCCCAGCCAAGACTGTACCACGGCATCGCTCCAAAAGTACGAAGCCAAGAGGGAACGCGTCGGACTTGCGAGAGATACTGGAGGATAAGGCAAGACAATATAGATCCATTTATGGATCACGTGGGCGCCCTACGACCCACGACAAATACCGTCGCGCCGGACATAACGCCGGCCGGGCCGAACATAGCAGACAGCGCTCCCTCAAGCTGCGTCGCGATATTGCTCAATACAGGGGCGCCGCACACCCGTTATGCTTCACTGACGAACTAATGGATCATCAGATCCCCGAAGGGTTTAAACCCGTAAATATCGAATACTACGATGGTACAACAGACCCCGCGGTGTGGATCGAAGATTATCTTCTCCACATCCATATGGCGCGTGGCGACGATCTCCACGCCATCAAATATCTCCCACAAGCTTAAAGGACCAGCTCGGCATTGGCTTAACAGCCGCCCGCAGAGTCAATTGGGTGTTGGGAAGACACGGAGGCGCGTTCCTAGATAACTTCCAAGGCACATATGTGCAACCACCGTGACACCGATGACCTAAGCCACATTATTCAGCAGCCTGCAGACGAATCGCCGATAATTCGACACGGTTCTTAACGAAGAAAAATCAAATCGTCGACTGTCCGGATGCGGAGGCCCTTGCAGCCTTCAAACATAACATCCGGGACGAATGGCTAGCCCGGCACCTGGGGCAAGAAAAGCCGAAATCCATGACAGCCTCACATCGTTAATGACCCGCTTTTGTGCGGGAGAGGACAGCTGGCTAGCCCGCAGCAACAATCTCCGCAAAAATTCTGGCAGTCCGAATACTAAGGACAACAACGGCAGGTCATGTCGAATCAAAAACAAGCGCCGCATTAACGGCGACGACAAGGAGGATACGGCAGTCAATGCCGGATTCCGAGGCTCCAAATCGGGTCAACGGAAGAAGCCATTTAAAAGAACCACTCCGGGTCCGTCCAATCTGGACCGAATACTCGACCGCCATGCCGATACACGGCACCCCGAAAACCAGCTAATCACACCAATAGAGATTGTTGGGTGTTCACAGCGGTGGCAAGTTAATTGCGAACACAATGACAAGGGGCTAAATAGCGATGACGAGGAAGAGACCCGCCACGAACAATAGAGGATGAAGGGTTTCCCCCACAAGTGCGGACGGTGAATATGATCTACGCGACCCACATACCCAAGAGGGAGAGGAAGCGCGACCACGGACGCCTATGCGATGGAGCGGTCGCCCCAAAGTTCAATCCATGGTCCTCCGTCCGATCACTTTCGATCGAAGAGACCATCCGACCAGCATACGCCATGGCGGATTCGCCGCATTGGTCTTAGACCCAATCGTCGATGGATTTCACCTCACAAGAGTCCCGATGGACGGCGGCAAGAGCAACTGAACCTGCTTTATCAGACACGGTCGCAAAATGGGCATAGACCCATCCAGATCAAACCTACAAAGACAACCGTTAAAGGTGTCATCCCGAGTGGAAGCCAAGCTGACAGCTCACCACACCGAAGTGGTCTTCGGATCCCGGATAATTTCGAAGCGAAGAGTTAATCTTCGATATAGTCCCGCTCGAAGCGGCTATCATGCCTGCTCGGACGAACGCGTTGCAAAATTCAACGCGGTGCCGCATTATGCATACCTAAAGCTCAAGATGCCAGGGCCTCGTGGAGTCATTACGGTCAATGGGAATACGGAACGCTCCCTCCGAACGGAGGAACATACAGCGGCTCTCGCGGCAGAAGTACAGAGCAGCCTTCTCAGGCAATTCTCAAGTCCGGCAACTAAAAAGCTGGACACAGCAAAACCCGCCCGGAGCAATACCAACCAAGACCACCTGGCGCGATCAGAGCACGCGTAGCAATGTGGCCCCAACCCTCGCCCGCGCATGATCGCAAGAATAACACTGTGCGTACATCATTACGCTTTGGAGATACCATGGGCGCAGGGAAAGGGGCACAGGGAACCAAGAGTGCGGCTCGACCACACCAGGGGCTCACACTAATGCCCCCCTTGTTTTTATCTTTATCTTTTCTTCTTTTGCGTATACAGGACTCCATTAACCAGAAGCCCTGTCCGATGGCGAACTCACCGAACTCATGATGCAACAATCGAGGATTAAAAAGGCTGCATTTAACACTCGTGTGGTCTCAATTACGAGCATTAAATTCAATTACATACACCAAGTCTGCAGCTCATCCTCGAGGGGGACATGTTAATTTAGTCCAAATCCCTTGCTTATCAAGACTATTTGTATCACCGCTTTATTAGCGCACCTTCTTTCATAAATAACGCAGCACTTCCTTTTTGCAAGTACATTACCTTTTCATTGCAATTGCGTTATCTTTTATATATGTTCATTATATGAAATCTTGCACCCATATACTTTGGTACGGCCGAATACGCCAGGGGCTTCTGTTTCCCAGATTATGGTGTGATTAAGTCCGAACACTTTCACAAGTGCGGCACCCCGAACTTATAGCATTATATGAATCAACTCCGAATCATGTCTTGGGTCAATAGTTGGGTTTGCCCGGCTCCCATGTTTTGGTACCTTACGCCCGTTCCGTCGGCTAAGGTAGCACTGGAGAACCACTACGATTGCGCCCGGTTGAGCCGAGTTAACGCCTCGAGGAGAAAGCTAAACCGACTGGCATGATAAGGCGAGAGATCGTCGCTGTTCGAGAGGTTCTTTGGGTCCCTAAAGAATCATGCCGCCGAGCGAAGTTCGGATGATGTCCGATGAAGGCGTGATAGCGCCCGGATTCGATCTTCGAATACCGGGGCTTCACCAAATTTAAAATTATAGAATTCTATGGCTAAGTGAGAGTGTTCAAGCACTATAAGTCCGGTTGTTTTGTTCGTCGTGTTGAGCGCCTCCTAGATGGACCCAATAATGGGAACAAGAGCGCTCAAGTTTATCACCGAACACCCCAAAGACTTGTAGCTTGGGGGTGAAGCCAACGACTTGCCATCTCTCGATTTTACAAACGGCCGCATGAAGGTAATATTTTAAATTAAATAAGCGTTGCTCATGGCGCATATAAATGAAGTTTTCAGCGCCGGGATAAATACACATGAAGTTCATTCAAAATTACATTTCGAGCACTCATCTGCGATATCGCAGCTCCCTTCAGGACAACTTTATAATACTGCTCCGGCGTACGATGCTCCTTGCCCGGCGGTGGCGGATCCGTGAGAAGCTTCTCCGCATCCAATTTGAACCATTGCACCTTTATGCGGGCAAGGGCCCGACGAGCGCCTTCAATACAGGCGGAGCGCTTGATCACATCCAGCCTGGGGCATGCATCCACCAGCCGCCAAGACTAGGCCAAAGTAGCTGCCAGCACGGCCTGTCGAGCCATAGCCGGACTATGAGGCCCTTCATGGCCTCCTCGGCTACCTTAGGAGTTCGACCACCGCTTCACTGGTCGCTTGGGGGCACGGATGACCGCCTCAAAGATCTCGAGACCGAAGACCTTCTCCATCGAGCTCCCTCCTCGCCACTATAGAATGCGGCGGCATCGGGCGACCACGCGGCAGATCCGCAAACGCCTCGAGAGCTCCAAATTCGGGTAAGTATCCGTAATTTACATTAACGTGCTCGCTCTGCATGAAAAAGGCCTTACCCGCCGCTATCTTCTTTATGTCCTCTACCTCTGAAGGGCCTTCGGGCCTCGGCCTTGGCAGACTTGGCACTTTCGAGGCGAGGCAAGCTCGGACTCTTGAGTCTTGAGTCACGCCCAAACTCTCATGCTTTTCCATGAGAGCCCGGAGCTCTTGCCGAACTTCCGCCACCAAGTGCGCTTGCTTTTCTCGCTCAGCCCGTTAAAGGGTCAAGATTATGTTCGCCACGGACACGGCATCCTTCGTGGCTGCCACCTCGTTAGTGGCCCTGCAATACACACATTATCCTTGTTAATCTTTTTGCAACCAAAACCCTTTTACAGAAGGTACTTATTTAAAGTGGTGTTATTCACCTTCTTTTCCTTGAGCTGCCTCTTGGCATGGCCGAGCTCTTGCTCCGACCGCTCAAGGTCCTTCTTCAGCGCCTCGACCTCCGCCGTTAAGCACGGCAGAGTTCAACAGCGCAGCCTACAAACCCATATTGACATATTTTTAGAAACCTCACAGATATCTTGTTAGATCCTTAGTCCGCTTTTCTTTCGAACACCGAACTAAGCATCGAGAACTACTTGTCTATGCGGTGTTACATCGCATA
Organism: Aegilops speltoides; assembly: GCA_021437245.1. Taxonomy (NCBI): domain Eukaryota; kingdom Viridiplantae; phylum Streptophyta; class Magnoliopsida; order Poales; family Poaceae; genus Aegilops; species Aegilops speltoides. The sequence goes on from CM038141.1 coordinate 245,432,146, forward strand.
ATTTTAAACTTCTTACCTCAAAGCTCGTTAGAAGGCTGTTGCGAAGCTTCAGTCAGCCCGCCTTGGCGAAGCTGGACCTTTCAATCACCGCACTCATAAGAGTGCGGTGTTCTTCCTCGATGGAAGTGCCTTTAAGCGCCTCCAAAGAGTTATCAGCGCCCGGTTGGACGGAGGCCGCCGGTGTCACGGTCCTGCCCTTCTTCGAAGGGCCGCTTGCGGACTCGAACCGCCACGGGTTCCGAGGTAGAGTCCGCACGAAGTCCGGAGGTTGCTCGACGGCACCTCCGGAGCCTCCTCTGGCGGGTCCTCGTGGGATTCCGCCCGTCGTCCTTGTCGACGCGTGGGGTAGAGGCAGTCGGGATGGAATTTACATCCGACGGCGCCAAAGACCCGCTCATCGAGTCGGGAAGATCGTCAACGACCGGACTACATGCAGAATGCGGCGTTAGAAGGACACTACATGACATACGATGTACGGCATATCAATGATCCGAATACTTACGATCCTGCCGGACGCCTGGCCCTTGGAGGCCATTCATCCTCGCCAACGCTGATGTTGGCAAAACTACCCGGGGGGATAGTTCTCCCCCTCTTGGACCCTTCGGCCACCCTGATCGAGGAAGCCTTCCTCTTCCTCTCTCCCTCCTCCGGGAGAGAGTACTCCTCCTCCTCCTCGTCTTCGGGGGAGGAGTCCTTGTCGTCGTCGACGCCTTTGACACGGAACTCTTTCGAGTCCCGTGGCCACCTTCTTGGCCTTCTTCTCCCAAGCACCACGCGGTGTCGGAACCAGCAGCCCCGCTAAGCGGGCATCCACTGGTTCTTCTGGCATGGGAGTCGGGCTGATGAGCAGCTTGGCCTTCTCCATCCATTCCTGTCAAAGGAAGAGGCAGATTAAAAACCTCGCTAGAGTCAATCTAATTATCACAAGTGTCCCGTAATGGGGTCGAATCACTTACCTCGTCAGTCGGAGACTGCGAGCTGAATCCGCGATCTTCGGTCGCGGATGCGGGGGCTTCAGCGCCCTTGAACAGCACCCTCCAGGCACCTTCGTGTGTTGTATCGAAGAGCCCGCTCAATGTCTGGTGTTGTTCCGGATTAAACTCCCACAGATTAAATGCCCGTTCTTGGCATGGGAGAATCCGCCGGAGGAGCATGACCTGGACCACGTCGACGAGCCGGAGCCTATTGCTCACCAGCTTCTTGATGCAGGCTCGAAGTCCCGTCACCTCCACCGGATCACCCCACTGCAAGCCCTTCTCTTTCCAGGAGGTGAGCTGCGTGGGGATTCCAGATCTAAATTCGGGGGCCGCCGCCCATGTAGGCTTGCGCGGCTCGGTGATGTAGAACCACCCCGATTGCCACCCCTTGACGGAATCCACGAAGGTCCCTTCTAGCCAAGGTACGTTGGGCACCTTGCCCAACATGGCGCCTCCGCATTCCGCTTGCGTCCCCTTCACAATCTTCGGCTTGACGTTGAAGGTCTTGAGCCACAGGCCGAAGTGGGGCCGGATGCAGAGAAAGGCCTCGCACACGACAATAAACGCCGAAATGTTGAGGATGAAGTTCGGCGCCAGATCGTGGAAATCCAGGCCGTAGTAAAACATGAGCCCCTGGACGAATGGATGGAGCGGAAAGCCCAGTCCGCGGAGGAAGTGGGGAGGAAGATGACCTCTCATGAGGCCCAGGGTAGGGATGAGCTGCCCCGTCGGGCAGCCGGCGCGCGATATCGCTGGAAAGGTATCGGCGTCGCGCAGCTTGGTGATGTCCTCCTCCTTAGCGGTGGAGGCCATCCATTTACCTCCCGCTCGGACATATTAGGAGGGGTTGAGGTGAGATCTTGCGAGCTTGGGCGTTGGAGCTTGAGTTCGCAGGATGGATGAGCAAAGGAGGAACAAGGCGTAGGTGAGAAGGTAAATCCTTATCCCTTATATATAGGCGGACTAAACTATGCGTCCCCCACCTGCCTCGTAAAACTCGCTTATCTCCCAAGCGCCACTATCAATGGCGCGGTTGGGTTACCCACGCACGTATTGATGAGAATCCCGGAATAAGGGGAACACAATCTCGCCTCGACAGACGCGCCATGAAACCGCCGCTAAACATCTTTGAGGTGGGATAGTAAAAACGATTCAAACAGGCTTGGTAGCGGTGTGATGTCGTCGCATAATACGTCGCCAGATTGAGTCGATGTATATGTTTTATTCTCTCTATGGTGGAATGTGGAAATTATTTTTGTGGAGCCGGACACTATCCTGGTGTTCATTATCTTCTCCGAATTATTCAAGGGAGGAACCCGCCTTGCAATGCCGAACATTATGCACGCCGGACTTATCGTCATTGAAGACTGGTTCAGGGCTCTTGAGGAGTCTGGACTAGGGGTGTTCGGACAGCCGGACTATCAATATCCGCCGGACTCCAAGACTACGAAGATACAAGATTGAAGACTCGGCTCGTGTCAGGAAGGTACTTTCCTTGGCGTGGAAGGCAAGCTTGGCAATACGGATAGGTGGATCTCCTACCATTGTAACCGACTCTGTAACCCTAGCCTCTCCGGTGTCTATATAAACCGGAGGACCTTAGTCCGTGGGGACTAACATACATCTCAACAATCATACCATAGGCTAGCTTCTAGGGTTTAGCCTCCTTGATCTCGTGGTAGATCTACTCTTGTACTACCCATATCATCAATATTAATCAAGCAGACGTAGGGTTTTACCTCCATCGAGAGGGCCCAACACAGGTAAAAACATTGTGTCCCTCGTCTCCTGTTACCATCCGCCTAGACGCGCAGTTCGGGACCCCCTACCCGAGATCCGCCGGTTTTGACACCGACAACGAGACTAATAGCAGCTAGGTAGTAAGGATCAGGATGGAAGATGGTATGAAGCCAATCAACAATAGTAGTCAAGCAATGAAGTCAAATAGATACACAGATAGGCAATGACTTCACGAAGACAAACTAAAGTAAGGATGGGAAGGGATAGAACTAGTTGCTTGTTCAAGACACAGGATTTGTTGGACTAGTTCCATTCTTTGTGACAACTGTGACGTCTCAGTTAGGGAGGCTGAGATTTAACTCGTAAGACCGTGTCTTCACCTTATTCCCCTTGAGCTAAGGACACCCAGTCCTCGCCCAATCACTCCGTAAGTCTTCAAGGGAGACTTCCAAACCTTCACAGACTTCGCTCACCGGCAATCCACAATGACTCTTGGATGCTCAGAACGCGACGCCTAACCGGCTGGAGGATTCACAATCCTCAAGTGTAATAAGTCTTCAGGTCACACTGACAAAAAGACTTCAGTGATGCCTAACACTCTTTGGCTCTGGGTGTTTGGGCTTTGTCCTCGCAAGGATTTTTCTCTCTCTCAAATGCTTTGAGGTGGGTTGCTCTCAAACGACAAAAGCCGTGCACAAACTCTGAGCAGCCACCAATTTATGGTGTAGGGGGTGGGCTATTTATAGCCACTAGGCAACCCGACCTGATTTATCCAAAATAACACTGAGTCACTAAGGAACTGACACGTGTTCCAATGGTCAGATTTCAAACACACGCGGCAACTTTACTTGGGCAACAAGCAAAGCTGACTAATCCAGCTCTGGATAAGGTTTGCTCTCATTGTCTTCGCTCGAAGACATAGGATTTGAGTTGAGCATCACTTGATCACTCGACTTAGTTCACTTGGACCCCACTTAACAAAGATGCGGTGGTTCCTATGACTCAACAAAGAAGAAAAGGAAACAACGAAACCACACGTCTCAAGGCCCATAGTCTTCTCACAATTTCTTCTCATGTCATAGTCTTCAATATGAATATCTTCTCATACCACCATTGTCTTCAATGTCTTCATACACATTTTAGGGTCATCTCGGTAGGTAAATCGAATCAATGAGGGACACTACTGCGTTATCCTGCAATTCTCACAAACGCATTTGTCCCTCAACCAACTTTGTCGTCAATACTCCAAAACCAACTAGGGGTGGCACTAGATGCACTTACAATAGGCTAGCTTCTAGGGTTTAGCCTCTACGATCTCGTGGTAGATCTAATCTTGTAATACCCATATCTTCAATATTAATCAAACAGGAAGTAGGGTTTTACCTCCATCGAGAGGGCCCGAACCTGGGTAAACATTGTGTCCCTTGCTTCCTGTTACCATCAGCCTAGACGCACAAATCGGGACCCCCTACCCAAGATCCGCCGGTTTTGACACCAACATTGGTGCTTTCATTGAGAGTTCCTCTGTGTCGTCACTGCAGGGCTCGATGGCGCCTTCAATAGTCAACAACACGGTCCAGGGGAGACTTTTGTCCCTGGCCAGATCTTTGTGTTCGGCGGCTTTGCACTGCGGGCCAATTCGCTTGGCCATCTGGAGCAGATCGATAGCTACGCCCCCGGCCACCAGGTCAGGTTCGGAAACTTGAACTACACAGCGGATATTCACGGAGACTTGATCTTCGACGGATTTGGGCCTGCGCCAGGAGCACCGAACAGTCACGATGAGCACGGCTTAGACCTGCTGTCAGACGAAACTCAGGATATCACCCCTGCCGAAGCCTCGGATCTAAATCCAGAGCAGGTTGCGTTGCCTAAGGACGGAGGGTTGCACCCTGCCCCGCAGGCCACACACTCATTGGCGGTGGAGCCGAACACAGGCCTCACCTCTATGAAAGCCTGTAACCCCGGGCCCCTGGACTCGTATCCGGTCGTTGGCTCCGGTCCGCACACCCTCGAGCCGGCCGAGCCAGGCTGGGCTCCAGTAATGGAGTTTACTGCCGCGGACATCTTCCAGCACTCTACCTTTGGCGACATGTTGAACTCAATAAAGTCTCTCTCTTTGTCAGGAGGCTCTGGGCCGAACTATGTTCGGCTTGAGTGGGAAGCAGGCGACAAAGGAATTCGCTGCCCACCCACCACCCACTTCATTGCCACAGTCGATGAGTTAACCGACGTGCTTGACTTTGACTCCGAAGACATCGATGGTATGGACGACGATGCTGGAGAATCACACGAGCCACCGCTCATAGGGCGGTGGACGGCTACCTCCTCATACGATATATACATGGTGGACACTCCAAAGGAAACCAATGGCAACGAGGCAACGGAGGATAACCCCTCAGGGAGAAAAGCAAAGCATGGGCGTCGTCAGCGCCGCTTCAAGCCCCGCCATGGCAATACCGGCCCCGGAGATGAAAGCAATCTAGATGGTGCCGAGGAGGAATACAGCCCTGATCAGCCTACCTTCAAGCAGGCAGGACCGGTCACGATGGGATACTTGGAGAGGGACAACTACACACCCCCCTCCGACGACGAGGTAAGCCTTGGCAATGACAAATTCGGCATACCTAAAGATCCAATGGAACAAGTTCGCTTCAAGCGACGGCTAATGGATACGGCAAGGAGACTGCAAAGGAAGCAAGAGCAGCTTAAAGCTGACCAAGACTTGCTAGTGGATAGGTGGACCAAGGTACTGGCCATCGAAAAGTACGGACTCGACAGCCCCACCAGAGGGCACACACGGCACAACCGGCTACCTCAACCTAAACAGGAGAACCCAAGGCACACACCCCGACATCCGCACATCATTACGGTCCAAGACAGTAATAAGGATACACGAAGAGGCACCCTGAAGCCTTGGCACATTGATCATAAACGTCAAGTCAAGGAAGCTGGTGCCAAGTCCAGCAACTCCCAGTCCGGTCAACGGACAAAGAGCGGCTCAAGCCTATTCGGCCCGAGCCACATACTTGATCAACCATGTGAAATTCATGGTACTCCTAGAAGGACGGCAAAGCATACCAATAGAGAATGTCGGATCCTCAAAACAAAGCGGTTGGTCGTGTGCCGGAAACAATGAGGGGAGGCGTATAGTCAAGAGACCCCCCAGAGCATAAAAGTACGGCCGATCGCCCCCGATCACACCAACCACAACAATTCAATTGCCGTACCCCTAGACATAGTAGTCCGGGGGCTCCATAACACATAAAGCCCCCGCTGGCATGAAACCACAAATAACATCTTCTCAAAAGATGCCAGGTGCAAAGGCCAAGTTTATTGGCCCACCACTCTAACGGTTGTTTTCGGATCACCAAAAAATGCCATGCCAAAGAATAAATCTTCGGCACCTTCCCCTCATGCGGTAATCTACCATATGCTAACGGGATGAACCACACTGACTAGATTCCACGTGGTAAACCATTAGGCCAACACCGTGTGATATAATCACACTTATAGGCCGAACCCGGCCCTTAGAGCGGAAATCATACAGCTGCCGGAACAGCGAGTCGTGCGTGCCTATCAAAATTTTTATACGACAGCCAACTATCCGGACACCCACTGAGGAGTCTGCGCTACTTCACGGTATAACGGCTGGGTCCACCGGGGTCCGATCAGGAACCCTTGGACCAACCACACGAGGACGTTCAGCTGCCCCCAGGCATTTGCCTTTACAAACTAACTTTGACGCAGAACGGGATTGGCGGCGTGGAATCAGCCCGGACACACAATGGCAGGAACGTGCAGGTAGAAGGCAATTTGGATTCACTCTTGATCCACTCACAACCCCGTCCAGTCCGGCCATCACAGGTTCCGCCAAAAGCATCTCTTTTCATACATAGTACTCATATGCATAGACATATCATCCTACTACAATGCGTAGACTTAAATAACACTTACCGGCCGACGTTTATCGCCGACGCCTCGCCAAAAAATGGCAGCCATGTTTTGTGTTACGCCCGGTTATACCAGGGGCTTCACAGTACGGCAATAAAGTCCGACCACCTTTCCGGTCGCTCGGCACCCCGAACTTATAGCACTATATGCATCAGCTCCGAATCATGTCTTGGGTCATTGGTTGGGTTTGCCCGGCTCCCATGTTTTGCTACCTTACGTTCTGTTCTATCGGCTAAGGTAGCGCTGGGAGAACTACTGCGATTGTGTTCCAGTTCTGCCGGACGAGCACCTCAGTAGAGAAAGCCGAAAACCGACTGTCATGATGCAGCGAGAGCTGGTCAGCTATTCAAGAGGTTGTAAAATCCTTAAAGATTTATTCCGCACAACGCCATTATAAATGCAGAGTGCGACGGATCAGTCTTCTGATCAGGCGCCAATAGAGCCCCTAGTTCGGCCTTCCGAACACAAGGGGCTGCGCCGGCCATACTCGAATTCCTATGGCTAAGTGCGAGTAATAAAGCCTTATAGTCTGATTGCTTGGTTCATGGTGAGAAACACCTCCTTAAAAGGACCCAACTATGGGATAAAGAGCGTTCAGATATACCTCGAACACCCCCGTATTCTTCTTACGAGGGGGCAGAAGCCGACGATTGGCCAACTCTCAGAATTTACATACAATAAACAACCGCACGGGAAGAACATATGTTCAAACAAAACAGGCAATATATAATAAAAATGCCATAATCCCATATTACAAAAAGCGGCACGAATGCCCTCAGGGAAATATAATGTCTTTGGTACACTTATCCGCCGCAACGCGGGCCCCCTTCATAGTACAGCTCGGGCTTGTGGTGCTCCTTACCCTCCGGCGGCCCCTCAGTCATCAGCTTCTCCGCGTCAACCTTCCCCCAATGCACTTTCACACGGGCGAACGCCATACACGCACCTTCTATACAAACTGATCGCTTGATAGCATCAAGTCGAGGACAGGTGCCCACAATCCGCTTGACGAGTCCGAAGTAACTGCTTGGAATTGGCTCCGCAGGCCACAGCCGGACAACCAAGTCCTTCATGCCTAGTTCGGCCGCCTGGTGCAGTTCGACCAGCTACTTCAGCTGATCGATAAAAGGCACCGGATAGTTCGGCGCCAAATACTGCGACCAGAAATCCCTCCCCGCAGACTTCTTCTCCTCGGTCCGGTAAAATTGGGCAGCATCTAATATGCTGCGAGGCAGATCCGCAAACGCCCCTGCAAAAACAAGAATTCAGCTTGTCGCTTAGAGTTCTCCCCACTATCATGTAAAAATGGCCATGAATTCAACAGGCCTTACCAGCCGCAACTTTCTGGGCCTCCTGAATGTCCCGTACAGCACCTCGGGCTTCTTCCCGAGCACCTTCCGCGACTTGCAGAGCTTGGGCGAGTTCGGATTCTTTTCCTATTAGACTCTGCTCCAAGCCCTCGCTTTTCTTCACAACCTTCTGGAGCTCCCGCTCGGCTGTGATGACCCTGGCTTCGTGTTTTTCATGAAGCGCCTGCTCGGTTCGCCTTCTCGTTGGCATCAGCCACAGCCATCTTCAGCGCCTCATATTCGGCACTCGCCCCTAGGGCATACAACGAAAATACTTTTTAATAGGCACAATTACTCATTCGTGCCTAATGCAAGGCAATGTTTTCAACATACCTTGCTTATCTTCTAATTGCTTCTTCACACGGCCAAGTTCTTCCTCGTCCCGTTCCAGGCTCTGCTTCAGTTCGGACACTTCTGCATTATGAGCGGATGTCTTCTCCGCACATGCCTATTTTCAAACAAAGAGGTACACGTCATTAAAAAAGGAGTTGATCCCCTGCCCGGCTCCCTATCTTTCGTCGGACAGTGTATCAGGGGGCTACTACTCATATTATGACGATTCCTCAAAGGTTTCTTAGGAAACATACCTCAAAGGCCTTTATAAGGCCAAGGCAGGACTCGTTCAGCCCGCTCTTGGTGGACTGAATCTTTTCAACCACCGCACCCATGAGGGTCCGATGTTCATCGACGATAGACGCGTACTTTAGCGCTGTCGACAAACCGCCTGGCAGCTCTGCTTGGATAGAGGTTGCCGGCAGAGTGGGCAAGCCTCCCACTGACAAAGGTGGCTGCTTGCCCGATCCGGGAGCCTTGGAGGTCTCCTGGACCTTGTCGGGCGGTGGGCCGAACCCAAAATCGCCCCCGCTGACGGCACACTCAGGGGCCATCGCTCCCGTGTGTCCGGCTCCAGTAACATGCCCCCCTGATCCGGGTCCCGTTGAGACGACACCTCAGTGTCGCGCCTAGACTTTGGGGAAGGGGCCCCTGGAGGCGTCTCGCTCGCCAAGGCGTCCGAGCTCAGCGAATCCTCCGATGAGGACTGTCCGGCGCGAGACCTTGCTGGACTGTGCAAAATATGGCAACAGTTAAAACTACTATACCCAAAAACAATCCCGGACGCATATGCGTGTTCAGGTTTCATATACTTACGACTTCTCCGAGGCTGGGCCCCGATCCCACTGGCTGCTATCGGCGGCCGTGGTGGATGCCCTCGAGGGAACCTTTCCCCCTCTTGGCGATCCGGCCTCGAGGATGTGGAGGCCGTTCTTTTCTTCCCCCCACCAGAGTCAGGCTCGTCCTCCTCTGCTTCCTCCTCTTCGTCTTCAGAAGAAGGATCGTCGCTGGAGTCTTCGGATTTGGCATCCGAAGCCTCGCGACGACGGAGGCCGCTTCGGGTCTTTTTGACCCTCTTGGAGGCCTCTTTCTTTGGCGCCTCGTAAGGTGCTGGGACCAACATCTTCGGCAGAAGAGGTCTGGCTGGTTCCTCCGGCAGTAGGGCCGGACAATGTATCCACTCCACCTTCTTTATCCATCACTGGGGTCAATAGAGCATGATAAAAATGTCTCCCTCAGGACATGCCAACTAAAAGCCTGGATGGACAGAGCGTGGCTATAACTTATCGGGCTTGCAGAATGGGATAATTGGTACCCACGGTCCTCGGTGGAGTCCGGCCATGATTTGCCGGACTTAAAGAGCACCTTCCAGATATCCTCGTGGGAGGAATCGTAGAGCTCCCGGAGGGTTTGGTGCTCGGTTGGGTCATACTCCCACAAATGGCAGGCTCGGCGCTGGCAAGGGAGAACCAGGCGAACTAACATCACTTGGACAACGTCGACAAGCTTGACGTCCCTGTCGACCATACTCTGAACGCGCGTCTGGAGCAGTGACAGCTCATTGGACAAGCACCAGTTCGGGCCCTTCTTGGGCCAGGACGTGAGCCGCAGTGGGGCTCCGGATATGAATTCAGGAGCTGCGGCCCACTTTTTGCCGCGTGGTTTGGTGATATAGAACCACTGTTGCTGCCACTCCTTGACGGAGTCGTTGTAGGCACCCGTCGGCCAAACGATTTTGGGCATCCTTCTCACCATGGCTCCACCGCACCCAGCGTGCTCGCCATTCACCACCTTGGGCTTCACATTGAAGATCTTCAGCCACAGGCCGAAGTGAGGCGAAATCTGGAGAAACGCCTCGCACACGATGATGAACATCGAGATATTGAGGAAAGAGTTGGGGGAAAGATCATGAAAATCAATCCCATAGTAATACATGATTCCGTGAATAAATGGATGAAGGGGAAACCCGAGCCCACGGACAAAATGAGGAAGAAACACGACTCTCTTGTGAGGCTCCAAAGTAGGGACGATCTGTCCCGCCGGTGGAAGGCGAAGGCCGGTCTTCTTGGCTAGGTACCCGGCCTCTCGGAGCCTCTTGATGTCCTTCTCTTGGACGGTAGAGGCCATCCATTTGCCTCCTGCTCCGGATCCGGACATCTTCGAAAAACCCTCTCTTCGATGGAGAGGAGGAAGGCTTGGGCGCTAGAGCTCGAACAAAGGGGAATGGACTAGCAAAAGGAGGAGGCATGGGTAAAGAGGAAGAGACCTTATCTCTTTATAGAGACGGTGAAAGCTTTTTTGCACCTCCCCACTTGCCTGGTGGAACCCGCTCGTTCCCCACTCGCCGCGATTAGCGGTGCGGTTAGATTACCCATGCCTGTATTAATAAGAATCCCACAATAAACGGACACGATCTCTGCTTTGACAAGACGTGTCAAAGAAACCACCTCGCAATATGCGTTGTGGCTTGTTGTAGAAAAGCGGTTCGAATACTGACCAAACCGTAATGACATGTCACGTTGTCTAAAAAAGTTGTCAGCAGATTGCCTTTGTGAAATATCATTCTCTCTACATCGGTACATGAAGATCATTTTGTGGATCCGGACATGATTCAAGTGTTCGATAATTACTTTGGAGTATTCGGAGGAGGAACCCGCCTTGCAATGACGAAGACAAGACTGCACACCAGACTCATCGTCATTGAAGCCTGGTTTAGGGGCTACTGAGGGAGTCCTGGATTAGGGGTATCCGGACAGCCGGACTGTATACATCATCCGGACTATTGAAGCGTGAAGATACAAGACTCAAGACTTCGGCCCGTGTCCGGATGGGACTCTCCCTTGCATGGAAGACAAGCTTGGCGATCCTGATATTGTGTTTCCTTCCTTGTAACCGACTCCATGTAAACCCTATCCCTCTTTGATGTCTATATAAACCGGAGAGGTTGGTCCTTAGAAGGCTGATCACAATTACAATCATACCATCATAGGCTAGCTTCTAGGGTTTAGCCTCTATGATCTCGTGGTAGATCTACTCTTGTACTACTCATATCTTCAATATGAATCAAGTAGGAAGTAGGGTTTTACCTCCATCGAGAGGTCCCGAGCCTGGTAAACATTGTGTCCCTTGCTTCCTGTTACCATCAGCCTAGACGCACATATCGGGACCCCCTACCCGAGATCCGCCGGTTTTGACACCGACAGCGGCCCCCTATCTCCTGGCCCCCCTGGTGGGCCTCCGGCGTCCATCTTCTGCTATATCATAACTTTTACCCTAGAAAAAATCGGGGGAAAGCTTACGGGACGAAACTCCGCTGCCATGAGGCGGAACCTTGGCGGAATCAATCTAGGGCTCTGGCAGAGCTGTTCTGCCGGGGACACTTCCCTCCGGGAGGGGGAAATCATCACCAACGTCATCACCAACGATCCTCTCATCGGGAGGGGATCAATCTCCATCAACATCTTCACGAGCACCATCTCCTCTCAAAACCCTAGCTCATCTCTTGTATCCAATCTTGTATCAAAACCACAAATTGGTACCTGTGGGTTGCTAGTAGTGTTGATTACTCCTTGTACTTGATGCTGATTGGTTTACTTGGTGGAAGATCATATGTTCAGATCCTTTATGCATATTATTACTCCTCTGATTATGAACATGAATATGCTGTGAGTAGTTACGTTTGTTCCTGAGGACATGGGTGAAGTCTTGCTATTAGTAGTCATGTGAATTTGGTATTCGTTTGATATTTTGATGAGATGTATGTTGTCTTTTCCTCTAGTGGTGTTATGTGAACGTTGACTACATGACACTTCACCATTATTTGGGCCTAGAGGAAGGCATGGGGAAGTATTAAGTAGATGATGGGTTGCTAGAGTGATGTGAAGCTTAAACCCTAGTTTATCGTTGTTTCGTTAGGGCTGATATGGATCCATATGTTTAATGTTGTGGTTAGGTTTACCTTAATACTCCTTTTTGTAGTTGCGGATGCTTGCAATAGGGGTTAATCATAAGTGGGATGCTTGTCCAAGTTAGGGCAGTACCCAAGTACCGGTCCACCCACATATCAAATTATCAAAGTACCGAACGCTAATCATATGAACGTGATGAAAACTAGCTTGACGATAATTCCCAATGTGTCCTCGGGAGCTCCTTTATCATTATTGGAATTTGTACAGGCTTATCCTTTGCTACATAAAGGATTGGGCCACCTTGCTGCACTTTATTTACTTTATTTACTTGTTGCTCGTTACTATTTATCTTATCAAAAAACTATCTATCACCTACTATTTCAGTGCTTGCAGAGAAAACCTTACTGAAAACCGCTTATCATTTCCTTCTGCTCCTCATTGGGTTTGACACTCTTACTTATCGAAAGGACTACGATAGATCCCCTACACTTGTGGGTCATCAAGACTCTTTTATGGCGCCGTTGCCGGGGAGTGTTGCGCTTTTGGTGAGTGGAACTTGGTAAGGAAACATTTATATAGTGTGCTGAAATTTTCTGTTACTTGTCACTATGGAAACTAATCCTTTGAGGGGCTTGTTTGGGGTATCTTCACCCCAACCAGAAGAGCAAAGAGTTGCTCCTCAACCTGCTGAACTGTATGAAAATATTCACTTTGAGATTCCTTCGGGTATGATAGAGAAACTGCTAGCTAATGCATTTGCAGGAGATGGAACATTGCATCCCGATTTACACCTTATCTTTGTGGATGAAGTTTGTGGATTATTTAAGCTTGCAGGTATTCCTGATGATGTTGTCAAAAGGAAGGTCTTCCCTTTATCTTTGAAGGGAGATGCAATGACATGGTATAGGCTATGTGATGATACAAGATCTTGGAATTATAAGCGATTGAAGTTGGAATTTCACCAGAAGTTCTATCCTATGCATCTTGTTTATCGTGATCGTAATTACATATATAATTTCTGGCCTCACGAAGGAGAAAGCATCGCTCAAGCTTGGGGGAGGCTTAAGTCAATGTTATATTCATGCCCCAATCATGAGCTCTCTCGGGAAATGATTATTCAGAATTTTTATGCTCGGCTTTCTCTTGATAATCGCAACCTGCTCGATACTTCTGTCTTTGGTTCTTATATGTCAAGACTATTGATTTCAAATGGGACTTATTGTAAAGAATTAAACGCAACTCTGAAGATTGGGGTTCCGACGATGGTAAGGAGTCAGGTATGACACCTAAGTTCGATTGTGTTAAATCTTTTATGGATACCGATGCTTTTCGTGGATTTAGCGCTAAGTATGGACTTGACACTGAGATAGTAGCTACTTTTTGTGAAACTTTTGCTACTCACGTTGATCTCCCTAAAGAGAAGTGGTTTAAATATAATCCTCCTGCTGAAGTGAAAGAAGTTGCACCTATTACAGTCGAAGAAAAGACTATTACCTATAGTGATCCTATTGTTCCTACTACTTATGTTGAAAAACCTCCTTTTCCTGTTAGGATAAAAGATCATGCTAAAGCTTCGACTGTTGTTCGTAAGAGTAATACTAGGACTTATACACCTCCTGAGCAAATTAATGTTGAACCTAGTATTGCTATGGTTAAAGATCTCTTGGATGAGGACTTAGATGGGCATGTTTTTCTTTCTTGGGTGAGACTGCTAATATTGCTAGACCTGATACTAAGACACATAGACCTGTTGTAGGCATGCCTGTTATTTCTATTAAAATAGGAGATCATTGTTATCATGGCTTATGTGATATGGGTGCTAGTGCTAGTGCGATACCTTATGATCTTTATAAAGAAATTATGCACGAAATTGCACCCGTTGAATTAGAAGACATTGATGTCACTATTAAGCTTGCTAATAGGGATACCATTAAACCTATTGGGATTGTTAGAGATGTTGAAGTTTTGTGTGGGAAGGTTAAATACCCTGCTGATTTTCTTGTTCTTGCTTCCCCACAAGATGATTTTTGTCCCATTATTTTTGGTAGACCCTTCTTGAATACTGCTAGTGCTAAGATTAATTGTGAAAGGAATATTGTCACGGTTGGCATAGATGGTATGTCTCATGAGTTTAATTTTGCTAAGTTTAGTAGAAAACCTCGTGAAAGGGAACCACCTAGTAAGGATGAAATTATTGGTCTTGCTTCCATTGTTGTTCCACCAACTGACCCGTTAGAACAATATTTGCTAGACCATGAAAACGATATGTTTATGAAGGAAAGGGAAGAAATAGATGAAGTGTTCCTTAAACAGGAACCTATGCCAAAACATAACCTTCCCGTTGAAATTCTTGGGGATCCCCCTCCACCCAAGGGTGATCCCGTGTTTGAACTCAAACCATTACCTGATAACCTTAAGTATGCTTATCTTGATGAAAAAGAAATATATCATGTTATTATTAGTGCTAACCTTTCAGAGAAAGAAGAAGAAAGATTATTGAAAACTCTGAAGAAGCACCGAGCTGCTATTGGATATACTCTGGATGATCTTAAGGGCATTAGTCCCACATTATGTCAACACAAAATTTCAGTGGAGAAAGATGCCAAACCAGTTAGGGATCCTCAAAGACGATTAAATCCCAAGATGAAGGAAGTGGTAAGAAAGGAGATACTAAAGCTCCTTGAGGTAGGTATATCCCGTTGCTGATAGTGAATCGGTAAGCCCTGTCCATTGTGTCCCTAAAAAGGGAGGTATTACCGTTGTTCCTAATGATAAAGATGAATTGATCCCGCAAAGAATTATTATAGGTTATAGGATGGTAATTGATTTCCGTAAGTTAAATAAAGCTACTAAGAAAGATCATTACCCTTTACCTTTTATTGATCAAATGCTAGAAAGGCTATCCAAACACACACATTTTTGCTTTCTAGATGGTTATTCTGGTTTCTCTCAGATACCTGTATTAGCGAAGGATCAATCTAAAACCACTTTCACTTGCCCTTTTGGTACTTTTGCTTATAGATGTATGCCTTTTGGTTTATGTAATGCACCTGCTACCTTTCGAAGATGCATGATGGCTATATTCTCTGATTTTTGTGAAAAGATTTGTGAGGTATTCATGGATGTCTTCTCCGTCTATGGATCCTCTTTTGATGATTGTTTGAGCAACCTTGATCAAGTTTTGTAGAGATGCGAAGACACTAGTCTCGTCCTGAATTGGGAAAAGTGTCAGTTTATGGTTAAGGAAGGCATTGTCTTAGGGCACAAAATCTCCGAGAGAGGTATTGAAGTTGATAAAGCCAACGTTGATGCTATTGAAAAGATGCCATGTCCTAAGGACATATAAGGTATAAGAAGTTTCCTTGGTCATGCCGGTTTTTATAGGAGGCTCATTAAGGACTTTTCTAAAATCTCTAGGCCTCTGACTAATTTATTGCAAAAAGATATTCCTTTTGTCATTGACGATGATTGTGTAGAAGCATTTGAAACACTTAAGAAAGCTTTGATCACTGCACCTATTGTTCAGCCACCTGATTGGAATTTACCTTTTGAAATTATGTGCGATGCTAGTGATTATGCTGTAAGTGCTGTTTTAGGGCAAAGAGTCGATAAGAAATTGAATGTTATCCAAGATGCTAGTAAGACTCTTGATAACGCCGGAGAAATTATGCTACTCTTGAAAAAGAGTTCTTAGCAGTTGTGTTTGCATGTGATAAGTTTAGACCTTATATTGTTGATTCCAAAGTTACTATTCACACTGATCATGCTTCTATTAAATATCTTATGGAAAAGAAAGATGCTAAGCCTAGACTCATTAGATGGGTTCTCCTGCTCCAAGAATTTGACTTGCATATTATTGATAGAAAGGGAGCTGAGAACCCCGTTGCAGATAACTTGTCTAGGTTAGAGAATGTTCTTGATGACCCACTGCCTATTAATGATAGCTTTCCTGATGAACAATTAGCGGTTATCAATGCTTCTCGTACTGCTCCTTGGTATGTTGATTATGCTAATTACATTGTTGCTAAATATATACCGCCTAGTTTCACATACCAGCAAAAGAAAAAGTTCTTTTATGATTTAAGACATTACTTATATGATGATCCACACCTTTATAAAGAAGGAGTAGATGGTGTTATTAGATGTTGTGTGCCTGAGCATGAACAGGAGCAGATTCTACATAAGTGTCACTCTAAATCGTATGGAGGACACCACGCTGGAGATAGTCTACACACAAGGTATTACAATCTGGTTTTTATTGGCCTACTCTCTTCAAAGATGCTCATAAGTTTGTCTTATCCTGTGATGAATGTCAAAGAATAGGTAACATTAGTAGACGTCAAGAAATGCCTATGAATTATTCTCTTGTTATTGAACCGTTTGATGTTTGGGGCTTTGATTATATGGGACCTTTTCCTGCCTCCAATGGTTATACCCATATTTTAGTTGCTGTTGATTACATTACTAAGTGGGTAGAAGCTCTTCCAACTAGTAGTGCTGATCATAACACTTCTATTAAAACGCTTAAAGAAGTTATTTTTCCGAGGTTTGGAGTCCCTAGATATCTTATGACTGATGGTGGTTCACATTTTATTCATGGTGCTTTCCGTAAGATGCTTGCTAAGTATGATGTCAATCATAGAATAGCATCTCCTTATCATCCACAGTCTAGTGGTCAGGTAGAGTTGAGCAATAGAGAGCTCAAATTAATTTTGCAAAAGACTGTGAATAGATCTAGAAAGAATTATTCCGAAAAACTTGATGATGCATTATGGGCCTATAGAACTGCATACAAAAATCCTATGGGTATGTCTCCTTATAAGATGGTTTATGGAAAAACATGTCATTTACCTCTTGAACTTGAACATAAGGCATATTGGGCTATTAAAGAGCTCAATTATGACTTCAAACTTGCCGGTGAGAAGAGGTTATTTAATATTAGCTCACTTAATGAATGGAGAACCCAAGCATATGAGAATGCCAAGCTTTTCAAAGAAAAAGTCAAACGCTGACATGATAAGAGGATACAAAAGTGTGAGTTTAACGTAGGAGATTATGTGTTATTATTCAACTCTCGTTTAAGATTTTTTGCAGGAAAACTTCTCTCAAAATGGGAAGGTCCCTACGTTATAGAGGAGGTCTATCGTTTTGGTGCTATAAAAATCAACAACTTCGAAGGCACAAATCCAAGGGTGGTAAACGGTCAAAGAATTAAACACTATATTTCAGGTAATCCTATCAATGTTTAAACTAATATTATTGAAACCGTAACTCCTGAGGAATACATAAGGGACACTTTCCAGAATGTTCCAGACTTTGAAAAGGCATAGGTATGTGGTACGGTAAGTAAACCAACTCCAAAACAACTCCAATGGCAATTTTTATCAGTTTTGGATTATGTAAGATTTTTAGGAAGAAAGAAGTAGTCCGAAAGGGACACGAGGCCCCCACGAGAGTGGAGGGCGCGCCCCCCCTAGGGCGCGCCCCTGTCTCATGGGCACCTTGTGTGCCTCCTGGACTCTGTTTTCTTGCACATTATGTATTTTGGTCGATAAAAATTCATTATATATACTCCCGAAGGTTTTAACCAACGTATCATGCAAATATCCTCTGTTTTCGTTTCAAGCTGTTTCCGTTGCAGATTTAGAGCACCATGACTTCTCCCTCCTCCAACAATGAAGACAAGGATGCTTGGCTATTGAAGATAGAGCTGAAAAGAGAGGAGCCAGAAGAGATCAACAAGGATGAAGGGATCAAGAAGGCCATGGAGGTTCAAGTTCCGGTGGTGAAAGAAGAAGAACTCCCTCAACCTTTACCTAACCTTTTCACTCCAACAGAGATTGAAGCTTTCAAGATGATTGAGTTAGCTCGCATACAGAAAAGTATCTCACACAGGAGAATATCCTGTTGAAGGATCATATCGCCGGACTCAAGGGCATTATCCGCAAGTTGGAGGAGCTTTTACGCTCGATGTGCGATTATCCACCGTCATCATCACCACCTCCATCACCTCTAAGGACATAATCACATGGGTATGGGCACTCCCCTTGGCAACTGGCAAGCTTGGGGGAGGTGCCTCGGTATCGTATCACCATCACACTCCTATCTTTACCGCTTTATTTAGTTCGATCCTTTTAGTAGTATTTTAATCTAGTAGATTGAAGTTTTGATATCAAGTAGTTTCGAGTTTTGCATTGTGATCTCTTTATGTAATCGAGTCCGTGTGCTATCTATATTAAAGATTAGTCTTGAGTCAAGGGCTTTGCTATGTTGCTATGATCTTGAGAAAGTAGAAAGAATAAAAGAGTTCATATTGATCTTGTGGATAGTGATAACTTCACACATAGAAAGTATGAGGCATAAAAATTGTTGAGAGTTGATGAACGTAGCCTTGGTCATCATTGCAATTAATAGGAAGTGATAAGGAAAGAGGGGTTCACATATAAATATATTGTCTTGGACATCTTTTATGATTGTGAAGCACTCATTAAGTATGACATGCTAAAAGAGTTGACGTTGGACAAGGAAGACAACGTAATGGTTTATGTTTTCCGACATCTCAGTTAAAGTATATTGTTATTGACCTCCCAAACATGTTGAGCTTGCCTTTCCCCCTCATGCTAGCCAAATTCCTTGCACCAAGTAGAGATACTACTTGCTTCCAAATATCCTTAAACCCAGTTTTGCCATGAGAGTCCACCATACCTACCTATAGATTGAATAAGATCCTTCAAGTAAGTTGTCATCGGTGCAAGCAATAAAAATTGCTCTCTAAATATGTATGACTTATTAGTGCAGAGAAAATAAGCTTTGTACGAACTTGTTGTGGAAGAAATAAAAGCGACGGACTACATAATAAAGGTCCACATACAAGGGGCAATATAAAGTGACGTTCTTTTGCATTAAGATTTTGTGCATCAACCCTAAACGCGCATGACAACCTCTGCTTCCCTCTGCGAAGGGCCTATCTTTTACTTCATGGTTTTACTTTATGCTTGAGTCAAGGTGATCCTCGCCTTTCCCTTTTTATTTTATCCTTTCGCAAGCTCCTCGTGTTTGAAAAGATCATGATATATATATATATATATATATATATATATATATATATATATGTTTGCTAAAATCAGCCCGAGCGTATTATAACTAAGCGTGCGCTCCGGCAGCAAGGCGCGTCTGATCGGCTCAACTCCCGCGGTGCGCATGCTAGCCAGCCCGATATTTTAGTCCCCACCCCTCCGTCTCATGCAATTATAAATTCACTCGTAATTAGTTGATGGATTTTACCAGTGTATCCTGCGCACAGAACGCCTCGTATGCCCTTCTGAGCTTAGTATATTTTGATCGTAAAGTAGTAGCAATATCGATAGTAATACAGATTTGTACGACGTTGTCATATGCCTTCTTAAACTAACAATAAAATATTTCCTTTTCTATAGTAACCGAAGCAGATCTCTTTACTAACCCATATACATATATGGTAATGCACTTACCACATAGCAAGAACTAGTTCATGGCAAAGGTAATACGATTATTCCATTACCATATATGTTCATACCTTTACCATGGTTAGGTGGTGTTTGTTTCTCTAGTCCTAGGACTTTTTCTAATTCCTGGGACTTTTTGAAAAAGACTCTCAAGGAGGTGCTTCTAAGGACTTTTAGCAAAAAGTCCCAAAAAAGTCCCACCCTGTTTGGTTTGCTAGGGACTTTTTCTAGTCCCTACACCAAAAAGTCCCTGCAAACAAACACCCCCATAGTGGTAAGAGCCGTGGGGTTCATATATGGTAATGCAATTACCACATAGCAAGTAGTGCTTCACGGCAGTAATAATACAATTATTTCTTTACCATATATGTTCCTATTTTTACCATCATTAGTGGTGGAGCCATGGGGCATACCGTGGGGCTATAACTTGGTAAAAGCATAGCCTTCCATTACCACATACGCTAGCACGTTTACTGTCGTTAACAAAAAGGATACGAGATGGAAGTGAGGCACGTGGCAACCAAAGATCAGGACGTACGGGACAGAGAGATGGTAATAGAATTAAATGCGTTACTTTTTTTACCACATACCGCTACCCTCAAACAACATGGCTTCTCGGCGCTCGTCGGTGCGGTCAGCGCCTAATTAGGAGCGGCCGAGCGCACCTTAAGTCAAAATGCAAGAAGCTCGAGAATAGCGCCGTATATATATATATATATATATATATATATATATATATATATATATATATATATATATATATATATATATATATATATATATATATATATATATATATCCAATTGGATGTAAGTTAGCATGGCCATTATTGTTGACACCACCTAAAGGTGAATACGTTGGGAGGCAACACAATAAGCCCCTATCTTTCTCAATGTCTGGCTGAAACACTATAACCACAAGTATTGCATGAGTGTTAACAATTATAGGAGACTACGAGATAGTTGAGTATGTGAGCTTGCTGAAAAGCTTTATTATTGACTCTTTATGATGTTACGATAAATTGCAATTGCTTCAATGACTGAGATTATAGTTTGTTAGTTCCCAATGAAGTTTTTGAACCATACTTGACATTGTGAATTGCTTATTACTTGAGCATAGGAAATCATATGACAAAATCTATATATGTTGCTATTATTAGAATGATCATGATGCCCTCATGTCCCTATTTTATTTTCATCGACACCTCTATCTCTAAATATGCGGACATATTTTTCAATTTCGGCTTCCGCTTGAGGACAAGCGAGGTCTAAGCTTGGGGAGTTGATACGTCCATTTTGCATCATGCTTTTATATCAATATTTATTGCATTATGGGCTGTTATTACACATTATATCTCAATACTTATGGCTATTCTCTTTTATTTTACAAGGTTTAGCATGAAGAGGGGGAATGCCGGCAGCTGGAATTCTGGCTGGAAAAGGAGCAAACGTTGGAAACCTATTATGCACAACTCCAAAAGTCCTGAGACTCCACGAAGCAACTTTTTGGAATTAATAAGAATTTATGAGCGAAAAAATAGGCCAGGGGCCCACACATCCCAGAGACAGGCGCCCTGTATGCTGCCCCTATCTCTTGGGCCCCCGTGGCCTCCGGGCCCATCTTCTACTATATCATCACTTTTACCCTGGAAAAATCGGGGCAAGCTTACGACGACGACACGCCGCCACGAGGCGGAACCTTGGCGGAATCAATCTAGGGCTCTGGCAGAGCTATTCTGCCGGGGACACTTCCCTCCGGGAGGGGGAAATCATCACCAACGATCCTCTCATCGGGAGGGGATCAATCTCCATCAACATCTTCACGAGCACCATCTCCTCTCAAAACCCAAGTTCATCTCTTGTATCCAATCTTGTATCAAAACCACAAATTGGTACCTGTGGGTTGCTAGTAGTGTTGATTACTCCTTGTAGTTGATGCTAATTGGTTTACTTGGTGGAAGATCATATGTTCAGATCCTTTATGCATATTATTACTCTTCTGATTATGAACATGAATATGCTTTGTGAGTAGTTACGTTTGTTCCTGAGGACATGGGTGAAGTCTTGCTATTAGTAGTCATGTGAATTTGGTATTCGTTCGATATTTTGATGAGATGTATGTTGTCTTTTCCTTTATTGGTGTTATGTGAACGTCGACTACATGACACTTCACCATTATTTGGGCCTAGAGGAAGGCATGGGGAAGTAATAAGTAGATGATGGGTTGCTAGAGTGACAGAAGCTTAAACCCTAGTTTATGCGTTGCTTCGTTAGGGGCTGATATGGATCCATATGTTTAATGTTGTGGTTAGGTTTACCTTAATACTCCTTTTTGTAGTTGCGGACGCTTGCAATAGGGGTTAATCATAAGTGGGATGCTTGTCCAAGTTAGGGCAGTACCCAAGTACCGGTCCACCCACATATGAAATTATCAAAGTACCGAACGCGAATCATATTAACGTGATGAAAACTAGCTTGACGATAATTCCCAATGTGTCCTCGGGAGCTCCTTTATCATTATTAGAATTTGTCCTGGCTTATCCTTTGCTACATAAAGGATTGGGCCACCTTGTTGCACTTTATTTACTTTATTTACTTGTTGCTCGTTACTATTTATCTTATCAAAAAAACTATCTATCACCTACTATTTCAGTGCTTGTAGAGAAAGCCTTACTGAAAACCGCTTATCATTTCCTTCTGCTCCTCGTTGGGTTCAACACTCTTACTTATCGAAAGGACTACGATAGATCCCCTACACTTGTCGGTCATCAAGAAGTAGGATCTTCATCCAACCACCTGAAATGGTCGAGAGACAGCTGGGAGTTGCATTCTTAATGGGCTCTGGTTCATCATGTGTGGGCACTAGGCAACCAACATTTTATTATCCAAAATCTGCTTGCTCTTCTTTACCATGTTCCTCTTTCGTTCTTCTTTAATATGTACTCTCTCCATTCCTAAATACAAGTCTTTGTATAGATTCCACCATGGACTACATATGGAGCAAAATGAGTGAATCTACACTCTAAAATGTATCTGGATACATCTGTATGTGATCCATAGTGGAAATCTCTACCAAGACTTATATTTTGGAATGGAGGGAGTATGATAGTAGTAAAGTATGTTCCTTGTACTGAAGATGAGCAGGGACATTTGCAGTGTAGAGGTCTATACGGTCGGTTGTGATGGACACTTTGAACCTCTTTGATTCGTAGGATTTTGTAAACATAGGAATAGGATTTGTAGTGACCTGCCCACTTGAATCCTACAAGAATAGCAAGGAAATGCGGGGAGTTGTGTCGCCTTTGAGAGTTGCACTGATATTAGCAGTACCGCACCTTCAGTTGAAGAGAACTGGTATCCGAAGCCTTTCTAGCCGTACCGGCAGTACTAGCACATATATTCCAACATGCTCCACTTTGCTGATTTTACTCTGATGCTTACGGTTTTCCCCGTTATATCTACACTATGATCTGTGTAGCTGCTTTGTGTCGCACTAGCAGCAGTCCACTCTTGAAGCTAAACACTGCAATGACTTACAAAATTGGCACCAAGGCATTGAGTGCCATTCTGGATGTAATGAAACTCATACACTCCCCACCTATTGATTCTTGTTCAGAATATGATCCTAATGACTATTCTAACCTCGAGGAGTCAAAGGCAGATGGCCTATCCTGTTCACCCATCAAGGTGCATGTTCTAAATTGGCAAGGTTTCATTGATTGCGCGCATCTTGCATATGTTGTCTTGCATTTCTTCTACTTTGTTGCACCGCCATCTGCTTAGTTTACTCATCATATATGTCGAGATGCCATGCCCATCCATTATCAATACATATTCCATCTATCATCATACCATGTTTTTCACTCAAATGTTGTTCTTGTGCATCGACATCAAAAGGAAGAGGGTGATTGCGAACTCAAGGATCACCAAAGAAAGTCCTTGAAAAACATGGTGGTGCCGGAGAAATCAGATAGCACCCCACTTATATTGGTTGTATAACCAAGGACACAAAACGAGGACCGACTCACGTAGACTGTACCCATACTTCACCGCCACACCACTAACCCCACCACACAAGACACGCAGACCAAAGAAAAGGTATACCGATTTCATTTGTCATAGCACCAATCGTACCACGTAAAAATCCCACGACAAAAAGTACAAGAAGTCCACCGCCGAAGACCTATCCCAACCGCAGAGACGGCCAATTCCTGCAGATTGGAACCCCATGCCATTTATTCCCAGTTTAAAAGACAATGCTTTCAATGTTGTTAGGGACTATGTGCATATATTCCCATCATGGGAAGATTACAGTGAAGACAAACACCATTTTCACATCTTCCTGTCCAACTTACGTGTAAGTGCTATTATTCATGGTTATTATTTTCCTGTTTTCTGCTGATTGAACACATCAATGATTTACATTACATTGTTGTAACTAGGCGAGGGTAAATCTGGATAGTCATGACGATCAAAGCTTGCTTGTGCTTTTCAAGGAAGCATTGCAGCAGTATCGGTGTTACCTGAGGAAATCACACTTTGATGGCAAGTCTATAAACGAATTTCCAGTGAAATCTCTTGTGCTAAATTTAGAAGACATTGAATGGAAAAACCTTGTTATGCACTGGTCTCGTTCCCAGGATGAGGTACTGTATATGAAATCACATGACAATTTGAACTTCTACTTTTCCGGATGTGCCTTACAGATCTTTTTTGCAGGAAATCTGCTCAAAGAAGAATTCCGGTTTGAAAAGAACGACAGGATATCGCAAATATGTTGTCCGCTGCTTTGCTCTTGTTAGTAGTTGCTATCCTGTATCATTGTACTTGCATACATACCTGGTTCATTATGTGACAACAGTATGCATGATAGCTTGCTTATCAATTGTTCGCTCCAAGTTATCTGATCTGTATGAATGGTTACACTAGTGTAGAATATATCCAATGCCAATGATTTTTTTAGCTCCGCATTATTCTTGTAAGTACATGCTGTCCTTTATTAGTGTACTTATAATGACAGGTAGTTGTTCATGTACCATCACTCTGCAACTTATTTTCCTTTGCCCTCCATTTTCTACACATCAGATCTATATTTACTCTTACCATAAGGTTGGTACTGAAGAAGTTTAGTTGTGCATTGCTCTTGGCTGTACCTTTTGCCTGTATCGCTGCACTTACATTTATAGTTACTTGGTTATGTAGCATCACCCTTCATCTTATCTTAAATATTCTCCATTTTTTCGTATATTATCACATCTATATTTACTCTTAACAAAATGTAGAATAAAGGCAATGCTTATGAAGAAGATTCTGTGGTAAACTTCTTGAATTGCCCCCCCCCCCATCAGCATGGACAAGGGCTTTATAGAGCATGTCTTCACCAATAATGTAAGTTTGTCCTTCTCAAGCCTTCAAACTTTGTTGTGTATATTTGGTTAGGCATGACTGCAACAGCTGCTTATTTTTGGTGTTTGCATCAAATTGCATGTTTAAAGTTTATTATTTAGTTCATAAACAAACGTTTGTCCTTCTCAATTTAAGTTTTCAGTTGTACAACCAAGTTCCTTCTTCATACCATGTAAATTAAACTATACAGAGCAAGTGATCTTCTTTTGCACTGCATGTATGCTTCTGTTCTTCATCCGTAATCCAGTGGTGTGGTGAACCTACCCACTACAGCACAATGTCATATTCTACGATGTCTTAACTATGAACAATGTCATATCATTCTACTATTATTTAAACTGTCTCTTTATTTGCCAATCTGAAATGGGATAAATTGACAGCACACTAACCATTGATACTTATGAGTTCTTGATCTGTAATCCGGTGGTGTGGTGAAGCTGCCAACTCCTTCACAATGTCATTTCCTGCCATGTCTTGACCTGAACAATACCATATTGTGTTAATGCAATTTTAAACTGTGTCACTTTATTTGTCAGTAAGAAATGTGATGAATTGTCAGCACTGATACTTTTATGTGCAAAACCTGTCATCTGTCTGCTTGTTTATCTTTCAAAGTGAGGAAGATATAAGTGTTGAACAAGCACAGTCTCATCATCTTGCTCGGCTGCTTGCGCTGTAGCTCCCTAGCAGGGCTAACCTTTCTTGAACTCTATTGAAGTGCTATCGGTTTTGTATATTATTTTGTCAGCGTGTTTATTTGCACTGGTGGCGATCTTTGATGCTCAGTGTATGTAATCTGTTGTCTGCTTGTGCTTTATTATCATAGTGGCAAACTTTGATGCCCAGTGTATGTAATCTGTTGTCTGCTTGTGCTTTATTATCATAGTGGCGAACTTTGATGCCCAGTGGATGTAATATGCCGTAATTTCTTTATTGTATAGTCTAGGTTTTTTCTTATTCACGATGCTGCAATTATTTTACTATATATATATATCCTGTCTTCGCAGTAAACCGGCCAAACCGTAAAATTATGATACATAATCGGGCCATCATGCAATCACGATGTATGATCCGCATCATGGGCCTCGTCATCTTGGTCCATTAAAAGGCCAAAAGTAAACTGGCCCACTAGTAGATTCGGGCCTTTAATAGGCCAAGTAACCCCGGGCCCTCTTTTCGCAAGAAAACTCAATGGGCCTTTAGGAGGCTGAGAAGTAGGTTGGGCCTGAAACGTGCCGAACAGCTCACGGGCGGCAAAGAGTTCGAAATGGACCCACCCATGATTGTGCGAATCAAATCACGGGCTTTTAACAGCCAAAATTGTCTCGGTCCTTGTTTGGCCCAATCGATATCGGTCATGAAAGCAGGCGGATGCAAACCGGGTTGTAGTTAGGCCCAACTATATGACGGGCTTTTAACAGACCGAAATTAATATAGGGCCGAAATGTTAAACGGGCCCTTAACAGGCCGAAACTAATATCAGGCTGAATTACTAAATGGGCCTTTAGCAACTGGGCCCAAAATCATAGCGTCCAATTGACGGGCCGAATCTGATATGGGCCATAATTTAGCCCAAAGCCTTTTAAAGGGTCGGACCTGATCTGGGTCGTAGTTTGGCCCAAAACGTGGTAGGCTTTTAACGGGCTGGATCTCATATGGGCCATTATTAGGCTCGAAACATGGCAGGCCATTAATGGACCGGATCAAATATGGGCCGGCATTTGGCCCAAAACATGGCAGCCAGTTAATGGGCCGGCCTACTAGGGTCCTCAAAATCTTGTGGGCCTACACCTGGGCCGGCCCATTAATGTCGGTAAAATCTCATGGGCCTTTAGCTGGGCCAGCCCATTATGATCTGCAAGAATCTTGTGGGTTTTACCTAGGTTGCCCATTATGGCACACAAAAATCTTGTGGGTTTTACCGGCAGACCCATTATGGCCCGCAAAATCTTGTGGGCCTTTAGCTGGGCCAGCCCATTATGGTCCGCAAAACCTCATGGGCCTTTAGCTGGGCCGACCCATTATGGTCCACAAAATCTTGTGGGCCTTTAGTTGGGCCGGCCCATTTAAACTTGATGGGCCGGTCCACGTGTCAAACATATCATCGGCGCGTCTCGCTAGAGTGACACATGTGCCAACGCGGACCTGACACGTGTCTCCTCCAGCCAATGATGATTTTACACGTGTCGGGGCTGCTAACGGGTTATCGGATCCAAAACCCGACCCGATAGCTTAACGGCGTTTCGTTACGGTGGATGCAACGTGTCGGTCACCCTTGACGAAAGCACTTCTGTGACGCGAGATTTATCGTCATGGAAGTGGACACTTCTGTGATGATAATTTTGGTAATGTCATGGAACACTTCTACGACGGCACAGGTATGACTATCTTGATTTTATCATAAAATCGTCATGGATGTACATGCATGACAAAAAACGCGACCTACTGTGACAAATGATGTCTACTATACAACCTTCTTCTTGTAGACGTTGTTGGGCCTCCAAGTGCAGAGGTTTGTAGGACAGTAGCAAATTTCCCTCAAGTGGATGACCTAAGGTTTATCAATCTGTGGGAGGCATAGGATGAAGATGGTCTCTCTCAAACAACCCTGCAACCAAATAACAAAGAGTCTCTTGTGTCCCCAACACACCCAATACAATGGTAAATTGTATAGGTGCACTAGTTCAGAGAAGAGATGGTGATACAACTGCAATATGGATGGTAGATATAGGTTTTTGTAATCTAAAAATATAAAAACAGCAAGGTAACTAATGATAAAAGTGAGCGTAAACAGTATTGCAATGGTAGGAAACAAGGCATAGGGTTCATACTTTCACTAATGCAAGTTCTCTCAACAATAATAACATAATTGGATCATATAACTATCCCTCAACATGCAACAAAGAGTCACTCCAAAGCCACTAATAGCGGAGAACAAACAAAGAGATTATGGTAGGCTACGAAAACACCTCAAAGTTATCCTTTCTGTTCTATCTATTCAAGAGTCTGTAGTAAAATAACATGAAGCTATTCTTTCTGTTCAATCTATCATAGATTTCATACTAGAATAACACCTTAAGACACAAATCAACCAAAACCCTAATGTCACCTAGATACTCCATTGTCACCTCAAGTATCCGTGGGCATTATTATACGATATGCATCACACAATCTCAGATTCATCTATTCAACCAACACAAAGTACTTCAAAGAGTGCCCCAAAGTTTCTACCTGAGAGTCAAGACGAAAACGTGTGCCAACCCCTATGCATAGGTTCATGGGCGGAACCCGCAAGTTGATCACCAAAACATACATCAAGTGGATCACGTGATATCCCATTGTCACCACAGATAAGCACGACAAGACATACATCAAGTGTTCTCAAATCCTTAAAGACTCAATCCGACAAGATAACTTCAAGAGGAAAACTCAATCCATTACAAGAAAGTAGAGGGGGGAGAAACATCATAAGATCCAACTATAATAGCAAAGCTCGCGATACATCAAGATCGTGCCATAGAGAGAACACGAGAGAGAGAGAGAGAGAGAGAGAGAGAGAGATCAAACACATAGCTCTTGGTACATACCCCTCGGCCCGAGGGTGAACTACTCCCTCCTCTTCATGGAGAGCGCCGGGATGATGAAGATGGCCACGGTGATGGATTCCCCCCCGTGAGGTGTCAAACGGGCTCCCGAGAGGTTTTTGGTGGCTACAGAGGCTTGCGGCGGCGGAACTCCCGATCTATTGTTGTCTTCGATGTTTTTAGGGTATATGAGAATATATAGGCGAAAGAAGTCGGTTGGTGGAGCCTCGAGGGGCCCACGAGGGTGGAGGGCGCGCCCCCCTATCTCGTGGCTTCCTCGAAACTTCCCTGGCTTGTACTCCAAGCTCCCTGGATTGCTTCCGTTCCAAAAATAATGCTCCCGAAGGTTTCATTCCATTTGGACTCCGTTTGATATTCCTTTTTCTTCGAAACACTGAAATAGGCAATAAAACAACAATATGGGTTGGGCCTCTGGTTAATAGGTTAGTCCCAAAAATAATATAAAAGTGTATAATAAAGCCCATAAATATTCAAAACAGATAATAATATAGCATGAATGCTTCATAAATTGTAGATACGTTGGAGACGGATCAGCATCCCCAAGCTTAATTCCTGCTATTCCTCGAGTAGGTAAATGATAAAAGAAAGAATTTATGAAGTGTGAATGCTAGAAGGTGCACAAGTTTGATCAATGATAATTTCAATCACCTTTTCTAGCATGATTATATGTCATAACCGTAGTTCATCTCATAAAACTTCTCACGGTCAAGTAACAAGCTATTCACATGTTAAATCATAGACCATAAACTTTCTTGAAAACTAGCAAACTTCATTCTCAGTCATCAAACAATTGTAATTCATCTTATTTTCAGGAAGGGTCTATGTCAGAGCTTTGATTTAGCAAACTCCACATACTCAACTATCATATACTCTTCTACAATTGCTAACACTCATGCAATACTTATGGTTATGGAGTTTTAATCAGACACTGACAAAGATAGGGGCTTATAGTGTTGCCTCCCAACGTATTCACCTTTGGGTGATGTCAACAATAATAGTTCATGCTAACTTACATCCAATTGGATATATATATCAGGATCTTTCCAACACGAGGTGCTTGCCAAAGGATAAAATGAAAAAGGGAAAGGTGAAGATCACCTTGACTCTTGCATGTAAAAGACATAAAGTAAAAGATATTCCCTTCGCAGAGGGAAGCAGAGGTTGTCATGCGCTTTTATGGTTGGATGCACAAAATCCTAATGCAAAAGAATGTCACTTTATATTGCCACTTGTATATGGACCTTTATTATGCAGTCCGTCGCTTTTATTGCTTCCATAACAAGATCGTATAAAGCTTATTTTCTTCACACTAATAGATCATACATATTTAGAGAGCAATTTTTATTGCTTGCGTCGATGACAACTTACTTGAAGGATCTTACTCAATCCATAGGTAGGTATGGTGGACTCTCATGGCAAAACTGGGTTTAAGGATATTTGGAAGCACAAGTAGTATCTCTACTTGGTGCAAGGAATTTGGCTAGCATGAGGGGGAAAGGCAAGCTCAACATGTTTGAATGATCCCTGACAATATACTTTAACTAAGATGTGAGAAAAAATAACCCATTATGTTGTCTTCCTTGTCCAACATCAACTCTTTAGCATGTCATACTTAATGAGTGCTCACAAGTATAAAATATGTCTAAGATAGTATATTTATATGTGAAATCTCTCTTCCTTCAATATTCTTTCATGAATTGTTCAAATGACCAATACAATGCTTGCTAACCTTCAATAAATTTACAACCTCTACTTTTTAGATGTGAAGTCATTAATCCCCATGGGATAAGCAAATGAGACATATATACTTTCAGATTTAAGACATTCAACTCATTCAACCATTTACTCATAGGATATAAGTGAAGCACACCAGTAAATGACAAACTACTCCAAAAAGATATAAGTGAAGATCAATGAATAGCTAAATAATTATGTAACTATGTGAAGACTCTCTCTCATTTAAGAATTTTAGATCTTGGTATTTCATTCAAATAGCAAGCAAAACAAAATAAAATGACATTTCAGGGATAGCACAACTCATGTGAAGAAGCAAAAACTTAGGTTCAACCGATACTAACCGATAGTTGTTGAAGAAAAAAGGTGGGATGCCTCACGGGGCATCCCCAAGCTTAGATGCTTGAGATTTCTTGAAATATTATCTTGGGGTGCCTTGGGCATCCCCAAGCTTTAACTTTTGTGTCTCCCTAATTCCTCTCATATCATGGTTTCTCTTTTTATCAAAAAGCTTCATCCACACTGTCGGTGTCAAAACTGGCGGATCTCGGGTAGGGGGTCCCGAACTGTGCGTCTAGGCGGATGGTAACAGGAGACAAGGGACACGATGTTTTACCCAGGTTCGGGCCCTCTTGATGGAGGTAAAACCCTACGTCCTGCTTGATTAATATTGATGATATGGGTAGTACAAGAGTGGACCTACCACGAGATCAAGGAGGCTAAACCCTAAAGCTAGCCTATGGTATGATTGTTGTAATGTATGTTGTGTCCTACGGACTAAAGCCCTCCAGTTTATATAGACACCGGAGAAGGCCAGGGTTACACGAGTCGGTTACAATGGTAGGAGATCTACATATCCGTATCACCAAGCTTGCCTTCCACGCCAAGGAAAGTCCCATCCGGACACGGACGGAGTCTTCAATCTTGTATCTTCAGTAGTCTTGGAGTCCGCAGACGATGATAGTCCGGCCGTCCGGATACCCCTAGTCCAGACTCCTCAAGAGCCCCGAACCGGGCTTTCAATGACGATAAGTCCAAAGACGATATAGTCTTGGCGTTGCAAGGCGGGTTCTCCTTTAAGTTCCATGTACCGCCGAGCAATTGTCCGCTTCCTCATAAATGTTGTGCTTCTTGGCTTCTCGCCCAATAATGGCCTTCTTCCACGCTGTCCGCACGAATGCGAAAAGCGAGGTGTCTTTTATGTTTCACCCCTAGTCGTGCAAGTCATCCGCCTACAAAAGAGGCAAAAATCCAGATCCAAATCACACCATCTTCCTTCCGCGAATACTCATCGGAGCGCCCTTGACCCAAAAATCCATTCCATCATGGACCGTCGACGCGGCTCCTCTTCTCGCGCTCCCAGCCCAATGCCAGGAGATTGGAGGAGGTGCTCTGTTCCACACAACAAGCTAGTGAAGCTCCAAGCGGGGGGATATCTCCCTCCGGCCTTCATGGTCCCGGTTCAAGCTGGGCTGGCCACCTACCAAGGTGGGAAGCAAGCAGAGGCTACCCCAAGTCCCAACAAAGAGGAGCGGGTATGCTTCGTCCCTTATCTGATAAGGGACTCGGATTTCCGATACATTCGTTCCTCCGCGGGCTCCTGGAGTTCTACGGACTCCAGCTCCATCACCTCACACCCGCCTCTATCCCGCATATCGCGGGTTACGTAGCTCTTCTGAGCTATTCACGGGCATCGAGCCCCATTTTGCCTTGTGGAAGAGGTTGTTACGCCTCGCACTTCGTTCTCACGAGGGATCTATATATCAAGTGAGCGGCGCCAAGTATGGCGATTGCCGGACCGGATATCCATCCGTACCCTAAGAAGGCGTCCAAGACGGCCTTGAATGGTTCTACATAGAAGATGCTCCGCCGCCGGACCCGGTCGGATCGGCCTCCGGAGTTGATCTTGCTTCTCAAGAAACGCTTAGCTGGCGCCATGAGCCCCCAATTGGAGGAAGACAATTGCGTCCATTACCTGATGGGCCGAATAAGATTACTAGCCCATTCTGGGTTGACCATGATTGGAGTCATGGCAACATGCATCATGCGGGGGGTACAGCCATTGCAATACAGGGGCAACCCCATGTGGGATTTCAACGGGGAAGACGATGCCACCCGCCATGGCCGCAAAGGGCTAGATTCGACCGAGGATCTGGTGCAGATCATGTCCGGCCTGTACAAGGGGGAGAAGGAGGACTTCCTTTGAACGAACCCCTTGAATGGGTTTTCCATGAATAACCCTCGGGGCTGGGTAAGCAAACATTTTTAAGGGTTCAACCCATGCTTTCAAAGTCTAAGCTTTTTACATCATATCTTCAGCGCAGGAACTACGCCGGATCGTGGAGGACATGGTAAGTCCGGCTCCGCAACCCGAGGATCCAGAGAGATCCCAGGATCCGGCCTCCGAAGAGGATCCGGATATCAAGGTGGAGCTGATCGACGGGGTGTTCCACCAGCTCAGCATGGATAACGCTTTAGTCGCCATTACGGCAGACTACCCCGGATTATATCCGGCTTCCCAGGTGATTGTGACCGAGGTCCGGACACCATTATCTCTTCCTTGCCCATTTCCGACCTTCGCGAACGATGGTGCTTTGCAGGAAGCGCCTCTAAGGCGGGAAGCCGAGCCTGCGGCGGCTGACCAACAAAGGCTAGTCCGGACCAGCAGGCGGAAAAGGAGCGCGGCACGGACTGGAACATCGCCGCAAAGGTATAGTTAGCATTTAAATATTCAGAGCGACGTTCCTAGGGAGCGTCTGAGTGCTCATGATCTTTGTAGGAGAAAGAGCTCGCCGGATCATGGGCGCAGGTTGCCGATCCGACCTATACGGCTAGGCTCCAGCCGCCCGCACGGGGGGAGACAAGCGCAAAGCGCGGGCGGATACTCCTCCAACAGAGGATGCCGGCAGATCGTCCGCCACCAAGTCGAGGTGGAGAGCGCCATGAACCATAGGCGCCACGACAAGATTTCGTGAGCGTGCTTTTTCCCGAGGCGCCAACGCCTTTAACGCGGGGGACGCGCACCTCCGTGCTACTCAAGATGGTTTTACCAGAGCCATGGAGCAGTATGTAAAAGACATACGGGTAAGGGAATTTAATGGTTATCTATGCTAGTAGCCCCCGAGACTTAAAGTAGTTATGTTAACTGATTTAAGGATCATTTGAAACGCAGGCCCTTACCGAGAAGAATGCCCAGCTGTCTCAGGAGCTGCAAGAAGGCAAGACCCAACTTGAGGCCGCGCTTGCTGCCGCAGGAGGAGACACAGAGGCCCCTCCTGGTAACACATTTTTTGTTAAATATAAGCGATGTGCGGCGTGCGCGTAAGTCTAATAATGACATTGCAGGTGCTGCCGGACAAGATCCGGACAGGCAGGAACTGCTGCGCCAACTGAAGGCCGGCGAGAGGGTGCTGAATAGAGTACGGCAGGAAAGGAACAAGCTTCAAGATGCCCATGCCCAGCTTGGAGAAGAGCTGAAAGGCGTTCGGGTTGAGCTGTCCGGCTCCGTTAAGGAGAATCAGCGGCTTCGTCGCGGCATCTATAGTAAGTGCTTGCGCGAACTCCTTTGAAAAGAAGAGTTCAGCGAGGAAGTCAATTGACAAAATATGTCTTGTAGGTATACTCACAGGTCGCCCTGCGGAGGAGATGCCCGTATCGACGGGTGATCAACTTCCCAAGCTGTTGCAGCTGCTCGAACGAGTTCGGCAGGCGATGAGCGGCGTCGTCCAGGCATTATGGCCAGCCGTCTCCCTACCCGAGGGCCTTGGGGAGCTTGCGGAGAAACTCCAGGGAGTGCGGCAGCGCTTCCGTTTATGGAAGATTTTGGTCTGCCGCCAGGGTGCCAGGGAGGCTTGGGCCATGGTGAAGGCGCGTTACAAGAAGGCGGATCCCAACCACATGGCCGAAGTTGGACCGGTGGGGCCCGATGGGAAGGAGATCCCTGTGAGTTTAGTATATAGCCAAGTAGAGTTGGCTGCGAAATTTTCCCAACGGGACTATAAGTTAGACAGCCTGTTAGACGGGATTGAGGAGGAATACAATCAGTAAATTTCATAATGTATTGAAAATGACATGTGAAATGCCTTCTAGCCGGATTGTAGATCGTTTGTCTTTGCCGACCTTTTCGCTTCGACCTCGGGACCCTAGAGTCTGGAGTGTGTCCGAATACCTTTTTGGTTAAGAAACAACCGGGGTATGCATGGAGACCAGGCGTAGGGGTCATATTGCTTTATCAGACAAGTGCCCAACTAGTTATGTTATATTACATAGTTAGTAAGAAACATCTTCCAGGGAGAATAGTTCCGTTAAGGGTTCCTTTCCCTGGGAGGCATGCCCTAAAGTGCATGTCCGGACTGCGAAAAAAGCAGGAAAACATCTGGGGGCAGATAAACAGGTAGGTAAAAAAATCATCTTTTAAGTCACCGACCGAATATTCCCTTAAGAACGCTAGCTTTCGGCTTCACCCGGTACCGAGGTACACATCCGGTGACCCGCAAGAATAATCGCAGAGGTGCTCCTTTACCTCCTAGCCGAACAATCGGGAGCGAGGGGTAAGCACAGGGCGAGCAACCCAGCTTGGCCAAAACTTAAGTCATATCGATGCATATAATGGTGAGTAAAAGGTACATGTGGAAGCATGACACATGTGTTGGGCATGAAGCCCTTGTAGTTGAGCTTCTGGAAAAGAAGCCCCCAGGTATAATGAGTGCGGATAGCACATCAAGTGTATGCTAGTAGGCCTTTGAGGACCTTTAGTAGAAGGGTTAAGAAAAGAAAGGAAACAAAGGACACTGCGGTATAAAAATTTGAGCGGGGAGGGACGAACCCTTAGTCCCAACACTAGGCGTAAAATCTTGGAGGCGGGCTGCGTTCCATGGGTTCGCTCGAGTCGGTTGTCGACGATTTCGAGACAGTCGCGCCCACCGGTCGGGACTTGGTCGATGATGAAGGGCCCTCCCATTTGGGCTTGAGCTTGTCCTTTTCTTGTCCGCAGCGTAGAACTAGTTCGCCAACGTTGTAAGTCTTGGCCCGTGCTTCTCGCTTTGATATCTTGAGCTGCTGGCGATAAAATGCGGAACGAGCCTTGGCGACGTCGCGTTCCTCCTCCAATGCGTCCAAGCTATCCTGTCGATCTAGCTCGGCTTCTCGTTCTTCGTACATGCGCACTCGAGGTGAGTCATGAATGATGTCGTAGGGCAAAACTGCCTCTGCGCCGTATACCATGAAGAATGGCGTGAATCCGATAGTACGGTTAGGCGTTGTCCGCAGCCCCCAGAGTACGGAGTCGAGCTCCTCTACCCAGTGCGTGTCGGATTTTGTAAGTGACCGCACTAGTCTGGGTTTAATGCCGCTCATTATTATACCATTTGCTCGTTCCACTTGACCGTTGGTTTGAGGGTGATAGACTGAAGCGTAGTCGAGCTTAATGCCCATATTTTTGCACCATGATTTAACCTCGTCGGCCGTGAAGTTCGTGACATTGTCGGTGATGATGCTGTGGGGGACACCGTAACGGTGTACGACCCGGATATAAAGTCTATCACCGGTGCGGACTCTGCCGTTTTGGTGGTTTGGCCTCTATCCATTTGGTGAATTTATCCACCATGACCAATATGTACCTTTGCTTGTGGGTTCCCCCTTTAAGGGGTCCAACCATATCAAGCCCCCGACCATGAACGGCCGGGTAATGGGTATAGTTTTGAGGCGATGGGTGGCATATGGCTCGATTAGCAAAGAGGCGACAACCGACGCATCTCTCGGCTAAGTCACGGGCATCTGCCGGGCCGTCGGCCAATAAAATCTGACGGAATGCCTTTCCTACAAGGGCCGGGCTGCTGCGTGGTGTCCGCCTAGTCCGGCATGAATTTCAGCCAGGAGGTTTCGCCCTTCCTCTTCGGAGATACACCTTTGAAGGACTCCGGTTGTACTTTTCTTATAAAGTTCTCCCTCATGGACCTTGTAGGCTTTCGATCGCCAGACTATGCAGCGGGCCTCGTTTTGGTCTTCGGGGAGTTCCTGCCTAAGCAAGTAAGCTAGGAATGGTTCTGTCCATGGGGCAATTACTGCCATTATGTCGTGGGCTGAAGGTGTTATGTCATCGGCTGAATCGCCGGTTGCCGCGGTTGTTTCCGGTTTGTCATTTCCGGTCTCCCCTTCCCATAGTACGGACGGCTTGAAGAGCCATTCTAGGAAGATATTTGGAGGGACAACGTCACGTTTTGCACCGATGCGTGCCAGTACGTCGGCTGCTTGGTTATTAT
The DNA here is from genome assembly GCA_021437245.1 of Aegilops speltoides. Lineage (NCBI taxonomy): Eukaryota > Viridiplantae > Streptophyta > Magnoliopsida > Poales > Poaceae > Aegilops > Aegilops speltoides. The sequence goes on from CM038141.1 coordinate 245,468,895, forward strand.
CTCGGGCTACGTGATGGAATTCAAGTCCTTCAAACCGAGCTGACATTTTTAGGACAGCGTTGCGATATGCTGCCATTTTCGGATCCTTGGCGTCAAAGTCTCCGTTTATTTGGGATATTGCAAGGTTTGAATCCCCGCGCACCTCTAGGCGTTGAATGCCCATGGAGATTGCCATCCGGAGACCATGTAGGAGGGCCTCAGATTCGCTGCGTTGTTGGAGTCCGTGTACATTATTTGAAATACGATTGGACTGTGTCCCGGTTGGGGACGTCAAGGCAACCTTGACCCTAGTCCGCCAACATTTTGGAGCCGTCGAAGTGCATAGTCCAATTGGAGTATCGCCGTACTCTTTAGGGAGTTCACCGGTCCATTCAGCGACAAAGTCAGCCAAAACTTGTGACTTTATAGCTCGCCGAGGCTTGTAGGTTATATCGAATGGTAGGAGCTCAATGGCCCATTTTGCAATCCTGCCCGTTGCGTCATGTTGTTTATAATGTCATTGAGTGGTACTTCGGAGGCCACTGTTATCGAACACTCTTGAAAGTAGTGTCGGAGCTTCCGGGATGCCATGAACACCGCGTAGGCTATCTTTTGATAGTGCGGATAACGGGACTTGCAGGGGGTTAACACAATGGATACTAGTACACTGGTTTTTGAAGAGGGAATTTATGCCCTTCTGTCTCTCGTTCAACGACGAGTACCGCGCTTACAACTTGATGTGTTGCTGCGATGTATAACAACATGGGTTCGCCTAGGTTTGGCGCGGCTAGGACCGGATTTGTTGCCAATATGGCCTTTATTTCTTTGAGTCCAAGAAGGGCGACATCCGTCCACTCGAAGTGTTCGGTGCGCCTAAGGAGGCGATAAAGGGGCAGTGCCTTTTCTCCCAAGCGGGAGATAAAACGGCTTAGAGCTGCCATGCATCCGGTCAATTTTTGTATCTACTTGAGGTCTTCTGGAATATCCAATTGTGACAGAGCTCGGATCTTGGCCGGGTTTGCTTCAATTCCTCTACCGGATACAATGAAGCCCAGCAGCTTTCCGGCTGGTACGCCGAAAATGCATTTTTCCGGATTCAGCTTGATGTCATATGCTCTGAGGTTGTCGAATGTGAGTCTCAAATCGTCTACTAGGGTTTCGACGTGTTTGGTTTTGATACCTACGTCGTCTACGTATGCCTCGACTGTTTTGCCGATCTGGGTAGCCAGACATGTTTGAATCATGCGCTGATATGTTGCGCCGGCATTTTTGAGTCTGAAGGGCATCGTGTTGAAGCAGAATGGTCCATATGGAGTGATGAATGCCATTGCGGCTTGGTCTACTTCCGCCATCTTGATTTGATGGTAGCCAGAGTATGCGTCGAGGAAGCACAACGAATCGTGCCCCGTGGTAGCATCGCTAATTTGGTCGATGCGGGGGAGGGGGAAGGGATCTTTTGGGCAAGCCTTATTGAGGTCTTTAAAATCGACGCATAGGCGCCAGGATTTGTCCTTTTTTGGTACCATTACCAGATTTGCTAGCCAATCCGGATGTTTGATATCTCTGATGAATCTGGCTTCCAATAGTTTGGCTAGCTCTTCCCCCATTGCATGTCTTTTGGGTTCGGAAAATCGTCGAAGAGCCTGTTTGACTGGCTTGAATCCTTTTAGGATGTTTAGGCTGTGTTACGCCAATCTGCGTGGGATTAGGGCATATCCGAAGGATGCCGAAAATGTCCCAATTTTCCGAAGGAATTCGCATAAATGCGATCTGGCGTCTACCTCGGGGTTCAATTGTGCCCCAATGGAGGCCGTCTTTGTTGGGTCCGTTGGATGGACACGGAATTTTACTATTTAAATCTCTTTGGTTTGAAGGAGGTGGACTTGGATCTTTTATCGAGTATCACATCGTCCCTGTTCACCGTAGAGCGCAGCGCGGTGAGTTCTTCTCCCGCTAAGGCTTCGGATAGTGCCTCCAGGGCTAGTGTGGCTATCTTGTTTTCGACGTGAAGTGCTATGTCCGGATCACTAGCGAGAGTGATTATTCCGCCGGGCCCAGGCATTTTGAGCTTCATGTTCCCATAATGGGGTACGGCTTGAAAAATTGTGAATGCCTCTTGTCCTAATATAGCGTGAGATCCGCTGTTGAACGGGGCCACTTGGAGCGTGACTTCTTCGGATCTGTAATTTTTCGCGAGCGAACACCACATCGAGTGTGATTTTTCGGGCGCAGCGCGCTTCCGGCTAGGGATTATTCCTCTGAAGGTTGTCTTTGCTTCGCTCAATACGGCTCGATCTATTTCCATTTTTGAAGAGTTTCCTCGTAGATGAGGTTTAGTCATTGCCGCCATCCATGAGGACCTTTGTAAGTCGAAAGCCGTCCACTATGGGACTAAGCACCAGTGCGGCTGGTGCTCGGGCTGTTCGGAATTTAGGTTCGTCGTTGGCATTGAAGTTGATTGTTGTGTCGCTCCATGGATTTGCTGTTGCTACTTGGTAGACATCGGCGAGGCCGTGGGTTGTCCTTTTTCGCATATTATTTGATGCAAAGGTCTCGAAGACTGTTGATACCGTACCGGTATTGTTGGAGTGGTTTTCCGGGGCTAGAAGCTCCTCGCCACTTTTGGCCACCTGCCGTAATATCGAACATGCTCGAAGGCTATGTGTTGGGACGGCGCCCTCTGTACTATGAAGCTTACAGGGTCCGCTGAGCCATCCCTCCAGTACGGTTCCGTGCCCTCTATGGGGTTTTTGCTTTTTGGTTTTTGTATCTGGGGCCTGAGTATGATGCACCCTTTTGTGGCGGACTAGGGTTGTATTCGGGGCCGGATTGTCCCAAAACTGGTTTTCAGTTTTCCGGAAACTCTCTATCGCACAAGATTTCGTACTATGGGCGCTTGATCGGTGAAGCGTGTGATTTTACGATGGCGATGGCGTTCAATATTCCTTGTCCGTGCAATTATTGCAAAAGATTGAAATTGCGTTTTCCTCTCGGCAGTCCCTTATCCCGTCCATAACCGGGAGGAATCGCCCGAGAGTGATGTATTGTTTCAGCGGGCTCTTGCCGTATTAGAGATAGATCGCATATGTCTGGGCGGGTGGGTGTAATAAAATCCGGATCCCTACCCATCTTGGGGCTTAAAGGCCGTGAAGTTTCCAATTTTGGAAGCTTGGATTGCTGGACGTTGTCCAACGAGTCTGGTCCGATGCCTGACTTTAGGTTCAGTGCTCGATCGAAGTCCGTTCCTCCGTGGAAATCCGGCTTGGAGGGTTTGGGAGCCCGGACATGTCTAGTTTTTAATACAGGAGTAAAGTCGCCGAATTGTTCCTCTACCACTGCGACGTGGTGGGTGACCTGGGGAGAGTAAATCTCTCTCAGATCGGTTTTAAGCCCAATCTGATTGTAGTCGTAGCGACTCCCAGGGCGGTGATGCGATCCAAGAGTTCGTTGACAGACCAGAGCTCTATCGGATCCAGCCGCTCGGCGAATTCCGAGCTGACGTGGAGATTGCTTTTGACGACTTGAGAAGTCATTGTCAAAGCAGTGGCCGGACAAGGTGTCATAAGAAAACCACCTAGCCGGATAGTTTGGCCGGCGGCCAAGGCCCCTTTGGCGAAAATACTGTCCTTGAAGACGGGTGGAGGCATCCTTCCTATTGGTGACGACACAGAGGAACTCTCAATGAAAGCACCAATGTCGGTGTCAAAACCGGCGGATCTCGGGTAGGGGGTCCCGAACTGTGCGTCTAGGCGGATGGTAACAGGAGACAAGGGACACGATGTTTTACCTAGGTTCGGGCCCTCTTGATGGAGGTAAAACCCTACGTCCTGCTTGATTAATATTGATGATATGGGTAGTACAAGAGTGGATCTACCACGAGATCAAGGAGGCTAAACCCTAAAGCTAGCCTATGGTATGATTGTTGTAATGTATGTTGTGTCCTACGGACTAAAGCCCTCCGGTTTATATAGACACCGGAGAAGGCTAGGGTTACACAGAGTCGATTACAATGGTAGGAGATCTACATATCTGTATCGCCAAGCTTGCCTTCCACACCAAGGAAAGTCCCATCCGGACACGGGACGGAGTCTTCAATCTTGTATCTTCGTAGTCTTGGAGTCCGGCGGACGATGATAGTCCGGCCGTCCGGACACCCCCTAGTCCAGGACTCCCTCACACACCAAACTCAACAAGAACTCGTGAGATAGGTTAGTATAAACCAATGCAAAACCTTATCATTTTCTACTGTAACAAATCCATAAAATTATTATTCAACATTGCATACTAAATGCCTCTGCATATTTAATACTCCTATCCTCAAATAGAATCTTTAAACAAGCAAACATACGCAAACAATGCAAACATAACAGCAATCTGCCAAAACAGTATAGTCTGTAAAGAATGCAAGATTCATCATACTTCCCTAACTCCAAAAATTATGAGAAAAATACTATGCTATATAAGATTTATCAGAACTCAATATGCAAAAAGTTTCAACACTATATCATTCTCTGACTTTTCTAGGGAATTTTTTCAACAGCGGTAAACTTTCTGTTTTCAAACAGCAACATGTATACTAGCAAAATAAGCATGGTAAAGGCTATCCTTGACATTTTTATTGAAAATAAAGATGGAAAACATTAATCCGAATAACATCAAGCAAGTACTAACAAGAGAAAATGATGCTCCAAGCAAAACACATATCATGTGGTGAATAAAAATATAGCTCCAAGTAAAGTTACCGATGAACGAAGACGAAAGAGGGGATGCCTTCCGAGGCATCCCCAAGCTTAGGCTCTTGGTTGTCCTTGAATATTACCTTGGGGTGCCTTGGGCATCCCCAAGCTTAGGCTCTTGCCACTCCTTATTCCATAGTCCATCGAATCCTTACCCAAAACTTGAAAACTTCACAACACAAAACTCAACAGAAAACTCGTAAGCTCTGTTAGTATAAGAAAATAAAACAACCACTTAGCTACTGTAATGAACTCATTATAAATTCATATTGGTGTAATATATACTGTATTCCAACTTCTCTATGGCTCATACCCTCCGATACTACTCATAGATTTATCAAAATAAGCAAACAACACATGGAAAACAGAATCTTTCAAAAACAGAACAGTCTGTAGTAATCTGTATCAAACGTATACTTATGGAACTCCAAAAATCCTACCAAATTATGGAGTCCTAAACAATTTGTGTACCAATCCAGAGCAAAAATAATCAGATCATAAGCACGTTTCTGTGAATTAACAAAATTAATTTACTGGGTGCAAAAGTTTCTGATTCTCAGCAGGATCAACACAACTATCACCGGAAGCTATCCTAAAGGTCTTACTTGGCACTTTATTGAAACAAAAGCTATAAGACATGATTACTACAGTAGCATAATCATATGGACACACAAAAACAGTAAAGGTAAATATTGTGTTGTCTCCCAACAAGCGCTTTTCTTTAATGCCTTTCTAGCTAGGCATGATGATGACAATGATGCTCACATAAAAGATAAGAATTGAAACATAACGGGAGCATCATGAAGCATATGACTAGCACATTTAAGTCTAACCCACTTACTATGAATAGGGATTTTGTGAGCAAACAACTTATGGGAACAATAATCAACTAGCATAGGAAGGCTAAACAAGCATAACTTCAAAACTTTAAGCACATAGAGAGGAAACGTGATATTATTGCAATTCCTACAAGCATATGTTCCTCCCTGAAAGGATCGATATGGTTGACTAGAGGGGGGGGTGAATAGGCAACTAACAATTTTTAAGCTTTTCTTTACCAAATTAAACTTTTCAACAAATAGGTTGTCTTGATATGCAACTAAGTGAGCAACCTATATGATGCAATAACAACTAGCAAGCAAGCAAGCAAGAGATGTAACAATAAGTAAGCTTGCACAAGTAAATGCACGAAATAACCAAGAGTGGAGACGGTAAAGATGAGGATGTGTTACCGGAGTTCCTTCCTTTTGAGGGGAAGTACGTCTCCGTTAGAGCGGTGTGGAGGCACAATGCTCCCCAAGAAGCCACTAGGGCCACCGTATTCTCCTCACGCCCTCACACGATGCGAGATGCCGTGATTCCACTATTGGTGCCCTTGAAGGCGGCGACCGAACCTTTACAAGCAAGGTTGGGGCAATCTCCACAACAATCGGAGGCTCCCAACAACAACAACACCACGAAGCTTCACCACAATGGAGTATGGCGAGGTGACCTCAACAAATCTAGGGTGCTCAACACCCAAGAGTAACAAGATCCGCAATGGATAAGTGGGGAATCAAATATCCTTTGGTGGAAGTGTAGATCGGGCTCTTGTCACCCAATCCCGAGCAAATCAACAAGTTTGATTGGCTAGGAGAGAGATCGGCGAAAATAGAGCTTGGAGCAACAATGGAGCTTAGAGGTGGAAGAGGTAGTCAACTAGAGGTAGAAGACATCCCTTATATAGTTGGGGAAAAGATCCAACCGTTACCCACTAATTCTGCCGCGACTCACGGTACTACCGCTCGGGGAGGCGGTACTACCTGACAACCTGTGATACTACCGTGCGTGACCACGGTACTACCGTGGCAGCTCCTGAGCGGACCAAGCTGAGCTAGGAGCGGTACTACTCTCGGGCGCGGTACTACCGCTCCCCTTGCGGTACTACCGCAAGGCGGGAGAATCACGGCACAGGAAAGGCGCGACGAAATAAATTTCATCCGTGCCTACTTCGCAGAAATTAGGGTGGTGCAAAAACCCGACGCAGTACTACCGCCCATAAGTAGCAGTACTACCGTGGTAAACACGGATGTAAAATTACATCCGCACCTACTACCGCGACGCAGCGGTACTAAGCGAGTAAGACCCGCGGTACTACAACTCCAAGGGGCGGTACTACCGTGGGCCCCATGTATTACTACCAGCAGAGCGAGCGGTACTACCGTGGGTGCAGCGGATGTAAAATTACATCCGCCCTACTACCGACCGGGCGGCACTAGGCAGTCGCGGCGGTACTACCAGCGCCAACGGAGCGGTACTACCGTGAGGTAGCGGATGTAAAAATTACATCCGCCCTACTACGCAAGGCTAGAGCGGCACTAGGCTAAGGTACCGCGGCGGTACTACCGAGGGCGGGCGGTACTACCGTGGCCCTGGCGGTACTACCACTGGTACTTGCGGTACTACCGCAAATCTGAAGCGATCGTCGATTTTTCGCACAACCATGATAACGATGGGTAGCTCCAAGGTGCAAGGAAGGAGGGCAAGTGTCGTGTGATTCCACCCTACCTTTCCGACGCGGACCCCTCTTAATAATACGGCTCTCCTACGACTCAACTCCACCAAAGAGAAAGCGTAGAACAACGCCGGCTTCACTAATCTCCGAGGGGCACCGAATCGTCTTGTGCCTAATGAAGAAGTATCTGTGGGAGTCAAGGCACACGATTAGTCCAAGACAGTATTGTCATCAATCACCAAAACACTTAGGGATAAATGTGCCCTTACAATCTCCCCCTTTTGGTGTATTGATGACAACACGGATTTGCACATAGATAAAATATGTTTAAAGCAGTGGCAAACCCCACTTCTCTAAAATATAGACGAGGCTCCCCCTAGATGTGTGCACTATATATGAATGCTTTGGACTGCATGGCACACAACCTAGGATCAACACTCCCCCTATATTTTAGAGACCAAGACATGATAATAAACCTAGAATAGCTTGAAGGTAGCACAATATAACACAAGCTAGCTAGGATAGATAGAGTGCATATGTCTTACACCATATGAGATAAGATAACCATGGTTCAAACGATAAAAGCAGCAAAGAGTTCAACTGGCAAACACACAAACTCATAAATCCAAATCCTCGCTCTCTCCCCTTTGGCATCGAGGCGCCAAAAGGCAGAGAGGACACCTAAACACACAAGAGGTGGCTCAAGCGAGCTGTCCCCTCCTCTTCGTCAGACTCCTCCATGGTGGAATGGACTCCTCGGCCTCCTCCTCGAGAATCAGTCCACTTGAATCCTTGCTTCTCCATCCACTCGGTCTCGGAGTGATGTGCTCCTCAGACCATGAGACACATCCTCGCCATAGAGCTTCAAGATCTTGTTGTGCGGCGACGACTCTCCTTGGACTCCACGTGAGCCTGTCTTGTCCCTTAGCTTGCATGCGTAAAAGTGACTTCATCTTATCCGTCAACCTCTTGGCCCAAGATGGCCTAGAGTCACTCTGAGTAGGCCTAGCAGAGCGGCCCCAACAACATCCTCGGCTCAAGACATCCTCATCAACAGAAGAGCAGCTCTAGCAGCAGGCGCCTCGGCCACGAGTAGCAGTGTTGGCCCAGTTGGGTTTGACCCTCAGACAAATGGGCTCATGGCGAATCCAGTTGGAGCCAGGAACTCCTCCGTGGGGTACATCTTCTCCCAAGTCTTCGAAATCAGCAGAAACAGGTAGGGTCCATAAATGGGCACCTTGCGGTTGAACACTGCAAACCGAAGCTCGCACCACATGATGTGAGAGACATCAAGTGGCTGAGTCTGAGAAGAGCGAGCCTCCTTGCACAGAAGCATCATGTCCACCATGTAGGCATGAACCTTGTCTTTGTCACCGATGCGTGGGAACAGAGAGTTGCGGAAGATGCGGTACATGATATCGAAGCGGGTTGAGAACCGAGACTATCTTCCCGATGGCGAGCTTCTTCTCAACCATGAGCGGAGCGAGCTTGTCCTTGTCGCCAGAGTCGGCATTGCCGTGAGGGCGAACACCAACAGAGTGTCAAGTCCATCATCGACAACTTGAAGCAAATCCATGAACTCCTTCCGGTGTAGCAGACAATTTGGCGGCCATTGGTCATCCACGTCATCCTCCTCTCATCATTGGTGTGGAAGTACACCGAGGCAAAGAACCCGACAAATGATCTCGGGGTCATAGTCCATGTGGAGCGAGATCACATGCTCAATTCCAAACTGCTCCACCAAGTCGAGCCTCCCCAAAGTAGTCACGAAACTTGTCCTTCCTCATGTGGTGCATCTCAATCCACTTCACCTCTACATAGGTATTTCGCTTGTTCTTGATGACATCCAAGTAGATCTGGGTTTGAGTCTTGTTCGAACAGTTCACATCCTCTCGATAGTGGGCGTGGGGTCGCATATGGGTGAAGCTGCACGACACGGACATACTCTTGGCGCCTATCTCATCCATGCCTGGCGAATCCTTGTGCTTCTTGGCGGTGGACTTGACATTGCGCTTCGATGCAGATGATCCTCGGGAACTTCGCTGGGTTCTTGTGACGCTTGGAACCGGTGTCACGGACGGGATTGGCCGGCGAGAGCCACCACCTAAAACACACGCATAAAGCACCAAAACAAGTCGAAAAGGATCAATGCAAAGGCTAAAACACCGCACATGAAACCCATAGAAGATAAACGAGAAAGTTAGCATGCGATAGAGGTGAGCCACGGTAGAAGCGCCATGGGGTGTGATACTAAGGTCTTACTACAGCTCGACGACGTAGTAGTGCCGTGAGGGTCACGCAGTAGTACCGTGGCTGGGACGATAATCTGACGTTAGTACCGCAAGACGACAGCGGTAGTACCGCGCCATAGAAGCGGTAGTACCGTGGGAAGCGGTAATACCGCGCCATCGAAGCGGTAGTACCGCGTCGCGTCGGATCAAGCAGGATTTGAATCTGAAAAGACCCGCGAAGCCATGGCGGTGCTACGGTGACCAGATCTAGTGCAAGACAACAATACAAGTATAAATCCTATGCAATACTACACTCCTTCATCCTACTCTTGCAGAGATCTAGCCGAGAAATCTCAAGAACATGCAAGCCTCCCCCAAAACCTAGAAGAACCAAATACAATCAACACGGAGAAGGATTTGGGGAAAAACCTTGGTCCATAGCAAGAGCACGTGGTGGGGAACGATCCCACCGGACGGAATCACGGGAGGGCAGCCGATGGAGGAGATCCGGTGACGAACGCCGGCTCCGTTCGTGAGCACGAGAGAGGAACGGGCTATGAGGAGAGAAAGGGACGAATGGGTATGGGGGAGTTAGAACTCCCCCTGCCCGACCTTATCCCCGCGAGCCCGAACCGGCGCGGTAGTACCGCGAGTCATCGCGGTAGTACCGCCCGGGCGGAAGTACCGCGCCGTGGCGGTAGTACCGCTCCATCAGGCGGCAGTAAAAAATTACTGCCGCTTGGGTGCGGTAGTACCGTGCTCCCATCAGCGGTAGTACCGTGATAGGCCGCGGTAGTACCGTGGCCGACCGCGGTAGTACCGTGAGCTCACGCCACCAAGGGTTTCGAACAAGAGAGAAAAACACGCCTTTGCATCGAAAAACAGAGACAACCCAAAGCAGCACAAAGGCAAAGGAACAACAGTAAAACCCTAGGTAACAAGGTCTCTCGAGGAGAGAGAGGGCGGTGGCCGAAGCCACCTATGTTTGAGTTGGATGGTATGGCACCGCGAAGAATTATCCTTGGGCCCATGACCAAAACTCGTCTTTGAAGCACAAGTACCATCAAAAATGGCTAATGTGAAAGAGGTGATCTATTTATGCATAATGGGGGGAGGGAGAGTTCATTGAGAGAACAACACTCCCCCTATGTCCATGCCTACATCTAAACTAGACAACAAGTTGAGTGTGGTGGGGGGTGCACGGGTTCAAGTCACATTGCTCAAATCAATGATATTTAGCTCATGCCTTAACTCACGAAATCTTGCTTCATCCAATGGCTTCGTGAAGATATCTGCAAGGTTATCATGAGTGTTGACATACTTGAGCTCGATCTCCCCTCGCCTAATGTGATCCCGAATGAAGTGATACCGAATCTCAATGTGCTTCGTCTTGAAGTGTTGCACCGGGTTGAGTGAAATCTTGATGGCACTTTCATTATCACACCAAAGAGGCACTTTGTCACAAGTGACACCGTACTCCTTTAAAGTTTGCCTCATCCATAGAAGTTGAGCACAACAACTACCGGCCGCCACATACTCCGCTTGATGGGCGAGAGAGACACACAACTTTGCTTCTTGGAAGACCAACTTACCAAAGAGCAACCAAGAAATTGGCACCCTCAGGAAGTGGACTTCCTATCCACTTTGTCTCCGCCCAATCGAATCCGTGAAACCTTCAAGCTTGAAGTTTGCTCCTCTTGGGTACCATAAGCCAAAGTTTGGGGTATGAGCCAAATATCGAAGATTCGCTTGACCGCCACAAAGTGACTTTCCTTTGGTGCGGCTTGAAAGCGATGCACACATCCCCACACTCAACATGATATCCGGCCTAGATGCACAAAGGTAAAGCAAGGATCCAATCATGGGCGATATACCTTTTGATCCACCGCTTTACCATTGGGATCGATGTCAAGTTGGCACTTGGTAGGCATTGGTGTAGTAGCCGCTTGACATCACTTAGCTTGAATCTTTTAAGCATGTCTTGAGTATATTTGGCTTGGTTGATGAAGGTTCCTTCTCTTCTTTGCTTGATGTCGAAACCAAGGAAGAACTTCAACTCTCCCATCGAAGACATCTTAAACTTGGAGGTCATGAGGCGGCAAATTCTTCATTGAAAGCTTTGTTAGGGAACCAAAGATAATATCATCAACATATAGTTGGCATACAAACAACTCCCGTTGACCTTCTTAGTAAAAAGAGTGGGGTCGATTAGCCCTACTTCAAACCCACGATCTTGTAGCAACTTCGGTAAGGTGATCATACCACGCGACGTGGGGCTTGTTTAAGGCCATAGAGTGCCTTATCGAGTTGATACACATGATCCGGAAAGTAGGGGTCCTCGAACCCGGGGTTGCTTGACATAGACCAACTCATTAATGGGACCATTAAGAAAAGCACTTTTCACATCCATTTGTTGCAACTTAAAGTTGTGATGGGAAGCATAAGCAATCAACAAACGAATGGATTCAAGGCGAGCAACGGGGGCGAAGGTTTCACCGTAGTCGATACCCTCGACTTGGGAGTAGCCTTGTGCTACCAATCTTGCCTTATTGCGAATGATGTTCCCATGGGCATCTTGCTTGTTCTTGAAGATCCACTTGGTCCCAATGACATTGTGGTTCCGGATGGTCTTGGCACCAATCTCCACACCTTGTTGTACTCGAAGTTGTTGAGTCCTTCATGCATGGCATTGAGCCAATCCGGGTCTTCGAGCGCCTCATAGACCTTTTGGGGTTCAACACAAGAGACAAACGCGTGATGTTCACAATAGTTTGCCAATTGTCTACGAGTGCTTACCCCTTTGCGTATGCTTCCAACCACATTTTCCATGAGATGGCCTTGAGAGGTGAGCTTGGAAGCAATCTTCGCGGCACGACGCTCTAATTCCTCCTCGAGTGTGGAAGGAGGAGGGTTGACTTGATGATCTTGAGCGCCGTCTTGAGTTTGTTCTTGATCTTGAGGTTGATCTTGATCTTGAACTAGCTCGAGGGGGAGAACTTGACCTTGGGCATCATTTAGTGGTTCATCACCATCTTGAGGTAGATCTTGCCCTTGGTCTTGTTCACGAGGTTGAGGGCCTTCACGTTGTTCTTGGAGCGTGTGGGTCTTGATGAGGTGATGGCTCTACTTGAGTAGAGCATTGTCCTTCTCCTTGACCACAAGGGGTTCCTCAATGGGTAGGATGTGACCAATACCCATTCTTCTTATGGCTTGGGAGGAATTTCATCACCTACATCACACGTACCACTTTGCTCCACTTGGGAGCCGTTATTTTCGTCAAACTCCACGTTACCGTCTCCTCAATGAGTCCGGTGGACTTGTTGAGGACACGATAAGCATGAGAGTTTGTAGCATAACCAACAAATATGCCCTCATGAGCTCTAGCTTCAAATTTAGACAACCGAACACCTTTCTTGAGAATGAAACACTTACAACCGAACACCCGGAAGTACTTGAGGTTGGGCTTGTTGCCGGTGAGGATCTCATAAGGAGTCTTGTTCAAGCCTTTGCGAAGATAGAGCCGATTGGATGCATGACATGCGGTGTTGATGGCTTCGGCCCAAAAGTTGTATGGAGACTTGAACTCCGCCATCATGGTCCTTGCCGCATCCATCAACGTCCGGTTCTTCCTCTCCGCAACACCATTTTGTTGAGGGGTATAAGGTGCCGCATATTGATGCTTGATCCCCTCGTCACTAAGAAACTCATCAAGGTGTAGTTCTTGAACTTCGGTGCCGTTGTCGCTTCTTATTGTCAAGATTTTTGCATTATGTTGACGTTGAGCTTCATTTGCAAAGTTGATGACGGTTTGTTGGGTCTCACTCTTCCTCTTGAAGAAGTATACCCAAGTGTATCTTGAATAATCATCCACAATCACCAAGCAATACTTTCTTCCTCCAAGACTATCAAAAGATGGAGGCCCAAAGAGATCCATGTGAAGGAGCTCCAAGGGTCTCTTCGAGTAGATGATGGTTGAGGGAGGGTGAGCCTTTTCATGAAGCTTTCCTTCGATACAAGCACTGCAAGCACGATCTTTGGCAAAACTCACATTTGTTAGTCCACGAACATGGTCCCCCTTGAGGAGACTTTGCAAAGATCTCATATTAACGTGGGCTAAACGGCGATGCCAAAGCCATCCCACGTCAACTTTAGCCATTAGGCATGTCGCGGTCTTAGTGGGTTGCTCCGAGAAGTTAACCACATAGAGACCGTTCTCGACATGCCCAACAAAGGCTACTTTAAGAGTCTTGCTCCACAAGAGGGCCACGGTATCAATATCAAAGAATGTGGCAAAGCCCATGAGTGCAAGTTGACGAACAGAAAGTAAATTGAACGCAAGGGACTCAACAAGCATGACTTTCTCGATCGTTAGATCATGAGAGATGACAACCTTGCCGAGACCCAATACCTTAGAATGTGATGCATCACCCCACTCGACATTGGTGGGCATAGATGGAATCTCTTGCACATCCACCACCAAGTCCTTGCTCCGGTCATATGATTTGTTGCTCCACTATCGAGCAACCATGATCCCCAGGAAGCAAACACCTACGAGATCAATGCTTGGTTTTAGGTACCCATTTAGTAATGGGTCCTTTGATGTTAGTAACAAGGGCCTTGGGAACCCAAACAGACCATTCAATGTACTCATAAGGAGAACCAAAAAATTTAGCATAAACATGTCCATCACTAGCACGGCATAACACATATGAAGGGTTAAAGTTGCCGGCTTTGTTTGAGGAAACGTTCTTGCCCTTTTGAACATCAACTTCCTTCACTTTCTCCTTCTTCTTCTTGGAAGCTCCGTCTCCCTCTTTCACAAAAGTTTGTTTGAGGGGAGGAGGACGGTTGGCCTTGTTGTTCTTCTTCTTCTTGCTCTTGGACTTGGGTGCAAACCCAATTCCTTCTTTGCCCACAACTTCCTTTTGATTGCTCAAAAGGTCGTTGAGGTTTTTCTCACCTTGAATGCAAGTCACAAGGCCCTTCTCAAGTTGATCCTTCAACTTAGCATTTTCCTCCACAAGATGCACATGCTCACAACAAGGGTTAGTAGCACATGCATTATCAATTAATACCATATGAGGAAAGGTGGCTTTTTCCTTGATTAGCTTAACTTGGAGTTGAGCATGAGACTCTTTGAGGCTAGCATGAGTACCCTTTAAGACCTTGTGGGCCTTGTCAAGTATCTCAAACTCCTCTTTGAGTCTAGCATGATCAACCCCAAGTTTAGCCTTCTCGGAGGTTAGCACACGAGACATGACAAGAGCATGATCAAGATCTTTCTTTAACTTAGCATGGGCATCATTGTGTGACTCCTCAAGAGTCAAACGATGCACACGCTCTTCCTCAAGAGCATTAGAGAGATCCGATATCTCATCGGCATAGTCACGACTATGACCTTCCATCTTGGAGATGGTTTCTTCGTGAGCCTCGATCATGTCATTGGCCTCACCAAGTTGTTCCAAGAGAGCAACAAAGTGCTTCTTGGACTTTCCCTTGCGCTTACTCATGAAGGACTCAAATTCATTTACTTCCTCATTAGACTCAACATGTCCATCAATGCAATCCTCCACGGAGGGATTAGTAATGATGGTGGTTGTGATGTTGGGGGTTACCTTGTTTGAAGCCTTTGCCATGACGCATCTAGCGGTGATTTTTTCGTTGGGTGATTCGAAGAGAGACACCCGAGGAGTAGCAATGGCAATGGATGCCATGGCCGTTGCTTCTTCATTCTCATCATCATCATCATCCTCTTGGTATTCTTCTTGAACTACCAACCCACGAGTGGGAGTCTTCTTGGCGAAGTTGTTCTTGTTGGGGATGGACTTGGCTTTGTCTTTCCAAATGAACTTGCCACCATTGTCTTCCCTCATCTCGTAAGGACAATCCGCAACGAAATGGCTCACATTGCCACAGTTGAAGCAAGTTCTAACTCGTTGCTTGCCCTTGACGCCACTTGAGTTATTCTTGTTGAAGTTGGGTCTTGAGCTCTTCTTGCTCCAAAATTGTCTTGAAGCAAGGGCCATGTGCTCATGGTAGTCGAACTTGGTGTCTTTGGGGTTGCTTTCCTCATCTTCCACTTCTTCCTCTTCTTCGACAATGACCTTGGCCTTCAAGGCAAGGTTAGGCTTTTTAGCTCTTTGAGAACGGAGCACCGCATTTTCGGCGGTCTTGTCCAAGATGCTCATTACAACGAACTCATCCAACACTTCACTTGAGGTCATGGTGTGGAAGTCCGATTAGTTGACGAATGACGGAGGACATGGCTTTGTTGTAGGGCATCATGGCCTTGAGAAACTTTCGCTTGATCCAATTGTCATCCGTGTCCTTGCTTCCATGATCTCGAAGTGCCACCATGAGTTTGGTTACTCTTGAAAGAGCTCACGAGGTTCTTCATCTTCTTTCATTGCAAACTCGTCGGCTTCATCTTGCACCACTTCATAGTTGGACCGTTGAATGCTAGCACTTCCACGATAGAGGCCCTCAACACATTTCCATGCTTCTTTAGCCACCACGTGGGGTCGAAGGTGAGGGAGATCTTCGGGAAGAATTGCATCTTGAATGATGAAGAGAGCACTCTCATTGAATTGATTGTCCACGGCTTCTCGAGGGGTGAAGTTGCTTGGGTCATGAGGATAAAAACCTTCTTCAATGACTCTCCAAAGGTTAGTGTTCACATGTTTCAAATGGCGCTTAAGCGATAGACCCAATTATCAAAATCTACACCTTTTTCATACTTAGGAGGTGGACCGGCATGATTTAAATGAGTGGAGGGGATAGGCCCTCCATAGACCGGTGGTTCCACATGGGCAAAGATGCCGGTGCCATTTCTACCACTAGTAGAAGGACTCTTTTCATTGTTAGCTTCCCCCTTATCGGAGAAAGCATCCGTCACCTTGTTAGTGGGATCACCCACTTTCATAGGTGTGGTAGATAGTTTAAGTCCCTCTAAGAAATCATTAAACATGCTTTTAACCTCGGCCGTCATGGAGATTTTCAATGTGTCCAAAGCCACATTGAACTCCTCACGAGACCGAGGTTCCCCTTCGACGAAGATGAGATGGGATTCACACCGAGTGTTCCTCCACACCATCGTTGGTGTCAACCATACTCTTGAACGGTAAAGTCCTTAATAAAGAGGCGAGGCTCGATACCAATTGAAAGGATCGATATGGTTGACTAGAGGGGGTGAATAGGCAACTAACAATTTTAAGCTTTTCTTTACCAAATTAAACTTTGCAACAAATAGGTTGTCTTGATATGCAACTAAGTGAGCAACCTATATGATGCAATAACAACTAGCAAGCAAGCAAGCAAGAGATGTAACAATAAGTAAGCTTGCACAAGTAAAGGCACGAAATAACCAAGAGTGGAGACGGTGAAGATGAGGATGTGTTACGGAGTTCCTTCCTTTTGAGGGAAATACGTCTCCGTTAGAGCGGTGTGGAGGCACAATGCTCCCCAAGAAGCCACTAGGGCCACCGTATTCTCCTCACGCCCTCACACGATGCGAGATGCCGTGATTCCACTATTGGTGCCCTTGAAGGCAGCGACCGAACCTTTACAAGCAAGGTTGGGGCAATCTCCACAACAATCGGAGGCTCCCAACAACAACACCACCACGAAGCTTCACCACAATGGAGTATGGCTTCGAGGTGACCTCAACCGTCTAGGGTGCTCAACACCCAAGAGTAACAAGATCCGCAATGGATAAGTGGGGGGAATCAAATATCCTTTGGTGGAAGTGTAGATCGGGCTCTTGTCACCCAATCCCGAGCAAATCAACAAGTTTGATTGGCTAGGAGAGAGATCGGCGAAAATGGAGCTTGGAGCAACAATGGAGCTTAGAGGTGGAAGAGGTAGTCAACTAGAGGTAGAAGACATCCCTTATATAGTCGGGAAAAGATCCAACCGTTACCCACTAATTCTGCCGCGACTCACGGTACTACCGCTTCAGGGGGCGGTACTACCTTGACAACGCTGTGAGTACTACCGTGCGTGACCACGGTACTACCGTGGCAGCTCCTGAGCGGACCAAGCTGAGCTAGGAGCGGTAGTACTGCTTTGGCGGTACTACCGCTCCCCTTGCGGTACTACCGCAAGGCGGAGAATCACGGCACAGGGAAGGGCGCGACGAAATAAATTTCATCCGTGCCTACTTCCGCAGAAATTAGGGTGGTGCAAAAACCCGGCGGTACTACCGCCCATAAAGTAGCAGTACTACCGTGGTAGGGACGGATGTAAAAATTACATCCGCACCTACTACCATGACGCAGCGGTACTAAGCGAAGAAGGGCCACGCAGTACTACAACTCCAAGGAGCGGTACTACCGTGGGCCCCAGCACTACTACAGCAGAGCGAGCAGTACTACCGTGGGTGCGCGGATGTAAAAATTACATCCGCCCTACTACAAGACCGGGCGGCACTAGGCAGAGTCGGCGGTACTACCGCGCCAACGGGGCGGTACTACCGTGGTAGCGGATGTAAAAATTACATCCGCCCCTACTACATGTTGGGCGGCACTAGGCCAAGGTACCGCGGTACTACCGCGAGAGGCGGTACTACCGTGGCCGCCTGGCGGTACTACCGCTGGTACTTGCGGTACTACCGCAAGTGACAGCGATCGTCGATTTTCGCACAACCATGATAACGATGGGTAGCTCCAAGGTGCAAGGAAGGAGGGCAAGTGTATGTGTGATTCCACCCTACCTTTCCGACGCGGACCCCCTCTTAATAGTACGGCTCTCCTCGACTCAACTCCACCAAAGAGAAGCGTAGAACAACGCCGGCTTCACTAATCTCCGAGGGGCACCGAATCGTCTTGTGCCTAATGAAGAAGTATCTGTGGGACTCAAGGCACACGATTAGTCCGCACGAGTATTGTCATCAATCACCAAAACACTTGGGGATAAATGTGCCCTTACACTCCCTCATAATAATTTTCAGTAGCATCATGAATGAATTCAACAATATAACCAGCACCTAAAGCATTCTTTTCATGACCTACAAGCATAGAAAATTTACTACTCTCCACATAAGCAAAATTCTTCTCATTCGAAATAGTGGGAGCAAACTCAACAAAATAATTATCATGTGAGGCATAATCCAATTGAAAACTAAAATCATGATGACAAGTTTCATGGTTATAATTATTCCTAATAGCATACAAGTCATCACAATAATCATCATAGATAGCAACTTTGTTCTCATAATCAATTGGAACCTCTTTTGAAATAGTGGATTCATCACTAAATAAAGTTGACACTCTTCCAAATCCACTTTCATATTCATCACAATAAGATTCAACATCCTCCAAAATAGTGGGATCATACTTCCTAAAGTTGACACTCTTCCAAACCCACTTTCATCAATATAATCATCATAAATAGGAGGCATGCTTTCATCATAATAAATATTCTCATCTAAACTTGGGGGACAAAAAATATCATCTTCATCAAACATAGCTTCCCCAAGCTTGTGGCTTTGCATATCATTAGCATCATGGATATTCAAGGAATTCATACTAACAACATTACAATCATGCTCATCATACAAAGATCTAGTACCAAACATTCAAATGCATTCTTCTTCTAGTACTTGAGCACAATTTTCCTTTCCATCATTCTCACGAAAGATATTAAAAAGATGAAGCATATGAGGCAAACTCAAATCCATTTTTTTGTAGTTTTCTTTTATAAACTAAACTAGTGATAAAACATGAACCAAAAAGTTTCAATTGCAAGATCTAAAGACATACCTTCAAGCACCCCCCCCCCCCGACAACGGCGCCAGAAAAGAGCTTGATGTCTACTACACAACCTTCTTCTTGTAGATGTTGTTGGGCCTCCAATTGCAGAGGTTTGTAGGACAGTAGCAAATTTCCCTCAAGTGGACGGCCTAAGGTTTATCAATCCGTGGGAGGCGTAGGATGAAGATGGTCTCTCTCAAACAACCTTGCAACCAAATAACAAAGAGTCACTTGTGTCCCCAACACACCCAATACAATGGTAAATTGTATAGGTGCACTAGTTCAGCGAAGAGATGGTGATACAAGTGCAATATGGATGGTAGATATAGGTTTTTGTAATCTGAAAATATGAAAATAGCAAGGTAACTAATGATAAAAGTGAGCGCAAACGGTATTGCAATGGTAGGAAACAAGGCATAGGATTCACACTTTCACTAGTGCAAGTTCTCTCAACAATAATAACATAATTGGATCATATAACTATCCCTCAACATGCAACAAAGAGTCACTCCAAAGCCACTAATAGTGGAGAACAAACGAAGAGATTATGGTAGGGTACGAAACCACCTCAAAGTTATCCTTTCTGTTCTATCTATTCAAGAGTCCGTAGTAAAATAACATGAAGCTATTCTTTCCGTTCAATCTATCATAGAGTTCATACTAAAATAACACCTTAAGAAACAAATCAACCAAAACCCTAATGTCACCTAGATACTTCATTGCCACCTCAAGTATCCATGGGCATGATTATACGATATGCATCACACAATCTCAGATTCATCTATTCAACCAACACAAAGTACTTCAAAGAGTGCCCCAAAGTTTCTACCTGAGAGTCAAGACGAAAACGTGTGCCAACCCCTATGCATAGGTTCATGGGCGGAACCCGCAAGTTGATCACCAAAACATACATCAAGTGGATCACGTGATATCCCATTGTCACCACAGATAAGCACGGCAAGACATACATCAAGTGTTCTCAAATACTTAAAGACTCAATCCGACAAGATAACTTCAAGAGGAAAACTCAATCCATTACAAGAGAGTAGAGGGGGGAGAAACATCATAAGATCCAACTATAATAGCAGAGCTCGCGATACATAAAGATCGTGCCATAGAGATAACACGAGAGAGAGAGAGAGAGAGAGAGAGAGAGAGAGATCAAACACATATCTACTGGTACATACCCTCAGCCCCGAGGCTGAACTACTCCCTCCTCATCATGGAGAGCGTCGGGATGATGAAGATGGCCACCGGTGATGGATTCCCACTCCGGCAGGGTGCCGGAATGGGCTCACGAGAGGTTTTTGGTGGCTATAGAGGCTTGCAGTGGCGGAACTCCCGATCTATTGTTGTCTTCGATGTTTTAAGAGTATATGGGAATATATAGGCGAAAGAAGTCGGTCGGGGGAGCCTTGAGGGGCCCACAAGGGTGGAGGGCGCGCCTAGGGGGGTGGGCACGCCCCCTATCTCGTGGCTTCCTCGAAACTTCCCTGGCTTGTACTGCAAGCTCCCTGGATTGCTTCCGTTCCAAAAATAACGCTCCTGAAGGTTTCATTCCATTTGGACTCCGTTTGATACTCCTTTTCTTCGAAACACTGAAATAGGCAATAAAACAGCTATATGGGCTGGGCCTCCGGTTAATAGGTTAGTCCCAAAAAAATATAAAAGTGTATAATAAAGCCCATAAACATTCAAAACAGATAATAATATAGCATGAATGCTTCATAAATTATAGATACATTGGAGACGTATCAACAAACACGTATCATCACGGAAGTGTATTTTTTTTGTAGTGAATGGTGTTCCGAACGTCGTAACCGCACTTTATTGGATATGGTGCGATCTATTGATGTCTCTTACTGATTTACCACTATCGTTTTGGGGTTATGCATTAGAGACAGCTGCATTCACTTTAAACAGGGCATCGTCAAAGTCCGTTGAGATGACATCGTATGAACTGTGGTTTGGCAACAAACCTAAGCTGTCATTTCTTAAAGTTTGGGGATGCGATGCTTATGTCAAAAGGTTTCAGCTTGATAAGCTCGAACCCAAATTGGAGAAGTGTGTCTTCATAGGATACCCTAAGGAAACAATTGGGTACGCCTTCTACCACAAGTCCCAGGGCAAGATTTTTGTTGCTAAAATTGAAACCTTTCTAGAGAAGGAGTTTCTCTCGAAAGAAGTGAGTGGGAGGAAAGTAGAACTTGATGAGGTAATTTTACTTTCTCTCAATTTGGAAAGTAGCTCATCCGGGAAATCTGTTCCCGTAATGCCTACACCAACTAGAGAGGAAGCTAATGATAAATATCATGAAACTACAGATCACGAAACTACAGATCATGTTGCTACAGAACCTCGTTGGTCAAATAAAGCACGATCCACACCAGAGTGGTACGATAATCCTGTTCTAGAGGTCATGTTACTTGACCATGATGAACCTATGAACTATGAAGAAGCTATGATGAGCCCACATTCTGATAAATGGTTTGAGTCCATGAAATCTGAGATAGGATCCATGTATGAGAACAAAGTGTGGACTTTGGTGGATCTGCCCGATGATCGACGACCCATAGAGAATAAATGGATCTTAAAGAAGAAGACTGACACTAACGGTAATGTTACTGTCTATAAAGCTCGACTTGTCGCAAAAGGTTTTTGACAAGTTCAAGGAGTTGACTACGATGACACTTTCTCACCCGTAGCGAAGCTTAAGTCTATCCGAATCATATTAGCAATCGCCGCATTTTATGATTATGAAATCTGGCAGATGGATGTCAAAACTGCATTCCTTAATGGATTTCTTAAAGAAGAGTTGCATATGATGCAACCAGAAGGTTTTGTCGATCCTAAAGGTGCTAACAAAGTGTGCAAGCTCCAGCGATCCATTTATGGACTGGTGCAAGCATCTCGGAGTTGGAATATACACTTTGATGAGGTGATCAAAGCATATGGTTTTATACAGACTTTTGGAGAAGCCCGTATTTACAAGAAAGTGAGTGGGAGCTCTATAGCATTTCTAATATTATATGTGGATGACATATTGTTGATTGGAATTGATGTAGAATTTCTGAATAGCATAAAAGGATACTTGAATAAGAGATTTTCGATGAAAGACCTTGGTGAAGCTGCTTATATATTGGGCATCAAGATCTATAGAGATAGATCAAGACGCTTGATAGGACTTTCACAAAGCACATACCTTGATAAAGTTTTGAAGAAGTTCAAAATGGATCAGTCAAAGAAAGGGTTCTTGCCAGTGTTACAAGGTGTGAAGTTGAGGTAGACTCAATGCCCGACCATTGCAGAAGATACAGAGAAAATGAAAGTGACTCCCTATGCCTCAGCCATAGGTTCTATCATGTATGCTATGCTGTGTACCAGACCTGATGTGTGCCTTGCTATAAGTTTAGCAGGGAGGTACCAAAGTAATCCAGGAGTGGATCCCTGGACAGCGGTCAAGAACATCCTGAAGTACCTGAAAAGGACTAGTAAAATGTTTCTCATTTATGGAGGTGACAAAGAGCTTGTCGTAAGTGGTTACGTCGACGCTAGCTTTGACACTGCTCCAGATGACTCTAAGTCACAATCCGGATACGTATTTTTTTTGGATGGTGGAGCTGTCAGTTGGTGCAGTTCCAAGCAGAGCGTCATGGCGGGATCTATGTGTGAAGCGGAGTACATAGCTACTTCGGAAGCAGCAAATGAATGAGTTTGGATGAAGGAGTTCATATCCGATCTAGGTGTAATACCTAGTGCATCGGGTCCAATGAAAATCTTTTGTGACAATACTAGAGCAATTGCCTTGGCGAAGGAATCCAGATTTCACAAAAAGACCAAACACATCAAGAGACGCTTCAACTCCATCCAAGATTTGGTCAAGGAGGGAGACATAGAGATTTGCAGAATACATACGGATCTGAATGTTGCAGACCCGTTGACTAAGCCTCTTCCACGAGCAGAACATGACCAGCACCAAGACTCCGTGGGTGTTAGATTCGTTACAATGTAATCTAGATTATTGACTCTAGTGCAAGTGGGAGACTGAAGGAAATATGCCCTAGAGGCAATAATAAAGTTGTTATTTTATATTTCCTTATTCATGATAAATGTTTATTATTCATGCTAGAATTGTATTAACTGGAAACTTGATACGTGTGTGAATACATAGACAGAACACCTTGTCCCTAGTATGCCTCTACTAGACTAGCTCGTTGATCAAAGATGGTTAAGTTTCCTAGCCATGGACATGAGTTGTCATTTGATAAATGGGATCACATCATTAGTGGAATTATGTGATGGACAAGAACCATCCATTAGCTTAGCATAATGATCGTTTAGTTTTATTGCTACTGCTTTCTTCGTGTCAAATATATATTCCTCCGACTATGAGATTATGCAACTCCTGGACACCGGAGGAATGCCTTGTGTGCTATCAAACGTCACAACATAACTGGGTGATTATAAGATGCTCTACAGGTATCTCCGAAGGTGTTTGTTGGGTTGGCATAGATCGAGATTAGGATTTGTCACTCCGAGTATCGAAGAGGTATCTCTGGGCCCTCTCAGTAATGCACATCATATGAAGTCTTGCAAGCAATGTGACTAATGAGTTAGTTACGAGATGATGCACTACCGAAGGAGTAAAGGGACTTACCGGTAACAAGATTGAACTGGGTATGAAGATACCGAGGACCGAATTCGGGCAAGTAACATACTGATGACAAAGGGAATAACAAATGTTGACATTGCGGTTCGACCGATAAAGATCTTCGTAGAATATCTGGGAACCAATATGAGCATCCAGGTTCCACTATTGGTTATTGACCGGAGAGGTGTCTCGGTCATGTCTACATAGTTCTCGAACCCGTAGGGTCCGCACACTTAACATTCGATGACGATACGTATTATATGAGTTATGTGTTTTGGTGACCGAATGTTTTTCGGAGTCCCGAATCAGATCACGGACATGATGGGGAGTCTTGAAATGGTCGAGAGGTAAAGATTGATATATTGGAAGGTTATATTCGGATGCTGGAATGGTTCCAGGGTGGTTCGGGTATTTCTTGGAGTACCAAGGGGTTACCGGACCCCCCCTCCCGAGAAAGTTAATGGGCCTCATGGGCCATTGGGAAGAGGAAGAGACAGACCACACGAGGTGGCGCCCCCCCCCATGGGAGTCCTAATTGGACTAGGGGAGGGGCGCCCCCCTTTCCTTCTCTCTCTCTCCATCCCCCCTTTCCCCCTCTGAAAAGGAAGGGGGGGTCCGAATTGGACTGGGAGTCCTAGTAGGACTCCCCCCTTGGGGGCGCGTCCTGGCCGGCCCTCTCCCCCCTTCCTCCTTTATATACGGGGGCAGGGGTGTTGGGGAACGTTGCAGAAAATTAAAATTTTTCCTACGGTTTCACCAAGATCCATCTATGAGTTCAACTAAGCAACGAGTAACGGGAGAGAGTTTGCATCTACATACCACTTGTAGATCGCGTGCGGAAGCTTGCAAGGTGATGATGGAGTCGTACTCGACGTGATTGAGATCACCGATGTCCAAGTCTTTGAGCGGACAGCACCTCCGCGTTCAACACACGTGCGGGGACGGAGGCGTCTCCTCCTTCTTGATCCGGCAAGGGGAAGGAGAGGTTGATGATGATCCAGCAAGACGACGGCGGCGGCCAAGGGGTGGAGTGCCCCCAAGCTAAGTGGGCGCCCCCCCCCCACCCCTATAGTTTCAACCCTAGGCGCGGGGGTGGGCCTACGAGGCGCACCAGCCCACTATGGGCTGGTTCCTCCCACTTCAGCCCATGGGGCCCTCCGGATGGGTGGCCCCACCGGTGGACCCGGGACCCTTCCGTGGTCGGTACATTACCAGAGACCGAAACTTTCCGATGGCGAAATACCACTTCCTATATATATTATTCTTTACCTCCGGACCATTCCGAAACTCCTCGTGACGTCAGGGATCTCATCCGGACTCGAACAACATTCGGTATGCTGCATACTCATATTCATACAACCCTAAGCGTCACCGAACCTTAAGTGTGTAGACCCTACGGGTTCGGAGACACAGAGACATGACCGAGGCGACTCTCGGGCAATAACCAACAAGCGGATCTGGATACCCATGTTGGCTCCCACATGGTCCTCGATGATTTCATCGGTTGAACCACGATGTCGAGATTCGATCAAAACCCTGTATACAATTCCCTTTGTCAATCGATGCGTTACTTGCGAGACTCGATCGTCGGTATCCCAATACCTTGTTCGGTCTCGTTCAGCGCAAGTCACTTTACTCATCTTAGTAATGCATGATCCGTGGCCAACACCTTGGTCACCTTGAGCTCATTATGATGATGCATTACCGAGTGGGCCAGAGATACCTCTCCGTCATACGGTGTGACAAATCCAGTCTCGATCCGTGTCAACCGCAGATACTTTCGGAGATACCGTAATGCACCTTTATAGTCACCCGATTCGTTGTGGCGTTTGATACACCCAAGGCACTCCTACGGTGTCCGGAGTTACACGATCCCATGGTCGAAGGAAGAGATACTTGACATTGGCAAAGCTCTAGCAAACGAACTACACGATCTTTGTGCTATGCTTAGGATTGGGTCTTGTCCATCACATCATTCTCCTAATGATGTGGTCCCGTTATCAACGACATCCAATGTCCATAGTCAGGAAACCATGACTATCTGTTTATCACAACGAGCTAGTCAACTAGAGGCTCACTAGGGACATATTGTGGTCTATGTGTTCACACGTGTATTACGATTTCCGGATAATACAGTTATAGCATGAACAAAAGACAATTATCATGAACAATGAAATATAATAATACTTTTATTATTGCCTCTAGGGCATATTTCCAACAAGGGGGCACTCCAAAGCACATCAATTGTCTTAGCCGTGTGCGGCACCCCCCTCCATGGTTTACTCCTCCGGTCATATTGTCGTAGTGCTTAGGCGAAGGCCTGCGTGGATCACATCACCATCACCGTCACCACGCCATCATGCTGACGTAACTCATCTCCTTTGTACCTCTACTAGACCAAGGGTTCGAGGGACGTCATCGAGCTGAACGTGTGCAGAACTCGGAGGTGTCGTACGTTCGGTACTTGATTGGTTGATTCAGGAAGACGTTCGACTACATCAACCATGTTAAGTTAACGCTTCCGCTCTCGGTCTATGAGGGTATGTGGACACATTCTCCCCTCTCATTGCTATGCATCTCCTAGATAGATCTTGCGTGAGCGTAGGAATTTTTTTGAAATTGCATGCTATGTTTCCCAACAATTCTGTCTAGCCCCCTCCCCCATGCCCCCAACTCTTTTGCATGGATATTAAGACAAAATTGTTTTTTTGGAACGTCCGCGGCCTTAATTGTGGTGCTAGGCGCGCTGCAGTTCACTCTATCATTTCTGCTTCCAACGCCTCGGTGGTTTGCCTCCAGGAAACCAAGCTCGAACTTATCTCCCCAGTTATCGTCTGTGAAACTCTTGGACCAGCTTACCACGACTTGTTCTTCCTCCCCGCAGTCGGCACGCGCGGCGGAATCCTTCTCGCCTGGCAAAACCAGGACATGGCCGTTTCCAACCCCATCCTTGGCCGCTACCACATCACGGCGCTGGTCTCATCGCCGGACGGGGATCGTCCCTGGTGGATTATTGGGGTATACGCCCCCAACAGGATGATGAGAAGATCGATTTCCTGGCTAATGTGCATGAGGAGCGAGCCTCCCGCATCGGCCCTTGGCTCCTGGGTGGGGACTTCAACATGATTTTGTCCGCTGCCGACAAGAATAACGACCGTCTGAACCACCGTGTCATGCATCGTTTTCGCCGCTTCTTGGCCGACCATGTGCTGCGAGATTTATACATGAATGGCAGGAGATGTACTTGGTCCAGCAAGAGGGACCAACGAACCCTGGTGCAGAATGATCGCATCCTGTGCACGTCTACCTGGGAAAGCCTCCATTCCCACTGCTTTCTCCAATGTCTCACGTCTACCTGTGAATTTTGTCTTTTTATGTTGTTGTGTAGACAAAATTGAGTATTAGAATTTTATATAAATACACCTTGTTACTATGTTATACAAAGAATCTAATTTATTTTTTCAGAATATATATTTGGTGGTGCTTATACATAGAAAAATATTACGCTTGAACGGGGCACACAAAATTTCTCTCCTAGGAAAGCATATCACCCATAAAAACCATGCCTCGTGAAATAAAGTGTTTTCGACATTTGATGATATCACAGATAGTCAAAAGGCCCCAGTAAACAAATAGATAATCGAATGTATCCTTCCTCTATTGCTACTTTTTTGTAACAATAATTCCTCGCCTACGATGATCTCGGTCACCCTTTCTTTGTTTGTCACAATCGCGTTGGTGACGAAGGGTGGCACCTTCTCCAAGCTCACCAAGACACCAGGCGGATAGTTTTTGCCTCCTCCTCCCGACTCCCCCCCCCCGCGTGGCGGGCGGGAGGCCCTCAGATCTCGTCGGCCGGACTCGTCCTCTCCTCCTACTACTCCCTCGCCGCCGCCCAGGGGCATGGCCTGGCGAAGCCTTGCTGTCGCTGGCGGCGGCGGGGAGTCGGGGTCCTCCCGCTCGTGTGGGGTTGGCGCGGGCCGGAGCCCCTGGGCCACAACATGGCATCGGGCCGGACGTCACAGCAGGTGGTGGCGGTGCTTCGGCGATTTCGTTCCTCCATGGAAGGCGACTTCGCGGTCTGGTGCATCGCGGTCACCAGGGACGGCGGCGTTGCGCGGCCGGATCTAGGCCCAGGCATGGGCCTTGGTCAGTGGATTGCTGTCGGCGTGGTGGCGGGTGCGACACGTCGGCAGCTGGGCGGATTCGCCGGGATTCTACCCTTGTCTGATCCATGACAGCGTGGGCAACTCCGGGGGAAACCCTAGATCTCCTTGGGATTGAGCGATGGCGGTGCTTTTGCATCATAGTCCCTCTTCAGGGCATCATTTTGGAGTTTGCTCTGGCTAAAGGGACCAATGAACGTCTCTAGCATATCTATAATTTATGAAGTATTCATGCCATGTTTACAACAGTTTTATAAGGTTTTGGTATGATTTGAATAGAACTAACCCAGGCTGACGTTGTTTTCAACAGAACTATTGTGGTGTTGTTTTCCCAATGAACAAAACTTTTTAATGATTTTTTCTGGAACAAAAGAGGCACTAGAAGCTTCGTGGGAGGGCCAGAAGGTGAAGGAGGTGGCCACTACCCACCAGGGTGTGCCAGGTGGGCCCCGCCCGCCCTAGTGGGTAGTGGGCACCTCGAAGCTCATCTGGACATGAGACCGCCGCCAAAAAATCCTATAAATACAAAAACCTCTAAAAATAACCTTAGATCCGAAGTTCCGCTGCCGCAAGCCTCTATAGCCACGAAAAATCAATCTAGACCTTATTCTGGCACCCTGCTGAAGGGGGGGAATCATCACCAGACACTACTGGAATCAGCAGATTTGTCGTCTGCCCCCTCTTTGCTGCTAGCTAGCAGACGACACAGAATGGCTTTGCCATCAGCCAACAGAAAGCAGACGACAAAGTGGCAGCGGACGGCAAAGGAAGGCTTTGCCATCAGCCAACTTTTTGCCGTCCGCTAGCAGATGGCAAAGAACCTTTGTCATATGCTAGCAGACGACAAAGAGGGGGTTTGTCCCACTGGCTATCAAACCCTAACGGGCCCCTTCTTTGCCGTCTGCTAGCAGACGGCAAAGCTTCCTTTGTCGTCCGCTAGAAGATGACAAAGGCGAGGCGGACGGTAAACCTTCAAAATAACTTAACAGTCGCGCCCCCGCCGTCGACCTCTCTCTCTTTCTCCTCTCCTCTTTCCTTCCTGCCACCCCGCGCCGTCGCCGCCCCCTCCCTGCCTTCCCACCCCCCTCCCGAGCCTTCCCGTTGCCACCTCCCGCCGCAGCCGCAGGTCGGCCGCCCAGCCGCCCCCGAGGAGTGTCACCCGTAGCCGGCCCCTCCTCGCCCTGTCGCTAACCCGCCCTGTCGCCGTCCCCTCCCGCCCGTCGCCGCCCCCACGGTGAGCCCATGCCACCCCCTTCTCCTATTTTTTTCTTTTTCTTTTTGTGTTTTAGATGTTATATTAGGCTAAAGAGCTATTAGCATATTTTCTGTTTTTTGTGGCCGTTTATATGAGTGGCATAAATGAGGTGGTTGCTCTTTTTCGTGATATATTAGATTCGTTTGCATCACACATTTTTTTAAAGAGAAAATGAAATGTTTTTAAGTGTGGAATGTCCGAATACATGCCTATATATGCAGCTGATGAATAGTAACTAGCAATCCAACACCCTAAACCCTAAACCAAAACCCCAAGGCCATCTTATCATCCCGGCGGCCACCACGATGATGAGGGAGTAGTCCACCCTCAGGGCTGAGGATTTGTACTAGTAGCTATGTGTTTGATCTCTCTCTCGTGTGCTTGATTCGTCACGATCTTGATGTATCGCGAGCTTCGTTAATATAATTGGATCATATGGTGTTTTACCCTCTCTATCTTGTTATGATGAATTGAGTTTTACCTTGGAGATTTCATTATTATCGGATTGAATATTTTAGTGGATTTGAGAGCACTTGATGTATGTCTTGGCACTCAACTCGCGGATTCCCGAAGTGACATTGGGGTAATCTAGGCATAGGGGTTGATGCACGTTTTCATCTTTGTTTTTCTGATTGAAATCTTGGGGAACTCTTTGAAGTTCTTTGTGTTTGATTGAGTATTATGAATCTGAAGTTATTTGATGCATATCGTATAATCAACTCACGGATACTCGTAGTGACGTTGGAGTACCAAGGTGACATTAGAAGTTCTTTGTGTTTGATTGAGTATTATGAATCTGAAGTTATTTGATGCATATCGTATAATCAACTCACGGATACTCGTGGTGACGTTGGAGTACCAAGGTGACATTAGAGTTGGTTGATGTGTATCACATGGTGTTATTTTAGTACAAACTCTTGGGTTGTTTGTGACATTTATAGGACTAGCTCGATAGATCGATCTGAAAGGATGACTTTGAGGTGGTTTTGTACCCTACAAACAATTCCGTCTTATGTTTTCCGCTAAATAAGAACTATGGAGTGATTCTTCATCGCACGTTGAGGGATGGTTACATGATCCAATTATATTAGCATCGTTGAGGGATTGCACTAGTGTAAGTATGAACCCTAGGCCTCATTTTCAAGCATTGCAATACCGTATGTGCTCACTTTTGTTACTTTCTACCTTGCTGTTTTTTTATTGTTCCTATTACAAAAAATCAATATCTACTATCATTACTACACTTGTATGACCATCTCTTTGCCGAACTAGTGCACCTATATAATTTACCATTGTATTTGGTGTGTTGGGGACACAAGAGACTCTTTGTTATTTGGTTGCAGGGTTATTTGAGAGAGACCATCTTCATCCTACGCCTCCCACGGATTATCATGTCTTTCTTGAAAACGATGGATCCGAAATTTGTGCTTAATTGATAGAAGAAGAATTCAATAAAATGTTTGGCATAAAATCCATGAATGATGAGCATAATTGCTTCGAATATCCAAGATGCTAATTATATGCAAATCCATTAGCTTGGGGATGCTATATTTGATGAAGATGACATTTTTTGTCCTCCAGGTTTTGATGTGCAAATTTATTATGATAATTGCATGCCTCCTATTTATGATGAATACAATGATGAAAGTGGGTTTGGAAGAGTGTTAACTCGAGGTAATGATCCCACTATTTTGGAGGGTGTTGAATCTTATTGTAATAATTATGAAAGTGGATTTGAAGAGGTCATGACTTTATTTACTGATGAATCCACTACTTTGGAAGAGGTTTCAGTTGACTATGATAAAAAGTTGCTATCTATGATGATTATTATGATTATATGTATGCTATAGAGAGTAATGATATCCATGAAACTTGTCATCATGATTTTAATGCTCAAATTGATTATCCGAATCATGTATCGCATGGTAGTTATTTTGTTGAGTTTGCTCCCACTACTATTGATGAGAATAGATTTGCTTATGTGGAGAGTAATATAATTTTTATGCATATGAATTATGAAAAGAATGCTTTTATGTGATAGCTGTATTGTTGAATTCATTCATGATGGTACTAAAAATTATTACGAGGGAGGAAAATATGCTTCTACATATCTCAATAATATCAAGTTTCCTCTCTATGTGTTGAAAGTTTTGAAGTCATGCTTGTTTTGCCTTCCTATGCTAGTTGATTCTTGCTCCCATAATTTTTTGCTCACAAAATCCCTACGCATAGGAAGTGGGTTAGGCTTAAACGTGCTATTCATATGCTTCATGATGCTCTCTTTGTGTTGCAGTTCTTATCTTCTATGTGAGCAGCATTGAAATCGTCATTCCTAGCTAAAAAGGAATTAAAGAAAATCGCTTGTTGGTAGACAATCCAATATTTCTGCCTACTTATTTTTTAGTGTTCACATGATTAGGATACTATAATAATCATGTTTTATTGCTTCTGTTTCAATAAAGTGCCAAGTAAAGCCTTCGGGATAGTGTGGATGATAGTTGACTTGATTCTGTGCAAAAACAAAACCTTTTGCGTACAGTTTTGAATTTTGTAAATTCACAGAAATGTGCTTTTGCTCTGATTTTTTTACATATGATTGATATAGAAATTTCCTAAGTTGTCCTAATTTTTCAGAATTTTTAGAGTTGCAAAAGTATTGTCATTGTTCAGATCATTACATGTTGTTCTATTTTTTACAGTTTCTGTTTTCAATGCATGGTTTGCTTGTTTTAGTGTTTCCATAGCTTATATTAAGTGATATAAATTGTGGAATTGACAGAGTATAGTAGGAATTATGTGGAAATAATTATGAATCTTGACTTTTACAGTACCCAAGTGAAAGATTTGCTCTTTATCATACTAACCAATCTCATGAAGTTCCGTTAAGTTTTGTGTGATTGAAGTTTTCAAGTTTTGAGTGAGATATCGATATGAGGAGAATAAGGAGTGACAAGACCCTAAGCTTGGGGATGCCCAAGGCAGCCCCAAGGTAATATTCAAGGAAGATCCAAGCAACTAAGCTTGGGGATGCCCCGGAAGGCATCCCCTCTTTCGTCTCCAACATTATCGGTAACCTCACTTGGAGCTATTTTGTTTCGTCACATGATATGTGTTTTGCTTGGAGTGTCATTTTCTTTTGTTAGGATTTGCTTGCTGTTATTTAGACAATGTTGCATCTTTTTTTCAATAAAAATATCAAGTATAGCCTTTACCATGCTTAGTTTGCAAGTCTACATGTCGCTGTTTGAAAACAGAAAGTTGCACGCTAGTGCGTGAATTCTTGAGAAAAGTCAGAATGTGATAAAATGTTGAAATGTTCTACACAATAAACTATGATAAATTTTCTAAAGTGTGGTAAATTTTCAGATTTTTTGAGTTAAATAAGTATGGATCCTTCTTCATCCTTAAAGACTATCCTGTTTAGACATATTGTTGTTATGATTTCATTGTTTGCATATGTTTGCTTGTTTGATGATTCTATTTGAGGATAGGAGTATTAAATATGCAGATGCATTTAATATGCAATGTTAAATTATAATTTTAGTGATTTGTTATAGTATAGAATGATAAGGTTTTCAGTTGATTTACACTAAGGTATTACGAGTTCTTGTATAGTTTTACGTGGATGAAGTTTTTTTACGAATTAGGGAAACCATGATATGAGAGGAATGAACAAGACACAAGAGCTCAAGCTTGGGGATGCCCAAGGCATCCCAAGATAATATTCTAAGAAGTCTCAAGCATCTAAGCTTGGGGATGGCCTGGTAGGCATCCCACCTTTCTTCATCAACAATTATCGGTTAGTATCGGTTGAGCCTAAGTTTTTGCTTATTTACATGAGTTGTGCTATTATTGGAATTTTATTTTATTTTGTTTTGCTTGCTGTTTAATAAAGTACTTAGATCTGAAAGTTTCTTAAATGGTAGAGAGTCCTCAAATAGCTACCCATTTACTTAAGTACTCGCTAGATCTTCACTTATATTTTTTTGGAGTAGTTTGTCATTCTCTTATGCCTCACTTATATCCTATGAGTAAATAGTTGAATGAATTGAATATCATGAAGTTGAAATCATGCCTAGTAGTAGCTTCACATCGGGTTTAGAAAGTGAAATCTTTTGAAGCTTGACAATCACAATATTGGTCATACAAGCAATTGATTAGTATAAGGAAGAGAACTTTCACATACAAATATATTATCTTGGACATCTTCTATGATTGTGAATAGCCATTAATTATTTTCAAACTTGAGCAAATTAGTTGAAGTTGGACAAGGAAGACAACCTAATGAGATATGGTTGTGTATATTTGCATCGAAGTTATATTGTTACGGATCCTCCAACATGTGGTGTTTGCTTAGGATCTTGTGCTAGCCAAAAATTCGTACTAAGTAGAGATACTACTTGTGCCTCCAAAAACCCTTAAATCCAGTTTCTTGCCATGAGTGTCCACCATACCAACCTATGGATTGAATAAGATCCTTCAAGTAAGTTGACATCGGTGCATAAAGCAATAAAAATTACTCCTAAATATGTTTGATCTTTCATTGTGAGGGAAAATAAGCATTGTACGAACTTGTGATGGCAACGAAATAAAAGCGACGGACTGCATAATAAAGGTTGCTATCATAAGGGGCAATATAACGTGACGTTCCTTTGCATTAAGAGCTTGCGCATCCAAGAATAAAAAGCGCATGACAGCCTCTGCTTCCCTCTGCGAAGGGCGTATAATTTAGTTTTCAGTATTTACTTTTATGCAAGAGTCAATAGTATGCATTCTCATTTCAACCTCAATTATTCTCTAGTTGGCAAGCATCGTGTGGTGGGGAAAGATCTAGGCACATATGGTCAGTCAGATATATTTGATCATGATTTATTATTGTTGATAATTATCTCTGTGATAAATGAGTTGGGAGGCGAAACATTAAGCCCCTATCTTTCTCTATGTTCGATGGATGCGATTTGTTTTAAAAATGTGCTTTGAGTACTAGCAATCATAGAAGACTATATGATGATTGAGTATGTGGAGCTCTTACTTAGATTTTGCTGAGAATAAGTTTAATTGCAATTGTTTGGTGACTAAGAACATAGGTTGTTAAGTTTAAAGAGAAGGCATTGTTTGAACCGTAACATGTAAATTGATTGCTTATTTTTCATGATGAGTTTTATGAGAAAGAGTTGTTGTTATGATTTACCTACTCAAGGACGAGCATAAATTAAGCTTGGTGATGCTGACACGTCTCCAACGTATCTATAATTTATGAAGTATTCATGCCATGTTTACAATAATTTTATATGGTTTTGGTATGATTTGAATAGAACTAACCCGGACTGACGTTGTTTTCAACAGAACTACCGTGGTGTTGTTTTTGTGCAGAAATAAAAGTTCCCCAAATGCAGCAAATTTTTTTGATGATTTTTTTGAACAAAAAAGGCACTAGAAGCTTCGTGGGAGGGCCAGAAGGTGAAGGAGGTGGCCACTACCCACCAGGGCGCACCAGGTGGGCCCGACTCGCCCTGGTGGGTAGTGGGCACCTCGAAGCCCATTTGGAGGTGAGACCGACGCCAAAAAATCCTATAAATATAGAAACCCTGAGAAATAACCCTAGGTTAGAAGTTCCGCCGCCGCAAGCCTCTGTAGCCACGTAAAACCAATCTAGACCCTGTTCTGGCACCCTGCCGGAGGGGGAATCATCACTGGAGGCCATCTTCATCATCCCGGCGGCCACCATGATGAGGAGAGAGTAGGCCACCCTCGGGACTAATGGTTTGTACTAGTAGCTATGTGTTTGATCTCTCTCTCTCTCTCTCTCTCTCTCGTGTTCTTGATTCGACACGATCTTGATGTATCGCGAGCTTTATTAATATAGTTGGATCATATGGTGTTTCCCCCTCTCTATCTTGTTATGATGAATTGAATTTTACCTTTGAGATTTCTTTATTATCGGATTGAATTTTTTTTATGGATCTGAGAGCACTTGATGTATGTCTTGGCACTCAACTCGCGGATTCCCGAAGTGACATTGCGGTAATCTATGCATATGGGTTGATGCATGTTTTCGTCTTTGTTTCTCTGGTAGAAATCTTGGGGTACTCTTTGAATTTCTTTGTGTTGGATTGAGTATTATGAATCTAAAGTTGTTTGATGCATATCATATAATCAACTCACGGATACTTATGGTGACATTGGAGTATCTAGGTGACATTAGAGTTGGTTGATGTGTATCATATGGTCTTATTTTAGTATGAACTCTTGGATTGTTTGTGACACTTATAGGAATAGCTCGATAGATCGATCAGAAAGGATAACTTGAGGTGGTTTCGTACCCTACAAACAATTCTGTCTTATGTTCTCCGCTAGATAAGAACTTTGGAGTGATTCTTCATTGCACGTCGAGGGGTGGTTATATGATCCAATTATATTAGCATTGTTGAGAGATTGCACTAGCGAAAGTATGAACCTAGGTCTCATTTTCAAGCATTGCAATACCGTTTGTGCTCACTTTTGTTATTTACTACCTTACTGTTTTTTTACTATTTCTATTACAAAAATCAATATCCACTATCATTACTACACTTGTATTACCATCTCTTCGCCGAACTAGTGCAGCTATACAATTTACCATTGTATTTGGTGTGTTTGGGATACAAGAGACTCTTTGTTATTTGGTTGCAGGGTTGTTTAAGAGAGACCATCTTCATCCTACGTCTCCCACGGATTGATAAACATTAGGTCATTCACTTGAGGGAAAATTGCTACTGTCCTACTAAACTCTACGCTTGGAGGCCCAACACGAGTCTACAGGAATAAGCTGTGTAGTAGACATCAACCAATGACGCCACCGCGGCGCACTGTCGATGAAAATCGCACCGACTACGACTATGGCGGACGATGGCGGCGTCTATGATGTCGTTCCCTTCTCGAGGCATCGTCGTTGTAGTTTGCGTCATCAATTTCGGGATGCTCCGTGGGAAACCCTAGATCTGGGTCTACCAGATCGGACGATGATGCCCTTCGCAGTGTCAGTTTCCCTCCCGGGGCATCGTTTCGGAGTAAGTGATGGCTGGAGGGGACAAGAGGAGGATCGGTGTTACATCTAACGCAAGGACGACGACAGATCCCGGTGGCATGGCGCTGCGGAGGTCCGATGACAGGCGCATATGGACGGACACGTGCATGATGGTGGCGTTGTCTTGCGTCGTGGTGGCATCGACGACATGCCATGCAAGGTTGATGCGCCAGTTTCTGCTCTGTAGATGGACCGGTGAAAGATGGTGGTGGCAACCTCTGAGATTGCTCCGGTCTGGTGTGTGACCTAGTCTTGGTATGTGGCTGGGCTGGGGGCCGGCTTTAGATGTTAGGCTTTGGTGCGATATCTTTTTGGTATTTGGCTCGGACATTCGGCACCCCTTCATCAAGGGGATAGGAGTATCAACAAGTGTTGCCTAGATGGAGGCTTCAGACTTACTGATCTACTCCCTCCGTTCTTAAATGTAAGTTTTTTTAGAGGTTTCAACTGAGCTACAACATACAGATGTATATAGACATATTTTAGAGTGTAGTTTCACTCATTTTGCTTCGTATGTAGTCACATGTTGAAATCTCTAAAAAGACTTATATTTGGGAATGGAGGGAGTATTACTTTGTACAGTCTCTGTGAATAATTAATAAAATAGTTGTATGTATCGTCCAGATGCAGAGGTCAGGGGTAAATCATTTCAATGAGATATATTTTTGAAAAATTAAGAATTTCAGTATTTTTTTCTTATTCTTTTTATTTATTCTTTCAGATCCTCCTTTTTAAAAAAAACCCAAGACACTAGGCTATGTGTCTTTAGGAACAAAAGCATCTTGTACACTATACAGTCTGTAATATATGCTGGGAATATAATTAAGCATATATTTGGTGATACCAGAGTATATTAACTTGCCAAGTTGGCAAAAATGTCGAACTGGAAGGAAGGCCCCCACCGTTAGCTTCTCCGTTGCTTTTCCTAAATCTTATCGCCCAAGCCATGGCCGGCTCCCACGGCGTCACTTTGCCTCGACCCCACGAACGCAATGGAGCCCAGACAACCACACTGACAATACGGGCCAAACTAATGTCGGACCCACTGTCTGCCACTAAAGAAAGCTTTGGCTATCGTATATGACGGTATGAGCCCGGTAGCACACAGGTTTCCAGTAGCGAGGAGTCCATCCCACCAAGCTTAAATAACGGCCACCCATTCGCCTCGTCTCACCGTCTCTCCCGTTGTCGTCGCCTCCTCCTAAACCACTCTCCCTATCCCCGTTTCCAGAAGCTAACCCCGGCTCCAATGGCGGCGAAGGAACCGATGCGCGTGCTCGTCACCGGCGCCGCAGGTATAGCGTCGACCCCCTCCCCCCCACCCCCACCCCGATCCGTGCAGTCTCCGATGCGATCTCGTGTTGGTCGGCTTGGATCTGACCAAGTCGTCGAGATCCACTCCAAGTGGGGTTTTGAGTGTGCTTTGCTAGCTAGATCTTCTCTTACATGTCTTGATCTGGTCGGGTAGGGGTCGAACTGAAGTGGAAGTGGCAAATAGTGGCGGATCAGACAAGTGGGAGAGCTCACTGCTAGCTTGGTTCGTTGTCTGTAATTTGGCCCGAGTTGTGGTGTTTGCGCGATTTGATAGGCTGATCTGATGGCCTTTGGTAAGGATTTGCGGGTAGACCTGCTAATAGTCGCTTGATCTTATATGTTCTAATATGTCATCGACGCCAAGGAGTTGGTGCACTTGTTGAACTGATTTGCTTGTTATGATATGATAACTTCTAGTCTGGCTGCATGGCTTTGGTGCAGATCTCGGGATAGTACCGTGATCTGATTTGGGATCTGAACTCACTGCTGCTGTTAATTCGATAAGTGAGAGAGTATTGCACCAGACGAGTGGGTCTAGTTTGGTTGGGTTTAGAGGATCGATTTACTTTTTGTTGTCATAATAATATTGCCGGACGAGGTTTAGAGCAGTGCCATGCGTGTAAATAAGGTTGTATTTTTTTGCTTAGGCAGGTTTTACTTTATGTATTGGCTTGTTTGGCGCCTCAATGCAACACATGAAAGTGTACTGCACAGCATGCTTGCTTAAATTAAATGATTAGAATCTTGCTAAGTTAGGATGAATAACTAATAATTCTTGCGTGCTAGAATCTTGGTAATTTTAGTAAGTAGCATGAACTGACTTGTTTCTTTGTTGACCAGGACAAATCGGATATGCTCTTGTTCCCATGATTGCCAGGGGAGTTATGCTTGGTGCAGACCAGCCTGTTATTCTGCATATGCTGGATATTGAATTTGCTGCTGAAGCTCTTAAAGGTGTCAAGATGGAGTTGATTGATGCCGCATTTCCACTTCTCAAGGGTAAGCTGGTTCGTTCAATTTGTTTCTTCTTAGACAGCATTACCTCTTTTTGTGGATGATCATCCTTGCTGATGCTTAAACCTTCTGTTGGTACACTATAGGAGTTGTTGCAACAACTGATGTTGTCGAGGCCTGCACTGGTGTGAATGTTGCGGTTATGGTTGGTGGATTCCCCAGGAAGGAAGGAATGGAAAGGAAGGATGTTATGACGAAAAATGTTTCAATCTACAAAGCTCAAGCATCTGCTCTTGAAGCTCATGCAGCCCCCAATTGCAAGGTATGAATTAATAGGCTATATAGACTGTACCTTTTGTCAACACGCATTCAGTTAGATGGTGATAGTACCATGATAAAACCATAAATAGACTATTCAGCAAGTTATAACATTTCCTGGACACTTCATTCTTATCTTCACATGTGCCTTTGATGCATTAAGAAGTATCTCGAGAAAATACTGGCTTATTGAAGGGCAAACCTTAGCATGGTGATGCATTTTGTACTGAATGTGGCATAAGACCATAGTAAAAAAATAGACTCACCCCTAACTTGTAAGATTAGTCGGACGCTCCTCTTTATTGTTCACATATGTATTTGGATGCATTAAGAAATACATAAATAGTGTGGACTTATTTAGGACAAACTTGAGCCTCAGTTATGGTGTTTCTTAGTTTGCTTGAAAAGCCATGCAAAGTTCAATATGTTTTTTGCAACTTTTTTGTGTAAATTCACATTTTTGTTCTATTTTTGTAGGTTCTGGTTGTTGCCAACCCAGCAAACACCAATGCTCTCATCCTGAAGGAGTTTGCTCCATCTATCCCTGAGAAGAACATCAGTTGTTTGACCCGCCTAGACCACAACAGGGCACTCGGTCAGATTTCTGAGAGACTTGGTGTCCAAGTTTCTGACGTGAAGAATGCTATTATCTGGGGTAATCACTCGTCCAGTCAGTACCCTGATGTTAACCACGCCATTGTGAAGACTCCCAGTGGAGAGAAGCCTGTTCGTGAACTTGTTCAAGATGATGAATGGTAAATGAGAAATGCTGAAAATATTAAGTTTTGTTGTCAGATCCATTTTCCTTCATAGGATCTAATAATGGTGTTATCCTCTTTCCGCAGGCTAAATGGGGAGTTCATTGCCACTGTCCAGCAGCGTGGTGCTGCAATCATCAAAGCGAGGAAGCTCTCCAGTGCTCTCTCTGCTGCCAGCTCAGCTTGTGATCACATCCGTGACTGGGTTCTGGGAACCGCCGAGGTCTGTTTCAGCCCCCTTGGACCTTTTTGGTATTTGGCTTATTTACATGCAGGCCTTTTAACACGCTGAGTTCGTGGATCACAGGGAACATTTGTTTCCATGGGTGTGTACTCTGATGGTTCATACGGTGTGCCTGCTGGTCTTATCTACTCCTTCCCAGTAACGTGCAGTGGTGGTGAATGGACAATTGTTCAAGGTGGGTGTCGACGCAACACTCTTAACCGCATGGCAGTTTCTTTGGTTCATATATTCTTCCCATGCTTTACTTGTCCGTCACGCACATGTGTGACCACATTAATTTGTAGCCACTTGCCAAATATTTATTGTATGTCATCTTGCAGGGCTCCCAATCGATGAGTTCTCGAGGAAGAAGATGGATGCGACCGCCCAGGAGCTGTCCGAGGAGAAGGCGCTGGCCTACTCATGCCTCGCGTAAATCTACATTGGAAGGGCAGCTGCTCCTCTGGATGTTTTGAATAAATGAAACCTTCCGCTCCTTAGAAACTCTCGTCTCCACCCAGAACAGCCGCACATCGCGATGCATGCTCCTTTTCGCTGGTTTTCCCAGTGTGTATGAATGAGGCTTGTAGCTCCCCTTTTGCCTGATGATTTACAGGACAGTACATTTGCTGGAAGAGTGAAACAATTTGACACCTGATTAGAATCTACTCCTACTTCACTACTTGTATTTCTCGGTATCCCGGACTATTACCTGGGCACATAACCCACGAGGCAAAACTAGACGGCCTGGGAAAATCATCTACGCATTTGGATGCTCGCCTGTCAGGGATTTTCCAACCCGATCCTCGCCTATTCCATGGATAAATATTCCACGCCTCCGGACATGCCTATTCCATGGATAAATATTCCACGCCTCCGGACATCGGGGACGAATTCTTCGCTCTCTCGCAAGTTGAGATGGAGCGCCTCCACTTCAAGACATCGTCGTGTAACTACTGTCGACCCACTCGTGCTGCTTCAGAGGAAACACTAGGATCTGGTGTTCTAGATCGGACGATGGTGGCACTGTGGTGTCGTTCCTTTTTTTGGGAGCATCGTTTGCGGAGCAGCGCTGGATGTCGGAGGTGGAGCGGCTTCGTCTTGCACGGAGCTTCGGTGGTGATGTCAAGTCATGCACGACCGAGCGGGTGCTATGCTTTGTCATGCACGGTCGGCGGTGCTACTGCAACAGATCTTCCAAGGATTTCAAGGCGTGTCGGTGATGATACTGGCGACATGGCGCCGAGGTGTATCGATGGCGACATGACGTGCTTTCATTGTTCTTGCTAGCGAGGAGGAGGTGCGTTTGGCGTCGTGGTGGCGTCGACAATAGCTAGACCGAGCAAGGTTGATGCATTACGAAGATGGGCGGTGGCGGTTGGCGGCGCCGCAGATCTCGAGTGCTGCGCCGGATCGGTGAGACCCATGCCGGCAGCGTCTGGATGGGTTCTCGGTCTTAGATGTTAGGTTTGGCTGCGATGTCTGTTTGGTATTAGGCCCAGGCTATCTGCGTCCCTTCATCAGCTGGATAGAGATGCTTAGACGGCGGCTTTAGTCTTACTATTGTATTACTTTGTAAAGTCTTGTGAGAATAATTAATAAAGTGGCCGTATGCATCGCCCAGATACAGAGGCCGGGGGTCATCCTCCTTTTCTAAAAAAATAAAATAAAAAAAATCAGCCCCCGCCGGGCGACCTCCTCTGGTCACGCGACCTCATTGCTGACTGTGACCACGTCCTCCTTGCATGCCCCCCTCCTTCGACTGCATCCTCAAGCAGTTTCTTCCACATGTAGAACCAGCGACATCTCTTCCTATGGCTCACTTTCCTGGCGAAGCGGGGCAAAATTGCGTGTTTTGACCCTTTTCACATAACATTTTAGGATCTGACCCCGGTTCGAAAAATTATCGGGATTTGACCGTTTCGCTACTGTCAGAGGAGCTGGCGGTACGGTCATACAGCCTACCGTCAGGGACCCTGGCGGTAGGATGCGACGGAGGGGGGCGGCCACCGTCTTCGCGTGCTGACATGGATTAGCACCCTACCGCCAGGGACCCTGGCAGTAGGGTGTGCCAGAGTTTTTGCCACGAAAATCTCCTGTAACGAAATATGCGAGTGCCCTGGCGGTAGGGTCAACCTACCGCCATAGGGCCTGGCGGTAAGCTGTCTGATCCTACTGCCAGGGTCCTTGGCAGCAGGGTCTTGCCTCTATCCAAGTTCATTTTCTTTCTTCTTTTCAAAAACAATAGATCTCAAACAATGATATAGAGTCAAAAACAACAATGATATAGAGTCAAAATAACAGATCTCAAACAATTAAACTTGGACATCACATACACATGTCATACGGAGTTCCACATAAACTTGTGCATAATAAGCAAACGAAGTTCAACTACTTAGTTTCACATAGCAAACGGAGTTTCACAAATAGCAAACACATAGTTCAAATAGCAACACATAGTTTCACAACCACTAGACTTTTCAACTACAGCCAAGTATCGAATAGCAGAATTTAATTCATCCTTCCCCTCTTGCTCTTAGAGGCACGGTCCTCGTTCCTCTTTGAACGAGTCTCTTCAGTGTTCTTCTTGGACCGTCGAGGAACCGGTCTCTGGAAAGGGTCCGGACTCAGCAAATCCTTCTTCTTCAGATTCCTCTTCGGCAGCTGAGATGGTTGAGATGATTGAGCTGGTGGAGGTCCGTAAATTTCATCGTACTCCTCCTCACCACCGCTCTCATTCTCCTCTTCCTCATGATAGGCCTCCTCCTCCTCTCCTTCATTTGTGGCCTCCTCCTCCTCCTCATCAACCAACCTAGACGACGAGGGACCATGGCTCGATGAGGCGATGTGGCCCTGTGTGGCTTCGGGATGATAAGCTTCAACCGACCCAGCTCCAGCACACCCAAGCAGGCCTACCTGCTTGGGACAACGCTTCACCAACTTCTGCACTCACAATAAAACAAGGGCATAATAAGTATCAGATTTATGATTGCAAGTGAACAAGATGCATCTGTTCCAAGGAGGCTGAAATTGTACCTTCATCGTCCCCCTCAATTTGTTCTCAGATTGTACGCTCCCGTGGATATCACCTAGTGCACCAGAGGCGTCGAAGATGCATCCGTTCAGCTCACCGGACTGTAGAGGCATAAGTCAGTCACGATGACGAATAAAATAATTTGAATACAACCGTCGGTTCAAACTTACCACTCTGTTGATGAGGGGTGCAAACTCCCTAAATCCACTATGCATGTCTCTGATGCCGGTCTGGTAGGCCTCTTCCTCGGGGTTATCCCTCTCCAGCTCCGCGATGTCTTCCGCCGTCCACTGAGGCCTGAGATGAATACGGTGCTTACGACCATCATTGTACCACACCATGTGTTGGTCCTCGTAAGCATTCCAGTCAATCACTCTCCTCTCCACATCTTTACGGGAGTTCCATTGGTTCCACGCCGTCACATGAGCTTTATGCTCCTCTCCCCAGTCTGTGATCGACTGATTCTTCTGCCGGCTCATCCCGCAAGGCATTAGCAACAAGAAACATCATAATAAAGTCGAACACAATGAAATCATGGGCACGAAGAACAAGCACGGGCACTCACAAGTGGAGCACGTGGCCGCCGGTATCGGTCGGTTGGCCCGGTGGGGTATGCTGATACATCCCAAACCGCGCGGCCACGCGGTGTGGCAAGTGCCACTCGACGGCGTACACACATATCATGGGCACGATGCACCGCCAAAGAGGACGGTCTGCATCGCACATCACGTTCAGATCAAAGTCCCACTCTCGATCATGATAC
Organism: Aegilops speltoides; assembly: GCA_021437245.1. NCBI lineage: Eukaryota > Viridiplantae > Streptophyta > Magnoliopsida > Poales > Poaceae > Aegilops > Aegilops speltoides. Next base: position 245,512,586 of record CM038141.1, read on the forward strand.
GGCCACCGGTTTACCTATTACATATACATGCGTAAGTCCCCACTCTTGATCAAAAGTGAAATCAAAGAGAAAGATGGTGAGCGAGTTCATATACCTGCATAATCGTCAAAGCGTCGATCTCGTTGGTGTAGGCCTTGTACGAAGTCTTGTTTAGGCCCGTGTAGAGTTTGACAACGTCCCACTCGTAAGCTAGGTGTCGAGTATCTTCGCCGTCCTCGTTATAGGCACCCCATGGGCGTCTTGGCAGCTTCTCCGGACGCCCCACCGGCAGCCGCTCCCACATCCAAATGGAGAGGCCCCAGACAAAGCCACCCATATTGGACTTGTCTCCCATCCTCTGGGTTGTGTCGTCAAGCTGCAAAACATCAAATGAGGATCAGATATAACAAAATGTGATGGACATACTTTCGTAGGTAGGCAATGAGATACTCTCTTACCGAACGGTATAGGTAGGCGAGAGATGCGGTCCCCCAACTATACCCTACATCCCAGTCGGATAGGAAGAACAGATACGACCAGTTGGCAGAGTTCCCGGAGCTGTCTGGAAACACGATCTCCGTGAGAAGATACCACAGGTAGGCCCTCGCGTACCACTCCACAGTCGCCTCATCGGCATCCTCGAGGCATGTCTTCCGGTGCTCCGAGAGCCAGGGCAACGGTACACCGAATGTACGGTTACCCTTAGCATCGAGGCAGTCGCCGATGAGGGTGGTAACCCTCTGCTGCTAGTTGGTCCTCTCCACTCGCCCGGTCGGTGCTTGACCATTGATCGGCATGGCAGTAATCATTGCCCAATCATCGAGGGTCACCGTCATCTCCCCGCATGGGAGATGGAAAGAATGGGTCTCCGGTCGCCACCGGTCAATTAAGGCTGTCAGAGCTGCGTGGACAACCATCGGCGGCTGACGCTTGAACTGCAACATGAAACCCAATAGTCGAGCTCTCTTGAAGTACGGTGTGTAGCGCTCGTCGTAGTCCATATTCGCGGCAACCCCGTGACCCCTCATGCGCAGTGGCGGGAGCATCTGACAAAAACTAGACGGCAAGAGTTACAAACTTGTTCTCATCAATCCGAAAACTTTGATCAATATTTCCTCCATATTGCTTACCACTCCGTTCTCTATGAAACGGGCACGATGACTTCGAATGCGTAGTCAAGCATGGAGTACCATGGGCCAACGTTGTCCGCAAGAGGTGCCCGCCTTAATAAAATTTGATAAACAAAAGCATCATAAGCATACATAAACAAAAAATAAAATTTCTTGATTAAATGAACTGGGGTTCATCTTAAGCATATTCATCCAACAACATCTTCTACACATGATGGCTCACATCATATCAACATGCATCATATCAAAATAAAATCCTCCAACATGCATCATATCATCAATTTTTTAACACTTTTTTAAAATAGAGTTCATCTTGAATGTATTTTCTCCAAACAACATCTTCATATCATCATATCAACATGCATCCACTACACTAACATAGCCCACATCCACTACAATACACATACATGTCCCACATCCACTACATCATACTTTTTTTTAATTTTTTTTTGTAAACTAGGGTTCATCTTCACACTAACATATGAACTATTGATTAGAGTTCATATTCAATACCACTAGTTACTAAAGAACTAAGAACTAGAACTACAATCAAGCTAAAACAATCGTAAGTGAAAAAAAATTCCAATCAAAGTTCGAAAAGATGAGGGATTTCAAGCAAATAATGCATCGAATCGGAAGCAAGTTTGCAAAAACTACTTGGAGGGATTGGAGGAGCTTACGTTTCTCTCTTCGGGGCCATCTTGATCCGCAAAAACGATGAAGAAACTGTGAAGATCCGAGGAGGAGAGTGGAGGAGATGAGAGAGGGAGAGAGGGGCGAGGGGGAGGAAGAGGAGCTGCCAGCGGGGGAGGGGGAGGGGTGGGAAGAAAAGGCAGGGGCGGGGGGTCGGGCAAAATAACTGCTCGCACCCTACCTCCAAGGGTGCTGGCGGTAGGGTGCGACGGAGGGGGACGACAACCGTCTCCACGTGCTGACATGGATTAGTACCCTACCACCAGGGGCCCTGGTGGTAGGCTGTCTAACCCTACCGCCAGCCACCCTGGCGGTAAGAAAAAGGGTCAAATACCGATTTTTTTGAACCGGGGTCAGATCCTGAATTTGTATACCAGAAGGGTCAAAACACAAAATTTTGCCGCGAAGCGGCAGCGAGGTTGAGGGCGAACCTTGTTTTACCTTTTTTAGTCTTTTTCGCAGGAACCATGAGGACCCCACTGCTAGCTTTCTCCCCGAAGTGGCAAAGTGCCAAATGGCAGAGGGGAAATACCCCGTGTATTTCAATGCTTCGAGGATATCACACCCATGCTTTTGTTACCCTGGAGTTTCTCTCCCTAGTAACTAAAGAAGGCTAAACTGGTTAGAGCATCTCAGGCTGTTCCGTGCCCCAGGGGGACTGAAATAGCGCCTCCTGAGGGTTAACCAGCGTTATTTTCACCGTGGGACGCTTGGGTTCCCAACTGCTCCAAGCCTAGACGCCATTTTTCCAAATGCAAATTCGGCTAATTTCAAAGAAAATGACACGAGGACGAAATTCAGGCAATTTTCATTTATATATGTACAAATTTAAAGACATAATAAAAAACTTTAAAAACTAGGTTGCCGCGCCGAGCCTACTACATGCCGAGGAGCTTGTAGAAGGCGATGTATTCGACGTCGCGGCCGTCGTTGTCGTCCTGCACGTCGTCGTCCTTGCTGCAGCCCTGTCTTGGGTCGTCATTGCGGACGGGGTTGGTCGGTGCTGGCGCCTCCTCGTCGCTGTCATCGAGGACGATGACACCACCCTCGTCGCGGCAGTGACGCCGCAGGGAGATCTCCTCCAGAGTGCGGTGCTGGCACTCCATCTCCTCCCGCACGTAGTTGTCCTGCGCCCGTTTCAGGCCTGTTTCGAGGCCGGTGGCCATCTCCACGTCTCCTGCTTGATGACCACGGACGGCGTCGCCGGCTCCTTCTTCGGCCTGACCAGGCGAAGATGGCCGCGGGAAGGTGAAGGTTGTCGACGGCCCTCATTTATGATGAGGCTGCCGCCGCGGCTACGCCAGCGCTCCGGTGTCTCCTGGGGCTCGGTCTTGATGGCAGCAAGCGGTGTCGTGCCGGAGGAGTGGGAGCCGAAGGAATAGGAGGACACCCCCGTCATGCGCCTCGGCAGTTATGAGTTGTCGCTCTGGCGTGAGAATCGCGGCGCCGGGTACTCCAACGGCGACGAGTTGCCGCCCTCGATGTGCTCGAGGATGGCATGGAGCGTGCGGCCAGGGACGCCTCACCACTGACGCGGCCGTCGGAGTTGTGGCCCCCCTTGGTGCCGGAGCACCGTTGGTGGACGCTAGCTGGTCGGCGTGGCAGCGCTAGAAGTACGCCGTCCATAGAGTGTGGTTGTCGGGGGCGTACTTCAGCTACTGTAGCGCTTCCTACGGCAAGGTCGCTCGGATCCGTGTGATCTCACTGCGGCGTTCAACGTTGGAGGGCGGTGGGGGCATGAGGACGCCTCCAGTGCTGAGCCTCCAAGTGGTCGGCACACGCATGTCGGGCGGCACCGGGTAGTTGGCCTCGTAGAGAAGTCGCGCCTCCCACTTGTGCAGATGGCGGCGGCCGAAGCAGTTGGCCACCGCTCCATCGCCAGGGAACCTCTCGGCCATCTGTTTGGCTTGACTGTGAAGGAGAGAGGGCGAGAACAAGGGCATCGAGGGAAAGAAGGGGGTCGACGGTAAGAGAGAGATGGTTGTGGAGGCAAGTGTGTGGCCAGGGGCAACGAAGCCAGCTTTTATAGCGACGAGGGGGCGGCAACAGTGCAGATGCATGGCGAGAAGGGGCGGGAGGCGCGGCGGCCCGCCTTCAGTGTGCCGCCCATGATCAATGGAAGGCTGATCGGCGGCAGCCTTGGCATTGATTCGCGTGGGCGCCGAGGCGATGAGATGAGGACGACGATGTAGTCGCTGACTCAGCGGGCCTACGGGGAGGGAATCCGACATGGGAAGTTTTGGCGCGTTTTTTCTTTCCCCCGGTGCCCCCGGTCGCCCCCAGCGTGCTGGGTTCGGCCTGGGTCCGCCAGCACCAATTTCGGCCCTAACCGGCGAAATTTGGGCTCCTGGGGGCATGACAGGGTCGTATTTTGGAGCCGGTGGTAAAAAAGGGGCCTGGGGGCCTGTTGGGGGGTATGGAGATGCTCTTATACCGGGTGTCGATTCAGGGGTTATTCTCAGGTGTGCATTTCCAGCAAGCCTCCTTATCACAGTATATCCCTTAAAACCAGTTTTTTCATTTCTCTTTAATAATAGGCATATGCAAGACTATTTTCTCACTATAATAATTTAAATAATGTAATTTTGGATAGACATATTTGAACATCAGTTCCAAACCCAATTATGAAGTTTGATTTAAAATTTAAATTTAAATTAATTCAAGTAGACATAACAAATTGTTAAAAAACAAAGATCAAACATGCAACATATGAGAGAACATAATAATTATAGAAAAATCTCTCCTACATCACCATTGCCATTTTCACCCTTGTATCCATCCATCCACACTGCCATGTGCTCTGGTACCTCTTGCCATCTTTGATGCTAAATTTGTGTTTTTTCTACTCACGATACTGAAGCTTGTAGTCTTGCTCCATTTTGTTTCTCCTGCAATGCCTTCAATTAGGATGTTGATTTGACGGAAGCTAGGCTCGCAACTTCTTTTCTTCGATTGCTGCCTCCTCACATTCCACTTTGCACTCCTTCATTGCCTTAAACCTCATACCATCTCAAGTCCTTGTTTTTTGTTTCTTCCAACTTACCATTGCTTGCTGGGAACCCTAGGAGAGCCACCGACTCCAACTATCATCCATGTACGATCCATACAGTCTTGAACATTATCGTTTCTCCATTCATTTATCTTTCTCACCTCTTCTTCCGGGTGGCCTATTTGCAATGATGATTGGAGTGGCATTGCCACTAGGATTTGAGACTTCATCAATATCATCATCAGTATTGTCAGTGTTGTGCACTTGTGCAACCGATGATGATTTAGCCTTTGGTTGGATTGGATAACCGTTCCTGTCTCTCCAGTTATCATTGTTGTGGAGCAAACTCCAACAATGGAACATGAAAAAAGCCCACAATTTCTGGCTCCCTCTGGCTGTATAACTCGTCTGTGTAACTGAGCTATTAAGTTTATAATTTCACATAGCAACTTGAGTGCAAACAATTTATAAATAAATTGTACAAGTAGTCACCAGCCTGTCCTCCATTATTTCACTACTTTTTCCGTGATCTACTTGAGCCACATGACCTACCCAATGATTGCAAATTACTGAATTAAGCTCAATCGATGTGCTAGTGACTTAATGGAGTGCTCGATGGAAGCAAACACACTGCGATGATAGTTGAGTGGCTCTATTTTATACGCATATTTAGAGCTCATTTATTTCATACCATCTCCATATATCATGTCCCATTGAACCAATACATGTCCGTTATGCATGATTATTATTTTTTACTCTTTTGTTTGTGAGCATTGTATAGGTTGTGGTTTTATTTAGTTTTTATTAGTTTACTTTGTTTTGTCTATAGTTGTTTTGAAGCAACCATAGGCCAAGCACACTGAAAAGACTAAGGATGGGGTTCAACACAAAGAACTTCCAGGCACCAGACTTGCGCATTTGGAGTGTAAAAAATGACATTTTTCTAAAGTGCTCAAAATGAAGATATAATACCATAGGTGCATCAACGTTGTTCACGCGATTCCAATGAGGCAAAGAATGTCAAAATTGGAGTTTGTACAAATGGTTATGCCCATTTTACTAAAGCGGTCCACGGCGTTTGATGACGCTAAGTACGACCACGTTGGGTCATACCATCCCCAGAAAAGCATGAAATCGCTTAGATCAGATGGGGTTCCTCGTGGATTTCATCCTTGTTTGTTCCTATGACTTTCTTAACCATCAAGGGAGGTATTGAGATTGAATTTAGCCAATCTAGAGCCCTTGGATCAAAGGAGAGAAACTATATCTATGCAGGAGGCTTTGGGAGAGCCCTTGTATATACACCTTTAACCCTAGCGGCCATCATCATCCAACATTCATCCATGAACAGATCACATTACCTGCATTGCTTCTCCAAGACTACCTCTAAAAGGGCATTTCCCTCCTTAAGTGATTTTGGTGTTGATGACAACACAATTAATGGTCTAAAATTGTGATTAAGCTACACATGTATATTACGTAAGTGGCACAAGGTGGTTAGGTTCCCCTCTAAAATAAAAAGATCGAACATAGTGTTCCGACGATTTTATTTTATTTGGGTTGGTGGAAATCTGTACTATTAAGACCCCTTTGTTGGGGCTACAGATTCCTAGAGATCAGTTGTGGCCGAGACTCTAAACATCACTAGTCCATGCACGTGGCCTCAGCTCCCTTGCACATGGCTCTTAGCCTGGTCTCCTCTCACAGCCTCGCAGGCCATGGTGTCAGAGCTAAACTGATGGATCTCAAGTAGGGGGTCTCGATATCGTAGTGTTGGCTAGATGGTAAGGAGGACACAGGGGAGATGGTGTTTACCCAGGTTCGGGCCCTCTCGAGGAGGTAAAACCCTACATCCTACTCTATTGAGTAATAACAATATGAATGATCATGCTGTTAGAGTAATGACTGTAGGAGGTAGAATGACTCAGGAGCCACTTTATCCTAAAGGTCACCCTAAAAGAATCGAACAAGACTCTCAAAGAACTAATGTTGATGCACCTAGTCCATCTAAAAATAAAAAGAAAAATAGAAATGATAGGACTTTGCATACCTCTAGTGAAGCTGAAGTAGAAAAACCTTCTGAGGATAGTAATGATATTTCTATTTCCGATGGTGAAACACAATCTGGTAATGAACATTCACCTAGTGATAATGATGATGATAATGATGATGTTCATGTGGATGCTCAGCTAGATAATGATAAAGAACCTGATGATGATGTTGAAATAGAACCTGTGGTTGATCTTGATAATCCACCTCCTAAAAATATACGTTATGATAGAAGAGATTTCGTTGCTAGAAAACATGGTAAAGAGAGAGAACCATGTGTTAAGAAATCCATGCCCTTTCCACCTTAACCATCCAAGAATTAGGATGAGGAAGAATTTGAACGCTTTGCTGAAATGCTTAGACTAGTCTTTTTGCGTACTCGTTTGACTGATATTTTAAGATGACCCATATGCTAAATACATGATAGATATTGTCCCCACTATTCAAGAATTCATTCAATTAATCAGTTAATTGGCCAGTTAATCGCTACTCGTTGGGTCGCCGAATCGAATGACACATATTCATCGTATTAACTTGTTAGACCGATTAATTGGCATGTTAGACTGATTAATCGGTTGTTAGGCCGATTAATCGCTGCTGGCCCATTAACTTGTGGGCAAACAAAGCCTTCAAATTTCCCCGTAACCCCTCCCATCCCCCTCTCGCTCCTCAATAGCTCGGGTTCGACCAAACAATAGCATATTTCGGTATAATACATAGCTGAGAGCATGACAGTATGGTATAATACATAAAAACTAGATATATGTTGGCAAGTTCCTATTTAATCTACCAATTAATGGTCGGCCGATTAATCTAGTTAATAGGCTGATCCACCGATTAATCGCTACTCACAAGCCATCTGAGCAGCTAGCAGTTACCGATTTCTTGAACAATGATTGTCCCTAATTAAAGAAAAATATTTGAAGCTAAAATTTCCACCATGCTTGCAAACTATTCTTTTAAGGATGGAATACCTAGGAAATTAGGAGATCCAGGAATACCAACTATACCATGCTCCATTAAAAGAAATTATGTCAAAACTGCTTTATGTGATTTAGGAGCCAGTGTTAGTGTTATGCCTTTATCTTTATATGAAATATTTTATTTGAATGGACTCACACCCACTGAAATATCATTCCAAATGGCTGACAAATCAACTACCATACCTATCGATATTTGTGAGGATGTGCCCGTTGTAGTTGCAAATGTTACTATCTTAACAGACTTCGTTATACTTGATATGCCCGAGGACGACAACATGTCGATTATCCATGGTAGACCCTTTTTGAATACTGCAAGGGTTGTTATTGATTGCAACAAAAGCAAGCCCACTTTTCATATCAATGGTAATGAACTTATGATGCACTTTCCGAAGAAACAATTTCAAGTAAATGGTATTCATGTTATTGAAAAAACTTGGACAATTACTATTGGAAATTTTGAAATCCCACTTCCTACTGTCCAAAAGAAATATGAAACACTTATAATTGGGGAGATGCATATCCCCGTTGAGGTAACTTAGTATTATACAAAGATTCTTCTGTTTCATGTTAATCGAAAATGGTTGTTAATCTGACTTGATCAACCTCATTAATGGATTATTTTTGAGGGGCATGTGGTTGATGAATTTAGTAAGCACAACCTTCTGCACCCGCTTTTTGTTCTCTGTTATTTTTAGTTAAATGCAATAAAATGCCATGATTATCCTGTTTTCTGAATTATCTGTGCAATAAAAAAGTGCCCAAAGATGAAAGTCCTCAAAATGATCTAAATTTTTTACATGAATTTTTATAGAATATTTAAGGATTTTTGGCACAGAAAACATCCCAGGGGATGCCCCAGGTGCCCACGAGGTACCAGGGTGCGCCCACCCCCACTATGCGTGCCCTGGTGGCTTGTGAGCCCCACAAGGCCCCCCTAGTTTATTCCTTCAGCCCACTTCGTCTCTTACCTCTAGCAAAAATTCCTGGCAGCTCTCTCTCTCTCTCTCTCTCTCTCTCTCTCTCTCTTGTTCTTGCTCCCAAACCTGAGATTTTCGATCTCTTTGCTTGGAGCTCTGTTACCCAAACCGTTTTGGGGGATTGCTACTTGGTATGTGAATCCTCCAATGCTCCAATTATTTTTTGCGCTAGTAGAATATATTTGTCATAATTAGCTGCTCTTGATGCTATTTAAAATGAGCTCGCATGTTGAATTTTTTGAGTTCTAAGTAGTTTGAATGCTTGATATAGCCTCTAGGCATTCATATGAGTAGTTGCTATCAATCTTGTGAAGTTTTGTTGACATCATTTTGTGGCCCAAAAATCTCAGAAATTTGTTCGTACAAAAATGAACTTTTCTTTAGAAGGAGTTCTTCGAGGAGGAGGTCCTCAGAGGGATGGTCGAGTGAGAGCTTCATATGACAGGATTATGTTGAACCAAGGGCAGGCTCGGCGCGGGTTTCCGATACCAAATCATGTCGGTGGCCGTGCGACGAGTTTATGATAGGCACGGGTATTAAAGAAGAATTTGATGAATATATTCATAACACTGAGCTCGCTCCCTTCATCACAGATAAGTGCACGCAACACTTCAACCTTACCATCTCATTCACTAAAAGGTTTGAGTTTCATCCTCGCACTTCAAGAGTTTTGTTTCACTTGTATGACCGAGCCTATAATATGCCTCTGGAAGAATTCTGTGATGCACGCAAAATTCCATTTTGGGGTTCATTAGACGAACCACCAAAATCTGATTATGAGGTGTTCCTTAATAGTCTTTGCAATGGTGAGGATAGCGGAATCACACAAGCTAGAATAAAACGTATTCAGTTCCCTCTATTCGTTATTTTGCATTGTTTAATGGCAAGTGCATCGTGGGCAAACAATACTGTAGTACACTTTGTGCCCCCGACTTGAGTATTATTCATACTGCTCTAACGAGCATTAAACATTATAATCTTGGGGCGATTGTTGCACGGAGGTTGCAATGCAACGCAAGTAGTGGCCATTTTTATGGTGGAATTTATGCCTCTCGCGTAGCTGCAAGGCTAGGAGTTTCGCCTATGCCCAATGATCCTATCTTACCTGACAAATATCTAGACGTTGATGCAATACAACGCCATGAGTTCATTAAGTATAGAGCTCAGAACTATGACTATAACTTAATGTTCAATAAAGAACACATTATATCTATTATTTTTCCTGCACCGCCCCTCTTTGATTTTTAGAGTAAACAAAGATATTACATCTACAAAAGTAAGGCACGCGAGCACAATGCAGCAGCCATCCACACCAAGATCGAGGATGCCCATGCCAAGATATTCCAGGCCTCCTCGGGATCCAGCATGCACCCCATGTCCGAAAAGCCGGTGGGGGCCATGGAGCACCTACTTCCTCATGAGATCACTGAGCGGGAGCTAGAGATGTAGGAGGCAATGTTGATCGAGGAGCGCCAGGAGGAGTTGTGTGTGGCTAAGGAGGAGGTAGAGAAGAGCATGTTTGTCAAGGAATCAGCAGTGGAGTACCAACGCGAGCTCTAGCGCAACCACTACTATGAGTAGGACAACCTTGAGGGCGGCACCAAGGATGAGGACGAGTATGACAATGCAGTCAACTTCAGCCTGGGAGACGTGGAGTCCACCAACGGTGCCATGTCGCCAAGACAAGTCATCGACATCTCATCTTACACCGGCGAGGCATAGGGTGGAGCGTTAGCGGCTTTGTTAATATTATGCATACTTAGTCTCTGTTTATAACGCTCATCTTTTGTTAGAGCAATGTTTAGATCAACTGGTTCTATTTAATTACTATAATTGCTTGATTCAGTAAGTGTGGTATGTGTGCTGTAGGCTCTTTTGTGTATCCAAGTTAGCAAGCAATGTTAAATTATGCAATGACGTGGATGAGCACCGTACCCAGGGAAACTTCGACCAAAATGTGAATGCTCAACCTCATCGGATGCACGTAAAAGCAGAAGGATCAGTTCTGATACACACATTTGTTGAAAGTGAATGGTGTCCGGTGGCACCGCGCGCCAACTTTCCCTCGACCTTTTGAATTTTTTTCCTACCGCCAAAATATCTAACTCTTTCCCCCTCCCCACCCCTTTCTCCCTGACCACAAGTCACATTTTCCATGTTTCCTCCTTCCTTCCTTCCCAAGCTATAGCTGCTTCCTCGCTCTCGCCATCTCGTATCTGAGTGTCGCGGTCGCCATGGTCTTCTTCAATGACCTCTCCAGCGGTTCCTCCTACGACGACGACTCTTTCACCAGCTGGGTATGACTCTCTCCTCTCTCTTGGGTCACGATTTGGAATAAAGGATTTTAACCCGGTGACCGATTTGAGTCATTTCTTCCTCTTGTAGCTCCCTAGGACCATCACTTGCAACGAATGGAGCGGGGTGGCTGAAGATCTGCATGTTCGGAAACGTTGCATGGAAAACAAAAAAATTTCTACGCACATGCAAGATCTATCCATGAAGATGCATAGCAACAAGAGGGGGAGAGTGTGTCTACGTACCCTCGTAGACTGTAAGCAGAAGCATTTACAACGCGGTGGATGTAGCCGAACTTCTTCGTGCTCCAACCGATCAAGTACCGAACGCACGACACCTCCGTGTTCTGCACACATTCAGCTCGATGACGTCCTCCGCCTTCTTGATCCAGCAAGACGGCGAGGTAGTAGATGAGTTCCGACAGCACGACAGTGTGGTGACGGTGATGGTGAAGTGATCTCCGCAGGGCTAAGCATTACGAAAATATGACCGGGGGTGTAAACCGTGGAGGGGGGCGCCGCACACGGCTATGCAATTGTCTGTTGTGTGCTAGGAGCCCTCCTCCCACATATATATAGGTGGGAGGGATGGAGGAGCAGCCAAAGGAGGCGCCCAAGTAGGAGGAATCCTACTTGGGGTCCCTCCAAAGCCGCACCCCCTTTCCTTATTTGGAGTGCGGGGAAAGGCAGTGGAGGGTGCCCCCCCTTTCCTTTCTCCCATGAGAGGGAAAGGCAGGAGGGGCTATCCCTTCCCTTTTTCCTTCCCTAGGGCTGGCCAAACAAGGGAGGGGCTGCAAGCCCCCTTGTGGAATGGTCTGTCCCCTCCTTTGGACCATAGGGCCCATAACTTGCCGGGGGTGGGGTGCCCGGAACCCCTTCCGGTGACCCGATTCCTTCCCGGTACGTCCCGAAACACTTTCGGTGTCCAAATACCATCGTCCTACATATCAATCTTTACCTCTCGACCATTTCAAGAGTCCTTGTCATGTCCATGGTCTCATCCGGGTCCCCGAACAACATTCGGTCACTAAATCATATAACTCATATAACACTATATCGTCAACGAACGTTAAGCGTGCGGACCCTACGGGTTCGAGAACTATGTAGACATGACCGAGACGCCTCTCCGATCAATAACCAATAGCGGAACCTGGATGCCCATATTGGCTCCTACATATTCTGGGAAGATCTTTATCGGTCGAACCTTTATGACAACACACGTAATTCCCTTTGTCCATCGGAATGTTACTTGCCCGAGATTCGATCGTTGGTATCTTCATACCTAGTTCAATCTCATTACCTGTAAGTATCTTTACTCGTTCCATAATACATCACCTCGTGACCAACTCCTTAGTAATATTCTTACAAGCTTATGATGTGTATTACTGAGAGGGCCCAGAGATACCTCTCGAATACTCGGAGTGACAAATCCTAATCTCGATCTATGCCAACTCAACAAACACCTTCAGAGATGCCTGTAGAGAATCTTTATGATCACCCAGTTACGTTGTGATATTTGATAGCACACAAGGTATTCCTCCGGCATCCGGGAGTGCATAATATCATAGTCGAAGGAATAAGTATTTGACATGAAGAAAGCAATAGCAATAAACTGAACAATCATTATGCTAAGCTAACGGATGGGTCTTGTCCATCACATCATTCTCCTAATGATGTGATCCCGTTATCAAATGACAACACATGTCTATGGTTAGGAAACCTTAACCATCTTTGATCAACGAGCTAGTCTTGTAGAGGCTTACTAGGGACATGGTATTTGTTTATGTATTCACACATGTATTTAAGTTTTCGATCAATACAATTCTAGAATGAATAATAAACCTTTATCATGATTTAGGAAATATAATAATAACCATTTTATTATTGCCTCTAGTGCATATTTCCATCAGTCTCCCACTTGCACTAGAGTCAATAATCTAGTTCACATAACCATGTGATTTAACAGCCATAGTTCACATCGCCATGTGATCAGCACCCAAAGAGTTTACTAGAGTCAATAATCTAGTTCACATCACCATGTGATTAACACCGAAAGAGTACTAAGGCGTGATCATGTTTTGCTTGTGAAAGAGGTTTAGTCAATGGGTCTGTCACATTTAAATCCATATGTATTTTGCAAATTTCTATGTCTACAAAGCTCTGTATGGAGCTACTCTAGCTAATTGCTCCCACTTCAATATGTATCCAGATTGAGACTCAGAGTCTTCTGAATTGGCATCAAAGCTTGCATCGACGTCACCCTTTACGACGAACTCTTGATTACCTCCATAATCGAGAAATATCTCCTTAGTCGTCTTAGGTAACTAAGGATAATTTTTGACCGCTGTCCAGTGATCTACTCCTGGATCACTATTGTACCCCCTTGCCAAACTCATGGCAAGGTACACAACAAGTTTGGTAAACAACATGGCATACTTTATAGAACCTATGGCTGAGGCATAGGGAATGTCTTTCATTCTCTCTCTATCTTCTGCCGTGGTCGGGTTTTGAGTCTTACTTAAATTCACACCTTGAAACACAGGCAAGAACCCTTTCTTTGACTGATCCATTTTGAACTTCTTCAAAATCTTGTCAAGGTATGTGCTTTGTGAAAGTCCTATTAAGTGTCTTGATCTATCACTATAGATCTTGATGCCCAATATATAAGTAGCTTCACCGATATCTTTCATTGAAACATTCTTATTCAAGTATCCTTTTTATGCTATTCAGAAATTCTATATCATTTCCAGTCAATAATATGTCATCCACATATAATATCAGAAATGCTACAGAGCTCCCACTCACTTTCTTGTAAATACAAGCTTCACCATAAGTCTGTACAATACCATATGCTTTAACACCTCATCAAAGCGTATATTCCAACTCCGAGATGCTTACACCAGTCCATAGATGGATTGCTGGAGCTTGCACACTTTGTTAGCACCTTTAGGATTGACAAAAACTTCTGGTTGCATCATATACAACTCTTCTTTAGTATCCATTAAGGAATACAGTTTTGACGTCCATTTGCCAGATTTCATAGTTATAAAATGCGGCAATTGCTAACATGATTCAGACTGACTTAAGCATCACTACGGGTGAGAAGGTCTCATCGTAGTCAACCCCTTGAACTTGTCGAAAACCTTTTGCGACAAGTCAAGCTTTGTAGGTGGTGACATTACCATCATCATCTGTCTTCTTCTTGAAGATCCATTTATTCTCAACGGCTTGCCGATCATCGGGCAAGTCAACCAAAGTGCACACTTTGTTCTCATACATGGATCCTATCTCAGATTTCATGGCCTCAAGCCATTTATCACAATCTGGGCTCATCATAGCTTCTTCATAGTTCGTAGGTTCGTCATGGTCTAGTAACATGACTTCCAGGACAGGATTACCGTACCACTCTAGTGCGGAACGTGCTCTCTTTGACCTACGAGGTCCCTTAGTAACTTGATCTGAAGTTTCATGGTCATCATCATCATTAATTTCCTCTCTAGTTGGTGTAGGCATCATGGGAACGGATTTCTCTCATGTGCTACTTTCCAAATTGACAGAAGGTACAGTTACCTCATCAAGTTCTACTTTCCTCCCACTCACTTTTTTCGAGAGAAACTCCTTCTCTAGAAATGTTCCATTCTTGGCAACAAAGATTTTGCCTTCGGATCTGTGGTAGAAGGTGTAGCCAATTGTTTCCTTAGGGTATCCTATGAAGACCCATTTATCTGATTTGGGTTCGAGCTTATCACGCTGAAGCCTTTTGACATAAGTGTCACAACCCCAAACTTTAAGAAACGACAGCTTAGGTTTTTTTCCAAAACATAGTTCATACGGTGTCATCTCAACGGATTTAGACGGTGCCCTATTTAACGTGAATACGGCTGTCTCGAATTCATAACCCCAAAATGATAGTGGTAAATCGGTAAGAGACATCATAGAATGTACCATATCTAATAAACTACGGCTACGACGTTCGGACACACGATTACGCTGTGGTGTTCGAGGTGGCGTGAGTTGTGAAACTATTCCACATTGTTTTAAATGAAGGCCAAACTCGTGACTCAAATATTTGCCTCGACGATCAGATCGTAGAAACTTTATTATCTTGTTATGATGATTCTCCACTTGACTCTGATTTTTTTTGAACTTTTCAAATGTTTCAGACTTGTGTTTTACCAACTAGATATACCCATACCTTCTCAAATCATCTGTGAAGGTCAGAAATAACAATACCCACCGCATGCTTCAACACTCATCGGACCGCATACATCGCTCGCTCCATTGTTCCGGAGAACGGAGTTTTAGTCATCTTGCCCATGAGGATGGTTCGCAAGTATCAAATGATTCATAATCAAGTGATTCCAAAATCCCATCTGCATGGAGTTTCTTCATGCACTTTACACCAATATGACCTAAACAGTAGTGCGACAAGTATGTTGCACTATCATTATTAACTTTGCATCTTTTGGCATTAATATTATGAATATGTGTATCACTACGATCGAGATTCAATAAACCATTCACATTGGGTGTATGAGCATAGAAGGTTTTATTCATGTAAATAGAACAACAATTATTCTTTAACTTAAATGAATAACCGTATTGCAATAAACATGATCAAATCACATTCATGCTCAACGCAAACACCAAATAACATTTATTTAGGTTCAACACTAATCCCGAAGGTAGAGGGAGTGTGCGATGGTGATCGTATCAACCTTGGAATCACTTCCAACACACATCGTCACCTTGCCCTTAACTAGTCTCTGTTTATTCTGCAACTCCTGTTTCGAGTTACTAATCTTAGCAACTGAACTAGTATCAAATACCTATGGGCTACTATTAATACTAGTAAGGTACACATCAATAACATGTATATCAAATATACCTTTTTTCACTTTGCCATCCTTCTTATCCGCCAAGTATTTGGGCAGTTCCGTTTCCAGTGACCATTTCCTTTGCAGTAGAGGCACTCAGTTTCAGGCTTGGGTCCAGCTTTGGGCTTCTCCATGGGAGCGGCAACTTGCTTGCCATTAGTCTTGAAGTTCCCACTCTTTCCCTTTCCCTTTTTATTGAAACTAGTGGTCTTCTTAACCATCAACACTTGATGCTCTTTCTTGATTTCTACCATCACCGATTTTAGCATCGCGAAGAGCTCGGTAGTCATTTTCGTCATCCCTTGCATATTATAGTTCATCACGAAGTTCTAGTAGCTTGGTGATAGTGACTAGAGAACTTTGTCAAGCACTATCTTATCTAGAAGATTAACTCCCACTTGATTCAAGCAATTGTAGTACCCACACATTCTGAGGACATGCTCACTGGTTGAGCTATTCTCCTCCATCTTGTAGGCAAAGTACTTGTCAGAGGCCTCATACCTCTCAACACGGGCATGAGTTTGAAATACCAATTTCAGCTCTTGGAACATTTCATATGCTCCATGGCGTTCAAAACATTTTTGATTTACTAGTTATAAGCCGTAAAGCATGGCGCACTAAACTATTAAGTAGTCATCATATCAAGCTTGCCAAACGTTCATAACGTCTGCATCTGTTCCTGCAATAGGTCTGTCACCTAGCGGTGCATCAAGGACATAATTCTTCTATGCAACAATGAGGATAATCCTCAGATCACGGACCTAGTCCGCATCATTGCTACTATCATCTTTCAACTTATTTTTCTCTAGGAACATATCAAAAATAGGGGAGCTATATTGCGAGCTATTGATCTACAACATAGATATGCAAAAACTATTAAGACTAAGTTCATGATAAATTTAAGTTCAATTAATCAAATTACTATGAACTCTCACTTAAATTAACATCCCTCAAGTTATTTAAGTGATACGAGATCCAAATCAACTTACCCATGTCCGATCATCACGTGAGATGGGGTAGTCATCAATGGTGAACATCTCTATGTTGATCATATCTACTATATGACTCATGTTCGACCTTCCGGTCTCTAGTGGTCCGAGACCATGTCTGTACATGCTAGGCTCGTCAAGTTTAACCCAAGTATTCTGCATGTGTAAAACCGTCTTACACCTGTTGTATGTGAACGTAGAGTCTATCACACCTGATCATCACGTGGTGCTCAAAACGATGAACTGTAGCAATGGTGCATACTCAGGGAGAACACTTTTATCTTGAAATTAAGTGAAGGGATCATCTTATAATGCTACTGCTGTTCTAAGCAAAATAATATGCATAAAGGATAAACATCACATGCAATCAAAATATTTGACATGATATGGCCATCATCATCTTGTGCTTTTGATCTCCATCCCCAAAGCATCGTCATGATCTCCATCGCTACCGGCTCGACACCTTGATCTCCATCGTAGCGTCGTTGCATCGAGGTCGTCATGCCAACTATTGCTTCTACAACTATTGCTAACGCATAGTGATAAAGTAAATCAATTACATGGCGCTTGCACTTTATACAATAAAGAGACAACCCTAAGGCTCCTGCCGGTTGTCGATATTACAAAACATGATCATCTCATACATCAACATATATCACATCATATCTTGACCATATCACATCACAACATGCCCTGCAAAAACAAGTAAGACGTCCTCTACTTTGTTGTTGCAAGTTTCACGTGGCTGCTACGGGCTTCTAGCAAGAACCGTTCTTACCTACGCATAAAGCCACAACGGTGATTCATCAAGTTCGCTGTTTTAAACTTCTTCAAGCTGCAGTCAAATTCGATTCAGACAAACAGACACCCACCAGCCACCTTTATGCAAAACTATTTGCATGTCAGTCGGTGGGATCGGTCTCATGTGCATGGACATGTAAGGTTGGTCCGGGCCGCTTCATCCCACAATACCGCCAAATCAAAATAAGACGTTGGTGGTAAGCAGTATTACTATCACCGCTCGCAACTCTTTGTGTTCTACTCGTGCATATCATCTACGGATAGACCTGCATCATGATGCCACTGTTGGGAAACATTGCTTGGAAAACAAAAATTTCTACACACACGCAAGATCTATCCATGGAGATGCATAGCAGCGAGAGGGGGAGAGTGTGTCTACGTACCCTCTTAGACCGTAAGCACAAGCATTTAACAACGCAGTTGATGTAGTCGAACTTCTTCGTGCTCCAACCGATCAATTACCGAACGCACGATACCACCGTGTTCTGCACACGTTCAGCTCGGTGTCGTCCTCCGCCTTCTTGATCCAGCAAGACGGCGTGGTATGGTGTCTACTACACAACTTTATTATTGTAGACTCGTGTTGGGCCTCCAAGTGTAGAGTTTTGTAGGACAGTAGCAATTTTCCCTCAAGTGGATGACCTAAGGTTTATCAATCCGTGGGAGGCGTAGGAGGAAGATGGCCTCTCTCAAACAACCCTGTAACAAAATAATAAAAAGTCTCTTGTGTCCCCAACACACCAAATACAATGGTAATTTGTATAGGTGCACTAGTTCGGCGAAGAGGTGTTGATAAAAGTGTAATATGGATGGTAGAAATATATTTTTATAATCTGAATAAACAAAAACAACAAGGTAGCAATTGATAAAACTGAGCACAAAAATGGTATTGCAATTCTTGAAAATGAGGCCCAGGGTCCGTACTTTCGCTAGTGCAATCTCTCAACAATGCTAATATAATTGGATCACATAACCATCTCTCAACGTGCAACGAAGAATCACTCCAAAGTTCTTATCTAGCGGAGAACATAAGAAGAAATTGTTTGTAGGGTACGAAACCACCTCGAAGCTATTCTTTCCGATCGATCTATCCAAGAGTTTGTACTAAAATAACACCAAATAATTTCAGATTCATAATACTCAATCCAACACAAAGAACCTCAAAGAGTGCCCCAAGATTTCTACTGGAGAAACAAAGACAAGAACGTGCATCAACCCCTATGCATAGATTACCCCAATGTCACCCCGGGAATCTGTGAGTTGAGTGCCAAAACATATATCAAGTGAATCAATACGATACCCCATTGTCACCATGAGTATTCATATGCAAGACATATATCAAGTGCTCTCAAATCCATAAAAGTATTCAATCCGATAAAACGAAATCTCAAAGGGAAAACTCAATTCACAACAAGATAGAGAGGGGAAAACACCATATGATCCGACTATATTAACAAAACCCGCGATGCATCAAGATCGTGACATCTCAAGAACATGATGAGTGGGAGATTAAACATATAGCTACTAGTACAAACCCTCAGCCCCGAGGGTGGACTACTCCCTCCTCATCATGGTGGCCACCGGGATGATAAAGATGCCCACTGATAATGATCTCTCCCTCCGGCAGGGTGCCGGAACGGGGTCTAGATTGGTTTTCATGGATATAGAGGCTTGCGGCGGTGGAACTTCTGATCTAGGGTTACCCCGAGGGTTTTTGGAATATTTGGAAATTTATAGGGCACAGAAGGGGTGCAGGAGGCCACCGAGGCGGGCACAACCCACCTGGGCGCACCTGGGCTCCCAAGCGCGCCCTGGTGGGTTGTGCCCCCTCGGGGCACCCCCAGGTGCTGCTCTGGCCCTTTGGATGTCTTATGGTCCATAAAAAATCCACAAAAAGTTTCGCGGTGTTTGGACTCCGTTTGATATTGATTTCATGCGATGTAAAAAACAAGCAAAAAACAACAACTCGCACTAGGCACTGGGTCAATAGGTTAGTCCCAAAAAATGATATAAAGTTGCTATAAAATGATTGTAAAACATCCAAGAATGATAATATAACAACATGAATACTTCATAAATTATAGATACGTTGGAGACGTATCAACATCCCCAAGCTTAATTAATGCGGAGCATCCCACGTTGGAGATGTTCATCCCCATGTACACTCCGACTACTCTCCAAGCCCCAAGAGGACATATGACGAGACCTCAAACATACGCCATTGAGCACAAGGTGAACTCGCTCCTCTCCGAATTGTCACTTTCCACATGTGAGACATGGCTACTACCTGAAACATATGTGCTACGCATGTCTAGGAACCAGGAGGAAGGCCATGGATCAACTAGGAGCATTGGACAAGACGGCGAGGACACCAAGCGTGAGAAACAAGAGGAAGAGTTGCCAGGAAGCTACAGTTCTCGGACGTTCGACGATCTCCAGATGATCGACAATCTCCGGACGTCCGACGCCTGGAGACTTCACCAGCCAGATCGACTCCAGCCGAGGCAACCTACAGCGCCCGGACGACCGCCCGACACTGGATGTCCGACACTCTCAGCGCCTGGACGACCGACCCCGACCGGACGTCCGAGACTATCGGACCAGAGCCAAAACATCAGAAGTCCGAAGACTTCCGGACGGCCGGACGCCCGCGAACGACCGGACGACCGGCAGCCGTCGGACGTCTGACGCCTGTCTGCGCACAGAGATCGGGCCCGAGGCCCATGTATCCCTCTCCCACTTACCTCTTCGTGGACCTAGACTATATATACTCCTCCACCTCCTCCTAGTTAGGGTTAGCATTGGTTTAGGTCATTTGAGATAGAGCTTTGCTCATCCATACGGATCTACTCGTGAGAGACCGCGGTCTCTTCGGAGAAGATCCATCTTGGATTCAAGACCCCATTCATGGGATGACCCTCAGGGTCTCCTCACGGAGATGAACTAGCTACTTGTATCGTCCTTTGTTGGATTCGGATCGTGTATCACTCTTTGTGTTTCGAGGATCTAGCATATGTGTGACCGGATCTTATTGGTTGAGTGATTTCTCTTGTGTTTCCTCTCATGTTGCCCTCGTTTTCCCCTCGTGTTCTTTGTAGGATCCCCTCTAATCGTGAAAGATCGGGCATCTAGGGTTCTACTCTACATCATCTTGGATTAGAGCAAGGATGATCATGAATTTGGAGCCCCTACCCCCTTGTTTTCTACCCTAATTTTGTTGTGTTCTTCCGCAATTTCAAAAATTCCCCACAAAAATAGCCCCAATTTTTTACGATTTGTTGCTTTGATTTTGATCCATGGATTTGCTTGGTTTCGAGTGGATATAGAATTTCCCCAAGTTTCCCCATCTTTCATCCATGAAATCTCATCAATTTTGACCCTGAAATCCCCATTTTCTGCCCAAAATCGCGTCCCGAAACTCGGATCTTGAGTTGACCCAGACCCACCGGACAACCGATGTTTTCTCGAATGTCCGACGCCCCCAGAACCATCGGACGACAGTCACTTACCGGATGTCCATAACTAATTCATCCGAACTCCAATTTTGACGTTCTTTAGCTCGTTTTGAAGCTATTGACATCCCCCATCCCACAAAAATACCACCAACATCATTTGACTCCATCAAAGTTTTGGAATTTTGACATCTTTTCCTAGGGCTTCCACCACATCATCCGCTACACCACCACTGACTTCCGCAACCTAACCCATTTTGATCCATATAGCATTAAAGCTTGTTTGACTTGTGGCTTGTGTCTCCTAAGGTGTTTCGGCTACTTAGGGACGGCAACTTCAACTTTGACTCGCATATCCCATTATTCCACTTCCGCATTGCCGAGTGCAAACCACCGCCGCTTTCCGCTACCACCATTTGACTTTTGCCTTTGGAGATTTTGAGTCCGTGGTTTTTCTGTTTCCTAAGGTGTTTCAGCTAACTAGGAACGGATCGACATCGGCAACACCACCTCTCATCATTGCCAAGGACGGTAACCTCGACGTCACCATTGTATATTCTCCTTGCAATTGCATTGATAACCCCTAGCCCATTTTGCATCACTTGCCTATCGAGACTAGCCATTGAGTATTGCCGGCAAGTTTACTTGTGCACATTAGTTATTAGTGATCTACACCTCCCATTGCATACATACCATTCATATTGGTATCATCATATGATCTCTTGTGTCACAAGATTGTTCCCGCATATACACAATTGCTATCTTGGTTTGTGCATTGTGCAAAAGTGGCCATATCAAAGAAAGAAAGAGAATAAGATTTTAAGCAAAGAAAAAGAGTGAACAAAGAGCTTGTAAGCAATAGCCATAGCATCACAATATATCATATGGTATCATATCCGATCATCTTGGATCATCTGTGCTAGAACAATGGGAACCATACATACATAGCATACTTGGGATAGAAAGTTTACTCATTTTGCATCTTATAGGTTGTGCACAAGTGTCGTATCCGCCTATTGAGCAATCGTGCTAGCTTCTCTCTTGAGTTGTGCAAGACGAGCATTTTCTGTGGACTCCACATTTTGTGCTCATTCCTTGGTTGCACGACCCCATTTATCTATCCGTGTGTGTGTTTCCGTGTGCCATTCATTAATATTGGTCTACTTGTTTCACTTGCGAATTTGTGAATTTTTTCAACATTATTGACTCTTGTTAACATTTTGCATTTTGTGCCACTATCCTCACCGAGCTCCACCCAAAGTCTTACTTGTGTAGGTGTGAGAAATTGACGAGATCGGTACCAATTGTGCTATTTCCTTGTTACATCGTTGATTGATCATTGATCCATTTTCAACATCGGTCAAGGTACATTTGGTATAGTTCTCTCCTTTCTTCCATTCATATTTGCTCGAGTCTTGTGATGGATAGGCAAGGAATTTCATCTCCGGTCTTCCACAACAATGACGGCGCAAACAACTACATCATCAAAGCGTCCATCTTCGATCTACGACGACAAATGCAAGGTGCACAATCAAGATTGCGAGAGTGCATAGAGAACCTCTCCATCGACATTCGTCACTCCAAAGCAAGGAAAAGGGAATACATCGACAACAAACTTTCCGCACAAAAGGAGGAGCAAGATGCAAAGATGGAGGAGATTTAGGCCTTAATCAAGTCTACTTCCCCTTCGTCCTCTTCAAGGCAACGATGACCAAGTCGATCATCTTCGGAGCGCCCAAGTGATGCAAGCGCAATTCGTCCACTTCAACATCTCCATGGCGACCACCATCACGTTCGTGATCCACATTGTCATGAAGGGCAAGTCACCTCCAAGCATCATGTGCACGATGACGACGAACACCATCGATCTCAAGCACGACAATGACACAATCATCATGAAGATGCTCCACAAGCGCAAATGTACAAGTCCCAACAAGCACTACTTCACGTCAAGTGCAAGCTTCATGAGCAAAAGAGAAGACCGCGGGACGAGCACCACCAAGATGGAGCTACGGCTACACCACCCACTTCGGCATCTTCGCCAAGTGCTATCAAGGCATGTTCGCCTTTGGACGTACGACATTTTCGCCTACTTCCCATGATTTTGCCTACATCGACATCTTCAACAACGAGGCGACCACGTACGAGCGAGGGCGACCCTTCCATCTTCGGAAGTCCCTCAAGGAAGATGACCGAGCATGGGAATATCCCTTCGGTCATGGAAACGAACTACGAGGTGCCACATCATATGGGCCTCCAACACCAAGATAGTGACAAGTAGGTCGAGAAAGGGCCATACCCTTCAACCACGGCGATAGGAGTTGAGCATGGGTACATTTGCACCTACATCTCTCGACACCCACATACGTCGAGATGCCCCATTTGTCATGTGAGGAGAGCCAGCACCCCATGAGTGATATGAGTGACTCCACCATATCTGACATGGAGAGCATTTACTATGAGAGGATGAGTGTGACCATCACTATCCCCACACATGAGAGCATGCCATACATCCTATGTGAGGTTGAGCGCCATTTGAGTGACTCCACCAACCATATGAGTGAGAGCATCCTTGAGGGAGTGAGTGAGCCACAACACTTAGCGAGTGAGGTAGTTTACACGACACGTGAGGCCACTATGATTTCTAATGACTTAACCTCTACTCCTAGTGTATTTTCTTCTTTGGTGCTAGGTCTCCTACATGACGACATGCCTATCCTCGACGAGTCCATCCCTCCAAAGGATACGATGATGGCCATGGTGGACGATAATGCACCACCCACATGGTTCCATCAAGATGAAGATGACAACGAGTGGATCTTCTACACCTCACCTACAACACATGAGCGACGCTCCAAAGGTAACATAGGTGATGGTGTTTCTCTTGTCCCACTAGTGGACTATCTTACCAATGATTTCTTGCATGATGTTGACCCACCTATTTTCATGCTTCATGCTAGTGCGACTTCCTCATATCATGACTTACCTATTTATGATTAATATGATGATGAGCATGTTGAGTTGCCTAGTTGTGATGCTATGCTCCATAGGATATCATGTGAAAATTCTTTTGGTCACATCATGTTTGATAATCCTTTAAACTTGTCATATGCTATGAGTGAGATCGCCCATATTGCATCATTTCAATCTCAACATAGTAACTATGCATGCCCCATTAAAATAAATCCCATTTGCACTTATGGCATAGATGACGAGATGATGGTCATTGGCTTTTGTTTTTCATGTGATGATATTGCCATGCTTTCTTTACATGATTTGCACAATTCATCTACTATGCCATGCCATGATCACATTGAACCAAATATGCTTTGTTTTGGACAATGTCAATATTCTCCATGTAATGTTTCCATTAATGCTCATGAGGAGACCCCCATAGTTTCCTCATACATACTAGGAGATCTTGATGCATTCCATAACTTGCATGATTACCATGATTGTGTGCACCATATGCATTCCATGAATAACAATGCTCTACATATTTCTCGTGATGCATTACATCCTTTGAGTCTCCATTATGCTATACATAACAACAAACCTATCATGGATGACATGTTTCTATATCACACATCTCATTTATTTGAGCATTGGATATTTTGCGCTAACGGACACATGCACGTGCGCATCATGATGGAGGATGTGTACATATGCCACGCACACACAATTTTCCCTTTGTCTTTGTTTTGTGTAGGTACTCACGTATACTCGTCAACCTCTCAATCCCACGAGTTGATGAAACGAGCTCTTGAGAGCAATGATGCTTTGGGATCACGTGAGTTGTCCTTACCACTCTTCTCTTTGCGCAACGACTACGCGCATCTCTTTTACTTGTCTCTCACACGGCTATGGGCTATTTACCACTTGTCACATTATGCCCATACTATCGTGTTCACTTTGCATGTTATGCCTCTTTATATGATTTTGCCATGCAATTGTGACCCTTGCTTGCATCTACCCATGATTCACCATTATGCTACTTCTATGTGTATTTGCATGCTTGGTGGAGATACTTGTTGCTATTGCCATGTTTACCATGTGCCACATGCTATTGTTGATTCTTGTGTTGGGACAATCATGATGTTCCATTGCTATTTACCTAGGTCTTCTTGCCAATACAATGATGATACTTTCCTCATATCTTGCTTTCATGCTTGTGCTATGACATGTGAATTATTCATGCCCACTATTTTCACACATGACATGCTTGCCATGATTCCTTCTAGTACGTTGCATCTTCGCACTACTAGCTTGCTTCACTTGATCACTATGATTGCTTGCTTTATCGCATCACCCATGTTCCACTCTTACTCGCTTTCTTGGGTTGCTGACATATATGTTCCTGCCTCTCACATGATATATCTTGATCATTGTCTCTTGTGTCCATTAGTTGCATCTCTCATATCACCTTGTAGTGAGTGCAACCATGTTATGCTTATTGCTCATGGATACTTGGACATATTACTTGTATCGGTTGCACTCACTTGTCTTGATCATTGTCTCTTGTGTCCACTACACAACTCTATTCTTGTAGACTCATGTTGGGCCTCCAAGTGCGAAGTTTTGTAGGATAGTAGCAATTTTCCCTCAAGTGGATGACCTAAGATTTATCAATCCGTGGGAGGCGTAGGATGAAGATGGTCTCTCTCAAACAACTCTGCAACCAAATAATAAAAAGTCTTTTGTGTCCCCAACACACCAAATACAATGGTAATTTGTACAGGTGCACTAGTTCGGCAAAGAGATGGTGATAAAAGTGTAATATGGGTGGTAGAAATATATTTTTATAATCTGAATAAGTAAAAATAGCAAGGTAGCAATTGATTGAACAGAGCACAAAAATAGTATTGCAATTCTTGAAAGTGAGGCCTAGGGTTCGTACTTTCGCTAGTGCAATCTCTTAGCAATGCTAATATAATTGGATCACATAACCATCCCTCGTGCAACAAAGAATCACTCCAAAGTTCTTATCTAGCGGAGAACATAAGAAGAAATTGTTTGTAGGGTACGAAGCCACCTTGAAGCTATTCTTTCTGATCGATCTATCCAAGAGTTCGTACTAAAATAACACCAAATAATTTCAGATTCATAATACTCAATCCAACACAAAGAACCTCAAAGAGTGCCCCAAGATTTCTACTGGAGAAACAAAGACAAGAACATGCATCAACCCCTATGCGTAGATTACCCCAATGTCACCTCGGGAATCCGCGAGTTGAGTGCCAAAACATATATCAAGTGAATCAATACGATACCCCATTGTCACAACGAGTATTCATATGCAAGAAGTATATCAAGTGCTCTCAAATCCATAAAAGTATTCAATCTGATAAAACAAAATCTCAAAGGGAAAACTCAATTCACAACAAGATAGAGAGGGGAAAACACCATATGATCCGACTATATTAACAAAGCCCGCAATACATCAAGATCGTGACATCTCAAGAAAACGGGAGAAAGAGAGAGAGAGAGAGAGAGAGAGAGAGAGAGAGAGAGAGAGAGAGAGAGAGAGAGAGATTAAACACATAGCTACTGGTACAAACCTTCAGCCCCGAGGGTGGACTATTCCCTCCTCATCATGGTGGCCGCCGAGATGATGAAGAAGGCCACCAGTGATGATCTCCCCCTCCGGCAGGGTGCCGCAAAGGGGTCTAGATTGGTTTACATGGATATAGAGGCTTGCGGCACGGAACTTGTGATCTAGGGTTACCTCGAGGGTTTTTGGAATATTTGGGAATTTATAGGGTGAATAAGGGGTGCGGGAGGCCACCGAGGTGCTATTTTGGCCCTTTGGATGCCTTCTGGTCCATAAAAAATCCACAAAAAGTTTCGCAGTGTTTGGACTTTGTTTGATATTGATTTCCTGTGATGTAAAAAAACAAGCAAAAAACAGCAGCTAACACTAGGCACTGGGTCAATAGGTTAGTCGCAAAAAAGTGATATAAAGTTGCTATAAAATGATTGTAAAACATCCCAGAATGATAATATAACAACATAAATACTTCATAAATTATGGATACGTTGGAGACGTATCAAGGTAGTAGATGAGTTCAGAGAACACG
Source organism: Aegilops speltoides (assembly GCA_021437245.1). Taxonomy (NCBI): domain Eukaryota; kingdom Viridiplantae; phylum Streptophyta; class Magnoliopsida; order Poales; family Poaceae; genus Aegilops; species Aegilops speltoides. Next base: position 245,539,876 of record CM038141.1, read on the forward strand.
ATGGTGTAGTGAAGGTGATGGTGAAGTGATCTTCGCAGGGCTTCGCCTAATCATTAAAAAAATATGACCGAGGGTGTAAACGATGGAGGGGGGCACCGCACACGGCTTGGCAATTGTTTGTTGTGTGCTAGGCACCCCCTCCCACATATATATAGGTGGGAGGGAGGGAGGAGCAGCCAAAGGAGGCGCCCAAGTTGGAGGAATCCTACTTGGGGTCCTTCCCAAGCCGCCCCCCTTTCCTTATTTGGAGTGTGGGGAAAGGCAGGGGAGGGTGCCCCCGTTTCCTTTCTCCAATGAGAGGGAAAGGCATGAGGGGCTATCCCTTCCCCTTTTCCTTCCCTAGGGCTGTCCAAACAAGGGAGGGCCCGCACCAGCCCCCTTGTGGCCTGGTCTGTCCCCTCCTTTGGCCAATAAGGCCCATAACTTGCCGGGGGGGGGGGGGGTGCCCAGAACCCCTTCCGGTGACCCGATTCCTTCCCGGTACGTCCCGAAACACTTCCGGTGTACAAATACCATCGTTCTATATATCAATCTTTACCTCTCAACCATTTCGAGACTCCTCGTCATGTCTGTGATCTCATCCGGGACTCCGAACAACATTCGGTCACCAAATCATATAACTCATATAACACTATATCGTCAACGAATGTTAAGCGTGCGGACCCTACGGGTTCGAGAACTATGTAGACATGACTGAGACGGCTCTTCGGTCAATAACCAATAGCGGAACCTAGATGCCCATATTGGCTCCTACATATTCTACAGAGATCTTTATCGATTGAACCTTTATGACAACACACGTAATTCCCTTTGTCCATCGGTATGTTACTTGCCCGAGATTCGATCGTCAGTATCATCATACCTAGTTCAATTTCGTTACTGGCAAGTCTCTTTACTCGTTCCATAATACATCACCTCGTGACCAACTCCTTAGTCATTTGCTTGCAAGCTCATGATGTGTATTACCAAGAGGGCCCAGAGATATCTCTCCAATACTCGGAGTGAGAAATCCTAATCTGGATCTATGCCAACTCAACAAACACTTTTGGAGATACCTGTAGAGCATCTTTATGATCACCCAATTATGTTGTGACCTTTGATAGCACACAAGGTATTCCTTCGGCATCGGAGAGTTGCATAATCACAATAGCAATAAACTAAACAATCATTATGCCAAGCTAACGGATGGGTCTTTTCTATCACATCATTCTCTTAATGATGTGATCCCGTTATCAAATGACAACACATGTCTATGGTTAGCAAACCTTAACCATCTTTGATCAACGAGCTAGTCTAGTAGAGGCTTACTAGGGACACGATATTTGTTTATGTATTCACACATGTATTTAAGTTTTCGATCAATACAATTCTAGCATGAATAATAAACCTTTATCATGATTTAGAAAATATAATAATAACCATTTTATTATTGCCCCTAGGGCATATTTCCATCACTGCCTGCTCGTTGTCACCATGAATCTCCATGCGTGAAGTTAGTTGCTTTTGAATCTATGGACAGTGGGAGGAAGTTTTGGGGATGTGCAGAGACGGTTAGCCCTACTTTCATTGTTATCATTTGTTAGATGTGATTCAGACACTGTCACTGTGCTATGCTATTCTGGATGTGATTAATACAATGTCATGGTTTCTACCTACTATCTAAAAATGTTGCCATCTTATCGATGGTGCCCTGAAAAAATTTATTTGGCACCGCTTCAGCAGTTTCTGCAGCCAACTTTGCTTCACACATCCGAGCAGCCAAGCAGTAAAATACTAAAACTTTATGGCACAAAGGAAGTGGGCATCGGAGCAACTAGGTGCTCTGGAGTCCGGTTCCTTGAATTTCTCCTCTGGCATCGGCTCGACAGTGTAGGGCATCGGTGCCAAATGTAGAAACAATTTTTTTGACCCTGGTTTTGGCCTACATAGTAGAGGGCCTTAGTGCTACGCTACTAAAATTGTGCATGTACACACCTGTTAGTATTAGTTTGATGTCATCCAAACACTGTCCTATGCTGTTGCAGTTATATTTAGCTTCCTCATAAAATGTTCAACTTGTTATTTGTAGTACATGACTAAAACTTCAAGCATTGTTGTAATTAATTATAGCTTGTGATGTTTGTAAGTGCATCTAGTGCCACCCCTAGTTGGTTTTGGAGTATTGACGACAAAGTTGGTTGAGGGACTAATGCGTTTGTGAGAATTGCAGGATAACGCAGGTAGTGTCCCTCATTGATTCGGTTTACCTACCGGAGATGACCCCTAAAAATGTATGAAGACATTGAAGACAATGGTGGTATGAGAAGATATTCATATTGAAGACTATGACATGAGAAGACATTGTGTGAAGACTATGGAGCGCGAAGACTGTGTGGTTTCGTTGTTTCCTTTTCTTCTTTGTTGAGTCATAGGAACCACCGTACTGTTAAGTGGGGTCCAAGTGAACTAAGTCGAGGACTGAAGTGATGCTCAACCCAAATCCTATGTCTTCGAGCGAAGACCATGAGAGCAAATCTTATCCAGAGCTGGATGAGTCAGCTTTGCTTGTAGCCCAAGTAAAGTTGCCGTGTGTGTTTGAAATCTGACCGTTGGAACACGTGTCGGCCTCGAGTGACCCAGGTCATTTCGACAAATCAGGTCGGGTTGCCTAGTGGCTATAAATAGCCCACCCCTACACCATAAATTGCTGGCTGCTCGAGTTTGTGCACGGCTTTTGTCGCTTGAGAGCAACCCACCTCAAGCATTTGAGAGAGAGATCCTTGCGAGGACAAAGCCCAAACACCCAGAGCCAAAGAGTGTTAGGCATCATCAAGTCTTTACATCTGTGTGACCAAGACTTATTACACTTGAGGACTGTGAATCCTCCACCGGTTAGGCGCCACGCTCGAGCATCCAAGAGTCATTGTGGATTGCCGGTGAACAAAGTCTGTGAAGGTTTGGAAGTCTACCTTGAAGACTTACCAGAGTGATTGGGCGAGGACCGGGTGTCCTTAGCTCAAGGGGAATAAGGTGAAGACACGGCCTTCGAAAGTTAAATCTCAGCCTCCCTAAACAGACGCATGATTGTCACAACAACCGAACTGGTCCAACAAATCTGTGTCTTCAACAAGTTTAATCGGTTCTATCCCTTTCCATCCTTACTTAAGTTTGTCTTCGTGAAGTCATTGCCTATCTGTGTATCTGTTTGACTTCATTGCTTGACTACTACTGTTGATTGGCTTCATACTATCTTCCATCCTGATCCTTACTACTTAGCTGCTATTAGTCCTGTACTTTCACATCATTGCATACTTGACTATGGCTTGCTTAGGGTAGTTTATCTTCCGCTGCATATCAATTATGTCATTTTTGTTGTTTGTCTTAGAAACTTCTAAGTTTTGAAGACTTTCATAAAAATCGCCTATTCACCCCCCTCTCGTCGATACTAGCACTTTCAATTGGTATCAGAGCAAGGTACTCCCTTGTTCTGTGTGATTCGGTTTAACCACCGAGTTTCAGCTATGTCGATCGCAGGATAATCAAGGTCTCGCTGCTTGCCCGTGTTCGATGGAACTGAATATCCCTACTGGAAGAATAAGATGCGTATGCATCTTGAAGCCATTGATGTCGACCTCTGGTATGTCGTCAAGAATGGCGTTCCCAAAACTAGTGAAGGTGTCACCCCCACTAATGTCAAGAAGTTCATTCAACTGGACTCTACTGCAAAGAACATTATCTGTGGTCATCTGACCAAAGGACAGTATGGTCGTGTGAGTGCTCTGGAAACATCAAAGCTAGTCTGGGACTGGCTATCCAAGGTTAACGAAGGCGTATCAACCCAGAGAGATCAAAGAATCAGTGTTCTTCGCAGCCTCTTCAACCGCTTCAAGAGAAACGACAATGAAAATGTCCAGCTCACGTTCGATCGCCTCACTGATATCACAAATGAACTTCAAGCTCTTGGCGAATCGAGATTACCAAGCATGAAATCGTCAAGACATCGCTGAGATCACTTGACAGCTCCTTTGACACCCTTGCCCTCATGATACAAGAACGCCCCGACTTCAAGACACTCGATCCGTCGATATAGTTGAGAGGCTCAACACACATGAGTTCCAAAGCTATCCGAGAAAAGAGATATCTATGGCCCAAACTATGGCCGAACTCGCTTTGAAGGCAAAAGTTGTTTCCTCATCGAAGAAGAATCATTGCAGTTCAAGATCACCAAGACATTGGAAAAGAGCTTGCTATGCTAGTGAAGAAGTTTCAGAAATTTACCAAGAAGAAAGGCTTCAGAAAGTCTTCACGATCCAGCTCAAGGATTGATGAAGCTTCCACCCATGACCACAAGAAGAGAACCTGCCACAAGTGCAAGAAACCTAGTCACTACATATCTGAGTGTCCACAGTGGGACAATGAGAAGAAGAAGAAGAAGAGCAAGGATATGATTCTGATGACAACAAGAAGAAGAAGAAATCCTCAAAGTCTTCTTATAAGTCTTCTTCCAAGTCTTCATCATACAAGAAGAGCTCATCTGGCAAGGCTCGTGCGTTTGTTGGCAAGGAAATGGATTCAGAGGAGGAGTCTGCTTCGAGGAGGCGGAGGTGGAGTCGGAGAGGAGTCGACCTGGCGTTGTAAGTCCGGCTCTAGCCACAGCCTATGTCGTCAAGTCCATCTTCAACACTGAAGACAATGACTTCCACACCAACGCTGAAGCTAATGACGAAGACGATCCAACTCCCACCTACTGCTTCATGGCACGTGGTGCCAAGGTAAAATCACATGATGCTTACTTTCAAACATCAAGTGAAGATGACTCTGATTGTGAATCCAAACCCAGCTACAAAACACTTGCTAAAATTGCAACTGAACAACAAAAGGCTATGGAACATACTCAAAAACGGTTAGACAAAAGCGATGACCTGTTGGACGCTGAAATGACCCGTTCATAGTCCTTAGTTGATGACATAAAAAATCTTCATACTAAGTACCAAGAACTTGAAGGTCGTCATGAGACGCTCTCAACTACTTATGAAAAGCTCTCCTATGATTATCTTCAAAGGAAACAAGAGCTTGAGAAATTGAGAGCGGCTCATGAAGATCTTCAAAAGGTGAATGAGTCACTTCACGCTCAACAGATCAGTCCCGCTCAGGATGGATTTGAACCACCATGTCTAAAATGCATTGAGCGTGATAACGCTACATCTCATTCTTTGAATGTTCCATCGCTGCTATTGTTTCATTGTCTTCACCTACCGACGTGGTTACTAACCCCTCACGGAGGATACCACCGCTATTGCTTGATGAAAATGCTATGTTGAAGACATTACTTGAAACAGGATGTACAAAAGTTTGAAGGGACATCGACACTCGCGATGTCCTCAAAAGCGGATCTCGAACTCAAACCCTAGGAAAGAGGGTGTTGGGTTCGAGAGGAAAATGAACGTTGATGGCTCGATCGAAGCCCGAGCGGTACCCCAAAACCACATGGGTTGTTGCAAAGGAACGCTCAAGAGATCCATCCACTTTATCCGCTTTACATGCTAATCCTATTATCATTGATGAATCCTTTGATGCATGCTATAAGCTGTTCAAAAATTAGAATGGTGAAGTGTTTGCCAGGTACATTGGTACTAACTGCAGGAATGGACCACCTATGAAGAAGATCTGGGTACCTAAGTAATACATTGAGAATCTTCCTGTGAATGTCGTCATGACACCACCAAGGAAGAAGACAAACCCCAGACCTATAGCTTCATTTGGCCCAAAGGATTCATACAGATACAAGACTCACCTGAGTCACCCTAACGCCAATGTTTTGCAGGGAAATCATGCTCAGTCTTATGAATATGAGCGTGTATCTTCGAACCGCTATGTTCACATGACTAAGAACTTTTCTGCTTATTCATGTGAGTATCATTCATCTCCTGCAAGGCTATTTGCTAGGGCTCCAAAGCCAAAATTCTCAGATGCTGCACTTAGACTCATTGCTTCTAAGCCACCACTGAAGATGTGGGTGGCAAAGAAGAACTAACTCTCTTTTGCAGAATACGGTCTCCAGCCAGCAATCAATGGCGTCCGATACTATTGCTGGGGACCTAAAACACACTTAGGACGCATGATAAAATGTCATTCTATATACTTCACATCTGAATCGCTTATCAGTCATACTATATGCCCTAACTTTGATATAAGCTGTGACAGTCCCTATATGTGTCAAATGCTTATGCTTCACAACACTCTTGTGAAGCCTATCCTCCTAATCGCATCAGTAGGGTACATCACCAAAATCTTGAGAATGGATTATGGACAGTGGATGCACAAATCATATGACTGGCGATCGAAGTCTTCTCATGGACTCAACCTTACGTCCATCCGACAAGAGTCACATCACATTTGCTGACACTGGTAAAAGCAAGGTATTGGGTCTAGGTAGAGTTGCAATCTCAAAGGATCAACACATGGATAAAGTGATGCTTGTTGAATCCCTTGGTTTCAACTTAATGTCTGTCTCAATGCTTTGTGACTTGAACATGATTGTGATATTTGGAAAATATCGTTGCCTTGTACTAATGGAATATGACAAGTTTCTAGTCTTTGAAGGGTATCGAAAAGATGATCTATACATGGTAGATTTCTCAGCAGGTCCACAGCTTGCCATATGTCTTCTCACAAAAGCTTCAGAATGCTGGCTCTAGCATCGAAGGCTAGGACATGCTGGCATGAGGAACTTACACTCACTCGTCAAGAAGAAGCATGTCATTGGCATCGAGGATGTCAAGTTCAAGAAGGATCATCTGTGTGGTGCCTGTGAAGCTGGAAAGATGACAAGGGCAAAGCACCCCTCGAAGACAATCATGACAACATCTCAACCCTTCGAGTTGTTACACATGGACTTATTTGGACCCACTCACTACTCCACCCTCACAACAACTGCCTGTCTCTATGGCTTCGTCATTGTTGATTACTACTCAAGATACACATGGGTTCATATAATTCTTTACAAGATTGAAGTGCAAGATGTCTTCAGATGCTTCGCCAATCAAGCAATGAACAATTATGGCATGAAGATCAAGCACATCAAAAGTGACAATGGCACTGAATTCAAGAACACCAAACTTGATCTGTATCTGGATACAATGGGAATCACTCATGAGTTCTCCGCTCCATACACACCTCAACAAAATGGCATCGTTGAGCGGAAAAACAGAACCCTCATCGAGATGGCTCGAACAATGCTAGATGAATACAAGACACCAAGAAAGTTCTGGCCTGAAGCTATTGATACAGCATGTCACATCATCAACCGTGTTTACATCCATAAGCTTTCGAACAAAACATCATATGAGCTCCTCACTGGCAAGAAGCCAAATGTAAGTTACTTCAGAGTATTTGGAGCTAGATGCTGGATCAAGGATCCCCATCACAAGTCAAAATTTGCACCTAAGGCTCACAAAGGCTTCATGCTTGGCTATGGAAAGGATTCACACTCCTACAGAGTATTCAACCTCTATCTCTACAAAATCATTGAAACTATGGATGTGAAATTTGATGAAACCAATGGTTCACAGAGAGAGATTCTGCCAAGTACACTAGATGAAGCTCCTCTAAGCGAATCTATCAAGCTGATGGGAACTGGTGAAATCATGCCCTCTGAAGCACAGCCTGAAGAGGAACTTATCATCTCTGCACCAAATCAACCGGAAGACAATGCTCAGACCGAAGACAATCCTCCCAACAATGATAATGATCAGCAGGAGCAAAGTCTTCGTCCTGTTCATCCTTGTGTTGCAAATGAAGTTCAAATAGAGAAGATAATTGACAGCATCAATGCACCTGGTCCACTCACTCGATCAAGAGCAACATAGCTAGCAAACTTCTGTGGGCACTTTTCATTTGTGTCAATATCAGAACCCAAGAAAGTTGCTGAAGCTTTTATGGAACCTGAATGGATTCAAGCCATGCAAGAAGAACTTCAACAGTTTAAGCTGAATAATGTTTGGGAACTTGTCAAGCGACCTGACCCTCGCAAGCATAACATTATTGGTACAAAATGGATATATCGAAACAAGCAAGATGAGCATGGTCAAGTCGTCAGAAACAAAGCACGTCTTGTGGCTCAAGGATATACTCAAGTTGAAGGAATTGACTTCAATGAAACATTTGCTCCTGTTGCTAGGCTTGAAGCTATTCGCATACTGCTAGCCTACGCTAATCATCACAACATCTTGCTATATCAAATGGATGTAAAGAGTGCATTTCTCAATGGCAAGATTGAAGAAGAAGTATATGTCGCTCAACCACCTGGCTTTGAAGATCCAAAACATCCTGATATGGTGTACAAGCTAAACAAAGCACTGTATGGCCTCAAACAAGCTCCTCGTGCATGGTATGATAGGATCAAAGACTTCCTGAAGAGCAAAGGCTTCAAAGCTAGATCCCTCGATCCCACACTCTTGACGAAGACATATGATGGCGAACTGTTTGTGTGCCAAATATATGTGCATGACATAATCTTCGGTTGCACCAACCAAAAGTATAGTGATGAGTTTGGGTACATGATGCAAGAACAATATCAGATGTCCATGATGGGTGAGCTGAAGTTCTTCCTTGGTCTTCATATTCGTCAGCAAAGAAATGGCATCTTCATATCTCAAGAAAAATACCTCAAAGATTGTTTGAAGAAGTTTGGAATGGAAGACTGCAAAGGCTACACGACGCCAATGCCACCCAAACACCATCTTGGTCCCGACGACAATGGTAAAGAGTTCGATCAAAAGGTATATCGCTCCATGATTGGTTCTTTACTTTATCTATGTGCATATAGGCCAGATATTATGCTTAGTGTTTGCATGTGTGCTCGATTCCAAGCGGCACCAAAGGAATCGCATCACTTAGTTGTGAAGCGAATTCTTCGATATTTGGCTTACACCCCAACAGTCGGATTATGGTATCCCAAGGGCTCAAAATTTGATTTAGTTGGATTCTCGGATGCTGATTATTTGGTGACAAAGTGGATCGCAAGTCTACATCAGCACATGTCATTTTCTTGGTCGATCACTTGTCGTTGGTCTTCAAAGAAGCGTAATTGTGTATCACTCTCAACCGCTGAATCTGAATACATTGCTGCTGGATCTGTTGTGCTCAGCTTCTATGGATGAAGCAAACTCTCAAGGACTATGGCATCAACTTGAAACAAGTACCTCTCTTCTGCGACAACGAAAGTGCCATCAAGATAGCCAACAATCCATCCAAAGACTCAAGACAAAGCACATTGAAATTCGCCATCACTTTCTCGAGATCATGTCATGAAGAAACATATTGATATCATTCACGCCAACATCAAGAGCAATCGCGATATCTTCACAAAGCCCTTGGATGAGAAAAGGTTTTGCAAGTTACGATGTGAGCTAAATATCTTGGAATCCTCTAATGTCCCGTGATCGTGCACACATCCTAACACTTATGCATGTTGATGACTTAGATGTGCAACACACAAAGTAATGTATATCTTCAATCAATGAAGATTTACACTCTGAGTGTGAATACATTAACATGGAATTTGACTTCAGAGCGCCATGATAATTGTGCGCCATGTCTGGGTCTAATACTTCCTATACGGTGGGTAACGCCACCACCAAATTTCTCTGTTGAAGTGTTTCACTCATGGCGTTATATAGCAATGACTTCGCAATTGGTTTGTCTTCAGTTTCAATTTATCTTCATGATTTTCTACACTATGATGATTTGATTGCTTTCTAATATATATATATATACTAGTGTTCTGTCCTCTACAACATTCACTTATAGCTATGTCTTCAAGATTGGATCTTTTGAACTAAGTGAATGTGATCGGACCCTAACCTCTCTATGCTTCCTATCTCAAACTCTATCTGTCCAAATCATATGCATTCTATTGAAACTGTCGAATGTCTTCTCTGCGTCCTAGTCAGCAGAAGGCAAAGAGACAAACATTAAATCTGTTTTAAATGACTTATCTTTATTGTTGAAACCGAGAAGCGGAACAACTCTCCGACATGCTCGGGCGTGGGAACGTGGGACAACCACGAGTATGTTGCATGCTTGCCACGTGCCCCTCGAGATGTGAACCGCCAGGCACCAACAGAATTGCTTGTGCTGCTCACCTACTTATAAATACTTGTCCCCTGCGGTAAAGAAATCCTTCTTCCACCTCTCCACCTCCGTCAAAACCCTAGCGCCACCGTTAGCTCTCGACGACGCCGGTGACGAAGCGCTTAGCTGCCGCGACTTCTCCGACACCGTCCTCACGCCGGCCGCGGACATCGTCCTCTCCGCCGTCGCCATAGGTGTCCTCCGTCGCCAAGTTAGGGCACGGTGGGCTGAACTGCTCGGTCTCCTATTCATCCCATCTAGCAGTTCTTCGTGCGGTAATTATAACTCTATTTTTACCACCATTTTGATCTTCAAGATTCATCCTGTTTACTGAAAGTGGTTTCTACCTATTCAATGTTAGATCTATTCTGTCTGCATCTCATACTGCCTAGTCTATTCACTTAGATTTCCTGTCTAGTTTGATTCCTCACTTGTACTTATTCACGGATTGGTACAAATCTGGAACCAATTCACCTATATAAGTGAATGTCTTCGCATCATGAGGTCAATGTCTTCAAACTGATTTATCTTCAAAATCTTCTGAGAATGCATATGACCTCTTCCCCTTCCCTCGCATCTCTAATGCTGTCACAGGTACATGTCCGTGAGAGAATCCCTTGGTTCTCATAGTCTGCATTCGTTTGCAGAATACTTATAGCATCATATCAATTCTCCTGAAGCCAGTTCCTGCTTGAACAGCAAGCGTAAGTCTCTGAAGCCTTTGAACGTATTGAAGCCATTCAGTTTGAAGTTCATGGCTACAGAAAAATCAGCAAGGAAGGGTGGCAGACAGCGCAGAGAAGGAACATCCAAAGATCTGCCTGATGACCTAGCAAAACTCTACAAGACAGATCCCGAAGAGAATTATGATTTGACGCTATTGGGCTGAAGAATGGTTCAAGTACAAGTTTGTGACGAAGGAATATGCAGAGAAGAATGCTATCAAGAGACCTTGGGGTGATATCCTCTATCGAGGCCTTCAACCCAAGAACAGAGCTGAAGCTATTGCTCAAGGCTTCTATCCTTGCATGGTCCGTGGACCACAGCCTGAGACGCTGATCCCACTTCATGACTCTGGTGTCGTGACAATTCTCTCTTCAAGCGAAACTTCCAGTTCGCTGTGGCTTCGACCAAGAAAAACAAGAAGTCATTGGTATTGGACTTCAACCCAGGTCCTTTTGCTCCCCGTGCTGACGGTTCCCGTGATGCAGAACCCAATGTCATTGGCCCCTTCTCCAATCTTGACGGCCTCATCACCTACATCTTGGTCCAGGGTGCCAGAGTGGATCATTCTGACAATGATGCTGACTCCGATGAAGCCCCAGCTCCTCCTCCAAAGCCGCAGAAGCAAAAGAAGCCAAAGGCTTCAAGATCAGCTGCACCTCCGAAAACTTCTCGTCGTATGGCCATCGCCATCGCACCTCCTGAAGCCGAGTGTGCGATCGAAGATCAATCCCGTGTCTCCAAGAGAACGTAGAAGAAAAAGCAAATTGTCAGGCATAGTGATCAAGCCTTGACTCCTGCCGCCATTCTGCGTGAAGAACCCATTGATCTGTCAAGTGATGAAGATCTTGCTGATGATGCTCTTGAGCAGCTGATAAAGAGCAAGGAAGAAGCAGAAATCTTCAACAACTTGCCTCTCTTTGATGTGGCAATCATCCACAACTTCATTGATGAATGGTTCGATACCCCCAATCTCAGCTTTGAAGATTTACAGCTTCCCATTGGCCTTAGCGTCTCCTTTAATGGCACCATTGCTTCCGAGCTAGCTCTCACTCAGCGCATCGTTGAGCTAAAGAACAAAATTGATTATGAGAAGGCTCAGTTCAAGAAGCATGTGGCGAAGCTCAGTGTTCAAGACGTCAGAAACTTCAAGGTCATGCTGCATGAGCTTAAAGAAGCTTTTCTCAAGAAGCGCCAAGAAGCTCAGGGCTCTCGAGAGCGCATGAAGAGTTTGGCTGATAAGTGTGTGCTTGCCTACAATGAGGCTGACAAGCGCAAGTCACTTGGCCATCCTGGCATTGACCCCAGGATGGCTGCAAAGAAAAAGAAGAAGCTTCCTGCTGACCAGCCTGCACCTTCAAGCCAAGAAGCCCCTCGCATTATCTTCCCAAGCAGCATGACTGGCTCGAAGCCAAAGGTCACCACAACCGCTTCAGAATAAAAGAAGACGAGGGCTGCCGAGGCTGAAGCCAAAAAGAGAAAGAGTACTGAAGCCTCTGATGCCGCTCCCTCCAAGAAGAAGCGCAAGACCAAGAAGACTAGGGCTGCTCCCACAGAGCCCTTAGTTGTTGAACCCATTTCAGTGGTTCGCCCTGCGTCAGAACATCAAGAAAGAAGGATGATAGTCCATGAGCCTGCTTCCACAGAGGCTCATGAAGCTGAATATATTCCAGCAGCTGAACCCACCGCTGCTGAAGACATTGGTCATGATGACAATGTTGAAGATGATGAAGTTCTTCCTCATATTGAACACAATGTGGTATCATTGCCTATTCTTACGAATAGCGAACTCATCGGCATTGGTCGTCCTCTGACGCCAACTGCACAGGATGCATCGTGGGCTGATCACCCACAGCAACAAGACTCCCCCAGTACTCCCCAACAACAACAACAAGCTACACCTCCCGTGCAAGTAGTAGAAGAAGAAGACTTTGAGGCCCAGCCAACTCCATCTCCTAAGGCGTTACCTGCATTTCGCAGGCTTCGCAAAGGACAAAGGCCTCAAGTCCCTATGTCGAGCGTTCCAGAAGGAGAAGTGCAACGTTCACCTGTTGCTCGTCAAGTCTTTTCTGAACCTACTCCAACCGTGAATGTCTCCAGTCGAAGCACAAGCTGCTGAAGACATTCCGCTACATCACCGAGGAAAATCAAGAAGGCGACGTGTCCCTACTCCCCAAAGTGATTGAAGAAGCTGTTCTCGATGCGAGCGTGCGGTTCGACCCTCCTATTCATCAAGAGGAGGTTGACAATGTTGAGGCTGCCACCACTAACGCCAATGAAGCCAATGACGTAGTCATGGTCGACGCTAATGTGGAGCCTGCACCAACCAAAGGTGCTCGAAACCAATGAGGCCATCGTGCTGAAGCCAATGAGGCCATCGCACTGAAGCTAATGAGACAATCGCTCTGAAGCTTTTGTTGTGCGACGACGCCTCATTGTTGCCCTACTCCTGTTCCGCCACCAAGGCCCCATACAATTGAGCAAGCATACAGTCATGGTCAGCTAACCACTGTCCGATGGCCCATTCTGGTACCTCCGCCTACTGACTCTGGACCTCAATTTGATTATCATGTAGAGCATAGGACTCAGGTCCAGAAGCCCAAGCCAAGACTGCCAAGGTTTCCAGGTACTGCAAACTCACCCGGGTCCTTCAATGCAAATGGCTTCAAAAGCCATAATACCTTCTTTGACAGCGCCAAGAACCCCTACTCCAAGCCAAGGATATCATCAGATCGGTTCTGGAGCTATCAGCAGAGAAGCTATTACTCCTGCGTTCTATATGATCAAGGGTGCGTTTTCCCTCATATGCGCTTTGACACTTTGGGCCATTCTTTGGACTGCCGTGCTTAGAAGAAGCACTTGATTGCTTCGTGATCTTTGGTGCGCTCAACTTCGTGATGCATAAAGAACACTGGAATGAAGAGCTATTGCTTCAATTCTATGCTACTCTACACATTCGCGGCTACTACAGAGATATCAAGACATGGGTCCTCGAGTGGATGACCGAAATGTTCATCATGAAGCCAAAGCTCTTGACATCATCGAGCTTCTGGGCTAGCCACTCCGGAGAGCTACATGAACCTCGATTGTCGCTACACCGCAATGCATTGGAGAGGATCTTCCATAAGCCGTAACCCAATATGAGCAGATGTTGAGCATGATGAAGCCTTTGCCATCTGACGCTGAATATCCAACAGAGTTCTTTGTTGAAGACCTTGAGTATCTGCCCCGCACCATATATCATATCATCAGGCGAACTCTATGGCCTATCAAAGGACATTCATCAGCGGCCAAGCTTGAAGGAGCTATGAAGACTTTGGTCTTCTATATTCTCAATGGCATCAGCTTCATTACTCAAGAATTCTTCATCGTGCAACTTGTCATTCGGATCGACCTATTTGGTCTGAAGTTTTATGCTCCATGGGTCATGCGCCTCATCAAGAGACACTCATCTGTCAACTATCAACCCTCTACTCGCAATCATATGATCTTTTTGCCAGAGGTTGATATGTCAGTTGAAGCCATATATTCTGACCCTGCCAAGAAGCCTCTTTGTCTTCAGAATCTTGAGCACCAAAGCTTCACTCAACCCATAGAAGGTGTTCAAGCAGCGACACGAATCTATCCATTGGCTGGAAATACTTGTCTACCTCATCGAGCACCTACTGAAGCCACTGAAAGCACCATTGCCCAAAGGCCTCGGAAGCGTTCTCGCATTCTCAATGACCGAGAACTTCTTGTGGCCCTTCATTAGAAACAGGATAAGCATCACTTTTGGCTCAAGAGACAGATGCAAAGCCTCTTGGTGGATGTCAATCGCATTCGTAACCTTGCCACCAGGAATGCCTTTGTTGCTCATGAGAGTTGCCGGCGATCATGGAAGAGTTTGACGCTGCTTAGTGCTGAAGCAGATCTTAAAGACGATGGCTTCAATGAAAGATTCTAGTTTGACTCCACTCCTCCACGGACTGCTGTCTTACGACGCACTCCATCTCTTGAAGACTCTGAATATTCTTCCTCCGCGGCAACTGTCAATGCCAGAGTGATCGATGATGAAGATGATGCTACTTCACCACCTCCTACTACTGCACGCATCTACATTGCACCAAGTTAAATCAGACCGCCAACCAACGCAGCGACAACCTGCTGCTTCACCTACTCATGAGGACGAGTAGATGCTCTATGTCTTCAAACCTTTTTGGTCCTTACTGACAAAAGGGGGAGAAGCGTATGAGTTGATAGTCTTCAAGCGGGTTCATATGGGCGCTTGCATTATATTTTGCCTCGTGCTTACAACTCTTGCTTTTGAAACATTTGGTTCTTTGAGTTGTAACACCTAAACTTGATGGTAGTCTGCTACTTATTTGCTTTACTGTGATGCGATGATAAATTCCGCATGTGCGATGATAACTTCCGAACTTATTCTGCAGACGTCCATTTTTCATTATGCATGTCATTTTACTTGCTATATCATTTCATGCATGATGAATTATCTTCATAAGTTGAAGAGGATCTCCACAAGTATAACCTGCCATGTGCATTTGCATTCCAAAAGCAAATTACTTATATGCACATCTTCAAGGGGAGCCCTTGCTACTTATGAAGACAATTCCCTATCCTTACAATTTCACATACTTTATCCCCGTTGAAAACTTCAACCAGTTTGTCATCAATCACCAAAAAGGGGGAGATTGTAAGTGCATCTAGTGCCACCCCTAGATGGTTTTGGAGTATTGACGACAAAGTTGGTTGAGGGACTAATGCGTTTGTGAGAATTGCAGGATAACGCAGGTAGTGTCCCTCATTGATTCGGTTTACCTACCGGAGATGACCCCTAAAAATGTATGAAGACATTGAAGACAATGGTGGTATGAGAAGATATTCATATTGAAGACTATGACATGAGAATACATTGTGTGAAGACTATGGAGCACGAAGACTGTGTGGTTTCGTTGTTTCCCTTTTCTTCTTTGTTGAGTCATAGGAACCACCATACTGTTAAGTGGGGTCCAAGTGAACTAAGTCAGAGTGACTGAAGTGATGCTCAACCCAAATCCTAGGTCTTCGAGTGAAGACCATGAGAGCAAATCTTATCCAGAGCTGGATGAGTCAGCTTTGCTTGTAGCCCAAGTAAAGTTGTCGCGTGTGTTTGAAATCTGACCATTGGAACACGTGTCAGTTCCTGAGTGACCCAGGGTCATTTCGGACAAATTAGGTCGGGTTGCCTAGTGGCTATAAATAGCCCACCCCCTACACCATAAATTGGTGGCTGCTCAGAGTTTGTGCACGGCTTTTGTTGTTTGAGAGCAACCCACCTCGAAGCATTTGAGAGAGAGAAATCCTTGCGAGGACAAAGCCCAAACACCCAGAGCCAAAGAGTGTTAGGCATCATTGAAGTCTTTACATGCGTGTGACACAAGACTTATTACACTTGAGGACTGTGAATCCTCCAGCCGGTTAGGCGTCGTGTTCTGAGCATCCAAGAGTCATTGTGGATTGCCGGTGAACAAAGTCTGTGAAGGTTTGGAAGTCTACCTTGAAGACTTACCAGAGTGATTGGGCAAGGACGGGGTGTCCTTAGCTCAAGGGGAATAAGGTGAAGACATGGTCTTCTGAGTTAAATCTCAGCCTCCCTAACCAGACGTACAGTTGTCACAGCAACTGGAACTGGTCCAACAAATCCTGTGTCTTCAACAAGCGACTAGTTCTATCCCTTTCCATCCTTACTTAAGTTTGTCTTCGTGAAGTCATTGCCTATCTGTGTATCTGTTTGACTTCATTGCTTGACTACTACTGCTGATTGGCTTCGTACTATCTTCCATCCTGATCCTTACTACTTAGCTGCTATTAGTCCTGTACTTTCACATCATTGCATACTTGACTATGGCTTGCTTAGGGTAGTTTATCTTCCGCTGCATATCAATTAGGTCATTTCTGTTGTTTGTCTTTGAAACTTCTAAGTTTTGAAGACTTTCATAAAAATCGCCTACTCACGCCCCCTCTAGTCGATACTAGCACTTTCAATGTTCCTGAATTTGGTTGTTGTCTCAGTAGCAATTAATTCATTTGCAAATTGATCTTTTTGAGAAGATATGTCATAATTAACATGTTTCTTCAGTTTTTCAAAATATGTATGTGGTGATTTTCTATGTTGCTAGAAATCCACACTGCTGCAGGATGCTACTAATGTGACACTACAATCAGAGACCCTTTGACGAAATTGTGTGTGATGCATTAATCGCAAACGGTGATGTAGAAAACAGTCAAAAAATATGCAAAATCTTTGCGATGGCAGATACATCAAACATGGTTCAAATTTTAATTGTGTGTGTGATGCGGGGCATACGGTTTAGTTCAATGAATTGTTTGCGATGAGGCAGGCCAACATATACGGGCAGCTAGATGAAGGTGTGTGTGATATACGACATACAGTTCACTCGGATTTACTATTTGTGATTAGGTAAACACAACAGAAACAGTCAGCCAGATCAAGGTGTCTGCGATTGAGGGCATACACTCCAGACAGATGAACTATTTGAGATTAGGAAACACAACAAAAACGGTCGGCCAGATCAAGGTGTCTGCAATTGACGGCATACACTTCACACAGATGAAATATTTGTGATTAGCCACAACAAACAAAAACAGTTAGACAGATCAATGTGTGTACTAGGCGGACACACATTCTAATTAAAAGAAGCGTGCGCAATGGTAATAATGAGCGCACACGGTTGATGGAATAAGACGTGTGCTGACATCGCCTATTGCGGTGCACCCTATGGTGCAAACGCCACGTACGCGGCCGAGAACGCGTGCCCATGTGACGCCGTCCGGGAATAGTGCTGCACTTAGAAATTATAGAACCATCTATAAATTTTGAGCATGCCTCCCGTCACAATCCAAATTACTACTATGCTATATTTAATTGCAAACCCGTTCACACTGATCAAAACTAAACGGTTTCCCACTTAGGAGCGTATTAGTACTTGGTTATAAATACTACCTGCTCCAAGATGACTATACATTCCTCCTCAACTCCTCATCCACAAAAACAAACAAGTCATTCTCGTCGTTCCCTTGCGTCTACCATGGCCCGCATGAGTTCTGGGTCGAGAGATTACTACCAGAGAGAGGCAAGCATGGAAGCGGAAGAATGAGAGATGTCCCGCCTCATCGCGAAAGCAGCTGACATGTCCCTTCGTGCCGCCGTGGTAGCACAGAGGTCCCGCTCCACTGCCAAAGCAGCAGAGAGGTCCCTCCATGCCATCAATGCGGCAGACTGGTCCGGCCGCGCCGTAGAAGTAGCACAGATGTCCCGCCGCACCTTGAATGCAGCAGAGATGTCCTCCCGCGCCGCGACGACCTGGGAAAATTGTCTCGCGGGTAGGCGAGGGCTCCCACAGGTGCATGCGTGCTATGCTCGATGACCTGATGGGTCGGATCTCCGATTGGAAGAACCTGCAAGACAAGATGAATGCCTCGTTTGAAAATGCTACCAGCGTCATCCGGGGACTAGGGGAGGACAAGGCGAAGCTCCGCACGGAGCGCGACCTGCTGAGGGCGAAGATCGCCGAAACAACAAAGCAGCATGAGGAGATCACTGCCTTGTTGAAGAGGACTGGCGTCATTGTCAAGAAACTTAAGGACGAGAATGCCATGCTCCGCATCGAGTGCCAAAGGCTGGTGGAGGAATCCGTGGATGCTCTCATCGCTGCTCGTCGTGAGAACTAGTCTCCGCAGCCCACAGCAATGCATAAAGAAAGTAGAGATCAGCGAGCCAGATTGTTGTCTGTGTCTTCCTTCTTCTTTTGCCCTTGTATATTTCGGGTGTTGCCGCATGTGACTTTTTAATTATCTTCCTAAATATATAAGACAATTATTATCCACTGCCATCGTCCTTATATTCACCAGTCTTGCTATAAGTCACAGTCGATGGTATATAGGTCCGCCGGATCTTACATCAAGATCCATGTAAAACTTTCTTTTCAGATTTTATTTTCTCTCTCTTAGATTTCAGTTGATGAGACATAGCCACGCCATTAAACAGGGGCTAGGGCGCCATTAATGGAGACATTGAAGAGAGGTGGGCAGCGGGTAGAGGTCAAAGGGCTCTCCTCCCGATGAGCGCAGGGGTCTAATCACACGCCTCCCATACTGAAATAGCTACCCCGCACGACACATCCTAGCCAATAAAAAAAGGGGATGCATGGTGACATGTAAATTGTAAGTAGAACGCCCATGGTTTCAATAATACTTGTGTTTCCGATTGTAACATGACAATACTTGTTCCAAAATGACTTTGTTGATTGTTGATTGTTCATGTGTGACAGCACTTCTCCTGATGACCAAGTTTCTCAATGTTACTGGCCGAGCCAGGACTGTTTGAATTTCATTCCCATTTTATGGGACCTAGAAATTCACCCAAGGACACACATGTGATTTTTCAACCAACCTTGGTGCACTGGAGCATGTGCATGTAGTTCAAATTTGAATCCTTCACATTAAATGCCCAAAAACTCAATTAATGCATAAAAAGGGCCAAACGAATCTGGAATAATTCCAAATTTTAACATGACACTCATATAGTTCTATGTTTGCTCCATAAAAAAATAAAGAGGGGGGGGGGGCAGCATATGTCGTTTCGCACACAAAAGTGACATGTTCCCTCTCGAAACCACACACCTTCTTGAGGGAAGCTCCAATTTGCAAGAAGCTTATACCGAAACTTGTTCCAATTCGGTCAAATTTTTTACCACAACATGTTGGTGCCATGAAATGACACCATGTCAAGTTTTAGGATTTTCAGGCGAGTTTACGATTTACAGGAATTTAAAAACCAAGTTTCTCAATGTTTTCGGCCGAGCCATGATGCCCAGATGTTTGAATTTCATTCTCATTCATGCATGGGACCTATAAATTCACCCAAAGACACACATGTGATTTTTCAACAAACTTTGTGCGCTGGAGCATGTGCTTGTAGTTGAAATTTGAGTTATGCACATTAAATGCCTAGAAACTCACTTAATGCATAAAAATGCCTAACGAACCCGAAATAATTACAAATTTTAACACGACACTCATATAGTTGCATGTTCACTGTAGATAAATGTTCTAGCAATTCAAACACTATCCTTTCCCTCTGTAATACAATTTTGTCTTTCAAAATAGAATGAAAAAAATCAGGTATACCACAAACAGTTTACCAGCAAGAATCGTGTGGGATGCGATATAAAATATCTTGTCGCACCGTCTAGTCTGGCTTACGCAGGAAGCTTCGTCGTCTACAGTCCACCGCATGCTCTTGAAACACACTTGCGCGCCAGTTTCTTGCGGCACCGAGCAAAATTTTTCTACCACAGTGGAAATATCTATCTCCCCGCCCACCACCAAAAGCCACATTTCCACTGTTCCTCCTTGCTTTCAAACTTCAAACCTTCACTGCTGCTTACTGGCAGCGCCGTCTCCTTGCCGATGACCCTTCTTCTTGCAGCGCCGCCTCCTTGCGGGCGACCCTTCTTCTTGCTGCGCGGCCTCGTCGATATGGTCAGGTAATTCACACCCCACCCCCATCATCCTCCTCCTTCCCCATCCCACATGCCCCGACCGACGACACGACACCTTCCGTAGAAATCATAGGCCCCGTCCTCCAATTAAGCACCGCCCACAACCATTTTGCATGCAGTATAACATGGAGCTCAGTAGCATTTGGCAGCAAAGAAGCATATCGCGGCCACACGCGCGGACAAGGTTGCTATGGCTGCCATGCGTGCCAACCGCCAGATCTTTGAGGAGCACCTCATCTTCGAGGCCACCGTCGCCACCGCCACGCGATTGTCTACTTTAAAATATAGTTCATGCTGTTTTCTCGAGGCCACCGTCAATGCCTTCAAGTGATTTGTCCTCTGTAATGTTAATATGCAATCTGATAGTCTGAAATGTAATGTTCAGTTAACAGTTTGGTCCAACAATTGCTACATTTTGTAGTACTGTTCTCAAGAATTCTTGGTGTCGTTAACTGTCTTATCTTCTAGTATATGTTCTATTCTACAATGTCGTGCCCAGTTAACTATTTTGGTTCATTTGGTCTGCTGTCCAGTTTTTTTGCGGGGTAAATTTTTCAATCAATCAACTAGGAACGATACAGTCCTTTGCCACGAGTTCATCTATCTCGTCAGGCCCCTGCCTCAGCCATACGGCAGTCTTGGGACCAGCGTGACCCATCTGCCCAAGAACATGGCTGGCATTATTTTCGTTTCGAGGATTTTCAGTCCTCTGCTCTACCAGCCAGAACCTAGAAGGACACTTCACACCCGATTTGACACAGCTAGACTGGAAACACTGCTTGACTTCGTTTTCAAGCTACTGAAATGCACTTAAATGTTGAATTTTGATTAGCAGAAATGAATGGATCAGAAAGGGGGCTGGGTTCTATTTCCGGGCCTCGCAAGATTGAACATCTGCGAAAGTCGTCTCGAAGCTCTGACTCTCAAGAGAAAGTCTTCACATGCATTAACACATGCTCTCTACCTCCCTCCACTAACAAGTTTTTTATTATAGCCACTGTCGTCGCCGCTGGGGACCTGTTCATATCTGAACTTTTGATCATATTAATCGCCATGGAGCAGTCAGATTCAAGTATGAAAGGTAGCGTACAACACTCCAGAGTCAGTTCGATCCCTTCACGTATAGCTTCGATCTCCCCCTCCAGTGCACTTGAACACGTCCTCAAGAGTCTACAAGAAGCAAAAATGACGGCGCCATGTTCGTCGCACAAGATCATGCCCGAGCCGCCTGTTCCATCTGCCTGAATATATGCACCATCAACGTTTAACTTAGTCCAGCCTGGTGGAGGCCTGTGCTATCGCTCAGGAGGTCTGGTGCATGCCGCCCTTGATGGTCTGAGCTTCTCCTGGCGTCACTTAAACTTGGAGACTACCATCTTGCCCTTTGACATGTCGGCATTGGGCAGTTGCTAGAGGTACAAGATAGTGTCGATGTAGCTTGATAAAAAACTCTTGGATACTTCAATTGGGGGAGCAGGCTTGTGGTGCGTGATTTCGTTTCTCACGTGCCAGCACCTCAGCATTGTCATGAGCATGGGAAGCCGGACATGCTCCTCGCACCTGTTCAGTAGGGGAAGGAGCCATTCTGGACTAGTGTTCTGCAATAGATCCACGTCCGGGAGGCACCAGTCTTCCGCCATTGCTTGCCAGAGAGCTCGCGCTCTTGGGCACTTACAGGGTGCATGGAAGGTGTCCTCGTGTTCCACCCCACAAACAACACAAATATCCGTTAATTCTAGGGTCCTCTTTTTTTTTGTTCTCCATTGTAGCCGGAGAATTTGACGACACTTGCCAAGCAAACACACGTACCTTCGGAGGGGCAGGGAACCCCCACAATGCCTTCCAGACGGCACGTGTGCCGTCCGGTGCCCTGCTCGTGGCGCACATGGCAGTGATTCACTGTGCTTGGAGGCCGAGGTAGTACGCACTTCTCACGGTGAAGATACCGTGAGCATCAGGAGCCCAAGCAAGGACGTCCTCTTGTTGTCGTGGAGCTGGCCGGATGCTTATGATGGCTGCAACATCCGGGGCATTGAAATGGCCACGGACGAGCTCCATATTCCAGCGCCCGGTTGCATCAAGCAACTCAGCCACCTGCCTTAACCTGCAGGTGCCCCTTGGCATCGTCGGCCTATAGCTCAGCGGTCATGGAAGCCATGGGTCACGCCAGATGCGTATACTCTCCCCGTTGCCTACCCGCCAAACAAAGCCTTTTTTGAGCAGCTCCAATCCATGATGTATGGCATGCCACGTCGGTGAAGCGTTACCTGAAAAACAGTGTCTTCAAGTTCACCGTTAGGATAATATTTTTCCTTAAGCACCTGAGCACAAAGGGAGTATGGCTTGGTCAAAATACGCCATGCTTGCCTAGCCAGGAGGGCTTGATTGAAAATTCTGAAATCACGGAAACCGAGCCCTCCCCTCTATTTTGAATCCGTAAGTTTCTCCCAGGCTGCCCAATGTGTCTTCCTTTGTCCATTCTTTGAACCCCACCAAAAATTTCTAACAAGTCTTGTGAGATCATCACACACTGAGTACGAAAGCTTAAAAACACCCATGATGTATGCTGGGATGGCTTGTGCTACTGCCTTGATCAAGGTTTCTCTGGCAGCCTGTGATAGTGTGTCACCCCACACCAAGATTCTGTTTGTGATGCTCTGTCTGCTGTCCAGTTAACTGTTTGGTTCAATTCTGCAATTTGATTTTCATTTGTTTTGGGTATAGTTTTGTATTGTTATGCATGTGAGAAATAAATCGAATTTGGCTGTACTCAATACATATTCTACTGACAGTATGGCAACTCTCAGTTAACCTGATCAAGATCTTCCTTATATGTGTTGCAGGGAAACAATGGGAGACACTGCGGTTTACCATCGAGGTTTGCTCACGCATGGTCCTTTAGCTAATAACACATTATTGTGCAGTTGTAGGAATCATTCTAATATTTAGATTTCTTACAACTTGGTCTTGCACATGTAGGTCCTACTGTCAAAGGCTTAGACCCACTGTTCTACCCATTTTTCATATGGGGAAATGAGATGTCCATGAATATCATTCAAGTCAAGAAACTCAGAAAGATTGTTAGGATAAAGAAACTTGCGACGAATAACATAAAGATCTTTGTTTGCACAATGAAGAAGACATCAATCAACTAGGATGGTACTAACTCTTTTACCTTGTTTTTACCCCTTATGCCATTTCAAAATTTATAACAGCGATTTATGCATATCTTTGTTTTTGGTACTTTTCAAAGCAGTTCATCGATGATTACCTCTCAAACCACCTGAATGTTCAAGAGGCGAGGTAGGTATTTATTCAACACCCACGGTACAATATTGAAGTCTTCCTGAATAGGAAGGTTGGGTGGGCAATTATCCATAGCCACTGGCCTAAAGTTGCAAGGACATTCAACATCACTGAAGGTTCAATATTCGCCTTCCACTTCTGCGGTTTCCCAGATGAGATTCATCTGTCTATTTACCATGTATGACGCTACTTTTCCAAAGGTTTTCGAAGTTGCATGTGAAACTTGGTGCTGTTGTGTAATGACGTAGCTAGCTATATCCCGCTTTGGTGTAACTGAGTGCTGAAGCCATCCGATGTAATTCAATTCTGAAATACTGGTTGTCGTCTTACATATATGAAATATCTAGTGTGTTTTGTAAGAAATCTCAATTTGATTACTACATGGATTATCAATAATAGGCTAATTACCCTGCTTATTAGGGTTTTCTATTGCAGAAGGTTACTCAGGCAACACCGTGGGTGATGAACTCAAACAACCCACACGGTTTCTAGAAAGTAGGCGTGTTGGATCAACTAACAATCACACACGACTTCTGGCTGAGAGCTGCTTGCGTTAGGACACCTTGCACAAACGTTTCCACACAAAAAACTGTGTGTGATATACATATGAATGGAAACATTTTTCTGAGATTCACTGTGTGGGATGTACATACGAATGGAAATGATTGGGCTTCAATGCCTCGCCCGATCGCACACGAGCTCATTTTGCCCCACTTGTGTGGCCGGAGGGCCTATCCCTAACAGTTTCTGGATCATGTGGCAAGGAACCCCCCTATGGCACACACTCAGTAGGCATCAGTTTAAAACTCCGTCGCTGAAAGGGGGTAAAAACTGTTTGTATAGCACGTCTCTACACTAGTGCCATTTCCCTACAATTGTTACTAATTTAGTTTTAAATATTATAGGATGAATGAAAGTGTTCTTACCTGGAGTGGGTTGACCAAGAGTGGCCACAATCTTTGAAGATGTGCCTAGAAAAGCTCTGGTGCATGTATGAGGTGGAGAACAGAGATAGGCTTAGAGAAATGTTGTCAACGCTGAAGAATATTTCAAAATACAGGAAAAAAGAGAAAGATGGAGAATGAGCTCAGATTTTTTTAAATTAGACTTTGTTAAGATGGTTTTGGCGGCGGAGGAGGGTCAGTGCAAAACATGTTCTTACGGAACCAAAAGTAGAGGCGGATAAGAAGAACTTGGCTAATCATGCATCAATCGATTAGGGAAATGAATATATTGTTCTAATATTGTGCTTATGAAGGTGAACTAGCTATATGATGTACTGTGTTATTTTCACGTAGCCATCGTACTATGATGCCAAAATAAATTTATGTGCCTGATATGAAATTGGCAAACAGTTGTTTGATATGAAATGTGAACTTGCTTAATACTGGAATTATTAATAGTAAAGTAATAAACCTGCTAAATGGGTCATGGAACTTTACAAACAGTTCCAACAGTAAACGCGTGTGTGATGGATAGCCCTGAAGGAAATATGCCCTAGAGGCAATAATAAAGTTGTTATTTATATTTCCTTATGTCATGATAAATGTTTATTATTCATGGTGAAACTTAGTACATGTGTGAATACATAGACAAAACATAGTGTCCCTATTATGCCTCTACTTGACTAGCTCGTTAATCAAAGATGGTTATTTTTCCTAAGCATAGGCATGTGTTGTCATTTGATAAACGAGATCACATCATTAGGAGAATGATGTGATGGATAAGACCTATCCATTAACTTAGCATTATGATCGTTACAGTTTCATTGCTACTGCTTTCTTCATGACTTACATGTTCCTCAAACTAAGAGATTATGCAACTCCCGAATACCGGAGGAACACCTTGTGTGCTATCAAATGTCACAACATAACTGGGTGATTATAAAGATGCTCTACAGGTGTCTCCGAAGGTGTTTGTTGGGTGGGATAGATCGAGATTAGGATTTGTCACTTCGTGTATCAGAGAGGTATCTCTGGGCCCTCTCGGCAACGCTCATCACTACAAGCCTCGCAAGCAATGTGACTAATGAGTTAGTTGCGGGATGAAGCACTACGGAATGAGTAAAGAGACTTGCCGGTAACAAGATTGAACTAGGTATGATGATACCGACGATCGAATCTCGGGGAAGTAACATACCGATGACAAAGGGAACAACGTATGTTGTTATGCGGTTTGACCGATAAAGATCTTCGTCGAATATGTAGGAGCCAATATGAACATCCAGGTTCTGCTTTTGGTTATTGATTGGAGATGTGTCTCGGTCATGTCCACATAGTTCTCGAACCCGTAGGGTCCGCACGCTTAATGTTCGATGACGATTTGTATTATGAGTTATGTGTTTTGATGACCGAAGTTTGTTCAGAGTCCCGGATGAGATCACGGACATGACAAGGAGTCTCGAAATGGTCGATATATAAAGATTGATATATTGGAAGGCTATATTCAGACATCGGAATGGTTCCGGAGAAATTCAGGTATTTTCCGGAGTACCGGGAGGTAACCGGAACCCCCTGGGAGTTGATGGGCCTTAGTGGGCCTCAGTGGGAAGGAGAGGCAGCGGCAAGGAGGTGGCGCCCCCAAGCACAGTACGAATTGGACAAGGGGTTGGGGACGCGCCCCCCCTCTCCCTTCCTTCCCCCTTCTCCTTTAGGTGGAAACCTACTAGGACTTGGAGTCCTAGTAGGATTCTCCTTCTCCCGGTTGCGCCTATCTTGGCCGGTCGGCCTCCCCCTCCCTCCTTTATATACAGGGGTAGGGGTGAAGGAAATATGCCCTAGAGGCAATAATAAAGTTATTATTTATTTCCTCATATCATGATAAATGTTTATTATTCATGCTATAATTGTATTAACCGGAAACATGATACATGTGTGAATACGTAGACAAACTTAAAGTCACTGGTATGCCTCTACTTGACTAGCTCATTAATCAAAGATGGTTATGTTTCCTAGCCATAGACATGTGTTGTCATTTGATTAACGGGATCACATCATTAGGAGAATGATGTGATTGACTTGACCCATTCCGTTAGCTTAGCACTTGATCGTTTAGTATGTTGGTATTGCTTTCTTCATGACTTATACAAAGTTCCTATAACTATGAGATTATGCCACTCCCATTTACCGGACGAACACTTTGTGTGCTACCAAACGTCACAACATAACTGGGTGATTATAAAGGAGCTCTACAGGTGTCTCCAAAGGTACATGTTGAGTTGGCGTATTTCGAGATTAGGTTTTGTCACTCCGATTGTCGGAGAAGTATCTCTGGGCCCTCTCGGTAATGCACATCACTATAAGCCTTGAAAGCAATGTAGCTAATGAGTTATTTACGGAATGATGCATTACGTAATGAGTAAAGAGACTTTCCGGTAACGAGATTGAACTAGGTATTGGATACCGACGATCGAATCTCGGGCAAGTAACATACCGATGACAAAGGGAACAATGTATGTTGTTATGCGGTTTGACCGATAAAGATCTTCGTAGAATATGTAGGAGCCAATATGAGCCTCCAGGTTCCGCTATTGGTTATTGACCGGAAACAGTTCTAGGTCATGTCTACATAGTTCTCGAACCCGTAGGGTCCGCACGCTTAACGTTACGATGACAGTTATATTATGAGTTTACAGTTTTTGATGTACTGAAGGTTGTTTGGAGTCCCGGATATGATCACAGACATGACGAGGAGTCTCGAAATGGTCGAGACATAAAGATTAATATATTGGAAGCCTATATTTGGATATCGAAATCGTTCCGGGTGAAATCGGGATTTTACCGGAGTACCGGAGGGGTTACCGGAACTCCCCCGGGGGTTAATGGGCCTACATGGGCCCTAAGGAAGAAGAGAAGGGCCGGCCAGGGCAGGCCGCGCGCCCCCTCCCCCCTAGGCCGAATAGGACAAGGAAGGGGGGGGGGCGCCCCCCTTTCCTCTTTCCCCCTTCCCCCTTCCTTCTCCAACAAGGCAAGAGGGGGGAGTCCTACTCCCGGTGGGAGTAGGACTCCTCCAGGCGCACCCCTAGGGGACGGCTGCACTTCTCCCCTCCCTCCTTTATATACGGGGGCAGGGGGGCACCCCATGACACACAAGTTGATCTTCGTGATCGTTCCTTAGCCGTGTGCGGTGCCCCCTCCACCATATTCCACCTCGGTCATATCGTAGTGGTGCTTAGGCGAAGCCCTGCGTCGGTAGAACATCATCACCATCACCACGCCGTCGTGTTGACGGAACTCTTCCCTGACACCCTGCTGGATCGGAGTCCGGGGATCGTCATCGAGCAGAATGTGTGCTGAACTCGGAGGTGCCATACATTCGGTACTTGGATCGGTCGGATTGTGAAGACGTACGACTACATCAACCGCGTTGTTCTAACGCTTCCGCTTTCGGTCTACGAGGGTACGTGGACAACACTCTCCCCTCTCGTTGCTATGCATCACATTGATCTTGCGTGTGCGTAGGATTTTTTTGAAATTACTACGTTCCCCAACAAGGGGGGCATCCTAGAACGCACCAAGTTTTTCCTTAGCCGTGTGTGGTGCCCCCCTCCATAGTTACACACCTCGATCATATTGCCGTAGTGCTTAGGCGAAGCCCTGCGCCGGTAACATCATCATCACCGTCGCCACGCCATTGTGCTGACGAAACTCACCCTTGTCCTCAACTGGATCAAGAGTACGAGGGATGTCATTGAGCTGAACGTATGCCAAACGCGGAGCTGCCGTTCGTTCGGTACTTGGATCGGTTGGATCGCGAAGACATTCGACTACATCAACCACGTCACTAAACGATTCTGCTTTCGTTCTATGAGGGTACGTGGACACACTCTCCCGTCTCGTTGCTATGCATCTCCTAGATAGATCTTGCATGATCGTAGGATTTTTTTTGAAATACTACGTTCCCCAATAGTGGCATCCGAGCTAGGTCTATGCGTAGATGTTTTATGCACGAGTAGAACACAAAGAGTTGTGGGCGATAATAGTCATACTGCTTACCACCAACGTCTTACTTTGATTCGGCGGTATTGTTGGATGAAGCGGCCCGGACCAACATTACATGATTGCGTTCATGAGACTGGGTCTGTCGACGTGCTTTTGCACATAGGTGGCTGGCTGGTGTCTGTTTCTCCAACTTTAGTTGAATCGAGTTTGACTACTGACGGTCCTTGTTGAAGGTTAAAACATCACACTTGACAAAAAATCGTTGTGGTTTTGATGCGTAGGTAAGAACGGTTCTTGCTAGAAGCCCATAACAGACACGTAAAATTTGCAACAACAAAGTAGAGGATGTCTAACTTGTTTTTGCAGGGCTTGCTATGATGTGATATGGTCAAGACATAATGTAATATAAATTGTTGTATGAGATGATCATGTTTTGTAACAGGGTTATCGGCAACTGGCAGGAGCCATATGGTTGTCGCTTTATTGTACGCAATGCAATCGCCATGTAATTGATTTACTTTATCACTAAGCAGTAGCGATAGTCGTAGATGCAATAGTTGGCGAGACGACAATGATGCTACGATGGAGATCAAGGTGTCGCGCTGGTGACGATGGAGATCATGATGATTCTTTGGCGATGGAGATCATGAGCACAAGATGATGATGGCCATACCATGTAACAAATTTTGATTGCATGTAATGTTTATCTTTTATGCATCTTATTTTTATTAGTACGGCGGTAGCATTATAAGATGATCCCTTACTAAATTTCAAGGTATAAGTGTTCTCCGTGAGTATGCACCGTTGCTACAGTCCGTCGTGCCGAGAGACCATGTGATGATCGGGTGTGATAAGCTCTACGTTCACATACAACTGGTGCAAGCCAGTTTTGCACATGCAGAATACTAGGGTTAAACTTGACGAGCCTAGCATATGCAGATATGGCCTGGGAACACTAAGACCGAAAGGTCAAACGTGAATCATATAGTAGATATGATCAACATAGTGATGTTCACCGTTGAAAACTACTCCATCGCACGTGATGATCGGACATGGTTTAGTTGATTTGGATCATGTGATCATTTAGATGACTAGAGGGATGTCTATCTAAGTGGGAGTTCTTAAGTAATATGATTAATTAAACTTTAATTTATCATAAACTTAGTCCTGATAGTTATTTTGCACGTCTATGTTATTGTAGATCAATGGCCCGTGCTACCGTTCCTTTGAATTTTAATGCATTCCTAGAGAAAGCTAAGTTGAAAGATGATGGTAGCAATTACACGGACTCGGTCCGTAACTTGAGGACTATCCTCATTGCTGCACAGAAGAATTACGTCCTGGAAGCACCGCTAGGTGCAAGGCCTGCTGCAGATGCAACTGCGGATGTTATGAACGTCTGGCATAGCAAAGCTGATGACTACTCAATAGTTCAGTGTGCCATGCTTTACGGCTTAGAATCGGGACTTCAAAGCCGTTTTGAACGTCATGGAGCATATGAGATGTTCCAAGAGTTGAAGTTAATATTTCAAGCAAATGCCTGAGTTGAGAGCTATGAAGTCTCCAACAAGTTCTATAGCTGCAAAATGGAGGAGAATAGTTTTGTCAGTAAACACACACTCAGAATGTCTAGGTACCATAACCACTTGACTTAGATGGGAGTTAATCTTCCTAATGATAGTGTCATTGACATAGTTCTTCAATCACTGCCACCAAGCTATAAAGGCTTCGTGATGAACTATAATATGCAAGGGATGAACAAGACAATTCCCGAGCTCTTCGCGATGGTAAAGGCTGCGGAGGTAGAAATAAAAAATGAGCATCAAGTGTTGATGGTCAACAAGACAACTAGTTTCAAGAAAAAAGGCAAAGGAAAGAAGGGTAACTTCAAGAAGAACAGCAAGAAAGTTGCTGCTCCGGAGAAGAAACCCAAGTCTGGAGCTAAGCCTGAAACTGAGTGTTTCTACTGCAAAGGGACTGGTCACTGGAAGTGGAACTGCCCTAAGTATTTGGCGGATAAGAAGGATGTCAAAGTGAAAGGTATATTTGATATACATGTTATTGATGTGTATCTTACTAATGCTCGTAGTAGCACATGGGTATTTGATACTGGTTCTGTTGCTCATATTTGCAACTCAAAACAGGGGATACGGATTAAACGAAGATAGGCTAAGGACGAGGTGACGATGCGCGTCGAAAATGGTTCGAAGGTCGATGTGATCGCCGTCGGCGCGCTACCTCTACATCTTCCTTCGGGATTAGTTTTATACCTGAATAATTGTTATTTGGTGCCAGCGTTGAGCATGAACATTATATCTGGATCTTGTTTAATGTGAGACGGTTACTCATTTAAATCAGAGAATAATGGTTATTCTATTTATAGGAGTAATATCTTTTTATGGTCATGCACCCTTGCTGAGTGGTCTATTTTTGTTGAATCTCGATTGTGGTGATACACATGTTCATAATATTGAAGCCAAAAGATGCAAAGTTGATAATGATAGTGCAACTTATTTGTGGCACTGCCGTTTAGGTCATATTGGTGTAAAGCGCATGAAGAAACTCCATGCTGATGGGCTTTTGGAATCACTTGATTATGAATCACTTGGTGCTTGCGAACCATGCCTCATGGGCAAGATGACTAAAACTCCGTTCTCCGAAACAATGGAACGATCTACTGACTTATCGGAAATAATACATACCGATGTATGCGGTCCAATGAGTGTTGAGGATCGTGGCGGGTATCATTATTTTCTTACCTTCACAAATGATTTGAGCAGATATGGGTATATCTACTTAATGAAGCATAAGTCTGAAACGTTTTAAAAGTTCAAATAATTTCAGAGTGAAGTGGAAAATCATCCCAACAAGAAAATAAAGTTTCTACGATCTGATCGTGGAGGAGAATATTTGAGTTATGAGTTTTGTCTTCATTTGAAACAATGTGGAATAGTTTCACAACCCACGCCACCTGAAACACCACAACGTAATGGTGTGTTCGAACGTCGTCACCGTAGTTTATTGGATATGGTGCGATCTATGATGTCTCTTAATGATTTACCGCTGTCGTTTTGGGGTTATGCTTTAGAGATGGCTACATTCACGTTAAATAGGGCACCATCAAAATTCGTTGAGACACCGCCTTATGATCTGTGGTTTGGCAAGAAACCAAAGTTGTCATTTCTCAAAGTTTGGGGTTGCGATGCTTATGTGAAAAAGCTCAACCTGATAAGCTCTAACCCAAATTGTAGAAGTGCATCCTCATAGGATACCCAAAGAAAACTGTTGGGTACACCTTCTATCACAGATCCGAAGGCAAGATATTCGTTGCTAAGAATGGATCCTTTCCAGAGAAGGAGTTTCTCTCGAAAGAAGTGAGTGGGAGGAAAGTAGAGCTTGATGAGGTAATTGTACCTTCTCCCGAATTGGAAAGTATTTCATCACAAAAATCAGTTCCAGTGATTCCTACACCAATTAGAGAGGAAGCTAATGATGATAATCATGAAACTTCAGATCAAGTTACTACAGAACCTCGTAGGTCTTCCAGAGTAAGGTCCGCACCAGAGTGGTATGGTAATCCTATTCTAGAAGTCATGTTACTAGACCATGATGAACCTACGAACTATGAGGAAGCGATGATGAGCCCAGATTCCGCGAAATGGCTTGAGGCCATGAAATCTGAGATGGGATCCATGTATGAGAACAAAGTGTGGACTTTGGTGGATTTTCTCGATGATCGGCAAGCCATAGAAAATAAATTGATCTTCAAGAAAAAGATTGACGTTGACAGTAATGTTACTGTCTACAAAGCTCGACTTGTTGCAAAAGATTTTCGACAAGTTCAATGAGTTGACTATGATCAGACTTTCTCACCCGCAGCGATGCTTAAGTCTGTCCGAATCATGTTGGCAGTTGCTGCATTTTATGATTATGAAATTTGGCAGATGGATGTCAAAACTACATTCCTGAATGGATTTCTGGAAGAAGAGTTGTATATGATGCAACCAGAAGGTTTTGTCGATCCAAAGGGTGCTAACAAAGTGTGCAAGCTCCAGCCATCCATTTATGGACTGGTGCAAGCCTCTCGGAGTTGGAATAAACGCTTTGATAGTGTGATCAAAGCATATGTTTTTATACAGACTTTTGGAGAAGCCTGTATTTACAAGAAAGTGAGTGGGAGCTCTGTAGCATTTCTAATATTATATGTGGATGACATATTGTTGATTGGAAATTATACAGAATTTCTAGATATAATAAAAGTATACTTGAATAAGAGTTTTTCAATGAAAGACCTCGGTGAAGTTGCTTACATATTAGGCATCAAGATCTATAGAGATAGATCAAGACACTTAATTGGACTTTCACAAAGCTCATACCTTGATAAAGTTTTGAAGAAGTTCAAAATGGATCAGTCAAATAAAGGGTTCTTGCCTGTGTTACAAGGTGTGAAGTTGAGTCAGACTCAATGCCCGACAACTGCAGAAGATAGAGAGAAAATGGAAGTCATTCCCTATGCTTCAGCCATAGGTTCTATCATGTATGAAATGATGTGTACCAGACCTGATTTGTGCCTTGCTATAAGCATAGCTGGGAGGTACCAAAGTAATCTCGGAGTGGAGCACTGGACAACGGTCAAGAACATCCTGAAATACCTGAAAAGGACTAAGGATATGTTTCTCGTTTATGGAGGCGACAAAGAGCTCATCGTAAATGGTTACGTCGATGCAAGCTTTGACACTGATCCGGATGACTCTAAGTCATAATCCGGATACGTATTTATATTGAATGGTGGAGCTGTCAGTTGGTGTAGTTCCAAGCAAAGCATCGTGGCGGGATCTACGTGTGAAGCGGAGTACATAGCTGCTTCGGAAGCAGCAAATGAAGGAGTCTGGATGAATGAGTTCATATCCGATCTAGGTGTCATACCTAGTGCATCGGGTCCAATGAAAATCTTTTGTGACAATACTGGTGCAATTGCCTTGGCAAAGGAATAAAGATTTCACAAGAGAACCAAGCACATCAAGAGACGCTTCAATTCCATCTGTCATCAAGTGTCAGAGGGAGACATAGAGATTTGCAAGATACATACGGATCTGAATGTTGCAGACCCGTTGACTAAGCCTCTTCCACGAGCAAAACATGATCAGCACCAAGACTCCATGGGTGTTAGAATCATTACTGTGTAATGTAGATATTGACTCTAGTGCAAGTGGGAGACTGAAGGAAATATGTCCTAGAGGCAATAATAAAGTTGTTATTTATATTTCCTTATATCATGATAAATGTTTATTATTCATGCTATAATTGTATTAACCAGAAACTTAGTACAGGTGTGAATACATAGACAAAACATAGTGTCCCTAGTATGCCTCTACTTGACTAGCTCGTTAATCAAAGATGGTTATGTTTCCTAACCATAGAGATGTGTTGTCATTTGATAAAGGGATCACATCATTAGGAGAATGATGTGATGGACAAGACCCATCCGTTAGCTTGGCATTATGATCCTTACAGTTTCATTGCTACTGCTTTTTTCATGACTTATACGTGTTCCTCGGACTATGAGATTATGCAACTCCCGAATACCAGAGGAACACCTCGTGTGCTATCAAACGTCACAACTTAACTGGGTGATTATAAAAATGTCTACAGGTGTCTCCGAAGGTGTTTCTTGGGTTGGCATAGATCGAGATTAGGATTGGTCACTCCGTGTATCGGAGAGGTATCTCTGGGCCCTCTCGGTAATGCTCATCACTATAAGCCTTGAAAGCAATGTGACTAATGTGTTAGTTGCAGGATGAAGCATTACAGAACAAGTAAAGAGACTTTCTGGTAACGAGATTGAACTAGGTATGATGACACCGATGATCTAATCTCGGGGAAGTCACATACCGATGACAAAGGGAACAACGTATGTTGTTATGCGGTTTGACTGATAAAGATCTTCGTAGAATATGCAGGAGCCAATATGAGCATCCAGGTTCTGCTATTGGTTATTGATCGGAGATGTGTCTCGGTCATGTCTACATAGTTCTTGAACCCATAGGGTCCGCACGCTTAACGTTCGATGACGATTTGTATTATGAGTTATGTGTTTTGATGACCGAAGTTTGTTTGGAGTCCCGGATGATATCATGGACATGACGAGGAGTCTCTAAATGGTCGAGATATAAATATTGATATATTGGAAGGCTATATTCGGACATCGGAATGGTTCCGGAGAAATTTGGGTATTTTCCGGAGTACCAGGAGGTTACCAGACCCCCTCGGGGAGTTGATGGGCCTTAGTGGGAAGGAGAGGCAGCGGCCAAGAGGTGGCGCCCCCCCAGCCCAGTCGGAATTGGACAATGGGTTGGGGGCGCGGCCCCCCTCTCCCTTCCTTCCCCCTCCAGTCCTAGTAGGGTTCTCCTTCTCCAGGCGCGCCTAGCTTGGCTGGCCGGCTTCCCCCTCCCTCCTTTATATACGGGGGTAGGGGGGCACCCTAGAACACACCAAGTTTTGCCTTAGCCGTGTGCGGTGCCCCCCTCCATAGTTACACACCTCAATCATATCGCCGTACTGCTTAGGCGAAGCCCTGCACCAGTAACATCCTCACCACCATCGCCATGCCACCGAACGGACGGAACTCGCCCTCGTCCTCAACTAGATCAAGAGTACGAGGGACGTCATCGAGCTGAATGTGTGCTGAACACGGAGGTGCCGTACGTTCGGTACTTGGATCGGTTGGATCGCGAAGACGTTCAACTACATCAACCGCGTTACTACTTTCGGTCTATGAGGGTACGTGGACACACTCTCCCATCTCGTTGATATGCTTCTCCTAGATAGATCTTGCGTGATCGTAGGATTTTTTTTTGAAATACTACGATCCCCAACAAGCCCAATGTCATACATTTTTCTTTTTCGAATCATGTGTGATATACTTGAATAACGCAAATGGTTAATGGAGGCAGATCGTGTGTGATCGTTACACCTATCACAAACGTGGCTATACAGAAAACTATGTGTGATGTAGATACGAACGAAAACGTTTGTCTGGGATTCACTTTGTGGGATGTGCAGACGAACGGAAACGTTTGTCTGGGATTCACTATGTGGGATGTACGTACGAACGGAAATGTTTGTTTGGGATTCATTGTGTGGGATGTACATACAAGCATAAGCATTTTTCTAGGATTCACTCTGTGGGATGTACATACAAATGGAAACATTTGTCTCGGATTCACTATGTGGGATGTACATATGAACAGAAATGATTGGGCCTGTATAATTGTATGTGATGGCTCACCCGATCGCACATGAGCTCATTTTGCATAGCGTGTGTTACCGGAGGACCTATCCTGACGGTTTATGGGTCGTGTGGGAAGGACCCCCTATCACACACAGGCAAGACGATGGTTTAGAATTACGTTGCGGAAAGGGGTTAAAACTGTTTGTATAGCAGGTTGCTGCACTAGTGTTAGGCCCAAGTATGATGAAGTGTCATGTAGTCGATGCTCACATGACACCACTAAAGGAAGCAACAACATACATGTCATCAGAATGTCGAACGAATACCAACTTCACATGATTACTTATAACAAGACTTCTCCCATGTCCTCAAGAATGAAAGTAACTAATGACAAATCATATTCATGTTGAAGATCAGAGGTGTATTGAATATGCTTGATTATCTGAACATTTATCTTCCACCAAATAAACCAAATAGCATCAACTACAAGATGTAATCAACACTACTAGCAACCCACAAGTACCAATATGAGGTTCTGGGACAAAGATTGAATACAAGAGATGAACTAGGGAATGAGATGAGATTGTACTAGTGAATATGTTGATGAATATTGGTCCTCCCTCGATGAGAGGGTCGCTGGTGATGTCGATGGCTTCGATTTTCCCCTCCGGGAGGGAAGTATCCCCGGTGGAACCGCTCCACCGAAGAATAAAAGTGCTCCTGCCAAAGTTCCACCTCGAGACGGCAGCGCTTCATCCCGAAAATCTTCTCCTATTTTTTCTAGGTTAAACCCCTTCATATAGCAGAAGATGGGCACCAGAAGCTAGCTGTGGGCCCCATAAGGCATTAGGGAGCGCCCAGGGGTTTGGTCATGCCCTGTTGCCTTGTGGGCAACTGGTGGCCCCCTTTGGTATTTCTCTAGTATTTTTATACATTCAATAAAGAATCTTCGTGAAGTTTCAGGTCATTTGGAGCTCTATAGAATAGGTGTATCTGTTGTAGCTCTTTTAGGTCCAGAATTACAGCTGTGTAAATCTTGCAAATTAAGAGAAAAAGGCAATAGAATTGCATCATAAAGTAAAATAATGACCCAAAAACAATATAAATATTAGTAGGAAAACATGATGCAAAATGGACGTATCAGAGACTTTCTCTACTTTTTGTCCTCCCTCTACCAACATATTCTATTCCATCGGTAGTGCTAAGTCCATGTCTCACGGTCATATATTAAGAGAAGTTGAAAATGCTGAAGTGAGAAAAGCTACGATGCAATTGCTTGGTTTGGCACCAGGGTGCTCATGATTTGTACTTAGGTCGGGAAGACGGAGTCATGCCATGCTTACATAGTTCAATGAGTACGGATATCATTCGTTAAGCATCATATATGAAGAGCAATGATTGTTTTTTAGTATTCATGGATATTATTATGTTGATATTAATTACTTCAACTTTTCTCAATATTCATATCATAAACTGATTACATTATAAAACATGTTAGGTAGCATTCAACATCAAAAATTATGTTTCTATCATTTACCTACCCGAGGACGAGTAGGAATTAAGAGTGGGGATGTTTACACGCCTCTAATGCATCTATTTTTTTATTGTTTCATGCTATCATATTATCAATCTTTTCTTAAACATGATTATATTACCAATCTTGTATGTTTTATATGCCATTTTATATCATTTTTGCGAACTAACCTATTAACCCCAGTGCCCAGTGCCAGTTGTTGTTTTCTGTATGTTTTTGGTTTTACAGAAAATCCGTACCAAACAAAGTCCAAACGCAACAAAACTTTTTTACTATTTTGCCTGGACCAGGAGGGACCCTAGAAA
This sequence comes from Aegilops speltoides, assembly GCA_021437245.1. Taxonomy (NCBI): domain Eukaryota; kingdom Viridiplantae; phylum Streptophyta; class Magnoliopsida; order Poales; family Poaceae; genus Aegilops; species Aegilops speltoides. The sequence goes on from CM038141.1 coordinate 245,577,591, forward strand.
CTTCGAGGGAGTCCAGACGACAAGCGAGGAGACGACAAGGCGGCACGGTGCGCCCAGGGGGTAGGCACGTCGTTCCCCTTTTGTGGGCCTCTCGTGGCTCCGTCTAACCTAATTCCAGCGCTATAAATTCCCAAATGTTTTGAAACCCCCAGAGCGAGACTCGAAACAATTATACCGCCATCACAAGTCTCTTTTCTTCCGCGATCCCATCTGGAAGCCTCCGCCGGTATTCTACCAAAGGGGGAATCAATCGTGGAGGGCCTCTACATCAACCGTGTTGCCACTCTTATGATGTGTGAGTAGTTCCTCATAGGACCTACGGGTCCATAACACTAGCTAGATGTCTCTCTCTCTCTCTCTTTGATCTTCAATACAATGTTCTCTTCAGAGATCCATATGATGTAACCTTTTGCGGTGCGTTTGTTGGGATCTAATGAATTGTGAGTTTATGATCAGATGTTCATTGAAAGTAATTGAGTTATTTCTGAACTTTATTATGTGTGATTATTATAGCTTTGTATCTATCTCTGATCTATACCTTTAGTTTGGCCAACTAGATAGATTTATCTCCAATGGGAGAAGTGCTTTGTGGCAGGTTCAATCTTGCGGTGCCCTCACATCATGACAAAAGGGGTAACGAGGCACATATTTTGTATTGTTGCTACTAAGGGTAAAATGACGGGGTTCGATCATATTGAATGGTCTTATTTTCTACATTATGTCATCATGCTGCAAGCATTACTCAGTTTGCTATGGACTTAATACCTTAAGATGCATGCTGGATAGAGGTCGAGGGGTGGAGTAATAGTAGTAGATGCAGATGGATATCGACCTACTTGTCACAGATGTAATGCCTATGTACTGACCATGCCATGAACAACATCATAACTATGCGCTTTTCTATCAATTGTCCAACAGTACTTTCTGTACCCACCATTGCTATATTCTTGAGAGAGATGCCTCTAGTGAAAGCTATGGCCCCCGGGTCCATTCACCTCATATTACTAAAACCCTAAATACTTTGTTGCAATTTATTTACTTCTATTTGGTTTTGCAATTTATATATCTACCACTATCAGAGTTAATCCTTGCAATTAATGAGTACAAGGGGACTGACAACCCTCTTGCCTGCATTGGATGCAAGTATTTGTTTGTGTGTGTGCACGTATTGTCGACCTTTGTTTGCGTGAATCTCCTATTGATTCGATAAAACTTGGTCCTTAACTGGGGGAAATATTTTCTACTACTATACTACATCACCTTCCTCTTCAAGAAAATCCCAACACCTATCATAATTAGCAATCCTCCATGGCTGAGGCTGAGGTCTCCATGCCCGAGTTCGAGGTTTCTACCCGTGTCTGAGTATACCTCCCCCCCCCCCCCCGACCCGAGTCCAGGTCCTTAATGGTCGATCACAAGTCCTCAGTGCTCAAGTTCAAGTCTCCCACGCCTCAGCTCTAGTCCTCCATAGCCAAGTCCGACTCCAGACTGCCCACGTCTACATTGTCCGAGTCTGACTCTTTGCTACCCGAGTCCAACTCCTCGATGGCGAACTCCTCTGATGACTCTATTTCATCGCATCGCACCACCAACTACCAACTCCTCTAGGTTGAATCTGAATCCTCTAGATAAAGTTTCAGCTTTAGTAACTATGTATGTTCTTCTGGAAGTAGGGATTATTGACACCGAAATGATATACGAGGAAGAACTAATGTATAGAATTTTTCGGATTACCATAATTTGTAAATTAGGGATTTTGGACATTGATACAATCTACGAGATTAGGGACTTTCTTGGATTGCCATAAATAATTTATGAGCATTACTCACATGGTTATGAGAGTTTGTTTTGTCATATTCAGGCTAAATTTAAGAGAATATTTAAGATGTGATCTTAGAGTTACTGGCTGGCAAAAGCGCGGCGGCACGCCACACTTGTTGGCAAGCCTAGGTGGAGTTGTTTATTTAATGCCAGAGAATTGAATGGTTGGTGTGAATCAATACTGATTGCGTAGAGTTTTTAGTAGGTCTAGCATTTTACGCAAGTCCCTATTCTTGATTTTATTTACATGCAAGTTTTGTCTGTTTTCTAGTTTGCTTTTTAGCCAATTGTTCTTTGGTTTTCTAACAAACTCGGACATTCATTGATTGCACATGGTTACATGAAAATGAGGGGTGCATTATAACAAAAGTTGTCGATACAGAGGCAACACTTTGCTAGGGAGGTGGACTACAGAGGTGGACGACTACATGTTAAAAGGGTGGCGAGTATAGAAAGGAGACATGCTAGCACAAACGATGCTGAGTAAAACTTAAGAGGTACATGCTGAGATATGATTTGACAATAGTGCTACATCAGGGACGGCCATTGTTAGCCACGGATGCTGTCTAGACCATCCTCTAACTTAGCGGGGCATCTTCGTCGTTATGTAGGAAGGCGCCAGGAATGCCGAGGAAGGCAAGCAAGCCACCTTCGACAAAGAAGGCATAGCGGCCATCTCGAGTTTTACCAATAGCGGTGCATTACTTTGATCCCGAGGTTGCATTAGAATTTCAGATGAAGATGAACCAACAATCTAAATTGTTCATTTCGACGACACGAATAACTTTAATATTGAACACTTTATTATTTGAGGTCATATTAATTAAGATTGTTGTCATGCCAAATCTGATGTCAACATCGTTTAGGGTTGTCCCAACGCTCCAGCCACAAGGACTTGTGCTGCATCCATGTGAAGCATTTTTGCCATGTAAAATATACATCCAAGTGCATCCAGCTTCCATTCAATCTTATCACAACAATGTTTATTTTATGTGTTGTTTCAAGTTTCAGTACCCATAAAGTGCACTTAATTTTGCATAGTAACCCGTACTACCTTCGTATGGATTTGTTAATTTTCATTGTATTGTGTGCCAAAGTTTAACCATATATTTGACTACCAATGTTTTTTTCACGAATACGTGTTGGATGCGTATCATTTTCATTGATGTGGGGGGTGGGGTTAGATATACAAGTACTTGGCAAATCTCACAATACGTACGCTGAGAGGTGCAACAGAGAAACGCAACGAGCAGAGGAGGGGTTGCTCAGCCCCAGTACAAGAACACTTGGTTACCTGGATAAAGGTAGATAAGCCGGCAGCGCCCACACTTGCCTAGTAGCATGCCTCATCTTTGATCGTCCTCACAAGCAGGGGGGTGAAGGGGTTTAAGTTGTCAAAGATGTCCGTGTTGCGATGCCTCCAAAGGCACCAGGCGGTGAGGATGGCGAAAGAACCTATGCCCTTGCACACAAAAGGGGGTAGTGACTCCGTTGTAGCCGCGAGCCAGTCGAAAAAGCCAGTCATTCCGTCAGGAAGGGGGAGGGGGGTGGCAATCCGGCACCCGAGAGGATTTCATGCGAGGTGACGCGAGTGTAGACACATTCCATTAGGAGGTGACCCAATGTTTTGACTACTAATGTTGGATTCAATAATATTATTTTTGCTACATATAACTTATATTTATTACTCCCTTTAATATCTAAAACGCCGTACAAAAGTTAACGGAGGGAGTACTTAAAATGATGATAAAAATCTGACTAAAATACGAGGAGACTAGTAAAGGAGGACTGAGGTAAGAATAGGCAAATAGTTGTGGCTAATACCGCTGCATTTGATTAATTCTTATGCTAGATAAAAAAACAAAATAAATGTTGCGACTGCCGACTGGTATTGATTCTGTTTCCCTCGTCAAGAAGGTGAAGGCACCTCAATTTCTCACCCGAAGATGGGGAGTAAAAAGAGGAGAAAAAACTACAGGACTGTAGCTAATCAAGCTTAATTTCGAACTGTTACAACTCTGGCAAGTCTATTATGTCTCCGCCCTCCTGCAGCATCTTGATCCAGAAGTCCTGGTCATCGCTCCACTTCGATGATGAGCTCGTCACCAGGCTCACATCCTCGTCCATGGCACCGAGGTCTATCATTCCCGTCACGTCTGTTGAAGACAAGAAGCTGTTGTCAGTGACCGCCTCTGAGCTGGAGGTGTCCTCTTTGACGAGCTGGTGGCCGTGGCTCGCGCTTGTGATGGTGGCGTTATCGCTCGGCGAGGATGACACCGCCGGCGCCGACTCGGTCACAGTGGAGCACGTCAAGCCGCTGCTCGACTGCCCCGGCGGCGACGTGTACTGCTCACCAGCGTCGACGGTGGCGCTCCTAGCCTTGGCCTGCTTGCGTGACTTCTTCCGGCCACTGCCGCCGGCGTCTTGATCGGCGGCTGGCTTCAGGCCGTCCTCCAGCCTCTTCTTGAGGTGCGCGTGCCAGACGTTCTTGATCTCGTTGTCAGTGCGCCCCGGCAGCTGCGCAGCTATCACGGACCACCTGTTGAAAAAACAAATTCAGAGCTGCAACTGTTTAAAAAATCATCATCAACTGCATGCCGGCCTCAGATACTTCAAAGAATTGATTCCGAATGCACAAGGGTAGAGATGTTTTTTTTTTGCGCGAAAAAGCGTAGAGATGGTTTAATCTGAAGCACGACTTCTCCCCCTCCTCCTACTTGTGATACTTAGTAATTTACAAATGCTCTTGAATTCGGCAACTGGGGTACTGATCGATCATGTGCGATTGAATAAGGATTAATGGAGGCGCTCAGGAGTAGCCTGGACTCTTGGACACAGTGTGGTCCAGTAGAAGTGGTGGCCGGGAGATGGTGATGCTGCTGCCGCTGCCGCTGCTGCATCTATATGAAAATGCACCGGTGTTGATATGCATCAGCCACTCCACTGGCCGCCGTTAAAGGCCAAACGAGATGGAATCTATGGCGGCTTTCGAGCTTTGGATTGGTTTACTTGCATGTGGGGGCTTTGAGAAAAAAAGATTGATCTTAAGTTGAGTTTTAAAGTAATCGCGAACGCTTTTGTCTTCTTTGGAGTATTGTCCCGAGGAGGCTATGGCCGTCACCAATCAAATGATAGGACCGTACCTGAAATTTCAGAAAGATGATGCATCTTTTACTGATTAGGCCCACAACAATTTGTAGTAGGCAAGACAGTTAATTGTTCATAGCAATTTCTAGGCTGGCTCATGTCTACTACTAGGAATGACCTAAATTGGATAACCATGAAGGCAATGCATGGAGTACAATTAATAATATTTCATTTTTCTCAAAAAAAGGTAATGATATTTCACGGTTTTATTATGTAGATAAAAATGATTTTTTTCACAAAAAGGATAAAAATGAAGAAAAAGAAAGAGATTATTCTACCTGTTGCCGTGGGCCTGATGGAGGCGGATGATGAGGTCCTCCTCGTCGGCGGTGAAGTTGCCCCGCTTGATGTCCGGGCTGAGGTAGTTGACCCACCGCAGGCGACAGCTCTTCCCGCACCGCAGAAGCCCTGCAGCAACACCAGCAATGATACCAGGGGTCCGTCGCTAATCGGTGGTAATCACAGACCACGAGAGAGGGAGTTCATCGTCGGCGTCAGCAAGATGCGGAACTCACCTGCGTGCTTGGGGAGGGCGCGCCAGTTGGGGTGGCCATGCTGAGCGATGTAGTCGGCCAGCCGCTGGTCCTCCTCCGGGCTCCACGCGCCCCGCTTCAGACCGTCCTTGTCGCAGCACGGCGCTCTCCCCATGAACCGATCCAAACTCACCGTTCTCCTATCCTCCTCCCTGCGGCGGCCGGCGCGCCGCCTGTGTGAGAGGAGATGGGGCGGCCGGGGATTAGCTATAGCGGGGTCTCACTCGCGGTGGGGTATTTAAGGGCGACGGGAACGTGCCAAACGTGATGCCTGCTGTAGATGCAGCGCGTCGGGACGCGGCTGCGTGTGCTCGTTGTTGCCGATTTCGTTCGCCTATTGGCGGAGCAGCCGATTTTTTTAATTTTTTTTGTTGAGGGGGAAAGGCGTTGGTTTTTTGGCTGAAAATTAATTCAGCCCACTATTTATTTCCTTCCATAATTGAGTTCTCCTGGAGGGCCCTTTTAGGGTGTAAGGATTTTTCGTTGCCGAAACTGTGTGGTTTCCCGCGCAATTGCATGACTGTGGCTGGCTCTACATAGGGCACAATCGTGACCAATGTGAATGCCGATCGTCAAGAAACCTATGTATACAAGACTTCTTAGGTATGGAGGTAATGTAAGGATTTTTGTTGATGAAAACTGTGTGGTTTCTCGCGCAATTGCATAGGTGTGATTGCCGCTACATAAGGCACAACCGTTAAACCAATGTGAATGCCGATCGTCAAGAAGCCTATGTATACAAGACTTTTTAGGTACGGAGGTCATGTAAGGATTTATGTTGGTGAAAATTGTGTGGTTTACTGCACGATTACATGAATGTGATTGCGCTACGTAGGGCACAACCATTAAATCAATGTGAATGCCGATCGTTAAGAAGCCTACAAGAATAAAGACTTCTCGGGTATGGAGATGGATGAACAAGGTGAACTGGTAGATGTCGAGAAAAAAGAGGGGTACTCTACGACGATTCTCGACGTCAACAAATAGTATGGTAAGTTATGAGATTGTAGAGTGAACATTACTAGCTAATTGCTAGAGGGGTTCACAACGACAATAGAACAAGACGACAAAATTACAATGGTTCAAGAATTGTACAGGAGAGGAGAATGCAACATGGTTTGTCAAAGTTTGTCATGTAACCCATACATTGCTACATCTCCCATTTTCCAACATGTTTTCGATGTTGTACAGAGGACACGTGAATTTCGAGTTTCGAGTGGTACTTAATTGTGCAAAAAAGGGGTGAGAAAAATCAAGGAGATATACTGCAACTCCCATCAATTTTCTCCCATTATGTCAATCATACTAGGTTCTCTTCATACTTATGAGAAGAATGCTACTTATGAGGTTTCATTGGTGAAATCCTTTGCGGTGAGGAGCGGTGGCGGGCCACGACGTTCGGAGCTACTAAAGGTGGTGCGGAGGAGGTCCGACGCTGCAGTGCGGATACATTGGTGCGAGGAGGCACTGGATGAGCGAGATCTCTAGTGTGTGGCAGCGTACGAGAGTGAGTGGGAGAGGAAAAAATTCGTTGCCTTGTCCATCCTTAGAAAGAGGTCACGATTTTCAATCATTCGGAGATGGGGCTGGTGTTTTTTGCTGCCTTGCTACTTTAGGAATTGTGCTAGAGCCTCAACTGGAGCATGTTTATTTTCTTCAGCCCCAATAGATTCTATTAACGCCTTGTTTAGAGTCCTAGTGGAGACCCTCGAATCTTCCGTTTACACCAAAAAAATCGTTTGTTTCAAAGTGGCTACAACTTTTTTCACAAAATAATTAATACGAATATATACATCAATAATTTTACATAATAGTTTCTCCGTTCATTCAATATGGACTAAAAACGGACTAAAATGAGTAAACAAGCATACTAAAAGTGTTTATATAAATCTATTTCAGAAAAAGTTAGAACAGTAATAGTGAAAGGAGGGCGCATCCATCAGTTCACTGTTGAAAAATCAAGAAACATCAGATAATAAGCTTTAACTTCGGTTAGCGTTATGCTGTTGTAATTGCATATATAGTCTTAGCTTTATTTTTTTCTTTTTTTCTTTTACTTTGGTTGCCTACATTTGTATTTACTATTTCAGAAAATATATAAAAATATATTGTGGGAAGTAATTCCCACAGGTTTGGCTAAAAAAAATCAAGAAACGAAAGTACCAAATGAAAATGCTTAATTTTACCACGGGCACAAAAATCCAGCCAATATCGGCTTACTAGTCAACAGCTAAGCCCTAGGTTGGCTGCCAGCCTGACATGTCACATTCCAATTAACGAATACAAAAGAGTCATTACCTCGTACGAAAAAAAGAATACAACAGATTCATCACACGTTAAATTGCAAATTCATATAATATAGCTTTTTCTAAAATTATAAGTTTCACACGTGTGGCACGAAACGCTCCGGCTCTAGCGTTTTTTACAACTAAAGTTACCAGCTGAAAAGAAAAAACAAACTAAAAAAAGCTGAAACTTGCCATTCAAAAAAAAGTTGTCATCCTCGCGTTACTAAACTTGGCATAAAAATATTTAGTGTTGTCATGTGTTCGTGCCACATCCTACACACTGATGGCGACGGATCTTGACGGATTCTTTGGTGGAGCGATGCTTCATCCTACACACTGATGGCGACGGATCTTTACGGCATGGCGCGGTGCAGATTCGGAGTTTGCTGTGGGAGGATTGACTCGCGCAGGAGGACGACGCTGTCGGGCGTCGTGATGGCGTCGATGGCAGAGACCTGACACGGTACATGCAACAGTACAGCTCTGAAGATGGTTTGGTGGCAGGTGGCTGCGGTGGCTTCATACCCGGCAGACGTCCTGGTTAAGGAGTGCGCCGGACTAGTAGGTGCCCTATACCCGGCAGGCGTCCTAGTTGGGACCTCAGGTCTTAGATGTTTAGGTTTGACTGCGATGCCTGTTTGGTATTAGGCCCAGACTATCTGCGTCCTTTCATCAATTGGATAGGTGTAGCGACAGTTATTGCTTAGACGGTGACTTTAGTCTTGCTGTTGTATGACTTTGTAAGGTCTTGTGAGAATAATTAACAAAGTGGCCGTATGCATCGCCGAGATGCAGAGGCCGGGGGTCATCCCCCTTTTCTAAAAAGAAATGTGTTCGTGCCACACGTATGACTCTTATCAAGGTCCTTCTTTTTTTAAATAGCATTTGATGTTGAAACAATAGCGGAATGACCATGAGGGAGACAGAAAATTATCTCCACCAACTCGAAAGAAGTGGAAGAAGGAAATATCTTACACGCAACATTGCAAAGTTTTCTGTCAACTAGATAATTGACTGTGCGTTGCTACGGGACAGAAATATTCTAATACGTTACCCCATGATTCATGTGTCCATATTAATGTGATTGCGCAAATAAATGTTATCAAATCTTGTCCGTGATATAGCTATCTAAATATATTTATGATTTTATTTTGTAATCATTTATTGCTTACCAAAGAAAGCAAAAATTTATTTAGTACTCATGTTTGGAGTAAGTCAATGAAAGGTGGGACAATTAAGATGAATTTGTAAGCAGTGATGGTCAGAAAAAGGATGGAAGATTGGACAAAGCACTTCGCTGGAAGTTTGGACGAAGCAATTCACTTGAAAGGAAAAGAAACACTATTCTTTCTTTAAATATAATAGTAGAGATGTTGAACAAGCAATAGCGATTTTACCAAAATAAGGAACCACTAAGAAAAGCTAGAGCAAACTAAGTTTCAGTTTTCTAGGCTTGTGATAACAACGTTGTTGGACGGTTTTGAATACATTTAGTATACCACTTGCTTGCAGGGGATGTTGCCTTTGGCTACACGAATATTCATTCTTCAACACATGGTTTAAGGAAAAATTCACACACATGATTCTTCCGAGGGTGACGGACATAGTCTAAAGGAAAAGAGATGCATGCAACACATGGACACAAATGACATCTCCAAAGCGCCGACCCTCAGACCGTTCTTCGGATCCCGCTGTCCGGACGTGTTGTGTCATCCAACGCGAGTCTATATCGGTCCGTAAGGCGGTCCGGATGCACTTTCTTTCGTAAACAGGAGACAAACATGAGGGGTTTTGCGGGCGTCCGGACTGCTGCCACGCCCGCCTCTGACCGCCCTGACCACCCAACCCCCCATCCCTCCCCCCCGCGATTTCCATCCCACGCCACATTCATGCCGGCTCAGAGCATGCAGCGGCAGGCGTTGATGCCCGCAATTTGACCGGATAGCACTAAAAAAGCACTTCCGTGATGATACGTCTTCGCCACAGTAGGTCGCGTTTTCTATCATGCATGTACATTTGTGACGATTTTATGACAAAATCGAGATAACATGTGCCGTCGTAAAAGTATTCCATGACAATACTCAAATTATCATCACGGTAGTATCTACTTCCATGACGATAAATGTAGCGTCATGGAAGTGTTTTCATCAAGGATAACCGACAAGTGGCATTCATCATAGCGTGTCGCCGTTACGCTATCGGGTCTGGTTTTGGATTTGATAACCCGTTAACATCAATGACCAGTGGAGATTTTCCACGTGTAAAATTCTCATTCGCCGAAGGAACCATGTGTCAGGTACGTGTTGGGACAGATGTCATCCATCCAATGGACGAAACACGCCTGACTTTGTACAACTCTAAGCCCCTCCGGTGTCTATATAAGCCGGAGGGTTAGATCGGAGGCAGGATCACAACATTGCTAGGCTAGCTATCTAGGGTTAGCCGAATCGATCTCGTGGTAGATCAACTCTTGTGACCCCTATACCCTCGAATATAATCAAGCAGGGGTAGGGTTTTACCTCCATTAAGAGGGCCTGAACCTGGGTAAACACTATGTCCCTTCTCCATTGTTACTATTGATCCTCAGACGCACAGCTTGGGCCCCCCTACCCGAGATCTGCCGGTTTTGACACCGACATTGGTGCTTTCATTGAGAGCTCCGTTGTGTCGTTGACAGAAGGATCAATGGCTCACCTCTTCGTCAATGGTGACGCTGCGTCCAGGGAGATTTTTCTTCCTGGACAGGTTTTTGTGTTCAGAGGCTTTGTGCTTCGGGCCAACTTGATCGGCTGCCTCAAGCAGGTCGATAGTTATGCCCCCGGCCACCAGATCAGGTTTGGAAACCTTAATTATGTTGCTAATATCCAAGGAGACTTAGTATTTGATGGGTTTTTGTGGCCTCGACCGCCACTCTGTGTCCCATCCAAGAAGACTCTTTGGATTCCCTGTCAGATCTTGTCCAGGGGTCAACACGAGCACTCACCTCTGCCTTAGATCCGGGGCAGGTCTCATCGTCAGAAGACGGAGCGTAAGCCCTGCCGGACTTCTTCCCCTTATCGAACTTCCTACCGAAGACCCAGAAGTAGGCTTAAATTTGGCTCTAGGCAACCATTCCAAACTGCCGAGGTCTGCACTTAGCGAGTCCGATCAGGCACTCCAAGCCGAACACAGCGCGGCAGACCCGTGGTTTCTGGTCCCGCTCCTGCTCTTAGATGAAGCATTGGGTCTAATGCAGTCTCTCGCCATCACGGAGGCTTTACCTCCGAACTGCACCCAGCCTGGACTAGGGGCTGAGAGAGGGGAATTTTATGCCCCACCCACCACCCACTTGATAGCCACTGTCGAGGACTTAACCGACATGCTAGATTATGCGTCCAAAGACATCGACGGCATGGACGACGATGTCGACGCCAAACCAAGCCAGGTCCCACCCATCACGGGGTGTTGGACGGCCACCTCAACCTACAATGTGTACATGGTGGACACTACGAAGAATGACGAGGACAACCCAAGCCCATACAAGGACAAGCTCGTCAATAAACCACCAAAGCACCGACGTCAGTTGCGTCGCTCACAATCGCGTCGGGTGAAGGATAGTAATACCGACACCAGAGACAACGAGAGTCTGGACGGCGCCGAAGATACCGAACACCTTATCAGGCCCACATCCGAACAGGATGGGCGGGAAGAAGGTGAACACAACCCTGGACGCGCTGACAACGAAGATGCGGAGGATAGCAACTACATGCCAGAATCCAAAGAGGAGGTTAGCCTCGGTGACGAAGACTTCATCGTCCCGGAAGAACCCCTCGACCAAGAACGCTTCAAGCGGCAGCTCATTGCTACAGCCCGGAGCCTAAAGAAGAAGCAGCAGCTACTCAAAGAAGAGCAAGATACGCTGAATGAAAGGTGGACTAAGGTCCTGGTCGCTGAGGAATACGGCCAACAGCGACCTGTCAAAAGTTACCCTAGGCGCTGCCCCAATTCCACATTGAAGTCCTTGAACCAGTACCGTCCAAATACACTCAGACAGATCAACCAGACCAACCACCACATGGACGGGATAAAACGGCATATCAAGCCGAATACCAACCCGCACCCCCTCGCCGAAAAGGTAGGGAGACGGCAGCCACGGGATATACATACGATTTGCAACGTGACCTAGCCATTAAAGCTGGTCAGACCAGATCAATCTACGGTTCAAGGGGACGTGTCCCAGCACAAGATAATGGCCATAAAGCCCGACATGATGAACGCTACTATGTTCGGGATCAGTACCGAGCTCAGATGTCCACCGATCTCCGTCGTGACACTACGCGATATAGAGGGACCGCACACCCCCTATGTGAAGGAAATATGCCCTAGAGGCAATAATAAAGTTATTATTTATGTCCTTATTTCATGATAAATGTTTATTATTCATGCTAGAATTGTATTAACCGGGAACATAATACATGTGTGAATACATAGACAAACATAGTGTCACTAGTATGCCTCTACTTGACTAGCTCATTTATCAGAGATGGTTATGTTTCCTAGCCATGGACAAAAGAGTTGTCATTTGATTAACGAGATCACATCATTAGGAGAATGATGTGATTGACATGACCCATTCTGTTAGCCTAGCACTTGATCGTTTAGTATACTGCTATTGCTTTCTTCATGACTTATACAAAGTTCCTGCAACTATGAGATTGTGCAACTCCCGTGTACCGGAAGAACACTTTGTGTGCTACCAAACGTCACAACGAATCGGGTGATTATAAAGGTGCTCTCTGGTGTTTCCGAAGGTTCATGTTGAGTTGGCATAATTCGAGATTAGGATTTGTCACTCCGATTGTCGGAGAGGTATCTCTGGGCCCTCTCGGTAATACTCATCACCTAAGCCTTGCAAGCATGTAACTAATGAGTTAGTTATGAGATGACGTATTATAGAACGAGTAAAGAGACTTGTCGGTGACGAGATTGAACTAGGTATTGGATACCGACGATCAAATCTCGGGCAAGTAACATACCGATGACAAAGGGAACAACGTATGTTGTTATGCGGTTTGACCGATAAAGATCTTCGTAGAATATGTAGGAGCCAATATGGGCATCCAGGACCCGCTATTGGTTATTGACCGAGAATAGTTCTAGGTCATGTCTACATAGTTCTCGAACCCGTAGGATCCGCACGCTTAAGGTTTCGATGACAAGTTATATTATGAGTTTATGAGTTTTGATGTACCGAAGGAGTTCAGAGTCCCGGATGAGATCGGGGACATGACGAGGAGTCTCGAAATGGTCGAGATGTAAAGATCGATATATTGGATGACTATATTCGGAGTTCGGAAAGGTTCCGAGTGATTCGGGTATTTTTCGGAGTACCGGAGAGTTACGGGAATTCGCCGGGGAGAAGTATTGGGCCTTATGGGCCATACGGGAAAGAGAGAGGGGCTGCCTTGGGTAGGCCGCACGCCCCCCCTTGCCCTAGTCCGAATTGGACTAAGGGAGGGCCGCACCCTCCTTCCTTCCCTTCTCCTCCCTTTCCTAGTCTCCTACTCCTAATACATGGAAGGTCTCCTAGTTGGACTAGGAAAGGGGAATCCTACTCCCGGTGGGAGTAGGACTCCCAGTAGCGCCATAGTAGAGGGCCGCCCTCCTCCTCCTCTCCTTTATATACGGGCAGGGGCACCCCATGGACACACAAGTTGATCTACGGATCGTTCCTTAGCCGTGTCGGTGCCCCCTCCACCATATTCCACCTCGGTCATATCGTCATGAGCTTAGGCGAGAGCCTGCGCGGTAGAACATCATCATCGCCACCACGCCGTCGTCTTGTGGAACTCATCTCCGAGCTCTGCTGGATCGGAGGCGGAGATCGTCATCGAGCTGAGCGTGTGCGAGAACTCGGAGGTGCCATACGTTCGGTGCTTGGATCGGTCGGATCATGAAGATGTACGACTACATCAACCGCATTGTCATAACGCTTCCGCGCCACGGTCTCACGAGTGCGTGGACATACACTCTCCCTCTCGTTGCTATATCATCACCATGATCTTGCATGTGCGTAGGAATTTTTTGAAATTACTACGTTCCCCAATGATGGCATCCGAGCCTAGGTTTTATGCGTTGATGTTATATGCACGAGTAGAACACAAGTGAGTTGTGGACGATATAAGTCATCTTGCCTACCAAAGCATGTCATACTTTGGTTCAGCGGTATTGTTCGATGAAGCGGCCGGACCGACATTACGCGACGCTTACGCGAGACTGGTTTTACCGCCGTGCTTTGCACACAGGTGACTAGCGGGTGTCTGTTTCTCCAACTTTAGTTGAACCGAGTGTGACTACGCCCGGTCCTTGTGAAGGTTAAAACGGAGTCTATTTGACAAACTATCGTTGTGGTTTTGATGCGTAGGTAAGAACGGTTCTTGCTAAGCCCGTAGCAGCCACGTAAAATTTGCAACAACAAAGTAGAGGACGTCTAACTTGTTTTTGCAGGGCATGTTGTGATGTGATATGGTCAATACGTGATGAGATATAAGTTGTTGTATGAGATGATCATGTTTTGTTGAAGTTATCGGCAACTGGCAGAAGCTCTATGGTTGTCTCTTTGTTGCATAAGATGCAAGTGCCAAATAATTGCTTTATTTTATCGCTATGCGATAGCAATAGTTGCAAGAGCAATAGTTGGCGAGACGACCATGTGACGACACATTGATATAGATCAAGATGATGAAGATCATGGTGTCGTGCCGGTGACGATAGAGATCATGACAGTACTTTGGAGATGGAGATCAAAGGCGCAAGATGATCATGGCCATATCATGTCACATATTTTGATTGCATATGATGTTTATCTATTATACATCTTATTCTTGCTTTGATTGACGGTAGCATTTTAAGATGATCTCTCACTAAATAATTATCAAGAAGTGTTCTCCCTGAGTATGCACCGTTGCCAAAGTTCGTCGTGCCCAGACACCACGTGATGATCGGGTGTGATAAGCTCTGCATCCATCTACAACGGGTGCAAGCCAGTTTTGCACACGCGGAATACTCAGGTTAAACTTCACGAGCCTAGCATATGCAGATATGGCCTCGGAACACGGAGACCGAAAGGTCGAGCGTGAATCATATAGTAGATATGATCAACATAGTGATGTTCACCATTGAAAACTACTCCATCTCACGTGATGATCGGTTATGGTTTAGTTGATTTGGATCACGTGATCACTTAGATGACTAGAGAGATGTCTGTCTAAGTGGGAGTTCTTAAGTAATATGATTAATTGAACTTAAATTTATCATGAACTTAGTCCGGTAGTATTTTGCAAATTATGTTGTAAGATCAATAGCTTGCGTTGTTGCTTTCATATGTTTGTTTTGATATGTTCCTAGAAAATTGTGTTGAAAAATGTTAGTAGCAATGATGCGGATTTGATCCGCAATCTGAGGTTTATCCTCATTCTTGCCGAAGAATTATGTCCTTAATGCACCGCTAGGTGATGGACCTATTGCAGGAGCGGATCGAGGCGTTATGAGCGTTTGGCTAGCTAAATATGATGACTACTTGATAGTTTTGTGCACCATGCTTTATGGCTTAGAATCGGGACTTCAAAGATGTTTTGAACATCATGGACCATATGAGATGTTCCAGTAATTGAAGTTAATATTTCAAGCAAATACCCGAGTTGAGAGATATGAAGTCTCCAACAAGTTCTATAGCTAAAAGATGGAGGAGAATCGCTCAACTAGTGAGCATGTGCTCAGATTGTTCGGGTACTTCAATCGCTTGAATCAAGTGGGAGTTAATCTTCCAGATAAGATAGTGATTGACAGAATTCTCTAGTCACCGTCACTAAGTTACTGAACTTCGTGATGAGCTATAGTATGCAAGGGATGACGTAAACGATTCCCAAGCTCTTCGTAATGTTGAAATCGACGAAGGTAGAAATCAAGAAAGAGCATCAAGTGTTGATGATTGACAAGACCACTAGTTTCAAGAAAAGGGCAAAGGGAAAGAAAGGGAACTTCAAGTGGAAAGACAAGCAAGTTGTCACTCCCGTGAAGAAGACCAAAGCTGGACCAAAGCTGAAACCGAAAGTGCTTACACTACAAAGGAAATGGTCCTTTGAGCGGAAATGCCCTAAATATTTGGTGGATAAGAAGGATGGTAAAGTGAACAAGGGTATATTTGATATCAGGTTGTTGATGTGTGCCTTACTAGTGTTTATAGTAGCCCTTGAGTATTTGATACTTGTTAGGTTGCTAAGATTAGTAACTCAAACAGAGTTCTACGAATAAGCAGAGACTAGTTGAAGGGTGAAGTGACGATGAGTATTGAAAGTAGTTTCAAGATTGATATGATCATCATCGCACACTCCCTATACTTTCGGATTAGTGTTAAACCTAAATAAATGTTATTTGGCGTTTGCGTTGAGCATGAATATGATTTGATCATGTTTATTGCAATACGGTTATTCATTTAAAGTTAAAGAATAATTGTTATTCTGTTTACGTGAATAAGACCTTCGATGGTTATACACCCAATGAAAATAGTTTGTTGGATCTCGATCGTGGTGATACACATATTCATAATATTAATGCCAAAAGACGCAAAGTTAATAATGATGGTGCAACTTATTTGTGGCACTGCCGTTTGGGTCATATCAGTGTAAAGCGCATGAAGAAACTCCATAAAGATGGACTTTTGGAATCACTTGGTTATGAATCATTTGATGCTTGCGAACCGTGCCTTTGGGCAAGATGACTAAAACTCCGTTCTTCGGAACAATGGAACGAGCAACAAACTTGTTGGAAATAATACATACTGATATATGCAGACCAATGAGTATAGATGCTCGTGGCAAGTATCATTATTTTCTGACCTTCACAAGATGATTTAAGCAGATATGGGTATATCTACTTGATGAAACATAAGTCTGAGATAGTTGAAAGGTTCAAAGAATTTCAGAGTGAAGTGGAAAATCATCGTAACAAGAAAATAAAGTTTCTGTGATCTGATCATGGAGATGAATATTTGAGTTACGAGTTTGGTCTTCAATTAAAACAATGTGGAATAGTTTCACAGCTCACGCCACCTAGAACACCACAACGTTATGGTGTGTCCGAACGTCGTAACCGCACTTTATTGGATATGGTGCGATATATGATGTCTCTTACTAATTTACCAATATCATTTTGGGGTTATGCATTAGAGACAGCTGCATTCACGTTAAAAGGGCACCATCTAAATCCGTTGAGACGACACTATATGAACTGTGGTTTAGCAAGAAACCTAAGTTGTCGTTTCTTAAAGTTTGGAGTTGCAATGCTTATGTGAAAAAAGTTTCATCCTGATAAGCTCGAACCCAAATAGGAGAAGTGCGTCTTCATAGAATACCCAAAGGAAATTGTTGGGTACACCTTCTATCACAGATCCGAAGGCAAGATATTCATTGCTAAAAATGGATCCTTTCTAGAGAAGGAGTTTCTCTCGAAAGAAGTGAGTGGGAGGAAAGTAGAACTTGATGAGGTAATTGTACTGCACCCTTATTGGAAAGTAGTTCATCACGAAATCAGTTCTGTGACAAATACACCAATTAGTGAGGAAGCTAATGATATTGATCATGGAACTTGAGATCAAGTTACTACAGAACCTCGTGGGTCTTCGAGTAAGATCCGCACTGAGTGGTGTAGTAATCATGTTCGGAAGTCATGTTACTAGACCATGATGAACCTACAAACTATGAGGAAGCGATGATGAGCCCAGATTCGCGAGATGGCTTGAGGCCATAAAATCGAGATATGATCCATGTATGACAACAAAGTATGGACTTTGATTGACTTGCTCGATGATCGACAAGCCATGTTAAATGAATGGATCTTCAAGAGGAAGACGGACACCGATAGTAGTGTTACTATCTACCAAGCTCGACTTGTTGCGAAAGGTTTTCAACAAGTTCAAGGTGTTGAATACGATGAGATTTTCTCACTCATATCGATGCTTAAGTCTGTCGAATCATGTTAGCGATTGCCACATTTTATGAAATCGGCAAATGGATGTCAAAACTGCATTCCTTAATGGATTTATTAAAGAAGAGTTGTATATGATGCAACGAGAAGGTTTTGTCAATCCTAAAGGTGCTAACAAAATGTGCAAGCTCCAATGATCCATCTATGGACTGGTGCAAGCATCTCGGAGTTGGAATATACGCTTTGATAAGTTGATCAAAGCATATAGTTTTATATGGACTTACGATGAAGCCTGTATTTACAATAAAGTGAGTGGGAGCACTCTGACCTTTTCGATTAGTATATGTGAGTGACATATTGTTGATTAGAAATGATGTAGAATTTTTACGCAAAGCATAAAGGAGTGTTTTAAAGGAGTTCTTTAAAAGGAAAAGACCTCGAGAAAAGCTACTTACATATTGAGCATCAAGATCTATTGAGATAGATCAAGGCGCTTGATAAGATTTTCAATAAGTACATACCTTGGCAAGATTTTGAAATAGTTCAAAATGGAACAGTCAAAGAAAGAGTTCTTGCCTGTGTTGCAAAGGTATGAAATTGAGTAAGACTCAAAATCCCGACCATAGCGAGAAAATAGAAAGAGAATGAAAAGTCATTCCCTATGCCTCGGTCATAGGTTCTATAAAGTATGCTATGCTATGTACTGCACCTATTGTATACCTTGCTCTGAATTTGGCAAGGAGTACAATAGTGATCTAGGAGTAGATCCTTTGGACATTGGTCAAGAATATCCTTAGTAAGGACTAAGGAGATGTTTCTCGATTATGGAGGTGATAAAAGAGTTTTGTTGTAAAAGTTACATCGATGCAAACTTTTACACCGATCCGATGACTCTAAGTCTCAACCTGGATACATATTGAAAGTGGGAGCAATTAGCTAGAGTAGCTCCGTGCGAGCATTGTGGACATAAAATATTTGCAAAATACATACGGATCTGAATGTGAGCAGACCCGTTGACTAAGCTTCTCTCACGAGCAAAACATGATCACACCTTAGTACTCTTTGGGTGTTAATCACATAGCGATTTGAACTAGATTGTTGACTCTAGTAAACCCTTTGGATGTTGGTCACATGATGATGTGAACTATGGGTGTTAATCATATCTGAGATATGAATATTGGTGTTAAATCACATGGCGATGTGAACTAGATTATTGACTCTAGTGCAAGTGGGAGACTGAAGGAAATATGCCCTAGAGGCAATAATAAAGTTATTATTTATTTCCTTATTTCATGATAAATGTTTATTATTCATGCTAGAATTGTATTAACCGGAAACATAATACATGTGTGAATACATAGACAAACATAGTGTCACTAGTATGCCTCTACTTGACTAGCTCGTTTATCAGAGATGGTTATGTTTCCTAGCCATGGACAAAAGAGTTGTCATTTGATTAACAAGATCACATCATTAGGAGAATGATGTGATTGACATGACCCATTCTGTTAGCCTAGCACTTGATCGTTTAGTATACTGCTATTGCTTTCTTCATGACTTATACAAAGTTCCTGCAACTATGAGATTGTGCAACTCCCGTGTATCGAAAGAACACTTTGTGTGCTACCAAACGTCACAACATAACTGGGTGATTATAAAGGTGCTCTACTGGTGTTTCCGAAGGTTCATGTTGAGTTGGCATAATTCGAGATTAGGATTTGTCACTCCGATTGTCGGAGAGGTATCTCTGGGCCCTCTCGGTAATACTCATCACCTAAGCCTTGCAAGCATGTAACTAATGAGTTAGTTATGAGATGACGTATTACAGAACGAGTAAAGAGACTTGCCGGTGATGAGATTGAACTAAGTATTGGATACCGACGATCAAATCTCGGGCAAGTAACATACCGATGACAAAGGGAACAACGTATGTTGTTATGCGGTTTGACCGATAAAGATCTTCGTAGAATATGTAGGAGCCAATATGGGCATCCAGGTCCCGCTATTGGTTATTGACCGAGAATAGTTCTAGGTCATGTCTACATAGTTCTCGAACCCGTAGGGTCCGCACGCTTAAGGTTTCGATGACAAGTTATATTATGAGTTTATGAGTTTTGATGTACCGAAGGAGTTCGGAGTGCCGGATGAGATCAGGGACATGACGAGGAGTCTCGAAATGGTCGAGACGTAAAGATCGATATATTGGACGACTATATTCGGAGTTCGGAAAGGTTCCGAGTGATTCGGTATTTTTAATCTACGGAGAGTTACGGGAATTCGCCGGGGAGAAGTATTGGGCCTTATGGGCCATACGGGAAAGAGAGAGGGGCTGCCCTGGGCAGGCCGCGCGCCCCCCCTTTCCCTAGTCCGAATTGGACTAAGGGGAGGGGCCGCACCCCCTCCTTCCTTCCCTTCTCCCTCCCCTTTCCTAGTCTCCTACTCCTAATACATGGAAGGTCTCCTAGTTGGACTAGGAAAGGGGGAATCCTACTCCCGGTGGGAGTATGACTCCCCAGGGCGCGCCATAGTAGAGGGCCGGCCCTCCCCTCCTCCTCTCCTTTATATACGGGGGCAGGGGGCACCCCATGGACACACAAGTTGATCTACGGATCGTTCCTTAGCCGTGTGCGGTGCCCCCCTCCACCATATTCCACCTCGGTCATATCGTCGCGGAGCTTAGGCGAAGCCCTGCGCCGGTAGAACATCATCATCGTCGCCGTCGTGCTGACGGAACTCATCTCCGGAGCTCTGCTGGATCGGAGGCCGGAGATCGTCATCGAGCTGAACGTGTGCAGAACTCGGAGGTGCCGTACGTTCGGTGCTTGGATCGGTCGGATCATGAAGATGTACGACTACATCAACCGCGTTGTCATAACGCTTCCTCTTACGGTCTACGAGGGTACGTGGACATACACTCTCCCCTCTCGTTGCTATATCATCACCATGATCTTGCATGTGCGTAGGAATTTTTTTGAAATTACTACGTTCCCCAACACTATGCTTCACTGATGAGGTTATGGAACATTAGTTTCTGGAAGGGTTTAAACCCGTAAACATCGAACCATACAATGGAACGATGGATCTGACCGTTTGGATTGAAGATTTCCTTCTCCACATTCATATGGCTTGAGGAGATGATCTCCATGCCATCAAATATCTCCCTCTAAAGCTGAAGGGACCAGCACGGCACTTGCTAAACAGCCTCCCAGAAAACTCCATTGGAACCTGGGAAGACTTGGAAGATGCCTTTAGGGCTAATTTCCAGGGCACTTATGTCTGGCCACCGGATGCTCATGAATTGTCACATAATTCAACAGCCAGGTGAATCAGCTCGCAAGCTTTGGAATCGGTTCTTAACCAAAAAGAACTAGATCGTAGACTGTCCGGATGTCGAAGCCTTAGCGGCCTTTAAGCATAGCGTCCATGACGAATGGCTTGCCCGGCACCTCGGGCAAGAAAAGCTGAAGACCATGGCAGTCTTAACGGCACTTATGACTCGCTTTTGTGCGGGCGAAGACAACTGGTTGGCTCGCAGAAGCAACAGCTCATGTGACCCCGGCACCTCTGAGGTGCGGGACGACAACGGTAATCCTCGCCGCAACAAAAACAAACGTTGGAATAGCAATAATGATGACGCAGGTGATACATCAGTCAATGCCGGATTCAGCGGTCCGATGTTCGGTCAGCAGAAGAAACCTTTCAAAGGCAAAGATGGGCCATCCAACTTAGATAAAATCCTTGAGAGGCCCTGTCAGATTCATGGCACACCCGATAAGCCTGCAAATCACACGACAGGAACTGTTGGGTTTTCAAACATGCCGGTAAGTTAAGTACTGAACACAAGGGAAAAGGGCCCCAAGCGAAGAAGATGATGAGCCCTGTCAGCCGAACACCGGGGGTCAGAAACAATTTCCCCCCGAGGTGAAAACAGTGAACATGATATATGTCACTCACATCCCCAAAAGGGAGCGCAAACGCGCATTACGGGATGTCTATGTCGTAGAGCCTGTCGCCCCCCAAGTTTAACCCATGGCCAGCCTGCCTGATCACTTTTGATCGCTGGGATCACCCAACTAGTATCCGTCTCGGGGGTTCGGCCGCCTTGGTCCTTGGTCCAATCATTGATGGATACCACCTCACAAGAGTCCTTATGGATGGAGGAAACAGTCTCAGCTTGATCTATCAAGATACTGTCCGAAAGATGGGATCGGCCCATCACGAATCAAGCCTAGTAACACTACCTTTAAAGGTGTGATACCCAGAGTGGAGGCCCGTTGTACGGGCTCAATCACACTGGAGGTAGTATTCGGCTCCATAGATAACTTTCGCAGCGAAGAGTTAATCTTCGACAGTGTCCCTTTCCGCATTGGTTACCAGCTGCTCGGACGAACTGTCTTTGCCTGCTTTAATGCAGTCCCGCATTATGCTTACTTGAAGCTCAAAATGCCTGGACCTCAGGGCGTTATTATAGTCAATGGTAATACGGAGCGCTCACTCCATACGGAAGAACACACCATGGCCCTTGCTGCCGAAGTGTATAGCAGCCTAATCAAGCCGAGCAGCTCACAGGCCAATAAAGCCAATGACATATCCAAACGAGTCCAGTCCACGCATAAAACAACGGATCCAGACATTGATTAGCAGTTCGGCCTCCGCCGATCGCCCCTCCAGGTTGCAGCTCATGTACCGCGCATACATAATACACACTAAAAATACCCTGGGTGACGCTGGAGGCACGCTGCGGAATAGGTCCATTACACATCTTGACCATAAATGGACCACATATACCCTTTTTGCTCTAACGCAGGTTCATCAAGAGCCCTACTTACAAGATGGTTGTCGCAGGAGATCCTTTTAAGGCCAGCATGCCCCAACCATCAAATGCTCCTCTCAAAGGACTCACTACTAAGGAGGAAAGGCACAGACGTGTGGCAGGGCACCATTGGAGTTTCTTTTCCGAACCATGGCTTTTTAGGCCCTGTGTTAGACTTTCCCTTATGAATTCTTTTCTCCTTTTTGGGCATCTAATATGACCTTAGCATTGAACGACATCGTCTGTTATCGAAAATATCAATAAAGGTACAAAGGGCACAGATGATCACCACCTTTTTGTTGGCTGTTAAATTTTTTCCTTGTCATCTACGTTATTCCTTATGTTTGACTGACGCACGTGGGTCGACACGGTATTCATACTAGGGGCTGTATTTGGCCCCGCTATATTGTTAAGTCCGAAGACCCATAGGGAACTCTTCGGCGTCCTGGATATTGCATTATATGCATCTGCTTCGAATCATGTCTTTGGTCCACAGTTGGATTGACCGGCTCCTGTGTTTGCCACCTTACGTTCCGCGGCTAAGGTAGAAAAGGGAGAACTACTATGATTGTATTTCTGGTTCATCCGGTCAAGTACCGCAGTAGAGAAAGCCAAAAACTAACTGTCATCATAAGCGAGAGCGGGTCAGCGATCCGACGACTTAGTGTTACACTATGAATCGCTCGCGATTTATGTCATGTCATACGAGGGGCTGGGTCTTTGACCATCCGCGTTGCAAAGGCGCCATACTCCGGCTCGCCGATCATGCAACAAGGGGCTAGTACTTAGCGCCACCAATGGACTCTTATGGCTAAGTGAAAGTGCTAAAGCCGCATAGTCTGATTGCCTCGTTCACTTTCACAAGACGACTCCTACATTGGACCAAGGCGTTGAATTAAGTGCGGTCATGCAATCATGAACACCCTTGTAATAATTACATGGGGGCTGAAGCCGACGACTGGTAAACTTTCAGATATGTAAACAGCAAAATAGGAGGATAAACTAAACCATAGATATCATACACAATGAGTTCATTTCATGACTCTTACAAACCGGACTCAACTACTCAAAGATGACATCCTTCAAACACTACCCCTCCACAAGGCGGGCTCCCTCGAGGACCTCTTCAAAGTACTTCTTCGTCCGCCAGTGCTCTTTCCCTTCGGGCGGCCCTACGGTAGCAATGTCGGCGGCCTTCATATTTGCTCGCTGCACCTTGACACGGGCAAAGGCCATCCGAGCACCCTCAATACAGGAGGACTGCTTGAGGGCATCAATCCGAGGAAGCGCCTCCACTAGCCGTTGCACGAGTCCTAAGTGACTATTTGGGATGGGATCGGCTGGCCACAAGCGGATTATAACATCCTTCATGGCCAGTCCGTCCACCTTGTGCAGCTCGGGCAGCTGCTTCAGCTGGTCACTCAGGGCCACGGGAAGTTCTGGCGCTAGATACTGCAACTAGAATAACTTCTCCATCGAGCTCCCCTCTTCGGCTCGAAAGAATGCGGCAGCATCCGAAATGCTCCTCGGAAGAACAACAAAGGCACCTGGAGAATGTTGGAAATATGTCCTAGAGGCAATAATAAAAGTATTATTATATTTCATTGTTCATGATAATTGTCTTTTATTCATGCTATAACTGTATTATCCGGAAATCGTAATACACGTGTGAATACATAGACCACAATATGTCCCTAGTGAGCCTCTAGTTGACTAGCTCGTTGTGATCAACAGATAGTCATGGTTTCCTAACTATGGACATTGGATGTCATTGATAACGGGATCACATCATTAGGAGAATGATGTGATGGACAAGACCCAATCCTAAGCATAGCACAAAGATCGTGTAGTTCGTTTGCTAGAGCTTTACCAATGTCAAGTATCTCTTCCTTCGACCATGAGATCGTGTAACTCTCGGATACCGTAGGAGTGCCTTGGGTGTATCAAGCGTCACAGCGAATCGGGTGACTATAAAGGTGCATTACGGTATCTCCGAAAGTACTGTTGGGTTGACACGGATCGAGGCGGGATTTGTCACTCCGTATGACGGAGAGGTATCTCTGGGCCCACTCGGTAATGCATCATCATAATGAGCTCGAGGTGACCAAGGTGTTGCCACGGGATCATGCATTACAGATTGAGTAAAGTGACTTGCGTAACGAGGTGAACAAGGTATTGGGATACCGACGATCGAGTCTCGGGCAAATAACGCACCGATTGACAAAGGGAATTGTATCTGAGGTTTTGATTGAATCCTCGACATCGTGGTTCAACCGATGAAATCATCGAGGAGCATGTGGGAGCCAACATGGGTATCCAGATCTCGCTGTTGGTTATTGCCCGAGAGTCGTCTCGGTCATGTCTCCGTGTCTCCCGAACCCGTAGGGTCTACACATAAGGTTCGGTGGCGCTAGGGTTATTAGGAAGACTAGTATGTGACTACCGAATGTTGTTGAGTCTCGAGATGAGATCCCGGACGTCACGAGGAGTTAGGAATGGTCCGGAGGTGAAGTTTTATATATGGGAAGTTGTCATACGGACACCGGAAAGTTTCGGGGTTATCGGTATTGTCTGGGGCCACGAGAGGGGTTCGGGGTCCACCGGGAGGGCCCCCTCCGGAGGGCCACATGGGCATAAGGGAGGAGCCAGCCTGGAGGGCTGGGCGCGCCCCACCTTGGGCCCATGCGCCTAGGGTTGGGGGAAACCCCGAGGGGGCCCCCTGCTTGGGGGCAAGCCTCCCTCACAGCCGCCGCCCCTCTAGATCCCATCTAGAGGGGTCGGCCCCTGCCCCTTCCCCTATAAATAGAGGGGTGGGGAGGGCTGCTGTACCCATCTCCAAGGCGCAGCCCTCCCTCCCAACACCTCTCCTCCTCCGTAAGCGCTTGGCGAAGCCACTGCCGAGATCTTCTGCACCAACACCACCACGCCGTCTTTGCCGTTGAGCGAGCTTCCCCAACCTCTCCTTCCCCCTTGCTGGATAAAGAAGGAGGAGACGTCTCCCGTCCCGTACGTGTGTTGAACGCGGAGGTGCTGTCCGTTCAGCACTTGGACATCGGTGATCTGAATCATGTCGAGTACGACTCCATCATCACCTTGCAAGCTTCCGCACGCGATCTACAAGTGGTATGTAGATGCAAACTCTCTCCCATGACTCGTTGCTTAGATGAACTCATAGATGGATCTTGGTGAAACCGTAGGAAAATTTTAATTTTCTGCAACGTTCCCCAACAGAGAACTCCAAACTCTGGTTAGTAAAATATACCTCTTACTACTATATCTACTCTGCATGATAAAGGCCTAACCAGTCGCAATCTGCTTCACCTCTTGTATCTCCTGGCGAGCGCCCTGGGCATCAACTTGGGCCTCCTTCAAACTCTCAAGAGCTTTGGTGAGCTTAGAGGCCTGCTCCGAACTCTTCTACTCCAAGGACTAACACCTTGCGATGGCGTCCTTGAGCTCCTTCTCTATTTCCTCCACCCGCGCCTCGTGTTTTCGGCGGGTGGTTTGCTCTTCGTCTAGAGCCTTGGCCGCCTTGTCCGCGGCCACCTTGCTCGCTTTCGCCTCCTTCTTTGCTTTGGCAAGGGCGCCCTTGAGGGACTCGACCTCGGCTGTGCCAATTGTGAGTATATTCATAACATTCTTAGTCCGTTTCAAACCGACTATGCATAAACATAATTCCTGGATATACTGACACACCGCACACCTTGGGTTTCTTCGAACCGTTTGTTGGTACGGTCGAGTTCCTCATCACACAGCCAGAGCTTCCGATTGAGCTCAGCAATTTCCGTGGCCTGGGCAGTAGCCGCCAGCTTTGAAGCCTATTAGATATAAAAAACAGTGCATGACATACTTGTTAATGATCCTCTATTTGGATTGTCTTAGTCCTGACAGAGTCTCAGGGGCTACTGTCTACACATGGGCTCCGCCTCACACGTACATACATGGAATACTTATGAAAAATATTACGCCGCCTACCTCGAAGCCTGTTAGCAGGCTGTCGAAGGCTTCAGTCATCCCGCTCTTTGCGGACTGAACCTTTTCCATAGCCGCACCCATAAGGGTGCGGTGTTCCTCTACAACGGAGGCACGTTCCAGTGCCTCCCGCATACCGTCAGCGGCCTCCGGATTGATAGAGGCTGCCGACGGAGCTCTTGCTCCTCTGCCCTCCTTTGAAGGGGGATGCTAATCCGAGCCCGGTGCCATACTGGTCTCCGGGACGGTGTTCGGCGAGGGTCCGGACTGCTAAGGTCCTCAACCCTTGATGGTTGTGGGGATCGCCGTGCCCCTCTCTATAATGCCCGAGGTGTTGTCCTCGGGCGACTTCTGCACTGTCTCGTCCACCCCTTCCCGGCCAAGAGATGGACTTCGGGACGACACCTCAGTGTCCTCTATGGTGGGGGGAGAGAGGGAGCAAGATGGGCCGTCACTCTCCGCCTCCCCGGTGGCTAAAGAGTTCCCCGTTGAAGAAGAGGGGATCGGGATCTCGCGCGGAGGGCTAAAAAGTACAAAGGTGGATGAGCATGACGAAGTCAGATTAAAAAGGTAACCGAACGAGTGAGTTTCTAATACTTACATCTCGGCCAATGTCTTCTCCCTTTGGGCCCGCCTCGTTCGGACTCTGTGTCCAAACTGTTCGAGAGGACCACTCGCCCTTTCTTCGGCATCGCCCCCTCTAGGTCCTCGGGGGCCGTCCTCTTCCCCCTCCTCATCCTGGGGGGGAGTCGATCTCCACCTCCTCATCATCCTCCTCCTCCTCTTCTTCGTCCTCATCTTCCTCACGAGAGGAGATGAGCTTGGCCTCTCCGGACACTGTTGCCAGAGGGCCCTTGCGGTGGGGCCCGTTCTTGGACCCCTTGGCCTTCTTCTCCAGCGGCTGATAAGGCACCAGGACCAGCATCTTCTCCAGCTGAGGAGTGACTGGGTTTTCGGGCAATGGAGCCGGACACTCGATCCACTCCGACTTCTTGGTCCAACCCTGTAACAAAAGACGGGTTGTTGAGTTCGGCATAGACCGAATACATGTGTATATACATGTGACTAGATATGTCTTCGGAGAAATCGAATACTTATTGGAGAGGCCGGATACGCGACATTGATGTCGATATCTTCGGTCTCCATGGGCCAGATGCTCTTCTGTGCCTTAAAAAGCAGCTTCCACATCCCCTCGTGCGTAGCGCCGAAGAAGTGTTGTAGCATGCATGAATCCTCGGCTTGAATTCCCACATGGGGGAAACCCGACGTTGGCAGGGGAGAATGCGGCAGAAAAGTGATGAGGACATGACTACCTTGGATATGACCAAATATATTGCATACATGTAATACTTGTGAGGTGATTTCTAATGCAAACTATGCAATAGTTTATTTATGTCATCCAGGACAAAAATACTTCACAAACTTTTGTGTCATGTCTAATTGCAGGTGTATGGGACATTTGTACAATACACATATGAAGATAAGGGAGAAAGAGATGTTTACTTGCTGTTCAAAAAGTTCTCTCACGTCACTTTTGGCCCAAGAGAAGATAGAGTGCAAGTCTCTCACGTTCTGGATTCAGATTCGGACTGCACAGACACACCTGATTCAAAACGCCAAGAACTCTTCATCCGGACTCCGAATTGGGTGATTCTTTTTTTGTTGGAAAGTAGATTTCATGCTCTTTCCAACCCAATTGGAATCACCTTAAAATCCGTCTGGAGCATTGAGTTATGGACGAAACAATCTGGTGTTACAGCAGAATCCGAGTCAAACTACAAGTCCAAAGGTGTTACGTCACCTCCACTTGGGCCCATGAGCCTTGTACGACCTAGGGTTGGTTTTAGGCTGCCTTGGGACGTTCTCCCATCTCCTTGGCCGCCACCCCTTGCTCCTATATAAGTAGATCCATCTACTAGCTTTTTCCTTGGGATTTGTTTAGTTTAAAGTTAGCCATTGCAACTTCGTGTACTTCGTTTGTGTCCAACGACCAGACCAAGACCGCTTACGAATCCCCACCTTTATCAATACTTCATATATACTCGCAATATTCCGATTGCTTTTATCATATTCTTGCTTGTTCTTCGATTGCTTGCAGGAATAGACCTTCATGGTCAGGTTGATTGTGCTCCGGCGTGGTCAATAACCTCTCGGAGTTGGTTTAGCGATTGCTAAGGCGCAACATCATGCATGTTTGTAGTCGGATCGTCAAAGTCATCTTCACCAAATCGATAGTTATCATCTCATAGAAAGATCGGGACACCTCCGCCTCTATCAAGTGGTATCAGTTTTCAGGTTGCTCGGTGAGAATTTACAGTTTTTCATAGTTTAGATCGCATCTGTCATTCATCCCTACAGTCCATGAAAAAGCCACACAAAAAAGTTAGATCTGTTCATCCTTTATCCAAGCTAGTCTGAGCCTTTGCAATTTTCTATTCATTGCTTGCATAGTTGAATTATCAGTTGCATCGTCGTGTCAGTTGCTGGTCTTAGTGTCTAGTTCCTTTAGAGTTTCGAGTTCTGTTCACATTAGTCACGTCGCCGCTGCATCATTATCCCTTCCGCTGTCCATCATCCCATCCATTAGTTTCCACCACGTGCTATGCACTGTTCATTGTCATAATCATAGTTGAGGTCATTCACATCTTCGCTTGATCCAATCTGCATCTTATCTAGTTTGTCTTGGATAGAGGGAGAAAGAAAAGATAGAGAAAAAAAAGAGAAAAAAGGAAAAAAAATAAAAAGAGAGAGAAGAAAAAGAAAAAAAGCGTGAGAGAAAAAGAGAGAGGAAAAAAAATTGCATCTATCTAGAATCAATCTCGTACCTGAATTCGGATTGGAATCTATTTTGCGCACTGTTCAGTAAAACAGGTGTATCTTCCTCATACGAAGTCCGTTTTGACTCCGTGAGTACTCAAATTGAAGCTAGAGACGAGCCGCATCAAAATAGTTGCAGAGGTTTGTTCAATATTTGACACCTCAAAATCGGCTTCTAAATAGGTGTTTTTGCCCTCTGAAGTTCGTGAACACAGCTTGTTCCAATTTTTCAGGCCAGTTTTAGAATTCTTTGACTCCTCATATCAACTCGGAATTGAGTGATTCTTTTTGCATTGGAAAAGCTTGAGTTAGTAGCATTCTTTGAAAGAATTTATCAGAAAATTGGCTCAAACTTTTCAAGAGGAAAGTTGGAGAGAGAGTTGTTGTATGTCCTGCTTGGCAGTTGTTTTCATCATTATCTTCACTGTCGTTGTGATCTTCACTTATATCTTTCTGTCAAGAGCTACTTAGTATTCTTCATTGATGCTAGTTGTGCTACGCCGTGACCTCATTAGTATTTTAGGCTCTCGTCTCTAATCCGGTCTAGCCTAGGACCAGCACAGTACCGTCGTTGAGCATTTATTCAACATTGCATCTTTGAATTGATTATTGCTAAAAATTTTGCTACCATATATAGCCAACCCAGCTCCACATATTTCTACACCGTGTATACATACGTTCCCTTGGCAATCACTTTACATAATCTTCAGAGTTATTTGACACCACTTGAGGGAGTCCTGGACTAGGGGGTGTCCGGACAGCCGGACTATCATTATCCGCCGGACTCCAAGACTACGAAGATACAAGATTGAAGACTCCGTCCCGTGTCCGGATGGGACTTTCCTTGGCGTGGAAGGCAAGCTTGGCAAGACGGATATGTAGATCTCCTACCATTGTAACCCGACTGTAACCCTAGCCTCCTCCGTGTCTATATAAACCGGAGGGCTTTAGTCCGTAGGACAACATACATTACAACAATCATACCATAGGC
This sequence comes from Aegilops speltoides, assembly GCA_021437245.1. Classification (NCBI taxonomy): domain Eukaryota; kingdom Viridiplantae; phylum Streptophyta; class Magnoliopsida; order Poales; family Poaceae; genus Aegilops; species Aegilops speltoides. The sequence continues at coordinate 245,607,936 of CM038141.1, forward strand.
TAGATTCTAGGGTTTAGCCTCCTTGATCTCGTGGTAGATCCACTCTTGTACTACCCATATCATCAATATTAATCAAGCGGGGCGTAGGGTTTTACCTCCATCGAGAGGGCCGAACACAGGTAAAAACATCGTGTCCCTTGTCTCCTGTTACCATCCGCCTAGGCGCACGATTCGGGACCCCCTACCGAGATCCGCCGGTTTGACACCGACATTGGTGCTTTCATTGAGAGTTCCTCGTGTCGTCACCGATAGAGCGGATGCCTCCACCCGTCTTCAAAGGCGGTGTTTTTCGCCGAAGGGCCTTAGCCGCCGCCAAACTATCCGGCTTGGTGGTTTCTTATGACCGCTTTGTCCGCCGCCGCTCGACAATGACTTCGCAAGTCGTTAGAAGCAATCTTCGCGTCAGCCCTAATGCTGCTGAACAGTTGGACCCAATAGAGCTCTCCTATGTTAATGAGCTCTTGGATCGCATCGCTTCCACAGGAGTCGCTACGGACTACAACCAGATTGGGCTTAAAACCGATCGAGAGAGATTAACTCTCCCGGGCCACCCACCACATCGCGGTGGTAGAGGAGCAATCTGACAACTCTTTGCTGTGTTGAAAACAATTCGTGTCGGATTCCCGAACCCTCCATGCGGATCCCGGAGGGCGGACTTCGATCGAGCATTGAACTTAAAATCATGCATCGCCCGGACTCATTGGATTGTGTCAGCAAACCAAGCTTCGAATTTGGAAACCCCTCGGCCTTTGAGCCCCAAGATGGGCAGGGATCCGGATTTTATTCCACCCACCGCCCGGACATATGCGATCTATCTCTAATCGGCAAGAGCTTGCTGAAGCAGTACATCACTCTGGGCGATTCCTCCTGGTTATGGGCAGGATAAAGGACTGCCGAGAAGAAAACGCAATATCAATCTTACGCAATAGCCGCACGGACAAGGGAATACTAAGCGCCATTGATCGTCGCAAAATTACGCTTCACCGATCGGCATCCATTATGCGAAAATCTTGTGCGATGGAAGCTTCGGAAAACCGAAAATCAATTTTGGGATAATCCGCCCATTTAAACCCGATCCATGACAAAAGGGCACCTTACACTCGGGCCCCGGATGCAAAAGCGAAAAAACAAAAACCCAATAAGGGAAGCGGAACCGTCTTTGGAGGGATGGCTCAATGGGCCTGTAAGCTTCATAATCTTGAGGGCCGTCCCAACACATAGCCTTCGAGCATGTTGGATATTACGGCGGTGGCCAAAAGTGGCGAAGAGCTTGTAGCTCCGGGAAACCACTCCAACAATACCAGCACGGTATCAACAGTCTTCGAGACCTTCGCATCAAATAATATGCGAAAGAAAACAATCCGCGGACTCGCCGAAGTCTACCAAGTAGCAACAGCAAATCCATGGAGCGACACAGCTATTACCTTCAACGCCAGCGACGAGCCTAAATTCGAACAACGAGAGCCCGGCCGCCTTTGGTACTTAGTCCCATAGTGGATGGCTTTCGGTGACAAAAGTCCTCATGGATGGCGGCGGACTAAACCTCATTTACGAGGAAACCCTGCAAAAATGGAGATCGATTGGAGCCGTATTGAGCGAAGCAGCACAACCTTTAGAGGAATAATCCCTAGCCGGAAGCACCTTTGCCGGAAAAATCACACTCGATGTGGTGTTGGCTCTCCGGACAATTACAGATCCGAAGAAGTCACGTTCGGTGGCCCCATTCAGCAGCGGGTATCACGCCATATTAGGACGAGAGGCATTCACAATTTTCAAGCGATACCTCATTATGGGTACATGAAGCTCAAAATGCCTGGGCCCGGCGGAATAATCACTCTCGCTAGTGATCCGGACATAGCACTCCGCGCCGAAAACAAGACAGCCGCACTAGCCCTCGAGGCACTATCCGAAGCCTTAGCGGCAGAAGAACTCACCGCGCTGCGCTCTACGGTGAACAGGGACGATGTGATACTCGATAAAAGATCCAAGTCCACCTCCTTCAAACTAGCAGATGAGATAATAAAATTCCAGGTCCATCCAACGGACCCAACAAAGACGGCCTCCATTGGGGCACAATTGAACCCCGAAGTAGACGCCGCACTGCGCGAATTCCTTCGGGAAAATTGGGATATCTTCGCCTGGCATCCTTCGGACATGCCCGGAATCCCACGAGTTGGCGAACACAGCCTAAACATCCTAAAAGGATTTAAGCCGATCAAGCAGGCTCTTGACGATTTTCTGAACCCAAAAGACAGGCAATGGGAGAAGAGCTAGCCAAACTATTGGAAGCGGATTCATTAGAGATATCAAACATCCGGATGGCTAGCAAACCTGGTGATGGTACCAAGAAGGATAAATCACTGGCGCCTCGTGTCGATTTTAAAGACCTCAATAAGGCTTGCCCAAAGGATCCTTCCTCTCCCTCGCATCGATCAAATTATCGATGCTATAGCGGGCACGATTCGTTGTGCTTCACGGGCGCATACTCGGCTATCATCAAATCAAGATGGCGGAAGCGAACCAAGCCGCAGCGGCATTCATCACTCCATATGGACCATTTCGCTTCAACACGATGCCCTTCGGACTTAAAAATGCGGCGCAACATATCGGCGCATGATTCAAACATGTCGGCCACCGGATCGACAAAACGATCGAGGCATACGTAGATGGCGAGTCGTCAAAACAAAACACGTCGAAACTCCATAGAGCGATTTGAGGCTCACATTCGACAACCTCAGGGCATATGACATCAAGCTGAATCCGGGAAAATGCATTTTCGGCGTACCAGCCGGAAAGTTGTTGGGCTTCATTGTATCCGGTAGAGGAATTGAAGCAAATCCGGCTAAAATCCGAGCTCTGTCACAATTGGAAATTCCAAAAGACCTCAAACAAATACAAAAATTAACAGGATGCGTGGCAGCCTTAAGCGCTTATCTCCGTCTAGGAGAAAAGCGTTGCCCTCTATCGCCTCCTCGGTATGCCGAACACTTTGAGTGGACGAGATGCCGCCTTCTGGGACTCGAAGAAATAAAGGCCATATTGGCAACAAATCCGGTCTGGCTGCGCCCACTCTGGGCGAACCAATGTTGTTATACATCGCAGCAACGCATCAAGTAAAAGCGCGGTCCTCGTCGTCGAGCAGTGGCGAAGGGCATAAATTCCCTCTTGAAACCATGTATTATGTATCCTTTGTGTTAACCCCTGCAAATCCGTTACCCGCACTATCGAAGATAGCATATGCGGTGTTCATGGCGTTTCGAAAGCTCCGACACTACTCTTAAGAGTGTTCGATAACAGTGGCCTCTGAAGTACCACTCAACGACATTATAAATAACCGCGACGCAATGGGCAGGATTGCAAAATGGGCCGTTGAGCTCTTACTATTTGACATAACTTACAAACCTCGGCGAGCCATAAAGTCACAAGTTACGGCTGACCGTGCCGCCGAATGGAATGACCGAACTCCCTAAAGTGCGGCGCATACTCCAACTGGACTATACATTTCGACGGCTCCAAAATGTTGGCGGATCGGGGCTAACCCGTCTTGGCGTCCCCAACCGGAGATATAGTCGATCGTACTTCAAATAATGTACACGAACTCCAACAACGCAGCCGAATACGAGGCCCTGTTACATGGTCTCCGGATGGCAGTCTCCATGGGCATTCAACGCCTGGAGGTGCGCCGGGATTCGAACCTTGCAATATCCCAAATAAACAGAGACTTTGACGCCAAGGATCCGAAAATGGCAGCATATCGCAACGCTGTCCTAAAAATGTCAGCTCGGTTTAAAGGACTGGAATTCCATCACATAGCTCGAGATAATAACCAAGCGGCCGACATACTGGCACACATCGGTGCGAAACGTGATGCCGTCCCTCCTAATATCTTCCTGGAACGGCTCTTCAAGCCATCCGTACTATGGGAAGAGGAGCCTGGTAGTGACAAACCGGAGAAAACCGCACCAACCGGTGATTGGCGGATGACATAACACCCTCATTACGTCATAATGGCAGTAATCACGCGTGGGCAGAACCTTTCCTAGCCTACTTACTTAGGCGGGAACTTCCGAAGACCAAAATGAGGCCCATTGTGTAGTCCGTGATCGAAGGCCTACAAGGTCCATGAGGAGAACTTTATAAGAAAAGTACAACGAGTCCTTGAGGTGTATCTCCGAAGAGGAAGGCGAAACCTCTGGCTGAAATTCATGCGGACTAGGCGGACACCACGCAGCAGCCCGGGCCCTTGTAGGAAAGGCATTCCGTCACAGATTTTATTGGCCGACGGCCCGGCAGGCGACAGCAGGACTTGGTCAGCGATCGTTGGTTGTCGACTCTTTGCTAATCGAGCCATATGCCACCCACCGCCCTCAAAACCATACCCATTACCCGGCGTTAGGTAGTGCAGGGGCTTGACATGGTTGGACCCCTTAAAGGGAACCCACAAGCAAAGGTACCTATTGGTCATGGTGGATAAATTCACCAAATGGATAGAGGCCAAACCGGTAAAAGCGGCAGAGTCCGGACCAGTGATAGACTTTATATCGGGGTGGTACACCGTTCTGAGTCCCCACAGCATCATCACCGACAATGGCACGAACTTCACAGCCAGCGAGGTTAAGTCATGGTGCAAAAATATGGGCATCAAGCTCGACTACGCTTCAGTTTATCACCCTCAAACCAGCGGTCAAGTGGAAAAAGCGAATGGTCTAATAATGGCGGCATTAAACCCAGATTAGTGAGGTCACTTACTAAATCCGACACACAATGGGTCGAGGAGCTCGACTCCGACTGGGGCTGCGGACAACGCCTAACCGTACTACGGATTCACACCATTTTTATGGTATCTGCGCAGAGGCAGTCTTGCCTGTGACATTATTCATGACTCACCTCGAGTGCGCATGTATGAGAAAGAGAGGCCGAGCTTGATCGGCGGGACAGCTGGACACATTGGAGGAAGAAGCGTGGCGTCGCGAAGGCTCGTTCCGCATTTTATCGGCAGCAGGCCGAAGATATCAAAGTAGAAATGCGGGCCAAGACTTACAATGTTGGCGAACTAGTTCTACGCCTGCCGGACAAGAAAAAGGACAAGCTCAAGCCCAAATGGGAGGGTCCCTTCATTATCGATCAAGTCCTGACCGGCGGGGCATACCGTCTACGAAATGCATCAGACAACCGACTCGAGCCGAACCCATGGAACGCAGCCCGCCTCCGACGATTTTATGCCTAGCGCCGGACTAAGAGTTCGTCCCCTTCCCCAGTACAAACTTTTACACTTTGGCTGTCTTTCGTTTCTCTTTTTATGCCTTTTTATCTAAAAGCCCTTATGGGCCTGTTTTCGCATTTTTTGCATGCACATGATGTGCAACCCGCACTCATTATTCCTGGGGGCTCCTTTTACAGAAGCTCAATTACACGGGTTTCATACCCAGCACATGTGTCAAGCTTCCACATGTACCTTTTACTCGCCGTTATATGCATCGATATGACTTAAGTTTTGGCCAAGCTGGGTTGCTGGCTCTGTGCTTACCCCTCGTTCCCGATTGTTGGCTAGGAGGTAAAGGAGCACCTCTGCGATTATTCTTGCTGGTCGGCGGATGTGTACCTCGGTAGGTGAAGCCGAAAGCTAGAGTTCTTAAGGGAATATTCGGTCGGTGACTTAAAGATGATTTTCTCTTACCTATTTAACTATTTGCCCCGGATGTTTCTTGCTTTCTTTGCAGTCGGACATGCACTTTAGGGCATGCCTCCCGAAAAGAACCCTTAACGGAACTATTCTCCTGGAAGATGTTTCTTACTAACCATGTAATATAACATAACTAGTTGGGCACTTATGCGATAAAGCACTAATGACCCCTACGCTTTGGTCTCCATGCATACCACGGTTGTTTCTTAACCAAAGAGGTATTGAGATACACTCGGACTCTAGGGTCCCGAGGTTGAAGCGAAAAGGTCGGCAAAGACAAGCGATCTACAATCCGGCTAGAAGGCATTTCACATGTCACTTTAAAGGATAACATACATTGTCAAATTCTTGATTGTATTCCTCCTCAATCCCGTCTAACAGGCTGTCTAGTTCTGATCCCATTGGGAAAATTTGGCAGCCAACTCTACTTGGCTGTATAGTAAACTCACAGGATCTCCTTCCGTCGGGCCCCACCGGTCCAACTTCGCCATGTGGTTGGGATCCGCCTTTTGTACAGCGTCTTCACCATGGCCCAAGCCTCCACAGCACCTTGACGGCAAGCGAAATCTTCCACAAGCAGGCGCTACCGCACTCCTGCAGCTTCTCCATAAGCTCCCGAGGCCCTCGGGTAGGGTGAGAGCTGGCCATAAAGCACTGAGCAGCGCCGCTCATTGCCTGCCGAACTTCGTTCGAGTAGCTGCAACAGTTCGGAAGTTGATCACCCATTGATATGGGCATCTCCTCTGCGGGGACGACCGTGAGTATACCTACAAGACATATAATGTCAAAATACTTCCTCCCGAACTCTTCTTTTCAAAAGAGTTCGCTCAAGCACTACTATAAATGCCGCGGCAAGCCGCTGATTCTCCTTAACGGAGCGGACAGCTCGGCTGGCGCCTTTCAGCTCTTCTTGAGCTTGGCGTTGGCATCCTGGAGCTTGTTCCTTTCTGCTGAACCCTATTCAGCACACTCTCGCCGACCTTTAGCTGGTGCAGCAATGCTTACTGTCCGGATCTTGTCCGCGGTACTGTAATGTCATTATTAGACTCGCGCGCATGCCGCATGGCGCTTATATTTATTAATAAAAATGTGTTACCAGGAGGGTCTTTCCGTCTCCTCTGCGGCAGCAATCTTGACCTCAAGTTGGGCCTTGCAATCTTGCAGCTCCCGAGACAGTGGGCGTTCTTCTCGATGGCGCTTTGCATTTTCAAATGATCCTTAAATCAGTTGGCATAACTACTTTAAGTCTCGGGGCTCTTGGTATATACAACCATTGAAATTCCCTTACCGTGTGTCTTTCACATCTTGCTCCGTGGCTCTGGTAAAACCATTTTGAGCGGCGCGGAGATGCGCGTCCCTGCGTTAAAGGCATCCAATGCCTCGGGGAAAAGCACGCCAGCGAAATCTTGTCTGCGGCGCCTATGGTTCATGGCGCTCTCCACCTCAGACTTGGTGGCGGACAGTCTGTCGGTATCCTCCGTTGGAGAAGGATTCGGCCCGCGTCTTGCGCTTGCCTCCCCCTCCAGGCCGGGCGCTGGAGCCTGGCCGGTGTTGGTCGGATCGGCAATTCCTGCGCTTGCAGTCTGGCGAGCGCTTTTTCTCCTACAAAAATCATGAGCACTTAGGCGTTTCCTCGGAACGTTGCTCTGAAATTTCAAACACGAGCTATACCTTTGCGGCGACGTTTCCGTCCGCACCGCGCTCCTTTTCCGCCTGCTGGTCCGGACTGGCCTCTGTTGGCCAGCCGCCGCGGGCTCGGCTTCCCGCCGTAAAGGCACTTCCTGCAAAATACCATCATTTGCGAAGGTTAGAAGCAGGCGGGGAAGAGATAATGGTGTCCGGACTTGGTCACGGTCACTGGGAAGCGGACTTAGTCGGGGTAGTCGCCGTAATGGCAACCAAAGCATTGTCTATGCTGAGTGGTGAAACACCCGTCGATCAGCTCCACCCGATATCGAGTCCTCTTGGAGGCGGATCGAGGATCCTTCGGATCCTCGGGTTGCGGAGCAGGACTCACCATGTCCTCCACAGTCCGGCGTAGATCCTGCGCCGAAGACGTAATGTAAGAAGCTTAAACTTCGAAAGCATGGGTTGAGCCCTTCAAGGTGTTCACTTACCCATCCTCTAGGGTTGATCATGGAAAACCCGCTCAAAGGGTTCATTCAAAGGAATTCCTCCTTATCCCCCTTGTATAGGCTAGACAGGATCTCCACCAGATCCTCGGTCGAATCCGGCCCTTTGCGGCCGTGCCGGGTAGCATCGTCTTCCCCGTTGAAATCCCACATGGGGTGGCCTCTGTATTGCAATGGCTGTACCCCTCGCTTGATGCATGTCGCCATGACTCCGATCATGGTCAAGCCGGAATGGGCCATTAATTTTATCCGGCCCATCAAGTAATGGACGCTCTTGTCTTCCTCAATCGGGGCTCATGGGCGCCGGTGGCGTTCTTCAAGGGAGCGATACTAAACTCCGGAGGCCGATCGGGTGGGTGCAGCAATGGGCGTCTCCTATGTAAAACCACTCGAGGGCGAGTCTTGGACGCCTTCTGGGAGTACCGGATAGGTATCCGGTCCCGGCGATGCGCCATATTTCGGCACCGCCCACTTGATATATGGACCCCTTGTGAGAACGGGGTACGAGGCAAAACAGCCTCTTCCACAATGCAAAATGGGGCTCGATGCCAAAGAATAGCTCACAAAGAGCTACGTAGCCTGCGATATGCAGGACAGAGGCGGGCGTGAGGTGGTGGAGCTGGAGTCCGTAGAACTTCAGGAGCCCGCAGAGGAACGGATGTATTGGAAATCTGAGTCCCCTTATCAGATAGGGGACGAAGCATACTCGCTCCCCCTTATTGGGGCTTGGAGTGTCCTCCACCTGCCTCCCACCTTGATAAGTAACCAGTCCGGCCCGGACTGGGACCATGAAGGCCGGAGGGAGAAATCCCCCCGTTTGGAGCCTCACTAGCTCGTTGTGCGGAATAGAGCACCTCCTCCAATTCCCCGGCGGTGGGCTGGGGCGCTGCGAAGAAGAGCGCGTCGGCGATCCATGATGGAATGGATTTCTAGGTCAAAGGCGCTTCGATGGAGTATTCGCAGGAGGAAGACGGTGTGGTTTGGATCTGGATTCCTGCCTTTTTTATAGGCGGACGACTCTAACGATTAGGGGGTGAAATGCAAAAGACACCCTGGCTTTTCGCATTCGTGCGACGCGTGGAAGAGGGCCATTATTTGGCGTAGAAGCCGAGGAACACGATATTCAAGATGAAGCGGACCTTTGCTCGGCGGTACATGGAATTTGAAGGAGAACCCGCCTTGTAACACGAAGACTATAAACACGCTGGACTTATCGTCATTGAAGCCTGGTTCAGGGGCTACTGAGGGAGTCCTGGACTAGGGGGTGTCCGGACAGCCGGACTATCATTATCCGCCGTACTCCAAGACTACGAAGATACAAGATTGAAGACTCCGTCCCGTGTCCGGATGGGACTTTCCTTGGCGTGGAAGGCAAGCTTGGCAATACGGATATGTAGATCTCCTACCATTGTAACCGACTACTGTAACCCTAGCCTCCTCCGGTGTCTATATAAACCGGAGGGCTTTAGTCAAAGGACAACATACATTACAACAATCATACCATAGGCTAGCTTCTAGGGTTTAGCCTCCTTGATCTCGTGGTAGATCCACTCTTGTACTACCCATATCATCAATATTAATCAAGCGGGGCGTAGGGTTTTACCTCCATCGAGAGGGCCCGAACCTGGGTAAAAACATCGTGTCCCTTGTCTCCTGTTACCATCCGCCTAGACGCACAGTTCGGGACCCCCTACCCGAGATCCGCCGGTTTTGACACCGACACCACTGGTTGCCTGTCACCACCTGCCGCATGGTAAGGACTTGTAAGATATTGATATTTGCTTTACTGTGAGCACTTTACAACCACATCCTAGTAGTGCGTAGGAACATTATTCTCGAATTTTGTTTCTTGTTTCTACTAATCATGACAGGTTCCGGAGATAGAAGTTCTTGGATGACAGACACAGTTTCACCATCACGAGAGTTGGGACAACACACACAAGCACATGGCCAGGTTATCTCTTTATCGTCATTTGAGGGTAGATTTAATCCTGCTATTTATCTAGCTTGGGAGCTCGAAGTAGAACAAGTTTTTCGTCACCATGACTTTTCTGAACTTGAGAGAGTACGAGCTGCCTCTAGAGCATTCTTGGTTTTATACATTTGGTGGAGTGTGCATTGTAAGAAAAACATTGATAACCAACCCACAACTTGGACGCATTTGAAAGATGTAATGAGACAACAATTTTTTCGTCCTTACTATCGTCGTGAATTGCTTCGCAAATTTGAACAATTTAAACAAGGCAACAACACTGTGCATGCTTGCTACCAAGAGTTCAAATCTTATATGCATCATTGTGACATAGAAGAATCTGAGGATGATACAATGAATAGATTTTTTCATGGTTTGAACCATGATATTCAGGCAAGATTTCAGTATATTCCTCGTTCCATTACTGGTATGTATGTTCGTGCTTGTACCTTTGAGAGACAGTTACAGGAGGATGCATTGGGTGACTACAACAACTACTATTCCAGTTCATGCTCACCACTGTTGGTTGGTTCCTCCACCGTTGCACCTACTAGAGCAGCCCCACCTCGGATTGTGAGCGTGACATTATCTCAAGAGTATGGTGCATTGTCTACGTCTGTACCTACATAAGCTACGTCTTTGCGACAAGGTAACAGTAAAGGTATTGATGATATAACTTCACATGAGAATGATGCATCCCTAGTTAACTTGAATGCATCATGTGTTGAGTTACCCGTGATTTGAGCACAACACCTATTTTAGAGAATCTTGATCTTTGTCATGAATCGTCATGTGATCAAACAACTGAAATACCAACAATTTTGAGTGCACCCATTGAATTAACTGTTGATGCAAAAGAATCAATGTTTAATTATTTTGATATGACCTCTAATCTTGGTGATGATTTTGTGTTGAATGACTTATTGCATGTTTGCTTATTTAAGCATGTTGTAGCATGTAAATTTGATGCAAGTAAGGTTTATTCACCAATGTTAAGATGGTTTAATGATGAATATTGTCAATCTTTTGATATGAATAAGAACTTCACTTATATGTGCAAACTGAGTTGCAATATTTTCATGCCTTATACTTATGATAATATTTTGGCTTTATATTTTATGATCTATGAAAATTTGTGTCATATGTGCAAAAATCAAGGGAAGTAAAAATGGATGACATATACATATACAACATGTACACCTTGTCTCTTTTGTTAGCCACATTTCAGATTAAGCAACGCCGAGGACGGCTTTGTTTTCAAAAAGGGGAGGATGATGAGGACATGGCTACCTTGGATATGACCAAATATATTGCATACATGTATACTTGTGTGGTGATTTCTAATGCAAACTATGCAATTGTTTATTTATGTCATCCAGGACAAAGATACTTCACAAACTTTTGTGCCATGTCCAATTGCAGGTGTATGGGACATTTGTACAATAGACATATGAAGATAAGGGAGAAAGAGATGTTTACTTGCTGTTCAAAAAGTTCTCTCACGTCACTTTTGGCCCAAGATAAGATAGAGTCCAAGTCTCTCACGTTCTGGACTCAGATTCGGACTACACAGACACACCTAATTCAAAACGCCAAGAACTCTTTCATCCGGACTCCGAATTGGGTGATTCTTTTTTTGTTGGATAGTAGATTTCATGCTCTTTCCAACCCAATTGGAATCACCTTAAAATCCCTCTGGAGCATTGAGTTATGGATGAAACAATCTGACGCTGCAGCAGAATCCAAGTCAAACTACAAGTCCAAAGGTGTTACGTCACCTCCACTTGGGCCCATGAGCCTTGTACGACCTAGGGTTGGTTTTAGGCTGCCTTGGGACGTTCTCCCATCTTCTTGGCCGCCATCCCTTGCTCCTATATATGTAGATCCATCTAGTAGCTTTTTCCTTGGGATTTGTTTAGTTAAAAGTTAGCCATTGCAACTTCGTGTACTTCGTTTGTGTCCAACGATCAGACCAAGACCGCTTACGGATCCACACCTTTATCAATACTTCATATATACTCGCAATATTCCGATTGCTTTTATCATATTCTTGCTTGTTCTTCGATTGCTTGCAGGAATAGACCTTCGTGGTCAGGTTGATTGTGCTCCGGCGTGGTCAATAACCTCTCGGAGTTGGTTTAGCGATTGCTAAGGCGCAACATCGTGCATGTTTGTAGTCGGATCGTCAAAGTCATCTTCACCAAATTGATAGTTATCATCTCATTGAAAGATCGGGACACCTCCGCCTCTATCAAAAAGCATGATCTGTATCACGTTGGTTAGACCAATGTTCTTTCCCAGCACGTTAGTGATGCGCGTTTGCAGGCCAGCACCTCCATCTGGGACCCCCAGTTGGTGCCCTTCTCGTTCCTGGAAGTGAGCCTCATGGGGGGTCCGGATCTAAACTCCGGAATGGCAGCCCAGTTGGGGCGGCGTGGCTCGGTGATGTAGAACCACTCCTGTTGCCAGATCTTCACGGTCTCTACGAAGGCCCCTGGGCCAAGTGGTGTTCGACAACTTGCTAATCATAGCCCTGCTGCAGTCCGTGTGCTGCCCATCGACCACCTTCGGATTCACATTGAAGACCTTGAGCCATAAGCCGAAGTGTGTTCGGACGCGGAGGAGGGCCTCACACACGACTATGAACGCCGATATGTGGAGAAATGAGTTTGGGGCTAGATCGTGGAAATCTAGCCCGTAGTAGTACATAAGTCCACGGACGAAGGGGTGGAGTGGAAACCTAACCCTCTAAGTAAATGGGGAAGGAAGACAACCCGTTCACCGGGCTACTGAGTGGGAAGGAGTTGACTTTTAGAGGGAAGCCGGTGCTTGATATCGGCAGCGAGGTACCCCGCACTCCAGAGATCTGCTATGTTCTCCTCCGTCACGGAGGAGGCCTCCCACTTGCCTTTGGAGCCAGCTTCGGCCATGGTCGAGTAGGTGGTGGTGGTGGTGAGAAAGACGGAGACTTTGCAAGCGCACAAAAGCTTGGGAGATTGGAAGGCTGAGGAGATATGAAGGCGTGGGGAGGAAAGTGGGGGTCCCTTACCCTCTTATAGGCACTAAAAATACCAACCGCCCCCACTCGTGCCTTGAATCTCACCTGTTCCTGATAGATGCGTGCACTGCAAACGGTTGGATTACCCAAATATAATTGATATGCAATCACGTATTAAGTGGGCACGATCTCTGTTTTGACAGGACGTGCCAATGAGGCGTGACCTTGAAGCACGGAACGCGGGGCGTGAAAATGGTTCAAAATGATGAGGGGTCGAGTCTGAAGCTTCGTCTAAAGAGTTGTCCGTAAAAGACGATGTTCTCATTTTTTATATATCCTGCCTTCGCAACTAAGGGTTGTGTTTATTGCGAGAAGCCGGATACATTTATTTCTACAGAGGAAAGCTGATTGTATTCTTTAAAGGAACCCGCCTTGCATACCGAAGACATTATGAGCGCCAAAACATCATCATTGAAGACTGGTTCAGGGGCTACTGTGGAAGTCCTGGATTAGGGGGTCCTCGGGCGTCCAGTCTATTGATGTGGGCCAGACTAATGGGCCGTCAAGATAGAAGATTATCCCTCGTGTCCGGTGGGGACTCTCACATGCGTGGATGGCAAGTATAGGTGTCCGGATATATTGTCCCTTTCTGTAAAACCGACTTTGTACAACCCTAAGCCCCTCCAGTGTCTATATTAGCCAGAGGGTTAGATCAGAGGCAGGATCACAACATTGCTAGGCTAGCTATCTAGGGTTAGCCAAATCGATCTCGTGGTAGATCAACTCTGGTAACCCCTATACCGTCGAATATAATCAAGAAGGAGTAGGGTATTACCTCCATTAAGAGGGCCTGAACCTGGGTAAACACTGTGTCCCTTTTCCATTGTTACTATTGATCCTCAGATGCACAGCTTGGGCCCCCCTACCCGAGATCTGCCGGTTTTGACACCGACACGGTCCTAATATGGTCAAGCCGTACAATGGACCTTTTCCGCAGTGTGCCTCCGGCACCGCCCAAGGTATCTTTAGTGCGTAATTATGTACGCGCGGTACATAAGCCGCAACCTGGTGGGGCGGTCGGTGGAGGCCGAACTGCTAATCAAGGTCTGGATCCGTTGATATATCGCTATTATGCACGGACCTGGGTCATTTGGATGCGTTGTTGGCTTTATTGGCCGGCAAATTGTTCTGCTTGATATGGCCGCCATATACTTCGGCCGCAAGGGCCGCAATGTGCTCTTCGATACGGAGTGAGCGCTCCATATTACCATTGACTGTAATAACACCATGAGGTCCAGGCATTTTAAGCTTCAAATAAGCATATTTCGGGGCTGCATTGAAGCGGGTGAAGGTAGTTCATCAAAGCAGTGCATGGTAGCCATTGCGGAAGGGGATGATGTCGAAGATTAACTCTTCGCTGCAAAAGTTATCTGGGGAGCCGAATACTACCTCCAGCATAATTGACCCCATACAACATGCCTCCACTCCTGGTATCGCACCTTCAAAGGTAGTGTTACTAGGCTTGATTTGTGATGGGTCGATCCTCGTCTTATGGACAGTATCTTGATAGATTAGGTTAGGGCTGCTTCCTCCGGCCATGAGGACTCTAATGAGGTGGTATCTGTCAATGATTGGATCAAGAACCAAGGCGGCTGAACCCCCGTGACGGATACTAGTTGGGTGGTCCCTGCGATCAAAGGTGATCGAACAAGCTGACCATGGATTAAACATGGGGGCGACAGGCTCTACGGCATAGACGTCCCTTAAGGCGCGTTTGCACTCCCTTTTGGGGATATGAGTGACATATATCATGTTCACTGTCTTCACCTCAGGGGGAAATTGCTTCTGACCCCCGGTGTTCGGCTGACGGGGCTTGTCATTGTCTTCGCTTGGAGGCCCTTTTCCCTTCTGTTTGGTATTTAGGCCTGTTTGAAAACCCAACAATTCCTGTTGGTGTGGTTTGCAGGCTTATCGGGTGTGCCATGAATCTGACAGGGCCTCTCGAGGATTTTATCTAAGCTGGATGGCCCATCTTTGTTGCCTTTGAAAGGTTTCTTCTGCTGACCGGACTTAGGACCGCTGAATCCGGCATTGACTGTCGTATCGCCTGATTCGTCGTTGTTATTGTTCTGACGTTTGTTTTTATTGCGACGAGGTTTACCATTGCCATCCCATACCTCCGAAGTGCCGGGTCACCCGAGCTGTTGCTTCTACGAGCCAACCAGTTGTCTTCGCCCGCACAGAAGCGGGTCATGAGTGTCGTTAAGGCTGCCATGGTCTTCGGCTTTTCCTGCACAAGGTGTCGGGTGAGCCATTCGTCACGAATGCTGTGTTTAAAGGCCGCTAAGGATTCGGCGTCCGGACAATCTACAATCTAGTTCTTCTTAGTTAAGAACCGATTCCAAAGCTTGCGAGCTGATTCGCCTGGCTGCTGAATTATGTGACTCAAGTCGTCAGGATCCGGCGGTTGGACATAAGTGCCCTGAAAGTTATACCTAAAAGCATCTTCCATGTCTTCCCAGGTTCCAATGGAGTTTTCTAGGAGGCTGTTTAGCCAGTGCCATGCTGGTACTTTTAGCTTTAGAGGAAGATATTTGATGGCGTGGAGATCATCTCCTCGAGCCATGTGTATGTGCAGAAGAAAATCTTCAATCCAGACGGCAGGATCCGTCGTTCCATCATACTGTTCAATGTTTACGGGTTTAAACCCTTCTGGAATTTGATGTTCCATGACCTCATCGGTGAAGCATATGGGGTGTGCGGATCCTCTATATCGAGCAATGTCGTGGCGAA
This sequence comes from Aegilops speltoides, assembly GCA_021437245.1. NCBI lineage: Eukaryota > Viridiplantae > Streptophyta > Magnoliopsida > Poales > Poaceae > Aegilops > Aegilops speltoides. The sequence continues at coordinate 245,623,514 of CM038141.1, forward strand.
GATCGGCTGACATCTGAGTTCGGTTCTAATCCCCAACATAGTTACGGTCATCGCGCCGGGCTTCATATCCATTGTCTCGTGCTGGGGCGCTGCCCCTTGATCCGTAGATTGATCTGGTCTGCCCAGCTTTATTGGCTGGGTCACGTTGTAAGTCGTACATGTATTATGCGGCTGCCGTCTCCCTGCCTCTTCGGCGAGGGGGTGTGGCTTGGTGCTCGGCTTGATATGCGGTTTTGTCCCGCCCAAGTGGTGGCGGTCTATTTGGTCTTCTTGATTATATTTCGACGGTATTGGCTCAAGGGCTTCATCATCGAATAGTGGTAGTAGCTTGCTCTTAGGGTAACTGAGGGAGTCTTGGACTAGGGGGTGTCCGGATAGCCGGACTATCATCATCGGCCGGACTCCAAGACTATGAAGATACAAGATTGAAGACTTCGTCCCGTGTCCGGATGGGACTTTCCTTGGCGTGGAAGGCAAGCTTGGCAATACGGATATGTGGATCTCCTACCATTGTAACCGACTCTGTGTAACCCTAGCCCTCCCGATGTCTATATAAACGGAGGGTTTTAGTCCAAATAGGACAACATCCATTACAACAATCATACCATAGGCTAGCTTTTAGGGTTTAGCCTCCTTGATCTCGTGGTAGATCCACTCTTGTACTACCCATATCATCAATATCAATCAAGTAGGAGTAGGTTTACCTCCGTCGAGAGAACTGAACACAGGTAAAAACATCGTGTCCCTTGTCTCTGTTACCATCCGCCTAGACGCACGATTCGGGACCCCCTACCGAGATCTGCGGTTTGACACCGACATTGGTGCTTTCATTGAGAGTTCCTCGTGTCGTCACCGATAAACTTGATGGCTTCTTCAATCAACAACAACGCCGTCGGGGTGAGGCTTTCCTCCCGAACAGATCTTCGTGTTGGCGGCTTTGCATCTGGGCCAATTCACTTGGCCATCTGGAATCGAAAGCTCGCCCATGGCCATCAGGTCAGGTTTGGAAGCCTAAACTTCACGGCCGACATCCGTGGATACTTGATCTTCGACGGATTCGAGCCACAGCCGAGCGTGCCGCGCTGTCACGATGGGCATGATTTAGCTCTGCCGCCGGACAGTGCCCTGGTGGCCGCACCCGAGTCCACTCTAACCCATGGTTCGGAGCAGACCACGCAGATCGAGGACAGGTGGTTGGACACCGCCTCGGGGGCTGCGACTTCTACGGTGATGGAGCTGAATACCGACCTTGTCCCTTATAAAGCTCGTGACTCCGAGGCTCCGGACTCCTTGCCGGACTCCAAACCTCCTGCGCCCCTGCCAATCGAATCCGATTGGGCGCCGATCATGGAGTTCACCGCCGCGGACATCTTTCAGCACTCACCCTTTGGCGACATCCTAAATTCGCTAAAACATCTCTCGCTATCCGGAGAGCCCTGGCCGGACTACGGTCAGGATGGTTGGGATGCGGACGATGAAGAGATTCAAAGCCCACCCACCACCCACTTTGTAGCCACATCGGCGATCTAACCGACATGCTAGACTACGACTCGAGGACATCGGCGGTATGGGCGGCGATGCGGAGGCGATCAGAACCAGCGCCCACAGGGCACTGGAAGACCACCTCATCATATGACATATACATGGTGGACACCCCAAAGGATGGGGACGACGAAGAAGCAGCGGAGGCAGATTCCCTAAAGAAACAGCCCAAGCGCCGACGTCAGCGGCGCTGCTCTAAATCCCGCCACAACAAGAATGGAGATTCCAGCAATAACACCCCAGAAAGTGTCGAAGACAATCCCCTCCAGCAAGATTCGGCGCAGGAGGATGCAGAAGCCAGCCCTCACGAGAGAGCGACAGATGAAGAGGTCGAGGATGATAATTACATACCTCCCTCCGGAGGCGAGGCAAGCCTCGGCGACGCATTTAATTCGTCGTGCACGAGGATCCCGTCGAACAAGAGCGTTTTAAACGCAGGCTAATGGCCACGGCAAATAGCCTAAAGAAAAAGCAGCAACAGCTTTAAGCTGATCAAGACCTGCTGGCCGACAGATGGACCGAAGTCCTCGCAGCCGAAGAGTATGAATTCGAACGCCCCTCGAAAAGTTACCCAAAACGCAAGTTGCTCCCCCGACTAGAGGAGGAAGCATACAAACCTTCATCACCAGCGCTGTCTGGCGGACCGACCACCCCGTGGTCGCGACAGAGAGGCATCTAGGCCCTCCATCAAGACCGTACCCCGGCACCGCTCAAAAAGTACGAAGCCACGAGGGAACGCGCCGGACTTGCGGGATATATTGGAGGACAAGGCAAGAGAATCCAGATCTATCTATGGATCATGTGGGCGCCCCACGACCCACGACGAATACCGTCGCGCCGGATACAACAACTCCGGTCGGGCCGAACACAGCAGACAACGCTCTCTTTAGCTACGTTGTGATATTGCTCAATATAGAGGCGCCGCACACCCACTATGCTTCAGCGGCGAGTAATGGATCATCAAATCACGGAGGTTTAAACCGTGAACATTGAATCCTCGATGGCACAACCGACCCAGCGGTTTGGATCGAGGATTATCTCCTTCATATCCATATGGCCCATGGCGATGATCTCACGCCATCAAGTATCTCCCACTCAAGCTTAAAGGACCAGCTCGGCATTGGCTTAACAGCTTGCCCATGAGTCAATTGGGTGTTGGGAGGACCTGGAAGCCGCATTCCTCGACAACTTCCAGGGCACATATGTGCGACCACCAGACGCCGATGACCTAAGCCACATAATTCAGCAGCCAGACGAATCGGCCAGGAAATTCTGGACACGGTTCTTAACAAAGAGAAATCAAATCGTCGACTGTTCGGATGCAGAGGCCCTCGCAGCCTTCAAACATAACATTCGCGACGAGTGGCAAGCCCGGCACCTAGGTCAGGAAAAGCCGAAATCCATGGCAGCCCTCACATCACTCATGACCTGCTTCTGTGCGGGAGAAGATAGCTGGCTAGCTCGCAACAACAACCTCAGTAAAAATGCTGGCAGTCCGGATACTAAGGACCACAATGGCAGGTCGCATCGAAACAAAAACAAATGCCGCGTTAACGGCGGCAACAATGAGGATACGGCAGTCAACGCCGGATTCCGAGGCTCTAAACCCGGTCAGCGGAAGAAGCCATTCAAAAGAACCACTCTAGGTCCGTCCAATTTGGACCGAATACTCGACCGCTCTTGCTAGATACATGGCACCCCCGAAAAGCCAGCTAATCACACCAACAAGGATTGTTGGGTATTCAACAGCGAGCAAGTTAATTGCGAAAACAATGACAAAGGGCTGCACAGCGATGGCGAGGAGGAGACCCGGCCCCGAGCGATGAGAGACGAAGGGCTTCCCCACAAGTGCGGACGGTAAACATGATATCATAACCCATATACTCAAGAGGGAGCGAGCGTGCACTTAGGGGCGTATATGCGATGGAGCGGTCGCCCAGTTCAATCCATGGTCCTCTTGCCCGATCACTTTCGATCGAAGAGACCACCCGACCGATATCCGCCATGGCGGATTCGCGCGTGGTTTTAGACCCAATCGTCGATGGATTTCACCTCACGAGAGTCCGATGGGCGGCGGTAGTGCTGAACCTGCTTTATTAGGATACGGTCGCCAAGATGGGCATAGACCCCTCAAGATTAAACCTACAAAGCGACCTTCAAAGGCGTCATACCGGTGTTGAGGCCAATTATGCGAGCTCGATCTGCTGGAAGTGGTCTTCGGATCCCGGATAATTTCGAGCGAGAGTTAATCTTGACATAGTCCCGTTCGCGGCGGCTATCACACTCTGCTTTCGGACGAACGCGTTCGCAAAGTTCAGCGCGGTGCCGCATTATGCATACCTCAAGCTCAAGATGCGGGCTCTCGTGGAGTCATCACGGTCAATGGAAATACGGGCGCTCCCTCGAATGGAGAACACAGCAGTAAAGAGCAGCCTTTTAAGGCAATTTTCGAAGTCCGGCCGTTAAATGACCGGACCGCCAAACGCGCCGGAGCAACATCAACCAAGACCACAGCACGTTAGAGCACGTGTAGCAATCGTCCCCAACCCCAGCCCTCGCATGATTGCGGACCAGCTCTCGCGTACATCATTACGCTCTGGAGATATCATGGGCATAGGGGAGGGCATGACCCTAACAGGCCCAGTGCGGCTCAACCACACGGGGGCTCCCAAGTGTGTCGCTCTTTTCATTTTATTTTCCTTCTTTTTATACACAGGACTCCGTTCACGAGAGGCCTTGTCCGTGGCGAACTGCCGAACTCACGATGCAACAGCCGGGGAGGGACAAAGGCTGCAGCGAACACTCGGTGGTCTCCATTACGAGCATTAAATTTGTTAAATACACCAGTCCGCAGCCCACCCCTGGAGGGGGACATGTTTAATTAGTCCAATCCCTTGCTTACCGCACTATTTGTATCATTCTGCACTCATGGTAGAACTCCTTGAATAAACAATGCAGCACCTTTTGCCTATAATCGCATTACTTTACATATATGTTCATTAATGACATCTCGCACCCGTATATTTTGGTACGGCCGAATACACCAGGGGCTTATGTTCCCCGCATTATTGTGTGATAAGTCCGAACACTTACACAAGTGCGGCACCTCGAACTTATAGCATTATATGAATCGGCTCCGAATCATGTCTTGGGTCAATAGTTGGGTTTGCCCGACTCCCATGTTTTTGTACCTTACGTTCCGTTCTGTCGGCTAAGGTAGCACTGGGTGAACCACTGCGATTGCGCCCCGGTTGAGCTGGGCGAGCGCCTCAGTGGAGAAAGCTAAAACTAACTGTCATGATAAGGCGAGAGGTCTTTTCGAGTCCCTAAAGACTTATGCCGCTTCGAGCGAAGAACCGGATAATGTCTAGCCAAGGCGTGGATAGCGCCCCGAACTAGGTCTTCCGAATACTAGGGGCTTCGCCGAAATTTAAAATTATAGAATTCTATGGCTAAGTGGGAGTGTTCAAGCATTATAAGTCCGGTTGCCTTGTTCGTTGTGTTGAGCACCTCCCTAGATGGACCCAAAAATGGGAACAAGAGTGCTCAAGTTTATCCGAACACCCGGCACTTTCGTGGCATGGAAATTTGAAGCCGACGACTTGCCATCTCTAAGATTTTATAAACGGCCGCACAGAAGGTAATATTTTAAATCAATAAGCGATGCTTAGCGCATATGAACAAAGTTTTCAGCGCACAGGATAACACATTGCGAGTTTACTCAATAATTACATCTCAGGGGCACTCATCCGCAATCTTGCGGGCACCCTTCAGACAGTCTTATAGTACATCTCGGCGTCGATACTCTTGCCCATTGGCGGCGTGTCGATGATAAGCCTCTCCGCATCTAGCCTGCCCAGTGCACCTTTTTGCGGGCAAGGGCCCGATGAGCACCTTCAATCAAAGTGGGCGCTTGATGACCTCCACCCGGGCACGCATCCACCAGCCGCCGCCTGCAGGCGAAGTAGCTCCAGGCATGGCCTCTCCGAGCCTGGCCGGACTATGAGGCCCTTCATGGCCTGCTTTCGGCTACCTTGTGGAGCTGGACCAGCTGCTTCACCTGGTCGCTAGGGGCACGGAAGTCCGGCCTCGACATCTTGAGACCGAAGACCTTTTCCGTTGAGCTCCCCTCCTCGCCATGGTAGAATGCGGCAGCATCAGACACGCTGCGAGGTAGATCTGCAAACGCCCCTGGAGAGCTCCGAATTCGGGTAAGTAACAGGTAATTTACATTAACATGCTTGCTTTGCATGAAAAATGCCTTACCCGCCGCTATTTTCTTCACATCCTCAACCTCCTGGAGGGCCTTACGGGCCTCGGCCTTAGCATCTTTGGCACTTTCAAGAGCCGAGGCAAGCTCGGACTCTCGAGCCTTCGAGTCGCGCTGCAAACTCTCATGCTTTTCCATGAGAGCCTGGAGCTCTTGCCGCACCTCCGCCACCCGCGCCTCCTGCTTCTCTCGCTCCGCTCGTTCCGCGGCCGCATTGCGTTCGGCCACGGACACGGCCTCCTTCAGGGTCGCCACCTCGTTCGTGGCCCCTGTAGTACCCACGTTATCCTTGTTATTTTTATTGCAACCAAAATCCTTTTCTATAAGGTACACATTTTAAAGTGGTGTTACTCACCTTCTTTGTCCTCGAGCTGCTTCTTGGCAAGGTCGAGCTCTTGCTTGGACCGCTCGAGGTCCTGCTTCAAAGCACCGACCTCCATTGTCGGTCTTGGCAGAGGTCGGCAGCGCAGCTGCAAACCCATATTGACATAATTTTTAGCACTCCTGCGTATATCTTTTTTAGATCCTCAATCCGGTTTTTCTTTCCGAACACCGAACTAAGCATCGAGGGCTCTTGTCTATGCGGCATTACATTACATATTTTAAACTTCTTACCTCAAAGCACTGTTAGAAGGCTCTGCGAGCTTCGGTCGGCCCGCTCTTGGCGGTGAACCTTACGAATCACCGCACTCATAATAGTGCGGTGTTCTTCCTCGATGGAGCGCCGTTGGCGCCTCCAACAAGTTGTCGGCGCCTCGGTTGGGCGGAGGTTGCCTGTGTCATGGTCTTGCCCTTCTTACGAAGGGGCGCTGTCGGACTCGGAACCCTTGTGGGTTCGGCGCCAAAATCCGGGAGGTTGCCTTGCGGCACCTCCCGAGCCTCCTCCTGATGGGTCCCCTCACAGGATCCCACCTCGTGTCGTCGGCACCGCGAGGGGTAGAGGCGGTCGGAATGGAATCCACGTCCGACGGAGCCAAGGACCCGTTCGATGAAGCGAAGATCATCATCCGCGGATGTAGGCGTATCACGGCATTAGAAGGACACTACGTGACACAAAAGATAAATTATGAATCATTCAGGAATCCAGATACTTAAGATCTTGCCGGAGGCCTGGCCCTTGAGGGCCACTCTTCGTCGCCAACATTGGCGTTGGCGGAGCTGTCCGGGGGGATAGTCCTTCCCCTCTTGGACCCTTCGGCCTCCCCCATTGGGGGAGCCTTCCTCTTCCTCTCTCCCTCCTCTGGGAGAGAGTCCTCTTTCTCCTCCTCCTCTTCGGGGGAGGAGTCCGCCTCGGAGCCATCGGACGATGAGTCCGATATCACCTGTCGCCGGGAACTTCTTCGAGTTCCCGCAGCCTTCTTCTTGGCCTTCTTCTCGGCACCACATAAAGTGCGGGACTAGCAACCCGCTTAACCGGCGTCCGCTGGTTCTTGAGGAAGGGGCCGGACGGTCTACTGTCGGACGTCCTCTGCCGATCATGTCAAAGGCATTGGGAGTTTTAGATCCCACATAACATTAAACTGTGAAAGAAAGTAAATGTCCCATAGAGGATAACAAAGCTTACCTCGCCGGCCGGGCGCTTGGTGCTGAATCCGCGGTCTTCCGTCGCGGACGCGGGGGCTTCTCCGCCCTTGAACAGCACCCTCCAGGCATCTTCGTACGTCGTGTCGAAGAGCCCGCTCAGGGTCCGGTGCTGTGCCGAATCGAACTCCCACAAATTAAAGGCCTGCTGTTGGCAGGGGAGAATCCGGCGGACGAGCATGACCTGGATCACATTGACAAGCCTAAGCTTCTTGTTCACCAAGGTCTGGAGACTGGACTGGAGTCCTGTCAGCTCCTCCGAACTGCCCCATAGCAAGCCCTTCTCTTTGCAGGAGGTGAGTTGCATCGGGATACCAGATCTAAATTCGGGGGCCGCCGCCCATTTTGGGTCACGCAGCTCGGTGATGTAGAACCACCCCGATTGCCACCCCTTGACGGACTCCACGAAGGCCCCTTCGAGCTAGATGACGTTGGGCATCTTTCCCAACATGGCGCCTCCGCACCCCGCTTGGGCGCCCTTCACTACCTTGACAGCGTTGAAGGTCTTGAGCCTAAGCGAAGTGGGGTTGGATGAGAGGAAGGCCTTGCACACGATGATAAACGCTGAGATGTTGAGGATGAAGTTTGGCGCCGGATCGTGGAAGTCCAGGCCGTAGTAGTACATGAGCCCCTGGACAAAGGGATGAAGTGGGAAGCCCAGTCCGCGGAGGAAGTGGGGAAGGAACACAACCCTCTCATGGGGCCTGGGGGTGGGGATGAGTTGCCTCTTGTCGGGCAGCCGGTGCGCGATGTCGCCGGACAGGTATCCGGCGCCGCGCAGCTTTTTGATGTGCTCCTCCGTAACGGAGGAGGCCAACCATTTGCCTCCCTCTCTAGACATGGTCGGAGAAGGTCGAGACGAGATGCGCGGACTTGGGCGCTGGAGCTCGAGTGCGCGGAGATGGATAAGAAAAGGAGGAAGAAGGCGTGGGTAAAAGGTGGATCCTTATCCCTTATATATAGGCGACGAAGACTATCGTCCCCACCGCCTGGTAAAACTTCGCTTATCTCCCAAGCGCCACCATCAATGGCGCGGTTGGGTTACCCACGTCCGTACTGATGGGAATCCCGGAATAAGGGGAACACGATCTCTGCTTCGACAAGACGTGCCAAGGAAACCGCTTCGCTAGACGCGCTGAGATGGTATAATAAAAAACGATTCAAGTAAAGGCTTCGTAGTGGCTTGACGTCATGCCATGAAATACGTCAGAAGATTGATCTTGTGTACATATTATTCTCTCTACGGTGGAATGTGGAATTTATTTTGCAGAGCCGGACACTATCCTGGTGTTCACAATCTTCTATGAATTATTCGGAGGAGGAACCTGCCTTGCAATGCCGAACATTATGCACGCCGGACTCATCGTCATTGAAGCCTGGTTCAGGGGAGCTCTTGAGGAGTCTGGACTAGGGGTGTTCGGATAGCGGACTATCATCATCGGCGGACTCCAAGACTATGAAGATACAAGATTGAAGACTTTTCTCGTGTCCGGATGGGACTTTCCTTGGCGTGGAAGGCAAGCTTGGCAATACGGATATGTAGATCTCCTACCATTGTAACCGACTCTGTGTAACCCTAGCCCTCCCCGATGTCTATATAAACCAGAGGGTTTTAGTCCGTAGGACAACATCCATTACAACAATCATACCATAGGCTAGCTTTTAGGGTTTAGCCTCCTTGATCTCGTGGTAGATCCACTCTTGTACTACCCATATCATCAATATCAATCAAGCGAGAGCAGGGTTTTACCTCCGTCGAGAGGGCCCGAACCTGGGTAAAAACATCGTGTCCCTTGTCTCCTGTTACCATCCGCCTAGACGCACAGTTCGGGACCCCCTACCCGAGATCCGCCGGTTTTGACACCGACAGTAACTTTTAACAGGTCGCTCGTGGCCGTATTCTTCAGCGGCCAGGACCTTGGTCCACCTTTCATTCAGCGTATCTTGTTCAGCTTTGAGTTGCTGCCGCTTCTTCTTCAGGCTCCGTGTTGTAGCAATGAGCTGTCACTTGAAGCGTTCTTGATCGAGGGGTTCCTCTGGGACGATGAAGTCTTCATCTTCGAGGCTAACCTCCTCTTCGGATTCTGGCATATAGTTGTTGTCCTCCGCATCTTTGTTGTCCGTGTGTCCGGTGCTATATTCACCCTCTTCCCTTTCATCTTGTTCGGACGTGGGCTCGACAGGGTATTCGGGATATTCGGCATCGTTCGAAGTCTCATTAACTTCGGTGTCGGTATTGCTATCCCTCGCCCGACGCGATTGTGAGCGGCGTCGCTGACGCCGGCGCTTTGGTGGTTTGTGACAGTTTTGTCCTCATCTAGGTTCGGGTTATCCTCGTTGTTCTTTTTATCCGAGTGTCCACCATGTACACATCGTAAGTCGAGGTGGTCGTCCATCGCCCCGTGACGGGTGGGACTTGGCTAGGTTCGGCGTCGGCATCATCGTCCATCCCGTCGATGTCTTCAGACGCATAGTCTAGCATGTCGGTTAAGTCTTAGATAGAGGCTATCAAGTGGGTGGTTGGTGGGGCCTAAAATTCCCCGCTCTCAGCCCCCAGCCCGAGCTGGGTACAATTCGGAGGCAAAGCCTCCGTGATGGCGAGAGACTGCATTAAGTCCAATCCTTCATCTAGGAGCAAAAGTGGGACCGGGAACTACGGATCCGCTGGGCTGAGTTTGGCATGGAACACCTGATCGGACCCACTAAGTGCAGACCTCGGCAGTTCGGGATGGTTTCTTAGAGCCAAGTCTAAGATTGCATCTTGGTTTTCAGTCAGGAGTTCCACAAGGGGAAGAAAGTCCGGTGGGGCTCATGCTCCCGTCTTCGGACAGCGAGATCTGCACCGGATCTAAGGCCGAGGTGGGTATGGGTGTTGACCCCTGGACGAGATCTAACAGGGGATCCGAAGAGTCTCCTTGGCGGGGACACAGAACCGCAGCCGGGGCTGCGAACCTGTCAAAGACCAGATCTCCTCGGATGTCAGCAACATAGTTAAGGTTTCCAAACCTAATCTGGTGGCCGGGGGCATAACTGTCGGCCTGCTCGAGGCGGCCGATCGAATTGGCACGAAGCACAAACCCACCAAACACGAAGACTTGCCCAAGGAGAAAGGTTTCCCTGGATGCAACATCATTGTTGATGAAGAGGTGAGCCATTGATCCTTCTGTCGATGATACAGCGGAGCTCTCAATGAAAGCACCAATGTCGGTGTCAAAACCGGCAGATCTCGGGTTTGGGGGCCCAAGCTATACGTCTGAGGACCAATGGTAACTATGGACAAAGGACACAGTGTTTACCCAGGTTCAGGCCCTGTTAATGGAGGTAAAACCCTACTCCTTGATTATATTCGAGGGTATAGGGGTTACAAGAGTTGATCTACCTCGAAATTGATTCGGCTAACCCTAGAATAGCCAGCCTAGCAATGTTGTGATCCTGCCTCCGATCTACCCTCCGGTTTATATAGACACCGGAGGGGCTTAGGGTTGTACAAAGTCAGTTTTACAGAAAGTAATAAGATATTCAGACACCTGTACTTGCCATCCACGCATACGGGAGTCCCCACTGGACACGGGAGATAATCCTCTGTCTTGTATCTTGACGACCCATTAGTCCGGCCCACATCAACAGACCGGATGCCTGAGGACCCCCTAGTCCAGGACTCCCACACCTGGTAAGTTGATGAAGATATTAACCTTCTCAGAAACTTGATAGAACTATTCTTCACTCCAAGAAAATCTATAAAATCAAACATAGTATTCACATAAGCAATCACATCTAGCAAGCAATACTAACAATCAAAAAGCAACAAAGAAAACAATAATGAAGTCAAAGTAAACCCAAGAAAATTCCAACAGGAACCTCAAAGAAAAAAACAAGGAAGAACCCAACTCACACAATATCAATAAGCACTCTCATAACAACACTAAATTAATCTGAATAATTTTTCAACAGCAAAGAAAAGAAAATTCTAATAAAACAACAGAAAGTAATTCACTAAATTATTAACTAGCAAAAAGCTCTAATTTTAAAACTATAATAACTATCAGCTTGAAACTAAGACAATTACAACAACTAGGAAAACACTAAGACAACACTAAATAATACTAAAAAATTAAAAAAAAACTAATTTATTTCTAAATAAAGAAACAATAATAAGACAATTTGAAGTGACAAAAGAATTACTTTTGTAACTAATAAAACTATTCTATTTACCCAATTTCATAACCAAACAACAATAAAGCAAAACAGTAGTTAAACACTAATAAATATATACAAAAATTTATCTCTGATAGCCCAACAGAAACATATAACAACAAGTAAAATCTACAAAAAGAACCAACTAAAAATAATTTAAAACCAAATATTAATGACTAAAACAACTATATAAGAAGAACAGTATTATTTTTTACTATAAACCTAATTAAAATAAACTAAAAATAAATCACTATATGCTACTGGATAAACAAAACAATAACAAAACAGTAGCAAAAAGAATCAATCAAAATCTATTCTAGAATTCAAACTAGAGCCAAAACAGTGTTTGAAGCATATTTGAAATAATTCACATTTAAACTATTCAAATTTGAAAACTAAATGCAACATCAGAAACTTCAAGAAATTATAAACTAATTCAAAAAGAATCACTAAATTTGGACTTAAAACCTAAAAGCTATTGAAATTCTAAAAATAGAACTAAATCTGTAAATTAAACAAAAAAAAGAAAAACCTATCTAATGGACAGAGGCCACGTGGCGCTACGGGAGTGGGCAAGAGAGGTGGCCGAAAGATGCATACGGGCTGTTGACCGAACAGAAAAGAAAAATGGTTCATCGAAAAAAAACTACACGCGATCTAAACCTAATCGATCTCGGATCGAACGGTGGAGATTTGAAGGGGAGCTTACCTAGGCGACGGTGGAGCTCCGGCGAGCGTGACAGCTTCGTGCGTTGTTGTTGGGGCGTCTCCGGCAGTCCTTTGGCTCCGGAAAGGTGATAGGTAGGTGCGGAAGAGCTCGGTGAAGACGACGGTGGGCTCGGCTGGCGTCAGGGAAGACGGGAGCGACGTTGGAGATGGTGACAGCAGCGACGGTGTACGGAGGTGGGCGGCTATGGCACGCCGGACGTCGACGAGCTCAGGGTAGTCGTCGGTGGGGTCGGGCGGACTTAGGGGAGTGTGCTGGTGGGATTGGGGAGAGGTGAGGGGGTCAGGGTTGGGTGTTGCAGTAGCAATGGCGGGGCGGCGGAGCTCGTGCTCCGGCGACCTATGGCGGCGAGCGGAGAGGGGTTGGGCGAGAGGAAACAAGCGGAATCGATCGGGGCGCTCCTCCTTTTATAGGGGTTTCTTGGGGCAGGGGACGAGGTCAGAACGGAAGGGGAGCGTGAGGGAATTCGGCCCGCGGCTGTGCCATTGAGTTTTTGGAAATAGGAGGAGGGGAAGAAGGAAGGCGGTCGGGGGAGAGAGGGGATTGGGCACTGAGTCCAGCCTGAAGTGAGAGAGAGAGAGAGAGAGAGAGAGAGAGAGAGAGAGAGAGAGAGAGAGAGAGAGAGAGAGAGAGAGATGGAAAAATATCGGTGGTCGGATCCTAAGGGATTCGGCTTGGGTCGGCGGAGGGCTGGGCCGAAATGGGCAGTGGGGCTCGGGAGTGAGAGAGAACACTGCTCGGCTTTAGCCAGGCACTGTTCAAATTGTTTTGTTTTACTAACAGGAAGATAAAGAATAGAAACAACATAAAATTAAAATATTATATAGGCATACAATATATCAAAAAAATAATATAAAAAATAAATCCTAAATCATGAACTATTTCTCAAGTTCAAATAAAATCTACAAAAATTCAAATAAGGCAAACCATGTCACTGTTGCATTAAAACTCGATAAAATTTATTTTTAAAATGCTAAAATGATTTCAAATTCATTTTTCTCCATTTTTCTATTGTAGGGAATCATTTTACCCTATTTTCCAAATATATTATTTTTGGAGAAACATAATTTGAATAAAAACCAAATAACTCCCAATTGGATTTGAATTTGAATTTCAAACCAATTTATAATCTTTTTCTGTTTTCCTTGGCCAGAATCTTCCAAATGCCTCTGAATATTTGAAGTTTCATATTACTTCACTCTTTTTGAATATATTGCCAGAGGTTTTGAAATTTGAAATTTCAAATAACTCTGAAATGAAAGTGGGTTTCAAATTACCACCAAAGGGACTTTCAACTCATATTTCATATAATTTGAAGAAGTCATATTATCCTCTTTCGTCAAAGTCATTGAGTAGCACAAAGTCTGTGAATTTGAAATATTTTTAAAGGCAATTCAAATCATTTTCAAATCCCTTTCTATTTATGTATATGGAAGAAGTCATATCATCTTCATTCTAGGGTTTTGTGATGAAATGAATTTGAATTCCTGAGGATCAAAAAGCAAAGTAAAAGTTTTGGGAAAGTCATTTCATTCCCTTTGCTTAAACTTTCAAAAGGTTTCAAATTTCAATCAATCAGTCACACGAACAATCAATCGAACAATCTTAATTATTTATTTAACATAGCATTCCAAAATTTAGAATTTTGGAATGTTACATTGTATCTCACTATTATTCCCCTGGTAACCCATCAAATTTGCACACATGTTTACATTACCAAATCTCGTTAGTTTCCCGTATGGAAGTTGTTGTTGTGTTTACAAGAAATGAAATTGAGGGTTCTTAATTGGATTAAGACTGGTGGTGAATCCAGCTAGGGTTCTTATTGCTACTTCATTACCTTGATCCTAGAGTAATTAAGCACGTGTTTACTCATTTTGGCACCAATATTTGAAATTATCGCCGCCTTGCCTACTGTCAACTACTGATCATCGTTACGCGGCAGATGTTGACACGTCAACAACGGAGTGGGACAAGCATATGGACCGAATGAAGAAGAAGAACATGTATCGACACGAAAAGCTTCTCGAGTTACTAGCTTGGTATTCTAGTCGTATGGCAGATTACCCATCTTTATCAGATCTACGACCACATGGTCCTTCATTTAGATGTACACACCATCAAGAACTGAATGAACGTGGCACTGAAAGGGAACAAAAAGATGCAGATCCAGTCAGTACAAAAGATGTACCGGTCAGTGTTATTGGAAACTCTTCATCTATGGTTAGAATATCTTTACTTTCTCTGTCATGTGTCACAGGATGTAAATTGTGCACATCAATCTAATGCCTTCAAGTATATTATGGCAGTAATATTATCGTCATCGACTGGAAGCAGTGACTAACGGTTTACATGCGCTGCTTCAAGAGTTCAAACAACTCATGTCTCTGAATGCATATGTATTAACTAGCTCAAGCAAATCAAAGAGAAATCAGATTCACCTGGTGAGTAGGACAACTCTTTTCTGTAAACACTTCCTTACTTTTGACCTTTGCTCACCCACGTAACTGTATATTGCGGTAGTTGCATCTATAGCTTTGGGAATTTTCCCATATGATGTAACCTATATGTATTTTTCTATAGGGAAAGTTAGGGCGCTCAAATGATGGCCTTACTGTAAGTCTTTTGCCCCAAAAACAGTAATATGAACCAGTCATCTATGCACTGGCAGTGCAATAGGAAGAACCATTAGCAGTCGAGCACGGCCTGACAAACCAGCATGATTAACAGATGCTATGAAGAAGGCCCTGGCATGGCAGCAAGTAGAACTTGAAGTTGTCAAGAAGGCCCTGGTAGAGTAGCAACTAGAACGTGAAGCTATGAAGCATCTCCTACCAGATGCGCAACGTCAAGTTTAATCTATCAACAATGCCCTTCTAGAGCAGCAAAAAGTACTTGAAAATGTCAATGCCCTGCCAGAGTAACAAGATGACATTGACGACCTGAAATTGGGGGTGTCTGATCAGCACAACCTTATTTAATCTATCAACAATGGCCTCCTGTAACATCCAAATTTCCAATTTGGCATGTTATACATAGGTCATCCATGCATATCATATTTTATTGCTTTTTCGTTTGCAATCCTTGAAATCCTAAGCAACTCAAGGACCTTCGGAGAGAGTTGGGGATTTTCCAATTTTCATATTTCAATTTTTTATCAAATAGCGAAGACGGGGATTTTGATTTTAATTATTTTCTCTCCGGAAAAATATTTCATTTTAAAATAATAAATGAGGGGAGATAATATGACTTCTCCAAAACAATTGAAATACCGGAGGAAAAATGTTAAAATCATTATTTGGATTTTATTTGAGTTTATTCGGAATTTTATTTGCCCTAGAAAAATATGCAAGTTTTAAAATAAAATGCATTTTAGGGGCCAAGAAAAGTTCATCTTGTTATAAATATTTTATTTAGACGAAGAAAACTTGTTTTGGAATTTTTAGATTTTTATTTATTTTTCTAGGATTTTTCTAATCGGTGGAATGTTTTAAAAAACCCGCCCCGATTGGGCCAAGGTCAGCCAGCAACCGGCCCAGCCGTCACTTGTGCCGCCTCCTAACGTCTTGTAGCCCGCCGTCGCCGACCCGGACTCGGTCGAGCGGACTCCGCCGCCTTGCCCCTCCTCCAAGCCGCCCGTCCCCTTTATATAGCGCCGCCCGCCCTCTAGCCACCACCACCACCGCCGCCTCCGGGCCGGGCCGAGCCCGAGCAGCCGCCGCCCGAAGTCGCCGCCGCCCTAGCGCCCGCCGCCGCCTCCGCGCCCTCCCAAGCCCGCCGCCCCTCGTCGTCGAGTCGCGGAGCCGCCCGCCCGCCGGACGACCTCGCCGGAGGTAGCCACACCCCCTCCCCCTCGCCGCCGTTTTTTTTAAATAAACCCCTTCGGTTTTTTTAGAAAAACCCTAGTTCGTTTTTTTAGATCGGTTTTATTCTTCGGTTTGTTTACTTAGCGAGCGTTCGCTTGTCCGTTCGTTCTAACGAACACGTTCATCGTTTAGTTTCTATTAACGAACGTTCGTTCGTTTAGCCGTTCATCGTTTTTCTTTTTATCGGATTTATTTCGCGATTTTTCTGATCGCGATTTCTGATCAGATGTTCAAACCTGTTTATCTTTTCGCTTGTTTATCGGAATCAGGCGATTCAAGCGCCTGGAGTTTCATCTCTAAGCCCTATTTCCGAATAATCAACTCAAACAAGTTTTTATCTCTGTAAAATTTGACCCTAGTCCAATTAGTTAACGGATCTTGTTTCTTTTGCCGTTTGAGTTTCATTGCTCCGTTTGATTTGATTCTTTTTGCAAAACCGGAGTTCTTAAGTTGAAATCTCCGGTCAAACTCTTTTATTTGGAGTTCTACTTGTGCATCTTTGATTGTTGCTTATGTATGTTATTGCTTGCGTGCGATAGAATTTCCGGAGTGCGAAGCGTGTTACTACGAGTCTCTAGGATTCACGGATCGTCAGCAAGGCAAGTAACACATTGATCATACTCTTTTCATACCCAGTTTTATGCATTAGTTTCAATCCTCAAACATTGCATGAGTAGGTTGATAACATGTGGGTATTGGGAAGTAGTTGCTGAGGTAGAACCTATTGCCCTGTTTATTATCAAACCCTTGGGAGTTACTTCTACGTTATGCTTATTTTGCCATGCTATGCTCGTAGACGTGGATTGGGTTTGAGTGATTTCCATGACAGATGTGAGATTGTTAATTAATGGTTTACTTAAGGTGGCAACAAATACACATCTGGGTGGATTGAGGCACTGGGGTATCCGATGATTACTGTTTTATTTTTGGAAATCCGGGGTTCCGTGTGATCTTCCTATGGACCGCCACCCGGGCTCAAAGGAATCGAGTCTATTCATGCTAGAAACTTCCGTGTGCAGCCGCAAGCTATTATGGGCTCTAGCATAGTTGAGTAAGTTACGTGAAGCTCTTGAAGAGGTGGATCAGCAGGTAGTGGGTTTGTAGGTTTGGTATGGTCTACCCGGAGTAGAGAGTTAATGTTTCTGAAAGACTGTGTCTCGATCATCCGTCTCTCAAACACCATGTAGTGCGAGAAATCAACGGAGGCGATCGAGTCTTGCGGGGAAAAGTGTGCAAACCTCTACAAAGTGTACAATCTAATCTTGGTTAGCCGTGTCCCCGGTTATGGACAATTCTGAGTATCTAGTACTTGAGTATTCGCATGTATCTCAACACTCTTAATTAATCTTGCTGGGTTGTTAACTATTTTAATTAGGATCATTGAGTTGGGGTTACCTTCTCAAATGATGTTTCAACCACCATGATAGTTAAAATTAAAATGTATTCCTTTGTAGTAGGGAAAAATTGGCTTTTCGCAAAACTGTAACCATAGAGCTTTCCACCAGCCAAATATGCATGTAGTGGTAGTATTATTCTGTCATTGCTCTTTTGTGTTACATTGCCAGCATATTCCATGTGCTAACCCGTTCTCGGGCTGCAGCGTATTATGTTGCAGACTTTTGAACGAGGAGTAAGGTTAAGTAGAGTCGTTGCCGTGCAGCTCAGCTATGCCGTTGGAGTTGATGGACTCACTTTATCTTCCAAGCCTTCCGCTGTTATCGCATTAGATGGCCTTAAGCCATATTATTGTAATAAGTTCTTTTTCGAGACATTCGATGTAATAAGTGTGTGATTGCTACTCTGTTATAAATCCTTTGAGTACTGTGTGTGCCAGCATTACCAATCCAGGGATGACACGGAAGCACAGAGACTTGACCATCTGAGGTCGGGTCGCTACACCTCCAAGAGCAGCAGGAAAAACTAGCAGTCATCAAGAATGCGAAGGAAGAGAAAACTATGGCTATCGAAAAGAGACAAGATGAACTCAATGCCCTGGTTAGGTACATCGCCAGGGTTGCGGTGCCACGATGTCGTGAAACTGAGTCATGTGTCTAATTTTATACTGCGACCTTGTACCATGGTTGGTTATTGTAATGTCTCAGACAGTCTGTTTGACTATTGTCAAGTTTGCGATTTAATAAAAGCAACAACAACTCAATTTGCATTCAAATTGAAATTTTGCACAAATTCATATTAAAATTGGCATATATGCTCGCCAATTTTAGCAATATAAAACAAATTGACCGTGCACACAAACTGTGACGATTATGGACACCGTCACAGGTGTATGGTCCCACATGTAAAAAGCCATGTCACCCACGTATGGACCCGCCTGGCAATATCCACATCAGCACAACAATGGGCCCATATGTCAGAACTGTTGACCGGTCAGACGATAGATCGTCACCGAAAAATGATGTCTGGTCCCACTTGTAAGCAGCCACAACAGCATCCTCTGGGCCCATATGTTAGCAGCATTGACCAATCAAAACTGACGCCGAGTTATTACCGGTGGGACCATCGGCGATAAAACCCATGGCGGACCCATGTGGAAGAAGCCACGTCAGCAACTGCTGGCTATCTGTAAGAATCTTTGATCGGTCAAACCCGCGGATGATCACAAGTGACGGATTATCATCAAGAAAAAAGATCTTATGCGACAGATTGGGCTATCATACGGGACATTTTGTGCCATCACCGAAAACGGCCATTGATGACATTTTTTTGTTCGTCACCTAAAACGCGATCTTGCCTGACGAAAAAAGTGGTACCGTCAAAATTTTATTTTCTATGAAGACGCTTCAATGACGGTGGGGGTGACGGCCGGAAAAAGTCACCAGCCTATTTTCCATGACAGAAAGGGTTATACAAGACACAAATGAAACGTCATAAAATAGAGCAAATTTTGTAATGTAGTCATCGGCAAAAACTCCAGTCAACAACATCCGCATCGTCACTAGCGCCACACCACTCCTGATATAATTGCAGGAGAGAATAGAGGAGAGACAAAGAAGGCATCAGAAGGGGACGCAGACACCGCCCTAGGTGCCAACCAATCAACCATTAGATGCAGTGATGATGACGCAGCAGAGAAGACAACAGAAAGGCAAGACTTCTAATTCAGTCGCAATCGTCTGCTTCACTCTCCTTACGACCGATGGGGGATGTTGGAGATATCATATTTGAGAGTTAGAGATAAAGATGTATTAAAGATAAAATTGGTTTAAATAATGTTGCCTTGTACTCTAAGCCTACCCCTCTCTCATGTACTTCTATATATACCCGCATGAGTTCAATACACCGACAATACAACAAGAAATATTTGGCCATTCTATAATTTCTACACACGTAATTCTTGAAGCTCGGAAATAAGTAGCAACAGTAGAGCCACGACCTCGATGATGGCCCTGCTCCTAGAGGCAGCCGACGCAACTGACGGCGGCTGGCAAGGTCTAGCAGGAGAAGAGAAGCCACCATAGGTGTTTGCTTCCGGCCCATCCGCAACACTAACATGAAGCTCAGCCACCGAAGACACAACAGGAACAACCAAGAGTCCAAGAGGTTGCCATTGGGCCACCTTAGAGGCAGTGTGGCCTCTATACACCACCGATGTGAAAATTAACAAAATTGGCCCTTTTCCGAAACTTCAACACGAAATGGCCTTAGTATGAAAATATTTCATACAATGACCCTTTTGCATGACGCCCGGGGCTAGGGCGCCATGCTAGATAGCATGACGCTCCGGGCTAGGGCGCCGTGCTATTTGGCATGGCGCCATGCTACATGGCGCAACCATGGCGTCCTAGGCCGGGGCGTCATGCTCTCTATCATGGCGCCCCAGCCCCGGGCGTCATGCAAAAGAGGGCCATTTTGTGAAATGTTTTCACACTAGAACCATTTCGTGTTGAAGTTTCGGAAGAGGGTCAGTTTTGTCCATTTTCACCCGATGCTCTAAGCCAAACAGCAGAATAAACACCAACTGTACACCAGCCATCTGTCCTAATAAAGTGCGGAGTACTGTACTAGAGTAGCTAGCATGCATCCTTTGAAATGTCCCCAGTGTAGCTAATCCGACAACAAGGGGAACCAGCACGTGCGTTGCAGCTCTCAATTCAGGCATCTGAACCCCGTTTTGCCGCCGGCACCTCGTTGCTTTCTCCATCTATATATTAATTTTGTCTTGTCCTTGATCGTATTATCGTCGTCCATGGAGTCCAACGGTGCCAGCACCACGCGACACCCAATGGCGTCACCTCACCGCCTAGCACGCAGCCCCGGCTCGGCCTCCCGCGCCGCCCCGGCCTTCTCGACCGCCAACTTCGTGCGCTCTCTCCGCAAGGCAGCATCCTTCGGTTACAGGAAGCCCAGCGCCGGCGTCGCCAACGCGGCGGACACGACGCGACGACGCAGCGCGGAAACTGTGGTGATGTCCCCGTGCCGGTCGTCACCCGAGCCGGGCTTCGCTGCGAGGGGTGCCTGGGATCAGCAGACGAGGCGTAGGCGGAGCACCGGGCAGTCGTCGCCTTCCGAGGGCGTCGGCAGAGGGCCGAGCGTGCCGAGGAAGACGCCGACGACGCCTAAGAAGGAGGACGTGGCGCACCGGGCGCGCGTGCTAACCGCGCGGCTGATGCAGTGGCGGCTCGCGAACGCCCGGATGGAGAAGGCCATGACTCGCGCCACCCACGCCGCCGAGGTGAGCCACGCCGACGCATGCATGCAGTTTCTTTATATTACTAGTACTATACAACGTGCAACCGTTAACCGTACGTAGTAGTGATGCGATTACCTGGTCATTTTTCTCGCCGATGTGCGTGGCGTGGCCGCATGCAGAGCAAGCTGCTGTACGTGTGGCGGCGCGTGGCCGAGCTGCGCAACATCCACACGGCGAAGCGGATTGTGGCGCAGCGGTGGCGGCAGAAGGTGAAGCTGGGCAGGCTCCTGCGCCCGCAGCTCCCTGTCCTCGCCGCATGGGAGACGCTCGGAGAACCGCACTCCGACGCTGTCGCAGACCTCGGCCGGGTGCTCTCCGCCGCCTCCACCTCCCTCCCCTTATCCGACGGCGCCCGAGTACGTGCTCTGTCTCGTAACGCACGTATATTTTTTACTTCTCCTGGCGTGTATGTATGGCAGCACGACAGCAGGTCGGTTGGTAAATTATAAGCTACTACTACAAAAATGCAGGCCAACCTGGACCTGTTGCACGAAACCATGCTTGCTTGCGCGCGCACCGTGGATGAGATCAAAGCCAGAGCTGACATGTTCTATGCCACGGTACATGCATTTATTCATCAGTTCCTACATGTATTTGCCGGTGCAAATTTCAAGTAGGGACGAGTAACCGAGAGACTTTTGCGTGTCGTTCGGCCCTAACTTTCTTGTGTGCCGCCGGTGCTTGGCGTTCAGGGTAGTGTCACCAGCAGCTCGGTCGACGAGCTCGCGAGGACAATGCAGGAGGAGATGGCAGGGCTCGAGGAGGTCATGCGGCTGTGCAGGATTGTCACTAACCTCCAGGTGGGTAGACGGTCCACGTTCTTGAGCTCTGGCCTCTGGGCTATGTCCCACACCAGAACAAAGCTGGGTTATTATGTCCCACCAGAACAAAGCCGTGTTTGATCGTTGTTGATTCTCGATCGTCCGAGAAATTCTTACTTCTCGGATCCAACACTGGATCCACGCGGCACTCCACGTTTTTATTTCTTCATGAACAAATTTCTAAAAGTTGTCTTCGCATGATATCTTGTTAACCGAGTGGGCCATGATGGATATTTTTTTATTGGTGAGCTACAGTCTTTTATATGTGGTTTTGTTATTTCTCAACCATCATATAATTTTTTTTATTTTTAGTCGAAGTTAAGACCCATGCAAGATTCCATGTTCTGAACTATGAAAGCAAACTATATGTTCACTCACTAAACTACTAAAATGTTGCAAGATGGTGAACATTTTTGCTTAGTTCTGTGTGAATAAATTTGTAAAGTTGTCTCAATTTATTTTCTCAGTTGAGCGAGACATAGATAACAATTTCTATTATTATTTTTGCATTTCCACGAGCAAATTATTACAATAAGAGTAATATGGTTGTTACACCTTTTATTTGTGGATAGTTGTTATGCCTTTTTGGGAGAATTTTCTTGAAGTGAATGAACAAACTTCTAGAGTCCAGAGGCAGTGTGGAACATAATTGCCACCTTCGTTGGTAAAAAAAAAATGTTCATACCATAAAATTAATGAGTTCATTGCAGAGAAGGGTGTGCATTTTAGATTTTTAGTGTTAAAAGAAGGGAGTGAGTGCATGACTAGCGTTGTGCATATCCATGCATGCAGCGTGGTGCACATTTGCATTTTCGTTAGCCTTGTATGCTAGTACTTCTTTTCAATTTTCAATTTGAAAAGGCTCACACGTATTCCTAGCTCACAACTGAATACTCTTGGGTCTATGTTTGCAGGTTCAGGAAGTAAGCCTTCGAGCTAATCTAATTCAGGCAAAGCAAAAGATTGACTACTCCTAGTGCTTGATATGACCGGGGTCCCTACGTCGCCCTTTTATCACCAAAGCGGAGTGCCATCATGACGGGAGATATCATCACAAATAGGAGTTAGGACCGGCCGGTCCCGTACTACAAGATTCAAGTATGCTTGTCGGAAATAAATTATGTAGATGATGATCATGAGAGATGCGGTCCCATGTTGCTATATTTCGGTTGAGTTAAGATTAATCTACAACTCTTCTGTGACTTATCTATGTATGTATACTGTAATTTGAGTTGTTCGGTGGCTAGTCATATAGACGAGTTGTATGTAAAAGGCCTCAATTTTATGTGTGTAGAAAGAAAAAGGAATGCAAAATAAATGGTGCGCTGTTGCAGGGGTTCGAACATGCGTTCACGCCCAACCCAGCGCGCAAGCTAATTTTTGGTGTACTGATTTTTTTAACACAATATAGATGCAAGCGCTCATATATATGTGCATGTACTCATTCCTATGAACGCACGTTCACATACTCTATCCTTATGAGCACCTCTAATTTTTGATGAGACTGGTTAGGACAGTCGACTAAATACAGACCACAACTTTGTTTCCGTCAATTTGTGTGCAAGCCAGGTTTCTCTCGGTCGTTGTGTCGCATAACCTATCGTTGGCTTTGTGCAAAGGATAGTTGGGCATACGTACTCTAGGTCTCTGAAAGAGGCGTCCAACTACTCTAATGGGTGCATGGTACGAGCTGATAATGCGTGTGTACAGGAAGATTGCTAGTGCATGCTCTTACCTGAGATTGCTCCAAGCTGATCCACAGTCACCCTCTGGTGCATGCGTACGTGTTTGGAAAAGTTGGGAGTGTTTGTCTAAATTGCTACACCTACGAGGAGGATTGCTGCCTAACATTTCTTTACACGGAGACATAAAAGCAACTCCAGCAGACCCTGCAAAAGCCCCCGACCCGTAAAATAACCACCAAAATGCGGGTTGGCGGCGAAAACTCCGCCCGTACAGACACCGCAAACGCGGCTGGCCCGTAAAAAAAATTGAGAGGCGCGGCAAAAGTTCGGCCCCAACCCGCGTATTCGCCCCCCGTCGGTGCCCTGATATAGCGGGCGCGGTTGGTGGGGGGGGGGGGCATTTCAGCCCGCACTTTTCCCTCACCAACCACCTCCCCTCTCCCCCTCGCCCCGCCGCCCCGCCGCCGTCCAAGATTCCGGCAAAGTGGCCGGCGGGAGCACGCGGTGTCAGTGTCAAAACCGACGGATCTCGGGTAGGGGGTACCGATCTGTGCGTCAAGACTGATGGTAACAGGAACCAAGGGACACAGATGTTTACCCAGGTTCGGGCCCTCTCGATGGAGGTAAAACCCTGCTTCCTGCTTGATTAATATTGACGATACGGGTAATACAAGAGTAGATCTACCATGAGATCGTAGAGGCTAAACCCTAAGAGCTTGCCTATGATGGTATGAATGTAATTGTGATCGGCCTTCTAAGGACCAACCTCTCCGGTTTATATAGACACCGGAGAGGGCTTTACATGGAGTCGGTTACAAGGAAGGAAATATAATATCCGGATCGCCAAGCTTGCCTTCCACGCCAAGGAAAGTCCCATCCAGACACGGGCCGAAGTCTTGAGTCTTGTATCTTCACGCTTCAATAGTCCGGACGTTGTACACAGTCCGGCTGTCCGGATACCCCCCAAACCAGGACTCCCTCAGTAGCCCCTGAACCAGGATTCAATGACGATGAGTCCGGCACGCAATATTGTCTTCGGCATTGCAAGGCAGGTTCCTTTTTCGAATACTCCAAAGTACCTGTTACGACGAATAGTGTCTGGTCTCCAATCAATGTTGTGCTCCTCGGCTTCAGCACCTCAGTAATGACCATCTCCACGTGTCGAGCGAATGCGAGGAGTCATGGCATTTTTGCAGTTGCCACCCTCGATCCTCCGGGCCAACCGTCTGTTTGATGGGACGGGGATTCTCAGATCCAAACCTCACTCTCCTCCCTCGAGCCAGCATCCTAGAGCGCTCCGCAAAAAACCATTCCAACATGGCCGGCCGTCGCAGCTCTTCTGCTTGCTCTCCTCGCTCTAAGTCGAGGAATTGTGGAGAGTGCTCAATTCTCCACAGCCGTTTGGTGGATCTACAAACCCAAGTGTTTCTCCCACCGGCATTCATGGTCCCCGTCCGAGCTGGAATAGCCACTTATGACGGAGGGGAACAAGCTGAGGGATCTCCCAACCCGTCTCCGGAGGAGCGGATATGACTCATCTCGCATCTGCTGAGGGGCGTCGGGTTTCCTATCCACCCGTTTCTCTGTGGGCTCCTGGAGTTCTACGGCCTCCAGTTACACAATCTTACCCCATCCTCTATTCTGCACATAGCGGGGTATGTCGCCCTTTGCGAGCTGTTTTTAGGCTGCGAATCACACTTCGGATTATGGAGGAAGCTGTTCTGCCTTGTACCCCGCACCCAGGGGGAGTCCCTATGTCAAGTGGGCGGGGCCGAAGTATGGCGCATCGCCGAGACCGGATACCTGTCCGGCACCCCTGAGAAGGCACCAGAAAACCGGCCCTCAGAGTGGTTCTATATAAATGATGTTCCCCTTCCGGATCCAGTCCGGATAGGTCTCCCCAAGTTCAGCAATGCCCCGCCGAGGGCACGCTTAAGCTGGCGCCCCCGGGGCCCTCAAGAAGAGGACACAAGGGAGATATTCCTCCTAATGAACAGGATAAAGTTTCTGGCTAAGTCCGAACAGACGATAGTTGTGGTCATGGCAATATGCATAAGGCGGGGAGTGCAGCCGCTCCAATATCGGGGGAATCCCATGTGGCATTTCAACGGGGAAGACGACGCCACCCGCTGTGGTCGTAAGGGCCCGGACTCCGCTGCCGCTTTGGCAAGGGTATTGTCTGATTTGTACAAAGTGGAAGAGGAGGAGTTCCTTCGCATAAAAACGCGGGACGAATTCTCCATGTACAACCCCCCAGAGTGGGTAAGTTGCCATTCTTGTCCCAGCTTAATTTACTCTATCGTTCTTCTGCTAAGATTACTTGCATCAATGCTTCTGAGCAGGAACTGAGGAGGGCCGTAGAAGGAATCTTCAGCCCCTCCCCGCAACCAGAGGAGCTTGGAAGGGCCCTAGATCCGGGACTCAAAGTAGATACGGATATTACCGTTGAGCTTGTCAACGGGGTATTTTATCAGGCAAGCTGGGACGGCGCCCTAGTGGCCATTACGGCCGACTCCCCTGGACTGCTTCCCACGTCGCGTGTAAGCCAAGCTAAAAAACCCTTTCCTCCAAAGAGGACTCCCCCTGGTATTATAACTTACCTTTGAGGCGTCGTTCTATTTGCAGAAACGATGGTCGGAGAGAGGGGCCGAGCCCCTAGGGACTCGTCAACCACGGGCATCTGGATCGGGCGGGCTCAAGAGGAAGGCGGTGAGATTGTACACACCGCTGCAGAGGTAAAGTAACAACCTGTCCTGTAATTATAGAATTTGAAATATGACCGCGCCCTTTGTGTCTGGCAGGAAGAGGAATAATCGGACTATATCCGGAGACCCCACCAACCGCGCCTCCACCAGCCGGGTTCCAGAACTGGCTTCGGGAGCGGAGGCGGATACGGGGCCAGCACCGCATAGCTCCCCGATGGAGGGTGCGGATATGTGTTCGGCCACGAACTCCGAAGTGGAGAGCGCCATGAACCACCGGCGCCGGCGGGCCGTGCTCCGGCACAACATCTTTTCCGAAGAGGCTTTTAATGCCTTCAATTCGGCGGACGCATATGTCCGGGCCGCTCGAGGCGGGCTTGCCCAAGCGACAAGCCAGTACACCAAAGACATACGGGTAAGAAATTTTGATAAGTATGCCTAGCAGTAGCCCCTGAGACTTAGAATAGTTGGGACAACTGTTTGAAGGATCAATATATCCGTAGGTCCTTGTGGACAAAAATGAACAATTGGCGCGGGAGCTGTAGACGTGCAAGGCCCAGTTGTCTGATGCGGTAGCCAAGTTAGAGGGATCCCGAAAGGCCCCCTCTGGTAATATTTGTCTCCATTATACGCAGATGTACTAGTTAATAAATGGTTGGTGCGGTTAGTCTAACAGTAAATTCTGTAGACAATCCCGGGGTGAATCCGGAGGGCGCAGTGGGTGACGACCCGCATCTCCAACGGCAACTAAAGGCCGGCGAGCGCATCCTTACGCAGGTGACGCAAGAGAAGAACAAGCTTCATGATGCCAGTATTCGTCTAGACGTAGAATTAAAGGACGTCCGCGCTCAACTGGCGGACTCCGTGAAGGAGAACAAAAAACTTCGACGCGGCATTTATGGTAAGAGCTCAAGCGAACTGTTTGATAGTTCGGCGAGGAAGTTTATTAAAAAGATTTTTCCTTGCAGGAATGTTAATGGGTCGCCCTGAAGAGGAGATGCCCTCATCTGCAGGTGATTTGCTGCAAGAACTGTCGCAGATGCACGAACGTGCTCGGTAGGTGATGCATGGCATTGCTCAGGACCTGTGGCCATCAAGCCTTCTGCCGAATGGCATGGGGGAGCTTGCGGACCTGCTTCAAGGAGCCCGGCGGTGCTTCCGTGTGTGGAAGATATTAGCCTGCCGGCAAGAAGCAAGAGAATCCTAGGCAATGGTGAAGACGCGCTACACCAAGCTGGACCCAAACCATATGGCCGAAGTGGGACCGGCGGGGCCCGATGGGCAAGAAATTCCTGTGAGCCTGGTATATGACCAGGTAGCGTTAGCCGGTAAATATTCTCAGCAGGATTGTAGGCTAGATAGCCTGTTAGATGGTATAGAGGAGGAATATAATCAGTCTCAGTGACTGTGTCATTTAATTGGCATAAGTAGCCCTAGCCAGATTGAAATTGTCATGGCGGACCTTTTCGCTTCAGCCCCCGGATCGTATAGTCCGGGGTGTGCCCGAATACCCGCTCGGTTATACAAAAACCGGGGTATGCGTGGAGACCAGGCGTAGGGGTCATAGGTGCTTGAACAGACAAGTACCCAACTAGCTATGCTATATTGCATGGGTAGCAAGAAACATCTTCCAGGGAGAATAGTTCCGTTAGGGGTTCCTTTCCCTAGGTATCCGTGTGTCGATGCACATGTCTGGACTGCGCGTGATGGCGCAGGATACAAAGCCTCTGGTTTTTTTTGTTGTAACCAAAGAATACATCCTTTGTTCACCGATCGAATATTCTCTTAAGGAAACTAGCTTTCGGCTTCACCCAGTCTGAGGTACTCATCCGGCTTAACCGGCAGTAACAATCGCAGAGGTGCTCCCGTTATGCCCTAGCCGAATTAATGGGAACGTAGGGCATAAACACAAGAGCCAGGCAACCCAGCTTGGCCACATCTTAAGTCATATCGATGCATACAATGGTGACGAAAAGGCACATATGGAAAAAGAACGCATGTGCGATGGGCAAAAAGCCATTGAAGTAATAATATCTAGCTTCCGAATAGGAAGCCCCCAGGTGCAGCTTGCACACATAGTACGGCCGGGATGATCCTGGAATCCGCACTATATTAAACACTTTTTGTGAAGAGAAAAAGGGGCGAGAAAGGAGAGAGACAGAGGTGGAGCATAATTAAAAAGGCGTTAGGCGTAGAATCTCCGGAGTCTAGCCGCGTTCCATGGGTTCGGCTCAAGTCTGTTATCAGATGCATTACATAGACGGTACGCTCCTCTGGTGAGAACTTTGTCAATGACAAAGGGACCTTCCCATCTGGGTTTGAGTTTGTCCTTCTTCTTCTCTGGTAGGCGTAGAACGAGTTCGCCAATATTGTAAGTTTTGGCCCGCACTTCTCTGCTTTGATATCGCCGAGCCTCCTGCTGATAGAATGTGGAACGGGCTTTTGCGACATCACGCTCCTCCTCTAGGGCATCCAAGTTATCCTGCCAATCTAACTCGGCTTCCTTCTCTTCGTACATGCGTACGCGTGGCGAATCATGTATTATGTCGCAGGGTAGTACTGCTTCCACGCCGTACACCATAAAAAATGGTGTATATCCGGTGGTTCGATTCGGTGTGGTCTCAGCCCCCAGAGTACGGAGTCGAGCTCCTCTACCCAGTGTGTATCCGATTCTGTTAAAGATCGCACTAGTCTGGGTTTGATGCCGCTCATAATGATTGTTTTCCCGTTCGACCTGGCCATTTGTTTGAGGGTGGTAGACGGAAGCGTAGTCGAGCTTAATGCCCATTTTGCCGCACCAAGTTTTCACTTCATCGGCTGTGAAATTTGAGCCATTATCAGTGATGATGCTGTGGGGGACACCGTATCGGTGTATGACCCTCGATAAGAAGTCTATTACTGGTCTGGATTCGGCCGTTTTAACTGGTTTGGCTTCGATCCATTTGGTGAATTTGTCCACCATGACCAGTAAGTATTTTTTCTTATGGCTTCCCCCTTTAAGAGGTCCAACCATATCCAGCCCCCAGACCGCGAAGGGCCAAGTTATGGGGATTGTTTGGAGAGCGGTAGGGGGCATATGACTCTGATTGGCAAAGAGCTGGCAGCCGACGCAATGTTGGACAAGGTCCTGTGCGTTTGCTTGGGCCGTCGGCCAATAGAAGCCTGTACGGAAGGCCTTGCTGACTAGCGCTCGAGCTGCGGCATGGTGTCCGCCCAGTCCGGCATGGATTTCAGCCAGGAGTTCCCAACCTTCCTCTTCGGAGATGCACCTTGGGAGCACTCCGGTCGCACTTTTCTTGTAGAGTTCCCCTTCATGGACTTTGTAAGCTTTAGAGCGCCGAACTATGCAGCGTGCTTCATTTTGGTCTTCGGGGAGCTCCTGCCTATTTAGGTAGGCCAAGAAAGGCTCGGTCCACGGGGCGATTACAGCCATGATCTCATGGGCCGAAGAAGTTATTTCGGTGGTAGAGCCTCCGATTGTGTCTGATGGTTCGGTGTCTAGGGGTGTATTCGGATCCATGCTGGTATTGCCGGACTCCCCTTCCCATACCACGGATGGCTTGAACAGCCTTTCTAGGAATATATTAGGTGGGATGGGGTCGCGTTTGGCGCCTATGCGGGCAAGGACGTCTGCCGCTTGATTGTTTTCTCGAGCCACATGGTGGAATTCGAGCCCCTCGAACTGAGCTGACATCTTGAGGACGGCATTATGATAGGCTGCCATTTTTGGATACTTGGCATCAAAGTCTCCATTTATTTGTGATATTGCGAGGTTCGAATCCCCGTGCACTTCCAGGCGTTGGATGCCCATAGAGACCGCCATCCGAAGACCATGCTGTGAGCCTCATATTCGGCTGCATTGTTGGAGTCTATGTATAATATTTGTAGGACATACTGGACCGTGTCCCCGGTGGGAGACGTCAGGACTACCTCTGCTCCCAGTCCGGCCAGCATTTTGGAGCCGTCAAAGTGCATGATCCAATTGGAGTACGCGCCGTACTCTTTAGGGAGTTCGGCTTCTGTCCATTCGGCGACGAAGTCAGCCAGGACTTGCGACTTAATGGCCCGTCGTGGTTTGTATATTGTGTCGAACGGGAGGAGCTCGATGGCCCATTTAGCAATCCAGCCCGTAGTGTCGCGGTTATTGATTATGTCGTTGAGTGGTACTTCGGAGGCGACGGTAATCGAACACTCTTGAAAGTAGTGTCTTAGCTTCCGGGATGCCATGAAGACCGCGTATGCTATTTTTTGATAGTGCGGGTATCGGGATTTGCATGGGGTGAGGACCATGAATATGTAATAAACCGGCTTTTGAAGCGGAAATTTGTATCCGTCTACCTCTCGTTCGACGATGAGCACTGCGCTTACCACTTGATGCGTTGCAGCTATGTATAGTAGCATAGGTTCGCCGATGTTTGGCGCTGTTAGGACGAGATTACTGGCCAATAAGGTCTTTATCTCGTCAAGTCCAGCCGCTGCTGCATCCGTCCATACAAAGTGTTCGGTGCGCCGAAGGAGGTAGTAAAGAGGCAATGCCTTCTCTCCTAGCCTGGATATAAAGCGGCTCAAAGCGGCCACGCATCTAGCTAGCTTCTGGATGTGCTTGAGGTCTGTTGGTATAGCCAATTGCGATAGAGCTCGGATTTTTGCTGGATTTGCTTCGATTCCTCTATTGGAAACAATGAAGCCCATCAGCTTCCCTGAGGGGACGCCGAAAACGCATTTTCCCGGATTCAACTTGATGTCGTATGTCCGGAGGTTATCGAATGTGAGCCTCAAGTCATCTATTAGGGTTTCGACGTGTCTAGTTTTTATGACCACGTCGTCCACATATGCTTCCACTATTTTGCCGATTTGTTTTTCCAGACATGTTTGAATCATGCGTTGATAGGTTGCACCGACATTTCTGAGCCCGAAGGGCATAATGTTGAAGCAAAAAGGGCTATATGGCGTTATAAAAGCTGTGGCAGCTTGGTCAGACTCTGTCATCTTTATCTGATGGTATCCGGAGTATGCGTCAAGAAAACACAGTGAGTCATGTCCAGCTGTGGCATCGATGATTTGATCGATGCGAGGGAGGGGAAAGGGATCCTTGGGGCAAGCTTTGTTGAGGTCTTTGAAGTCGACGCATAAGCGCCAAGATTTGTCCTTTTTTGGCACCATTACCAAATTTACCAGCCAATCCGGATGTTTAATATCTCTGATGAATCCGGCCTCAAGCAGCTTGGCTAGCTCTTCCCCCATGGCTTGCCGTTTGGGTTCTGAAAACCGCCTTAGGGTCTGTTTGACCGGTTTGTATCCCTTTAGTATATTGAGGCTGTGTTCGGCCAGCCGGCGTGGGATGACCGGCATGTCCAAATGGTGCCAGGCAAAAATGTCCAATTCTTGCGTAAGAAATCTCGCAGTGCGGCGTCCATCACGGGGATCAACTGCGTCCTAATGGATCATGTCTTCGTGGGGTCCGTTGGATGGACCTGGAATTTGACTATCTCGTCTGCGGGTTTAAATGAGGTGGACTTGGGTTGTTTGTCGAGTATCACATCGTCCCTGTCCATGGTGGCCCGCAGTGTTGTTAACTCTTCGGCTGCTAGGGCTACAGATAATGCTTCCAGGGCTAGTGCCGCGGTTTTGTTTTCGGCGCGAAGTGCGATGTCCGGATCACTGGCTAGAGTGATGAATCCGTTCGGCCCTGGGCATTTTAAGCTTCATGTACCCGTAATGGGGTACGGCTTGAAAGCTTGTAAACGCGTCCCCCCCTAGAAGGGCGTGGTATCCGCTGCTGAAGGGAGCCACTTGGAATGTGATTTCTTCGGACCTATAATTCTCTGGGGTGCCGAATACCACATCGAGTGTGATTTTTCCCGCGCACCGCGCTTCCCGCGTAGGGATGATTCCCCTGAAGTAGGTACCGCTTTGCTCAATGCGGCCTTTATCAATTTCCATTTTGTTGAGCGTTTCTTCATAGATCAAGTTTAACCCGCTTCCGCCGTCCATGAGTACTTTGGTGAGCGAGAAGCCGTCCACGATTGGGCTAAGGACGAGGCGGCGGTGCGGACGATCTGGAATCGAGGTTCGTCACTAGCATTGAAAGTTATAGCAGTGTCATTCCAGGGGTTTATTTTTGCCACATGGCAAATTTCCGCAGAGCTTTGGTGAGCTCGCTTGCACCTGCTGTTTGAGGCGAAAGTCTCAAAGACTGTGAGTACCGTATTGTGTCTGCTGGTAGGATATTGTTCCGCTTTATGGCTTACAAGAAGATCCTCGCCACTTTTTGCCACCTGCCGGAGTATCCAACATGCCCTAAGGCTATGAGTTGGCATTGTATCCGGCGTACTGCGGAGCTTACATGGCCCGTCGAGCCATTCTTCCAATACGGATCCCCGCTCTGGGGTGGGCTTCAGTTTCTTGGGGATTGGATCAGACAACCTACGAGGGTTCGTCTGGTTAGTTCGGACAAAGGTCTTGGTGAGAGCGGTACTATCCCAAAATTCTGTTTGGGTCTTCCAAGTGCTCTCCATCGCACAGTACTTCCGTACTATGATTGCCAAGTCCGCGAAGCGTACGATGTCACGGCGGCTTATAGCATTGACGAGCCCTTCGTCCGTGCAGTTTTTGTAAAAGAGCGAGACCACGTTCTCCTCGCGGCAGTCCTTGACCTTGCTAAGTGCAAGGAGGAATCTTGCCCACTAACGATATACCGTTTCCTGGGGCTCTTGCCTGATGCGGGAGAGACAGTTTAAGTCCAGATAGGTGTTGTTAGTGGAATTCGGATTTTGATCCGATCCAATGCCCAAGGGCGCGGACGGTTCCGAGCTCAACAGCTCAGAATCGGGAATATCGCTTGATTTCTTTGGCCCTATGCCCGATTCTAAGCCTGGGGCCTGGGTCATGTTTTCCTTTGGGCAGGTTTTCGGCTCGAGGAGTCCGACAATCCGAACATAACTTGTCCTCAAAGTCGAGGGACAATCCGCGCGTTGTTCCTCCACTATCGCTACCTCGTGGGTGGACGGTGGGGACCTGATGTCCCTTCGGTAGGGTTTAAGCCCAATCCGGTCATAGTTCATAGTGACTCCCAGAGCAGCGATGCGATCCAAAACTCATTAAGGGAGGAAAGCTCCATTGGATCCATCTGTTCGGCAAATTCCGAACCGACGTGTAGGTTATGATTGATGACCCGAGAGGCCTTCATCGGCGCCTCCGCCGATGGGGCGGCCATGATAAAGCCGCCGAGTCGGAGCGTCTGGCCTGCAGCCAGAGCCCCCTCCGAGGTAATGTCGTCTTTGATCACGAGACGAGCCATCGAGCCTTGCGGCGACGTCACAGAGGAACTCTCAATGAAAGCACCAATGTCGGTGTCAAAACCGGCGGATCTCGGGTAGGGGGTCTCGATCTGTGCGTCAAGGCTGATGGTAACAGAAGCAAGGGACACGAGATGTTTACCCAGTTCGGGCCCTCTCAATGGAGGTAAAACCCTACTTCCTGCTTGATTAATATTGATGATATGGGTAGTACAAGAGTAGATCTACCACAAGATCGTAGAGGCTAAACCCTAAGAGCTTGCCTATGATGGTATGAATGTAATTGTGCTCGGCCTTCTAAGGACCAACCTCTCCGGTTTATATAGACACCGGAGAGGGCTAGGGTTTACATGGAGTCGGTTACAAGGAAGGAAATATAATATCCGGATCGCCAAGCTTGCCTTCCATGCCAAGGAAAGTCCCATCCGGACATGGGCCGAAGTCTTGAGTCTTGTATCTTCACGCTTCAATAGTCCAGACGTTGTACACAGTCCGGCTGTCCGGATACCCCCTAATCCAAGACTCCCTCACGCGGGAAGGCCTCCAGACCCACAATGTATCCCTCCGCCCCCTCCCCCCCTCCTCCGGATCTGCGGCGTTTTCATCGCGGGCAGACGGATTTGGCTTTCCTGGACGCCGGCGGCTACGCCAAGCTATGGGATTGTCAGGAAGAACCTCGCACAGCCCCGACAAAGGCTCATCGGCGCATGCAGGTGCGGGTTCGTCCGCTCGCCGCCGCCGACGGTTTGCCGGCATGGATTTGGCCGGCCGTCCGCCGGGCTCGACCCTCGCGCAGAGGCTCTGTGGCTCGCCGATGGCGCTCATACAGTGCGACGAATGCCTTCGGACGGTGCTGCGGCTGACTTCGGGCATGCCGAAGCACCCCGAATGGGTCTTCAAATGCGAAAACGACGAGGTACGTGCTGTTTTGCATTCGACTCATTTGGATAGCTCATTGTGTTTGCTCATTTGAAACATCATCATGCGTGTAGGAAAATGGATGCTCATTTTGGTTTTGGGAAGGCGAATACATTGATTGTTGATAGAAAGAAAATTGATAGACGTTCATGCACCCCTTAATGCAATCAAAGGCAATGAACCGCATGCATGCACAACTAGCGGGGAAGCAACGACTACATCTTTAGAACCAAAGAAGAACAATGAAGAAGTAAAGATCAAGAATCCGCAGATCAACAATGAGTGCATGGAGAAGATATTGCTTCAACTCGTGGGAACATTTATGGAAGTTGGAAATCTTCTAAAATGCATACTTGTGGTTCTTGTTTTCTTTGGGCTTGCTTTTCATGCAAAAATTTGGTGATGTCCTATGTATCCAATGTGGTTGAAAATGCAAAGAAATGCAAATTGATGTGCAAATTGAGTGCAAATTTATTTTTTGCCGGTTGGGGGGAGGACAGCCGCGCAGGAAGACCCCGCAAAGAGACCCGTAAAACAGGATGCGGGTCGGCTTTGCGGGATCTGCTTCTGTGGCTTTTCGCTGCGGGCTGCAAAACAACTTTTTCACGAACTACAAACGTGAAATGCGGATCGGCGGGATGCGAGGTCTGCTACAGATGCTATAACTTCCTTCCAACCACACATCTCCTCCCTATCATATACTCCCTCCGTCACAAAATAAGTGACTCAACTTTATACTAGTTTTAATACAAAGTTAGTATAAAGTCGAGTTACTTATTTTGAGACGGAGGGAGTATAATATATGGCCCGTTTGTTAGCAAAGTATTTTTTTAAGTGTTCTTAGAATATCATAGTTTTTTCATGACCCTTGTTTTAATCACTATGAGTTGTTTAAACCAATAACCAAAAGGAAAAAAGAGCTAGTCGAGTGAAACTCTAATACTTATGTCACATTAAAGAATAAATGCCCTTTAAGGAAAAAGAAAATGAAAAAATTTACACATGAATATTGCTTTTGATAATATGCAAGATTAAGTGTATAATAGTGAAATTTTGGGGGGAAATCATTTTTTCCTCAGAAGCAATGACTTAGTGGCATGGATATTACCCTGAAAAAAAGAAACAAAATGAAGTAAAAACTAAAAAAAAGTTATGAAGTTTTCTAAGTAATAAAAAATTATTTGCATTGGCATTACCCATTTAAAAAATAGAACAAATAATGATTAAATTTGCACACAATTTACACAGAATTACCAGTATTTACAATATGTCGGAATAAACATATAATAGAGGAATTTTCACAAATATGAAGTTCTAAGAAGAAATAAATTAGATTAGTATTACCCATAAAGAAGATAGAAAATAAAACAAAAAACAAAAATATTGAATTTTTCAAAGAAAAAATAAATTAGTGACATTGGTATTACCCATAAAAAGAAAGCAAATGAAAACAAATAAAAAATTGCACACATTTTATATAGCAATTGCAATATGCACCAATAAGTATATAATAGTGCAATTTCACCCAAAAAGGTTTCGTAAGAAATAATGAATCATTAGCGTTGATATTACCCTTAAAGAAGAAAGGAAATAAAATAGAAACTAAAACAAGATCAAATAAAAAATCTAAGGAAGATTCAATTAGTGTCATTGCTATTATCCTTTAGGAAGAAAGAAAAATAAATAATACAAACTTTGCGCACAATTTACATAGAAATTGTGCTTTTTATAAGGACGTGGCTAGGGAGCGTCATTGTGCTCGTTCGTTGTTTGAAGCTCACTCCTGTGTATAGTAAATACATGAAATTGTGTCATCTTGTCTATACTAGAAAAGGAAACTGTCTAGCCACATCTCTTTGCGCACAGGGCTACCGATGGAATTTATCTAGATCTTGTCCCCTTGTATATTTATTTGGGGTTCAAAAAAGGTCTTAAAAAATGCAACTTTTGGTTCAGCCATCGAAATCTAGTTCTGCTTTCACTATTGGGTTTCTCACGATGGGTTCTTCAAAACTATATCTCATATGGATAGGTTTTGGCAAAGTTTTTTTAGAGCAACTTTGGATGCTACAGAAGCAACTCCTTTTTATTTCCTGGTATGACTACCTGTCAGCGAGGAGTCTTTATAAGCTTTTTACCATGACTACCAATTGACTAGAGTACCTCTAGTTAGTATTTATAGGGAAGCAAACTCCTTTTTTGTCCTAGTAGGACTGCCTATTAGGTTGATTTGTGTCAAGCCGAGAAACTCACACGAAAACATGGGGCAACTTTAGTGCTACATGCAACCAACTTCACTTCACTATGTGTAGATGTGAATTTTGGTAACATTATCTCAACTTGCC
This sequence comes from Aegilops speltoides, assembly GCA_021437245.1. NCBI lineage: Eukaryota > Viridiplantae > Streptophyta > Magnoliopsida > Poales > Poaceae > Aegilops > Aegilops speltoides. The sequence goes on from CM038141.1 coordinate 245,660,174, forward strand.
TACTGTGGCTGCTCAATTGCCTACGATTGATGCTCAGTTGCCTATAAATATTATGAAATTACCTACCATTGAGTCCCAGCTGCCTGCTATAGGTAATTAGTTGCCTATAGATACTATGAATTGTCTACCATTGATGCCCAGTTGCATACCATTACTATTTGCCTAACTTTGCATATTAGTTGCCTACAAATATTGTGACGTTGCTTATCATGGTTTTTCTAAGTTGCCGACAAAAACTCTGAAGTTGTCTGCCGGTGATGCTTAGATCCTGCCATTACTGTTTCAGTTGCAACACAATGAAAAGTTGTCCATAAGTGTTGTTGAGTTGCATATCACTACTGTAGGATGCTGCTAACGCGACACTATGATCAGAGACCCTTTGAAGAAATTGTGTGCGATGAATTAATCACAAACGGTGATGTAAAAATCTGTTGGAGATATGACCTAGAGGCAATCATGTATGATGATATTTCCTATGTGTTTCTGAATAAAGATAGTCCTTGGACATTATCAATGATGTGGATCAGCAAGTACGTGACTTGTTTGTGGGACTATGCATTGTATGATCACTGTCTTAAAAGGTCCCTAGTCGAAAGGGCTGTGTGGACGCGCATCCGACTAGACTAGAATATGACACGGTCAATGGCTTGGTCTCACTAGCCATGAAGCATTGGATGCTAACCGGATAATATGGACTTGGAAAGGTCTGGTCGGATTCGACGTAGTCGGATCCGAGTCGACATAAGGTCCGAGTCGGACAGACCCAACTATGAGACGCAGCGATATGTCATCTGTGAGTCTCTAGTACAACATACGTTCTATGTCCTAAGACCTGAGCTGACGCATGTACTCGGGATGGTGACAGACTTGCTTTGGGCCGACCAAACGCTACTTCGTGACTGGGTAGTTACAAAGGTAGGTTTCGGGTTTGTCCAGTCCCATGCTGCGAGATATGGTCGAGCAAGATGGGATTTTCCCCTCCGATCAGAAGAGATATACTCTGGGCCCCTCGTGTGATCCGACAAGGATGAGCATGGCCATGCGACAAGGATTGTGAGATAATCCGGTTTGTGGTCGGTATCACTGGAACGAGAAAGAGGTCGGGCTAGCACAAGGATGACAGTCTCGCCTTGAGCCCGACAACATATATCATGAGGCAAAGGGAACAGAAGTGTGACATGTTGTACAGGTTCGCCTAACCAGCTTCATAGTCTGCTTGGTGGTCGGCATGCCTTGCTAGAGGCCGCTACCAACCGTGCAGGTCGGAAGTGATCCGAACTGCGACCAAGCCGACTTGAACCTAAGGGGTCACGCACATAAGGGAAGGAACCAACGAGGTCGGTTCATAGGACACTGGTCGGATGTGATCCAAATTGGACTAGGAATGTGACCGAGTAGACTTTGGGCTTTAGGGTCCGTGCGAGGCCTAAGTGTTGAGCCTGCGACGGATGCCTATATAAAGTGGAGGTGCGGCACACTCATGCGGTTGAACGCTTCGGTGCTGTGACTAGGGTTTGCATGTGTTGCGAATAGCCACCTCCACTCGCCGCCGACTGTGTGATCGGACCTACCAGTCCGCCACATGGTGTTCCTCCCGCACACGCGGATACCGTTAGAGACGGTGCACTTGCGCCGCTCCGGCAAACCTATACGTGGGATCAGACGACCGACTGTTCGAGGGAGATCGGACGAGGAGGAGACAATCCACGCGGACGCGCTGCCCCAACTCTTCTTCCGCTGCACGACACTGCGCGTCTAGTGGTAACGAACTGTGATCCATCTCCCGTAGCATGTTCTTGGTTGTTCTGCGCATAGGAAATTTAAATTTGCAGTCGACAGACCCTACTGTAGAACTCAACAGTGGTATCAGAGCCTCTGCTATAGGATTTGGATTCAGATCGTATGCATATTAGATATGTGGAGGCGGCAGATGAGATCTGTTGTCGTTGATAAGATCGGCTATGTGCATGGTTGATGTGATCAACTGCACATGGGGATCGTTAAGGCTATACTTTCTGTCAATCGGGATCGATAAGGTCGTGACACGATCTACCCCTACCGGTCGGTCATCCGCCATCGGGGTTAACAGTGAAACGTAAATCCAAATCGGATTCGTGATGATCGATATGATCGGTCAGATCAGAAAATTCGGCGTGAACGGAGTTCAAATGCGATCTGTGATTTCCAAAAACGTCGGGCGCTGCCCGCACCCGCGAGGGGCGCTGCCACTTCGAACCCCGCCCGCTAACAGTCTAGCGGTATCTCCGTGTGCGTAGCGCTGTGTATTTCGTACCCGACACACAAACCGGTAGAATGTGATTCTATGCATAGCTTTGTTTTGCAGGTTTGATGTGAATAGTATGGCTCATGTGTATGTGATGCATGTGTGTAATTTATAAGTGGCCTGCGTGTCATGTTTGTTAGCCGGCAGGAGCCAAAGTGTTGTCATTATATTGTATAACGACCTGCGTGTCGACTTGTGACTCTATGTAAAATTCATTACTAGTTGTAGTAGTTGGATAAATAGAGATCAGGTTGGTGGCTTGGCGTCCCGGCGTGACAGACAAGATGGAGTTCGTAGATGGTCATCGGAGTCGGAGCCGACCTGGAAGAACGTCCATGAAGGAGCCATACTATTTCGCAATATGTGTTTATTTGTGATTGTTGTGCTTCCTTGGTTCTATGCATGTAAGAATGGTAGAATGATCCCTCATGAATATCAAGCGAATTGCCATCCCGGATGTTGCACCTTCGCACGTCAAGTACGTCTAGTAGTGGGCTCATAAAATTGGAATGCTGCTGGATGTCCTTGAACTGAAGGGTTCGTGTCGGACACGGGCATGCACTGCATCAGGTTAACTTAACAAGGCTATCAAAACAGTTTTGGGCCTTGTGGCAAAGTAGGTTGGGAGCCGGGGTATGAGATACCTTTCCGACCGACGAGTCGTATAGAGATACGATTAGCAAGGAGTTGCTTACCGGATAGGTATGTTGGCTAGCAGTGATGCTAAAGCTCACTAGTCGCATGCGCTACTCGGATCCTGAATCACTGAGAGTGTGTGGAGGGATGCTGACTTCAGTGGGAGTATTTCTGTTTAGGCTAGAATTACTCTACATAAACACATTGCTTAGTGATTGCATATTTTCTGTTGTAGATCAATGGCACCACCTGCTCAACCCAACTTTGCATTGAAATCAATTCCGGAAAAGGATAAACTAAATGGAACAAACTTTACCACCTGGTATAGAAATCTGAGAATTGTTCTCAAGCACGATAAAAAGGAACATGTTCTAGAGGATCCACTTCCAGAGGAACCTATCGATAATGCTAATGCCACAACTAAGAATGCGTACCAGAAACTCGTTGATGAATCAACGGAGATCATCTGTCTGATGCTGGCTTGTATGGAGCCCGATTTGCAACATCATTTCGAAAATGTTGAGGCTTACGATATGATCGAGAGTCTCAAGAGCATGTTTCAGACACAGGCTAGGACCGAAAGGTTCAATGTTTGGCAATCCTTGATGGATTGCAAGCTGAAGGAAGGTGATCCACTGAGCCCACATGTGATCAATATGATTGGATATGTGCAAGCTTTGGATCGTTTGGGCTTCCTGCTCTTGGATGAGCTGGCTACTGATGCTGTTCTGGGTTCTCTTCCGCCCAGCTATGGGACGTTCATCTCGAACTATCATATGCATGGCATGGATAAGAAGCTCAGTGATTTGCATGGGATGCTCAAAGTGACAGAGTAGGATATAAAGAAAGGCACGCATCAAGTGTTGATGGTGCAGAAATCGGCTAAGTTCAAGAAGAGTTGGTCCAAGAAAAAGGCTAAGGCAAAGGGCACGGAGACGGTAAGCTCTGCGCTGCTTGAAGTCTGGACGGACTCAAGACCGTTTGCTTTCCTTTGCAAGGAGACCGGTCACTGGAAGAGGAACTGTAGCAAGTGGCTTGCAGAGGATGGCAAGAAGGCCGGAAATGCTTCTTCAGGCAAAGGTACACTTGTTGCATATGTTATATCCATTTACCTTGCTGACATACCTAGTAGCTCTTGGGTATTTGATACCTGATCGGTTGTTCATATTTGCAACTCGATGCAGGGGCTGGTAAGAACTAAGCGTGTGGCACAAGGGGAGATTGACATCAGGGTCGGCAACAAAGCAAGAGTTGCTGCGTTAGAGGTTGGCACGATGCAGCTCCAGCTGCCTTCTGGATTCATTATGGAATTGAATAATTGTTATTACATTCCTGCACTTAGTCGGAACATTGTATCTGCCTCATGTTTGATGAGTCAAGGTTATGAATTCAATTTAAAGGACAATGGTTGTTCGATATTTTTGAATGGTATGTTCCACGGCTATACAACCATTATTGGTGGGCTATTTATATTGAATCTAGAACAAGAATCGGTCTATAACGTGAATGTCAAAAGGCATAAGCCTAATGAGATAAATCCAACATACTTCTGGCATTGCCGGCTTGGACACATTAGTCTAGAACGCATGAAGAAGCTCCATGATGATGGGATCCTAACATCGTCCGACTTTGGGTCGTTCGAGGCATGTGAATCATGCTTGCTCGGCAACATGACTAAGTCTCCTTTCGCAAAGAGTTGCGAGAGGGCATCCGAGCTATTGGAACTTTTACATAGTGATGTGTGTGGTCCAATGAGCACAACTGCCAGAGGTGGCTATCAGTACTTCGTGACTTTTACCGACGACTTGAGTAGATATGGATATATCTATTTGATGAGCCACAAGTCGGAGACTTTTGAAAAGTTCAAAGAGTTTCAGAACGAGGTTGAGAATCACCTCGGCAAGACTATAAAGCTTCTGCGATCTGATCGTGGAGGTGAGTACATGGGCCAGGAGTTTGATGATCATTTTAAAAGTCGAGGTATAATACCTCAGCTCACACCTCCGGGTACGCCACAGAGAAACGGCGTGTCGGAGCGGAGGAATAGAACCTTGTTGGACATGGTCCGGTCAATGATGAGCAAATCGGAATTACCCTTGTTATTCTGGGGATACACTCTAGAAACTGCAGCTTTCACACTTAATAGGGTACCATCAAAATCCGTAGACAAGACACCACATGGGATGTGGACCGGGAAGAGTCCGAGTTTGTCCTTTCTAAAGATTTGGGGTTGTGAAGCATTTGTCAAGCGACTTATGTCAGACAAGCTTACACCTAAGTCGGATAAATGCATATTCGTGGGATATCCGAGGGAAACCTTGGGATATAGCTTCTACAACCGGGAAGAGAACAAAGTGTTTGTTGCTCGGAACGGGGTTTTCCTTGAGGAAGAGTTTCTCAGTCGGGATGCCAGTTGGAGGACGGTTCGACTCGGAGAATTGCGAGAACCACTCGGGGACGGCTCGGCTGGTGATGAGATCATACCGGAGTCAGTCAGGGAACCTGTAGTGGAAGCGGCACCGGAACCACGTAGGTCGGAAAGATTGCGCAGAGTGCGTGATGTATTGTTGCTAGAAAGCGATGAGTCGGCCACGTATGCGGAAGGGATGGTGAGCCCAGATTCCGAGGCATGGTTGGAGGCCATGAGATTCGAGTTAAAGTCCATGGATGAGAATCAAGTCTGGGATTTGGTTGATCCGCCGCCTGGTGTAATGGCCACTAGTTGCAAATGGGTCTTTAAGAAGAAAACCGATGTGGATGGAAATGTTCAGATCCACAAAGGTCGGCTTGTCGCTAAGGGTTATGGACAAGTTTAAGGAATTGAATTGACTACGACGAGACCTACTCGCCGGTAGCGATGCTAAAATCGGTGAGGATCATACTAGCTATAGCTGCATATTTCGATTACGAGATATGGCAGATGGATGTCAAAACGGCTTTCCTACATGGAAATTTAACCGAGGATGTGTATATGATACAGTCCGAGGGTTTTGTCGATCCGACTAGCACTAGTAAGGTATGCAAGCTCAAGAGATCCATTTATGGGTTGAAGCAAGCATCTCGGAGTGGGAACATTCGTTTTGATGAGGTCGTCACTGGTCTCGGTTTCATTAAAAGCGAAGAGGACTCTTGTTTATACAAGAACTTAAGTGGGAGCTCGATAGTGTTTTTGATCTTGTATGTGGACGACATACTAGTAATCGGAAATAATGTTTCGATACTGAACTCGGTCAAGGAATCATTGAATGGCAAGTTTTCGATGAAAGACCTTGGTGAGGCAGTGCATATTTTAGGCATTAAGATCAATAGAGATAGATCGAGGAGGCTGCTCGGCTTAAGCCAGAGCACGTACATAAATGAAGTGTTGAAGCAGTTCAACATGAGTGAGGCGAAGAAAGGGTTCTTGCCACTCTCACATGGTATAAGGCTAAGCGAGACTCAGAGTCCTTCGACATGTGATGAGCGAAGCAGGATGAGTAGGATTCCGTATGCCTCGGCAATCGGATCCATCATGTATGCCATGATATGTACAAGGCCTGATGTTGCTTTTCCAATAAGCCTAACAAGCAGATACCAGGCCAACCCAGGTGAGAGTCACTGGGCAGCGGTAAAGACTATTTTGAAGTACCTGAAAAGGACTAAAGAGATGTTCCTAGTTTATGGAGGTGAGGAAGAGCTCGTAGTAAGGGGCTACGCCGATGCTAGTTTCCAAATCGACAGAGATGATTGTTGATCACAATCCGGATTTGTGTACGTCCTGTACGAAGGAGCAGTGCACTGGATGAGTTCCAAGCAGGATACGATGGCCGATTCTACCACAGAAGCCGAATACATTGCTGTTTGTGAAGCTGCAAAGGAAGGTGTTTGGATCTGGCATTTTATGGATGATCTTGGTATTTTCCCAGCCTCGGTGAAACCTTGGAACTTTATTGTGATAATTCTGGTGCCATCGCACAAGCTAAGGAGCCGAGGAATCACCACAAGGTCAGACACATAGATCGGAAATATCACCTGATACGAAAGATCGTAAAGAATAGTGATGTAGAGTTATGCAAGATTCACACGGATGCAAATGTTGCAGATCCGCTGACTAAGCCGCTTCCACAAGCCAAGCATGAGGGGCACGTTAGAGCTATGGGCATTCGATATTTATTTGATTGACTCTAGTGCAAGTGGGAGACTGTTGGAGATATGCCCTAGAGGCAATCATGTATGATGATATTTCCTATGTGTTTATGAATAAAGATAATCCTTGGACATTAACAATGATGTGTATCAGCAAGTACGTGACTTGTTTGTGGGACTATGCATTGTATGATCATTGTCTAAAAGGTCCCTAGTCGAAAGGGCTGTGTGGACACGCAGCCGACTAGACTAGCATATGACACGGTCGATGGCTTGGTCTCACTAGCCATGAAGCATTGGATTCTAACCGGATAATATGGACTTGGAAAGGTCTGGTCATATTCGACGTAGTCGGATACAAGTCGACATAAGGTCAGAGTCGGACAGACCCAACTATGAGACGCAGCGATATGTCATCTGTGAGTCTCTTGTACAACATACGTTCTATGTCCTAAGACCTGAGCTGACGCATGTACTCGGGATGGTGACAGACTTGCTTTGGGCCGTCCAAACGCTACTCCGTGACTAGATAGTTACAAAGGTAGGTTTCGGGTTTGTCCAGTCCCATTCTGTGAGACATGGTCGAGCAAGATGGGATTTGCCCCTCCGATTAGGAGAGATATACTCTGGGCCCCTCGTGTGATCCGACCAGGATAAGCATGGCCATGCGACAGGGATTATGAGATAATCCAGTTTGTGGTCAGTATCACTGGAACGAGAAAGAGGTCGGGCTAGCACAAGGATGACAATCTCGCCTTGAGCCCGACAACATATATCATGAGGCAAAGGGAACAGAAGTGTGACATGTTGTACAGGTTCGCCTAACCAGCTTCATAGTCTGCTTGGTGGTCGGCATGCCTTGCTAGAGGCTGCTACCAACCGTGCAGTTCGGAGGTGATCCGAACTGCGACCAAGACGACTTGAATCTAAGGGGTCGCTTGCTTAAGGGAAGGAACCTACGAGGTCGGCTCATAGGACACTGGTCGGATGTGATCCGAACTGGATAGGAACGTGACCGAGTAGACTTTGGGCTTTAGGGTCCGTGCGAGGCCCAAGTGTTGATCCTGTGACGGATGCCTATATAAAGTGGAGGTGCGGCACGCTCATGCGGTTGAACGCTTCGGCGCTGTGACTAGGGTTTGCATGTGTTGCGAATAGCCACTTCCACTCGCCGCCGACTGTGTGATCGGACCTAGCAGTCCGCCGCACGGTGTTCCTCCTGCATGCACGGATACCGTTAGAGGCGGTGCACTTGTGCCGCTCCGGCGAACCTATACGTGGGATCGGACGACCGACTGTTCGAGGGAGATCGGACGAGGAGGAGACGATCCACGCGGACGCGCTGCCCCAACTCTTCTTCTGCTGCACGGCACTGCGCGTCTAGTGGTAACAAACTGTGATCCATCTCTCGTAGCATGTTCTTGGTTGTTCTGCATGTAGGAAATTTAAATTTGCATTTGACGCACCCTACCGTAGAACCCAATAGTGGTATCAGAGCCTCTGCTATAGGATTTGTATTCAGGTCGTATGCATATTAGATATGTGGAGGCGGCAGATGAGATATGTTGTCGTTGATAAGATTGGCTATGTGCACGGTTGATGTGATAAACTGCACATGGGGATCGTTGGGGTTGTGCTTTCTGTCAATCGGGATCGATAAGGTCGTGACACGATCTACCCCTACCGGTCGGTCATCCGCCATCAGGGTTAACAGTGAAACATAAATCCGAATCGGATTCGCGATGATCGATATGATCGGTCAGATCAGAAAATTCGGCGTGAACGGAATTCAGATGCGATCTGTTATTTCCGAAAATGTCGGGCGCTGCCCGCACCCACGAGGGGCGCTGCCACTTCGAACCCCGCCCGCTAACCGGCTAGCGGTACCGCCATGTGCATAGCGCTGTGTATTTCATACCCGACACAGAAACCGGCAGAATGTGATTCTATGCATAACTTTGTTTTGCAGGTTTGATGTGAATAGTATGGCTCATGTGTATGTGATGCATGTGTGTAATTTATACGTGGCTTGTGTGTCATGTTTGTCAGCCGGCAGGAGCCAAAGTGTTGTCATTATATTGTATAACGACATGCGTGTCGACTTGTGACTCTATGTACAATTCATTACTAGTTGTAGTAGTTGGATAAATAGAGATCAGGTTGGTGGCTTGGTGTCCCGGCGTGACAAACAAGATGGAGTTTGTAGATGGTCATTGGTGTCGGAGCCGACCTAGAAGAACGTCCATGAAGGAGCCATACTATTTCACAATATGTGTTTATTTGTGATTGTCGTGCTTCCTTGGTTCTATGCATGTAAGAATGGTAGAATGATCCCTCATGAATATCAAGCGAATTACCATCCCCGATGTTGCACCCTCGCACGTCAAGTATGTCTAGTAGTGGGCTCATAAAATTGGGGTGCTGTTGGATGTCCTTGAACTGAAGGGTTCGTGTTGGACACGGACATGCACTGCATCAGGTTAACTTGACAAGGCTATCGAAATATTTTTGGGCCTTGTGGCAAAGAAGTTTGGGAGCCGGGGTATGAGATACCTTTCCCGATCGACATGAGTCGTATAGAGATACGATTAGCAAGAATTTGCTTACCGGATAGGTATGTTGGCTAGCAGTGATGCTAAAGCTCACAAGTCGCATGCGCTACTCGGACCCTGAATCACTGAGAGTTTGCGGAGGGATGCTGACTTCAGTGGGAGTATTTATGTTTAGGCTAGAATTACTCTACATAAACACATTGCTTAGTGATTGCATATTTTTTGTTGTAGATCAATGGCACAACCTACTCAACCCAACTTTGCATTGAAATCAATTCCGGAAAAGGATAAACTGAATGGAACAAACTTTACCACCTGGTATAGAAATCTGAGAATTGTTCTCAAGCACGATAAAAAGGAACATGTTCTAGAGGATCCACTTCCAGAGGATCCTACCGATAATGCTAATGCCACAACTAAGAATGCCTACCATAAACTCGTTGATGAATCAATGGAGATTAGCTGTCTGATGCTGGCTTGTATGGAGCCCGATTTGCAACAGCATTTCGAAAATGTTGAGGCTTACGATATGACCGAGAGTCTCAAGAGCATGTTTCAGACACAGTCTAGGACCGAAAAGTTCAACGTCTGGCAATCCTTGATGGATTGCAAGCTGAAGGAAGGTGATCCACTGAGCCCACATGTGATCAAGATGATCAGATATGTGCAAGATTTGGATCGTTTGGGCTTCCCGCTCTTGGATGAGCTGGCTACTGATGCTGTTCTGGGTTCTCTTCCGCCCAGCTATGGGACGTTCATCTCGAACTATCATATGCATGGCATGGATAAGTAGCTCACTGATTTGCATGCGATGCTCAAAGTGACAGAGCAGGATATAAAGAAAGGCACGCATCAAGTGTTGATGGTGCAGAAATCGGCTAAGTTCAAGAAGAGTTGGTCCAACAAAAAGGCTAAGGCAAAGGGCACGGAGACGGTAACCTCTACCGCTGCGCCGAAGGCTGGACCAGACTCGAAGATCGTTTGCTTTCACTGCAAGGAGACCGGTCACTGGAAGAGGAACTGTAGCGAGTGGCTTGCAGAGCATGGCAAGAAGGCCGGAAATGCTTCTTCAGGCAAAGGTACACTTGTTTCATATGTTATAGACATTTACCTTGCTGACATACCTAGTAGCTCTTGGGTATTTGATACCGGATCGGTTGTTCATATTTGCAACTCGATGCAGGGGCTGGTAAGAACTAAGCGTGTGGCACAAGGGGAGATTGACATCAGGGTCGTCAACAAAGCAAGAGTTGCTGCGTTAGAGGTCGACACGATGCAGCTCCAGCTGCCTTCTAGATTCATTATGGAATTGAATAATTGTTATTACATTCCTGCACTTAGTGGGAACATTATTTCTGCCTCATGTTTGATGAGTCAAGGTTATGAATTCAATTTAAAGGACAATGGTTGTTCGATATTTTTGAATGGTATGTTCCAGGGCTATGCAACCATTATTGATGGGCTATTTATATTGAATCTAGAACAAGAATCGGTCTATAATGTGAATGTCAAAAGGCATAAGCCTAATGAGATAAATCCGACATACTTCTGGCATTGCCGGCTTGGACACATTAGTCTGAAACGCATGAAGAAGCTCCATGATGATGGGCTCCTAACATCGTCCGACTTCGGGTCGTTCGAGACATGTGAATCATGCTTGCTCGGCAAGATGACTAAGTCTCCTTTCGCAAAGAGTTGCGAGAGGGCATCCGAGCTGTTGGAACTTATACATAGTGATGTGTGTGGTCCAATGAGCACAACTGCCAGAGGTGGCTATCAGTACTTCGTGACTTTTACCGACGGCTTGAGTATATATGGATATATCTATTTGATGAGGCACAAGTCGGAGACTTGTGAAAAGTTCAAAGAGTTTCAGAATGAGGTTGAGAATCACCTCGGCAAGACTATAAAGCTTCTGCGATCTGATCGTGGAGGTGAGTACATGAGCCAGGAGTTTGATGATCATCTGAAAAGTCGAGGTATAATACCTCAGCTCACACCTCCGGGTATGCCACAGAGAAACGGCGTGTCGGAATGGAGGAATAGGACCTTGTTGGACATGGTCCGGTCAATGATGAGCAAATCGGATTTACCCTGGTCATTCTGGGGATACGCTCTAGAAACTGCAGCTTTCACACTTAATAGGGTACCATCAAAATCCGTAGACAAGACACCACATGAGATGTGGACCGGGAAGAGTCCCAGTTTGTCCTTTCTAAAGATTTGGGGTTGTGAAGCATTTGTCAAGCGACTTATGTCAGACAAGCTTACACCTAAGTCGGCTAAATGCATATTCATGGGATATCCGAGGGAAACCTTGGGATATAGCTTCTACAACCGGGAAGAAAACAAAGTGTTTGTTGCTCGAAACGGGGTTTTCCTTGAGAAAGAGTTTCTCAGTCGGGTGGCCAGTGGGAGGACGGTTCGACTCGAAGAAATTCGAGGACCACTCAGGGATGGCTCGGCTGGTGATGAGATCATACCGGAGTCAGTCAGGGAACCTGTAGTGGAAGCGGCACCGAAACCACGTAGGTCGGAAAGATTGCGCATAGTGCGTGATGTATTGTTGCTAGAAAGCGATGAGCCGGCCACGTATGCGGAAGCGATGGTGAGCCCAGATTCCGAGGCATGGTTGGAGGCCATGAGATCCGAGTTAAAGTCCATGGATGAGAATCAAGTCTGGGACTTGGTTGATCCGCCACCTGGCGTAACGACCACTGGTTGCAAACGGGTCTTTAAGAAGAAAACCGATGTGGATGGAAATGTTCAGATCCACAAAGCTGGGCTTGTCGCTAAGGGTTATGGACAAGTTGAAGGAATTGACTACGACGAGACTTACTTGCCGGTAGCGATGCTAAAATCGGTGAGGATCATACTAGCTATAGCTGCATATTTCGATTACGAGATATGGCAGCTGGATGTCAAGACGGCTTTCCTACATGGAAATTTAACCGAGGACGTGTATATGATACAGCCCGAGGGTTTTGTCGATCCGACTAGCACTAGTAAGGTATGCAAGCTCAAGATATCCATTTATGGGTTGAAGCAAGCATCTCGGAGTTGGAACATTCGTTTTGATGAGGTCGTCACTGGTCTCGGTTTCATCAAAAGCGAAGAGGACTCTTGTTTATACAAGAAGTTAAGTGGGAGCTCGATAGTGTTTTTGATCTTGTATGTGGACGACATACTACTGATCGGAAATAATGTTTCGATGTTGAACTCGGTCAAGGAATCATTGAATGGCAAGTTTTCGATGAAAGACCTTGGTGAGGCACTGTATATTTTAGGCACTAAGATCTATAGAGATAGATCGAGGAGGCTGCTCGGCTTAAGCTAGAGCACATACATAGATAAAGTGTTGAAGCGGTTCAACATGAGTGAGGCGAAGAAAGGGTTCTTGCCACTCTCACATGGTATAAGGCTAAGCGAGACTCAGAGTCCTTCGACATCTGATGAGCGAAGCAGGATGAGTAGGATTCCGTATGCCTCGGCAATCGGATCCATCATGTATGACATGATATGTACAAGGCCGGATGTTGCTTTTCCAATAAGCCTAACAAGCAGATATTGTGCCAACCGGTGAGAGTCATTGGGCAGCGGTAAAGACTATTTTGAAGTGGCGAAAAGGACTAAAGAGATGTTCCTAGTTTATGGAGGTGAGGAAGAGCTCGTCGTGAGGGCTACGCCGATGCTAGTTTCAAACCGGCGAGAGATGATTGTCGATCACAGTCCAGATTCGTACGCGTCTGAGCGGAGGAGCGATTAATCGATGAGTTCCAAGCAGGATACGGTGGCCGATCCTACCACAGAAGCCAAATACATTGCAGCTTGTGAAGCTGCAAAGCAAGGTGTTTGGATCCGGCATTTTATGGATGATCTTGGTATTTTCCCAGCCTCGGTGAAACCGTTGGACCTTTATTGTGATAATTCTGGTGCCATCGCACAAGCCAAGGAGCCGAGGAATCACCACAAGGTCAGACACATAGATCAGAAATATCACCTGATACGAAAGATCGTAAAGAATGGTGATATAGAGTTATGCAAGATTCACACGGATGCAAATGTTGCAGATCCGCTGACTAAGCCACTTCCACAACCCAAGCATGAGGGGCACGTTAGAGCTATGGGCATTCAATGTTTATTTGATTGACTCTAGTGCAAGTGGTAGACTGTTGGAGATATGCCCTAGAGGCAATCATGTATGATGATATTTCCTATGTGTTTATGAATAAAGATAGTCCTTGGACATTATCAATGATGTGTATCAGCAAGTACGTGACTTGTTTGTGGGACTATGCATTGTATGATCATTGTCCTAAAAGGTCCCTAGTCGAAAGGGCTGTGTGGACGCGCGGCCGACTAGACTAGCATATGACACGGTCGATGGCTTGGTCTCACTAGCCATGAAGCATTGGATGCTAACCGGATAATATGGACTTGGAAAGGTCTGGTCGGATTCCACGTAGTCGGATCCAAGTCGACATAAGGTCCTAGTCGGACAGACCCAACTATGAGACGCAGCGATATGTCATTTGTGAGTCGCTAGTACAACATACGTTCTATGTCCTAAGACCTGAGCTGACGCATGTACTCGAGATGGTGGCAGACTTGCTTTGGGCCGACCAAACGCTACTTCGTGACTGGGTAGTTACAAAGGTAGGTTTCGGGTTTGTCCAGTCCCATGCTGCGAGACATGGTCGAGCAAGATGGGATTTGCCCCTCCGATCAGGAGAGATATACTCTGGGCCCCTCGTGTGATCCGACCAGGATAAGCATGGCCATGCGACAGGGATTATGAGATAATCCGGTTTGTGGTCGGTATCACTGGAATGATAAAGATGTCGGGCTAGCACAAGGATGACAGTCTCGCCTTGAGCCCGACAACATATATCGTGAGGCAAAGGGAACAGAAGTGTGACATGTTGTACAGGTTCGCCTAACTAGCTTCATAGTCTGCTTTGTGGTCAGCATGCCTTGCTAGAGGCTGCTACCAACCGTGCAGGTCGGAGGTGATCCGAACTGCGACCAAGCCGACTTGAACCTAAGGGGTCGCGCGCTTAAGGGAAGGAACCTACGAGGTCGGTTCTTAGGACACTGGTCGGATGTGATCCGAACTAGACTAGGAACGTGACCGAGTAGACTTTGGGCTTTAGGGTCCGTGCGAGGCCCAAGTGTTCAGCCTATGACGGACACCTATATAAAGTGGAGGTGCGGCACACTCATGCGGTTGAACGCTTCAGCGCTGTGACTAGGGTTTGCACATGTTGCGAATAGCCACCTCCACTCGCCGCCGACTATGTGATCGGACCTAGCAGTCCGCCGCACGGTGTTCCTCCTGCACGCGCGGATACCGTTAGAGGCGGTGCACTTGCGCTGCTCCGGCGAACCTATACGTGGGATTGGACGACCGACTGTTCGAGGGAGATCGGTCGAGGAGGAGACGATCCATGAGGACGCGCTGCCCCAACTCTTCTTCCGCTGCACGGCACTGTGTGTCTAGTGGTAACAAACTGTGATCCATCTCTCGTAGCATGTTCTTGGTTGTTCTGCGCGTAGGAAATTTAAATTTGCAGTCGACGCACCCTACCATAGAACCGAACAGTGGTATCAGAGCCTCTGCTATAGGATTTGGATTCAGATCGTATGCATATTAGATATGTGGAGGCGGCAGATGATATCTGTTGTCGTTGATAAGATCGGCTATGTGCACGGTTGATGTGATCAACTGCACATGGGGATCGTTGGGGCTATGTTTTCTGTCAATCGGGATCGATAAGGTCGTGAAACGATCTACCCCTACCGGTCGGTCATCCGCCATCTGCGCGTCTAGTGGTAACGAACTGTGATCCATCTCCCGTAGCATGTTCTTGGTTGTTCTGCGTGTAGGAAATTTAAATTTGCAGTCAATGCACCCTACCGTAGAACCCAACAAAAACCGTCAAAAAAGATGCAAAACATTTGTGATGAATGATACATCAAACACGATTCAGATTTTAGTTGCATGTGGGATGCGGCGCATACGGTTGATCCATACGAACTGTTTGTGATGAGACAGAATAACAAAAACGGGCAGCCAAATCAAGGTTTGTGGGATATATGGCATATAGTTCGCTCCGATGAACCATTTGCGATGATCGAGGTGAACACAAACGATTCAGCGTAGCAAGATGTGTGTGATACCCGGCAAATAGGTTGGTAATCAGAATTGTGTGCGATCATTATAGACAGTCTGCTTAATTTAGTCCTTCTTCTTGTTGTTGTTGTTGGATGGCCCCGTGGCATCGTCTTGGCGAGGACACTTCTTGCCGCTGACTGTTGGCTTTTCATAGCCGTTGTCATCGTCATCATCATTGATGTCATCCTCCTCCTCCTCCTCCACGTTCGACCATTCCTCCTCATCATCATTGTCATCCTCTTCTTCGTCCTCCGACGCTCCTCGCCCGTCTGGTTGTCGTCTGACGACTCCGAAGACGGCGTCCCTTCCATGATCTATATATAATCGAGGTCTGGGCTCGAATCCGGACTCATGGAAGACGAGCGGGATGATTCCGATGTTGACCTATCATCGGGCGCCAGACTGCTGGCGAATTGTCGTGCTCGATGTCACTCGACATGGCTGCGGTCATATAAAAACCGTGAGATTGCAGAATATGTGCAAGTTTGTAGAGCGTCCTGTCGGGGACAACGAAGATGGCGGACACTTAAGCAGGGTATGCAGAGAAGAGGAAATGCCAATTGAAGCGGGGGTTAACGTATTATCTAACCGCTGATATGATCAACCGCAATTATTTGTACCCAGTCGCTCCATATTCCCAGGGTTGCGCATGACTCCTATTGGAGGATTTCTTTTTTTAGGACAAAAACAAGGATCGAGTTTTGGGATTATGCACCGGTACTGGTACGAACAGAGTAGGACAGTTGGCAAGAAATACATTGAGCTCTTCTTATTGATGAAGCCACTAATAATCAAACTACAAAGGAAAAGAAAAAAAGATAAAGGAAAATATCTGCACGAATCTTCGCGTAACATCAATGGCACAAAACCTAGTTGTGCATTACTTAGAGCACATCTAGATGTGCTTTAGCAATACTGTCAAACAAAACCCCTAATCATCATTGCAAACAGCGCATAGAACATGGCTAATGCGACAATCACAACTACACATGCTAGTTCCTTCTTGTCTCTTGCTTTCATTTGTTGCCTGTGATTGATTCTTTCTTGCTTCATCGTACTGATTGTACATTCCAGATCAGCCAGTTTCTTCTTCAGCTATACGTATCTTCTACGAGCTTGGTGATAACACTCCGAGCCCTGCCATGACATTCTTCATCCAGCCAGTTAACAAAGGCACAAGCCTCATATCCCTGCCAATGTTAAATAGTATTCACGATGAGCGGTGGCATTAACTCAAGTAAGATGATGAACTTAGCACTAGCCTCTTAGGGGCAACTAAGAAACCGCCTGCCAATGTTGAATCCCTCCGTGCATACACGTCGAGCGGGAGACTGCACATGCACACAACTCAGCTTTTGGTACTTCTATGTGGGGCAAAACTTGGAGTCGAACTCGTGTTGCGGGAGTCTAGATTCATGCTCCGGATCTGGCGGCAGATCGCTTTCCTGGTGGGGGGTGGGTCATTCAGGACGGATTCAGCAAGGAGCTACTTTGGACATGCTAAAAAAGATCGGGGTAGATTGGAGTACGATTCGGATCCGTAGTACACCTACCTTATGATGACCTTAGGCAAATGCTCGTCGGCGACCGCCGTCGTGGCGGCGATACGAGCAAGAGCAGCCGCACCGAAACCAGCGGCACCACTCATCTGCATTCCCCCAATGTCAGCGCCACGCGAGGGAATTTGGAGGCTATCTAGGGATTTGGAGGAAATTGGGAAAATGTGGGGATAAGCTAACGGTCGGGAAGTACTTATGGCAGTATATGTTGTATACGACACACTGTTTATACATGTCGTTTGTGTTAGGTATTACAACTTCACGCACGATTTCCGCACCAAACCGTGTGAAAAGACAATGTAGGTGAGATACGGTTGCCATTACTTAACCATATGTGATGTACTACCCTGTACATATAATTGAGTTACATTGATACCGTGTAAACAGTCGCTCTGCCGATATCCGTCAAAAAATAAAATAGCCTCTCTGCAGATAGAGATGGCGACGGCGGCCTAGGCAGCGACTACCAGAGAATAGGTCAGGCCTTGGTCGGTGGGCGGTGGTGGCGTCATAGGAGGTCAATCCTCGGTCTGCAGCGGGAGATACGAGGAGCTCAACCATCGAGGTCGACGGCGACGTGATTGGAGCACATCCATCGCGGTCGATGGCGGGATAGTGGAGGTCAAACTTCAGGCGGCAGCCGCACTAAGCTTTGCTCCTTGACCTTGCTGTCTTGGTGTGCCGCCGCATCATGCTTCACTGTCTACTGGGTGGAGGTCGCTGTCGGTGACAAAACTGGCGGATCTCGGGTAGGGGGTCCCGAACTGTGCATCTAAGGCTAATGGTAACAGGAGGCGGGGGACACAATGTTTACCCAGGTTCAGAACCTCTCTATGGAGGTAATACCCTACTTCCTGCTTGATTGATCTTGATGATATGAGTATTACAAGAGTTGATCTACCACGAGATCGTAGAGGCTAAACCCTAGAAGCTAGCCTATGATTATGATTGTTCTTGTCCTATGGACTAAACCTCCGGTTTATACAGATAACGGAGGGGGCTAGGGTTACAAAGAGTCGGTTACAGAGAAGGAGATCTATATATCCGAATTGCCAAGCTTGCCTTCCACGCAAAGGAGAGTCCCACCAGGACACGGGACGAAGTCTTCAATCTTGTATCTTCATAGTCCAATAGTCCGGCACAAGTACATAGTCCGGCTGTCCGAGGACCCCCTAATCCAGGACTCCCTCAGTAGCCCCTGAACCAGGCTTCAATGACGATGAGTCCGGCATGCAGATTGTCTTCGGCATTGCAAGGCGGGTTCCTTCTCCGAATACGCCATAGAAGATTTTGAACACAAGGATCGTGTTTGGCTCTGCAAAACAAATTCCACATACAACCGTAGAGAGCACGACATTCCACAAATCTAATCTGCTAACAACTTTTCATAGCGTGACATCACGCCAAGGCCCGGTCATTATTCGAACCATTTTTCTCAACCTGCTATTGCATGTCTTGTGATGCGGTTTATTGACACGTCTTGTCGAAGTAGAGATCGTGTTCCCCTTATCACGGTATTCTCATCAATACAGGTGTGGGTAACCCAACCGTGCCTGTTAGTATGACTCCTCGATTTTAGGCAAGTTCCAAACGGCCACGCGGAGGACGCTTGATATTCACCCTCTTTATAAAGAGGTCCAGACCCGTCCTTTTCTTTCCATGCCCAATCCTTCCCTTCCCCTATCTCGAATTCCAACACCCAAGGTTCAGGCTAAGCACTCCAGACCTTCAACTATGTCCAGATCCAACCTTCAAGGCTGGTGGATGGCCTCTTCTGTCACAGAGGAGGACATCAAGAAGCTTAGGGAGGCTAGGTATCTGACCGCCGAAATCCCCCACGGGCTACCTGCTCAAGGGCAGGTTATCCCCACTCCCGAACCCAACGAGAGTGTTGTATTTGTTTCCCACTTCCTCCGAGGGCTAGGCTTTAGTCTTGATCCCTTCGTGAGAGGGCTCATGTTCTATTACGGACTAGATTTCCATGATCTAGCTCTAGATTCCATCCTTCACATCTCGTCGTTTATCGTTGTGTGTGAGGCCTGCCTCCGCATTAGCCCACACTTTAGCTTATGGCTCAATACCTTCAATGTGAAGCCGAAGATGATCGACGGGCGACACGCAGAGTGCGGAGGTGCTATAATAAGCAAAGGTGCCGACACCCTATGGACAAAGGGTTCCTTCCCGGAGGTGTCCGACTTATGGCAACGGGAGTGGTTCTACATCACAGCACCCCGAGGCACAAAGCGGGCAGCCGCCCCAGCTTCCCGCTCGGGCCCTCCGCCCCAACTGGCATCATGGGTCAACAAAGGGTTAGACTGGGGGCCAGTTAATGACGTGCTAACATTCCAAAGCCGCATCCGAGATCTCCTCAAGAGGGATGTCGGTGTCGTCAAAGTAATTCGGGTAATGCTAGTTTGTCGGGTCCTGCCATGGCAACGTCGATCTCACCGGATGTGGGATGGGAGTTCAACCCGGAAGTACCGCGAACTATTCAGCACTTCTTTGGCGTGACCCTCGAAGGGATGTATCGATTATTCTTCGGATCACGATTAAAGTGTCCGGACACCACCGAGGATGCGGGTCTGAACTGCAATTGTCCAGATACCCAAGTAAGTAACTTCGCGACCGAACATGCTGTTATTATATTTGTCACAACATCATTCTGAAAAATTGCCCTCGGCCAGGACTGGATAAGAAAGGCGGAGAGGATCAGGTGTTTGGCCCCTCTTCCTGAACGCTCGCCGGATCCTTGTGCTAACCAGGATGCTGGCTCGCGCACCTTATCAAGTGCCATCATGAGAAGACGAAGGGAGAAATAGAGAAGCCGAAAGCGGGCTTCATTCGTTACACATCCAAACCGGGGGAATTAGTGCCTCCGCGAAGGAGGGTGATCGGGGTAGTGAATCTAAAATCCCCTCTCCCCACGCGAAGAAAAGGACCGCCACTAAAGACTTGGAAACAGAGGTTTCCAAACGAGGGAAGAAAACTTCGCCAGGGAGCCCTGCCCCGGAGGGCGTCCTTACCGCACAGCGCCCGCAAGGGGGCCAGCTATCAGCCGAGCCGTAAGTGAACAAAGGCACTTTGGTAAATATATCCTGCTTTTTCTCTGAGAATAACAACCGAGACATATGTTTTGCAGTCCGGCTCATAGCCCTTCTCAACAAAGTTCGTCTTCGGGGGATCTTCTTTCGGAAATGATGGAGAGCGAAACACCTCCCCCTATTTCCCCGCCTCATGAGATGGACAACCCTGAGGTGTCATCGCGGAGGATTTCTCCTGATCCGCAAAGGCCAGAAGGTAACCCTTTGGCCGCCCGAAGTCCGGGGTTCTCGGCTCATAAGGAGACCAACAGAAAAAGCCCGGGACTATCCGGTTTACAACTGGACACATTGATGGATCTTTTGGAGAAAGCGGCTATCTTAGAGGCACATCGTACCTTAATGGGTACGGTGGTTGAGAGGATCTCATCCGCCAAAAGCGGGTTAAATGAAGCTTTTACGAGCCCGCTAAGAGGCTTTGAGGTAAGCAATGTTATATATATATATATATATATATATATATATATATATATATATATATATATATATAGGGTCGCTATTATTCGTCACCCTGGGTGAGGAATAGTTATTCTTCACCCCACTCTATTTTAACATCAATGCACCGTAATTTTACGTTCCTTAAATTTTTTCTTATTCCAGACATAAAAAGAGAACGTAAGAAAATATATAATCGCCATAAAAAATACTTTATGTTACGTAAATTACACATGTAAAAACATAGTGTAAAATGTACATAAAATGTATTTTTTCTGGTCTTCTGATCTTTTTTTATGCCAAATTTTACGCAGTGAATCAATATGACTGTAACTATTTGTATTTGAAACATAATTTATTTATGAAATGATCGTAATATTACCTTGGGTGAATAATAATTTATTCTGCACCCTGGGTGATGAATAGTAACACTATATATATCGCGGGAGGAGCTTCGTCAAGCCGGAGATATCGGGGCTGGGAAGCCCATCTTATTGCGGACGAAGTTCGGCGATCTGAAGTATGCCCCTTTTGATCAATTGTGGAGTTCGGCGGACGCATACTTGGATTTAGCAAAAAGTGCTACTGATGCGACTGAGTATTTCAAAGATCAGAAAGATCATGAGGTGGAAAGATTGTTCTAGTTGCAGTTCAGTAATCCAAGGCGTCCGCTGCTATTGAATGAGCGAATGGCTGAGTGGGCCGAGCTCCATAGGTTGTCCGGGCTTGCCATGAAGTTTGTCGTGGATCATCTTTGGCTGAAGGAACCAAGTCCAGATAGTTATTTTGGTTTAGTGCAACGATTTCTTCGTGCTCTGCCGCATATCGACGCTATCAAGAGGTCGGCGTGCATAGAGGGTGCACGGATGGCTCTTGCCCATGTTAAGACATATTGGCGAAGATGGAGGCCACTGATGTTGCAACCAGGGGTCCGCCCGGGGGTCAGGACTCGTCCGAGCACTATTTTGAAGGAAGTCCTAGAAGCTTCCCGATTAATAGAGGATCACTTCTCAAAGAGTACCGAGGGAGTCCTGGACTAGGGGGTGTCCGGATAGCCGAACTATCACCGTCGGCCGGACTCCAAGACTACGAAGATACAAGATTGAAGACTTCGTCCCGTGTTCGGAAGGGACTTTCCTTGGCGTGGAAGGCAAGCTTGGCGATATGGATATGTAGATCTCCTACCATTGTAACCGACTCTGTGTAACCCTAGCCCTCTCCGGTGTCTATATAAACCGGAGGGTTTTAGTCCATAGGACACATAGCAATCATACCATAGGCTAGCTTCTAGGGTTTAGCCTCCTTGATCTCGTGGTAGATCTACTCTTGTACTACCCATATCATCAATATCAATCAAGTAGGAGTAGGGTTTTACCTCCATTGAGAGGGCCCGAACCTGGGTAAAAACATTGTGTCCCTTGTCTCCTGTTACCATCCGCCTAGACGCACAGTTCGGGACCCCCTACCCGAGATCCGCCGGTTTTGACACTGACATTGGTGCTTTCATTGAGAGTTCCTCTGTGTCGTCACCTATAGGCCCGATGGCTCCTTCGATCATCAACAACAACGCTGCACAGGTGAGATTTTTCTCCCGGACAGATCTTCAGATTTGGCGGCCAAGACCGCTGCTGGGCCAATTCACTTGGCCATCTGGAGCAGATCGAAAGCTACGCCCCTGGCCATCAGGTCAGATTTGGAAGTTTGAACTATACGGCCGACATCCATGGTGACTTGATCTTCGACGGATTTGAGCCACAGCCAGGCGTGCCGCACTGTCTCGATGGGCATGATCTAGCTCTGCTGCCGGACAAAGGCCCTCGAGGTCAAGATAAGAGTCCGCTCCGACCCTTAGTTCGGAGCAGACGGCGCCAATCGAGGATGGGTGGTTGGACACCACCTCGGGGGCTGCTACCTCTATGGCAATGGAGCCAAATACCGACCCTGTCCCTCATGAAGCTCGTGACTCCAAGGTGCCGGACTACTATCCGGACTCCGAATCTTCCGCGCCCTTGCCAATTGAATTCGATTGGGCGCCGATCATGGAGTTCACCGCTACGGACATCTTTCAACACTCGCCCTTTGGCGACATCCTGAATTCGCTAAAGTGTCTCTCTTTGACAGGAGAGCCTTGGCCGGATTATGGTCAGGACGGTTGGGATGCGAACGACGAAGAAATTCAAAGCCCACCCACCACCCACTTCATAGCCAGTGTCGATGACTTAACCGACATGCTAGACTTCGACTCCGAAGAGATCAACGGTATGGACGACGATGCCGGAGACGACCAAGAACCAGCGCCTACTGGGCACTGGAAAGCCACCTCGTCATACGACATATACATGGTGGACATCCCAAAGGATGGGAATGGCGATGAAACAGCGGAGGACGACCCCTCCAAAAAGCAGCCTAAGCGCCGATGTTAGCGGCACCGCTCCAAATCCTGCCACAACAAGAATGGAGATTCCGGCACCGGAGATAATAACACCCTGGATAGTGCCGAAGACAACCTCCCCCCCAGCAAGATTCAACACAGGAGGACGGAGAAGCCAGCCCTCATGAGAGAGCGGCAGACGAAGAGGTAGAGGACGATAATTACATGCCTCCCTCTGGAGACGAGGCAAGCCTCGACGATGACGAATTTGTCGTGCCTGAGGATCCCGTCGAGCAAGAGCGTTTCAAATGCAGGCTTGTGGCCACAGCAAGCAGCCTCAAGAAAAAGCAGCAACAGCTTAGAGCTGATCAAGATTTGCTAGCCGACAGATGGACTGAAGTCCTTGCAGCCGAAGAGTACGAACTCGAACGCCCCTCCAAAAGCTTCCCCAAACGCAAGCTTCTGCCCCGATTAGAGGAGGAAACATATAAACCTACATCACCAGTGCACAATACGGCCGACCGGCCACCTTGTGGCCGCAACAGAGAGGCGTCTAGGCCCTCCACTAAAGCCGCACCCCAGCATCGCTCGAAAAGTACAAAGCCACGGGAGAATGCGCCGGACTTGCGAGAAATATTGGAGGATAAGGCAAGACAATCAAGATCGATCTACGGATCACGTGGGCGCCCCACAATACGCGACGACAACCGTCCCGCCGAATACAGCAATTCCGGCCGGGCCGCACACAGTAGACAAAGCTCGCTTGAGCTACGTCGTGATATAGCCCAATACAGAGGCGCCGCACACCCACTATGCTTCACAGATGAAGTAATGGATCATCAAATCCCAGAAGGGTTCAAACCCGTGAACATTGAATCCTATGATGGCACAACAGACCTCGCAGTCTGGATCGAAGACTATCTCCTTCATATCCACATGGCCCGCGGTAATGATCTTCACTCCATCAAATACCTCCCACTCAAGCTTAAAGGACCAGCTCGGCATTGGCTCAACAGCTTGCCAGCAGAATCAACTGGGTGTTGGGAGGACCTGGAAGCCGCATTCCTTGATAACTTCCAGGGCACATATGTGTGACCACCAGACGCAGATGACCTAAGCCACATAATTCAGCAGCAGATTTAATCAGCGGACAATTCTGGACTCGGTTCTTAACCAAGAAAAATCAAATCGTCGACTGTCCGGATGCAGAGGCCCTTGCAGCCTTCAAACATAATATCCGCGACGAATGGCTTGCCCGGCACCTAGGACAGGAAAAGCCAAAATCAATGGCAGCCCTCACATCACTCTTGACCCGCTTCTTTGCGGGAGAAGATAGCTGGCTAGCCCGTAGTAACAACCTAACCAAAAACTCTGGTAGTTCGGATACCAAAGACAGTAGTGGCAGGTCGCGTCGCAATAAGCACAAACGCCGCATTAACGGCGATAATACTGAAGATATGGCAGTCAACGCCGGATTCAGAAGCTCTAAACCCAGTCAGCGGAAAAAGGCATTCAAAAGAACTACTCCCGGCCCGTCCAATTTGGGTGCCAGATACACGGCACCCCTGAAAAGCCAGCTAATCACACCAACAGAGATTGTTGGGTGTTGAAACAGGCAAGCAAGTTAATCGCCGAAGGCAATGACAAGGGGCTACATAGCGATGACGAGGAGGAGACACGACCGCCGAACAATAGAGGACAAAAGGGATTCCCCCACAGGTGCGGACGGTGAACATGATATACGCAACCCACATACCCAAAAGGGAGCGGAAGTGTGCGCTCAGGGACGTATAGGCGATGGAGCCAGTCGCCCCAAAGTTCAACCCGTGGTCCTCTTGCCCAATCACTTTTGATCGAATGGACCACCCCACCAGTATCCGCCACGGCGGATTCGCCGCATTGGTTTTAGACCCAATCGTTGACAGATTTCACCTCACTAGAGTCCTGATGGATGGCAGCAGCAGCCTGAACCTGCTTTATCAGGATACAGTGTGCAAGATGGGCATAGACCCCTCAAGGATTAAACCCACAAAAACGACCTTCAATGGCGTCATACCAGGTGTAGAGGCCAATTGTACCGGCTCAGTCACACTTGAAGTGGTCTTCGGATCCCCGGATAACTTCCGAAGCGAGGAGTTAATCTTCGACATAGTCCCGTTCCGCAGCGGCTATCATGCACTACTCGGAAGAACCGCATTTGCAAAGTTCAATGCGGTGCCGCACTATGCATACCTCAAGCTCAACATGCCAGGCCCTCGAGGAGTTATTACGGTCAACGGAAACACTGAACGATCTCTCCGTACGGAGGAGCATACAGCGGCTCTCGCGGCGGAAGTACAGAGCAGCCTCTTAAGGCAATTCTCGAGTCCGGCCGTTAAGCGACCGGACACCGTCAAGCGCGCCCGGAGTAACCTACAACAAGACCACCTGGCACGTTCCGAGCACTCGTAGCAACGCGACCCCAACCCCAGCCCTCGCAACATCGCAAGATCAGTGCCACGCGTACATCATTACGCCCTGGAGATACCATGGCATAGAGGGAGGGGCACGACCACGGGAAGCCCAGAGTGCGGATCAACCACACCAGGGGCTCCCGAATTGGTAATTCTTTTTTTCTTTCTTTACTCTCTTATTCTCAGGACTCCGTTTTCAGAAGCCCTGTCCGGCAATGGATCTGGCGAACTAACGATGCAACAGCCAGGGAAACAAAAAAGCTACGACGAGTATCCAGGTGGTCTCCATTACGAGCATTATGCCTGTTTTACATATCTTTCCGCAGCCTACCCCTGGAGGGGGACATGTTAAACAGTCCCACCCCTTTCTTATTGCACTATTTGTATCGTCTTGCACTCATTGCAGTATTTTTGAATAAACAATGCATCTTTTTATCATGGCATTCCCTTTTTATACATATGTTCACTTATGACATGTTGCATCCGTACACTTTTGGTACGGCTAAATACACCAGGGGCTTAAGTTCCCCATATTATGGTGTGATAAGTCCGAACACTTTCACAAGTGCGGCACCCCGAACTTATAGCATTATCTGCATCGGCTCCGAATCATGTCTTGGGTTAATAGTTGGGTTTGCCGGCTCCCATGTTTTGGTACCTTACGCCCGCTATATCGGCTAAGGTAGTATTTGGGAGAACCATCGCGATTGTGCCCCAGTTGAGCTGGGTGAGCACCTCAGTGGAGAAAGCTAAAATTGACCGCCATGATAAGGCGAGAGCCGGTCGCTGTTCGAGAGGTTTTTTCGAGTCCCTAAAGACTTATGCCGCTTAGAGCAAAGAACCGGCTTTGTCCGGCCCAGGCATGGATAGCACCCCGAAATCGGCCTTCCGAACACTAGGGGCTTCGCCGAAATTTAAAATTATAGAATTCTATGGCTAAGTGAGAGTGTTCAAGCATTATAAGTCCGGTTGCCTCGTTCCCTGTGTTGAGCGCCTCCCTAGAAGGACCCAAAAATGGGAACAAGAGCGCTCAAGTTTATCCCGAACACCCCAACACTAGTGGCATGGGGGCTGAAGCCAACGACTTGCCATCTCTCAGATTTGATAAACGGCCGCATAGAAGGTAATATTTTAAATTAACAAAAGTTGCTTAGCGCATATGAACAAAGTTTTCAGCGCACAGGATAACAAAACGCGAGTCTAATCAAAGATTATATCTTTGGAGCACTCACCCGCAATAATGCGGGCACCCTTCAGGACACCCTTATAATACATCTCGGGCGCAGGATACTCCTTTCCGGCGGCGCGTCCGTCACAAGCTTCTCGGCGCCCATCCTGCCCAGTGCACCTTAGCGGGCGAGGCCCGACGGCACCTTCAATGCAAGGCGGAATGCTTGATGACATCAACCCATGGACAAAGCGCCCACCAGCCGCCGCACTGCATCAAGTAGCTCCTGTGCATGGCTTCCTTGGGCCATAGCCGAACTATAAGGCCCTTCATGGCCTGTTCGGCCGCCTTGTGGAGCTCGACCAGCTGCTTCAACTGGTCGCTCAGGGGCACCGGATGTCCGGCCTCAAAGATCTCGAGACCAGAACACCTTCTCCGCCGAGCCCTCCTCGGCTCAGAGAACGCGCAGATCGAACACGCCACGGGCAGATCCGCGAACGCCCCGGAGAGCTCAATTCGGTAAGTAATGTAATTCACTTTTACATGCTTCTTTGCATGAAGAATGCCTTACCCGCCGCTATCTTCTTCACCGCCTCGATTTCCTGGAGGGCCTTTTGGGCTTCGGCCTTAGCATCTTTGGCACTCTCAAGAGCGGACGCAAGCTCGGACTCTCGAGTCTTCGAGTCACGCTCCAAATCCTCGTGCTTTTCTACGAGAGCCTGGAGCTCTTGCTGAACCTCCGCCACCCGCGCCTCCTGCTTCTCTCGCTCTGTGTGTTCCGCGGCCGCATTGCGCTTGGCCGCGGACACCGCCTCCTTCAAGGTTGCCACCTTGTTTGTGGCCCCTACAATACCCACGTTATTCCTGTCATTTTTTGCAACCAAATCCTTTTTTATAAGGTACAACTTTAATAAGGTGTTACTTACCTTCCTTGTCCTCGAGCTGCTTTGGCACGGCCGAGCTCGCTCTCGGACCGCCGAGGCTCTTCTTTACAGCATTAACCTCCAGCAGAGGCGGCAGAGGTCAGAACAAGACCAAGATTCCCATATTGACATATTTGTGTTAGACTCTGCAGATATCTTTTAGATCCTCACTCAGCTTTTATTTCCGAACACCGAACTAAGCATCAGGCTACCGTCTATGCGGTACTACTTTACATATCTTAAACAAAAATCCTTACCTCAAAGCTCGTTAGAAGGTGTCAGAAGCTTCGTCAGCCCGCTCTTGGCGGATCGAATCGTTTACGCCAATATGCGACCCTATCCAAAAGGAACTCAAGGTCCCACCAAGGATATAACCGATATTGAAACGCTTCGCAACGTGGATATCATTACATCAACATTACATAATAGATGGGGATACATACAAAAGGCATACAATGCCACACTAATACAACATCATCTTACATAAGAGAACCATCCGCCTACGGATGAAACACAAACGAAACTCAAACGACATCCACCCTACTAGCCCAAAGCTGCCGACCGAACCTATCCCCGATTGAAGAAGAAGCGTAAGAAGAACTCCAAAACAGGAAAACATCACTCTCAAGGCCATGATCATCGTGATAACCTGTACACCAAGAATCGTTGTTGTAGTAATCAGGAGCCATGAGGACTCAAAGAATCCCATTACCATGGGTATCAAGACTAGCAAAGCTTAATGGGAAAGGAAGGGGTAAAGTGGTGAGGTTGCAGCAGTGACTAAGCATAATATGGTGGCTAACATACGCAAATGTGAGCGAGAAGAGGAGCAAAGGAACGGTCGTGAAGCTAGCAATGATCAAGAGGTGATCCTGAACTCCTACTTATGTCAAACATAACCCAAAACCGTGTTCACTTCCCGGACTCTGCCGAGAAGAGACCATCACGGCTATGCACGCGGTTGATGCGTTTTAATTCGGATCTGGTGTCAATTTATCTACAACCGGACATTAACAAATTCCCATCTGCCACATAACCGCGGGCACGGCTCTCGAAAGTTTATACCCTGCAGGGGTGTCCCAACTTAGCCCATGATAAGCTCTCGCGATCAACGAAGGATATTCCTTCTCCCAGTAAGACCCAATCAGTCTCGAAATCCCGGTTTACAAGACATTTCGACAATGGTAAAACAAGACCAGTAAGACCGCCAGCTGTGCCGACAAATCCCGATAGGAGCTGCACATATCTCGTTCTCAGGGCACACCGGATGAGCCAGATTTCGGGTTGGCATAGACATTGGTTGCCCAGGGGGCGCCGGACATCGCTCGGTTTGGACCAACACTTAGACAACCATTGGCCCGGGGGGCTAAAATAAAGATGCCCCTTGGGTTAATTACTCCCAAGGGAAAAATAGGTGGTGGTGAGGCAAATGGTAAAACCAAGGTTGGGCCTTGCTGGAGGAGTTTTATTCAAAGCGAACTGTCAAGGGGGTCCCATAAATCACCCGACCGCGTAAGGAACGCAAAATTCGGGAACATAACACCGGTATGATGGAAACTAGGGCGGCAAGAGTGGAACAAAACACCAGGCATAAGGCCGAGCCTTCCACCCTTTACCAAATATATAGATGCATTAATAATATAAGAGATATTGTGATATCCCAACAAAATCCTGTCCATCATGGAGCAATCTTCAACTTCAGCTGCAACTAACAACGCTATAAGAGGGGCTGAGCAATGCAGTAACATAGCCAAACAACGGTTTGCCAGGAAGGGTGTCAGAGGTTAGAGGTTCATGGCAATTTGGGGAGGCTTGAAGAACAAGTGATAGGAAGCGCAGCATAGCGATAGAACGAAGCAAGTAGCATAGCAATGATAGTAGTGAGATTCAAGGTAGCAGTCATCTTGCCTGAAATCCCGCTAGGAAGAAGAACGAGTCCATGAAGAGGATGAAGCCACGAAGACGAACCAAGCGTAGACGAACGAATCCTCACGATCGCAACGAAACGGGAACTATCGAGAAGAACCACACAACATAGTAAACACACCACACATATACATGACATGATGCACAACCGAGCATGATGCACGACAAAGCTACATGAAGCTACTCATGGCAAGAGATGATGCATACAAGAGCAACACATCAAAGCAAGGTTAAATGAGGCCGGAAACAACATATAACAATTCCGGCAAGTCCTCATATGCAAATTTAGAAATTGGTCCAGAACTGAATAAACCTTATGTCCAAGTTGTTAAACAGCAAGTTAAGATGCACCAAGATGATCTACACAAAATTCTAGTCAAGTTACATATAAAGTTCATTAGATTCGGAGCTACGGCCTAGAAGATATGAGCAAAACAAGATAAGCATGACATTGATGCTAAATGCACTCAAACATCAAGCAAACACCTCAAAACAAGTATGCAACATGATAATATGAAACTACATGCAATTCTAAGCAAGTTTCATATAGAGCACACTCAAAACGGAGCAACGGTTCAACACATACACACTATACAAGTTTAAAGGACAAGCTGTCCAAAACAGCAAATAGGCATATTGCAAGCATCAAAAGAATATGCTACAGCACCTCAACGTAATAACAAAAGGCATGGGCATGAAGTACAGGTAAAGCATGACAAAAGATGAACACTCAGCTATCTCCAGAAACTACTAGAACATGCTCAAAAGGACATGGCAAGATTGCAAATAATAACAGTTTCAGACTTAGCAGAAATAACATCAGGTTGCAATGTTTAGAGCTATCAAACAACATGTCACAGGAACTTATCATGGCAAACAAAGGCATGGCATGAATCTACTAATCTCGTATAACAAAAGTCCCTTACTGACCATGAGCCAAAAAGGCACAGAAGATATGATGGCACCCATGTAAACATAGCAAGTTATATGACAGATTCATACATGGCAGGAACAACAATAAGTATGCATGTTGGTGAGCTTAAACCACTCACCACAGAGCAACACATGGAATGGCAAGGCAACCAACAGTAAGAAGACATGTTTGAAAAGCTAAGCATAGCAAGAACAAGTTCATAGCATGCTTGGATCACTAACAACAATCATGGCAACATTGAACTTAATGTTAACAGTCTGACAGCAACATTATTTAGCAGTTTTGAGGGCAAGATAACAACATGTTACAGCAGGCTATAAATGCAACCAGGGGCATGAATGGATAGATCATGACATGTACAACAAAACATCCTTAGTGAACATCTCCAGATTATGCATATAATGACTTGTAGCAGCTGGTTTACATAGCAACAAAATATAACAGAATCAGCCTAGCAAAACAGCAACAACAAGTACCCTACTTAACAAGCTTGATGCACTCAGTACAAGACTCACAAAAATACATGGATGGCACCACTGTGAAGATGGAATGATGTATCACAAAACACATGTAGAGCTCATGCTCATAATATGCACACATCAAATGCAACAAAAATGATAAATCATCGAGTTATAACAGTTTCAGCAGATTAACATCAACTAGCACTCTTGCCCCGACCCGAATCCGGTCAAGGGAGGCGCGCCTTGGGAGGCGCGGCCCGCCGGGCGAGGGGCGGCGACTGAGGCGGCGGGCATGCCGGCGGGAGGCGCGAGGAGCTGGGCGGTGAGGGGCCGCGGAGGGCGGCGAGGCAGGGAGGCGCAGGCACGGGCGCTGGGTCACTGGCGGCGGCGGGGGCTCGGGCGCCGCTTGGAGGAGCTCGGGCGGCGTGGTCCGGCGAGGCTCGGGCGGCGGATGGGCCCCAGTCAAGGGCGCTGGAGGGGGCGGCGGGCCACGTGGCTGGATCGATTGGCTGGGCACGGCGGCGCAGACGTGTCCGGCGCCGGGCGGACGCGTCCGGCGCGCGGAGGAAGGAGGCTATGGTTTTAGGGGATTCGTCCGCGAATTTCGGGGGAGGGCACCTATTTATAGATTCTGGGAGCTAGGAGAGTCCAAACGAGGCACGGTTCTCGCCCACACGATCGTGATCGAACGACCGAGAGCATGGGGGGGTGGATGGGTTTTGGGCCACTTTGGAAGGGGTGTTGGGCTGCACACAAAAGAGGGCTTTTACGGTTCCCCGGTTGAAAGTGCAACTAATCCCCGGGTGGTTTTGGTAATTAATAACAACATATATATCATTGAACTAATAGTTACTTGAGAATCATTTCAGAAAGTTCAGTGATATGGGTATGGCAAGGACTGAAGAAGTGGACCCCTCAAAATGCTAAGGCAAGCATTGGCAAAAGCTCAAGACTCCATTTTTGGTTTAGTGATCCAAGATCACATTGAGTCCATAGGAAAGCCAATACTATTAAAAGGGATGAGGTTATGTTGATGATCTGGTTGCTCAAAGTGCTTAGTGATACATCTCCTAAACTATCATCAACTCTCACCGCAATATACACTCATAAGTAATCTCGGTCCCACCGATTTTCCAAACCACCACACCGAGATGAACCACCTCAGCCACAAAGCCAAACCCTAGAAATTTCGGATTTTCCGATTCGAACTCGGTCTCACGAAACTTGAGTTGCCAAGCTTCAGAATCTTCGTCATCAAATCGGTGTCACCGAGATGATGAAGTCGGTCCCACCGAGATTGGCAAGCTCTTGTCTTTGGACGAATCGGACTAACCGAGATTGTATTTTGGTCCCACCGAAAATCCCAACGCTCACATGATTTGAACTTTCGGTCTCACCGAGTTGTCAACTTCGGTCCCACCGAGATTGGTCAAATGTGTGTAATGGTTGGATTTTGTGTGGAGGCTATAAATACCCTCCACCCCTCTTCACTCGTGGAGAGAGCCATCGAAAGAACTACCACTCCTACCTTACATTTACGAGAAGAAAACTACCTACCCTTGTGTTGAGATCAAGTTGCTCCACTCCCACCATATGAAGCTTGATCTCTAGCCTTCCCAAGTTGCTTTCCACTCAATCCTTTATTCCACCACAGCCAAATCGGTGAGGAGAGTTGAGTGTTGGGGAGATTATCATTTGAAGCACAAGAGCAAGGAGTTCATCATCACCAACACCATCTATTACCTTTTGGAGGGTGGTGCCTCCTAGATTGGTTAGGTGTTGCTTGGGAGCCTCCGTCGAGATGTGGAGTTGAACCAAGAAGTTTGTAAGGGCAAGGAGATCGCCTACTCGTGAAGATCTACCCCGAGTAAGGCTAGCCCTCCATGGGCGAGCCATGATGGCATAGACAAGGTTGCTTCTTCGTGGACCCTTCGTGGGTGGAGCCCTCCGTGGACTCTCGCCGTTACCCTCCGTGGGTTGAAGTCTCCATCAACGTGGATTGACGATAGCACCACCTATCGGAACCACGAGAAAAATCTCCGTGTCTCCAAATTGCGTTTGCTCTTCTCCACTTCTCTTTACTACATGTGCAATTTACTTTCCGCTGCCTATACTCTAGAATTGCATGTGTAGGGTGATACTTGACTTGATCATAATCGTGAATCGCCAAAAACTTGTCTTTATCAAAAGGCTGAATTTTTATATTGTCAAGTAGTCTAATCACCCCCTCTAGACATACTTTCGATCCTACAAGTGGTATCGAGCTTTGGTCTCCATTGTATTAGTTTCCATTGCATTGACTCCATAAGCTTGGTTTCACAACCTAGGAGAGTATGGCGCCTAGTGAGGGTAATTTTCAGAGAGGTCCTTACTTTGATGGTACAAACTTTGCTAGTTGGAAGCATAAAATGAAAATGCATATTCTTGGCCATAACCCACCCGCATGGGGCATTATTTGTGTTGGTATGCAAGGTGAATTCTTCGAGGAAGGAAAAGTTCGGATCGTGAAGCTACAACGGATGAATTGCGGATGTTGCAAAACAATGCTCAAGCTTGTGACATTCTCTTCAATGCCTTGTGTCCCGAGGAGTTCAACAAAATCAGCCGCCTTGAGAATGCAAAAGAGATTTGGGATACTTTGGTCGAAATGCACGAAGGTACCGAGTCCATGAAGGAATCAAAGCTAGATGTTCTTCAAGGTCAACTTGACAAGTTCAAGATGAAGGAAGGTGAAGGAGTCGCTGAAATGTACTCTAGGCTTGCTCTCATCACAAATGAGATTGCCGGCTTAGGAAGCAAAGAAATGACCGACCGATTCATCATCAAGAAGATTCTCAGAGCTTTGGATGGAAAGTATGACACCGTGTGCACTTTGATCCAAATGATGCCAAACTACAAGAATCTCAAGCCAACCGAAGTCATTGGAAGAATTGTTGCTCATGAGATGACACTTAAGGATAAGGAAGAGCTTCACAACAAGTCAAGTGGTGCTTACAAAGCTACAAGTGATGCTCCCACAACCTCAAGTGACAAGCTAGTTTCCAATGAAGAGATAAGCCTAATGGTGAAGAACTTCAACAAATTCTACAAGAGTGGAAGCAAAGAGAGAAGCTCAAAGTCTAGATCATATGATGAAAAGAGATCTTCTAGTCGTGATCAAAACTGCTACAATTGTGGAAGGCCCGGACACTACTCAAATGAGTGTTCGGCTCCCCACAAGAGAAGAGAAGAATCTCCAAGAAGAAGAAGCTCAAGAGAAGAGTCACCTCGGAAAGAGAGAAGGAGTAGAGATGATCGTTATGAACGAAGACCCTCTCGGAGAAGCAAGGATTCAAGAAGAAAGACAAGTCATCAAGGAGCTACACAAGAAGAAAACATCAAGCTCATGTAGGTGAATGGGTCTCGGCTCCGACTCGACAATCAATCCGAAAGAAGCTATCACTCCAACTCCGACTACATCAAGATGAAGGTGTTGCGGTCTTGCTCTCAGATCCTCCAACTCCAACTCCTATGACTTATTTGATTCACCAAATGAGGGAATTGAAGATGCTTCATGGCTAAAGGCCCCAAGGTATCACACCTGAATTCATTGACTTTGATAGTGATGAGGATGACTTGCTTGGTGAAGATGAGCTCTTACATGATAAATCTAGTGAGCCTAGTAATGATGAACATGCTAGTAGTCTTTATAGTCGAGAAGAGTCGAATGACAATGCTATGAAGGAGATTGAGCGTCTAACTAAAGAACTAAACACTCTTAAGTTAGCTCATGAAACAACTCAAGAAGATCATAGAGAGCTCCTAAGATCTCATGAGAAGCTACGCTTCGAGAAGCTCACTCTAGAGCAAGAACATGAGTTTCTAAAAGCTATCAATGATGATCTTCGAAAGAAGAGTTCTTCATATCTTGCCAAACGACTTCTCTTGTATAATTTCTTGCCTCCCATTAAAACTAAGCATGACAAGCATAAGAAAAATTCTTCATCTAGTAGTAACCATGCTAAATCCAATATTGTTGCTTCTAGTAGTTCTCTTGATTCCACTAACAATGTTTCAAGCCAAGTTACACTTGAGCAAGAAAATAGTTTATTGAAAGGGATTATAGAGAAAGGTGTTCACAAGAGCCTTGCGGAAGCAAGAACTTTGAGGAAATTGTTCGCAAGCAAGGAAGGCACCGGAAGAATCAAGGAATTGGTTTTGAGCGAAAGTTCAACGCCGAAGGTGTTGAATGGGAAGAAGGTCAATATCCCACTCCACAGTTTATTCCTCAAAAGGAGAAGTACAATCCTACTTCTTCCAATGTGGAACAAGCTCAAGATGACCTTCCACCACAAGACCACAAGCTAAAAGGCAAGGACAAGCTTCAAGAGGAGATTGATGCATTTATTGAAGCACCTAAAGCCATGGTCAAGTGGGTTCCCAAGGAAACGTCAAGTTCTACTTCGTCAAGCTCAACTACAACCCCAAGGATTCCCATCAAGATGATGTGGATCCCGAAGAAGAAGAACTAGAGAGTTCTTGAGGGTGACTCCGCCAACATACTTCACTCACATTCATTTTGGCAAAAACTTGTGCAACCAACTTCCACATCTTGCACTAGTTCATGGAGTCACAAACCCTCTTGTTGGTAAGTCAAGGGACAAGGTAATCATTGCTTTCATGGACATCATCTATTGTGAACTTCAATCTATGTCCATGGATATCCTTGTTTGTTCCTTGTGGGACTAACCCATGTAGGTATTGAAAGTGCCCGAATCCAAAGGATTGCTCCCAACTCTTGATGATCTTCATCAACATTGAGCATCCACATCTTCAACATCTACATGAAGTCTTCTACGACAACCCAAGGTTAGTTTGACCCTTTAAAAGGGTTCTCACATCTAGGGGAGCTTTGCTCTAAAGAATTGAGCTAAAGCATCTTCAAATGATGTGAACACATCAATGCTTTATGTAAAAGTGGTAACCCCACTTGTGCTTAAACGATGAGTATGACCTATGATCAAATGTTCTCATTTGACTCCTAAGTCAATATACTCATATAAAGATGACCTAGTCATCGACAAATTGTGTGATAGTAGCTAGAGTTTTGTTTGTGCATGTTTGACACATATTTCATTTGCTATCTTATTGTGTGAGCATGTTGGATGCATGATTTTATCCATTCGAGGACATCCATTTGTTGCTTTGGTCGTTTTGATTTTTCTGACCAAATGGATGGACAAGAATGCCTAAGTACCTCCCCTAGCTATCTATGCTTTCTTGTCTCAAATTCTATTCATGCTTACATCACAAACTTTGAACAAGTCATTTCGGACCCTCCGAGTGAGGAGCACTTGAGCCACCGATCCGTCAAGGGCTAACTTCCAAAACCTTCTAAGTGATTTCGGTCGGACCAACCCACTCAAACTCGGTCAAACCGAAAGCATTTGATTGATCTAGGTTTTCACCTCGGTGAAACCGAGTTGTAATTTTCGGCATGACAAGTGCATAATCGCTCAGTTATCCATCTCGGTGCCACCGAAGTTTTACAACTCGGTCCCACCGACAGACAAAGGGTATATATACTCGAGGGCCGCTGATTTCTACTTCAAACGCCGCCCCACACCCCTTGCCGTGCCGCCGTGGTCTCCGGATCGTCTCCTCGTTGCCTGTCGCCCTCGCCGCAGTCTCCGTCGCCGTCAACGGACATCTTCTCGCGCCGTTGCAGCCAGAGAGAAACTCCACCAAGTTAGGGTGAGTTTGATCCCACTCGTGCTCCCATCTCCGATTCAATGCACGTTTGGTTTGCCTATAATCTTGCCACATTTGAAATCTTCCTAACACCAGATTAGTTCCTTTGGATTAGATTCGAGTAAAAGTTTTAGGTTAGGTTTCACGAACACATCTCGGTGAGACCGATTTTACATTCTCGGTATGACCGATTTGGCCTCTGGCCATTAGATCAGCACCTTCGTCCAACCGAAGTTGTGCAAATCGGTGTGACGAAATGAGGATTTAGTGAAACCCTAGTGTTTTCGGTAGATCGAAACCCACTTCGTCCAACCGAAAGTGGTGTGAATGCTTCGTTTGAACACTTCGGATTCACGAATTTTAAACTCGGTCGACCGAAATGTCTTCGTGAAAACCTAATACTAGAATTTGAACTCATTTTGTTTGCAAAAACTTCGCAGTTTGTGATAACTCTTCTACTCTTCCTACACCTTATCTATTCACAAAGTTGTCACCATGTCGATGCCGGTGACAGCTGTAACAGGTCGAGTCACCTATTGCTGAAATTCCAGAGGCGTGCACTAGTCCCGATCCCAAAGAAGCTCATCGATGATGGTGAGAGGAGCACACCAAGTGGTTTGCCTCCTGCAGCCACCAGGGCGTAAAGAAGAGGAACTCGATGAAGAAGATTTCGATTTCATTGGTGAGGAAGAGGTCTCCTCAAAGCCCAAGAGAAAAGTTGTTGCCAAAGAGCCACAAAGGTCAAGAAACCAAGAAAGGCACCGTAAAAGTGAAGCAGTCCACTGCTGCCAAGAAGCTGAGTTTGGAAGAGGAAACTTCAAGCAAGGTGAAGAAAACTTCCAAGAGGAAGAGGATTGTGCATGATGATGCAGCAGAGGAAGATGATGATGAGGAAGCACCCCAGCCTCCTCCTCGAAGTCTAAGTTCATGGGTGATGCCATCGTGGTGGAGCCACTTCAAGCCCAAGCAATCTGCTCGACCAAGGCAGCTCCAAGAAAGCCTCGCTGCCAAGCCCAAGAAGACGGTCAGAACATTCCAGATCTCGAGAAGAAGAAAGATGATGTGCCACCACTGTGTCGATGATGAAGCACCAGCCTTTTGAAACTTCGGCGTAAACTGCCACTACACAATGATGCTCATCCTCAAGCCGAGAACATGAAGGAAAGGAAAGATAGAGGTCTCAAGCTATGGAGACAAGCTGATCCATATGTGTGAGGAGAAGAACTGC
This sequence comes from Aegilops speltoides, assembly GCA_021437245.1. Lineage (NCBI taxonomy): Eukaryota > Viridiplantae > Streptophyta > Magnoliopsida > Poales > Poaceae > Aegilops > Aegilops speltoides. The sequence continues at coordinate 245,698,232 of CM038141.1, forward strand.
TGCTGATCCAAGATTCCACACCGAGAGCAGCAGGACTTCTATGAGATCGTCTTGATGGACAAGAAGCCCATAGTTGCGACACTCGATATGTTGACTGGGCATACATTGTGATGAAGAGCACAGAGACTTCTTTCCACATGTGCATGAGAGCTTCACCGCATGTGGTGTTGCAGACTTTGTGGGTCGAAGTTGACCAGTTGGAATGATGAAATGATTATGCAATTCTATGCCACACTCATTTCTATCCGGATGGAAAGATCACATGGATGACTCAAGGCCAAAGATTTTCTTCAACTGTTGAAGAATGGGCGAACGCTGAATGCTCCAAAGGCCAAGAGAGGATGATGTTGATGTGTATGGTATTCCCAAGAAGAACCATGAATCCATGAAGAATATGTACAAAGAGGTTCCAGCTAAGGATTTAGGAATCGAAGCTCGGCTCGATGTACTATCTCCAGCAGGTCTACCTACCACTAACACTATTCTCGAGGCATACCTTGATGCCCAAGTCGGAGATCATCGCATGATCGAGGATACTCTATCAACATGCTGCATATACTTGATGAGAAAGCACCTTTCAAGGTGATGGACTTGATAGTTGAGACCATCAAGAGGACTGCGGTGACCGTAAGAGGTTATGTGGATTTGCCCGCATATTCAGATGCTTATCAATGCCAAGTTTGGCACGGGCACATACTTGTTGGATAGACCACACTTGCCACGCAGCCCGAGCATGAGGACAATGTTGTTGTGATGGATGAGGAGGATCCAACGTCCGTTGAAGGTCAAGCAAAGATTGAAGCTGCCAAGAAAGCCAAAGCTGAGAAGGAAGCAAAGCAGAAGCAGCCTAAACCAAAGAGTGTTGGAGAACAGCTCCTTGAAGCTACCCAAAGGATTGAACAACGCCTGCCAGCATTGTACAGCCTCGTGGAGAGTCTTGAGAGGATTGTTGAAGACAAGATCCATGCTCGATGTGAAGTCGACTAAAGTGCAAGTAATCACAACAAGCTTGAGGCAGATATTGAGGAAGCAAAGAGGAGAAGGAAGAGCTCATGCGTGAGATGCAGGATGACTTAGTCCAGATGATTATCAACAGACCGCTCCGGTTCCCACAAGACCCGATCACCTGCTATTCCAAAGGATGACACCAGACTACAGCTTCAAGACCTCCCACAGCTCCATCGGTTGCTCCAGCTCCAGCTCCAAAGTGACCACTCCTCCGGCTCCACAGACATCACCAAGTGTTCGCCGATGCTGCCATTTCAACTCCAACATCAACCTGCATAGAGCCACCAGCAGAGTCCCCGGTGACGCTTAGCTCTATGCCTTTTCGAACTTTTTGGTAACTTGTTGCCAAAGGGGGAGAAATTGTATAGATCATAGGACTTCGAGAGAGAGAGTCTTGCCGCTTTTGCTCTTTCGCTCATTTGCGGTTTCTTTGAGATACTTTTGATTTTTGAGACATTCCGTGTGTTTGATACTACGCTTCATTCTACCTTAATAAGTGCTTGGTCGTATTTATGCCTTAATGTGTGCTTAATGCTTATCATATGCTATTCATATCTTGTATGACCATTTACTCATGTCTTGGTGATTGGGTGCATGCTGTTCATTCTTATCATTTTGTGCGCTCCACCAAGATGTATGTGACATGGAAGAGTGACCCATGATCCTAATCGATTGTGCATTTGCATTCAAACGCAAATCTTAAATAATGCACAAATTTAGGGGAGCTCTTGCTTATCACATACTTCTCAAAGCGATTTATATTATTCATTGATTATATCCTTTGTCGAAGCTTTGATCTATATGTTGTCATCAATTACCAAAAGGGGAGATTGAAAGTGCAACTAATCCCCGGTGGTTTTGGTAATTAATAACAACATATATATCATTGAACTAATAGTTACTTGAGAATCATTTCGAAAGTTCAGTGATATGGGTATGGCAAGGATCAAGAAGTGGACCCCTCAAAATGCTAAGGCAAGCATTGGCAAAAGCTCAAGACTCCATTTTTGGTTTAGTGATCCAAGATCACATTGAGTCCATAGGAAAGCCAATACTATTAAAAGGGATGAGGTTATGTTGATGATCCGTTGCTCAAAGTGCTTAGTGATACATCTCCTAAACTATCAACAACTCTCACCGCAATATACACTCATAAGTAATCTCGGTCCCACCGATTTTCCAAACCACCACACCGAGATGAACCACCTCAGCCACAAAGCCAAACCCTAGAAATTTCGGATTTTCCGATTACAACTCGGTCTCACCGAAACTTGAGTTGCCAAGCTTCAGAATCTTCATATCAAATCGGTGTCACCGAGATGATGAAGTCGGTCCCACCGAGATTGGCAAGCTCTTGTCTTTGGACGAATCGGACTAACCGAGATTGTATTTTCGGTCCCACCGAAAATCCCAACGCTCACATGATTTGAACTTTCGGTCTCACCGAGTTGTCAACTTCGGTCCCACCGAGATTGGTCAAATGTGTGTAACGGTTGGATTTTGTGTGGAGGCTATAAATACCCTCCACCCCTCTTCACTCGTGGAGAGAGCCATCGAAAGAACTACCACTCCTACCTTACATTTCGAGAAGAAAACTACCTACCCTTGTGTTGAGATCAAGTTGCTCCACTCCCACCATATGAAGCTTGATCTCTAGCCTTCCCAAGTTGCTTTCCACTCAATCCTTTCTTCCACCACAGCCAAATCAGTGAGGAGAGTTGAGTGTTGGGGAGATTATCATTTGAAGCACAAGAGCAAGGAGTTCATCATCACCAACACCATCTATTACCTTTTGGAGGGTGGTGCCTCCTAGATTGGTTAGGTGTCGCTTGGGAGCCTCCGTCGAGATGTGGAGTTGAACCAAGAAGTTTGTAAGGGCAAGGAGATCGCCTACTTCGTGAAGATCTACCCCGAGTAAGGCTAGCCCTCCATGGGCGTAGGCCATGATGGCATAGACAAGGTTGCTTCTTCGTGGACCCTTTGTGGGTGGAGCCCTCTGTGGACTCTCACAGCCGTTACCCTCCGTGGGTTGAAGTCTCCATCAACGTGGATTGATGATAGCACCACCTATCGGAACCACGAGAAAAAATCTCCGTGTCTCCAAATTGCGTTTGCTCTTCTCCACTTCTCTTTACTACATGTGCAATTTACTTTCCGCTGCCTATACTCTAGAATTGCATGTGTAGGGTGATACTTGACTTGATCATAATCGTGAATCTGCCAAAAACTTGTCTTTATCAAAAGGCTGAATTTTTATATTGTCAAGTAGTCTAATCACCCCCCCTCTAGACATACTTTCGATCCTACACCGGTTAACCGTTGGAGTATCAAACGGACTCCAAATGGCACGAAACTTGACAGGCGGTCTACCGGTGCTATACCAAGGCCGCTTGGCAAACCTCGGTCCATTTCGAGAAAGTTTAACACCCGCTCACAACGAGAGACAAAAGGGGGACGCCGGAGGACATAGGAGTGCCGGATCGCAAAACGGACAACGGGGAAAATGCTCGGATGCATGAGAAAAACACATATGCAAAATGAGATGCACATGATGATATGATAAAATGCAACACACAAGCAAATGACATGGCAACAACGATAAATAACTGGAAGACACCTGCGCATCGAATCCGGGGCGTTACATGAACTTTCTGAATCACCGCACTCATGACGGTGCGATGTTCCTCGTCGATGGAAGCGCCGTTGAGCGCTTACAGCAATTTATCTGGCGCCTCCGGTTGGATGGAGGTCACCGGCGTCGCCGTCTCGCCCTTCTGACGAAGGGGCCGCCCGCCGGGCTCCGGAACCACCAAAGGTTCTGGCACGGAGTCTGGCCCAAGGTCCGGGAGGTTGCCCTGCGGCACCTCCGGTGTCTCCTCCTCCTGGACGGTCCCCTTCCGGGACCCCACCTCGGCGTCGTCAGCGTCACAAGGGGAGGAGGTAGTTGGAAGTGAAGCGCTATTCACATCCGACGAACCCAAGGACCCGCTCGACGAAGCGGGGAGATCATCCTCGGGCGGACTACAGGGTTGTATGCGGTGTTAGAAGACACAATGCGACAAAAAGAAAAATTATGAGTTATTCAGGGGTCCGGACACTTACGATCTCGCTAGGGGCATGGCCCTTGAGGGCCACTCCTCGTCGCCGTTGTCGGTGTTGGTGGAACAGTCCGGGGGAAGGGTCCTTCCCTTCTTGGACCCTTCGGCCTCCCCCATTGGGGAGGCCTTCCTTTTCTCTCCTTCACCGGGAGAGGCCTCTTTCTTCTCCTCCTCGTCCTCGTGGGACGAGTCCGCCTCGGAGTCATCGGACGATGAATCCGATAACACCTGAAGCCGGGAACTCCTCCGGGTTCCCGTGGCCTTCTTCTTGGCCTTCTTCTCCGGCAGCACGTATGGCGCCGGGACCAGCAGCCCTGGCAAACGGGCATCCGCTGGGTCTTCTGGAAGGGGAGCCGGATAGTTAACCTGTCCGGATGTCTTCTGCCTGACCTGTTAAAGGTATTGGGAGTTTAGATCCCACATAGAGTCAAACTATGAAAAGCAAGTGTCCCATAAAGGATAACATAGCATACCTCACCAGCCGGACGCTGCGAGCTGAATCCGCGATCTTCGGTAGCGGATGCGGGAGCCTCGGCACCCTTGAACAGCACCCTCCAGGCATCTTCGTACATAGTGTCGAAGATCCCACTCACAGTCTGGTGCTGTGCCGGATCGAACTCCCACATGTTGAAGTCCCGCTGTTGGCAGGGGAGAATCCGGCGGATGAGCATGACCTGGATTACGTTGACAAGCTTGAGCTTCTTGTTCACCAGGGTTTGGAGACAGGATTGGAGTCCGGTCAGCTCTTCCGAATCGCCCCACGGCAGGCCCTTCTTTTTCCAGGAGGTGAGCCGCGTGGGGATGCCAGATCTGAATTTGGGGGCCGCTGCCCATTCAGGGTCACGCGGCTCGGTGATGTAGAACCACCCCGATTGCCACCCTTTGATGGTTTCCACGAAGGCACCCTCGAGCCAGGTGACGTTGGGCATCTTGCCCACCATGGCGCCTCCACACTCCGCTTGGCTGCCCTTCACAACCTTCGGCTTGACATTGAAGGTCTTTAGCCATAAGCCGAAGTGGGGCTGGATGCAGAGGAAGGCCTCGCACCCGGCGATGAACACCGAGATATTGAGGATAAAATTCGGGGCCAGATCATGGAAATCCAGGCCGTAGTAGAACATGAGCCCCCGGACAAAGGGGTGAAGTGGGAAGCCCAGTCCACAGAGGAAATGGGGAAGGAATACCACCCTCTCATGGGGCCCGGGGGTGGGGATGAGCTGCCCCTCGTCGGGGAGCCGGTGCGCAATATCACTGGACAAATATCCGGCCTTGCGCAGCTTCTTGATGTGCCCCTCCGTGATGGAGGAGGCCATCCACTTGCCTCCCGCTCCGGACATGGTTGGAGAAGGTTGATGTGAGATGTGCGGACTTGGGCGCTGGAGCTCGAGTGCGCGGAGATGGATAAGCTAAGGAGGAAGAAGGCGTAGGTGAGTAAGGTGGATCCTTATCCCTTTATATATGGGCGGACGAAACTACGCGCCCCCACCAGTCCGGTAAAACTTGCTTATCTCCCAAGCGCCGCAATCAATGGCGCGGTTGGGTTACCCACGTCCGTATTGATGAGAATCCTGGAATAAGGGGACACGATCTCTGCTTTGACAAGACGTGCCAAGGAAACCGCTTCGCTAAACGCGCTGAGGTGGAATAATAAAAACGATTCGAGTAAAGTCTTGGCCGTGGTGTGACGTCACGCCACGAAATACGTCAGCAGATTGAAATTGTGTGTATATTATTCTCTCTACGGTGGTATGTGGAATTTATTTTGCAGAGCCGGACAACCTGGTGTTCAAAATCTTCTATGAATTATTCGGAGGAGGAACCCGCCTTGCAATGCCGAAGACAATATGCGCGCCGGACTCGTCGTCAATTGAAGCCTGGTTTAGGGGCTACTAGGGAGTCCTGGACTAGGGGGTGTCCGGATAGCCGAACTATCACCGTCGGCCGGACTCCAAGACTATGAAGATACAAGATTGAAGACTTCGTCCCGTGTCCGGATGGGACTTTCCTTGGCGTGGAAGGCAAGCTTGGCGATACGGATATGTAGATCTCCTACCATTGTAACCGACTGTAACCCTAGCCCTCCGGTGTCTATATGAACCGGAGGTTTTAGTCCATAGGACACATAACAATCATACCATAGGCTAGCTTCTAGGGTTTAGCCTCCTTGATCTCATGGTAGATCTACTCTTGTACTACCCATATCATCAATATCAATCAAGCAGGAGTAGGGTTTTACCTCCATCGAGAGGGCCCGAACCTGGGTAAAAACATCATGTCCCTTGTCTCCTGTTACCATCCGCATAGACGCATAGTTCGGGACCCCCTACCCGAGATCCGCCAGTTTTGACACTGACAAGTACCATGTTCCAGTGACATGTATCTTGATTGTAAAAACAATGCTATTTGATTATAAAGGCTATATTTATACTTTTGCCCGTAAAGTATTGAGTGCCTCATGTGTGGCCGTTTATGTATGTATGTATATAACCTGAAAGTTTGCAGTCGTCGACTTCAGCCCCCACGCATATAATGCGGGGGTGTTCGGTAAAGCGCGTACTCAGACTTGATCCAACGTCTTGGTCCGTTTAAGGAGCTGATAGCGTGGTGAACAAGGCAATCAGACTATGTAGCTTTAACACTTTCACTTAGCCATAGGAGTTTGACGGTGGGGCTACTATAGAGCCACTGGTACATCCGCGTTCATCCAAATACAGTGTGTGTACGTACATGACCAGGAAACCGGTCCTTCGTTAATTCGGAAGAATCGTGAAGATTCCGCCGAGTCATCGAGCGGTTGACCAGTCTCTCGCTTTATCATGACAGTCAGTTTTCAGGTTTCTCTACTGAGGTGCTCATCCAGATGAACCAGGGCACAACTGCAGTAGTTCTCCCGGTGCCACCTTAGCCGATAGAGAGGAACGTAAGGTAGCAAAACACGGGAGCCGGGCAAACCCAACTATTTGACCAAAGACATGATTCAGAGCTGATGCATATAAGGCCAAACTCGTGACGCTGAACTCTCCCGAAGGTGTTCAGAGTTTACAACATATACTGGGCTGAGTACCGCCCTCGATAATGAGCCCTGAGTATCCGGGTACGTGCATTAATCTGGGGTGACGAAATGCCAATAATGCCAGTATCCCTCTTGATTATTTTAAGTGCCCGGAGGGTGTGAAGCAACAAGAGACAATAAAAAAGGTTTACACAAGGTCTTAATATAAAAAGAAACCTTTGAACAGGGCCCTGCTGCACGTCTGCGCCTTTGTGTCTGTTTTGCTGTATCCTGGAAGGGTGTAGCGCGATGATCATCTGTAAAAAATAAACACCCAGGTGAAAGAATCTGGTGTGATCGTGCGAAAAATTTGTTATTCTTAATGAACCATGAAAATGCAATCTATTATTGTATTAATAGGGTTGAGCCGAACTATGGGCCCTTTTAAATGCAGGCAGCCCCTAGCACCAGATATGGGGGGTACATTCATCGACCCAGCTCAGGTTTATCTGGGCTGTTACAACTAGTGGTGCGTGTCCATGTCAAAACCGACGGATCTCGGGTAGGGGGTCCCGAACTGTGCGTCTAAGGATAATGGTAACAGGAGGCGGGGGACACGATGTTTTACCCATGTTCGGGCCCTCTCGATGGAGGTAATACCCTACTTCCTGCTTGATTGATCTTGATGATATGAGTATTACAAGAGTTGATCTACCACGAGATCGTAGAGGCTAAACCCTCGAAGCTAGCCTATCATTATGATTGTTGTCGTCCTACGAACTAAACCCTCCAGTTTATATAGACACCGGAGGGGGCTAGGGTTACACAGAGTCGGTTACAGAGAAGGAGATATACATATCCGAATTGCCAAGCTTGCCTTCCATGCAAAGGAGAGTCCCATCCGGACATGGGACGAAGTCTTCAATCTTGTATCTTCGTAGTCCAATAGTCCGGCCAAAGTATACAGTCCGGCTGTCGAGGACCCCTTAATCCAGGACTCCCTCAGTAGCCCCTGAACCAGGCTTCAATGACGATGAGTCCGGCGCGCAGATTGTCTTCGACATTGCAAGGCGGGTTCCTTCTCCGAATACTCCATAGAAGATTTTGAACACGAGAATCGTGTCCAGCTCTGCAAAACAAATTCCACATACCACCGTAGAGAGCACAATATTCCACAAATCTAATACAATGATAGCTTTTCATAACATGACATCATGCCACGGCCCAGTCATTATTCGAACCGTTTTTCACAACCTGCCACCGCACATATCGCGAGGCAGTTTTATCGGCACGTCTCGTCGAAGCAGAGATCGTGTCCCCTTATCACGGGATTCTCATCAATACGGGTGTGGGTAACCCAACCGTGCCATTAATCATGGCGCTTGGGGAATAAGCGATTTTAGCAGGCAAGTGGGGAGGCGCAGGATCTCTGATGCCTTTATAAGGGGATAAGAACTCCCTTTTTCACCCATGCCCTCCTCTGCTCATCCATTGCTTTTCGCTCGAGCCCTAGTGCCCAAGCGCTCCTCTTCTCCGCCCAAAACGGCTTCCCGGAAATGTCCGGATCCGGAGCAGGAGGCAAGTGGATGGCCTCTACCGTCCGGGAGAAGGATATCAAAAAGCTTCGGGGGGCGGGTATTCCAAGAGAATTGGCCACCGTCTTCCAACGGCGGGACAGATCATCCCCACTCCAGAACCCCACGAGAGGGTGGTATTCCTCCCTCATTTTGTCTGTGGGCTAGGGTTTCCCCTTCATCCGTTCGTTCGTGGCATCATGTATTATTACGGGTTTGATTTTCATGATCTATTCCCAAATTCTTTCCTCAACATCTTGACATTCATCGTCGTGTGTGAGGCCTTTCTCCGCATCCCGCCACACTTTGGCATATGGCTGAAGGTTTTTAACATGAAGCCCAAGGTAGTGAGCGGCGAGCACGCCGAGTGCGGAGGCGCCATGGTGAGCAAGATGCCCAATGTTACATGGCCAACGGGTACTTTCAATGATTCCGTCAAGGAGTGGCAGCAGTAGTGGTTTTACATCACTGAGCCACGCGGCAAATAATGGGCCGCTGCTCCGGAATTCAGATCTGGAGCCCCTCTACGACTCACGTCCTGGCCCAAGAAGGGCTTGAACTGGGCTTCGTCTGACGAACTATTGGTGCTCCAGACGCGTGTCCAAGGTATGGAAGACAAGAATATCAAGCTCGTCAATGTAGTCCAGGTGATCTTAGTTCGCCGAATTCTACCTTGTCAACACCAGGCTTGCAATCTATGGGAATTCGACCCAGCCAAGCACCAGACCCTACTAGAGCTCTTTGGCTCCATGCATAAGGACATCTGGAAGGTGCTTTTTAAGTCCGGCAAACCGTGGCCGGACTCCGCCGAGGACCGCGTGTACCAACTGTCCCGCCCTGCAAGTTCGGTAAGTAACTGTACGTTGACAATTCATATGTTTTATTTGCATGTCCTTAGGAAAATGCTTAACGTATTTCCCATCAATTTCCTAGGGCTGGGCGAAGAAGGCGGGGTGGATCTACTGTCCGGCCTCGCTGCCAGAAGAACCGGCCGGCCCACTTCTGATGAAGATGCTGGTCCCCGCGCCTTATAAGGCACCGAAGAAGAAGGCCGAAAAGGAGGCCAAGAAGACCAGGGGCGGCCTCCATCGCCGTGAAGCCTCGTACACAAAATCCGAAGACTCCAATGCCCATTCTTCCTCCGAAGAGGATGGGGAGGAGGAGGAAGACGAATCCCCCACGAGGGGAAGAAAGAAAAGGACAGCCTCCACATCCTTGGAGGCCGAGTCGCCTAAAAGGGGAAAAAGTCCCCTTCCAGAGGAGTCCACTATCTCCGCCAACAGCAGCCTGGAGTGGGATCCCAGGGCCCAGCCTCTGGTGAACTCGTGAGTATAAAATCCGAACATACTTATGTGTCCAGACTTGACGTGGCATAACATTTTAATCTGAGCCATACTTTTTACAGTCCTGCGAGGTCCCATGCCGAACAACCCTCGTCGGAGGATTTGCTGGGTTCAGATGCTATGGAGAGCGGGACACCCCTGAAGGCCCCCTCCCTCAGACATGTCAATGACACTGAGGTTTCGTCCTAGAAGGACCCAGGCCATGGAGGGGGGGGGGAGATCGCAAAGGCGATGCCAGGAGGCCAAACTTCAAGGTCCGGACACACGGGAGAGAAGGCTCCCGTGGATGTCGACGGCGGAGGTCGTCTTGAATCCGGCCCCCAGCCGGACACGATACTGGAGATCAATAAGGCCCTAGAATCAGATAGGCAGCATCCGTCAGCTGAAGGGGGTGAGTCTGTTCCACCGGCATCCTCTGTCCAACCAGAGGTGCCGAATGCTTTGTTAGCGGCACTGAGGGGTGCCTCCATCGTTGATGAGAACTGTGCCCTTATGGGTGCGGTGATTGAGAAGATTCAGTCCGCCGAGAGTGGACTGACTGAGTACTGTATCAGCCTTATGAGAGGCTTTGAGGTATGTTTTGTGGGGTTTTGAAGAGTGTAATGGTATAGATAGCAGCCCCTGATACACTGTTCGGTGAAGGAAAGGACCGGACAGAAGATCAAATGTATGTTCGCAGGAGACTTACTTGATGATCTCTACCTCTTTTTAATAAGGAGGCGTCTGCAGCGTCTGCCGCTTCTCATGCTGTGGAAGTATCCGGACTGAGGAATAGTCTGGAGCGGGCCGAAGGAGAACTTGGCCGAGTACAGAAACAGCTGGAGGATAGCCAAGGTATACAAAAACCTTGTTTGTTTAGCACAAATGAGTAAGTGTGCATGATGAACATATTTTTATAATGTGATCTAGGGGCGACGGCCAAAATTGAGGCTCTTAAGCAGGCTGTGGCCGAAGCCGAGAAGAAGGCAGCCGCAGAGCAGGCTCTTCGTGAGAAGCACGAGGCCAGAGTTATTGAAGCTGAGCGGGAGCTTCAGGAGGCCGTGAAGAAATGCGAGACCTTGGAGCAGAGCTTATCAGGGAAAGAATTCGAGCTCTCCCAGGCTCGCCAAGCCACTAGTGATGCCCACCCTAAAGGAAATCCAGGAGGCGAGGAAGATTGCGGCTGGTAGGGCTTTTTCTATACAAAGCGGGTATTTGAGAGGAGAAAATCAAGTTTGATAGCTTGAACTTTGATTTCTCCAGGGGTATTTGCGTAGCTGCCGTGCAACATATCTGATTCCACCCAATTCTACCGAGCCGAAGAGAGGAATACTGCGGATAAGCTCTTCTGGATGCAGTATCTGGCGCCGAATTATCTGGTGCCTTTCTCCGATCAACTGAAGTAGCTGGTCGGACTGCATAAGGCGGCCGAGCTAGCCATGAAGGATTTAATTATCCGGCTGTGGCCCGCTGAGCCAATTCCGAGCAGTTACTTTGGGCTCGTGAAGCGGCTTGTGAGTGCCTGCCCCCGACTCGAAGTCATCAAGCGGTCAGTATGCATAGAAGGTGTGCGAATGGCCTTCGCCCACGCAAAGGTGCATTGGGGGAAGATGGATGCGGAAAATCTGATGACTGAGGGACCGCCGGAGGGAAAGGAGCATCGCAAGCCCGAGCTGTATTACGAAGGTGTCTTGAAAGGAGCCCGCGGAGCAATGCACCAAGGACATTATATTTCCTTGAATACGGTCATGTTTGTCCTTTGTAATGTTTGAACAAGGTCATTTCTATTATTTATTGCTTGTCGTTTGAAAGTTTTTCCTCCTGTGCGGCCGTTTTATATACTAGTCATGAGAGTTGGCCAGTCGTCGGCTTTCGCCCCCATGTAGTAAGTACGGGGGTGTTCGGGATAAACCTGAGCACTCTTTATCCCAGTTTTGGGTCCCTAAAGGAGGTGTTCAACGCAGCGAACCAGGCAATCAGACTATAGGGCTTTATCGCTCTCACTTAGCCATAGGAGTTTTTAAAAGGAAGGTAGGCACAACCCCTATTGTTTGGAAGACCGCACGAGGGGCTCTATAAGCGCCCGATCGGAAAAAAGCCGATCCATCGCACGCTGCATTGGTTATGGCATTATGCAGAAGAAATCCTTAAAGATTTTAGAACCTCTCGAACAGCTGACCAACTCTCGCTGCATCATGACAGTCAGTTTTCGGCTTTCTCTACCGAGGTGCTCATCCGGAAGAACCGGGACACAATCGCAGTAGTTCTCCCAGTGCTACCTTAGCCGATATAGCAGAACGTAAGGTACCAAAACATAGGAGCCGGGCAAACCCAACTATTGACCCAAGACATGATTCGGAGCTGATGCATATAATGCTATAAGTTCGGGGTGCTGAACTGCCGGGAAGGTGTTTGGACTTTTTTGCCGTAGTATGGGTATGATGAAGCCCCTGGCATATTAAGGCATATCGCGATAAGCAACTGCCTTTTAACAAAAGAGTTTTTAATAAGAAATAGCAGCAGATGAGCATCATATAAATCCACATGTTGTATTTGAATAATATGTCAATGCGTATGAGTACAGATAATGTGATAAAAGGAAATATGATTGCGGAACCGGCTGAGACCAGGCGGGAGGAAGTTGTATTCGGATCCAGAGTGTAGTTGGATGATCATAGAGGGGAATATCTAGAGATTCCCTTACGCGCTCGAACTGTTTCCACACCATCCATCCCGGCCTACCTAAAGGTGAACCTGCAAAGAAAATGCAAGAAATGGTTTTGCGCCATAGAGCGGTTGAGCCGCGGTATGTGGCTTGTCTTATCTTTTTCCGGAGTGTTTTTAATTAAGCTCCAGGCGAGCCGGGCTATCCTGCCGCGCAGCAGTTCAGAATCCTTTGGCGGTGTCCGGGAGCTTGGCCGTCGACTCGAGGTTCGATTGAAAGATGCCATCCCTTGCTCTTGCTGTTAAAGTGGCGGTGGACTCTTCGGTAGTGAAGGGGAGTTCGGCCCTGCCATTAACCATGATTACGCCATGCGACCAGGCATCTTGAATTTACGGTAGGCATAATGTGGCACCGTGTTGAACCGAGCAAACGCGGTTTGTCCGAGCAATGCCTGATAGTCATTGCGAAAGGGGACGATGTCGAAGACTAACTCTTCGGTACGGTAACTGTCCGGAGATCTGAAGACCACTTCCAGTGTGATTGAGCCCGTGCAACAGGCCTCTACACCTGGTATGATACCTTTGATGGTGGTTTTTGTGGGCTTGATCCTTGAGGGGTCGATGCACTGTATCCTGATATAGCAGGTTCAGGCTGCTGCCACCGTCCATAAGGACTCGTGTGAGGTGGAATCCGTCAATGATGAGGTCGAGGACCAGTGCGGACGAACCGCCATGATGGATACTGGTAGGATGGTCCATGCGATCAAAAGTGATCGGGCAAGAGGACCATGGGTTAAACTTTGGGTCGAATGGCTCCATTGCATAGATGTCCCTTAGTGCACGTTTCCACTTGGGAATGTGGCTTGCGTATATCATATTCACCCTTTTCACCTGGGGAGAGAATTTCTTCAGTCCTTCTGTATTCGGTGATCGGGGCTCCTCGTCATCATCATCGCTTTGAGACCCCTTCCCCTTGTTTTCGCATCCGACCGCGGCTTGTCCAAGACCCAAAGATTCTCTGTTGGTATGATTGGCTGGTGTTCCTGGGGTGCCATGAATTTGGCATGGACGGTCGAGTATGTGGTCCAAACTGGACGTGCCTAAATTGTTTTTGTTGAATGGCTTTTTCCGCTTACCGTACTTGGAGCCACTGAATCCGTTGACTGACGTGTCTTCGGCATTGCGGCGCTTGTGTTTGTTGCGCCGTGGTTTGTCGTTGCTATCCTTGGCTTTTGATGTGCCAAGATTTCTTGTTGTGTTGTTGCTACGAGCCAACCAGCTATCCTCGCCCGCACAAAAGCGGGTCATGAGTGTTGTGAGGGCTACCATGAACTTTCGCTTTTCTTGGCCGAGATGTCGGGCGAGCCACTCATCACGGATGTTATGCTTAAAGGTCGCTAGGGCTTCGGCATCCGGACACTCGACAATTTGGTTCTTTTTGGTTAGGAACCGGGTCCAAAATTTCCTGGCTGACTCTCCGGGCTGTTGGTTTATGTGACTTAGATCATTAGCATCTGGTGGTCGCACATAGGTGCCCTAGAAGTTGTCAAGGAACGCGTCTGCCAGGTTCTCCCACTCCCGATGGAGTTTGCCGGCAAGCTATTCAGCCAATGCTGAACCGGTCCCTTGAGATTTAGTGGGAGGTACTTGATAGCGTGTAGATTATCTCCGCGGGCCATGTGAATATGGAGGAAAAAATCTTCTATCCATACCTCGGGGTTTGTAGTACCATCATATGATTCAATGTTCATGGGTTTAATCCCTTCTGGGAATTCATGATCCATTACTTCATCAGTGAAGCATAGGGGGTGTGCGGCGCCTCTGTGCCGGGCTACATTGTATTCGGTCCGGCCAGATTTGTTAGTGTATCCGGCGTGACGGCCCTTGATAACCCACAAGTGTAGGGGATCGCAACAACTTTCGAGGGTAAAGTATTCAACCCAAATTTATTGATTCGACACAAGGGGAGCCAAAGAATATTCTTGAGTATTAACAGTTGAGTTGTCAATTCAACCACACCTAGATAACTTAGTATCTGTAGCAAAGTATTTAGTAGCAAAGTAGTATGATAATAAAGGTAACGATAGCAAAAGTAATGTTTTTCGGTTTTGTAGTGATTGTAACAGTAGCAACGGAAAAGTAATTAAGCGAAGAACAATATGTGAAAAGCTCGTAGGCAATGGATCAGTGCTGGATAATTATGTCGGATGCGATTCCTCATGTAATATCTATAACATAGGGCGACACAGAACTAGCTCCAATTCATCAATGTAATGTAGGCATGTATTCCGTAAATAGTCATACGTGCTTATGGAAAAGAACTTGCATGACATCTTTTGTCCTACCCTCCCGTGGCAGCGGGGTCCTAGCGGAAACTAAGGGATATTAAGGCCTCCTTTTAATAGAGAACCGGAACAAAGCATTAGCACATAGTGAATACATGAACTCCTCAAACTATGGTCATCACCGAGAATTATCCCGATTATTGTCACTTCGGGGTTGTCGGATCATAACACATAAATGGTGACTATAGACTTGCAAGATAGGATCAAGAACACACACATATTCATAAAAACATAATAGGTTCACACGTGAAATCATGGCACTCGGGCCCTAGTGAAAAGCATTAAGCATAGCAATGTCATAGCAACATCAATCTCAGAACATAGTGGATACTAGGGATCGAACCCTAACAAAACTAACTTGATTACATGGTAAATCTGATCCAACCCATCACCGTCCAGCAAGCCTACGATGGAATTACTCACGAACGGCGGTGAGCATCATGAAATTGGCGATGGAGGATGGTTGATGATGACGACGGCGACGAATCCCCCTCTCCGGAGCCCCGAACGGACTCCAGATCAGCCCTCCCGAGAGAGATTAGGGCTTGGCGGCGGCTCCATATCGTAAAATGCGATGAAACTTTCTCTCTGATTTTTTCTCCCCGAATGTGAATATATGGAGTTGGAGTTGAGGTCGGTGGAGGTCCAGGGGGCCCACGAGACAGGTGGCGCACCCAGGGGGAGGGCGCGCCCCCACCCTCATGGACAGGGTGTGGGCCCCCTGGTCTTGATTCTTTCACCAGTATTTTTTATATTTTCCAAAAAGTGCCTCCGTGGATTTTCAGGACATTCTGAGAACTTTTGCTTTCTACACATAAAACAACATCATGGCAGTTCTGCTGAAAACAGCGTCAGTCCGGGTTAGTTTCATTCAAATCATGCATGTTAGAGTCCAAAACAAGGGCAAACGTGTTTGGAAAAGTAGATACGTTGGAGACGTATCAACTCCCCCAAGATTAGACCTTCCCTTGTCCTCTAGCAATTCAGTTGATAAACTGAAAGTGATAAAGAAAAACTTTTACAAACTCTGTTTGCTCTTGTTGTTGTAAACATGCAAAGCCATCATTCAGGTTTCAGCAAATATTATGAACTAACCATACTCACAATAGCACCTAGGTCTCAAATTACTCATATCAATAGCATAATCAGCTAGCGAGCCATAATAATAAAACTCGAATGACAACACTTTCTCAAAACAATCATAACATGATATAACAAAATGGTATCTCGTTAGCCCTTCCTGAGACCGCAAAACATAAATGCAGAGCACCTTTAAAGATCAAGGACTGACTAAACACTGTAATTCATGGTAAAAGAGATCCAGTCAAGTCATACCCAATATAAACCAATAGTAATGAATGCAAATGACAGTGTACTCTCCAGCGGGTGCTTTTTAATAAGAAGGGTGATGACTCAACATAAAAGTAAATAGATAGGCCCTTCGCAGAGGGAAGCAGAGATTTGTAGAGGTGCCAGAGCTCGATTTTAAAATAGAGATTGAATAACATTTTGAGCGGCATACTTTTGCTGTCAACGCAACAACTATGAGATGGTTGTATCTTCCATACTACATGCATTATAGGCAGTTCCCAAACAGAATGGTAAAGGTTTATACTCCCCAACCACCAACAAGGGTCAATCCATGGCTTGCTCGAAACAACGAGTACCTCCAACTAACAACAGCCCTGGGGGAGTTTTGTTTAATTATTTTGATTTGCTTTGATCTTTTTGGATCATGGGACTGGGCATCCCGGTTACCGGCCCTTTCTCGTAATGAGGAGCGGAGTCCACTCCTATTGAGAATAACCCACCTATCATGGAAGATATAGGTAGCCCTAGTTGAAACATGAGATGCTCGAGCATACAAAACAGAATTTCATTTGAAGGTTTGGAGTTTGGCACATACAAATTTACTTGGAACGGCAGGTAAATACCGCATATAGGTAGGTATGGTGGACTCATATGGAACAACTTTGGGGTTTATGGAGTTTGGATGCACAAGCAGCATTCCCGCTTAGTACAGGTGAAAGCTAGCAAAAGACCTGGAAGCGATTAATCGAGAGAGCGACAACAATGAAGCATGCATTAAAATTAATTCACACCAAATACAAGCATGAGTAGGATATAATCCACCATGAACATAAATATCATGAAGGCTATGTTGATTTGTGTCAACTACATGCGTGAACATGTGCCAAGTCGAGTCACTCAATTCATTCAAAGGAGGATACCATCCTATCATACCGCATCATAATCATTCTAATGGCATGTTGGCACGCAAGGTAAACCATTATAACTCATAGCTAATCAAGCATGGCACAAGCAACTATAATCTCTAAATGTCATTGAAAATATGTTTACTTCAAAATAAGCTGAATCAGAAACGATGAACTCATTATATTTACAAAAACAAGAGAGGTCGAGTTCATACCAGCTTTTCTCATCTCAATAAGTCCATCATATATCATCATTATTGCCTTTCACTAGAACGACTGGACGATGTGTATAATAATAATAGTGCACGTGCATTGGACTAAGCTGGAATCTACAAGCATTCAACTCAAGAGAGAAGACAGTAATATGGGCTCTAAGTTAAATAAACAATCATGCATAAGAGAGCCACTAAGCATTTTCAATATGGTCTTCTCGACACCCAAAGGAAAGAAAAGAAAATAAAACTATTTACACGGGAAAGCTCCCAACAAGTAAGAAGAAGAACGAGAAATATTTTTGGGTTTTCATTTTAATTACTACTACAAGCATGGAAATTAAACTAACTATTTTTTGGTTTTTCTTAAGGTTTATCAAACACACAAGAAGAAAACTAGAAAAAGAAAATGAAACTAGCATGGATAATACAATGAAAGAGTATGAGCACCGACGACTAGTGTGTGAACATGAATGTAAAGTCGGTGAGAAATGCGTACTCCCCCAAGCTTAGGCTTTTAGCCTAAGTTGGTATAGTACCAAGGACCGCCTGGCTGATATTCATAGTTGTAGCTGGGGTCGTACTGAGACGCAGCAGCAACCGCCTCCTGAACTGCGGCATGTTGGCGAGCTGCCTCCGCTCTCCGCTCGTGTTCAGCTGCTTCCTCCCTGGTAACAACATATCTTCCTTTTGCCTGATAATCAAAAAGGAGAGGAGCAGGAAGAGTAACATGGACGATGTTGCATCTGTCATAGATTAGTCGATATTGGAGGAATTGTTCATTCCTCCTAAGAAATTGATGATTGACCATAGCCTCATAATCTAACTAAGCAAGAGGTATCATCATATCCCCTTCTCGTGGGGCTATACCAAGATAATTAGCCACACGGGTTGCATAAATTCCTCCAAATAAATCTCCAGTTCTACTATTATTCTGCAACCTACGTGCGACTCTTGCCCCCAAGTTATAACCTTTATAACCCAACACAGCACTCTTGAGGACACCCAGATCAGGGACACACATATGACATGCTTCATCTTTACCATTAATTCATCTACCAATGAAGAGAGCAAAATAATGTATAGCAGCAAAATGAATGCTCCCTATGGTAGCTTGTGCTATGTCCCTGGATTCTCCCATAGTAATACTAGCAAGGAAATCTCTGAATTCAGATTTGTGAGGATCAATAATATTACCCCACTGGGGGAGTTTGCAAGCAGTTGTAAAATCCTCTAGGTGCATGGTATAATATGTATCATAAATATCAAATATGACACTAGGAGAATTACGCGTACAGTTATATTTAAAACTCCGCACAAAGGAATCAGTCAATTGATAGTACTGAGGACACTTATCTTGTAAGAAGTCCCCTAGCTCAGCATTACGCACCTATGCGTAAAATTCCTCCTTAAAGCCTGCTTCGACCATAAAATCATCGGATGGCCACTCACAAGCTCGTACATCCGCGTCCCTCGGTAATTCAACATCTTGCTCACGTATAGCAATCCTGGGTCCTTTCTTAACCGAGGAACCACCTTGGTACATTCTCCTAGACATAATTCTTTTTCTGAAAAATTTCTGAAATTTTAGTAACTTCAAAATAAAAGTGGATAAAACTAAACAAGATTGGTAGCAACTACTCCAACAAGTGCATAGAGGCCTGTATCATGCATTAGAATTGCGTGGGACCTCATAAATTCAACATGCAAGCTCAAGAACAAGGCCACCTATGCAGCAAAAATTTGCAATGAATAAAGCACTAGAACAAAAACTAATTGGACAAATGGAGGAGTCACATACCAAGCAACAATCTCCCAAAGCAGTTTTGTGAATGGAGCTTTGAGCAAGGAGATTGAAAATCGCAGCAAAATGAGCTAGAACTCGTGCTTGAGCTGGATGGGGATTTTGTTGGGTAGAAGATGGAGTGTGTGGGTGCTGGCATAAGTGGAGGGGGGCCACCAGGGGCCCACGACACAGGGGGGGCACGCCCAGGTGGGGTGGGCGCGCCCTCCACTCTCGTGGCCTGGTGCTTGCCCCTCCTGCAGTGATTTCAGTGCCTAAAATCCTCAAATATTCCATAAAAAATCATACTAAATTTGCAGGGCATTTGGAGCACTTTTATTTTCAGGATATTTTTTTATTGCATGGATAATTCAGAAAATAGACAGATAATACTATTTTTGCTTTATTTATTCTAAATAACAGAAAGTAAAAAGTGGGTACAGAAGGTTGTGCCTTCTAGTTTCATCCATCTCATGATCATCAAAATGAATCCACTAACGAGGTTGATCAAGTCTTGTTAACAAACTCATTCCGAATAACACGGAACCGGAGAAATTTCGAATAACACTCAGTTACCTCAACGGGGATATGAAAATCCCCAACAATAAGAATATCATACTTTTTCTTGACACTAGGGAGAGGAAATTCAAAACCTCCAATAATAATAGTTCGAACTTTTCCAATAGATTATGAACTTGAGATTGTTTACTAGAAAAGTGTACCATATGCTCATTACCATTAACATGAAAGGTGGCATTGCCTTTGTTGCAATCAATAACAGTCCATGCAGTAATCAGAAAAGGTCTACCAAGGATAATAGACATACTATCATCCTAGCGAATATCAAGAATAACAAAGTCCGTTAAGATAGTGACATTTGCAACCACAACAGGCACATCCTCACAAATACCGACAGGTATAGCAGTTGATTTACCAGCCATTTGCAAATATATTTCAGTAGGTGTCAACTTATTCAATTCAAGTCTACAATATAAAGAGAGAGGCATAACACTAACAGCGGCTCCAAGATCACATAAAGCAGTTCTAACATAATTTCTTTTAATGGGGCATGGCATAGTTGGTACACCCGAATCTCCAAGTTTCTTTGGTATTCCACCCTTAAAAGTGTAATTAGCAAGCATGGTGGAAATTTCAGCTTCTGGTATCTTTGTGATGATATCCTTCATATACTTATCATAAGGATTTACTTTGAGCATATCAGTTAAGCGCATACGTAAGAAAATAGGTCTAATCATTTCAGCAAAGCGCTCAAAATCCTCATCATCCCTTGTCTTGGATGGTTTAGGAGGAAAGGGCATGGGTTTCTGAACCCATGGTTCTCTTTCTCTACCGTGCTTCCTAGCAACAAAATCTCTCTTATCATAACGTTGATTCTTTGATTGTGGGTTATCAAGATCAACAGCAAGTTCAATCTCTACATCATTGTTTTTGCTAGGTTGAGCATCAACATGAACATTATTATTAACATTATCACTAGGTTCATGTTCATCACCTGATTGTGTTTTAGCATCAGAAATAGAAATATCATTGGGATTCTCAAGTGTGTCTATAGTAGGTTCACTAGAAGCATGCAAAGTTCTATCGTTTTTCTTTTTCTTCTTTTTAGAAGAACTAGGTGCCTCTAAATTGTTTCTCTGAGAATCTTGCTCGATTCTCTTAGGGTGGCCTTCAGGATACAGAGGTTCCTGAGTAATTCTACCAGTTCTAGTAGCCACTCTAACAGCAAAGTCATTTTTATTATTTAATTCATCAAGAAAATCATTTTGAGCTTTAAGTACTTGCTCAGCTTGAGTAGCAACCATAGAAGTATATTTGCTAATGAGTTTGAGTTCACCTTTAACTCTAGCCATATTATCGCTCACGCGTCCTATCTCGAAAGCATTATTCTTTAACTCTCTACCAACATAAGCATTAAAACTTTCTTGTCGAGCCATAAAGTCATCAAATTCATCTAAGCATGGGCTATGAAATTTAGTAGATGGAATTTCAACTTTATCATATCTATAGAGAGAATTTACCTTTACTACCTGTGTCGGGTTATCAAGACAATGTGATTCTTCGACAGGCGGTATATTAAGACCATGTATTTCTTCAATAGGTGATAAATTCTTAACATCTTTAGCTTTAATACCTTTTTCTTTCATTGATTTCTTTGCTTCTTGCATATCTCCAGGACTGAGAAATAAAACACCTCTCTTCTTCGGAGTGGGTTTAGGAACAGGCTTAGGAGCTAGCTTAATTGGTTCAGGAATTTCCTCGGGAATTGGCTCAGGAAGAGTCCAATTATTTTCCTTAGTCAACATATTATTCAATAGTAATTCAGCTTCATCGACTGTTCTTTCCCTGAAAACACAACCAGCACAACTATCCAAGTAGTCCTTGGAAGCATCGGTTAGTCCATTATAAAAGATATCAAGTACTTCATTTTTCTTGAGAGGATGATCAGGAAAAGCATTAAGTAATCGGAGAAGCCTCTCCCAAGCTTGTGGGAGACTCTCTTCTTCGATTTGCACAAAATTATATATTTCCCACAAGGCAGCTTGTTTCTTATGAGCAGGGAAATATTTAGCAGAGAAGTAATAAATCATATCCTGGGGGCTACACACACAACCAGGAGCAAGAGAATTATACCAAGTCTTAGCATCACCCTTTAATGAGAATGGAAATATCTTAAGGATATAATAATAGCGAGATTTATCATCATGAGTAAACAGGGTGGCTATGTCATTCAACTTGGTAAGATGTGCCACAACAGTTTCAGATTCAAGGCCATAAAAAGGATCAGATTCAACTAATGTAATAATTTCAGGATCAACAGAGAATTCATAATCCTTAGCAGCAACACATATAGGTGAAGTAGCAAAAGTAGGGCCAGGTTTCATTCTAGCATTAAGAGATTGCTGCTTCCATTTAGCTAATAATATCTTAAGATCATATCTTTCATTGCAAGCAAAGATAGCTCTAGCAGCTTCTTCATTCATAAGATAACCCTCAGGAACAACAGGCAATTCATAATCATTGTGAGAATTTTCATCATCACTATCATCAATAATAGCATCTTCAATAATTTCATTCCCTCTAACCCTAGCAAGTTTTTCATCAAGAAATTCACCTAATGGCAAAGTAGTATCACGCACAGAAGTAGTTCCATCATAAGTATCATGCATAGCAGAAGTGGCATCATCAATAACATGCGACATATCAGAATTCATAGCAGTAGCAGGTTTAGGTGTTGCAAGCTTACTAATAACGGAAGGAGAATCTAGTGCAGAGCTAGATGGCAGTTCCTTACCTCCCGTCGTAGTTGAGGGCAAAATCTTGGTTCTTTCGTCTTTCAAGTTCTTCATAGTGATCAACAGATATAAATCCCAAGTGACTCAGAGAATAGAGCTATGCTCCCAAGAACGGCGCCTTTAAATTAGTCTTGATAACCCACAAGTGTAGGGGATCGCAACAACTTTTGAGGGTAAAGTATTCAACCCAAATTTATTGATTCGACACAAGGGGAGACAAAGAATATTCTTGAGTATTAGCAGTTTTGGTGATGGAGGATGGTTGATGATGACGATGGCAACGAATCCCCCTCTTTGGAGCCCCGAACGGACTCTTGATCAGCCTTCCCGAGAGAGATTAGGGCTTGGCACGGCTCCGTATCGTAAAACGCGATGAAACTTTCTCTCTGATTTTTTTCTCCCCGAACGTGAATATATGGAGTTGGAGTTGAGGTCGGTGGAGGTCCAGGAGGCCCACGAGACAGGGGGCGCACCCAGGGGGGAGGGCGCGCCCCCACCCTCGTGGACAGGGGTGTGGGCCCCCTGGTCTTGATTCTTTCGCCAGTATTTTTTATATTTTCCAAAAAGTGCCTCCATGGATTTTCAGGACATTCTGAGAACTTTTGCTTTCTACACATAAAACAACATCATGGCAGTTCTGCTGAAAACAGCGTCAGTCCGGGTTAGTTTTATTCAAATCATGCAAGTTAGAGTCCAAAACAAGGGCAAAAGTGTTTGGAAAAGTAGATACGTTGGAGACGTATCAGTCCTCGGCACGCGTTGGGGCGCGCCCCCGTGATCCGTAGATCGATCTTGACTGTCCTGCTTTGTTTTTCAATTTGTCTCGCAGGTCATGCGTGGAGCCCTGGGCCTTCGTGTTTTTGCTTGTTTGGCGTCGGGGTGCGGGCTGGACTTCGGGCTGGTGTGCCGCTTTGTCGCGGCCACGTGGTGGCCGGTCAGCCGCATCATGCGCTGGTAGTGTGGGCTTTAATGCCTCCTCCTCGAGTTGAGGTAGCAACCTATGCTTTGGGTAACTTTTGGTACGGAGCTCGAGTCCATATTCCTCGGCGGCCAGGACTTCGGTCCATCTATCAGTTAGCAGATCTTGATCAGCGTGAAGCTGTTGCTGCTTTTTCTTCTGGCTTTTTGTAGTGGCTATAAGCCGGCGCTTGAAGCGCTCCTGCTCGACGGGATCCTTAGGCACGATGAATTCTTCGTCACCAAGGCTCACTTCGTCTTCGGAGAGAGGCATGTAGTTATCATCCTCTGATTCTCCATCTGTTGCCTATTCTTTAGGTTAGCTTGCCCATCTACTTGCTCGGCCTGCTTGAAGCCTGGCTGGGCAGGATTGTTTTCGTATTCGGCACCATTCGGATTGTCATCATCTCTTGTGCCGGTATCACTATTTTTGCTATGGCGGGGCTTGGAGCGGCGCCTATGACGCCGGTGCCTAGGTTGCTTTTCCAAGGGATTAACTTCATTTGCCTCGTCGCCATTGTTTTCTTTGGGGGTGTCCACCATATATATACACACACACACACACACACACACACACACACACACACACACACACACACACACACACACACACACACACACACACACACATATATATATATATATATATATATACACGCAGTGGTTCCTGTTCTTCTCCTGCATCGTCGTCCATACCGTCGATGTCATAGGAGTTGAAGTCAAGCACGTTGGTTAAGTCATCGACAGTGGCTATGAAGTGGGTGGTGGGTGGGGAACGAATTTCTTCGCAGTCCGATTCCCACTCGAGCCGGACATAGTTCGGCCAAGAGTCCAACAAGGAAAGAGACCTTAATGAATTTAGCACATCACCCAAGGGTGAGTGCTGACGGATATCTGCGGAGGTGAACTCCATGACCGGTGCCCAATCAGATTCGATAGGCACGGTCGTATGCGGTCCGGATCATGTAGCCGGAGTCGAGTCTGAGGGTCCGATGATCGGCCTCAAAGGAGGTGAGGTCAGTGTTCGCCTCCGAGGCCGAGGAGTGTGCGGCCTCCGTGGCGGGGTCCATCCGCCCATCCTCGGATGGCACGATATGCTCCGGATTGATTCCTGGCGCCGCCGCAGGCGCGATCTCCCAAACACTGTCCGATGGCAGATCTCAGTCATGCTCATCATGACCGTTTGGCGCACCTGACATGGGCTTGAATCCGTCGAAGATCAAGTCTCTGCGGATGTCGGTAGTATAGTTCAAGCTTCCAAACCTGACCTGATGGCCAGGGGCGTAGCTATCGATCTGCTCCAGATGGCCAAGCGAGTTGGCCCGTAGTACAAAGCCGCCGAATACGAAGATCTGTCCAGGAAGGAAAACCTCCCCTTGGACTGTGTCGTTGAAGAAGATTGAAGGAGCCATCAAGCCTTATCGCGACGCCACAGTGGAACTCTCAATGAAAGCAACAATGTCGGTGTTAAAACCGGCGGATCTAGGGTAGGGGGTCCCGAACTGTGCGTTTAAGGCTAATGCTAACAGGAGGTGGGGGACACAATGTTTTACCCAGGTTCGGGCCCTCTCGATGGAGGTAATACCCTACTTCCTGCTTGATTGATCTTGATGATATGAGTATTACAAGAGTTGATCTACCACGAGATCGTAGAGGCTAAACCCTAGAAGCTAGCCTATGATTATGATTGTTGTCGTCCTATGGACTAAACCCTCCGGTTTATTTAGACACCGGAGGGGGCTAGCGTTACACAGAGTCGGTTACAGAGAAGGAGATCTACATATCCGAATTGCCAAGCTTGCATTCCACACAAAGGAGAGCCCCATCCGGTCACGGGACGACGTCTTCAATCTTGTATCTTCATATTCCAACAGTCTGGCCAAAGTATACAGTCTGGCTGTCCGAGGACCCCTTAATCCAGACTCCTCAAAGGCGCCGGACACGCCTAGTCAGATTCGTGGTCTAGACGACCGTTCATTTATTCGGCTTGGAGAGGCCGTTCAGTGGTTCGGCTGCTAGAGCCGCCACATATTCTTCCGCACGCAAGGAACGCTCTGTATTTCCACTAATTATGATGACGCCACGCGGACCAGGCATCTTAAGTTTAAGATAAGCGTAAGGCCGAACTGCATTGAAACGAGCGAAGGCCGTTCTTCCGAGTAGTGCATGGTAGCCGCTTCGGAATGGAGCGATGTCGAAGATTAGTTCTTTGCTTCGAAAGTTGTCGGGCAAACCGAATACAACCTCTAGTATTAGAGAGCCCGTCCAGCGGGCCTCTACGCCTAGTATTATTCCTTGAAAGGTACTATTGCTTAGGCTTATTCTTGACGGGTCTATCCCCATCTTGCGGACGGTGTCCTGATATATCAGATTAAGACTACTGCCGCCGTCCATGAGGACTCGAGGCAGATGGTATCCGTTAATTATTGGGTCGAGCACGAAGGCAGCCGAACCTCCATGTCGGATACTAGTCGGATGATCTCTGCGATCGAAAGTGATCGGGCAAGCCGACCATGGGTTGAATTTGGGGGCGACGGGTTTTACAGCGTATACGTCTCGGAGTGCGCGTTTGCGCGTCCTCTTTGGTATGTGGGTTGCGTAAATCATGTCCACTGTTTTGACCTCTGGTGGAAATTTTTTCCATTCCCTAGTGTTCGGCTGGTGAGGCTCGTCCTCGTCTTCACTTGGCGTCTCCCTTCCTTTGTGTTTGGCATTTAGTTTGTCGGCGTACTTGAAGACCCAGCATTCTCTGTTGGTGTGATTTGTAGGTTTCTCGGGGGTGCCATGGATCTGACATAATCCGTCTAGGATTTTGTTTAGGCTAGACGGTCCATCTCTGCTGCCTTTAAATGGCTTTTTCCGTTGACCGGGTCGAGAGCCCCCGAATCCGGCTTTTACCGCTGTGTTATCTGGGATGTCTTCATTGTTTCGACACTTGTTTTTATTGCGTCACGACTTCCCATTGCCGTCCCTGATTTCGGATGTGCCTGGGACGCTGGTGCCGCTACGGGCCAACCAGCTGTCCTCGCCCACGCAAAAGCAGGTCATAAGGCTTGTTAGGGCCGCCATTGTCCTTGGTTTTTCCTTGCCGAGGTGTCTGGCGAGCCATTCGTCCCGGATGCTATGCTTGAAAGCCGCTAAAGCTTCGGCATCCGGGCAGTTGACGATTTGATTCTTCTTGGTGAGAAATCTGTTCCAAAGCTTACGGGCTGACTCTCCGGGTTGTTGAATTATGTGACTTAAATCGTCTGCATCCGTAGGTCGGACATAGGTCCCTTGAAAATTAGCCCTGAAAGCATCCTCAAGTTCCTCCCAACTTCCAATTGAGTTTTCGAGGAGGCTTTTCAACCAGTGCCGTGCTGGTCCTTTCAATTTGAGGGGCAGGTATTTGATGGCGTGGAGATCATCTCTGCGAGCCATGTGGATGTGAAGGATAAAGTCTCAATCCGCACTCCAAGGGTCCGCTGTTCCGTCAGAGGCCTCTATGTTTACGGGTTTAAATCCTCCGAAATTATGATCCAAAGACCTCATCGGTGAAGCACAGGGGGTGTGTGGCACCCCTGTATTTGGATGTGTCGTGGCATGCTTCCGACGGTTGTAGTGTTCGGTGTTGATTCCGAGCTGTTATTCGATCAGTATAGTCATTTTGATGGCCGTGATCCTGCGCCGGAGCACGCTTCCTAGATCCATAGATGGACCTAGCCATACTGGCTTTTCTGTCCAGGTGCTCATGTAAATCGTGTGCTGACTTGTGTGTGGCGTCATTAGCCGCCCTGTCGCGGCCACGGGGTGGTCAGTCCGGCGGATCGGCCGTAGTATTTTTCGGCGGAATGGGCTCTATAGCCTCGTCGTCGAATTCGGGCAGCAGCTTGCGCTTTGTGTAGCTCTTTGTGTGGTGATCGTCATCATATTTTTCTTCAGTGTCGAGCACTTTGTTCCATCTGTGGTTGAGCATATCCTGCGCGGTCTTAAGCCTTTTCTTCTGCTTCTTCAAGCTCCTCGCGGTGGTGATAAGCCTTCTATGGAGGTTCTCTTGTTCCAAGTGCCTTTCTGGGATGATGAGTGCATCGTCGTCCAGACTGTTCTCCTCTCCGGAGACAGGTTTATGAGTTTTATCTCCGCCATCGCTATGATCGGACAGCGGCCCCGGACTATGTTCTGCGTCCCCTGGCTCATCCTGCTCCATCGCTGGGTCCATGGGGTCGTCGTTGCCTTTGGAGTCAACCAGGGTATTATTCCTTCTTGCGTTGTTATCGTTGTTTTTACTCTAGCGGGATTTAGAGCGGCGCCGACGTGGTCGCTTTGGTTGCTTCTAAAGAGGATTATCCTCCGTTGCATCCTTCCGTTCCTCGCCGTTGTTTTCTTTGGGTGTGTCCACCATGTATATATCATATGATGAGGTGGCTGTCCAGCGCCCTTTAGGCGGTGGTTCCTGTTCTTTTCTGGCATC
The DNA here is from genome assembly GCA_021437245.1 of Aegilops speltoides. Taxonomy (NCBI): domain Eukaryota; kingdom Viridiplantae; phylum Streptophyta; class Magnoliopsida; order Poales; family Poaceae; genus Aegilops; species Aegilops speltoides. Next base: position 245,726,167 of record CM038141.1, read on the forward strand.
AACGTCCATACCGTCGATGTCTTTGGAGTCAAAATCAAGCATGTCGGTTAAGTCATCGATAGTGGCTATTAAGTGGGTGGTGGTTGGGGAACAAATTTCTATGTCGACCGCTTCCCACTCGAGCCGGACATAGTTCGACCAAGAGTCTCCTGAGAGGGAGAGAGATTTCAACGAATTCAGCACGGCGCCCAAGGGCGAGTGTTGAAAGATATCCGCGGAGGTAAACTCCATGATCGGTGCCCAATCAGATTCGATAGGCACGGATGCGCACGGTTCGGAGCCTATGGCCAGAGACGAGTCCGAGGGTCCGATGACACAGACCTCATTGGAGGCGAAGTCTATGTTCGGCTCTATCGCCGATAAGTGTGCGGCTTCCGTGGCGGGGTCTGCCCACCCGTTCTCGGATGGCACGATCTGCTCCGGATCGATGGCCGGGGCAACTGCAGGTGTGATCTTCCGAACACCGCCCGATGGTAGATCTAAGTCATGCTCCTCGTGATTGTTCGGTGCACCTGTCATGGGCTCGACTCCATCGAAGATCAAGTCTCCGTGGATGTCGGCGGTGTAGTTCAGGCTTCCAAACCTGACCTGATGACCAGGGGCGTAGCTATCAATCTGCTTCCAGATGGCTGCGAAGTTGCCCCGCAAGACGGCCGCCAATACGAAGATCTCAGACAGGAGGAAAACCTCGCCCTGGACCGCGTTGTTGTGGATGATTGAAGGAGCCATTCAGCCTTATCGGACGCATACAAAGGAACTCTCAATGAAAGCACCAATGTCGGTGTCAAACCGCGGATCTCGGTAGGGGGTCCCGAACTGGGCGCCTAAGGCTAATGGTAACAGGAGGGGGACACGATGTTTTACCTGTGTTTGGGCCCTCTCGATGGAGGTAATACCCTACTTCTCGCTTGATTGATCTTGATGATATGAGTATTACAAGAGTTGATCTACCATGAGATCGTGAGAGGCTAAACCCTAGAAGCTAGCCTATGATTATGATTATTGTCGCCCCACGGACTAAACCCTCCGGCTTATATAGACACCGGATGGGGCTAGGGTTACACAGAGTCGCCATGCAGAAGGAGATCTACATATCCGAATTGCCAAGCTTGCATTCCACGCAAAGGAGAGCCCCATTCGGACACGGGACGAAGTCTTCAATCTTGTACCTTCATAGTCCAACAGCTCGGCCAAAGTATACAGTCTGGCTGTCGGAGGACCCCTTAATCCAGGACTCCCTCAGTGCACCGGACACGTCTAGCTGTATCTGTGGTCTTGACGATCGATCATTTATTTGGGTTGGAGAGGTCGTTCAGTGGTTCAGCTGCTAGAGCTGCCACATATTCTTCCGCACGCAAGGAACGCTCTGTATTTCCACTAATTATGATGACGCCACGTGGACAAGGCATATTAAGTTTAAGATAAGCGTAATGCCGAACTGCATTGAAACGAGCGAAGGTCGTTCTTCCGAGTAGTGCATGGTAGCCGCTTCGGAATGGAGCGATGTCGAAGATTAGTTCTTCGCTTTAGAAGTTGTCGGGCAAACCAAATACAACCTCTAGTATCAGAGAGCCCGTGCAGCGGGCCTCCACGCCTGGTATCACTCCTTTAAAAGGTAGTATTACTTAGGCTTATTCTTGACGGGTCTATCCCAATCTTGCGGACGGTGTCCTGATATATCAGATTAAGACTACTGCCGCCGTCCATGAGGACTCGGGTAAGATGGTATCCGTTAATTATTGGGTCGAGCACCAAGGCAGCCGAACCTCCATGTCGGATACTAGTCGGATGATCCCTGCGATCGAAAGTGATCGGGCAAGCCGACCATGGGTTGAATTTGGGGGCGACGGGTTCTACAACGTATATGTCTTGGAGTGCGCGTTTGCGCGTCCTCTTTGGTATGTGGGTTGCGTAAATCATGTCCACTATTTTGACCTCTGGTGGAAATTTTTTCATCCCCCGCCGGGTCGGGCGAGGCTCGCCCTCGCCTTCACATGGCGCTCTCCTCCTTTGTGTTCGACATTTAGTTTGTCGGCCTGCTTGAAGACCCAAGATTCTCTGCTGGTGTGATTTGCAGGTTTCTAGGGGTGCCATGGATCGATATAACTGTCTAGGATTTTGTTTAGGCTAGACGGTCCATCTCGCTGCCTTTAAATGGCTTTTTTCCGCTGACCGGTCGAGCTCTCTGAATTCGGGCGCTTAGCTACCGTGTTATCCGGGATGTCTTCATTGTTTCAACACTTGTTTTTATTGCGTCGCGACTTCCCATTGCCGTCCCTGATTTCGGATGTGCCTGGGTTGCTGGTGCTGCTACGGGCCAACCAGCTGTCCTCGCCCGCGCAAAAGCGGGTCGTCCAGGACGCTGTGCTTGAAAGCCGCTAAGGCTTCGGCATCCGGGCAGGCGACAATTAGATTCTTCTTGGTGAGAAATATGTTCCAAAGCTTACGGGCTGACTCTCCGAGTTGTTGAATTATGTGACTTAAATCGTCTGCATCCGGAGGTCGAACATAGGTCCCTTGAAAATTAGCCCTGAAAGCATCCTCAAGGTCCTCCCAACTTCCAATTGAGTTTTCGGGGAGGCTTTTCAACCAGTGCTGAGCTGGTCCTTTCAACTTGAGGGGCAGGTATTGATGGCGTTGAGATCATCTCTGCGAGCTATGTGGATGTGAAGGACAAAGTCCTCAATCCAGACCCCCAGGGTCCGTCGTTCCGTCGTATGCCTCTATGTTTATGGGTTTAAATCCCTCTGGAAATTCATGATCCAGCACCTCATCGGTGAAGCACAGGGGGTGTGCGACACCCCTGGATTTGGATGTGTCGTGGCATGCTTCCGACGGTTGTAGTGTTCGGTGTTGATTCCGAGCTGTTATTCGATCAGTATAGTCGTTTTGATGGTCGTGATCTTGCGCCGGAGCACGCTTACTAGATCCATAGATGGACCTAGCCATACTGGCTTTTTTATCTAGGTGCTCACGTAAATCGTGTGCTGACTTGTGTGCGGCGTCATTAGCCGCCTGTCGGGTTACGGGTGGTCGGTCCAGCCGGACCGCCGATATTTTTTGGCGGAATGGGCTCTATAGCCTCGCTCGCCGACTCGGGCAGCAGCTTGCGCTTTGGGTAGCTCTTTATGTGGCAATCGCCACCGTATTTTTCTTCAGTGTCGAGCACTTTGTTCCATCTGTGGTTGAGCATATCCTGCGCGGCCTTAAGCCTTTGCTTCTGCTTCTTCAAGCTCCTCGCGGTGGCGTTAGCCTTCTATGGAGGTTCTCTTGTTCCAACTACCTTTCCGGGATGATGAGCGCATCGTCGTCCGGACTGTTCTCCTCTCCGGAGACTGGTTTATGAGTTCTATCTCCGCCATCACTATGATCGGACAGCGGTCCCGGACTATGTTCGGTGTCCCCTGGCTCATCCTGCTCCATCGCTCCTGTCGGTGTACTAAAGTAGGGGTACCTTAGTATCCCGAACTTGTGCACGGGCAGTCGCAGCGCCCCGCGGCAAGGCTTGCCGGGCGTCCACCAAGATCCTTCGCTATTCCTATTATCGCCATTCAAGAACAAAGTGTTAACTCGGAAGACAAGGCCCCGCAAGAGGAGCTACCGAAGGATAAGACCCCGCAAGAGAAGCTTGCCGGAAGGCCAACCAAGGCATCTGCGAAGAACTCGCCATGACGCCGCCGCTGTCGCGGGCAAGGCCCGGCGAGCGACAAGCTTGCGGGTGCGGCAAGATAAGCAATCGCGGCAAGGCGCTTGTCGCGGTGAAGCAACCACTCTGCGCTTACGCCCAACAAGATCCGACGACGTGTCGCCGCAGATCGCTTCCCGTGCACGTGGCTGGTATCCGTGCAGCCAAGCAAAGGCGAGGTGGCAAGTGAAGATGACTAGAAGGCCATCGTGGCGGTCGGTGGCGCACCTAACGGTCGCTTCTCGCAATGTTGGGGCGACCGGACGGTATTAAATGCCCTTGTCCCCCGCCGCCGAGTTAGGTAGGGGCATCATGATAGCGGTTGTACCAACCTCGCTTTTCCTTTTTACCCTCTCTCTGCTACACCCACTGGTGACCCTTTAGACTATAAAAAGGAGGCCCATGCGACGAGAAGGGGTTCGACGATTCAAACTACAACATACCCACGCCTCGAGCAAGAAATGTAATAGAAACACAAAGCAGTAGTAGGAGTTTTATCTCTCCGAGAGCTCCGGCCGGGTAAAATCCATCGCGCTTCGCCGACCGCTTTTTCGGCGCCCTCCACTCCCTTGCCGGACCGAAGGGCCCTCGCCCCATAGGTGTTCGCCTCCCACGACATCTTTGGCGCGCCTGTAGGGAGCGCCGAGGTTGTGCGAACCTGATCCGGCGTCTGCGTGCGCTACATCAACATCTTCATCGACATGCCACCGAAGAAGAAGGCTTCGGAGGTGGCCGCCCGCTCACGCCTATCCTACCGCCACCGGAGCAAACGGGCGGTGGGGTGGACGCTGGCGGAGGAGCGGGCGCCGATTGGGGGACTCACGTCGTCACCAGGTCCAAGGAGAAGGCCCCGCAAGCTTCAGCGTCTGTACATCCACCGCACCCCTCCCAGGAGGTGCAGGATCGACAACGCCATGGTGCTCCTAGCACCGCATTTCGCTGGAACAAGGCCTGCTGGTGGGTCGCGGGACGCCAGGCCAACATGCGCGCCAACACGCCGGCACGAAGCGCGAAGACGGTCGCTCGACGAGATGTTGCTCCTTCTAACACTGTTAGAAGTTTGAGCATATCCGCACTCGCCGCCGCCACCGCCACCCAAGACTCCAGAGGAAGCGCTGCTCGAGCCCAGCTGCTTTAGATTACCCTCCAGCCACGATAAGATCGACGATCGAGGGCCACCATTCGAGCCTCATCGGCCGCTTAACGGCGACAAGCCCCGGCAACCGAGCACATCGAAGCCCCGGCAAGATGCCCAGACGCAAGCCGACGCCGACAAGACCGATGGGGGTGCCACCACCATGCACTCCCCGCCCCGAAGGCCAAGATCGCCGACTCGCCAGGCCAACCTCGACACCGATTCCACCGCGTCGTCGGACCCGCGAGCTCGCCGCGATCAACACCAAGTTCTCCAAGAACGACGACACAAAGACGCCAGACTCGATCAGCGCTGAAGAGAAGCGCGGCGTCACCGACAGCGCGCTGGGCCCATGCTGATATGCATGCGCCAGGGAACCAGCGATTTATCAGACGCGTAGGTTGCCCTGCGCTCACTGTGAGCTGCGGCAGTCCAAAGGGCCCAAGACCAAGAACTTCAAGCCGATGTACCCGAGAAGTACGATGGCAGGATACATCCGTCGGAGTTCTCGCCGTCTACACCATCGCGGTGCAGCTGTCGGGGACGCGACGAGAAAATCTCGCCAACTACTTCACTGGTGCTCAAGCCCAACGCCGATCTTGGCTCGTGCACTTGCCGGACAACTCCATCTCTTCAGGCGGACCTGTGCCATCAGTTTGTCGGTGTTTTACAGCGCCACAAGCCCCATGGCCGGAGAGTGACCTTCATTTGCTCGCCTGTATGAAGGATAACCCCGTGCAAGTACATACAGAGATTCAGCCAGGTGCAGCGCAACATCCCAGACGTCCACCATGCCGCGGTTATCAACGTGTTCCATCAGAACGTGCGCAACCGCAAGATGAGGGAGGAGATGGCGATGTGCAAAATTAGAGACGCGCCGAGCTATATGCTCGCCGGCGACAAGACGCGGTCAAGAGGGGAGGAAACTCCCAGAGAGAATGCAGGAGCGTATGATCTCGACAAGGAGGACGCCCCAAGCAAAGAGGAACCAGAGGCGTAAATAATGTAAAGAGGAAAGCCAAGGATGTGCTAGTGGTCGAGCAGTCCCAAGAACGGAGGTTGCGCCGAGAAGGCCAAAGCTGGTGACTCGCGAGGCTGTGGTGGCTGCCGACAAGGTGACGGCTCCAAGAAGCAAGATCGCAAGATCCACCGCACTAAGGGACATGACCTCTGTGCCTGCAAGAAGGTTGAGCAGCTCAGAGAGCTGCAAAGCTGAGTACGAGCGCCGCGACAAGGAGAAGGCCTGTGAAGGTGGCAGAGGATCTGCAAGAAGCGCCCCGCCCGGGAGGGCGCTGCAAGGCAAGGCAAGCAGCGGCAAGGAGACAGGCCTCCCCGCGGCCGCGACAAGGATGAGGATGAGGACGAAGACGATGAGATGTATGAGGATGAGACCGACGAGCAGGAGTTTCATAAGGCAACAGAGGTTTTGTGCGTTGACGGTGGTGCTTCTCTGCACACCTCGCACCGCCAACTCAAACAGTGGGTGCGGGAAGTGAATACAGCAGAACCATCCGTTGAGTCGCGCAAGCCCCTCGGCGGTCTGAAGACGCCCATCATCTTTGATGTCGAGGATCACCCTGATCGCATAACTGCGGTCGGGTGCTTGCCGATGTTGGTTTCACCAACTATCTGCAACCTCAAGGTCACAAAGATGCTGGTTGACGGTGGGGCCGGCCTGAATCTGATCTCCTCAGCGGTACTCAAGAAGCTCCAGATCCTCGACAATGAGCTCAAGAGATCGGTACCTTTCAAGGAATAAACCGGAAGGAGCAAGTCAAGGGGAAGATTACACCGCCAGTGACATTTGGCAACGAGCTGAACTTCGTGATGAGAAGGTCACCTTTGACGAGCTGATTTCCCATTGCCATACAATGGGATACTTGGTCGTCCAGCACTCGCCAAGTTCATGGCAGCCTCTCATTACGCCTACAACGTGTTTCAAAATGCCCGGTCCGATAAGGTCATTTCTGTCCATGGCGAAAAGAAAGATGCACTTATCTCTGACCGACAAGATCTACGGGAAGCAAAGCAGCCGCAGCAGAACGCAAACCACTTGTCACTGAAGCTCCGGGGAAGAAGAAGACCAAGTCCGCAAGAGTAGCTCGATGCCCACTCCGCAAGCGCACCTCTTCGAGTGCTGCGCTACCGCCGAGGACGCACCATCGACTTCCACCGCAAGTGCAAGAAGGCGAAGACAGCTTCACCAGAGACCAAGAAAGTGGTCGCTAAGGAGGACGGCACCGGTGGTACCTTCACCATCGCTGCCACGCTTGACCCTAAATAGGAAAGGCCGTTGTTTTCTCGCGGGCGAATGTCGATGTGTTTGCATGGCAACCATCTGACATCCCCGGTGTTCCCAGGAAAGTAATTGAGCACCACCTTGCCGTCTGTCCTCACGCGCGGCCCGTCAAGCAGAGAGTCAGGAAACAAGCAGTGGAACGCCAAGAGTTCATTACAGAAGAGATCAAGAAGTTGGAAGCAGCAGGCCTAGTCCGAGGAGTACTCCATCCAACATGGTTAGCCAATCCAGTAGTCATGCGCAAGGCGAACGGGAAGTGGAGGCTTTGTATTGACTTCACTGATGTTAATAAAGCTTGTCCCAAAGATCCATTTCCCTTGCCGCGCATTGACCAGATTGTCGACTCCACGCAGGATGTGATCTCGCTTTTGTTTCTTGACGATACTCGGGATATCATCGATCTTCATGGCGTAAGAGGATGAAGAGAAAACCGCATTCATTACTCCATGTGGCACGCATCGCTTTGTACGGATGCCTTTCGACTAAAGAATGCTGGTTCAACATTTGCAAGGGTAGTCACCATGCTTTTGAGCCACAAATGCACGTAAATGTAGAAGCATATATGGATGACATAGTGGTCAAGAGCAAGGACAAAGAAACTTTGATCCAAGATTTAGACGAGACTTTGCAAATCTCTGCAAGATCAATCTCAAGTTGAATCCCGAGAAGTGCGTGTTTGGAGTTCCTTCCGCAAGCTTCTCGGATTCTTTGTATCTCGATGAGGGATCGGCCAATCCCGACAAGATCAAAGCCATTGAACAGATCAAAGCAGCGCGCCAAGGATGTGCGAAGGCTTGCCACTATGTTGCTGCTCTCAAGAGGTTCATCTCTAAGTTCTGCTGAAGCGCTACCGCCATTTTTCAAAATTTTGAAAAGGCAGGTCCAATGAAATGGACTCCTAAGCGGAGGCTGCGCTGCAGACTTGAAGAGATACCTATCCTCCACTCCAATACTTGTCGCACCTGTTACAAGAGAAGTTGCTGCTATATCTAGCGGCAACTACCAAGTGGTTAGTGCTGCGTTGGTAGCGGAGAGGAGGCGGATGATGAGCCAAGAATCGCTGCAAGCGAGTCCAGCGACAAGTATGCTTCCCGACAAGTTCGACTCGCAAGGATGGATCTGCACAGCCACAAGAAGAGAAACAAAAGAAGATGGTGCAGCGCCCAGTTTACTTTGTCAGTTCCCTCCTGCAGGGGGCTAGGTCAAGGTACTCTGGTGTGCAGAAATTGCTTTTCGGCCTTCTCATGGCCTCGAGGAAGCTGCGCCATTACTTTCAGGCACATGAGATCACAGTTGTCACCGCTTTCCGCTGAAGAGGATAACGCAAAATCCGAAGCAACAGCAGGATTGTCGAGTGGGCACTGGAATTGTCAAGCTTTGGCCTCAAGTTTGAGAGTACCTCAACTATCCAGAGCCGAGCGTTGGCAGACTTCATAGCAGAATGGACGCCGACACCTGATGAAGAAACTCCGGAGACGAGCATCCCCGTCAAGGAAGCGAGCAAAGAATGGATCATGTACTTTGATGGTGCCTTCTCGCTGCAAGGCGCCGGTGCGGGCGTGCTACTCGTCGCACCCACCGGGGAGCACCTCAAGTACGTGGTCCAGATGCACTTTCCCAAGGAGCAAGCAACAAACAATACTGCAGAGTATGAAGGCTTGCTTGCCGGACTCAGGATCGCCGCAGACCTTGGGATCAAGAAGCTTATTGTCAGGGGAGACTCGCAGCTTGTCGTCCGTCAAGTTAACAAAGATTATCAGAGTCCGTTGATGGAAGTCTACATTGATGAAGTGAGGAAGCTAGAAGAACATTTTGACGGCCTGCAGATGGAACACGTTCCAAGAGCTCAGAATGACATTGCAGACGGCCTGTCGAAGTGCGCCGCACTCAAATTTCCTGTGGAACTAGGAATTTTTGTGCTCAAGCTGACTCAACCCTCTGTCACACCATCAACTGGACAGAGCAAGAAGAGGAAGTTGGTTGCTGGCGACTACTTTCCGGCAGAGCTCCCCGAAGCCGCCATCAAGAAGGTCCCCAAGATCAACACAAAGAGTGCTGAGGAGCAGTCTTCTCCGACAAGCCCTAGGGCTTGTTTCGTTGAAGCAGACGCTCCCGACAAGCTGTGTCCCGACACGCTTGCCGGGGAACATCACGCTCCGGCTGAATCACAGATTCTTGCCGTGGAAGCAGATGTTCCCGCAGCAGCATTTGCACCTTTAGTCCTTGTCGCTGAGCCACAAGCTCCGCATGGGCACAAAGAGATCGCCCATTTCCTTCAAACAGAGAACTTCCCAAGAGCAAGAAGAAGAAGAGAGAGTAGCCCGGCAATCAAGTATGTACCAGTTTGTCGATGACATACTGCATGTAAGAAGATTCAACGGAGTGAAATTGAAGTGCATTTCGGGAAGAAGGACAGAGCTGTTGGCGGAGATACACGGAGGCATATGTGGTCACCACATTGGCGCAAGAGCACTTGCCGACAAAGCCTTCCAAAGAAGGTTTCTTTTGGCCGACAGCCCTCCAGATGCAATCGCACAAGTAACCAAGTGTGAAGCGTGCAGGCCCACTCCAAGCAGATACATCAACCAGCTCAAGCTCTCCGACGATCCCTTTGTCCCGCCATTTTGGTCTGGGGCTCGACATCTCGGCCCTTTCCCCGAAGCCGTCGGGGCTTTGAATACTTGTACGTGGTAATCGACAAGTTCACAAAGTGGCCGGAAGTGGAAGCAGGAGGAAGGTGACAGACAACAAGCAAATCAAGTTCTTCAGTCGATTGTTTGCCGCTTCGAGTCCCTAACAGATCATCACCGATAATGGCACACAATTCACGAGCCGCACCTTCATGCAAGACGCCCAAGATCTTGGCGCCAAGATCCGCTTCGCTTCGCTGCTCACCCGAGAAGCAACGGTCAAGCGGAAAGGGTGAACGATGAAGTGCTGCGCAGGCTCAAGACCAGGACTTTCGATAGGCTGCACAAGTGCGGAAGAAACTGGATCGAGGAGTTGCCGGTGGTTCTTTGGTCGATCAGGACGACACCAAATCGAGCCACCGGATGTACACCTTTTGCTCTTGTCACGGAGCGGAGGCGAGTTCTCCCATGGAACTCAGATACGGATCGCCTCGAGTGCTCGCCACGATGAGCTTGAGCAAGAGCAGCTGCGGCAAGATGACGCGCCGCTCCTCGAGGAAGATCGCCTTCGTGCTGTCAGACGAGCTGCTCACACAAAGAAGCTTTGCGCCGCTACCATAGCCGCAAAGTTAATGCCAGAAACTTCGAGGAAGGCGACCTTGTTCTTCGGCGTGTTCAATCTGCCAAGAGTTCCAACAAGTTGACGCCAAAGTGGGAAGGCCCTTATCGGGTGAAACGAGTCACTAGGCCTGGCGCTGTCCGCCTTGAGACCGAAGATGGATTTCCGGTGAGCAACTCCTGGAACATAGAGCATCTTCGTAAGTTTTACCCCTAAGGCGCGGTTGCCGGAACCTGTTCCGGCAACCACCTTTTGTACAAGCCTTGCCGCTGTTGCATGTAACCCTTTGTACAAAGCCGGGCGCAGATCCCGTGTGTAAATAAAGATCAAATGCTCCGCACATGTTGTCAAAGTTTATGCCTTTTTCTTTTTGCATATATCATCTGACACTTTGTGCAGCACTTGCCCCCGGTAAGCAGTAACGAGCCTTAAGGCCCCATATCATTATTTTCTCTTCTTTCTTTTATCTCAAAAGGAAGGTTCCTTCGCCCACAAGTTCACGGGGGGGGGGGGGTGGAGGAGAGGATAAAGGTGTGGACCGGGCGTCGTTCAAAGAAGTATAGCCTTGCTGGGCCACAGACGACAGAAAAGCTAAGTTGCCAAAGTTTGAGCATGATCAGTTTTAAATTTTTAAGTTATCTTCCTTGAACGACCGTGCTTTGTATGGAAAACCTGTGCGCGGAGGAACCAACTCGTGGCTAGTTGCGCCCTTACTTTGTTTCGAGTCTGCTCAACAATGAAAGTGTGCTGCGACTAGTCTCGACAAGGTTTCTTGCCGGAGGCAACACAGCCAGCAGGCTGCTGATGTTCCGCACTCAGCGCTCGCGGAAAGTGTGCTTGCGCCGGCAAGTTCCCTAAAAGCGTAAAGTGTAGGGTAAAAACATACAAAGAAAGGAATCAAGTAAAGGATATAGCATAGCAAGCATTGCCCAGAATAAAGTTATATTGCAAAAGTAACTTGTTGCGGCACTGACTAAATTGTTCTCATGACTTAAATAACAGCAACAAGGAAGGGAGAAGAAGGGTGGCCTAATCCACGCGCTCGCCGTCAACCCTCCTGACCTCATTCACCTTGTCCACAATGGGTGCGACAATGGCTTTGAGCTCTTCGAGATCAGCGCCTGCCGGCAGCTTCTTGAGGACGCGAGTGAGGTCGAGGCCCGGATTGCGGAAGAGTATCTTCACCAACACCTTCTCCAAGACCCTGGCGCAGATTGCGCACGACTTGTCCGCCAGCTTCTTCGGGATCCTTTCCCGGAGTTGCTGGAGGGCCGTCACCACGCCCTTGAAGAAAAGAGTAAGCTTGGCGCTGGGCTGGAGGTTCTCGTCGGTGGAGTACCCGAAGCCCGCCAAGTCCAGTTCCGCCAGCTCCTCGTCGATGGCTGCGGCAATGTTGACGAGGCCCTCCGTCCAGAGCTCCACCGTGGCCTTGAAGGTGTTCTGAGTCTCGGCGGCCCTCGTCAGCAGCTCCTCGTTGCCCTTGATCTCTTTCTTCAAGTCATCCTCGCGCTTCTTGGCGCCATCCAGTGTCTCCGTCAGTGTGGCCAGCTTCAGCTCCAGATCAGCGCTCGAGTCCTTGGCGGCGTTCAGTTCCTTGATCTTGTCGGCAAGTTGAACTTGCAGATCGCCATGGGCAAGGTCATCCTTCTCACGTTCGCGCTGGAGTGCGGCAAGCTCTTCATCCTTCCCTTTCATGTCAGCCTCCAGCTGCGTCACCTTCGCTTCCAATTCCCTCTTGGCGGCCTCGGCAGCTGCGGCAGCATCCTTCGCTTCCTTGAGCGCCCCGCCAAGTTATTGTTCCCGGGCAGCGAGATCCTCCTCGTGGCTGTCCAAGTTAACCTTTTTCTGCGTCAGCCCACCTTCCCGCCTGGACAGCTCCTCAGCAACGAGCCTCTGCTGCTCTTCGGCTTCAGCCCTTTCAAGGATGAACGCCTTCTTCGCCTCCACAAGCTGCGCCCTCTCCTCCGCGATGGATTGAAGGGCCTCCTGGTTGCGGCTCTTGAGCTCCTCCGCATGCTTCTCTATGTCAAATCCCGCCCGCGCGACAAGCGCTTCCCGGGACTCAAGCTTCGCTTGCCGGGCACGGTAGAGTGACACCAACTTTCGGAGCAACTGCTCCTCCTCGGACTCGCCGCTGCTGCTGCTTGGCGCGTCAACCACTGCCAGCCCAGCAGAGGCAAGTACTTCCCCGTCAAACTCCTCTCCTTCGACCGGCGCCCTGGAGCTCGACGCCCAGGGAAGCTTGATGTATACGCCCTCGCCGGCCTTCAAGTAGGCGCCTGGCTGGGGCTCCTCGAGTCTGGCTGCATCGCAGCGGAGGGTCGGCGGTCGGTGTAGCGCCTCGCGCTCCTGCGCCCTCTGGGTCGTCAGTACGATCGCCGGACCCCTCGCCAGCTCCTACGCCAGCAGCCTTGGCGGCTTCTTCATCGGCGGGTTCATCAGCGCCGACCTCTTCCTCGTCAGCGGCGGCGTCTTCAGTATTGCCGCGTGCGCCTTCCTTGCCGGTGGCCTCAGTCTCCATCGGGTCTGTGAGAGGAGGATCTGAAGACAGGAAGAGGAAGAAAAAGTCAAGCAAAGATCCAAAAAGAAGATCAGAAGAAGAACCCAAGGGAAGATTTTCGACAAGGAGGGTTACCTGTGCTGGGCTCTGTGACCATGGGTTCCTCCACCAAAGGCTCACTGGTTCCATCCCTTGCCGGGGACCTCTCCCTTGCCGGAGAGCGCTCCCTTGTCGGAGAATCGCCCCTTGGCGGCGTAGTCGAAGCAGACAGCACTTCTGGAGCGGCTTCTGGTTGCTCCTGATGGGCCTGTTCTGCTCCTACACAAGCAAGTCAGCAATCAAGATATCAGCAAAGAAAAAGCACCCATGCGCGCCCCACAACAGGAAGTAAACCAAACACTTACGCTGGGGGCTGTGCTGGGGGCTGCTTCGAGGAGATGGTACCGGGTCCGTCAAGGTAGTCTCGGACGTGTCCTCTGCCACCACAACAGGATCGTCCTCGATGACAACCACGGGGACCTTGGCCCTCTTCGCCGCTCTCTCGGCCAGAGTCCTGCAAATGGAACAAGGATTTAGAGGGAAGCAGATCAGATGCAAGACAAGAAACAACAAAGATCAAAGAAATATAAGTACAACAAGGAAAAAAGTCTTACTCCTCCTCCTCCTCTTCATCATCATCGGAGCTCAGCGCGGAGAGGTCGAAGTCTGGTACCCTCTCAGCGCGGCGTGGCGGAGGAGTGGGCTCCCTTCGACGTTTACCGGGAGCTGCGGCAGGATCAGGCGTGGTGGCCCGAGAAGACCCCGCCTCAGTTGCCGGCACGGCCTGAGGTGCTCCCACGGCAATGGTACTTGCCGCGGTGGAGCGTGTCCCACGACGCTGCGGCTGATGGCCTGCCTGCCGCCCTGCTATATCACCAACTTTACGGAGACGTCTTCTTGGTTGAAATTGGGGCTGCGCTGGGGGCTCCGCCTGCGGCAAGCTGCTCGAAGACGGCTGGCTGCTCGCACCCTCGGCGGGCTCGCTCGCTTCGGCTTCGGGCTCCCCCTCACCAACGACCCCTCCGGCAAGGTCCTCCCGGTCGGCAAGGCTTGCCGCCTCGGCCGCCTCTGCCTCCTCCAACGTGAAGCCAAACCGCCAGCGGCGGGCCGCCGCCGCCTCTTCGCCCCGTGGTGATGTATCGATCTCGCCGCCGGTGGTGTCGCGGTGAGGAGCCTTCTTTCGTCGGCGCGGACTGCTACCTCCGCCAAGCCATCGAAGAATTGCCGCACGATGTCGTCGGCGGGCTCCATCCAATTTGGGCTTATCGCGTGCGAGTCGCACTCCGGCATCATTGCTCATATGCGATCACGCTAGGAGTTGTTGCACAGTGGGATGACGCCCTGCGGCAGCCTGAACCACTCTGGATGGTTGGCGTCATGCTTGAACAGCTCCTTGAGCATCCCGTCAAGCTCCAGAACTGTGAAGTTGAAGTTGAGACCTGGACACAACCTCATGATATCCGCCGGGCCACCAAACAGCCAGGCGGGCCTCCCCCTCTTCTGCAGAGGGGCGATAAGGCGACGAAGAAAGTCCGCGCCAACGGCCCCTGCTGTGAGCTCGGCAAGCCTAAGCCGGAGGATTCGGGTGGTGGCGATCTTCAGCTTGGCGTCGTCCGGCGACAGAGCGCTCCAGTCGCCACCGCGCACTACCCGGGTCTGGCGCAGGTTGGTGAATGGCTGCGGATTGGCATCAACGATCCAGCACCACTCCGCCCTCCACTCATCCCACTTGCTGCGGAGCTCGCCCTCCAGATACACCTCCTTCATGCCGATTCGTGAGATCCAGGCGATTCCGCCAGCCAATGGCTCTCCTTTCTCGGCTCGAGGGGTGAAATAGTGGCGAAAAAGAGCAACATTTGGGTGGATGCCAACGGTTCTCGCAGAGGTGTGAAAACCGCCATTGTCGAACGGCGTTGGGGTGAAATCAAGAAGATGAAACCCGTAGGTATTCATGATGTCGCAGAAGAAATCAGAAAAAGGTGGGCAGAGCCCGCAATAGAAGAACACCGGAAAGAAATAGTACCCTTTCGGGCACCGCTTCGAAGTAGAAGCTTCAGCGGAGAGCACCGGTGTGCGCGGATGCGCCCGCGTCTCCGTCGACCAGAAGAGGTAGAACTCCTCCCGCAGCGCCTTCGGGGTGAGGTCGGGGGGAAAAGCACTCGCTCCTTGCGCAGTGCCTCAAGCCGCAACGCCTCGGCCGACTTCGCGTTTTGCCGGTCTTCGAGCCATGGCGGAAGCGGCGGGGAACGCGAAGTGTTGAGGGCGACGGGTGACAAGCGGCGGAGCGCCGCTCTCTTCGCTTGGGAAGCGAAGGGGAGCGCGGAGCTGGAGGAAGAAACCGCAAGTGGCGAAGGTGGGGAACGGCCCTGTTTCCTCTGCTTATAAACAGGGGAGGCGAACGTTACGCATTTCCTGATTTAAGAATTGCCCACGATCTCTCCCACGACGCCGCGATTGACGCGTGCCGTTACGGGAGAGCGCGGCGGATACGGAGTCAGATTTGGTTTGGACCCAGGCCGCGCATGCCCGTGCCCTGTTTTGGGCCTGGCCCAACAGCGCTCGGCACCGTGTATGGCCCAGGCCCGGGGACTCCTGTCGGTGTACTAAAGTAGGGGTACCTTAGTATCCCGAACTTGTGCACGGGCAACAGAATACCAGCGGCAAGGCTTGCCGGGCGTCCGCCAAGATCCTTCGCTATTCCTATTACTGCCATTCAAGAACAAAGTGTTAACTATGAAGACAAGGCCCCGGCAAGAGGAGCTTGCCAGGAAGGACAAGACCCCGGCAAGAGAAGCTTGCCGGGAAGGCCAACCAAGGCACTGCAAAGAACCTGCCGCGACGCGCCGCGCGTCGCGGCAAGGCCCGGCGAGTGACAAGCTTGCGGGTGCGGCAAGACAGCGACCGCGGCAAGGCGCTTGCCGCGGCGAAGCAACCACTCTGCGCCCACACTCCAGCGCATCCGACGACGTGTCGCCGCAGGATCGCTCCTGGTGCACGTGGCGGGTAGCTGTGCAGCCAAGCGGTGCGAAGTGGCAAGTGAAGATGACTAGAAGGCCATCGTGGCGGTCGGTGGCGCACCTAACGGTCGTTTCCTGCATTGTTGGGGCGACCGGACGGGCATTAAATGCCCTTGTCCCCTGCCGTCAGAGTTAGGTAGGGGGCACTGTTGATAGCGGTTGTACCAACCCCGTTTTACTTTTTACCCTCTCTGCGCTGCCACTGTTGGTGACCCCTTTAGACTATAAAAAGGAGGCCCATGCGACGAGAAGGGTTTGACGATTCGAAACTACAACATACCCACGCCTCGAGCAAGAATGAATAGAAACACAAAGCAGCAGAGGAGTTTTATCTCTCCGAGAGCTCCGGCCGGGTAAAATCCTCGCGCTTCGCCTCGATCTGCTCTTCGTGCGCCCTCTGCTCCCTTGCCGGACCGAAAGGGGCCCTGCCCCATAGGTGTTCGTCTCCCATAACAGCTGGGTCCATGGGGTCGTCGTTGCCTTTGGAGTCGACCAGGGTATTATTCCTTCTTGCGTTGTTATTGCTGTTTTTACTCTGGCGGGATTTGGAGCTGCGCCGACGTCGTTGTTTTGGATGCTTCTCAAGAGGATTATCCTCTGTTGCATCCTTCCATTCCTCGCCGTTGTTTTCTTTGGGTGTGTCCACCATGTATATATCATATGGTGAGGTGGCTGTCTAGCGCCCTTGAGGCGGTGGTTCCTATTCTTTTCAGGCATCGTCGTCCATACCGTCGATGTCTTTGGAGTCGAAATCAAGCATGTCGGTTAACTCATCGATAGTGCCTATTAAGTGGGTGGTGGGTGGGGAACGAATTTCTTCGTCGTCCGCTTCCCACTCGAGCCGGACATAGTTCGGTGATGTCTACTACACAACCTTCTTCTTGTAGACGTTGTTGGGCCTGCAAGTGCACAGGTTTGTAGGACAGTAGCAAATTTCCCTCAAGTGGATGACCTAAGGTTTATCAATCTGTAGGAGCCGTAGGATGAAGATGGTCTCTCTCAAACAACCCTGCAACCAAATAACAAAAAGTCTCTTGTGTACCCAACACACCCAATACAATGGTAAATTGTATAGGTGCACTAGTTCGGCGATGAGATGGTGATACGAGTGCAATATGGATAGTAGATATAGGTATTTGTAATCTGAAATAATAAAAACAGCAAGGTAACTAATGATAAAAGTGAGCTTAAACGGTATTGCAATGATAGGAAACATGGCCTAGGGTTCATACTTTCACTAGTGCAAGTTCTCTCAACAATAATAACATAGATAGATCATATAACAATCCCTCAACATGCAACAAAGAGTCACTCCAAAGCCACTAATAGCGGAGAACAAACGTAGAGATTATGGTAGGGTACGAAACCAACATAAAAGTACTTCAAAGAGTGCCCCAAAGTTTCTATCAGAGAGTCAAGAACGTGTGCCAACCCCTATGAGGTTCCCAATGTCACGAAACCCGCAAGTTGATCACCAAAACATACATCAAGTGGCACATGATATCCCATTGTCACCATAGATAATCACAGCAAGACATACATCAAGTGTTCTCATAAAAGACTCAATCCGATAAGATAACTTCAAAGGGGAAACTCAATTCATCACAAGAGAGTAGAGGGTGAGAAACATCATAAGATCCAACTACAATAGCAAAGCTCGGGATACATCAAAATCGTGCCATAGAGGAACACGAGAGAGAACACGAGAGAGAGAGAGATCAAACACGTAGCTACTGGTACATACCCTCAGCCCCGAGGGTGAACTACTCCCTCCTCATCATGGATAGCGCCGGGATGATGAAGATGGCCACCGGTGATGGGATCCCCCTCCGGCAGGGCGCCGGAGGGGGCTCCCGAGAGGTTTTTGGTGGCTACAGAGGCTTGTGGCGGCGGAACTCCCAATCTATCTTCTGTTTTGGAAGTTTTAGGGTATGTAGGTATATATGGGTGAAAGAAGTACGTCGGTGGAGCTACGGGGGCCCCACGAGGCAGGGGGGCGCGTCCTAGGGGGGTGGGCGCGCCCCCACCCTTGTGAGCACCTCCCGTATCTTTTGACGTGGAGTCCAAGTCCATCAGGTGGGTTTCCTTCCAAAAATAACTTCTCCAGTTGATTTCGTTCCGTTTTGACTCCGTCTGATATTCCTTTTCCTCGAAACACTGAGATAGGCATAAAACGGCAAATCTGGGCTAGGCCTCCGGTTAATAGGTTAGTCCCAAAAATAATATAAAAGTGGATAATAAAGTCCAATATTGCCTAAAACAATAGATAATATAGCATGGAGCAATCAAAATTTATAGATACGTTGGAGACGTATCAAGCATCCCCAAGCTTAATTCCTGCTCGTCCACGAGTAGGTAAATGATAAAAAGAGAATTTTTGATGCGGAGTGATACTTTGGCATAATTTCAATGTAAATCTTCTTAATTGTGGTATGAATATTCAGATCCGAAAGATTCAAGACAAAAGTTTATATTGACATAAAAATAATAATACTTCAAGCATACTAACTAAGCAATTATGTCTTCTCAAAATAACATGGCCTAAGAAAGTTAGCCCTACAAAATCATATAGTCTGGCTATGCTCCATCTTCCCCACACAAAATATTTAAATCATGCACAACCCCGATGACAAGCCAAGCAATTGTTTCATACTTATGACATTCTCAAAACTTTTTCAATCTTCACGCAATACATGAGTGTGAGCCATGGATATAGCACTATATGTGGAATAGAATGGTGGTTGTGGAGAAGACAAAAAGGAGGGAAGATAGTCTCACATCAACTAGGCGTATCAACGGGCTATGGAGATGCCCATCAATAGATATCAATGTGAGTGAGTAGGGATTGCCATGCAACGGATGCACTAGAGCTATACGTATATGAAAGCTCTACAAAAGAAACTAAGTGGGTGTGCATCCAACTCGCTTGGTCACGAAGACCTAGGGCATTTTGAGGAAGCCCATCATTGGAATATACAAGCCAAGTTCTATAATGAAAAATTCCCACTAGTATATGAAAGTGACAAAATGAGAGACTCTCTATCATGAAGATCTTGGTGCTACTTTGAAGCACAAGTGTGGTAAAAGGATAGTAACATTGTCCCTTCTCTCTTTTTCTCTCATCATTTTTTTATTTGGGCCTTTTCTCTTTTTTTATGGCCTCTTTTTTTTATTTTTCGTCCGGAGTCTCATCCCGACTTGTGGGGGAATCATGGTCTCCATCATCCTTTCCTCACTTGGGACAATGCTCTAAAAAATGATGATAATCACACTTTTATTTTTCTTACAACTCAACAATTATAACTCGATACTTAGAACAAGGTATGACTCTATATGAATGCCTCCGACGGTGTACCGGGATATGCAATGAATCATGAGTGACATATATGAAAGAATTATGAATGGTGGCTTTGCCACTAATACGATGTCAACTACATGATCATGCTACCAATATGACAATGATGGAGCGTGTCATAATAAGCGGAACGGTGGAAAGTTGCATGGCAATATATCTCGGAATGGCCATGGAAATGCCATGGTAGGTAGGTATGGTGGCTGTTTTGAGGAAGATATATGGTGGGTGTATGATACCGGCGAAAAGTGCGCGGTATTAGAGGGCTAGCAATGGTGGAAGGATGGGAAAAAGTGCGTATAATCCATGGACTCAACATTAGTCATAATGAACTCATATACTTATTGCAAAAATCTAGAAGTTATCAAAGCAAAAGTATTACGTGCATGCTCCTAGGGGGATAGATTGGTAGGAAAAGACCACCGCTCGTCCCCGACCGCCACTCATATGGAAGACAATCAATAAATAAATCATGCTCCGAGTTCATCACATAACGGTTCACCATATGTGCATGCTACAGGAATCACAAACTTCAACACAAGTATTCTTTAAATTCACAACTACTCAACTAGCATGACTCTAATATCACTATCTTCATATCTCAAAACAATTATCAAGCATCAAACTTATCTTAGTATTCAACGCACTCAAAAGAAAGTTTCACATATCTTGAATACCAAGTATATTAACATTAAGAAAATCACCATGCTATTAACGACTCTCAAAATAATCTAAGTGAAGCATGAGAGATCAATAGTTTCTATAAAACAAATCCACCAACGTGCTCTAAAAGATATAAGTGAAGTACTAGAGCAAATGACAAACTACTCCGAAAGATATAAGTGAAGGTCAATGAGTAGCTAAATAATTATGTAACTATGCGAATACTCTCTCTCATTTAATAATTTCAGATCTTGATACTTATTCGAACAGCAAGCAAAGCTAAAGAAAACTACATTGCAAGGATAGCACAACTCATGTGAAGAAGCAAAAACTTAGGCTCAACCGATACTAACCGATAATTGTTGAAGAAGAAAGGTGGGATGCCTACCGGGGCATCCCCAAGCTTAGATGCTTGAGACTTCTTGAAATATTATCTTGGGGTGCCTTGGTCATCCCCAAGCTTGAACTTTTTTGTCTCCTTAATTCATCTCATATCATGGTTTCTCTTTTTATCAAAAGCTTCATCCACAACATACTCAACAAGAACTCGTGAGATAGGTTAGTATAAACCAATGCAAAACCTTATCATTCTCTACTGTAACAAATAACTTAAATAATTATTAAACATTTTATACCAAATGCCTCTGCATATTTAATACTCCTATCCTCAAATAGAATTATTAATCAAGCAAGCATATGCAAACAATGCAACCATAACAGCAATCTGCCAAAACAGTACAATCTGTAAAGAATGCAAGAGTATTTATACATCCATGACTCCAAAAATTATGAACTAAAATTCCCACTGTAATAAATTTATCAGACATCAATATGCAAAAAGATTCAACATTATACCACTCTCTGACTTTTCTAGGGAATTTTTGCAACAGCGGTAAACTTTCTGTTTTCAAACAGCAACATGTATACTAGCAAAATAAGCATGGCAAAGGCTATCCTTGACTTTTTGTTGAAACTAAAGATGCAAATTCTAAATAACAGAAAGCTAATACTAACAAAAGAAAATGACGCTCCAAGCAAAACACATATCATGTGGTGAATAAATATATAGCTCCAAGTAAAGTTACCAATGAACGAAGACGAAAGAGGGGATGCCTTCCGGGGCATCCCCAAGCTTAGGCTCTTGGTTGTCCTTGAATATTACCTTGGGGTGCCTTGCGCATCCCCAATCTTAGGCTCTTGGCACTCCTCATTCCATAGTCCATCGAATCTTTACCCGAAACTTGAAAACTTCACAACACAAAACTCAACAGAAAATTCGTAAGCTCCGTTAGTATAAGAAAATAAAATCACCACTTAGGTACTGTAATGAACTCATTCTAAATTCATATTGGTGTAATATATACTGTACTCCAACTTACCTATGGTTCATACCCTCCGATACTACTCATAGATTTATCAAAATAAGCAAACAACACATAGAAAACAGAATCTGTCAAAAACAGAACAGTCTGTAGTAATCTGTATCAAACGTATACTTATGGAACTCCAAACATCCTACCAAATTAGGAAGTCCTAAACAATTAGTGTACCAATCCATAGCAAAAAGAATCAGATCAGAAGTACTTTTCTGTGAATTAACAAAACTAATTTATTGGGTGCAAAAGTTTCTGATTTTCAGCAGGATCAACACAACTATCACCGTAAGCCATCCTAAAGGTCTTACTTGGCACTTTTTTGAAACAAAAGCTATAAAACATGATTACTACAGTAGAATAATCATGTGAACACACAAAAACATTAAGTATAAGTATTGGGTTGTCTCCCAACAAGCTCTTTTCTTTAATGCCTTTCTAGCTAGGCGTGATGATGACAATGATGCTCACATAAAAGATAATAATTGAAACATAACGGGAGCATCATGAAGCATATGACTAGCACATTTAAGTCTAACCCACTTCCTATGCATAGGGATTTTATGAGCAAACAACTTATGGGAACGATAATCAACTAGCATAGGAAGGTAAAACAAGCATAGCTTCAAAACTTGAAGCACATAGAGAGGAAACTTGATATTATTGCAATTCCTACAAGCATATGTTCCTCCCTCATAATAATTTTCAGCAGCATCATGAATGAATTCAACAATGTAACCAGCACCTAAAGCATTCTTTTCATGATCTACTAGCATAGAAAATTTACTACTCTCCTCATAAGCAAAATTCTTCTCATGAATAGTAGTGGGAGCAAACTCAACAAAATAATTATCATATGATTTAAAATTAGGATCAAGATGACAAGTTTCGTTATCATTATTCTTTAAAGCATACGTGTCATCACAATAATCATCATAGATAGGAGGCATGCTTTCATCATAGTAAATTTGCTCATCAAAGCTTGGGGGACAAAAAATATCATCTTCATCAAACATAGCTTCCCCAAGCTTGTGGCTTTGCATATCATTAGCATCATGGATATTCAAGGAATTCATACTAACAACATTACAATCATGCTCATCATTCACATATTTTATGCCAAGCATTCTATGTAATTCTTCTTCTAGTACTTGAGCACAATTTTCCTTCCCATCATTTTCACGAAAGACATTAAAAAGATGAAGCATATGAGGCATCCTTAATTCCATTTTTTGTAGTTTTCTTTTATAAACTAAACTAGTGATAAAACAAGAAACAAAAAGAGTCGATTGCAAGATCTAAAGATATACCTTCAAGCGCTAACCTCCCCGGCAACAGCACCAGAAAAGAGGATGATGTCTACTACACAACCTTCTTCTTGTAGACGTTGTTGGGCCTGCAAGTGCACAGGTTTGTAGGACAGTAGCAAAATTTCCCTCAAGTGGATGACCTAAGGTTTACCAATCCGTAGGAGGCGTAGGATGAAGATGGTCTCTCTCAAACAACCCTGCAACCAAATAACAAAAAGTCTCTTGTGTCCCCAACACACCCAATAAAATGGTAAATTGTATAGGTGCACTAGTTTGGCGAAGAGATGGTGATACAAGTGCAATATGGATAGTAGATATAGGTATTTGTAGTCTGAAATAATAAAAATAGCAAGGTAACTAATGATAAAAGTGAGCGTAAACGGTATTGCAATGATAGGAAACAAGGCCTAGGGTTCATACTTTCACTAGTGCAAGTTCTCTCAACAATAATAACATAGATAGATCATATAACAATCCCTCAACTTGCAACAAAGATTCACTCCAAAGCCACTAATAGCGGAGAACAAACGTAGAGATTATGGTAGGGTACGAAACCACCTCAAAGTTATTCTTTCGAATCAATCTATAAAAGAGTTCGTACTAGAATAACACCTTAAGACACAAATCAACCAAAACCCTAATGTCACCTAGATACTCCATTGTCACCTCAAGTATCCGTGGGCATGATTATACGATATGCATCACACAATCTCAGATTCATCCAACCAACATAAAAGTACTTCAAAGAGTGCCCCAAAGTTTCTATCGGAGAGTGAAGAACGTGTGCCAACCCCTATGAGGTTCCCAATGTCACGAAACCCGCAAGTTGATCACCAAAACATACATCAAGTGGCACATGATATCCCATTGTCACCACAGATAATCACGGCAAGACATACATCAAGTGTTCTCATAAAAGACTCAATCCGATAAGATAACTTCAAAGGGGAAACTCAATTCATCACAAGAGAGTAGAGGGGGAGAAACATCATAAGATCCAACTACAATAGCAAAGCTCAGGATACATCAAGATCATGCCATAAAGGAACATGAGAGAGAACACGAGAGAGAGAGAGAGAGAGAGAGAGAGATCAAACACATAGCTACTGGTACATACCCTCAGCCCTGAGGGTGAACTACTCCCTCCTTGTCATGGATAGCGCCGGGATGATGAAGATGGCCACCGGTGATGGGATCCCCCTTCGGCAGGGCGCCAGAGTAGGCTCTCAAGAGGTTTTTGGTGGCTATAGAGGCTTGCGGCGGCGGAACTCCTGATCTATCTTCTGTTCTGGATGTTTTAGGGTACGTAGGTATATATGGGTGAAAGAAGTACGTCGGCGGAGCTACGAGGGCCCCACGAGGCAGGGGGCATGCCCTAGGGGGTGGGCATGCCCCCCACCCTTGTGAGCACCTCCCATATCTTCTGACGTGGAATACAAGTCCATCAGGTGGGTTTCCTTACAAAAATCACTTCTCCAGTTGATTTCGTTCCGCTTTGACTCCATCTGATATTCCTTTTTCTCGAAACACTGAAATAGGCATAAAACAGCAAATCTGGGTTGGGCCTCCGGTTAATAGGTTAGTCCCAAAAATAATATAAAAGTGGATAATAAAGCCCAATATTGCCTAAAACAGTAGATAATATAGCATGGAGCAATCAAAAATTATAGATAAGTTGGAGACGTATCATTCGGCCAAGAGTCTCCTGACAGGGAGAGAGATTTCAACGAATTCAGCACAGCACCCAAGGGCAAGTGCTGAAAGATATCCGCGGAGGTAAACTCCATGATCGGTGCCCAATCAGATTCGATAGGCATGGATGCACGCGGTTCGGAGCCTATGGCCGAAGACGAGTCCAGGGTCCAATGACACAGACCTCATTGGAGGCGAAGTCTGTGTTCGGCTCTATCGCCGATAAGTGTGCGGCTTCCGTGGAGGGGTCTGTCCACCCATTCTCGGATGGCACGATCTGCTCCGGATCGAGGGCCGGGGCAACTGCAGGTGTGATCTTCCGAACACCGCCCGATGGTAGATCTAAGTCATGCTCATCGCGATTGTTCAGCGCACCTGTCATGGGCTCGACTCCATCGAAGATCAAGTCTCCACGGATGTCGGTGGTGTAGTTTAGGCTTCCAAATCTGACCTAATGGCCAGGGGCGTAGCTATCGATGTGCTCCAGATGGCCAAGCGAGTTGCCCCGCAGTACGAAGCCGCCGAATACGAAGATCTGTCCAGGGAGGAAAACCTCGCCCGGAACCGCGTCATTGTGGATGATTGAAGGAGCCATCAAGCCTTACCGTGACGACACAGTGGAACTCTCAATGAAAGCACCAATGTCGGTGTCAAAACCGGCGGATCTCGGGTAGGGGTTCCCGAACTATGCGTCTAAGGCTAATGGTAACAGGAGGCGGGGGACACGATGTTCTACCCAGGTTCGGGCCCTCTCAATGGAGGTAATACCCTACTTCCTGCTTGATTGATCTTGATGATATGAGTATTACAAGAGTTGATCTACCACGAGATCGTAGAGGCTAAACCCTAGAAGCTAGCCTATGATTATGATTGTTGTCGTCCTACGAACTAAACCCTCCGGTTTATATAGACACCAGAGGGGGCTAGGGTTACACAGAGTCGGTTACAGAGAAGGAAATCTACATATCCGAATTGCCAAGCTTGCATTCCACACAAAGGAGAGCCCTATCCGGTCACGGGACGAAGTCTTCAATCTTGTATCTTCATAGTCCAACAGTCCGGCCAAAGTATATAGTCCGGCTGTCCGAGGACCCCTTAATCCAAGACTCCCTCAGTGCGCCGGACACGTCTAGCCGTATCCGTGGTCTCGACGACCGATCATTTATTCGGGTTGGAGAGGTCGTTCAGTGGTTCGGCTGCTGGAGCCGCCACATATTCTTCCGCAAGCAAGGAACGCTCTGTATTTCCACTAATGAAGATGACGCAACGTGGACCAGGCATCTTGAGTTTAAGATAAGCGTAATGCCGAACTGCATTGAAACGAGTGAAGGTCATTCTTCTGAGTAGTGCATGGTAGCCGCTTCGGAATGGAGCGATGTCGAAGATTAGTTCTTCGCTTTAGAAGTTGTCGGGCAAACTGAATACAACCTCTAGTATTAGAGAGCCCGTGCAGCGGGCTTCTTTGCCTGGTATTACTCCTTTAAAGGTAGTATTGCTTAGGCTTATTCTTGACAGGTCTATCCCCATCTTGCGGACGGTATCCTGATATATCAGATTAAGACTACTGCCGCCGTCCATGAGGACTCAGGTGAGATGGTATCCGTTAATTATTGGGTCGAGCACCAAGGCAGCCAAACCTCCATGCCGGATACTAGTCGGATGATCCCTGCGATCGAAAGTGATTGGGCAAGCCGACCATGGGTTGAATTTGGGGGCGACGGGTTCTACCGCACATACGTCTCGGAGTGCACGTTTGCGCGTCCTCTTTGGTATGTGGGTTGCGTAAATCATGTTCACTGTTTTGACCTTTGGTGGAAATTTTTTCTGTCCCCCAGTGTTCAGCTGGCGAGGCTCGTCCTCGTCTTCACTTGGCGTCTCCCTCCCTTTGCGTTCGACATTTAGTTTGCCGGCCTTCTTGAAGACCCGGCATTCTCTATTGGTGTGATTTCCAGGTTTCTCGGGGGTGCCATGGATCTGACATAATTTGTCTAGGATTTTGTTTAGGCTAGACGGTCCATCTCTGCTGCCTTTAAATGGCTTTTTCCGTTGACCGGGTCGAGAGCCCCTGAATCCGGCGTTTACCGCCGTGTTATCTGGGATGTCTTCATTGTTTCAACACTTGTTTTTATTGCGTCATGACTTCCCATTGCCGTCCCTGATTTCAGATGTGCCTGGGTCGCTAGTGCCGCTACGAGCCAACCAGCTGTCCTTGCCCGCGCAAAAGCGGGTCATAAGGCTTGTTAGGGCTGCCACTGTCCTCAGTTTTTCCTCGCCGAGGTGTCTGGCGAGCCATTCGTCCCGGGCGCTATGCTTATAAGCCGCTAAGTCTTCGCCATCCGGGCAGTTGACGATTTGATTCTTCTTGGTGAGAAATTTGTTCCAAAGCTTACAGGCTGACTCTCCAGGTTGTTAAATTATGTGACTTAAATCGTCTGCATCCGGAGGTCGGACATAGGTCCCTTGAAAATTAGCCCTGAAAGCATCCTCAAGTTCCTCCCAACTTCTGATTGAGTTTTCGAGGAGGCTTTTCAACCAGTGCCGAGCTGGTCCTTTCAACATGAGGGGCAGGTATTTGATGGCATGCAGATCATCTCTGCGAGCCATGTGGATGTGAAGGATAAAGTCCCGTCGTATGCCTCTATGTTTATGTGTTTAAATCCCTTTGGAAATTCATGATCCAGCACCTCATCGGTGAAGCACAGGGGGTGTGCGGCACCCTTGTATTTGGATGTGTCGTGGCATGCTTCCGACGGTTGTAGTGTTCGGTGTTGATTCCGAGCTGTTGTTCGATCAGTATAGTTGTTTTGATGGCCGTGATCCTGCGCCGAAGCATGCTTCCTAGATCCATAGATGGACCTAGCCATACTGGCTTTTTTGTCTAGGTGCTCACGTAAATCGTGTGCTGACTTGTGTGCGGCGTCATTAGCCGCCCTGTCGCGGCCACGGGGTGGTCGGTCCGACGGATCGGTCGTATTATTTTTCGGCGAAATGGGCTCTATAGCCTCGTCGTCGAATTCGGGCAGCGGCTTGCGCTTTGTGTAGCTCTTTGTGTGGCGATCGCCACCGTATTTTTCTTCAGTGTCGAGCACTTTGTTCCATCTATGGTTGAGCATATCCTGCGCGGCCTTAAGCCTTTGCTTCTGCTTCTTCAAGCTCCTCGCGGTGGCGATAAGCCTTCTATGGAGGTTCTCTTGTTCCAAGTGCCTTTCCGGGATGATGAGTGCATCGTCGTCTGGACTGTTCTCCTCTCCAGAGACAGGTTTATGAGTTTTATCTCCGCCATCGCTATGACCGGGCAGCGGCCCCGGACTATGTTCGGCGTCCCCTGGCTCATCCTGCTCCATCGCTGGGTCCATCGGGTCATCGTTGCCTTTGGAGTCGACCAGGGTATTATTCCTTCTTGCGCTGTTGTCGCTGTTTTTACTATGGCGGGATTTAGAGCGGCTCCGACGGCGTCGCTTTGGTTGCTTCTCAAGAGGATTATCCTCCGTTGCATCCTTCCGTTCCTCGCCGTTGTTTTCTTTGGGTGTGTCCACCATGTATATATCATATGATGAGGTGGCTATCCAGCGCCCTTTAGGCGGTGGTTCCTGTTCTTTTCCGGCATCGTTGTCCAAACCGTCGATGTCTCTGAAGTCAAAATCAAGCATGTCGGTTAAGTCGTCAACAGTGGCAACTAAGTGGGTGGTGGGTGGGGAACGAATTTCTTCGTCGTCCGCTTCCCACTCGAGCCGGACATAGTTCGGCCAAGAGTCTCCTAACAGGGAGAGAGATTTCAACGAATTCAGCACGGCGCCCGAGGGCGAGTGCTGAAAGATATCCGCGGAGGTAAACTCCATGATCGGTGCCCAATCAGATTCGATAGGCAGGGATGCACGCGGTTCGGAACCTATGGCCGGAGATGATTCTGAGGGTCCGATGGCACAGACCTCATTGGGGGCGAAGTCTGTGTTCGGCTCTATCGCCGATAAGTGTGCGGCTTCCGTGGCAGGGTCTGTCCACCCGTTCTCGGATGGCACGATCTGCTCCGGATCGAGGGCCGGGGCAACTGTAGGTGTGATCTTCCGAACACCGCCCGATGGTAGATCTAAGTCATGCTCATCGTGAATATTCAGCGCACCTGTCAAGGGCTCGACTCCATCGAAGATCAAGTCTCCGCGGATGTCGGCGGCGTAGTTTAGGCTTCCAAACCTAACCTGATGGCCAGGGGCGTAGCTATCGATTTGCTCCAGATGGCCAAGCGAGTTGGCCCGCAGTACGAAGCCGCCGAATATGAAGATCTGTCCAGGGAGGAAAACCTTGCCCTGGACCGCGTCATTGTGGATGATTGAAGGAGCCATCAAGCCTTACAGTGACGACACAGTGGAACTCTCAATGAAAGCACCAATGTCGGTGTCAAAACCGGCGGATCTCAGATAGGGGGTCCCGAACTGTGCGTCTAAGGCTAATGGTAACAGGAGGCGGGGGACACCATGTTTACCCAGGTTCGGGCCCTCTCGATGGAGGTAATACCCTACTTCTTGCTTGATTGATCTTGATGATATGAGTATTACAAGAGTTGATCTACCAAGAGATCGTAGAGGATAAACCCTAGAATCTAGCCTATGATTATGATTGTTCTTGTCCTACGGACTAAACCCTCCAGTTTATATAGACACCGGAGCGGGCTAGGGTTACACAGAGTCAGTTACAGAGAAGGAGATCTACATATCCGAATTGCCAAGCTTGCCTTCCACGCAAAGGAGAGTCCCACCCAGACACGGGACGAAGTCTTCAATCTTGTATCTTCATAGTCCAACAGTCCGGCACAAGTACATAGTCCGGCTGTCCGAGGACCCCCTACTTGAGATCCACTTGTTTTGACACCGACAGTCGCCGCGCTGCTAATTAATTAAGGTATTCTTTTCGTGAGTGGTTTAATTAAGGTATTCAATTCCTAAGGACAGTGTTGTACTAGTACTCTGCATCTAAATTGACTGGCCATTAATTTTTGTCATTGCACGTCTGGATAACAATATGGAGCGCCCTCAGTAATTATGAAAATAAAACCTTGTGATTTATGCATGGATCTTTGGGCATTAGATAATATGTGTATTAATGTTGTTGTTTTGTTTTTAATTACCATTCGTGTGGTGCAGATGGAACGATCTGAATGGATGAAGAATCGAAGAACTGCATATTTCATCAGTGGCGTGACAGAGTTCATGAATTTGGTTGAAAGTACAAAGAGGACAATTGGTGATGCGGATTACATCCTGTGTCCATGTACTCATTGTGCCAATATAGAGTCACGTGAAGTTGCAGATGTCCAGTGGCACCTAGTCTCTCGGGGATCCATGGATGGATATACATGTTGGACAAGACATGGTGAAGATCAGGTCATGGATGAATATACCCAGGGCTGCGAGATGCCAAACCCCGATCAGTGTCACATGGATGTTGAATCTAACATCGGGGCAGAGGCATCAAGCTACCAATGGAACACTGGAAAGCCAAAACGCCCACTGGAAAACCAAGACGTCAACACAGATGACAACGATCTTGATATGCCATATTTTGTTGCTATGATTGCAGATTTCGAGGGCCCAAAAAAGTATATGATTGGGTACAAGGATCTGCCAACCATTGATGTAGACTCCAAGAAAGAATTGTATCCAGGTTGCAAAAAGAAATATTCCAAGTTGAGTGCCACCCTGGCGTTTCTCAAATTTAATGTAGCAAACGGTCTATCAACCAAGGGCTTCACAGAGATGTTAGGTCTTTTCAAAGAAATTCTTCCGAAAGATAATGTGCTCCCTAGAAGCACGAACAAGCGAAGAAAATTGTTTGCCCATTGGAACTTGAAGTACAGAAGATACACACTTGTGTGAATGATTGTATATTGTACCGTGGTGAGTACAAAGATTTGCATGCATGTCCCATATGCAAGCATGCATGATACAAATGCATGAAAGAAAAGTACAAGTACAAATTGGACGACGAGATCAAGACAGGAATCCCGTTCAAGGTTGTTTGATACTTGCCTTTAATTCCAAGGTTGAGGCGTTTGTTTGCAAACCTTACAGAGGCAAAGAGGTTGAGGTGGCATCATGATGAGTGAACTGCGGATAAATATATGAGGCACCCTAAAGATGGGGCTCAGTGGGCATTAATCGACAACAAATGTGAAGACTTTTCCAAGGATCCTAGAAGTATAAGGCTAGGGGAGTGTACTGACGGGATGAATCCTTTTGGAGATATGAGCACCAATAACAACACATGGTCGGTGCTCTTGTGCATGTATAACCTAGATCCTTAGTTGTGTATGAAGAAAAAATACATTATGATGTCAATGATTATCCAAGGCCCAAAGCAACCTAGAAATGACATCGACATTTACTTTCTGCTACTCATAGAAGAACTGCTTACAGTGTGGATAGGTGCGCCTGCTGTAAAATGTTATGATGCTTACAAAAAGGAGATTTTCGATCTACATGCGATCCTGGTGCACACCATTCAAGATATGCCGGCATGAGGAAACACATCAGAGCAGAAAACAAAGGGAGATGTAGGGTGTGTCACATGCATGGATAGGACAGCTAGCAGATTTCATCCCAACTCAGGCAAAACCGTGTATTTGCGTCATCGTAGGTTCTTACGGAGAAATCACCCATACTGAAGAGATGAAAGCGGAATTTGATGGTACGACATAAGTAGATGTGGGGCCAAGACCCTATGATGGGGAGGTGGTCCACAACATGGCTAAACAAATTAATGTTGTGCTTGGCAAGAAGCACGCTTTGACGGTGAAACAAACACCCAAGGGTCAAGTGTTTAAGAAGAAATCGGTGTTCTGGAAATTACCTTATTGGGAGATTCTATGTGTACGTCACTGCATCAATGTCATGCACGTAGAGAAGAACGTATGTGAAAGCATCCTTGGTACTCTGCTCAATATTAAAGGTAAAACAAAGGATGGTGATGGTGCATGGCTCGATATGCTTGATGACCAGTCAAAATGCAAGAGTGAAGCAGAAGATGATGACAAATTCATCAAAGCTTGCCAGAGTTACAATTTCAGTACAAAAGAAGCAACACAGTTCTTCACCTATTTTGTGTCTGTTAAGACACCCTCTTCCTACTCCGCAAACATCAGAATTCTCGTGGATGTGAGATCAGGTAAAATGAAGTTGGGACACATGAAGTCATATGATTGCCATGTAATGTTGACACAAATCCTCCCAGTGGCCATCAGGAATCTGATGGACAAAGATATAGGAAACACACTCATTGAGCTCTGTGATTTCTTCAAGCAACTATGGCAGAAATTTGTAGATCCTGAAGAGTTGGATCGTATGCAAGATGATACTGCAAGAATATTGTCCCACCTAGAGATGTTTTTCCCACCGTCATTCTTTGATGTCATGGTCCATCTTACTATGCACCGTCGACGAGATAAAGTATTGTGGTCCTGTGTTTCTTTGCAACATGTATCCCTTCAAGCGGTTCATGGGAATACTAAAGCGCTATTGTCGGAACCGAAACCATCCAGAGGCAAGCATTCAACAAGGTTATACCGCAGAGGAGGTGGTTGAGTTTTTCACCGGATACATGAAACAAAGACCTATAGGTTTTCCCCTCTCTCGCCACGAGGGAAGGCTGAAAGGTAAGCTGGTCCTTGCTGGCACGCAAATGGCTGCACCCAGAAAATTGGCAGAGAAAGCCCATTTGACGGTACTGCTTAACAACCCAGTTCTCAGCGCTTATGCCGAAGAACACTTGGCAGAGATACACCAAAGCTTCTTACCAATGGTGCCTTCATCAGATGTGGAGATGAAGGAGCACACTAAGAACTACGCCGAATGACTGAAGAACCGTTTGGCACAAGGATCCATCGATGGCATTGCTATGTTGTTCGCACAAAAGCCATCACCTACGGTGTTGACGTACCAAGCATATGACATAAATGGATACACGTTCTACACTCAGGAACATGATGAGAAGACCTCATATCAGAACAGCTCTGTTCGAATAGAATGCATGACTGTAGATGAAGTTGATAAAAGGGTATACTATGGAACCATCAAAGAGATTTGGGAGCTTAACTATGTGAAATTTAAGGTGGCATTATTCAGGTGCGCATGGATCCCTCTTGGTCATGTAAAGGTTGATGATTACAGGAAGACCTGTGTTAACAGGACCGATGGCATATCACGCGGACCCGTTCATTCTTGCCAGCAATGCTACCCAGATTTTCTATGCAGAAGACCCCTTGCATAAGAACTGCCATGTAGTGATGCATGGGAAGAGGAGGGTACTGGGTGTCCAAGATGTCACCGATGAGGACGAGTATGATGAATTTGCTGAGTTGCCAGCCAAGGGATCACGCACCCATGTAATAGAGAAGCGTAAAATCATCAGAAAACCCAAGTTTATCCGGGGTCAACGTAATGATCCCAGTTCCCCCTGTACATGGGAATTAAGCTGTAAGACTAGTCTTTATGCCTACCCTGCAACTTAATTTGTTCAATTTAGAACTGTCGCGTGTACTAAATTTCTGAGTTATGCCCGTTTTTTCTGTTGATGCAAGAACCGTTAATATGTTGACCTTGATATGCTGTCAGCTCACGCAATGAATATGAACTGTTTATTATTATTATTATTATTATTATTATTATTATTATTATTATTATTATTATTATATCATAAAGGTAGCACACTCAGTTGATCTCACTCCAGTATGTGTGAACAAAAGATATGCAATCTGGTTTGTGAGTAGCACACGATTCACTCATGAAACCCGTGTGCCGACCAAACCCCGCGCACGATCCGAGTCGTACTTTCTGGTTAGCCAGAACCCAATCCCCACAGATCATAGGTCTGCACCGTTGGATGCTCCCAGACCGAACGACAATCCTCATTCCTTTTGACATCAAATGCAGTTCTGGTTGTAATTTTATTTTTATGCACAAAATGCATGTTAAACTCAAAAAAATGTCTTAAATATAGCTAACGATAACCTGAAATGCACCAGAAAATCAAACCCATGGTATAATGGTGATTGCATACCATGGAAATTTTTATGAGGCCAAATGATGAAGTCACCGGCCACTGGAGTTTGAATTGACATGTCTCCTTTTGGAAACCATGATCCTTCATGTGATATGCTCTGGTTTGGAAGGAGCGGCCATCAAAACTTGTGCCAAACTTTACCAAATTTTTTCCACGGGGTCGTGAGAGCACGCCACAGGCACACATCGATTTTAATGGTGTCCGGACTCCATCTGAATTTCCGGTAATTAAAATACCAACTAGGCCTCGCGACCGAAATGTTTGAAACTTCTCCCCACTTCTCGGACAAACGGATGAAAACTCGCAAAGCAACGCACAAATGATTTGTACACCTTCTTTGCTAAGGCTGGCCATAGTGGGGGTATCATAGCCGGTATCATGCACTCGGGAATAGCAAATATGATGATGTGGCAACGAATTAAAGAAGGGAGAGTGGGCTAGAGTAACATAGGTAGATACCGTAACATAATAAACGCTATACTACTTTGTGTCATGCATGGCCATAAATACAGTCATCTATGATACTACTCTATGATATATGCTATGCACTATGAAGGTACATAGTATCATACACTAGTATCATATGCACGATACTAGTATATGATACTCTCCACTATAATGCTGGCCATAGTGGTGGTATCATAGCCGGTATCATGCACTCGGAAATAGCAAGTATGCTGATGTGGCAGAGAATTAATGAAGATAGAGAGGGTTAGAGTAACATATAGGTAGATATCGTATCATGTTAAATGTGATGCTAATTTGTGTCATGCATGGCAATAAATATGATCATCTATGATAATACTCTATTATACTATATATGCACTATAATTAAAGGTAGTATCATACACTAGTATCATATGCATGATAGTAGTATATGATACTCTCCACTATGAGTAGCCCAAGTATAGCCTAACTAAAACACCCACATGTAGTTGTAGTAGGGTTTTGACTTTATATACACTAAATGCAAGGTAAGTGCAAAAAATGACTTAAACATAGCAGACGAGACCTGAAATGGGCTAGAAAATCAAACCAATGGTATATATATCCATGATTGTTTATCATGATTTCTTTCGAGGCGAAACAATGTAGTAACTGACGATTTGGAGTCCAAAGTGCCGCGTCTCCTTTTGGAAACTATATATGATCCATCTTGTGAGATGCTTTGGTATGGAAGGTGCGAGCACCAAAACTTGTGCCAAACTTTACCCATTTTTTTCATGCGATCGCAAGAGCATGCCATAGTGACACAATGATTTTTGTTATTTCCGGACTCTATATGCATTTCCTGTAATTAAAAAACCAACAAGGCCTACGCCTATGGCCGCACCCTGCGGCCGAACTGTTTGAATGTTTTTCCAGTTTCTCGGACAATGAATGAAAACTCGCAAAGTGACACACAAATGATCTTGCTAACACCCACGTGTAGTTGCGAGATCTCAAATGACTCAAATATAGCAAACGAGATCTCAAATGCACCAGAAAATCGAACCATAGAGTACAATCATGATTTCCTACCATGGAAAAAAATGGAGGCGAAATGATGAACTCATGTTTCCATTCAAACGAAAATATGCTATTAGTTCATGTAAATGTTTTCAAATGGCACATGGTTCACTCAAGAAAGCCATGTGCCTACTAAACCATGGCCGTTGCCCCCCTGCCAAGCGCGCGATCTGAGTCATGCGTTCTGATTGGCCAGAACCCAAACTCCGCAGATCGTACGTCTACACAGTTGGATTCTCCTTGATCGAACGGCAATCCTCATCCCTTTTGACAGCACATGCAGTTCCGGTCGTGATTTTATTTATATCCACAAATTGCATGTTAAATTCAAAAAATGTCTTAAACATAGTAAATGATACCTGAAATGCGTTAGAAAATCTAACCGGTGGTATAATGGTGATTGTGTATCGTGGAAATTTTTATGAGCCCAAACGATGAAGTCACCAGCCACTGATGTTTGAATTGACACGTCTCCTTTTGGAAACCATGGTCCTTCATATGAGATTCTCCGGTTTGGAAGGAGCAATCATCAAAACTTGTGCCAAACTTTACCAATTTTTTTCCTCGGGGTCTTGAAAGCACGCCACGGGCACACACCGATTTTGATGATGTCTGGACTCCATCTGAATTCCCTGTAATTAAAATACCAAATAGGCCTATGCCAATGGCCGCACCTCGTGGCTGAAATGTTTGAAACTTCTCCCTGTTTCTCGGATAATGGATGAAAACTTTCAAAGTGACACACAAATGATTTGTACACCTTCTTTGTTAACTAACACCTAGATGTAGTTGTAGAACGATTTTGAATTTATATGCACTAAATGCAAGGTAAGTGCAAAAAATGACTTAAATATAGCAGACGAGACCTGAAATGGGCCAGAAAATCAAACCTAGGGTATATACGTGATTGTTTACCGTGAAAAAAATTGAGGCGGAATGATGTAGTCACTGACGATTGGAGTCTGAAGTGCCGCGTCTCCTTTTGAAAACTACGATCCTTCTTGTGAGATGCTCCGATTTGGAAGGTGTGAGCATCAAAACTTGTCCCAAACTTTACCAAATTTTTTCCATGGGATCCTGAGAGCATGCCACGATGACACACCGATTTTCATTATTTCCGGACTCTATATGCATTTCCTGTAATTAGAATACCAACAAGGCCTACACCTCTGACCGCAACCTGCGTGTGAATTGTTTGAATGTTTTCCCGTTTCTCGAACAATGAATGAAAACTCCCAAAGCGACACACAAATGATCTTGCTAGCTAGCACCCACGTGTAGTTGCGACTATAGCAAATGACTCAAATATAGCAAAGATTACCTCAAATGCACCAGAAAATCAAACTATAGGGTACAATGGTGATTTCTTATAGGGGAAAACAATTTGGAGGCGAAACGATGAACTCTTGTTTTCATTGAAACAAAAATATCCTGTTAGTTCATGTAAATGTTTTCAAATAGCAACACGGTTCACTCATGGAAGCCGTCTGCCTACCAAACCGTGGTCGATGCCCCCCTTGCTACGCGCGCGATCTGAGTCGTGCGTTCTGATTGGCCAGAACCAAAACTCCACAGATCGTACATCTGCACCATTGGATGATCCCAGATCAAAAGGCAATCCTCATCCCTTTCGACAGCAAATTCAGTCCGGCTAGGATTTGATTTATATGCCAACACCAAAAAATGTCTTAAATATAGCACACGAGACTTGAAATGCGCCAGCAAATCAAACCCGTGGTATAATGGTGATTGGTTAACGTGGGAAAAAAGTAGAGGTGAAATGATGAACTCGTGTCTTCATTTCAAAATTAGTATGTCTTCATTTCAATGAAATTATTCTCTTTGTGCACGCGAGCACTTAGAGGCAACCGTTTGCATAGGCCTTTCCGCACGGCGACCGGGGATATTTTTTCACCCTTTTCACCTAGGCCACCAACAACCCCCCACCGCCCGCCCATGTTTCACTCAACTAGTCCACCCAATTTCCATCGCCAGCTCCCCCTCCCCCAGATCCATAGCAGAACCCTCTCCGGCGCAGGCGTGCTCACCCCGGCCGTGTGCCCGCTCTTCGGCATCAACCCTACCTCCATTGTCATTCCCAACACGCAGTTGCCCGCGCCTCGCCATCTTTGTTTGCTCGCCAGCCACCCTCAAGCATATCGATCATGTAACCCTCACCTCTCTTGTGGTCCGGTCGAGTTTGCATTAAGAAACCTATTAGTTACTGCTCTCCATCACGGTGAGGCATATTTCCTCGCAATCCCTCAGGGCAAGGCTCAACATTAATTTGCCGGGGTTTTGGAAGGCTGACATGGAAACACGACAAAGGATAGTCTGGGAGATCATGGGTCACTTCAATGTTCCAGAGCAGTGGAGAATGCAGGTGGAACACGCTGCATAGAAGAAGGCTAGGGATGCTTGGATAAACTGGAAGCACGTGATGTACAAGAAGTACTTGAGTGAAGGCAAGGGCCCAATCCCCGCATACCCCAAATTACAAAGTCAGACTGGGAAGAATTCGAAAGGGTTAGGGCAAATATAGAGTTTTCTGAGAAGAGTGCCAAAAAATCAGAACTTCAGAAGAGGAACACACACCCCCACCGTATGAGTGTGGCAGGATACTATGACATGAAACCGATATGGGACCAGGAGGACAAAGTAGCAGTAGCGGCGGGTGGGAAACCGGCCTTTAGTGAAATCAGGGGAAACGCGCTAGAAACTACTTACGGGCACGGGCAAGTAGGCGTGATGATGGAACTTATTACTTTGAAAACTCACATGACGAAGAATTGTATTGCGTGATGTTAAAGGCTTCCAAGATGCCTGGAAGGTTTTGCAGGAACTCAGGGCCATGTGACATTCTGTCTGATGCTCTGGAAACAAAAAGCCCCCTGGCCGTGCAAGGGGTATAGGTGTTAATGGCCCGCACAAGAGGGCTTTCACTCAACAAATAAGAGAGACTCGGCATGAAAAAAGCGAGGAGTGAAATGAAGCAGAATGAATTGTATGAAAGGTTGAGGAAGGACATGTATTTGGTTGTTCGAAAGGATATTGAGGAGTCAATGATGATGCAGAAGACTCTAACACTGACAGATAGCCAGCAGATAGGAGGGCAGGCGGGCATGGAGGATGCTACTTATTGCGCGACAACACCGCACAAGAGTAGCTGTGCATCAGCTGGCCCCAGTGATACTGAGACTGCAGATGCTCATGATGATGCTATATCTAATTAATCTAGAATGAAAGATAGACTGAAGGGTGTGCTTACACATTATGAGGGTACATTAAAATGTGCAACAGCCTAGGTTTTCCCACCCTTCTTGGAAGAGGGCCTCTTGTTGGACCATGTGCCATTGAAGCCGGGCTGTGTGAAGTGCCACACGTGACTGAAGTAAAGCATGGATTCATTGAATTTGCCCTAAAGAATGTCCTAGGAGACTTTGATGAGCAAAGGACCTTGGGAGAAACACTGTTACATCACATTTAGTGGCCACGAAAGGAAATAGAGTTCATGGATGAGATCCCTAAGGCCCCACCAAGAGCAACCAATGTTGCCCCTCAACCGGTGACGCTCTCCTTGCCACAGCAGTTCTCGTGTGCTTCCCCCAAAGAACCTAATACTTGTAATCCGACAGCTGATGCATTATGACCCACAAGTATATGGGGTCAATTGTAGCCTTTTTGATAAGAGTGTCGAACCCAACGAGGAGCATAAGGAAATGAAGAGTGGTTTTCAGCAAGGTAATGACTGCAAGTGCTAAAATTGTAAGTAGCGGAGTAGTTTGATAGCAAGATAATTTGTAACAAGCAAGTAACGGTAGTAATAACAAAAGTGAAGCAAGGTAGCCCAATCCTTTTGAGTCAAAGGACAAGACACTACAGTCTCTTATGATAAGCAAAGTGTTCTTGAGGGTACACGGGAATTTCATCTAGTCACTTTCATCATGTTGGCTAAATTCGTGTTCGCTACTATGATAATTTAATATGTGGGTGGACCGGTGCTTTGGTGATGTTCTTAGTTGAACAAACCTCCTACTTATGATTAACCCTCTCACAAGCATCTGCAACTACGAGAAAAGTATTAAGAATAAATTCTAACCATAGCATTAAACTTTTGGATCCAATCAGCCCCTTACGGAATAGCGCATAAACTGGGGTTTAAGCTTCTGTCACTCTCGCAACCCATCATCTAATAACTACTCCACAATGCATTCCCTTTGGCCCAGATATGTTGAAGTGTCATGTAGTCGACGTTCACATGACACCACTAAGGGAATCACAACATACATATCATCAAAATATCGAACACATATCAAGTTCACATGATTACTTGCAACATGATTTCTGAAGGAAATATGCCCTAGAGGCAATAATAAAGTTGTTATTTATTTCCTTAATTCATGATAAATGTTTATTATTCATGCTATAATTGTATTAACCAGAAACTTAGTACATGTGTGAATACATAGACAAAACCTATAGTCCCTAGTATGCCTCTACTTGACTGGCTCGCTAATCAAAGATGGTTATGTTTCCTAACCATAGACATGTGTTGTCATTTGATGAACGGGATCACATCATTAGGAGAATGATGTGATGGACATGAACCATCCGTTAGCTTAGCATTATGATTGTGTTAGTTTCATTACTACTGCTCTCTTTATGACTTATACAAGTTCCTCAGACTATGAGATTATGCAACTCCCAAATACCGGAGGAACTCTTTGTGTGCTACCAAACGTCACAACATAAATGGGTGATTATAAAGGTGCTCTACAGGTGTCTCCGAATGTGTTTGTTGGGTTGGCATAGATCGAGATTAGGATTTGTCACTCCGTGTTTCAGAGAGGTATCTCTGGGCCCTCTCAGTAATACTCATCACTATAAGCCTTGCCAGCATTGTGACTAATGAGTTAGTAGCAGGCTGAAGTATTATGGAACGAGTAAACAGACTTGCCAGCAACGAGATTGAACTAGGTATTGAGATACTGACAATCGAATCTCGAGCAAGTAGCATACCGATGACAAAGGGAACAACATATGATGTTATGCGGTTTGACCTATAAAGATCTTTGTAGATTATGTAGGAACCAATACGAGCATCCAGGTTCCGCTATTGGTTACTGATCGTAGACATGTCTCGGTCATGTCTACATAGTTCTCGAACCCGTAGGGTTCGCATGCTTAACGTTCAATGGCGATTGGTATTATGAGTTTATGTGATATGATGTACCGAAGATTGTTCAGACTACCAGATGTGATCATGGACATGGCGAGGAGTCTCGAAATGGTCGAGACAAAATGATTGATATATGGACGACTATATTCGGACACTGGAAGTGTTCCGGAGAAGTTTCGGATAAAATCAGAGTGCCGGAGAGTTACCGGAACCCCTGGGGGAACTAATGGGCCTCGATGGGCCCTGGTGGAGAGAGAGAGAGGGGCCGGCCAGGACAGGCCGCGCCACCCTCCCCTGAGTCCGAATAGGAAAAGGAAGGGGGGCGGCGCCCCCCTTTCCTTCCCTCTCTCCTTCTCTTTCCTTCCCCCTCTCTTCCCCTTGTTGGAAACCTACTAGGAATAGGATTCCTAGTAGGAATCCTACTTGGGGCGTGCCCTACAGGGGCCGGCCGGCCTCCCCCTTGCTCCTTTATATACGGGGTCAGGGGCACCCTAGGACACACAAGTTGACAATTGTTTTAGCCGTGTGTGGTGCCCCCTCCACAATTACACAACTTAGTCATATCGTCGTACTGCTTAGGCGAAGCCCTGCGCCGGTAACTTCATCATCACCGTCACCATGCTGTCATGCTGACGAATCTCTCCCTTAGCCTCAACTGGATCAAGAGTATGAGGGACATCATCTAGCTGAACGTGTGCTGAACGCGGAGGTGCCGTATGTTTGGTGCTTGGATCGATTGGACCGCGAAGACGTTCGACTACATCAAACGCGTTAACTAAACGCTTCTGCTTTCGGTCTATGAGGGTACGTGGACACACTCTCCCCTCTCGTTGCTATGCATCACCTAGATAGATCTTGCGTGATCGTAGGAATTTTTTTGAAATTACCGCGTTACCCAACAGTGGCATCCGAGCCAGGTCTATGCGTATGTGTTATATGCACGAGTAGAACACAAAGAGTGGTGGGCAATAATAGTCATACTGCTTACCAGCATGTCATACTTTGATTCGGTGGTATTGTTGGATGAAGCGTCTCATACCGACATTACGCGTACACTTAAGCGAGACTGGTTCTACCGACGTGCTTCGCACATAGGTGGATTGTGAGTGTCTATTTCTCCAACTTTAGTTGAATCGAGTGTGGCTACGCCCGGTCCTTGTTGAAGGTTAAAACAACACACTTGATGAAAAATCGTTGTGGTTTTGATGTGTAGTTAAGAACGGTTCTTGCTAGAAACCCATAGCAGCCACGTAAAACTTGCAACAACAAAGTAGAGGACGTCTAACTTGTTTTTGCAGGGCTTGCTGTGATGTGATATGGTCAAACATGATGTGATGTAAATTGTTGTATGAGATGATCATGTTTTGTAAAAAAGTTATCGGCAACTGGAAGGAGCCATATGGTCTTTATTGTATGCAATGCAATCACCATGTAACTGTTTTATTTTATCACTAAGCGGTAGTGATAGTCGTAGTAACAATAGGTGGTGAGAAGACAACGATGCTACGATGCAGATCAAAGTGTTGCGCCTGTGATGTTGGAGATCATGACGATGCCTCGGTGATGGAGATCATAAGCATAAGATGATGATGGCCATATCATGTCACATATTTTGATTGCATGTGATCTTTATCCTTTATGCATCTTATTTTGCTTAGAACGTCGGTAGCATTATAAGTTGATCCCTTACTACATTTCAAGGTACAAGTGTTCTCCCTGAGTATGCACCGTTGCTATAGTTCGTCGTGCCGAGACACCACGTGATGATTGGGTGTGATAAGCTCTACGTTCACATACAATGGGTGCAAGCCAGTTTTGCACACGCAGAATACTCGGGTTAAACTTGACGAGCCTAGCATATGCAAATATGGCCTCGGAACACTGAGACCGAAAGGTCGAGCGTGAATCATATAGTAGATATGAACATATTGATGTTCACCACTGAAAACTACTCCATCTCACGTGATGATCGGGCATGGTTTAGTTGATTTGGATCACGTGATCACTTAGATGATTAGAGGGATGTCTATCTAAGTGGGAGTTCTTAAGTAATATGATTAATTGAACTTTAATTTATCATGAACTTAGTACCTGATAGTATTTTGCATGTCTATGTTGTTTTAGATCAATGGCCCATGCTATCGTTCCTTTGAATTTTAATGCGTTCCTAGAGAAAGCTAAGTTGAAAGATGATGGCAGCAACTACACGGACTGGGTCCGTAACTTGAGGATTATCCTCATTGATGCACGGAAGAATTACATCCTGAAAGCACCGCTAGGTGCCAGGCCTACTGCAGATGCTACTGATGACATTAAGAATGTCTGGAAGAGCAAAGCTGATGACTACTCAATAGTTCAGTGTGCCATGCTTTGCAGCTTAGAATCGGGACTTCAAAGACGTTTTGAACGTCATGGAGCATATGAGATGTTCCAAGAATTTAAGTTGATATTTCAAGCAAATGCCCGAGTTGAGAGATATGAAGTCTCCAACAAGTTCTACAGCTGCAAAATGGAGGAGAATAGTTCTGTCAGTGAACACATACTCAAAATGTCTGGGTATAATAATCACTTGACTCATTTGGAGTTGATCTTCCGTTGATTATGTCATTGTGAGTTCTTCAATCAACGCCACCAAGCTATAAAGGCTTCGATGAATTATAATATTCAAGGGATGAACAAGACTATTCGAGCTCTTCGCGATGCTAAAGGCCGCGGAGGTAGAAATCAAAAAGGAGCATCAAGTGTTGATGGTCAATAAGACCACTAGTTTCAAGAAAAAGGGCAAAGGGAAGAAAGGGAACTTCAAGAAGAACAACAAAAAGCTTGTTGCTCAAGAGAAGAAACCCAAGTCTGGACCTAAGCCTGAGACTGAGTGCTTCTACTGGAAAGGGACTAGTCAATGGAAGCGGAAATGCCCCAAGTATTTGGCGGATAAGAAGGATGGAAAAGTGAAAGGTATATTTGTTATACATGATATTGATGTTACTTAACTAATGCTCGCGGTAGCACCTAGCTATTTGATACTAGTTCTGTTGCTCATATTTGCAACTCGAAATAGGGGCTACAGATTAAGCGAAGATTGGCTAAGGACGAGGTGCCTATGCGCGTGGGAAATGGTTCCAAAGTCGATGTGATCGCGGTCCGCATGCTACCTCTACATCTACCATCAGGATTAGTTTTAGACCTGAATAATTGTTAGTTGGTGCTAGCTTTGAGCATGAACATTATATCTGGATCTTGTTTAATGCGAGACAGTTATTCTTTTCAATCATATAATAATGGTTGTTCTATTTATATGAGTAATATCTTTTATGGTCATGCACCCCTGCTGAGTGGTCTATTTTTGTTGAATCTCGATAGTAGTGACACACATATTCATAGTGTTGAAGCCAAAGATTGAAGTTTGATAATGATAGTGCAAATTATTTGTGGCACTGCCGTTTGGGTCATATCGTTATAAAACGCATGAAGAAACTCCATGCTGATGGACTTTTGGTATCACTTTATTATGAATCTGTAGCGACCCGAGCTCAGATGGTCAAGTCTCTGTGCTTAAGTGTCATACCTGGATCGGTATGCTGACACACACAGTACTCGAGGATTTATAATAGAGGTAAATCACATGTATAAAGTAACGTAAATACTATTACCTCAATCCAAATAGCGGAAGTAACAAGGTTGTGGATTCCCATCAACACCAACGACAAAGTTGAGTGTAGAAATCGTAACCCTAACGTATCACTTACTCGTCGTAAGATCCTGCAACATGAGACATTGTAGCCACAAAGGGTCAGTACATTGAATGTACTGGCAAATTCACACCATAGAGCAATGATGAATAAAGGCTATCACTACATGCATATTTGGCTGGTGGAGGCTCTATGGTTATAATGCTTTTGCGAAAAGCCATTTTTCCCTACTCCAAAGGAATAAATTTTATTTAACTATCATGGTGGTTGTTAAACAATGAGAATGGTTGACAGCATTCTCAATCCCAATTAAGTAACATCATCATTAAAAACCCAACAATATTAATTATAGTAACACGATAAGATTCACATGATAATCCAAGTACTAGATACTTAAGATGTCCATAACCGGGGACACGGCTAACCATGATTAGTTTGTACACTCTGCAGAGGTTTGCGCACTTTTCCCCACAAGACTCGATCTCCTCCGTTGGAATTCTCGCACTACATGGTGTTTGAGAAACGGATGACCGAGACATAGTCTTTCAGAAGCACTAGCACCTTACGATCGGGTAGACAGTACCAACCTACATCCCCTACATCTCCTAGCCTACCACTGTAAGAGTTCGCACGACTTAGTCAACTATGCTAGAGCCCATAGTAGCTTGTGGCTGCACACGGAAG
Organism: Aegilops speltoides; assembly: GCA_021437245.1. Classification (NCBI taxonomy): domain Eukaryota; kingdom Viridiplantae; phylum Streptophyta; class Magnoliopsida; order Poales; family Poaceae; genus Aegilops; species Aegilops speltoides. Next base: position 245,770,593 of record CM038141.1, read on the forward strand.
TTTCTAGCATGAATAATCTCATTATCCCTATGAGCCTGGGTGGTGGTCCATAAAGAAAGCAGGCAATCGCTGGAATACCCAGGTGCCTCAGTCCACCCAGATGTGTATTAAAGTTGCCACCTTAAATAAACCATTAAATTAACAATCTCACATCTGTCATGGATACAGTCACCCAATCCACGTCTACTGGCATAGCATGGCATAATAAGCAAACATAGAGTAATTCCCAAGGGTTTGATAATAAAACAGGTAATAGGTACTACCTCATCTACTTCCCAAAACCCACATATTAAACAGATCATAATCATGCAATTGTTTGAGGATTGATCTAATGCAATAAAAACTGGGTATGAAAAGGGATATGATCATTGTGTGAACTTGCATGCAATGTTGATGAAGATGATTCGCACTCAAAACTCTTGATAGTTCTACTCGTCACACTCCGGTCAATCTATCGTGAGCAAGCTATAGTAACCACACATAAGCAATCACTCAAAAGATCGGAAAGAACGAAGAGTATGATTCGGAAAACATCAAAACCAAGCAAATGACTCTTGCAGCATAAAACAATTTCTAACAGTACCAAAACTATGTGTATTTGGCCTTATCAGAAAGTTTAGGTTAAGAGCTTCGATTTGCAAAAAGAATCAACTAAATCAGAGTTATAAATCTCGAGTTATGAACAAAAGAAGTTTGAATACTAAACTGCTTGAAATTCAAGTTTTAAACTTTCAAAAACATGTTTAAGTTGTCTTACTAGATAGAGGAGATCATATCGATGAAGTGGGCGCTGGTTTCGTTGGATTTGGACAAACGAGCAAAAAGTTGTAGTCGTTTGAAAACCAGGGGCTAATCTGTAAATAAATATATTCATAGATAGGTCCCTGACATAAAATAAACAGAAAACGAAAAGACTAAGTAATGAATGTCCATTACTGAACGCTAACGAACGAATTCGTTCGCTGTGAAGGTATAAACAGCGAACGTTCTCTGAATAGGACTAACTAAAAAAATGAAAACCGATCTAAAAGGAAAACCGGTCGGGCTTTTGCAGTTTTTTTACCGGCTTAGTGAAATAAACCGACGGCGGATCTGGTGACGGCAGCGTTCTCCGGCGAGGCGGGGCAGTGGCAACAGCGAGCTCCGGCGAGGCGGGGCAGTGGCGACGGCGGTTGACCACGGCGGCGGCGGCTGCAAGCGATGGCGGTGGCGGTGGATCTGGCGAGGGGCGGCGACGCGAGCAGAGAGAGGGGCGGCGGGGCCGGTGCATTTATAGGGGAGGGGTGGCCTCGGGAGGCATGGGGAAGAGGGCATGGAGGCCGAGGCAGTCACGGCGCGGCGGCGATGCCGTGCGGCGGCGGGAGTCCTGCGGGAGCTCGGGGATGGGTGCAAGGTAGCTGGGTTTGGGCTCATTGCTGCGTCTGGTAGCTAAATGGGCGGCCGAGTCGGCAAGAGGATTTAAAAAAACATTTTTTTATGGACAAACAAAAATAATAATAACAGAATAAATAAAAATATTATATAGGCATATAATATATCAACATTTTCAGAAAAAGATTTCCTACATCGTGAACATTTCTGTAATATCAAATAAAATACACAGAAATTCAAATAAAGCAAAGAGTGCTTCTGGTCTAGTAAAATCCAGTAAAAATCATTTTAAAAATACCAAAATTAATTCAAATTTATTTCTCTCCATTTTTCTGATGTAGAGAATCATGTTACCCTAATTTCTGTATATTTTATTTTTGGACAAAAATAATTTGAACAAAACTCAAATAACTCCAAATTAAAAATAAATTCAAAAGAACTTTGAATTTAATTCTTTGAAACTCCCAACTCATATTTCATATGTTTTTAAGAAGTCATTTTATCTTCGCTCGTGAAAATCATTGAGTTGTATAAAGTTCCTGGGTTGGAAATATTTTCCAAATGAAATTCAAGTATTTTCAACACCCCTTGTCATTTAAATAAATGGAAGAAGTCATGTCATCTTCTCTCCAGGGTTTTGTGGTGAAAATAATTTGAATTCATGAAGATCATAAACGAAAATGAAAGTTTGGAAAAGTTCTTTTATTCCCTCTCATTTAACTTTCAAAAAGTTTCGAATTCACTCACTTTCAGTCAATCAATCAAACAATTAATTAAAACTATGTATTTGTTTATAACATTCCAAAATTTAGAATTTTGGGATGTTACAAACCTACCACCCTTAAAATGAATCTCGTCCTCGAGATTCGGAGAGGCTAGCAAGAAATAGGTTAGCGTAGGGGGTCTTCAGAATCCATCGATCGTCTCCGGGGTCTCGGGTGCTACCACCCTTAGAAGCATCGTTACGGTTCCATCAAAACTGATATACTCCATCCTTATTCCTGACAGTGTCGGTCTTCTCAGATCTCGGGAAAATTCCTTCTCTAGGTTCTTCCGGTAGTGGCATAACTTTTCCTCAATACTTCCGTCCTTTCATCTTGGTACGGTTATTCCGAGACTAGATCTTCTTAGCTGATGGGTCTGGTGCCAATACTAAACAACTATCGATATCTCATGGTGGTAAACAATTTATGGTTTCTCCTGTAGGAAATGGGTCTGGGTCGAACCTTACCGTATGTCCTACGATCGGCAACAGCTGCCGTGTGCAAGGGAAAATACTTATACCATTCTAAGGTTCAAACAAGGTTTTGATCGTCGTCTCTCTACTATAGGTAAGTCACTCAGATTTACCATCCCATATAGCAAGGCGAATAATAAGAGTAAGTCGGTTTGGTGATCAATTCGTCCCGCAACCTAATCATTACCTTGTACATGGTTTAGCGAATCTCGCATTCTAACAGTCAATCATCCTCACAAGCATTGCAGAATTTCTCTTGTCGACGAACCAAGTTTGGATAAATCCATTGATTATGCAAGCCAAACAAACATCTATCGTTCCTTAACAACTCTCAGGTTTTGCGTAAACTCCTTTAGGATCGTCTGTCGATAAAATGGTAACTCTTTCCAGGGTTTTTTCCTTCAGTACGAGTGTGCTTGCTTCTTGGCAGGTCCTGGGGCCTGTGGGTTATGGCCCATCTCATCTCTTGTAAACCTTGAACTCATCCTTGGGGCAACTGATCGTTATTCCAACATTCAACTTCCAGCTTCCTAGCATACTTAAAATCCATCCAATTGTAATGTCTTTCTTCCTTCTATTTGTACCAAACTAAGACGTGATTACTCAGACTCATCATGGAATTTCCATTGATTCATATTTACAACATCATACCTCCTTTATATCCAATAGTAATTCATCTCTTCATCCTCGTGGGATATCCCACATACCGGGATAAAAACTTATACTTATGAAGTCCATACTCCACTTCATGGAACATCTTTATCCTTTCCAGGGTCAAGCATCCTTACAGGGGAATATTGACAATCTCTGCATGGCACTTCTTCAACTAGGAAATGTGAAACATATCATGAACCCCTGACAGTCGTTCGGGTGACTCCAACTTGTTGGCCATTTCTCCCATACACTCGAAAACTCGGTATGGTCCTACAAATCTCGGGGCTAACTTTCCCTTAACTCCAAATAGTTTAACTCCTCGCAGAGGGGACACATGAAGACATGCTTTGTCTCCAATTTCATAGACTACCTCCTTGCATTTTTGAGTCTGCATAACTCTTCTTCCTAGACTGAGCTACCTTCAGTCTATCTCAAAGCAACTTAACATTCTCTTCTGACTCCTTGATCACATTTGGTCCAAACAACTGACGGTCTCCAACTTCATCCCACATCAACAGTGTCTAGCTCCTTCTCCCATACAAAGCTTAAAAGGGGGCCATCTTCAAACTAGCTTGGTAACTGTTGTTGTATGAGAACTCAGCGTAAGGTAGATTATCATCCCTACTAGATCCATAATCTAGCGCACACGCTCTCAACATGTCCTCCAGAATCGATTGACTTTTCGATCTATCCATCATCTGCGGATGAAAGGTTGTCTTGAACTCTAGCCTAGTACCCAAAGTGCAGTGCAGCTGATTCCAAAACTTTGAGGTAAACTGTGTTCCTCTATCGTCGATGGTCCTCGGAACTCCATGCAGACATACGATCCTGGTCAAATATATCTTGGCCAACTTCGCACTTGTATAGGTGGTTTTCACTGGGATAAAGTGAGCCACTTTGGTCAAGTGAATCAACTACTACCCAGATAGAATCATATCCCGTTCGGGTTCTGGGAAATCCGGTAATGAAATCCATGCCAATATTATCCCACATTCCATTCGGGTATCGGCATAGGCTGTATTAATCCTGCTGGCTTCTGATGCTCTGCTTTTACTCTCTCTGGCATACATCACCTACAACTACACCCTCTGCAATATCCTTCTTCATACCAGTCCACCAGAAACACTCCTTCAAATCCAAATACATCTTGGTGTTTCCAGGGCGAATCGAGTATGGTGAGTCATGAGCCTCCTGAAGTATTTACTTCCTGATCTTTGCATTATTGGGAACACATACACGGTCCTCGAACCATAAGATGTCGTGCTCATCCCTTACGAAAAACTTTGGCTTTTCCTTTGCTCATTTTCTCCTTTAACACAGCAATCTCTTTGTCATCCTTCTGAGCTTCACGGATCTTTCCCAACAATGTAGACTGAACTTCCATTGCTGCAACAAAACCTTTGGGAACAATCTCCAACCAAAGTTCCCTGAGATCCTCGGCTAACTCCTTTGGTAATCCTCCGCTTATGAGGGTATTCGTCCTTGTTTTCTTTATTGTTGGGTCCTATTTCTCCACAAAGCTTGTATGTACAAGGTTTCTTCACATCCTTCCCATAAGGCCTCAACTTCTGGGACACAAGACGAGATCTTTGCAGAGTCAACTTAAATTCTTTCCAAGTGGTTACTCCTTGCCATCCATTAATGGTTTGGTACATCCTCCACCAAGTAGCAGCACCTCTTTCAAAACTCTGAAGAGCATGCTGGGTCATATCCTTTCCGGCTATAGAGTTATTCTTCATGTGATCCTCCATGTTCTGAATCCATTGGTCCGTCTCCAATTGACTCATCGGTCCAGATAATATGAGTTCACCTCCATTCATCCTCTATTGGGTCCATGGGTTTGGGGTGGGATAAGAGAGATCGAGAGGGATGCACACAGTACAAACAATAGTTTTGAAAAGACAGGTTTTATTGTGGCTATCGGAAAAACAACAAACAAATGACAGCTCACAAATGTCGCATCTAGCATAGGTACAACGGGGTTTGGTCTACTAAAGGTCAATAAATCTTCAAAGTCGTCAAACTCTTCAAGTCTTGTTCATGTCTCTAATAGCTTCTTCCGATCATGCTTGTCCTTCTCAAGTTCTTTCGCCAGATCGTCTCTATTGACGAGAAGTCTCTCGTGACGTCCTTTAATATTTCTGGAGTTGCATTCCAAACTTCCGGTTTCAACATCCTTGACATGATCCATGGTCCTACTGTCGTTCAGTTCCTCACGAATCTTTGATGTCTCAAGGTTTGGCACCTTTAGATTGGCTACTTTCAGCTTCTGGGTCCTGAGTTCTTCACGAAACGCTTCCTTATCAATTACTGCTTCTTGTAGGTCCATCTTAACTTCTTGATGTAACACTCCAGATCCTGGTGATACATCGACTAAGGTTAAAACTTCATCTTGCTGATAGATGATGCATCAACCTTCTACCATCCAATCTTTCCATGCATATGCATGCTTAACTCAGCACGGTGACAATAGCATAAGAGGGCGATAACATCTTGGATAGCCGTGCTTCTGCTCTTGTCATTTCCATGAGCTATCATTCCATAGTTGATATCTCCTGCCTTAGGGTTTTTGACAAAAACTTTGAGTTCTAGTGCTCTTTGTTCCAGTCTTTCTCCAATACACCTTGATCTCGGTAGTGACAACTTTCATAGTCTGCCAAGTTCCATAAGGGTAGCCTTCCTAGGTCATAAAAATCTGGGAATTCTTTAGAGCCTTCAAATTCTCCTAGTCTTCGGAGTCTTCATCCGTCGTAGTTTCCATTATTATAATGCTCAGTAAAATCCTCTTCATTTCGAAGTGGTATTAGTTGTCCGGTATCTTGTACTTCTTGGAGTGGACTCATCAGTCGAATCTTTGAGTGGTCAAAAGGGAAAAGGGATATGGTCTCACTAAAAGGGAATATTTGAATAAGCTCAGAAGAGAAGAGAGGTAAAATATCTTTTTGAAAAGAAAGTTGTAGAGAATATCTTTCCTATGGGCTTGCCAGTTTCTAGGGTCACGTCCTACAGTCAACTTGTGCTCTGATACCATCCTGTAGCGACCCGACCTCAAATGGTCAAGTCTCTGTGCTTAAGTGTCATCCCTGGATCAGTATGCTGACACACACAATACTCGAGGATTTATAACAGAGGTAAATCACATGTATAAAGTAACATAAATACTATTACCTCAATCCAAATAGCGGAAGTAACAAGGTTGTGGATTCCCATCAACACCAACGGCAAAGTTGAGTGTAGAAATCGTAACCCTAACGTATCACTTATTCGTCGTAAGATCCTGCAACATGAGACGTTGCAGCCACAAAGGATCAGTACATTGAATGTACTGGCAAATTCACACCATAGAGCAATGATGAATAAAGGATATCACTACATACATATTTGGCTGGTGGAGGCTCTATGGTTATAATGTTTTTGCGAAAAGCCAATTTTTTTCCTACTACAAAGGAATAAATTTTATTTAACTATCATGGTGGTTGTTAAACATTGAGAATGGTTGACAGCATTCTCAATCCCAGTTAAGTAACATCATCATTTAAAACCCAACAATATGAATTATAGTAACACGATGATATTCACATGATAATCCAAGTACTAGATACTCAAGATGTCCATAACCAGGGACACGGCTAACCATGATTAGTTTATACACTCTGCAGAGGTTGGCGCACTTTTCCCCACAAGACTCGATCTCCTTCATTGGAATTCTCGCACTACATGGTGTTTGAGAAACGGATGACCGAGACATAGTCTTTCAGAAGCGCTAGCACCTTACGACCGGGTAGACAGTACCAACCTACATCCCCTACATCTGCTAGTCTACCACTGTAAGAGTTCGCACGACTTAGTCAACTATGCTAGAGCCCATAGTAGCTTGTGGCTGCAAACGGAAGTTTCTAGCATGAATAATCTCATGATCCCTTTGAGCCTGGGTGGCGGTCCATAAAGAAAACAGGCAATCGCTGGAACACCCAGGTGCCTCAATCCACCCAGATGTGTATTAAAGTTGCCACCTTAAATAAACCATTAAATTAACAATCTCACATCTGTCATGGATACAGTCACCCAATCCACGTCTACTGGCATAGCATGACATAATAAGCAAACATAGAGTAACTCCCAAGGGTTTGATAATAAAACATGTAATAGGTACTACCTCATCTACTTCCCAAAACGCACATATTAAACAGATCCTAATCATGCAATTGTTTGAGGATTGGTCTAATGCAATAAAAACTGGGTATGAAAAGGGATATGATCTAAGTGTGAACTTTCCTACAATGTTGATGAAGATGATTCGCACTCAAAAATCTTGATAGTTCTACTCGTCACACTCCGGTCAATCTATCGTAAGCAAGCAATAGTAACCACACATAAGCAATCACTCAAAAGATCGGAAAGAACGAAGAGTATGATTCGGAAAACATCAAAACCAAGCAAATGACTCTTGCAGCATAAAACAATTTCTAACAGTACCAAAACTATGTGTATTTGGCTTTATTAGAAAGTTTAGGTCAAGAGCTTCGATTTGCAAAAAGAATCAACTAAATCGGAGTTATACAACTCGAGTTATGAACAAAAGAAGGTTGAATACTAAACTGTTTGAAATTAAAATTTTCAACTTTCAAAAACATGTTTAAATTGTTTTACTGGATAGAGGAGATCATAACGAAGAAGTGGGTGCTGGTTTCGTTGGATTTGGACAAGCGAGAGAAAAGTTGTACTCGTTTGAAAACTAGGGGCTAATCTGTAAATAAATATATTCACAGATAGGTCCCTGATGTAAAATAAACAGAAAACGAAAAGACTAAGTAATGAATGTCCGTTACTGAACGCTAATGAATGAATTCGATCGCTGTGAAGGTATAAACAACGAACGTTCTCTGAATAGGACTAACTAAAAAAATGAAAACCGATCTAAAAGGAAAACCGGTCGGGCTTTAGCGGTTTTTTTACCGGCTCGGTGAAATAAACCAACGGCTGATGTGGTGGCGGCGGCGTTCTCCGGCGAGGCGGGGCAGTGGCGACGACGAGCTCGGGTGAGGCGGGGCAGTGGCGACGGCGGTTGACTATGGCGGCGGCGGCTGCAACCGATGGCAGCGGCGGTGGATCTGGCGAGGGGCGGCGGCGCGAATAGAGAGAGGGTTGTGGGGCCGGTGCATTTATAGGGGAGGGGTGGCGTCTGGGCGGCGGGAAGAGCACGGAGGTCATGGCGATCCGACAGCAGCGGGCGGAGTCTCTGGGGAGCTCGAGGGACGGGTCTTGGGGCGGCATTTGAAATTGGTTGGCTGCGGACTGGTAGCTAATTTGGCCGGCCGAGTCGGCAAGAGGATTTTATTTTTTTAAAACATTTTTTACAGACAAAGAAAAATAATAATAATAAAATAAATAAAAATATTATATAGGCATATAATATATCAAAATGTTCAGAAAAAGATTTCCTACATCGTGAACATTTCTGTAATATCAAATAAAATTCACAGAAATTCAAATAAAGCAAAGAGTGCTTCTGCTCTAGTAAAATCCAGTAAAAATCATTTTAAAAATACCAAAATTAATTCAAATTTATTTCTTTCCATTTTTCTGATGTAGGGAATCATGTTACCCTAATTTCTGTATATTTTATTTTTGGAGAAAAATAATTTGAATAAAAGTCAAATAACTCCAAATTGAAAATAAATTCAAAAGAACTTTGAATTTAATTCTTTGAAACTCCAAACTCATATTTCATATGTTTTGAAGAAGTCATTTTATCTTCGCTCGTGAAAATCATTGAGTTGCATAAAGTTCCTGGGTTGGAAATATTTTCCAAATGAAATTCAAATATTTTCAACACCCCTTCTCATTTAAATTAATGGAAGAAGTCATGTCATGTTCTCTCCAGGGTTTTGTGGTGAAAATAATTTGAATTCATGAAGATCGGAAAAGAAAATGAAAGTTTGGGAAAGTCCTTTTATTCCCTCTCATTTAACTTTCAAAAAATTTTGAATTCACTCACTTTCAGTCAATCAATCAAACAATCAATCAAAACAATCTATTTGTTTATAACATTCCAAAATTTAGAATTTTGGGATGTTGCAGAATCACTTGGTGCTTGCGAACCGTGCCTTATGGGCAAGATGACTAGAACTCCGTTCTCGGGAACAATGGAACGAGCTACCGACTTGTTGGAAATAATACATACTGATGTATGCGTTCCAATGAGTATTGATGCTTGTGGTGGGTATCGTTATTTTCTTACCTTTACAGATGATTTGAGCAGATGTGGTTATATCTACTTAATGAAGCATAAGCCTAAAATATTTGAAAAGTTCAAAGAATTTCAGAGTGAAATGGAAAATCATCGTAAAAAGAAAATAAAGTTTCTATGATCTAATCATGGAGGAGAATATTTGAGTTATGAGTTTGGTCTTCATTTGAAACAACATGGGATAATTTCACAATTAACACCACCTGGAACACCACGGCGAAATGGTGTGTCTGAATGTCGTAACCGTACTTTATTAGATATGGTGCGATTTATGATGTCTCTCACTGATTTACCGCTATCGTTTTGGGGTTATGCTTTAGGGAAGGCTGCATTCACTTTAAATAGGGCACCATCAAAATCCATTGAGACGATGCCTTATGAACTGTGGTTTGGCAAGAAACCAAAGTTGTCATTTTTAAAAGTTTGGGGCTGCGATGTATGTGAAAAAGCTTCAACCTGATAAGCTCGAACCCAAATCGGAGAAGTGTGTCTTCATAGGATACCCAAAGGAAACTGCTGCGTTCACCTTCTATCACAGATCCGAAGGCAAAAATCTTTGTTGCTAAGAATGGATCCTTTCTAGAGAAGAAGTTTCTCTCGAAAGAAGTGAGTGGGAGGAAAGTAGAACTTGATGAGGTAACTGTACCTTCTCCCTTATTGGAAAGGAGTTCATCACAGAAATCAGTTCTCGTGATTCCTACACCAATTAGTGAGGAAGCTAATGATGATGATCATGAAGCTTCAGATCAAGTTACTACCGAACCTCGTAAGTCTTCTAGATTAAGATCCACACCAGAGTGGTACGGTAATACTGTTCTGGAAGTCATGTTACTAGACCATGATGAACCTACGAACTATGAGGAAGCGATGATGAGCCCAGATTCTGCGAAATGGCTTGAGGCCATGAAATCTGAGATGGGATCCATGTGTGAGAACAAAGTGTGGACTTTGGTGGACTTGCCCGATGATCGGCAAGCCATAGAAAATAAATGGATCTTTAAGAAGAAGACCGACGTAGACGGTAATGTTACTGTTTACAAAGCTCGACTTGTTGCAAAAGGTTTTTGACAAGTTCAAGGAGTTGACTACGATGAGACTTTCTCACCCGTAGTGATGCTTAAGTCTGTCTGAATCATGTTAGCAATTGCTACATTTTATGATTATGAAATTTGGCAAATGGATGTCAAAATTGCATTCCTTAATGGATTTTTGGAAGAAGAGTTGTATATGATGCAACCGGAAGGTTTTGTCGATCCAAAGGGTGCTAACAAAGCGTGCAAGCTCCAGCGATCCATTTATGGACTGGTGCAAGCCTCTCGGAGTTAGAATAAATGCTTTGATAGTGTGATCAAAGGATATGGTTTTATACAGACTTTTGGAGAAGCCTGTATTTACAAGAAAGTGAGTGGGAGCTCAGAGCATTTACGATCTTATATGTAGATGACATATTGTTGATTGGAAATGATATAGAATTTCTGGATAGCATAAAGGGATACTTGAATAAGAGTTTTTCTATGAAAGACCTCGGAGAAGCTGCTTACATATTGGGCATCAAGATCTATAGAGATAGATCAAGAGGCTTCATAGGACTTTCACAAAGCACATAACTTGATAATGTTTTGAAGAAGTTCAAAATGGATCAGTCAAAGAAAGGGTTCTTGCTGGTGTTACAAGGTGTGAAGTTGAGTCAGACTCAATAACCAACCACTGCAGAATATAGAGAGAAAATGAAACTCATTCCCTATACTTCAGCCATAGGTTCTATCATGTATGCAATGATGTGTACCAGACCTGATGTATGTCTTGCTATAAGCATAGTAGGGAGGTACCAAAGTAATCCCGGAGTGGAGCACTGGACAGCAGTCAAGAACACCCTGAAATACCTGAAAATGACTAAGGATATGTTTCTCGTTTATGGAGGTAAAAAAGAGCTCGTCGTAAACGGTTACGTCGATGCAAGCTTTGACACTAATTTGGATGACTCTAAGTCACAAACCGGATACGTATTTTTATTGAATGGAGGAGCTGTCAGTTGGTGCAGTTCCAAGCAGAGCGTCGTGACGGGATCTACGTGTGAAGCGGAGTACATTGCTGCTTCGGAAGCAGCGAATGAAGGAGTTTGGATGAAACAGTTCATATCCGATCTAGGTGTCATACCTAGTGCATCGGGTCCAATGAAAATCTTTTGTGACAATACTGGTGCAATTGCCTTGGCAAAGGAATCCAGATTTCACAAGAGAACCAAGCACATCAAGAGAGGCTTCAATTCCATCCGTCATCAAGTGTGGGAAGGGGGCATAGAGATTTGCAAGATACACACGTATCTGAATGTTGCAGACCAGTTGACTAAGCCTCTTCCACGACCAAAACATGATCAGCATCAAAGCTCCATGGGTGTTAGAACCATTACTATGTAATCTAGATTATTGACTCTAGTGCAAGTGGGAGACTAAAGGAAATATGCCCTAGAGACAATAATAAAGTTATTATTTATTTCCTTAATTCATGATAAATGTTTATTATTCATGCTAGAATTATATTAACCGGAAACATAGTACATGTATGAATACATAGACAAAACCTATAGTCCCTAGTATGCCTCTACTTGACTAGCTCGTTAATCAAAGATGGTTATGTTTCCTAACCATAGACATGTGTTGTCATTTGATGAACGGGACCACATCATTAGGAGAATGATGTGATGGACATGACCCATCCGTTAGCTTAGCATTATGACCGTGTAAGTTTCATTGCTACTACTTCCTTCATGACATATACAAGTTCCTCAGACTATGAGATTATGCAACTCCCGAATACCAGAGGAACACTTTGTGTGCTACCAAACGTCACAATGTAAATGGGTGATTATAAAGGTGCTCTACAGGTGTCTCCGAAGGTGTTTGTTGGGTTGGCATAGATCGAGATTAGGATTTGGCACTCCGTGTTTCAGAGAGGTATCTCTGGGCCCTCTCGGTAATACTCATCACTATAAGCCTTGCAAGCATTGTGACAAATGAGTTAGTTGCAGGATGAAGTATTACGGAACGATTAAAGAGACTTGCCTGTAGCGAGATTGAACTAGGTATTAAGATACCGACAATCGAATCTCGGGCAAGTAACATACCGATGACAAAGGGAACAATGTATGTTGTTATGCGTCTTGACCGATAAAGATCTTCGTAGAGTATGTAGGAACCAGCATGAGCATCCAGGTTCCACTATTGGTTATTCACCGGAGACATGTCTCGGTCATGTCTACATAGTTCTCGAACCCGTCGGGTCCACACGCTTAACATTCGATGACGATTGGTATTATGAGTTTATGTGATATGTTGTACCGAAGATTGTTCAGGGTCCCGGATGTGATCACGGGCATGATGAGGAGTCTCAAAATGGTCGAGCCATAAAGATTGATATATTGGACGACTATATTCGGACACCGGAAGTGTTCCGAAGAAGTTTCGGATTAAACCGGAGTGCCGGAGGGTTACCGGAACCCCCCAGGGAACTAATGGGCCTCGATGGGCCCTAGTGGAGAGAGAGAGGGGCCGGCCAGGGCAGGCCGCGCGCCCCCTCCCCCTGAGTCCGAATAGGACAAGGAAGGGGGAGGCGCCCCCCTTGCCTTCCCCCTCTCCCTCTCCTTCCTTCCCCCTCTCTTCCCTTGTTGGAAACCTACTAGGAATAGGATTCCTAGTAGGAATCCTACTTGGGGCGCGCCCTACAGGGGCCGGCCGACCTTCCCCCTTGCTCCTTTATATACGGGGGCAGGGGTCACCCTAGAACACACAAGTTGATAATTGTTTTAGCCATGTGCGGTGCCCCCCTCCACAGTTACAGAACTCGGTCATATCGTTGTAGTGCTTAGGCGAAGCCCTGCGCCGGTAACTTCATCATCACCATCACCACGCCGTCGTGCTGACGACTCTCCCTCGGCCTCAACTGGATCAAGAGTACGAGGGACATCATCGAGCTAAACGTGTGCTGAACGCAGAGGTGCCGTACGTTCGGTGCTTTGATCGGTTGGATCGCGAAGACGTTCGACTACATCAACCGCGTTAACTAAACGCTTCCACTTTAGGTCTACGAGGGTACGTGGACACACTCTCCCCTCTTGTTGCTATGCATCACCTAGATAGATCTTGCGTGATCATAGGATTTTTTTTGAAATTACCGCATTCCCGAACACCATGAACATAATAAAATGAGAAATTGAAAGATTTCATTGAAATTGTTCGTTTGGAAATTTCCCAAAAAGCTAATTATAGGTTCTTCTCTCCATCAGAACAATAGGGCCGTTATGCTTATTACTGAACTTGTTGAAGAGATGAAATAGAACCAAGGTCTTGGGTCAAGGGAAGAGAACGAGGGTCGAGGAGCGCTGAGTAATCAATAACAGGGAACGATACATGTATACATCTTTCAAACAACTGATCGATAGGTGTAACGTATCCTAATTTTTTTGGGAATGATAACCGCGGAACAATAAGACAGGTTTAGGAATGTGACTGTTGCCAATTTGGGTCCATGACCCTAGAACTCTTGGAGACTCAAATAATCAGATTCATGATTTTTCCTTATCAAGTGTGAGATGAAAGGCTTCTGAGTTTGGAGATGCAGAGGTGTATAAGGATAGTTGAATCACCGTGAAAGCCAAATAATGATACAATTGATGGATTCCAGTGTATAGAGAAGCATGTTGTCATTTTTTAAAAGAAATTTAGGGAAAAAAATTCGTAAGTCATGGATTTTTTTTGACAAAAGATAATTTTATTATCTCAAAATATAGTAGCAAGCGGACACAAATCAAATGAGTAACACTCGGCCTCTGTATAACTAGTATGCACATAGTCAAACCCAGAAATTTGACAAAAAGACATAAACAAAACTGACATATCGATAATAGTAGAGTCCTATAGACCAACACTATGCCTATGTCGAAAGAGGTGGTGGATCAATCTGTAGGTTATGATTCCACCCATGTTGAGAAAACCTCCATAGGCACTTGCACCAATCGCGTACGCACCACCCTAAACAGTGGTTGGTACTCCGCTCGTTGTAGTATAGACCATGTACGAAGCAAGTGTGTACAACGAAAAATAACTTGCAGATTAGAAGCACTTTTGTCATTAAAAAATAAATCATTTTTACATAGCGAAAGCGACCAAATTAAGGAATACGCTCCCACCCTTATTAGCGTCTTGAACCTATTTGGAATACCATTCAACCAATTGCCAAATTATTGGCAACACTTGTGGGCGAATACAAATTTGACGCTATTTGGATGACTAACCACGTAGAACGTGCAAACTTACATTAGAAAAATGGTGTTTGATTGTCTGGCCATGAGTAGAACAACAACACTTCTTACCCCCTTGTCAGTTACGTCGAGCGAGGTTGTCTTTAGTTAACACAAGTCCCCTACAAGTGTTGCTTTTGCTGTGTTTTTTTGTGTTCACCTTTCTATATAGTTTTTGCCACAGATCAGGGCAATTTTGTTTGTGTATAACATGTACTATGGTATCTCTTGTCGTTGCATTTTTAAGAAAATGTAGGTAAATTTTGTGTTTGCAACATGGTAAATTTATGTATTTTTTTCATACTATTATGAAATGTTTACTTGTTTTCCGCATTTTTGGTGCCACCATAGATCATATTTTCTCCTACTATACCATTGCAATTTTTTTGGCGTATGTATTTTTTGTACCATGTCAAATTTATTTCATACTCCATGGCAACTGTTTTTGTTCTATCTTGGTGTATCAAAAATTATGCTTTTTCTATTGATGGCAAAAAAATCACCTGATTGGGCCTAGCCTGTTTTTTCCCATGAGCCTTATATTTTTTTCTGGGCTAGTTTTGGTTCGCTGAAATCTTGTTGTGGCGAACATGTGGAGAATCAATATTTGTCCGCTCGATCATCCCACCCCTAGCGAACGAATCATTCACTTTGGGACCTCCAGATGTGACGTCTGCACAATATTGCAGTCTTATATCTATTATTATTGTAGTATTGCTATAATAATGTATTGTCCTAGGACCTAATTGTAAACTGCCATATGAATAAATGTCATGTCCACGAGAATCATTCCTCTACTATAACTAATTGCTTTTTCTCATAGCAGAGTTCCATGATTATGCTTCTATTTTATCTTAATCATTTTTTCTGAAGTTTCAGACTTTATTCCTCAAATAATGGATATATCATTTATAATTGTAGGAAGAATAAAGTTTGGGATTGTAGAAGCCCAAAAGGAAGACCAACTAGAGCTAACAGAATGGTTTACTAAGATATCTGCTACCTCATTTTCCTCCCTACAACAATGAACTAAATTAACACTAGTAAAATCTAATACCATTTGTTTGAATTCGGCAATGACTGAGGCGTCTACTCCCATGTTGCATCAGGGAGTTTGGCAGCTTCAACCACAACTGAACTGTCATATTCGATCATTAAGCGATTATAACGGATGTTAGATGTTAGAATACATAAATACAATTCCGCACAATACTTATTTCTGCTTTGTCAGTGTTGCACATGAGCGGTAACACCCAGGTGGCCGCTACTATGAAGCTTTCATGGTCATCACGAGCCTCAACACCAGTCCCTCCTGATAGAGTTTCAGCTCGAAAAGAGGCATCAACATTCACCTTCAGTATGCCTGTCATCGGCCTCCTCCACAACTAATCATTCTTACGAAGAGATTGATTAGGAGTTCAAGCTCTAATAAAGTTTGTGACCAACACCGTGGTTAATATAGCTGTACGCATCAGGTATTGTGTCGATTCTCCTTTTGCACTACAGCGACGCTTCCGCTATCAAGATTAGCTCTGCCATCGGTATGTTATCCACCAGCTGACGACGCCGTGACAAAATATCCATCGTAATGGACCCTGAAGGGTCATGCCTTACAACCCGCTGGATTACCTCTGTCATCCCAAGTTCCTCTCAAATCTCAGAAGCACATGAGCAAGAAAAAAAGCAATGTTGCATGTCATCATATCCGATCCTACACAAAGGACATTGAGGGATAACTGGGATGCGCCGTCCTATAAGTACACCATAGCGACGAAGAACTCCCCTCAAAATCTTCCACCCAAAATGCTTGATTTTCCCTTAGACTCGAAGCTGCGACACTTCCTTCCATATAGGATTTAGATGAATGTTACCCTGACCATCCGCTCTATTAACGTGGCTACCAAACAAAATCCTCCAAGAACTGAACTCGCGGAGGGATTTGCAAAATTCTGTTATAACATCGACTAGAGAGAAAACAGACCGTATGAGAGCCTCATCCCACTACCACGTATGTGGATCTATGATCTCTTCCACTTTAGAGAGCATAATTCCCCCCTTGGGTGATAACTTTCCTAGATGCACTTGATTGAATCCAGGCATCCTCCCAAATATTAATATGTGAGCCTGAACCGACCCGCCATATTATCTTCTCTTAAAAGTTTGAATACCAGCAAAAAATAGGTAAACAAAGAACCTTCCCTTGGACCAGCCTTCAAGATATCTCCATCGAGGTAATATTTTGCACTTAACACCCATGCACAAGAAATTCAAGGTTTTGGATTAGTCGCCAACACTGATTTGCTAACATAGCAAGATTAAAACAGTGAAGGTCTCCAAAGCCCAGTCCCCCCTTTTTTCTTTGGTACACATAACTTCCACCATGAAAAGCAATGTATCTTCTTCTTTTCCTCCCCATCACCACTCCAAAAGCCAGAGATTTCATCGGTAATAGATTTACAAATTCCTTTAGGTAGCTTGAAAACTGACATAGTGTAAGAAGGAATTGCTTGTGCTACTGATTTTAGCAAAATCTCCTTCCCTACATAGAAAGAATCTTTTCCTTCCATCCATTTAGTCTTTGGCACACTATCTATGAGATATTGAAAAGAGTCACTCCGGTCAACTCCAAGCGTAATTGGCAGTGCCAAATACATACCTGAAAGAGCTACGGTTAGGATATTCAAATCCCTACACATGTCCTCCCTTGTTCTGACACTAGTATTATATTAGGGCTAAATAAAATACTGAACTTAGTTGTACAGGCCATCTGCCCTAAAGTTGCACAGTAAGTATCCAATATCCTTTGAAGTGTGCTTTCATTATGAGCATTGACCCTCATCAGGATTAAAGAATCGTCTGCAAAAAGGAGGTGAGAAACAGAAGGGGCATTTTTACAAACACAAATACATTCTATTTGACCAATTTTCTCACCGGCGGGCCGCGTTTGAGATCCTGGCGCGGGGATGGCCTCACCTTCCCAGGGCGCGGGCACTGGAAAGACGCCGGAGTCACCCAGGGCGACGAGAGCACGTCCGGAGGAGGCTCTGGGCAAGCTGGGAATCACCGATGAAGAGGCAACATCGTTGGTCATCGATGATCGAGAGGACGACAGACCGAAGAGATGGCTCATCGCCGGCAAGGTTCTCCATAGGAACCTGTTCCATACCAACACCATAGCTTGCGCTCTTTGGCCTGCATGGGGCAATCCCCGAGGACCACAATTTAGATCGATGGGGGAGAATATGTTCGTGGCAGAGTTTGAGAATCAACGGAACCGTGATCGCATCTGGCAGGGATCGCCATGGCACGTGAGCAAGAACGATGTAATTCTGGCGGACTTTGAAGATTGCATGCGTCCCGACGAAGTCAAGTTTGAGCGGCTCCATCTATGGGCTAGGGTTCCAAATCTTCCATATAACCTGCATGATGACACACGGGGGAAACTGATCGCGCAGCAGATTGACAAGGATGCCACCTCAATCCAGTTTGATCACGTGGGTGGCTTCTTGCGAGTGTGTGTATCCATTGATGTCAGCAAACCTCTTAGGAGGTGGATTTTGATAGATTCTGCAAAGAGAAAGAAGGTTGATCTCTACGACATACAGTACGAGCAAGTTCCTCACTTTTGCTTTTCTTGTGGTCGTTTGGGCCACTCTGAGATCATGTGTCCAACACCGGGTCCTCGAGATGACAAAGGAAATCTTCCTTTTGGACCAAAGTTGAGGGCGCCAGAACAACGGGGGAAGGCTACGTCGGTGGACAGTTCAAGTCATGAGCAGCACACGGAGCCAAGTAGCCAACGAGAGTCCAAGAATTCTTCCAACGTCGGCAAAGGTGATGAGGTGACCTCCCCTGCAAAAGAACGTGCAAACATCAAGAGGAAGGGAGCCCCAAAACAGGTCTACCGGCAGGTGGAACACCCTCCTCTCCTGCTAATGGATGGTGTAGCTCCTGGGAACATTGATCACACACAAGATGAGGACGCAAACGCATCAGCACTCGGAGATGGACAAGAATTAGAGCGGGAAGCAAAGAAGAAGAAACCCACACCTGAGAATTCTGCAGAGACTGCAAGGCAGTCCTGCCCGTCCCAATGACCTGCATAAGTTGGAACTGCCGGGGGCTTGGGAACCCCGAGGCAGTTCGAGAGCTTCGCAATATTGTGAAGCAAGAGTTACCCCTCCTACTCTTTGTCATGGAAACGAAAATATCAGCGAAAAGAGTATAGAGCCTGCAACATTCGCTGGGATTTGCAGGATGTTTTGCAGTCAATAGCACAGATTTGAGCGGCAGCATCGGACTATTTTGGCCCCGGGATGTGGATGTCGAGCTCAAAAATTTCAGCTCCGTCCACATTGATGTGATGGTGCGGAGGACAGACCAAGTTTTGTCAACGTGGCGGTTTATGGGGTTCTATGGAGCCCCAAGAGTGGAGAATCATCATCATAGCTGGCGGTTTCTTCGGACCCTGCATGACATACAACACTCCGCTTGGCTATGCATGGGCGACTTCAATGAGACTCTCTACGCCACTGAACACTTCAGTACCTCAGCCAGGCCGGAGTGGCAAATGAGTGCATTCTGAGAGGTCACCGATGAGTGTTCCTTCCAAGATCTTGGCTGGTCCGGGGTGCCCTACGCCTGGGATAACCGACAGGGGGGAAATTCGAATGTTAAAGCCCGGCTGGATCGAGCATTTGCTAATGAAGATTTCAGGCGGCTTTATGATCATATTGGAGTAAGGCACGTTTGTGCAGCTGAGTCGGACCATTGCTTCATCGTTGTAAATATGAACCAGCTGCCAAATAGGTCTCGCTCAAAATGCAAGTTCCGGTACGAGAACGTTTGGCAGACGCACATTGATTATGAACGCCTAGTTACTGAAACTTGGCGTCGGATCCAATGGGGACCGGGACTGTAGGGTGTGGCTGATTCACTTGGTGAACTACAAAGAACACTTGAACCATGGGGAGCAAGGGAGTTCGGATGTCTAGCTCGGACAGTCCGACAGCTACAGCAGCATCTTGACAGGTTGCGACGGCAATCTGTTGGCCGGGGTCCTTCTGAAGAAGAGAAGAAAACAATTATCAAGCTCAGAGAAGCGCTCCGGCAGGAGGAAATTTGGGTGCGGCAACGATCTCGAGTACCGTGGTTATGAGAGGGCGACCGCAACACAGGGTTTTTTCACGCACAAGTGAAAAAGCGACAATGAATGAACCGCATTGCTGGCCTACAGTGAGCTGATGGCTCGGTGTGCGCAAACACAGATGAGGACAAAGATGAGGTTCAGAACTACTATCAACAGCTATACGAGTCCCAAGGGGCATCAGACTGTAGCATGTTGTTATCACATGTTCCTAGCAGGGTAACACCGGTCATGGGAGAGTTTCTGGATAGACCATATGAAGCTGTTGAGGTGCGCACAACATTATTTCAGATGTCTCCGTCTAAGGCGCCGCGTGTAGACGGCTTCACAACGGGTTTTTTCCAGCGGCATTGGGACTTACTCCACGATGATGTGACACAAGCAGTCCTCGGATTTCTTAGTGGGGGAGATCTTCCAACGGGTCTAAATGATACCTCGATCACATTGATACCTAAGGTACCACACCCCCAGTCTATCTCTCAATATCGACCCATCACTCTTTGCCCCGTGCTTTACAAGATAGCATCTAAGGTTATTACTAACCGTTTGCGGAGCTTGATGGATGAGCTGATTAGTGATGAACAGAGCGCTTTTGTCCCCGGACGCCTAATAAAAGATAATATATTGGTTGCTTATGAGAGCATTCATACAATGAAGCGGAGGAAGAAGGGGAAGAATTATATGTGCGCTGTTAAACTAGACATGATGAAAGCTTACGATCGAGTGGAATGGCATTACCTGGAATCCATTCTGTTGAAACTGGGATTTAGCGTCATTTTTGTTCGACTAATAATGAAGTGTGTTACCTCGGTGCGCTTCACAGTTCGAGTCAATGGAGAACTCCTACCATACTTCACCCCTTCAAGGGGCTTGAGGCAGGGGTGCCGCGCGTCAATGTTTTTGTTTCTTCTGTGCGCAGAAGGACTGTCCTTATTGCTCAACTCGTATGGTGGATACATTGACAGGGGCATCCGTGTGAGCTTCAGATCACCCTGGGTTAATCACTTACTGTTTGCTTACGATTGCCTTATTTTTATGAAAGCGGACAGTCAAAGTGCAACAAGACTCAATGACATTCTTCACATCTATGGGGAGGCATCGGGACAGAGTGTAAATCGTGGAAAAAGTTCAGTATTTTTTAGTCCCAATACTCCTCACCAGATTCGTGAGGCAGTTAAGATTTCGCTCGGTGTTCCTGTTGAGGCTTTTGGCGAGCGCTATCTTGGTCTGCCCACATCAATAGGCAGGATCTCCAGTGGCACCTTCGTCTATATGGCCGAACGGGCGCGTGTGAACATGCAGGGATGGTCGGAGCGACTACTAGCTTGTGTTGCGAGAGAAGCGCTCCTAAAATCCGTGATCCAAGCAATTCCTACCTTTAGCATGTCGTGCTTTCTTCTGACCAAGAAAGTCTGCAAGAATCTGACATCAGGTATGACAAAGTTCTTTTGGAGTAGTTCCATTGATCGGCGTTCTATGCATTGGATATCATGGGATAAACTAGCTACACCGAAATGCAAAGGTGGAATGGGTTTTCGTGATCTCCACTTGTTCAACCTAGCTCTTTTGGGGAAGCACGGATGGCGCTTTATGACTAACCCCAACTCTCTATGTGCTCGAGTTTTGAAGGGGCGCTACTTCCCAGACTGTGAGTTTCAGCTTGCCACAGTACGAAAAGCCGCATCCGCTACTTGGCAAGCCATCGTTGCCGGTCGAGAGGCGCTCGATGATGGCCTCATCAAATGCATGGGCACCGGTTCCACCATATCCATATGGGAGGATCGATGGATTCCGTCGACAGTATCTATGACTCCCATGCTGAGACATCAAAATATAGCTGTTGAGTTGGTTAGTGAGATGATCGACACTGACAACTGGACATGGAAGACGGAGTTAGTTCATGAGCTGTTTATCGGCCCCGATGCACAAGCTATTCTGAATATACATTTGCGTCAGGGGGGCGGTGATGATTTTATGGCATGGGCACATGAAAAATCTAGCATCTACACAGTCAAATCGGCATACCGGTCTCTAGTGAACAAAAAAGAGCGTTCTGCTCTCGAAGAAGGGACGGGTATCGGATCTTCAACTGACAACACAGAGCTATGGCGTGCCTTATGGAAACTCAATGTGATCCCTAAAGTTCGGGTCTTCCACTGGCGAGTCTTGAGAGGAATCATTCCGGTGGAATGCACCTTGAAGCATCGCCATATTTAGGAGCTCGGAAGATGCAAAATCTGCATGGCTATGGATGAGGATTTGGCTCACACACTCATACACTGTTCGCATGCAAAGCAATTCTGGGTGCAAGCTCAACAACTATTTGATTTCTCTCTACCGAAGCTACACCCAAGCACTTGGTCTCGTGACATTTTATGTGACCAGCTTTTCTCAGAGAAGAAGCGAGCAATCATAGTCACAGTGATGTGGGCGATCTGGCACTCTCGGAATCGCCTCACACATGATCAGGAGAAACTCGACCCGTCTACTTCTGTGAGACGCATCAAAGAAGATCTAGCGATCTTGGATATACCCCGGCAAGACCTAAAAATCCTGCCAGGTTACGGATGGCGACCCCCTGATGGAACGATCATCAAAATAAACACCGACGCAGCAATTCATCTTGATGGCGGCAATGGTGGAGCAGGGGGGGTGGCGCGATCAGCTGGTAGCCTCTTGGGAGCATGGAGCAAACCTCTTGGGGTGTCACGAACCCCCTTATAGCTGAAGCCATGTCTGTACGAGAAGGTGTGTTGGGGAACGTAGTAATTTCAAAAAATTTCCTACGCACACGCAAGATCATGGTGATGCATAGCAACGAGAGGGGAGAGTGTTGTCTACGTACCCTCGTAGACCAAAGCGAAGCGATCACAACGTAGAGGAAGTAGTCGACGTTCTCCTCGCGATCCAACCGATCCTAGCACCGTTACTCGCGCCTCCGAGTTCTTGACACACGACAGCTCGGTGACGCCTCGGGCTCCGATCCAGCAGAGCTTCGGGAGGAAGAGTTCCACAAGACGACGGCGTGGCAGGACGATCTTGATGTTCTATCGACGCAGGCTTCGCCTAAGCACCGCCACGATATGACCGAGGTGGATTATGGTGGAGGGGGCACCGACACGGCTAAGGAACGATCTCAAGGATCAACTTGTGTGTCCATGGGGTGCCCCTGCCCCTCAGATATAAAGGAGGGAGGGAGGAGGAGGCCGGCCCTCTCTATGGCGCGCCATGGGGAGTCCTACTCCCACAGGGAGTAGGATTCCCTTTCCTAGTCCAACTAGTAGTCCTTCCATGTATTAGGAGTAGGAGAGAAGGAAAGGAAGAGAGAAGGAGAAGGAAGGAAGGGCGCCTCCCTAGTCCAATTCGGACTAGACCAAGGGAGGCGGCGCCACCCTTTGGCCTTTTTCTTCTTTCCCGTATGGCCCATTAAGGCCCAATACGAATTCCCGTAACTCTCCCAGACTCAAAAATACCCAATCACTCGGAACCTTTCCGAACTCCGAATATAGTCGCCCAATATATCGATCTTTACGTCTCGACCATTTCGAGACTCCTCGTCATGTCCCCGATCTCATCCGGGACTCAACTCCTTCGGTACATCAAAACTCATAAACTCATAATATAACCGCCATCGAATCCTTAAGCGTGCGGACCCTACGGTTCGAGAACAATGTAGACATGACCGAGACACGTCTCGGTCAATAACCAATAGCGGAACTGGATGCCCATATTGGTTCCTATATATTCTACGAAGATCTTTATCGGCCGGACCGCATAACAACATACGCTTGTTCCTTTGTCATCGGTATGTTACTTGCCCGAGATTCGATCGTCGGTATCCAATACCTAGTTCAATCTCGTTACGGCAAGTCTCTTTACTCGTTCCGTAATACATCATCTCGCAACTAACTCATTAGTTGTAATGCTTGCAAGGCTTAAGTGATGTGTATTACCGAGAGGGCCAGACATACCTCTCCGACATTGGAGTGACAAATCCTAATCTCAAATACGCCAACCCAACAAGTACCTTTGGAGACACCTGAGAGCACCTTTATAATCACCCAGTTATGTTATGACGCTTGGTAGCACACAAAGTGTTCCTCCGGTAAACGGGAGTTGCATAATCTCATAGTCATAGGAACATGTATAAGTCATGAAGGAAGCAATAGCAACATACTAAACGATCGTGTGCTAAGCTAACGGAATGGGTCATGTCAATCAGGTCATTCAACTAATGATGTGACCTTGTTAATCAAATAACAACTCCTTGTTCATGGTTAGGAAACATAACCATCTTTGATTAACAAGCTAGTCAAGTAGAGGCATACTAGTGACACTCTGTTTCTCTATATATTCACACATGTATTATGTTTCCGGTTAATACAATTTTAGCATGAATAATAAACATTTATCATGATATGAGGAAATAAATAATAACTTTATTATTGCCTCTAGGGCATATTTCCTTCAGTCTCCCACTTACACTAGAGTCAATAATCTAGATCACATCACCATGTGATTAACATCGATAGTTCACATCATCATGTGATTAACACCCATAGTTCACATCGCCACGTGACCAACACCCAAAAGGTTTACTAGATTCAGTAATCTAGTTCACATCGCTATGTGATTAACACCCAAAGAGTACTAAGGTGTGATCATGTTTTGCTTGTGAGAGAATCTTAGTCAACGGGTCTTTTACATTCAGATCCGTTATGTATTTTGCAATTTTCTATGTCTACAATACTCTGCACGAAGCTACTCTAGCTAATTGCTCCCACTTTCAATATGTATCTAGATCGAGACTTAGAGTCATCCAGATCGGTGTCAAAACTTGCATCGACGTAACCCTTTACGACGAACCTTTTGGTCACCTCCATAATCGAAAAACATATCCTTATTCCACTAAGGATAATTTTGACCAATGTCCAGTGATCTATTCCTAGATCACTATTGTACTCCCTTGCCAAACTCAGTGTAGGGTATACAATAGATCTGGTACACAGCATGGCATACTTTATAGAACCTATGGCCAAGGCATAGGGAATGACTTTCATTCTTTTTCTATCTTCTGCCGTGGTCGGGTTTTGAGTCTTACTCCATTTCACACCTTGTAACACAGACAAGAACTCTTTCTTTGACTGTTCCATTTTGAACTACTTCAAAATTTGTCAAGGTATGTACTCATTGAAAAAACTTATCAAGCGTCTTGATCTATCTCTAAAGATATTGATGCTCAATATGTAAGCAGCTTCACCGAGGTCTTTCTTTGAAAAACTCCTTTCAAACAGTCCTTTATGCTTTGCAGAATAATTCTACATTATTTCCGATCTACAATATGTCATTCACATATACTTATCGAAATGATGTAGTGCTCCCTCTCACTTTCTAGTAAATACAAGCTTCACCGCAAGTTCAGATAAACTATATGCTTTGATCAACTTATCAAAGCGTATATTCCAACTCCGAGATGCTTGCACCAGTCCATAGATGCACATTTTGTTAACACCTTTAGGATCGACAAAACCTCTTGGTTGCATCACATACAACTCTTCTTTAATAACTCCATTAAGGAATGCAGTTTTGTTTATCCATTTGCCAGATTTCATAAAATGCGGCAATTGCTAACATGATTCGGACAGACTTTTAAGCATCGATACGAGTGAGAAAATCTCATTGTATTCAACATCTTGAACTTTGTCAAAAACCTTTTTTTGACAAGTCTAGCTTTGTAGATAGTAACACTACTATTAGCGTCCGTCTTCCTCTTGAAGATCCATTTATTTTCTATGGCTTGCCGATCATCGGGCAACTCCACCAAAGTCTACACTTTGCTCTCATATATGGATCTCATCTCAGATTTCATGGCCTTAAGCCATTTTGCGGAATCTGGGCTCACCATTGCTTCTTCGTAGTTCGTAGGTTCATCATGATCTAGTAGCATGACTTCCAAAATAGGATTACTGTACCACTCTGGTGCGGATCTTACTCTGTTCAACCTACGAGATTCGGTAGTAACTTGATCTGAAGTTACATGATCATCATCATTAGCTTCCTCACTAATTGGTGTAGTAGTCACAGGAACAGATTTCTGTGATGAACTACTTTCCAATAAGGGAGAAGGTACAATTACCTCATCAAGTTCTACTTTCCTCCCACTCACTTCTTTCGAGAGAAACTCCTTCTCTAGAAAGGATCCATTTTTAGCAACGAATATCTTGCCTTCGGATCTGTGATAGAAGGTGTACCCAACAATTTCCTTTGGGTAACTATGAAGACGCACTTCTCCGATTTGGGTTCGAGCTTATCAGGATGAAACTTTTTCACATAAGCATCGCAACTCCAAACTTTAAGAAACGACAACTTGGGTTTCTTGCTAAACCACAGTTCATATAGTGTCGTCTCAACGGATTTAGATGGTGCCCTATTTAACGTGAATGCAGGTGTCTCTAATGCATGATCCCAAAACGATATTGGTAAATCGGTAAGAAACATCATAGATTGTACTATATCCAATAAAGTACGGTTATGACGCTCGGACACACCATTATGATGTGGTGTTCCTGTGGCATGAATTTGTGAAACTATTCCACATTGTTTTAATTGAAGACCAAACTCAGAACTCAAATATTTGTCTCTCGCGATCGATCGTAGAAACCTTATTTTCTTGTCACGATGATTTTCCACTTCACTCTGAAATTCTTTGAACCTTTCAACTATTTCAGACTTATGTTTCATCAAGTAGATATACCCATATCTGCTCAAATCATCTGTGAAGGTCAGAAAATAACGATACCCGCCATGAGCCTTAACACTCATTGGATTGCATACATCAAGATGTATTATTTCCAATAAGTCGGTTGCTCGCTCCATCGTTCGGAGAACGGAGTTTTAGTCATCTTTCCCAAAAGGCATGGTTCATAAGCATCAAGTGATTCATAATCAAGTGATTCCAAAATCCCATCAGCATGGAGTTTCTTCACGCTTTACACCATTATGACCTAAACGGCAAGGCACAAATAAGTTGCACTATCATTATTAACTATGCATCTTTTGGTTTCAATATTATGAATATGTGTATCACTACGATCGAGATCCAATGAACCATTTTCATTGGGTGTATGACCATTGAAGGTTTTATTCATGTAAACAAAACAACAATTATTCTCTGATTTTAAATGAATAATCGTATTGCAATAAACACGATCAAATCATATTGATGCTCAACGCAAACACCAAATAACATTTATTTAGGTTCAACACTAATCCCGAAAGTATAGGGAGTGTGCGATGATGATCATATCAATCTTGAAACTACTTTCAACACACATCGTCACTTCACCCTTAACTAGTTTTCGCTTATTACGCAACTCCGCTTTGAGTTACTACTCTTAGCAACCGAACCAGTACCAAATACCGAGGGGTTGCTATAAACACTAGTAAAGTACACATCAATAACATGTATATCAAATATACCTTTGTTCACTTTGCCATCCTTCTTATCCGCCAAATACTTGGGGTAGTTCTCGCTTCAAAGGACCAGTCCCTTTCAAGAGAAGCACTTAGTCTCGTGCTTAGGTCCAGACTTGGGCTTCTTCACTTGAGCAACAACTTGCTTGCCGCTCTTTTGAAGTTCCCTTCTATCCCTTTGCCCTTTTCTTGAAACTAGTGGTCTTGTTAACCATCAACACTTTGATGTTCTTTCTTGATTTCTACCTTCATCAATTTCATCATCATGAAAAACTCGGGAATCATTTTCATCATCCCTTGCATACTATAGTTCATCACGAAGTTCTACTAACTTGGTGATGGTGACTAGAGAATTCTGTCAATCACTATCTTATCTGGAAGATTAACTCCCACTTGATTCAAGCGATTGTAGTACCCAGACAATCTGAGCACTTGCTCACTAGTTGAGCGATTCTCGTCCATCTTTTTAGCTATATAACTTGTTGGAGACTTCATATCTCTCAACTCGGGTATTTGCTTGAAATATTAACTTCAACTGCTGGAACATCTTATATGGTCCATGAAGTTCAAAACGTCTTTGAAGTCCCGATTCTAAGCCAAAAAGCATGGTGCACAAAACTATCAAGTAGTCATCATATTGAGCTAGCCAAACGCTCATAACGCCTCGATCGCTCCTGCAATAGGTCTGTCACCTAGCGGTGCATCAAGGACATAATTCTTTCAGCAAAGAATGAGGATAAACCTCGATCACGGATCCTATCCGCATCATTGCTACTAACATTTTTCAACACAATTTTCTAGGAACATATCAAAATAAACATATGAAAGCAACAACGCAAGCTATTGATCTTACAACATAATTTGCAAAATACTACCAGACTAAGTTCATGATAAATTTAAGTTCAATTAATCATATTACTTAAGAACTCCCACTTAGATAGACATCCTCTAATCCTCTAAGTGATCACATGATCCAAATTCAACTAAACCATAACCGATCATCACGTGAGATGGAGTAGTTTTCAATGGTGAACATCTTATGTTGATCATATCTACTATATGATTCACGCCGACCTTTCGGTCTCCGTGTTCCGAGGCCATATCTCGCATATGCTAGGCTCGTCAAGTATAACTGAGTATTCGCGTGTGCAAAACTGGCTTGCACCCGTTGTAGATGGACGAGAGCTTATCACACCCGATCATCACGTGGTGTCCGGGAACGATTTAACTTTGGCAACGGTGCATATTCAGGAGAACACTTCTTGATAATTTAGTGAGAGATCATCTTAAAATGCTACCGTCAATCAAAGCAAGATAAGATGCATAAAGGATAAACATCACATGCAATCAATATAAGTGATACGATATGGCCATCATCATCTTGTGCTTGTGATCTCCATCTTCGAAGTACCGTCGTGATCACCATCGTCACCGGCGCGACACCTTGATCTCCATCGTAGCATCGTTGTCGTTTACGCCATCTATTGCTTCTACGACTATCGCTACCGCTACCGCTTAGTAATAAAGTAAACCAATTACAGGGCGTTTGTATTTCATACAATAAAGCGACAACCATATGGCTCCTGCCAGTTGCCGATAACTTCGGTTACAAAACATGATCATCTCATACAATAAAATATAGCATCACGTCTTGACCATATCACATCACAACATGCCCTGCAAAAACAAGTTAGACGTCCTCTACTTTGTTGTTACAAATTTTACGTGGCTGCTACGGGCTTAGCAAGAACCGTTCTTACCTACGCATCAAAAACCACAACGATAGTTTGTCAAATAGACTCGCTTTAACCTTCACAAGGACGGGCGAGCCACACTCAGTTCAACTAAAGTGAGAGAGACAGACACCCGCCAATCACCTTTAAGCACGAGTGCTCGAACGGTGAAACCAGTCTCGCGAAGCGCACGCGTAATGTCGGTCCGGCCGCTTCATCTCACAATACCGCTGAACCAAAGTATGACATCTTTGGTAGGCAAGATGACTTGTATCGCCCACAACTCACTTGTGTTCTACTCGTGCAAAACATCAAACCATAAAAACCTAGGCTCGGATGCCTTTGTTGGGGAACGAGTAATTTCAAAAATTTCCTACGCACACGCAAGATCATGGTGATGCATAGCAACGAGAGGGGAGAGTGTTGTCTACGCACCCTCGTGAGACCAAGCGAAGCGATCACAACGTAGAGGAAGTAGTCGACGTTCTCCTCGCGATCCAACCGATCCTAGCGCAGCATTACTCCGGCGCCCGAGTTCTTGACACACGACAGCTCGGTGACGCTCCTCGGGCTCCGATCCAGCAGAGCTGGGGAGGAAGAGTTCCGTCAAGACGACGGCGTGGTGACGATCTTGATGTTCTATCGACGCAGGCTTCGCCTAAGCACCGCCACGATATGACCGAGGTGGATTATGGTGGAGGGGGCACCGACACGGCTAAGGAACGATCTCAAGGATCAACTTGTGTGTCCATGGGGTGCCCCTGCCTCAGATATAAAGGAGGAGGGAGGAGGAGGCCGGCCCTCTCTATGGCGCGCCATAGGGAGTCCTACTCCCAGGGAGTAGGATTCCCTTTCCTAGTCCAACTAGTAGTCCTTCCATGTATTAGGAGTAGGAGAGAAGGAAAGGGAAGAGAGAAGGAGAAGGAAGGAAGGGGCGCCTCCCTAGTCCAATTCGGACTAGACCAAGGGGCGGCGGCCACCCTTTTGGCCCTTTTTCTTCTTTCCCGTATGGCCCATTAAGGCCCAATACGAATTTCCGTAACTCTCCCAGACTCAAAAATACCCGAATCACTCGAACCTTCCGAACTCCGAATATAGTCGCCCAATATATCGATCTTTACGTCTCGACCATTTCGAAAATCCTCGTCATGTCCCCGATCTCATCCGGGACTCGAACTCCTTCGTACATCAAAACTCATAAACTCATAATATAACCATCATCGAAACCTTAAGCGTGCGGACCCTACGGTTCGAGAACAATGTAGACATGACCGAGACACGTCTCGGTCAATAACCAATAGCGGGACCTGGATGCCCATATTGGTTCCTACATATTCTACGAAGATCTTTATCGGTCGACCGCATAACAACATACGCTTGTTCCTTTGTCATCGGTATGTTACTTGCCCGAGATTCGATCGTCGGTATCCAATACCTAGTTCAATCTCGTTACCGGCAAGTCTCTTTACTCGTTCCATAATACATCATCTCGCAACTAACTCATTAGTTGTAATGTTTGCAAGGCTTAAGTGATGTGTATTACCGAGAGGGCCCAGAGATACCTCTCCGACATTCGGAGTGACAAATCCTAATCTCGAAATACGCCAACCCAACAAGTACCTTTGGAGACACCTGTAGAGCACCTTTATAATCATCCGATTCGCCAGACGCGTTTGGTAGCACACAAAGTGTTCCTCCGTAAACGGAGTTGCATAATCTCATAGTCATAGGAACATGTATAAGTCATGAAGGAAGCAATAGCAACATACTAAACGATCGTGTGCTAAGCTAACGGAATGGGTCATGTCAATCAGATCATTCAACTAATGATGTGACCTTGTTAATCAAATAACAACTCCTTGTTCATGGTTAGGAAACATAACCATCTTTGATTAACAAGCTAGTCAAGTAGAGGCATACTAGTGACACTCTGTTTGTCTATATATTCACACATGTATTATGTTTCCGGTTAATACAATTCTAGCATGAATAATAAACATTTATCATGATATGAGGAAATAAATAATAACTTTATTATCGCCTCTAGGGCATATTTCCTTCAAGGTGTGCGCTTTGTGAAGCTCAGAGTCTTTCAGGAGGTGATCATCGAAACAGACTGTCTGGAGGTTGTGGAACTCTGTAAGAATCGTCACAGTTCCTTCGCGATTGTGGCACCGTTATTTTCTGAGATAGGAGAGCTAGCTACAGCTTTTTCTTATTTTGATATTCTTCATGTAATCCGGTCAGCAAACTATCTAGCTCATCTATGTGCCAAGCGTGTTTGCACACTGAGTATGACTGAAAGTTGGCTGGAAGAGACCCCTAACTTCCTGGTGAGTAGCCTGTTGGCTGACGATCCAGCGAATGCTTTTGTTTGAATAAAGCTCTCACTATTGCCTTAAGAAAAAGAACAAAGCAGAAAAAGATACGAGTGCTGTGTCTTTTTTTTTTTAGAAAGTTCCAGGATTAGGCGATCACTTTTTATTTATTTTCAGGGCAAGCGATCACCTGTTACCTATTGAGTCCAATGGGCTAAAAGGCTTTTTTTTTAAACGTGGGCTGAAAGCCTTAGTAGGCTGCGCAACACGCATCGACAGTGGGTTTATTTCACACACGTACACAACTGATGGCGGTTTTTCCATTTCCATTTCCCTCCGAAGTCCCACAACCGCCTCCCGGAGAGAACTCCATGGAACCTCCTCCTGAGCCCGCGGCTCCGCCTCCGCCTCCGCCTCCTCCTCCGCCGCTGCATCCCCATGACACAACACTCACGCTGACGTTGGCGCTGCCCCCTCCTGCGCTCACGTCCGTGCTGATCTCGCCGAAGCCGCGCGCACGAAGGCCGAAGCCCGAGGGCGGCGCCAGCCCCAGACCGCGGTGCTCGCCTATCGGCGACACACCGCCGTGCACAGAGTGCGGAAAGCGGTTCCCATCATGGAAGGCACTCTTCGGACACATGCGATGCCACCCAGAGCGGCAGTGGCGCGGGATCACGCCGCCCCCGGCGCACTTCCGCCAGGGCGTTGCAGGCGCACCAGTCGCCCCCGCCGGACAGTTCTCCGTGCAGGAGCGCGAGGTCGCTTCCAGCCTCCTTATGCTCTCCAGTGCGCGTCCCGGCGCTAGCAAGGGCAAGAAGGTCGTTAATGCTGCTGCTATTACTCCTAGCGGGATGGAGAGCTGCGGCACGTCCGCGTCCGCGTCAGTGACGCCGGGGCCGGCCAACTGCGACGAACACAAGTGCAGCGTATGCGACCGTGGGTTCGCCAGCGGACAGGCTCTTGGCGGGCATAAGCGGTGCCACTGGGATAGGGCCTGCTCGGGGGTGGTGGTGATCGCCGCTGCCGGCAGCAATGGGTCCCCAATGTCGACCGATGAGACGGCGATTCTAGACCTCAACCTGCCGCCTCCTGGGCCACCTCCGGTGCGGACGAGCGACCAAGGCAGCAGCCTGAATGACATGCTAGATTTGAAGCTTGGGTACTACGGATAACTGGGTTTCAGTGCTTCACCATGCATGTTTGCGCTAAGCTAAGTTTGATATATGTATGTACGTAAGTAGTGTATATATGTATATTGATGTTTGCTTGCTTTTCTTTTAGGCGTGCTGATTCAAAAAGGATGTTTTCTTATCTTTCTGAATTAGCTTTCTGTTGCTTTGAAGTACGTGAGGTACTAACTCTGGCATACCAAGTTTGCGTGTGTACAAATGTATGATGCATATGTGAGTGTAACTAATGTGGAGCTAACGACTAATAATATATGCTTTCTCCTTCCTCCTTTTTTCTGCATATTATTATTATTTCTCTTATTATATTATATGATTAAGTTGTACGGGTTTTGTTTCACACATGCTAAGAGCAAGTTTAATACTGGGCTATTAGCCTGCTTAGAGCATCTCCAATAGACGGTCCAAATATAAAAATACCTAACTTTTGGACCGTCTGGGGCAAAAAAACGCTGCTCCAACAGACGGTCCATATGTAAAAAAAATTAGACCGTGGCTCCTCATGATGTAAATACAACACCTCATGGTGCAAGTTTACATCACGAGGTGCATCTGGTCCAAATTCGGCGACCGCCCGCCAACGCCCAACCGCCACTTCATTTCATTTCACGGCCGCTGTCGTCCCGCTCATCAACACCGGCCGGTTGAATCCGCCGCCATCGCCCAAATCCCCCGCCATCGCCACCGCCCCAAATCGCCGCAAGACCCTCGCCTCCCCTCGCGGTAGCCGTCTCAGCCGCCCGGGCCGCCGAATCCGGAGGCGGCGCGGTGGGATTCAGCGCCCCGCGGTCTGGCTGCCCATGTAGGCCTTCGCGCCGGTCGCTAGGCCGCCGCCCGCCTCCGCCGCCCGCCGCTCGCTAGCCCGCCCGTTGCCACCGCCTCCGCCCCACCGCCGCCCAAGACCGACTTCTGCCCGGCCGAAAGCTGCCGTCGTGATGGCTCGTGGTGGCGTGCTGTGCCGTTGCTCGTGGTCTTCGCGTCGGCTGCTGCCCGCCTCCGTCGCTGCTGGACGGCAAAGGAGCACATACAGGGGAGCTTGGGCTCCGGACATGGCGACCACGGACGAGCACGGGAGCGGTGGCAAATGACACCGATCGAAGGGGCAAAATAGGGGGATTGGGAGAGGAGCTCATCACGGGGAGGATGGCGCGCTCGGGGAGGTCGGGGAGAGCTTAATGGCGACGGATTTGACGAAGGCGGCCGACGTCCCGAGGTTGAAGAAGATGATCAAGGCGATTTTACATCTTTATTTTGGACCATCTGTTGGAGTTGCTCTTTTGGACCATCAATTTGGACCATCTATTGGAGTTGAGCTTTTTTCAGAGCTCCAAAATGCACTTTTTGGCGGTCCAAATTTTACATCTCCGGTTTTGGACCGCCAAATTTTGGACCATATATTGAAGATGCTCTTACATGACACTTTTACTTATGTGGAGAAGAGAGACATGAAAAAAGTAAAGGAGTGGGCTCTTATGCAAAAGCTTGCCGCTACGCGTGCTCCTAAGTAAAAACATTTAATGAGAGGAAAGAGATAGAGAGAAAATGAGAAAAAGTTGTACTCCCTCCATTTTTATTTAATCCGCGTATTATCTTTGGTCAAAATCAAGCTTTGTAAATTTTGACAAAGTTTATAAACAAAAATATTAACATATACAATAACAAATCAATATCATTAGATTCATTATTGAATGTACTTTCACATCATATAGATTTGTTATGATAAATGTTTATATTTTTTCTATAAATTTGGTCAAACTTTACGAAGTTTGATTTTTTTTGCGGGTGTTACGAAGTTTGACTTCAATCAAACCTAATATGCATAGTAAATAAAAATGGAGGAAGTAACATTATAGCAAACTTATAGTCAGCACTATTGTATGAGTAACTAATAATGCTAACTCTTGATGACGTGGCAATACTCATATAGCCATACTATTAACCATGTTCTAAGGAAACACTATTTGGAGAACAGACACATTAATTGATTTATAGTAGAATCCGCCGAGGCTTATGGGATATATATAATAAACTGACTGCATATAGCTGATATATATGTGTTTCGTAGCTTGCGCAATAGCACTATCTTGAAAGAGGCAGTAGGGCAAAACTATTGTTGTAGTAGCAGAAGCAGCAGTAGCAGTTGGGATCTTGTCGATCATGTGGCAGAGACTCGGATTTTTCTGTGCATCAAGACTGAACTGATGTCCCTCTTTTTCAGTACCAATAATAGAGTGGGTGTGTGATGTACAGTGTACGTAGCTACTTCGGCGCTGATGAAGTAGGCTAAACTTGATCATTTTTCTATCTGTACTGCCGGAAGTATATTTTCGTACGCCCTGCTACAACTGTGCTCGGTGATGGCCCCGACCGCCCTCGCTGGATGTCGCGAGGCCGCGGGACGGCGAGCCGGTGGTGCTCCGTATTTACGACTGTCCAGGAGAAAAGTTGCGACCGGCGTGGCACGATGCTACGACCGATGAGGCGAGAAGCGACGACGACGGCGAGGGCGGCGAGTTGTGACTAAGGGCGAGGGCGGTGGCCATGGAGGACGCGGGGACACGCCGGGGATGGCGGGGCTCACGTTTTTGGGCACGTGTGAATCGGTTGTGGAAAGAAAAATCAATCAAACGGCTATGGGATGCACAATCGGGCGGACAGGGGGTTGGCCGGGCAGGGTTGTCGCCGGTCGACTGGCAATTTTCAAAGAAAAGAACTATGGGCGTGTTTCAAACAGTAGTCGCATTGCATACACTTCTCAACCCAGCCTGGGTAAGAAAAACAACCCCAAATGCGTCATCTGCAAGTTGTTTGGTTGCCTGCATCGTGGGTCGCTGCATTAGGTAATACCCAAGTGCACTTTGTTTGGTTGCTTGCATTAGCCCAGGTGGCACATGAACACGGTGTTTGGTTGTCCGCATGGGGCGTGATTAAGAGCTAGCACTTGCACTTAGCACAGAGGATTAAGAGCTAGCAGAGGGAGGGGGAGAAGAAATGCAGTGTGCGCCGGACCATGGCGACTGCGGTGGGTAGTGGCTGTGGTGCCGTGTCCGACATGATGAGCATGGAGTCGTCGACGAGCGACCCCGTCGGCGGCACGGCGAGCGACACCATCGACGAACTAGTTGTGGTGCTCGCGCAAAGACAGTCGACAAAGGAGGAGAATGCAGTGCTCGCGCCATGGTATAACGTGAGGGGCTGAGAGGGACAGTCCAACGCACGCCGACAGCGACCCGGAGACGAGGAGGACTAGCAATAGCAAGCAGCACCGACTTGGCTGTGAGCTGAGCAAACAAACCAGGGGCGGCCTCTCTCAATTGGTCGCTGAGGGAGTCCAGGACTAGGGGGTGTCCGGATAGCCGAACTATTATCATCGGCCGGACTCCAAGACTATGAAGATATAAGATTGAAGACTTCGTTCCGTGTTCGGATGGGACTTTCCTTGGCGTAGAAGGCAAGCTTGGCGATACGGATATGTAGATCTCCTATCATTGTAACCGACTCTGTGTAACCCTAGCCCTCTCCGGTCTTTATATAAACCGGAGGGTTTTAGTTCGTAGGACCGAACAACAACAACTACAATCATACCATAGGCTAGCTTTTAGGGTTTAGCCTCCTTGATCTTGTGGTAGATCCACTTTTGTACTATCCATATCATCAATATCAATCAAGCAGGAGTAGGGTTTTTTACCTCCATCGAGAGGGCCCGAACCTGGGTAAAAACATTGTGTCCCTTGTCTCCTGTTACCCTCCGCCTAGACGCACAGTTCGGGACCCCCTACCCGAGATCCGCCGGTTTTGACACCGACATTGGTGCTTTCATTGAGAGTTCCTCTGTGTCGTCACCGATAGGCTGGATGGCTCCTTCGATCATCAACGACGCGTCCAGGTGAGACTTTTCTCCCGGACAGATCTTCAGATTCGACGGCTTTGCACCGCAGCCAATTCACTTGGCCATCCGAGCAGATCGAAGCTACGCCCGGACGCCAGTCGATTTGGAAGTCTCGAACTTCACGGCCGACATCCGCGGAGACTTGATCTTCGATGGATTCAAGCCACAACCGAGCGCCACCGCCTTTATCACGATGGGCATGATTTAGCTCTGCTGCCGGACAGTGCCCTGAAGGCCGCACATGAGTCCGCTCCGACCCCTAATTCGGAGCCGACTGCGCAGATCGAGGATGGGTGGCTAGACACCGCCTCGGGGTCTGCTACCTCTACGGCGATGGAGCCGAATACTGGCCTTGTCCCTTGTGAAGCTCGTGACTCCGCGGTGCCGGACTCCTCTCCTGACTCTGAACCTCCCGCGCCCTCTCCAATCGAATCCGGTTGGGCGCCGATCATGGAGTTCACCGCTGCAGACATCTTTCAACACTCACCTTTTGGCGATATCCTGAATTCGCTAAAGTATCTCTCGTTATCAGGAGAGCCCTGGCCGGACTGCGGTCAGGACGGTTGGGATGCGGACGACGAAGAAATTCAAAGCCCACCCACCACCCATTTTGTAGCCACTGTCGACGATCTAACCGACATGCTAGACTTCAACTCCAAAGACATCGACGGTATGGACGACGATGTCGGAGACGACCAAAGAACCAGCACCTACTGGGCACTGGAAAGCCACCTCGTCATATGACATATACATGGTGGATATCCCAAAGGATGGGAATGGCGAGGGAACAACGGAGGAAGAACCCTCCAAGAAACAGCCCAAGCGCCAAGGCCGTCGTGGCGCCGCTCTAAATCCCGCCACAAAGAAGAATGGAGATTCCGCACCGGAGATAATAATACCCCAGACAAGGTCAAGACAACCCTCCAAGCAAGATTCAGCACAGGAGGACGGAGAAGCCAGCCCTCATGAGAGAGCGGGAGACAAAGAGGTAGAGGACGATAACTACATGCCTCCCTCTGGAGACGAGGCAAGCCTCGACGACGACGAATTCGTCGTGCCTGAGGATCCCGTCGAACAAGAGCGTTTTAAACGCAGGCTTATGGCCACGGCAAACAGCCTAAAGAAAAAGCAGCAGTAGCTTAAAGCTGATCAAGATCTGCTAGCCGACAGATGGACTAAAGTCCTTGCGGCCGAAGAGCATGAACTCGAACGCCCCTCCAAAAGCTACCCCAAACGCAAGCTGCTCCCCCGATTAAAGGAGGAGGCATATAAACCTGCATCACCAGCAAGACAATACGGGTGACCGACCACCTCGTGGCATGACAGAGAGGCCTCTAGGCCCTCCACTAGAACCGCACTCGGCACCGCCGAAAAGTACGGGCCACGGGAATGCGCCGGACTTGCGAGACATATTGGAGGATAAGGCAAGACAATCAAGATCGATCTATGGATCGCGTGGGCGCCTACGATCGCGCGACGACGACCGTCGCGCGGATACAAAGAACTCGCCGGGCGAACACAAGAGACAAAGCTCGCTTGAGCTACGCCGTGATATAGCCCATTATAGAGTCGCCAGACACCCACTATACTTCACGGATGAAGTAATGGATCATCAAATCCTCAAGGGTTCAAACCCGTGAACATTGAATCCCACGATGGCACAACAGACCCGCGGTTTGGATCAAGACTATCTCCTTCATATCCACATGGCCCGCGGTGACGATCTTCACGCCATCAAATATCTCCCACTCAAGCTTAAAGGACCAGCTCGGCATTGGCTTAACAGCTTGCGGCGAGAATCAATTGGTGTTGGGAGGACCCGAAGCCGCATTCCTTGACAACTTCCGGGGCACATATGTGCGACCACCGACGCCGATGACCTAAGCCACATAATTCATCACCAGACGTCGGCCGACAATTCTCGGACATGGTTCTTAACAAAGAAAAATCAAATCGCCGACCGTCCGGATGTAGAGGCCCTCGCAGCCTTCAAACATAACATCCGCAACGAGTGGCTTGCCCGCACCTAGGACAGAAAAGCCAAATCCATGGCAGCCCTCACATCACTCATGACCGCTTTACGCTGGAGAGGACAGGTAGCTAGCCCGCAAAGAATAACCTCAAAGCAAAAATTTCGCAGTCCGGATACCAAGGACTGCAGTGGCAGGTCGCGTCGCAACAAGAACAAACGCCACGTTAACGGCGATAACACTGAGGATACGGCAGTCAACGCCGGATTAAGAGGCTCCAAACCCGGTCAGCGGAAAAGGCCATTCAAAAGAACTACTCCGGGTCCGTCCAATTTGGACCGAATACTCGACCGCTCTTGCCAGATACACGACACCCCCGAAAAGCCAGCTAATCACACCAACAGGGATTGTTGGGTATTCAAGCAAGCAGGCAAGTTAATTGCCGAAAACAATGACAAGGGGCTGCACAATGATGACGAGGAAGAGACCTCGCCGCATTTGAACAATAGAGGATGAAGGTTTCCCCCCACAAGTGCGGACGGTGAACATGATATACGCAACTCACATACCCAAAAGGGGGCGGAAGCGTGCACTCAAGGACGTATATGCGATGGAGTCAGTCACCCCGAAGTTCAACCCATGGTCCTCCTGCCCGATCACTTTTGATCGAAGGGACCACCCCACCAGTATCCGCCATGGCGGATTCGCCGCATTGGTTTTAGACCCAATCGTCGATGGATTCCACCTCACCACAGTCCTGATGGACGGCGGCAGCAGCCTGAACCTGCTTTATCAGGATATAGTGCGCAAGATGGGCATAGACCCCTCAAGGATTAAACCCACAAAGACGACCTTCAAAGGCGCCATACCAGTGTAGAGGCCAATTGTACAGCTCACCACACTTGAAGTGGTCTTTGGATCCCGGATAACTTCGGGCGAGGAGTTAATCTTGACATAGTTCCGCTCGCAGCGGCTATCATGCTCTGCTCGGACGGACCGCGTTTGCAAAGTTCAACGCGGTGCCGCACTATGCATACCTCAAGCTCAAGATGCCAGGCCCTCGAGGAGTCATCAAGGTCAACGGAAACACTGAACGCTCCCTCTGAACGGAGGAACACACAGCGGCTCTCGCGGCAGAAGTACAGAGCAGCCTTTTAAGGCAATTCTCGAGTCCGGCCGTTAAGCGACCGGACACGGCTAAACGCACCCGGAGTAACCTACAACAAGAGCACCTGGCACGTTCTGAGCACGCGTAGCAATGCGGCCCCAACACCTGCCCTTGAAAAATTGCAAGACTGGTCCTTCGCATACATCATTACGCTCTGGAGATACCATGGGCATAGGGGGAGGGGCACGACCACGACAGGCCCAGAGTGCGGCTCAACCACACCAGGGGCTCCCAATGTGTCATCTTTTTTTTTTCTTTTTTCTAACCCACAGGACTCCGCTCACCAGAGGCCCTGTCCGGCAGTAGACCTGCCGAACTCACGATGCAACTGTTGGAAATATGCCCTAGAGCCAATAATAAAAGTATTATTATATTTCATTGTTCATGATAATTGTCTTTTGTTCATGCTATAACTGTATTATCCGGAAATCGTAGTACACGTGTGAACACATAGACCACAATATGTCCCTAGTGAGCCTCTAGTTGACTAGCTCGTTGTGATCAACAGATAGTCATGGTTTCCTGACTATGGACATTGGATGTCGTTGATAACGGGATCACATCATTAGGAGAATGATGTGATGGATAGGACCCAATCCTAAGCATAGCACAAAGATCGTGTAGTTCGTCTGCTAGAGCTTTGCCAATGTCAAGTATCTCTTCCTTCGACCATGAGATCGTGTAACTCCCGGATACCGTAGGAGTGCCTTGGGTGTATCAAACGTCATAACGTAACTGGGTGACTATAAAGGTGCATTACAGGTATCTCCGAAAGTATCTGTTGGGTTGACACGGATCGAGACTGGGATTTGTCACTCCGTATGACGGAGAGGTATCTCTGGGCCCACTCGGTAATGCATCATCATAATGAGCTCAAGGTGACCAAGGTGTTGGCCACATGATCATGCATTACGGTATGAGTAAAGTGACTTGCCGGTAAAGAGACTGAACAAGGTATTGGGATACCGACGATCGAGTCTCGGGCAAGTAACGTACCGATTGACAAAGGGAATTGTGTACAGGGTTTGATCGAATCCTCGACATCGTGGTTCAACCGATGAAATCATCGAGGAGCATGTGGGAGCCAACATGGGTATCTAGATCCCGCTGTTGGTTATTGCCCGAGAGTCATCTCGGTCATGTCTGCGTGTCTCCCGAACCCGTAGGGTCTACACACTTAAGGTTCGGTGACGCTAGGGTTGTATGAATATGAGTATGCAGCATACCGAATGTTGTTCGGAGTCCCGGATGAGATCCCGGACGTCACGAGGAGTTTCGGAATGGTCCGGAGGTAAAGAATAATATATAGGAAGTGGTATTTCGGCCATCGGGAAAGTTTCGGGGTCTCCCGGTAATGTACCGGGACCACCGGAAGGGTCCCGGGGGTCCACCGGGTGGGGCCACCCATCCCGGAGGGCCCCATGGGCTGAAGTGGGAGGGGAACCAGCCCATAGTGGGCTGGTGCGCCCCCCTAGGCCCACCCCCTGCGCCTAGGGTTGAAACCCTAGGGGTGGGGGGGCGCCCCACTTGGCTTGGGGGGCACTCCACCCCCTTGGCCGCCGCCCCCCCTTGGAGATTGGATCTCCAGGGGCCGGCGCCCCCGGAGGCCTATATAAAGGGGGAGGGAGGGGGCTGCTGTACCCTTGTGCTTGGCGCCTCCCTCCCCCTGCTACACCTCGTCCTCCTCCCGTAGTCGCTTGGCGAAGCCCTGCCGGAGATCTGCTGCATCCACCACCACGCCGTCGTGCTGCTGGATCATCATCAACCTCTCCTTCCCCCTTGCTGGATCAAGAAGGAGGAGACGTCTCCGTCCCCGCACGTGTGTTGAACGCGGAGGTGTTGTCCGCTCAGCACTTGGACATCGGTGATCTGAATCACGCCGAGTACGACTCCATCATCACCTTGCAAGCTTCCGCACGCGATCTACAAGTGGTATGTAGATGCAAACTCTCTCCCGTTACTCGTTTCTTAGATGAACTCATAGATGGATTTTGGTGAAACCGTAGGAAAATTTTAATTTTCTGCAACGTTCCCCAACAGTGGCATCATGAGCTAGGTCTATGCGTAGTTCTCTAATGCACGAGTAGAACACAATTTGTTGTGGGCGTGGATCTTGTCAACTTACTTGCCTATACTAGTCTTTTCTTGCTTCAATGGTATTGTGGGATGAAGCGGCCCGGACCAACCTTACACGTACGCTTACGTGAGACCAGTTCCACCGATTGACATGCACTAGTTGCATAAGGTGGCTGGCGGGTGTCTGTCTCTCCCACTTTAGTTGGAGCGGATTCATGAAACAGGCCCTTATGAAGGGTAAATAGAAGTTGATAAAATCACGTTGTGGTTATTCGAGGTAAGAAAACGTTTGCTAGAACCCAATCGCAGCCACGTAAAAGATGCAACAACAATTAGAAGACGCCTAACTTGTTTTTGCAGCGATTGATCATGTGATGTGATATGGCCAGAAGTTGTGATGAATGATGAATTGTGATGTATGAGATCATGTTCTTGTAATAGGATTCACGACTTGCATGTCGATGAGTATGACAACCGGCAGGAGCCATAGGAGTTGTCTTTATTTTTTGTATGACCTGCGTGTCATTGAAGAACGTCATGTAAACTACTTTACTTTATTGCTAAACGCGTTAGTCATAGAAGTAGAAGTAGTCGTTGGCGTGACAACTTCATGAAGACACGATGATGGAGATCATGATGATGGAGATCATGGTGTCAAGCCGGTGACAAGATGAGCATGAAGCCCCGAAGATGGAGATCAATGGAGCTTTATGATATTGGCCATATCATGTCACGACTATATAATTGCATGTGATGTTTATTATGTGTATGCATCTTGTTTACTTAGGACGACGGTAGTAAATAAGATGATCCCTTACAAAATTTCAAGAAGTGTTCTCCCTAAGCGTGCACCGTTGCTACAGTTCGTCACTTCTAAGCACCACGTGATGATCGGGTGTGATGGATTCTTACATTCACATACAACGGGTGTAAGACAGTTTTACACAGCGAAAACACTTAGGGTTAACTTGACGAGCCTAGCATGTGCAGACATGGCCTCGGAACACGGAGACCGAAAGGTCGAACACTAGTCGTATGGAAGATACGATCAACATGAAGATGTTCACCGACGATGACTAGTTCGTCTCACGTGATGATCGGACACGGGCTAGTCTACTCGGATCGTGTAACACTTAGATGACTAGAGAGATGTCTAATCTAAGTGGGAGTTCATAATTTGATTAGAACTTTATTATCATGAACTTAGTCTAAAACCTTTGCAAATATGTCTTGTAGATCAAATGGCCAACGCTAATGTCAACATGAACTTCAACGGGTTCCTAGAGAAAACCAAGCTGAACGATGATGGCAGCAACTATACGGACTGGGTCCGGAACCTGAGGATCATCCTCATAGCTGCCAGGAAGCAATATTTCCTAGAAGGACCGCTAGGTGACGCTCCGTCCCGAAGAACCAAGACGTTATGAACGCTGGCAAGCTCGTGTTGATGATTACTCCCTCGTCAAAGGCGGCATGCTTTACAGCTTAGAACCGGGCTCCAAAAGCGTTTTGAGCATCACGGAGAATATGAGATGTTCAAGAGCTGAAACTAGTTTTCCAAGCTCATGCCCGGTCGAGAGATATGATGTCTCCGACAAGTTCTACAGTTGTAAGATGGAGGAAAACAGTTACGTCGGTGAGCACATCCGAAGATGTCAGGTTGCACAACCGTATGAC
Source organism: Aegilops speltoides (assembly GCA_021437245.1). Classification (NCBI taxonomy): domain Eukaryota; kingdom Viridiplantae; phylum Streptophyta; class Magnoliopsida; order Poales; family Poaceae; genus Aegilops; species Aegilops speltoides. Next base: position 245,814,038 of record CM038141.1, read on the forward strand.
CCCGGTGAACATTAACCTCCCAGATGAGGCGGTCATTGACAGAATCCTCCGATCGCTCCCACCAAGCTACAAGAGCTTTGTGATGAACTACAACATGCGGGGATGGTGAAGACCATTCTGAAGTGTTCTCGATGTCAAGTCAGCAGAGGCTGAAATCAAGAAAGAACATCAAGTGTTGATGGTCAATAAGACCACTAAGTTCAAGAAGGGCAAGGGTAAAAAGAACTTCAAGAAGGACGGCAAAGATGTTGTCGCGCCCGTAAGCTGTTGCCGGAAGAAGTCAAAGAATGGACCCAAGCCCGAGACCGAGTGCTTTTATTGCAAGGGAAGGGTCTTTGAAGCGGAACTGACCCAAATACTTAGCGGATAAGAAGGCCGCAACACCAAAGGTATATTTGATATACATGTAATTGATGTGTACCTTACCAAGACTCGTAGTAACTCCCCGGTATTTGATACCGTGCCGTTGCTCATATTTGTAACTCACAGAGGAGCTGCGGAATAAACGGAGATCGAAGGGACGAGGTGACGATCGCGTCGGGAATGGTTCCGAGTTGATGTGATCGACGCCGCACGCTGCCTCTACATTTACCCATGGGATTAGTTTTGAACCTTAATAATTGTTATTTGGTGCCAAGTTTGAGCATGAACATTGTATCCGGATCTCGTTTAATACGAGATGGCTACTCATTTAAGTCGAGAATAATGGTTGTTCGATTTATATGAGAGATATGTTTTATGGTCATGCTCTGATGGTCAACGGTTTATTCATAATGAATCTCGAGCGTAATATTACACATGTTCATAGTGTGGATGCCAAAAGATGTAAAGTTGATAACGATAGTCCCACATACTTGTGGCACTGCCGCCTTGGTCACATTGGTGTCAAGCGCATGAAGAAGCTCCATGCTGATGGACTTTTAGAGTCTCTTGATTATGAAACGTTTGACACATGCGAGCCATGCCTCATGGACAAAATGACCAAGACTCCGTTCTCTGGAACAATGGAGCGAGCAACCAACTTGTTGGAAATCATACATACCGATGTGTGCGGTCCAATGAGCGTTGAGGCTCGGGGAGGATATCGTTACGTTCTCACTCTCACTGATGACTTAAGTAGATATGGGTATGTCTACTTAATGAAACACAAGTCTGAGACCTTTGAAAAGTTCAAGGAATTTCAGAATGAGGTGGAGAATCAACGTGATCGAAAGATAAAGTTCCTACGATCAGATCGTGGAGGAGAATACTTAAGTCACGAATTTGGTACACACTTAAGGAAATGTGGAATCGTTTCACAACTCACGCCTACCGAACACCTCAAATAAACGGTGTGTCCGAACGTCGAATCGCACTCTATTGGATATGGTGCGGTCTATGATGTCTCTTACCGATTTACCGCTATCATTTTGGGGATACGCCTAGAGACAGCTACATTCACTTTAAATAGGGCACCGCCTAAATCCGTTGAGACGACACCGTATGAATTATGGTTTGGGAAGAAACCTAAGCTACCGTTTCTAAAAGTTTGGGGATGCGATGCTTATGTCAAGAAACTTCAACTGAAAAGCTCGAACCCAAGTCGGAAAAATGTGTATTCATAGGATACCCTAAGGAAACTGTCGGGTATACCTTCTACTTAAGATCCGAAGGCAAGATCTTTGTTGCCAAGAACGGATGCTTTCGGAAAAGAGTTTCTCTCAAAGAAGTAAGTGGGAGGAAAGTGGAACTCAATAAAGTACTACCTCTCGAGCGGGAAAGTGGTGCAGCTCAGAAAATGTTCTGTGATGCCCACACCAACTGAAGAGGAAAACAATGATGATGATCAAGGTACTTCGGATCAAGTTGCTACTGAATTTCGTAGGTCCACAAGGACATGTTCCGCACTAGAGTGGTACGGCAACCCTGTCCTGGAAATCATGTTGTTAGACAACGGTGAACCTTCGAACTATGAAGAAGCGATGGCGGGCCCGGATTCCAACAAATGGCATGAAGCCATGAAATCCGAGATAGAATCCATGTATGAAAACAAAGTATGGACTTTGACAGACTTGCCCGATGATCGGCGAGCGATAGAAAACAAATGGATTTTTAAGAAGAAGACGGACGCGGATGGTAATGTTACCATCTATAAAGCTTGACTTGTCGCTAAGGGTTATCGACAAGTTCAAGGGATCGACTACGACGAGACTTTCTCTCCCGTAGCGAAGCTGAAGTCCGTTCGAATCATGTTAGCAGTTGCCGCATACTATGATTATGAGATATGGCAGATGGACATCAAAACGGCATTCCTTAACGGACATCTTAAGGAAGAGCTGTATATGATGCAGCCGGAAGGTTTTGTCGATCCTAAGAACGCTAACAAAGTATGCAAGCTCCAGCGATCCATTTATGGACTGGTGCAAGCATCTTAGAGTTGGAACATTCGCTTTGATGAGATGATCAAAGCATTTGGGTTTATCTTGAGACTTATGGAGAAGCCTCCGCGTTTACAAGAAAGTGAGTGGGAGCTCAGTAGCATTTCTCCTATTATATGTAGATGACATACTCTTGATGGGAAATGATACAAAACTTTGGACAGCATTAAGGCCTACTTGAATAAGTGTTTTTCAATGAAGGACCTTGGAGAAGCTGCTTATATATTAGGCATCAAGATCTATAGAGATAGATCGAGACGCCTCATAGGTCTTTCACAAAGCACATACCTTGATAAGATTTTGAAGAGGTTCAAAATGGATCAGTCCAAGAAGGGTTCTTGCATATGTTACAAGGTGTGAGATTGAGCTCAGCTCGACCACCGACCACCGACAAAAGATAAAGAAGAGATGAGTGTCATCCCTATGCTTCAGCCATAGGATCTATTATGTATGCCATGTTGTGTACTGCACCGATGTAAACCTTGCCGTAAGTTTGGTAGCAAGATACCAAAGTAATCCGGCAAGGAACACCGGATAACGATCAAGAATATCCTGAAGTACCGAAAAGGACGAAGGACATGTTTTCGCTTATGGAGGAGACAAAGAGCTCATCGAAGGGTTACGCCGACGCTAGCTTCGACTCAGATCCGATGACTCTAAGTCACAAACCGGATACGTGTATATGTTGAATGGTGGAGCGAGAGCTGGTGCGGTTGCAAGCGAGCGTCGTGGCGGGATCTACGTGTGAAGCGGAGTACATGGCAGCCTCGGAGGCAGCGATGAAGCGATTTGGGTGAAGGAGTTCATCACCGACCTAGGAGTCATACCCAATGCGTCGGGGCGATCAAACTCTTCTCGTGACAACACTGGAGCTATTGCCCTTGCCAAGGAGCCCAGGTTTCACAAGAAGACCAGCACATCAAGCGTCGTTTCAACTCCATCCGTGAAAATGTTCAAGATGGAGACATAGAGATTTGCAAAGTGCACACGGATCTGAATGTTGCAGATCCGCTGACTAAACCTCTCTCGCGTGCAAAACATGATCAACACCGAACTCTATGGGTGTTCGATTCATCACAATGTAACTAGATTAGTGACTCTAGTGCAAGTGGGAGCTGTTGGAAATATGCCCTAGAGGCAATAATAAAAGTATTATTATATTTCATTGTTCATGATAATTGTCTTTTGTTCATGCTATAACTGTATTATCCGGAAATCGTAATACACGTGTGAACACATAGACCACAATATGTCCCTAGTGAGCCTCTAGTTGACTAGCTCGTTGTGATCAACAGATATTCATGGTTTCCTGACTATGGACATTGGATGTCGTTGATAACGGGATCACATCATTAGGAGAATGATGTGATGGACAGGACCCAATCCTAAGCATAGCACAAAGATCGTGTAGTTCGTCTGCTAGAGCTTTGCCAATGTCAAGTATCTCTTCCTTCGACCATGAGATCGTGTAACTCCCGGATACCGTAGGAGTGCCTTGGGTGTATCAAACGTCACAACATAAGCGGGTGACTATAAAGGTGCATTACGGTATCTCCGGAAGTATCTATTGGGTTGACACGGATCGAGGCGGGATTTGTCACTCCGTATGACGGAGAGGTATCTCTGGGCCCACTCGGTAATGCATCATCATAATGAGCTCAAGGTGACCAAGGTGTTGGCCACGGATCATGCATTACGGATGAGTAAAGTGACTTGCCGTAACGAGACTGAACAAGGTATTGGGATACCGACGATCGAAGTCTCGCAAGTAACGCATCGATTGACAAAGGGAATTGTGTACAGGGTTTGATCGAATCCTCGACATCGTGGTTCAACCGATGAAATTATCGAGGAGCATGTGGGAGCCAACATGGGTATCCAGATCCCGCTGTTGGTTATTGTCCGAGAGTCGTCTCGGTCATGTCTGCGTGTCTCCCGAACCCGTAGGGTCTACACACTTAAGGTTCGGTGACGCTAGGGTTGTATGAATATGAGTATGCAGCATACCGGATGTTGTTCGGAGTCCCGGATGAGATCCCGGATGTCACGAGGAGTTTCGGAATGGTTCGGAGTTAAAGAATAATATATAGGAAGTGGTATTTCGACCATCGGGAAAGTTTCGGGGTCTCCCGGTAATGTACCGGGACCACCGGAAAGGTCCCGGGGGTCCACCGGGTGGGGCCACCCATCCCGGAGGGCCCCATGGGCTGAAGTGGGAGGGGAACCAGCCCATAGTGGGCTGGTGCGCCCCCCTAGGCCCACCCCCTGCGCCTAGGGTTGAAACCCTAGGGGTGGGGCGCCCACTGGCTTGGGGGCACTCCACCCCTTGGCCGCCACCCCTTGAGATTGGATCTCGGGGCGGGCGCCCGGAGGCCTATATAAAGGGGGAGGGAGGGGCTGCTGTACCCTTGTGCATGGCGCCTCCCCCCGCTACACCTCATCTTCCTCCGTGAGTCGCTTGGCGGAAGCCTGGGAGATCTGCTGCATCCACCACCACGCCGTCGTCAGGCTTTGGATCATCATCAACCTCTCCTTCCCCCTTGCTGGATCAAGAAGGAGGAGATGTCTCCCGTCCCGTACGTGTGTTGAACGCGGAGGTGCTGTCCATTCAGCACTTGGACATCGGTGATCTGAATCACGTCGAGTACGACTCCATCATCACCTTGCAAGCTTCCGCACGCGATCTACAAGTGGTATGTAGATGCAAACTCTCTCCCGTTACTCGTTGCTTAGATGAACTCATAGATGGATTTTGGTGAAACCGTAGGAAAATTTTAATTTTCTACAACGTTCCCCAACAGCAACAGCCAGGGAAGGAGAAAGGCTACGACGAGTATTCAGGTGGTCTCCATTACGAGCATTAAATCTGTTTTATATACCACTCCGCAGCCTACCCCTGGAGGGGGACATGTTTAATAGTCCCATCCCTTGCTTACCGCACTATTTGTATCGTTTTGCATTCATGGCAGTATTTCTTGAATAAACAATGCATTGCTTTTTGCTTATAATTGCATTTCTTTCTTATACATATGTTCATTTATGACATGGTGCATCCGTACACTTTGGTACGGCTAAATACACCAGGGGCTTAAGTTCCCCGCATTATGGTGTGATAAGTCCGAACACTTTCACAAGTGCGGCACCCCGAACTTATAGCATTATATGCATCGGCTCTGAATCATGTCTTGGGTCAATAGTTGGGTTTGGCCGGCTCCCATGTTTTGGTACCTTACGTTCCGTTGTATCGGCTAAGGTAGCACTGGGAGAACCACTGCATTGCGCCCTAGTTGAGCTGGGCGAGCGCCTCAGTGGAGAAAGCTAAAACTGACCGTCATGATAAAGTGAGAGCTGGTCGCTATTCGAGAGGTTTTTTTCGAGTCCCTAAAGAATTATGCCGCTTAGAGCGAGGAACCGGCTTTGTCCGGCCCAGGCGTGGATAGCGCCCCGAACTCGGTCTTCCGAACACTAGGGGCTTCGCCGAAATTTAAAATTATAGAATTCTATGGCTAAGTGAGAGTGTTCAAGCATTATAAGTCCGGTTGCCTCGTTCGTTGTGTTGAGCGCCTCCCTATATGGACCCAAAAATGGGAACAAGAGCGCTCAAGTTTATCCCGAACACCCCAACACTCGTGGCATGGGGGCTGAAGCCGACGACTTTCCATCTTTCAGATTTGATAAACGGCCACACAGAAGGTAATATTTTAAATTAACAAGCGTTGCTTAGTGCATATGAACAAAGTTTTCAGCGCACAGGATAACAAAATACGAGTCTACTCAAATATTACATCTTTGGAGCACTCACCCGCAATCATGCGGGCACCCTTCAGGACACTCTTATAATACATTTCGGGCGTGCGATACTCCTTGCCCGTCGGGCGCGTCCGTCACAAGCTTCTCGGCGTCCATCCTGCCCTCAATGCATGCGTTTGCGGGCAAGGGCCGACGGGCACCTTCAATGCAAAGCGGAGTGCTTGACGACTTCAACCCGAGGACACGCATCCACTAGCCGCCGCACCAGGCCGAAGTAGCTCCGTGCATGGCCTTCTTGGGCCACACCGAACTATGAGGCCCTTCATGGCCTGTTCGCCACCTTGTGGAGCTCGATCATTTGCTTCACTGGTCGCTAAGGGCACCGGATGTCCAGCCTCGAGATATTGAGACCGAAGACCTTCTCCGTCGAGCTCCCCTCCTCGGCCCGGTAGAAAGCGGCAGCATCGGACACGCTGCGGGGAAGATCTGCGAACGCTCCTGGAGAGCTCCCAATTCGGGTAAGTAATAGGTAATTCACATTCACATGCCTGCTTTGCATGAAAAATGCCTTACCCGCCGCTATTTTCTTCAACGCCTCGATTTCCTGGAGGGCCTTGTGGGCTTCGGCCTTAGCGGCTTTGGCACTCTCAAGAGCCGACGCAAGCTCGGACTCTCGAGTCTTCGAGTCACGCTCCAAACTCTCCTGCTTCTCCACGAGAGCCTGGAGCTCTTGCTGTACCGCCGCCACCCGCGCCTCCTGCTTCTCTCGCTCAGCTCGTTCCGCGGCCGCATTGCGTTCGGCCGCGGACACCGCCTCCTTCAGGGTCGCCACCTCGTTTGTGGCCCCTGTAGTACCCACGTTATCCTTGTTATTTCTCTTGCAACCAAATCCTTTTCTGTAAGGTACAACTTTAATATGGTGTTACTCACCTTCCTTGTCCTCGAGCTGCTTCTTGGCACGGCCGAGCTCGGTCTCGGACCGCTCGAGGCTCTGCTTCAAGGTATTGACCTCCACAGTCAGTGCGGCAGAGGTCAGCAGCGCAGCCTGCAATCCCATATTGACATGTTTTTTCAGCCTCCTGCGTATATCTTTTTAGATCCTCAGTCCGGCTTTTATTTCCGAACACCGAACCGAGCATCAGGGGCTACTGTCTATGCGGTATTATATTACATATCTTAAAATTCTTACCTCAAAGCACGTTAGAAGGTTGTTTGCGAGGTTTGGTCAGCCCGCTCTTGGCGACCTGAACCTTCTGAATCACTGCACTCATGACAGTGCGGTGTTCTTCTTTGATGGAAGCACCGTTGAGCGCCTCCAACAAGTTATCCGGCGCCTCCGGCTGGATGGAGGCCGCCGGTGTCACAGTCTTGCCCTTCTTACGAAGGGCGCTCACGGACTCGAAACCACTGCGCAGTTCGGTCTTGAGTCCGGCGCAAAGTCTAGGAGGTTGCCCTGCGGCACCTCCGGGGCCTCCTCCTCTTGGCGGGTCCCTTCCTGGGATCCCACCTCGACGTCGTCAGTGTCATGGGGGGTGGAGGCGGTCGAAAGAGAATCCATATCCGACGTGCCCAAGGACCCGCTCGACGAAGCGAGAAGATCGTCCTTGGGCGGACTACAGGTTATATGCGGCATTAGAAAGACACCGTGTGGCAAAACGAAAAATTATAAATCATCTAGGAGTCTGGATACTTATGATCTCGCTAGGGGCTTGGCCCTTGAAGGCCACTCCTCGTTGCTGTCGCCAACGTTGGCGGAACAGTCCGGGGGAAGGGTCCTTCCTTTCTTGGACCCTTCGGCCTCCCTCGTTGGGGAGGCCTTCCTCTTCTTATCTCCCCCCGCTGGAGGAGAGGCCTCTTTCTACTCCTCCTCGTCCTCGTGGGAGGAGTCCGCCTCGGAGTCATCGGACGATGAGTCCGATACCACCTGACGCCGGGAACTCCTTCGGGTTCCCCTGGCCTTCTTCTTGGCCTTCTTCTCCGGCACTACGTAAAGTGCCGGGACCAGCAGCCCTGTCAAACGGGCATCCGCTGGGTCTTCTAGAAGAGGAGCCAGACAGTTAACCTGTCCGGACGTCTTCTGCCAGGCCTGTTAAAGGCTTTGGGAGTTTAGATCCCGCATAGAGTCAAACTATGAAAAGCAAGTGTCCCATAAAGGATGGCATAGCTTACCTCACCAGCCGGACACTGCGTGTTGAATCCGCGATCTTCGGTAGCGGATGCGGGGGCTTCGGCGCCCTTGAACAACACCCTCCAGGCATCTTCGTACGTAGTGTCGAAGAGCCCGCTCAAGGTCCGGTGCTGTACCGGATCAAACTCCCACAAATTGAAGTCCCGTTGCTGGCAGGGGAGAATCCGGCGGACGAGCATGACCTGGATCACGTTGACAAGCTTGAGCTTCTTGTTCACGTGGTGCAGACACGGACCGGAGTCCGTTCGCTCTTCTTCGAACTACCCCATAGCAAGCCCTTCTCTTTCCAGGAGGTGAGCTGCATGGGGATGCCAGATCTGAATTCGGGGGACGCTGCCCATTTAGGGTCACGCGGCTCGGTGATGTAGAACCACCCCGATTGTCACCCTTTGATGGATTCCACGAAGGCACCCTCAAGCCAAGTGACGTTGGGAATTTTGCCCACCATGGCGCCTCCGCACTCCGCTTGGCTGCCCTTCACAACCTTCGGCTTGACATTGAAGGTCTTTAGCCACAAGCCGAAGTGGGGCTGGATGCAGAGGAAGGCCTCGCACACGACGATAAACGCCAAGATGTGGAGGATGAAATTTGGGGATAGATCGTGGAAATCCAGGCCGTAGTAGAACATGAGGGTGACACCCCCGATTCAATCGTTCACTAATCATGCACGCAAACGTGTACGATCAAGATCAGGGACTCACTAGAAGATATCACAACACAACTCTAAAACATAAATAAGTCATACAAGCATCATAATACAAGCCAGGGGCCTCGAGGGCTCGAATACAAGTGCTCGATCATAGACGAGTCGTGGAAACAACAATATCTGAGTACGGACATAAGTTAAACAAGTTTGCCTTAAGAAGGCTAGCACAAAGCGGGATACAGATCGAAGAGGCGCAGACCTCCTGCAGGATCGCCCTAAACTACTGGTGGTCGTCGTCAAGACACCTTGCGTAGTAGTAGGCACCTCCAGTGTAGTAGTCATCATCGACGATGGCATCTGGCTTCCGGGCTCCAGCATCTGGTTGTGACAACCAGAAAGAAAGGAAAGGGGGAAAAGGGGGGAGAAAGCAACCGTGAGTACTCATCCAAAGTACTCACAAGCAAGGAGCTACACTACATATGCATGGGTATATGTGTAAAGGGCCATATCAGTGGACTGAACTGCAGAATGCCAGAATAAGAGGGGGATAGCTAATCCTGTCGAAGACTACGCTTCTGGCAGCCTCCGTCTTGCAGCATGTAGAAGAGAGTAGATTGAAGTCCTCCAAGTAGCATCGCCAAGTAGCATCTCCAAGTAGCATCTCCAGTAGCATCGCATAGCATAATCCTACCCGGCGATCCTCCCCTCGTCTCCCTGTGGAAAAGCGATCACCGGGTTGTCTGTGGAACTTGGAAGGGTGTGTTTTATTAAGTATCCGGTTCTAGTTGTCATAAGGTCAAGGTACAACTCTGGGTCGTCCTTTTACCGAGGGACACGGCTATTCGAATAGATTAACTTCCCTGTAGGGGTGCACCACATAACCCAACACGCTCGATCCCATTTGGCCGGACACACTTTCCTGGGTCATGCCCGGCCTCGGAAGATCAACACGTCGTAGCCCCACCTAGGCACAACAGAGAGGTCAGCCCGCCGGTCTAAATCCTATGCGCGCAGGGGTCCGGGCCCATCGCCCATTGCACACCAAGACGCTTGTAGGGCGGCCGGAAACAGACCTAGCAACCTCCATTACAAAGGAAGTTGCGTTAACGCAGTCCAATCCGGCGCTAGCGCGCTCGTCGCCGACGTCAAGAAGGCTTCGCCGATACCACGACGGGATACTCATAACTACTCCCGCGTAGATGGTTAGTGCGTATAGACCAAATGGCTAGACTCAGATCAAATACCCAGATCTCGTTAAGCGTGTTAAGTATCCGCGAAAGCCGAACAGGGCCAGGCCCACCTGTATCCTAGGTGGTCTCAACCTGCTCTGTCGCTCCACCACAAAGTAACAGTCGGGGGCCGTCGGGAACCCAGGCCCACCTCTACCGGGATGGAGCCACCTGTCCTTTCATCCCCCTCATCGGAATCACTTGCGGGTACTCCTCGAGCTGACCCGACTTTAGTCACCATCTGTATAGTATGTACGTATGTATAGTATATACCCGTGATCACCTCCCAAGTGATCACGGCCCGATAGTATAGCAAGGCAGACTGACAAGAATGTAGGGCCAATGATGATAAACTAGCATCCTATACTAAGCATTTAGGATTGCGGTAAGGTATCAACAGATGTAGCAACAATGTCGGGGCTATGCATCGAATAGGATCAACGAAAGCAAGTAACATGCTACACTACTCTAATGCAAGCGGTATAGGGAGAATAGGCGATATCTGTTGATCAAGGGGGGGGCTTGCCTGGTTGCTCGCAAGAAGGAGGGTTGTCAACTCCGTGGTCGGCTGGGGTCGCCGGCGATCTCGGGGTCTATCGGAAAGAAGTAACGGAGGGGGAACACAATAAATAACAGAGCAATCAAAGCATCACAAAGCGTAACAAGACAATACACGGTGTTCGGTGTGCCCTAACGCGGTAGTAGGTGATACTGGCGAAAGGGGGAAACATCCGGGAAAGTATCCCCGGTGTTTCGCGTTTTCGGACAAATGAACCGGAGGTGAAATGTTGCAGGTTCACTAAGCTAGGGACGCGTGGCGGATGGACGGGTTGCGTATCTGGATTCGTATCATCGTTCTGAGCAACTTTCATGTTGAAAATATTTTAATCCGAGTTACGGATTAAAAGATATGATTTTCTAAAGATTTTTTAATTTCTGGAATTTAATTAATTATTTAAATCCAATATTATCCATAATAGTAAATGATGACGTCGGCATGATATCATGCTGACGTCAGCAGTCAACTGTGCAGTTGACTGGGTCAACTACGTGTGGGGCCCAAATGTCATTGGTTGTTTAATTAGTAGGTTAATTAAACAGTGCCAATTAGTTTAATTAGTGGTTAGGTTAATCTAATCAGGTTTAATTAGTTTAATTAATTCTTTAATTAACTATTAATTAATATTAATTATTACTTATTAATTCATTTTTAATTAATTAATTATTTGTTATTATTTATATTTTTTTTATATCATTTTCGTTCAAAGGGTGTGGGGCCCCAACGTCATCGGCCCAGGGGCCTTAGTGGGCGCCGGATGCTAGCGGGCGAAGGGCGCAGCCCGAGCGGGCACACGCCCAGGTGTGACCGGACGAACCCGACGGGCGCGAGCGGGGCGCTGCCCGCCAGGACGCGGGATGGGGCCGTGGCCATGGCGGGGGCTCGCCCGAGCAAGACGGCGCAGCTGGCAGACGCAGAAGGCCAGGCGCGCTTGTGACCAAGGGGACGCGGCCGGCCGGAGCAGAGGCAAGCGGCGGGGGTGAGGCCACGGCAGCTGCAGCAGTAGTAGCATCTACAGCAGCGGGAGGGCGTGGCCACAGGCGGCGTTGGTGAGCGCGATGGCGCGGCCTGCGACCAGGTGCGAGCGGGCGGGCGTGGCCGTGGGCGCGGGGGGGGGTGGTCGTGGTAAGCGCGAAGCGAGGAGGTCGGGGTGAAGCATCCATGATCCATGGGTGCAGCCCGTGGTGCGGGTGGCCGCGTCGAGGGCCTGCGCGGGTGACTCCGGAGGCGGGGGTGAGCAGGGGCGGACGGGGATGCGGGAGCGGCGTCTGGTCGCAGCTGAGCTTGGAGGCGACGCGGTGAGCGGCGACCGCGAGGCAAAGGCGGCACGCGTGCGTCGTGGGGCCGCGAGGCGCGGGGATCGGGCGCAGATGGCGGGCTGTGGCGGGACGGCGGCGTGGTGAGTGCGGTGACTACGCACGACGGGGACGGGAGGAAGAAGGAAGGTGCTCACAGGGCCGAGGGATAGGGCGGTGTGGCGCGGGAGGATGCCGTGGACGACGGCGACGGGAAGCGAGACGGTGGGGAAGTCCGGCGAGGCGGCGCGTGCTCCTGGCGGCGGTGGGTGATGGCGTCGGTGGCCTCCTCCTCTCGATCCCGATCCAATCGGGAGAGAGGGAGAGAGGGGGCAGAGATATTTTGCGGGGGGGAAGTGGAGTGTCGGTGGCGGTTCGGGTGGGGGATGGTGAGTGGATAAGGAAGTGGGTGGGTCGGTGGGCAGATGGGTTGGCCAGTTAGGTTGGCTGGCCTGGGGGTTCTTTTCCTTTCTTTCTTTCTTTCTTTTCTTTATTTTTCTTTTCTGTTTTATTTCATTTTAAAGTATAAAGGCATTTTCTTAAAATGTGTTTGCTTTATTATAATTACCCTTGTAATATTCGGCACCCACCGAACATTTTTGTTTCAACTTTTGAAAACTTTTATTGTTGACACTAATTTAAAATTTGAATTTTGAAACGGTTTCGAATCAACACGAGATTAGCAACAGTAACCGTGGTGACGTGGCATCATTAATAGAGGTTTAATGTAGCTTAAATATCCGGGCGTCACAATGAGCCCTCGGACAAAGGGGTGGAGTGGGAAGCCCAGTCCGCGGAGGAAATGGGGAAGGAATACGACCCTCTCATGGGGCCTGGGGGTGGGGATGAGCTGCCCCTCGTCGGGGAGCCGATCTGATGTCGTCATTTGGACAGATATCCGGCGCTGCGCAGCTTCTCTATGTGCCCCTCCATAACGGAGGAGGCCATCCACTTGCCTCCCGCTCCGGACATGGCTGGAGAAGGTCGAGGTGAGATGAGCGGACTTGGGCGCTTGAGCTCGAGTGCGCGGAGATGGATAAGCAAAGGAGGAAGAAGGCGTAGGTAAAAAAGGTGGATCCTTATCCCCTTATATATGGGCGGATCAAACTATGCGTCCCTACTGGCCTGGTAAAACTCGCTTATCTCCCAAGCGCCGCAATCAATGGCGCGGTTGGGTTACCCAGGTCCGTATTGATGAGAATCCCGGAATAAGGGGAACACGATCTCTGCTTCGACAAGACGTGCCAAGGAAACCGCTTCGCTAAACACGCTGAGGTGGTATAATAAAAAACTTAAAGGCTTGGTTGTGGTGTGACGTCATGCCACAAAATACGTCAGCAGATTGAACTTGTGTAAATATTATTCTCTCTACGGTGGTATGTGGAATTTATTTTGCAGAGCCGGACACTATCCTAGTGTTCACAATCTTCTATGAATTATTCGAAGGAGGAACCCGCCTTGCAATGCCGAAGATAATATCTTGTGACGGACTCGTCGTCATTGAAGCCCAGTTTGGGGCTACCGAGGAGTCTGGACTAGGGGTGTCTGGATAGCCGAACTATCATCATCGGCCGGACTCCAAGACTATGAAGATACAAGATTGAAGACTTCGTCCCGTGTCCGGATGGGACTTTCCTTGGCGTAGAAGGCAAGCTTGGCGATACGGATATGTAGATCTCCTACCATTGTAACCGACTCTGTGTAACCCTAGCCCTCTCCGATGTCTATATAAACCGGAGGGTTTTAGTCCGTAGGACCGAACAACAACAACAACTACAATCATACCATAGGCTAGCTTCTAGGGTTTAGCCTCCTTGATCTCGTGGTAGATCCACTCTTGTACTACCCATATCATCAATATCAATCAAGCAGGAGTAGGGTTTTACCTCCATCGAGAGGGCCCGAACCTGGGTAAAAACATCGTGTCCCTTGTCTCCTATTACCATCCGCCTAGACGCACAGTTCGGGACCCCCTACCCGAGATCCGCCGGTTTTGACACCGACAGTCGCTGCTCCCTCCAGCTTGCTCCCGCAGCTGCGCCCTGGGCCGCGGCCGTCTTGATTCTCGATGGTGACTGAGGCGGTCAAGAAGGAAGGTCGAGGGAGGGGTCGCCGGTCGCCTGCCATCCCAGACCGGAGCACAGCGCCGGCGAGAGAGACAAATGGGGGCGGGGACCAGGCCGTCCGCGCCAGCTGTGGCTCTGCTCGCCGTCGCCACCTGCTACGCGGCTATCCTCGTCGCGGCCGCGCCGCCGCTCCACCACCAGCCGCAGCAGCAGCACAAGCACGTCAGGATCGTCAGTGCAGTAGACTGCTTTCCAAAAAGAGCTGAAGCTACGATCGTCGAAACCAAAAACTTACAACACGAATATTGTGAGGAACTGCGAGATTAGGCTGCTGGTCAAAGGAAAACTCAAACGATTGATCGTGCGCGATGAATCTGGCAAAATTCGTTAAGAACAGCTTCAAATGGGAAGACGAAATTAAGAACTTACAGCCGACAAAACTACGAACCGATCGCCTGAATGAAACCATAGCATCGAGGCATCTTTTTCGTGTAGAGGTTACCTCGAATCGAAGCACCGTTGTGTAGATCAGAGAGAGGAGATTAGATAGAAGCTTACTGGAGATTGAAGAAGACCTCACGTAATCACCTCGCATCTCTCTCGTCTCCACTCGTGCAAGGGCTCGCTCGCTAGCGCTCACCTCGGCCTGGCTCACGAGAAACTGCTGATTCGTGCGTTTCCAGTGATCCAGGCTATGGGCTGCTTTAAGAAGCGTGCGGTGCAGGCCCAACAGTGAAAACGGGCAACCAAACAGGCTTCTTTCTTCCCGCGCGGGCTTGGTTGGCCCTATGCGGGCAACCAAACACGCCCTATGTGTCGCGCTCCCAAGTAGCATGGGTGATAACCTAGTCCAGCAGTGCCGACCCTCATCCCTCCCTCCTATCTCCTCGCCGTCATCCAAGAAGGCCATCGGACAAAGCCCGGATGACGGACTGTGGTGGCGGCGCTTCTCCTAATGTTTGGCGGCCATTGGGGCTATGTGAGAACAAGGGACGCTATTGTTGTGTCAATCTGCATTTGGGTGTGTCGGCTGACGCTCGTCAGTTGGGAGCATGGATGGGCTGTTGGGGAATGTAGTAATTTCAAAAAAATTACTACGCACACGCAAGATCATGGTGATGCATAGCAACGAGAGGGGAGAGTATTGTCCACGTACCCTCGTAGACCGCAAGTGGAAGCGTTATGACAACGCGGTTGATGTAGTCGTACGTCTGCACGATCCGACCGATCCAAGTACCGAACGTACGGCACCTCCGAGTTCAGCACACGTTCAGCTCGATGACGATCCCCGGACTCCGATCCAGCAAAGTGTCGGGGATGAGTTCCGTTAGCATGAAGGTGTGGTGTCGATGATGAAGTTCTACCAGCGCAGGGCTTCGCCTAAACTCCGCGACGATATGACCGAGGTGGAATATGGTGGGAGGGGGCACCGCACACGGCTAAGGAACGATCTTGAAGATCAACTTGTGTGTCCTAGGGTGCCCCCTTCCCCCGTATATAAAGGAGGGAGGGGGAGGTGCGGCCGGCCCCCTAGGGGTGCGCCTGGAGGAGTCCTACTCCCACCGGGAGTAGGACTCCCCCCTCTTGCCTTGGTGGAGAAGGAAAGGGGAGAGGGGAAAGAGGAAAGGGCGCCCCTTCCTTGTCCTATTCGGACTAGGGGGGGGGGCGCAGCCCTGGCCGCCCTCCTCTTCTCCCTCATGGCCCACTAAGGCCCATTAACCCCGGGAGGTTCCAGTAACCCCGGTGTTCAGGTAAAATACTGATTTCACCCGGAACCATTCCGATATCCAAATATAGGCTTCCAATATATCAATCTTTATGTCTCAACCATTTCGAGACTCCTCGTCATGTCCGTGATCACATCCGGGACTCCGAACAATCTTAGGTACATCAAAACTTATAAACTCATAATAAAACTGTCATCGTAACGTTAAGCGTGCGGACCCTACGGGTTTGAGAACTATGTAGACATGACCTAGAACTATTCTCGGTCAGTAACCAATAGCGGAACCTGGATGCTCATATTGGCTCCTACATATTCTACGAAGATCTTTATCGGTCAAACCGCATAACAACATACGTTGTTCCTTTGTCATCGGTATGTTACTTGCAGAGATTCGATCGTCGGTATCCAATACCTAGTTCAATCTCGTTACCGGCAAGTCTCTTTACTCGTTACATAATGCATCATCCCGTAACTAACTCATTAGTCACATTGCTTGCAAGGCTTATAATGATGTGCATTACCGAGAGGGCCCAGAGATACCTCTCCGACAATTGGAGTGACAAAACCTAATCTCGAAATACGCCAACCCAACATGTACCTTTGGAGACACCTGTAGTACTCCTTTATAATCACCCAGTTACGTTGTGACGTTTGGTAGCACCAAAGTGTTCCTTCGTAAGCAGGAGTTGCATAATCTCATAGTTACAGGAACATGTATAAGTCATGAAGAAAGCAATAGCAACATACTAAACGATCAAGTGCTAGGCTAACGGAATGGGTCATGTCAATCACATCATTCTCCTAATGATGTGATCCCATTAATCAAATGACAACACATGTCTATGGTTAGGAAACATAACCATCTTTGATTAATGAGCTAGTCAAGTAGAGGCATACTAGTGACTATATGTTTGTCTATGTATTCACACATGTATCATGTTTCCGGTTAATACAATTCTAGCATGAATAATAAACATTTATCATGATATGAGGAAATAAATAATAACTTTATTATTGCCTCTAGGGCATATTTCCTTCAGTCTCCCACTTGCACTAGAGTCAATAATCTAGATTACACAATAATGATTCTAACACCCATGGAGTCTTGGTGCTGATCATGTTTTGCTCGTGAAAGAGGCTTAGTCAACGGGTCTGCAACATTCAGATCTGTATGTATCTTGCAAATCTCTATGTCTCCCACCTGGACTTGGTTCCGGATGGAATTGAAGCGTCTCTTGATGTGCTTGGTCCTCTTGTGAAATCTGGATTCCTTTGCCCAGGCAATTGCACCAGTATTGTCACAGAAGATCTTCATTGGTCCCGATGCACTAGGTATGACACCTAGATCAGAAATGAACTCCTTCATCCAGACTCCTTCATTTTCTGCTTCCGAAGCAGCTATGTACACCGCTTCACATGTAGATCCCGCCATGACGCTTTGTTTAGAACTGCACCAACTTACAGCTCCACCGTTTAATAAAAACACGTATCCGGTTTGCGATTTAGAATCATCCGGATCAGTGTCAAAGCTTGCATCGACGTAACCATTTACGACTAGCTCTTTGTCACCTCCATATACGAGAAACATATCCTTAGTCCTTTTCAGGTATTTCAGGATGTTCTTGACCGCTGTCCAGTGATCCACTCCTGGATTACTTTGGTACCTTCCTGCCAAGCTTATTGCTAAGCACACGTTAGGTCTGGTACACAACATTGCATACATGATAGAGCCTATGGCTGAAGCATAGGGAACATCTTTCATTTTCTCTCTATCTTCTGCTGTGGTCGGGCATTGAGTTTGACTCAACTTGACACCTTGTAGTACAGGCAAGAACCCTTTCTTTGCCTGATCCATTTTGAACCTTTTCAAAACTTTATCAAGGTATGTGCTTTGTGAAAGTCCTATTAAGCGTCTTGATCTATCTCTATAAATCTTGATGCCCAATATGTAAGCAGCTTCACCGAGGTCTTTCATAGAAAAACTTTTATTCAAGTATCCCTTTATGCTATCCAGAAATTCTATATCATTTCCAATTAATAATATGTCATCTACATATAATATTAGAAATGCTACAGAGCTCCCACTCACTTTCTTGTAAATATAGGCTTCTCCAAAAGTCTGTATAAAACCATATGCTTTGATCACACTATCAAAGCGTTTATTCCAACTCCGAGATGCTTGCACCAGTCCATAAATGGATCGCTGGAGCTTGCACACTTTATTAGCTCCTTTTGGATCAACAAAACCTTCTGGTTGCATCATATACAACTCTTCTTCCAGAAATCCATTCAAGAATGCAATTTTGACATCCATCTGCCAAATTTCATAATCATAAAATGTAGCAATTGCTAACATGATTCGGACAGACTTAAGCATCGCTACGGGTGAGAAAGTCTCATCGTTGTCAACCCCTTGAACTTGTCGAAAACCTTTCGCAACAAGTCGAGCTTTATAGACAGTTACATTACCATCAGCGTCAGTCTTCTTCTTAAAGATCCATTTATTCTCAATGGCTTGCCGATCATCGGGCAAGTCAACCAAAGTCCATACTTTGTTCTCATACATGGATCCCATCTCAGATTTCATGGCCTCTAGCCATTTTGCGGAATCTGGGCTCATCATCGCTTCCTCATAGTTCATAGGTTCATCATGGTCAAGTAACATGACTTCCAGAATAGGATTACCGTACCACTCTGGTGTGGATCTTACTTTGCTAGACCTACGAGGTTCAGTAGAAACTTGATCTGAAGTTTCATGATCAATATCATTAGCTTCCTCACTAATTGGTGTAGTTGTCATAGGAACCGGTTCTTGTGATGAACTACTTTCCAATAAGGGAGCTGGTACAGTTACCTCATCAAGTTCTACTTTCCTCCAACTCACTTCTTTCGAGAGAAACTCTTTCTCTAAAAAGGATCCGAATTTAGCAACGAAAATCTTGCCCTCAGATCTGTGATAGAAGGTGTACCCAACAGTCTCTTTTGGGTATCCTATGAAGACACATTTCTCCGATTTGGGTTCGAGCTTATCTGGTTGAAGCTTCTACACATAATCATCACAGCCCCAAACTTTAAGAAACAACAACTTTGGTTTCTTGCCAAACCATAGTTCATGAGGCGTCGTCTCAACGGATTTTGATGGTGCCCTATTTAACGTGAATGCGGTCGTCTCTAAAGCATAACCCCAAAACGATAGCGGTAAATCAGTAAGAGACATCATAGATCGCACCATATCTAGTAAAGTACGACACGACGTTCGGACACACCATTTTGTTGTGGTGTTCGGGTGGCGTGAGTTTGAAACTATTCCGCATTGTTTCAAATGTAAACCAAACTCGTAACTCAAATATTCTCCTCCACGATCAGATCGTAGAAATTTTATTTTCTTGTTACGATGATTTTCCTCTTCACTCAGAAATTCTTTGAACTTTTCAAATGTTTCAGACTTGTGTTTCATTAAGTAGATATACCCATATCTGCATAAATCATCTGTGAAGGAGAGAAAATAACGATACCCGCCGCGAGCCTCAACATTCATTGGACCACAAACATCACTATGTATGATTTCCAACAAATCAGTTGCTCGCTCCATAGTTCCGGAGAACGGCATTTCAGTCATCTTGCCCATGATGCACGGTTCACAAGTAACAAGTGATTCATAATCAAGTGATTCCAAAAGCCCATCAGTATGGAGTTTCTTCATGCGCTTTACACCGATATGACCTAAACGGCAGTGCCACAAATAAGTTGCACTATCATTATCAACTCTGCATCTTTCGGTTTCAACACTATGAATATGTGTGTCACTACTATCGAGATTCAATAAAAATAGACCACTCTTCAAGGGTGCATGACCATAAAAGATATTACTCATATAAATAGAACAACCATTATTCTCTGACTTAAATGAATAACCGTCTCGCATCAAACAAGATCCAGATATAATGTTCATGCTCAACGCTGGCACCAAATAACAATTATTTAGGTCTAAAACTAATCCCGATGGTAGATGTAGAGGTAGCGTGCCGACCGCGATCACATCGACTTTGGAACCATTTCCCACGCGCATCGTCACCTCGTCTTTAGCCAATCTTCACTTAATCCGTAGTCCCTTTTTCGAGTTGCAAATATTAGCAACTGAACCAGTATCAAACACCCAGGTACTACTGCGAGCATTAGTAAGGTACACATCAATAACATGTATATCACATATACCTTTGTTCACTTTGCCATCCTTCTTATCCGCCAAATACTTGGGGCAGTTCCGCTTCAAAGTGTCGATCGCTTGCGAGAGAAGCACTCGATCTCGGGCTTAGGTCCGGACTTGGGTTTCTTCTCTTGAGCGACAACTTGTTTGCTGTTCTTTTGAAGTTCCTTCTTCTTCCCTTTGCCCTTTTCTTGAAACCGGTGGTCTTGTTGACCATCAACACTTGATGCTCCTTCTTGATTTCTACCTCATGGCTTTTAGCATTGCAAAGAGCTCGGAATAGTCTTGTCCATCCCTTGCATATTATAGTTCATCACGAAGCTCTTGTAGCTTGGTGGCGATGATTGAAGAATTACATCAATGACACTATCATCGGAAGATTAACTCTCGGTGGAATCAAGTGATTATTATACCCGGACATTTTGAGTATAATGTTCAGCAGAGAACTATTCTCCTCCATCTTGCAGCTATAGAACTTATTGGAGACTTCAACTCCTGGAACATCTCATATGCTCCATGACGTTCAAAACATCGTTGAACACCCGGTTCTAAGCCGTAAAGCATGGTACATTGAACTATCGAGTAGTCATCAGCTTTGCTCGCAGACGTTCTTAACGTCGTCGGTTGCATCAGCAGCATGCCTGGCACCCAGCGGTGCTTCTAGGACGTAATTCTTCTGTGCAGCAATGAGGATAATCCTCAGGTTACGGACCCAGTCCGTGTAATTGCTACCATCATCTTTCAACTTTGCTTTCTCAAGGAACACATTAAAATTCAACGGAACAACAACACGAGCCATCTATCTAGAACAAACATAGACAAGCAAAATACTATCAGGTACGAAGGTCATGATAAATTTAAGTTCAATTAATCATATTACTTAAGAACTCCCACTTAGATAGACATCCCTCTAATCATCTAAGTGATTACGTGATCCATATCAACTAAACCATGTCCGATCATCACGTGAGATGGAGTAGTTTCAATGGTGAACATCAATATGTTGATCATATCTACTATATGATTCATGCTCGACCTTTCGGTCTCCGTGTTCCGAGGCCATATCTGTTATATGCTAGGCTCGTCAAGTTTAACATGAGTATTCCGCGTGTGCAACTGTTTTGCACCCGTTGTATTTGAACGTAGAGCCTCTCACACCCGATCATCACGTGGTGTCTCAACACGAAGAACTTTCGCAACGGTGCATACTCAGGGAGAACACTTCTTGATAATTTTAGTGAGAGATCATCTTAAAATGCTACCGTCAATCAAAGCAAGATAAGATGCATAAAGGATAAACATCACATGCAATCAATATAAGTGATATGATATGGCCATCATCATCTTGTGCTTGTGATATCCATCTTCAAAGCACCGTCGTGATCACCATCGTCACCGGCGCGACACCTTGATCTCCATCGTAGCATCGTTGTCGTTACGCCATCTATTGCTTCTACGACTATCTCTACCACTTAGTGATAAAGTAAAGCAATTACGAGCGTTGCATTTCATACAATAAGCGACAACCATATGGCTCCTACCGATTGCCGATAACCGGTTACAAAACATGATCATCTCATACAATAAAATATAGCATCACGTCTTGACCATATCACATCACAACATGCCTGCAAAAACAAGTTAGACATCCTCTACTTTGTTGTTGCAAATTTTACGTGGCTGCTACGGGCTGAGCAAGAACCATTCTTACCTACGCATCAAAACCACAGCGATAGTTCGTCAAGTTAGTGTTGTTTTAACCTTCAAGGACCGGGCGTAGCCACACTTGATTCAGCTAAAGTGAGAGAGCAGACACCCGCCAGTCACCTTTAAGCATGAGTGCTCGTAACGGTGAAACCAGTCTCGCGTAAGCATACGCGTAATGTCGGTCCGGGCCGCTTCATCTCACAATACCGCTGAGCCAAAGTATGACATCTTTGGTAGCGGTATGACTTGTATCGCCCACAACTCACTTGTGTTCTACTCGTGCATATGACATCTATGCATAAAACCTGGCTCGGATGCCACTGTTGGGGAACGTAGTAATTTCAAAAAAATTCCTACGCACACGCAAGATCATGGTGATGCATAGCAATGAGAGGGGAGAGTATTGTCCACGTACCCTCATAGACCGTAAGCGGAAGCGTTATGACAACGCGGTTGATGTAGTCGTACGTCTTCACGATCCGACCGATCCAAGTACCGAACGTACGGCACCTCCGAGTTCAGCACACGTTCAGCTCGATGACGATCCCCGGACTCCGATCCAGCAAAGTGTCGGGGATGAGTTCCGTCAGCACGACGGCGTGGTGACAATGATGATGTTCTACCGGCGCAGGGCTTCGCCTAAACTCCGCGATGATATGACCGAGGTGGAATATGGTGGAGGGGGCACCGCACACGGCTAAGGAACGATCTTGAAGATCAACTTGTGTGTCCTAGGGTGCCCCTGCCCCCGTATATAAAGGAGGGAGGGGGAGGTGCGGCCGGCCCCCTAGGGGTGCGCCTGGAGGAGTCCTACTCCCACCGGGAGTAGGACTCCCCCCTCTTGCCTTGGTGGAGAAGGAAAGGGGGGAGGGAAAGAGGAAAGGGGGCGCCGCCTTCCTTGTCCTATTAGGACTAAGGGGGGGGGGGGGCGCGGCCTACCCTGGCCGGCCCTCCTCTTCTCCCTCATGGCCCACTAAGGCCCATTAACCCCCGGGAGGGTTCCGGTAACCCCCCGGTGTTCCGGTAAAATCCCGATTTCACCCGGAACCATTCCGATATCCAAATATAGGCTTCCAATATATCAATCTTTATGTCTCGACCATTTCGAGACTCCTCGTCATGTCCGTGATCACATCCGGGACTCCGAACAATCTCCGGTACATCAAAACTTATAAACTCATAATAAAACTGTCATCATAACGTTAAGCGTGCGGACCCTACGGGTTCGAGAACTATGTAGACATGACCTAGAACTATTCTCGGTCAATAACCAATAGCGGAACCTGGATGCTCATATTGGCTCCTACATATTCTACGAATATCTTTATCGGTCAAACCACATAACAACATATGTTGTTCCCTTTGTCATCGGTATGTTACTTGCCCGAGATTCGATCGTCGGTATCCAATACCTAGTTCAATCTCGTTACCGGCAAGTCTCTTTACTCGTTACATAATGCATAATCCCGTCACTAACTCAGTAGTCACATTGCTTGCAAGGCTTATAATGATGTGCATTACCGAGAGGGCCTAGAGATACCTCTCCGACAATCGGAGTGACAAAACCTAATCTCGAAATACGCCAACCCAACATGTACCTTTGGAGAGACCTGTAGTACTCCTTTATAATCACCCGATTCGTTGTGACGTTTGGTAGCACCAAAGTGTTCCTCCGTGGCGGAGTTGCATAATCTCATAGTTACAGGAACATGTATAAGTCATGAAGAAAGCAATAGCAACATACTAAACGATCAAGTGCTAGGCTAACAGAATGGGTCATGTCAATCACATCATTCTCCTAATGATGTGATCCCATTAATCAAATGACAACACATGTCTATGGTTAGGAAAGATAACCATCTTTGATTAATGAGCTACTCAAGTAGAGGCATACTAGTGACTATATGTTTGTCTATGTATTCACACATGTATCATGTTTCCGGTTAATACAATTCTAGCATGAATAGTAAACATTTATCATGATATGAGGAAATAAATAATAACTTTATTATTACCTCTAGGGCATATTTCCTTCATGGGTGACCTCAGACAGCAGTGGAGTCGCATCAGATTCCAGTGGAGTCAAGGAGTGTGGCGCGTGGAGCAGTCGGCGCCTCAGCTCTTGATCTAGTATCGGTCGCCCATCTCTGTTCTTGACTCAGCGGCCAGCGGGCATGCAAGGGGTGTGGTTGCGGCTGTCCTGGGCATGGTAGAAGCTCTAGTAGCTGGGATGGCGCGCGTTGGAGGTGTATCGCGACGGGCACATTTGGATCTGGCGACGGCTTGGGCCTGATCTACGTGTGTGAGAGCCGCGACTTCACGATGACGGAAGTGATAGTGACACCAATGTGAGGGGTTTGGATGTTCCTATGGTGACAGATCCATTCCTTCGTAGCTCGGCGGGGTGGCATCGACGATGCAGTGTTACGGCCCCGGCGGTGATGCCGCCTTTTTCTGTTTTCGCCCCCTCCTTCTCATGGCACCTACGACACGAGTTGGTGGTTATGAACCTAAGAGCATCTCTAGCAGATCCTGCAAAATGGCTGCCCTCAAATCGTTTTACGGTTCACCCAAAAACTGATTTACGATACTGAGAGGGCTAGCGCTGGAGCCCTCTGGGTACCGCAAATTAGTTTTCGGGCTTTAGTTTGACATCAACTAGAAATTTCTATAAATAGATGCACTACACCGAATTAAATACTCATGTCGCAATAGTTCACACCCAAGATCGTGTGCAATATAAGAGGTAGCAAGTTTGTCCACAAAAATGTGCAATCAAACAAATTTAAACATGATCAAATCTAGCAACATCAATGATGCCAAAATTATGTAGCACCATCACCATCATCATCAACAACATTGACCGAATGATCACCACAATTGCTGGAAGCACCGCCATCAACTCCATTGGCTGAAGCACCACAATCAATTCCATTGGGTGAAGCACCACCACCTCCATTGCCGAAAGGTTCACCACCACCACCACCTCCTCCAAAACCACCACTAGTAGCAGCCATAAGATTTTGAAGCTCTAGCTTCCTCCGACACATGGTCTCCATTCTTTCAGCTCCCAAAATTCTCTTGCCACCAGTTCCATGCCATCCGGATTCATCATCAACAATCGGTCCTCCCTGGCGGTCTTCTCGCCGTCCTTTTTTGCTCTTCAAGAGCGATATTCCGCTCCTCGGACACATATTCTCTCCCACATTGACTCTTTTTGTTGTGTTTTATTCCCGGTCAAGGCCACCTTGGTTTCCAATGCTTCACCAACATAGTTTCTTTGCCCTTCACCATCTCACTAATTTGTTCCCTCAAACTAGATGACTCGGTCGACCTCTTCACCCTATCTTTTTCCAACTTTCTTTCGTCGGGCTTGCCCTTGTTTGTTCCTCTCTTTGGTGTATCATCATTATCTCATCATCTATTAAGTTAACTAGTGCACCTTTATTTGGAGGAACTTTGTTATCCCATAACCTCCATTTCTCACTTCCTTGAAGCAAGTTCTAAAAATGTTGGAGCACAAATGGCTTGCCATTGAAACCCGGGCTTTGCTTGAAACTTTCATGGGCAATGTGATCCTACATTTAGAAAAGAGACAAGGGTGAGCTCAAATTTTCATCAACGAAAACAAGGTCACAAATATGTAAAACAAAAAGACAACAAACTCACATTATGGTCAATCGTGGAACCACTTGGAGGTGAATTCCTCACTTGCTCCAAACAACCACTCCAATGGTCACACGTTTTCTTGATCACATCCCACTAACCATGAACTGACTTCAATGAATGACTGGATGGAATCGGTATGAGCTTATGATACTTGTCCTCGATGTGTTGCCAATATTTCTTCCTAGTTTGATCTTTGTTGTAACAGCATCAAGTGATACACTCTCCCATGCTCTTATCAAGCAACCATCCTCCATCTTCATGCAATTGCCAGTTCTTTTTTCCAATTTTTGCTTGGCTAGCATCAAACTCCTCCTCCTCAAGCTCTTCTACATCATCACAGCTGTCACCCCCCTCTTCCACCTTGGCTTCGACCTCAACTTGGATGCCAAAATTGAATGTGTCAAGTGGAGCATTCAAGTCCACCTCGTTCTCCTCCAACAATTTTGTATATGATGTCTAAATATTGTAGCTACAAATTCCAACGGGTGAAAAAACACTAAGGAAACAAACCATAGTCAAACCAAAGTTCACCGGAACAAAGGGGGAAAATCACCTCTGCGGCGTTTCCCCGAACACGTTGTGGACGCCAATGGAGTTGACGGGATCACCGGGCACATGGGTCGTCAGTGGGGTGGAGGAGACGCATGTCCTCAATCGGATCCGCCTTCTTCCTCAGGCCCTTGGCTTGCATCTTCAGCCATCAACCAAAGAGGGTGGAGGAGGTGTCCATCCCCGAGCTGACGACCGTGATGAGGGGGCATGGCAGGATTAGTTGGCATGGCGGCGGGCACAACTCAATGGACGATGTGGTTCTCTTGCCGCTTCCACATCACGCCGGGGGAAAAAGGAGTTGGCGTGGTGGTGGTGAACATGGTCATGGGAGGTCCGAGAGGACGAAGTATCAATGAGGGCGGCGACACATGAAATCCACCGGCCAGTGGTTGCGGGTACTCCATGTGCCGATTAGGGGCGTGGCGAGGCAACCCGACGTGGGGTCAAGGAGTCCGGCAACGGTGACATGAGGGGCGGCAAAGAAGGGGCGAAAATGTCTGTCTAACCAAGTCACGTACATGATGGAGGAAACCGAAAACCAAGGGGAGGGGGCGGACTGGAGATTTTGCGACGGGATGGTCGAAATATGCACCTCCCCGTAAAAAAATACGAGATGATCAGTTTTATGGGACCTGCGCTGGAGTTTTTTTGTCCCCATCCCATAAAATGGCGGTTATTATAGCAGATGCGATTGTTTGCGAGATCTGTTAGAGATGCTCTAATACATTAAACACTACACTACAAAAAAAGACACATCCGTGACATTTTGGCCTGAACGAAATTTTTTTCTGTCATGCTTATGACACTTCTATGACGATAATTGTGAAAAAAACACTTATGATCATAATGTGGTGGGCTCCTACTTCTATGACAAAAAATCATGACAGAAAATGGGCTTTTTGTCCTGGGCGGGCCGGAGGCGCAGCTGCATGACATTCTTTGGGCCGTCCATGATGGAAAAATTATGGTAGAAGCGAGGGCGAGGAAAATTTCGGGGAGTTCCCGGTTATGGTGGGTGGTCGGGGCCGAGCGATGCACGGAGGGATTGCGCGTTTCTCTCGTATACGAATGCACGTGTGTGTGAGGCGTTGGGCTCTAACTGAACCCGAGCGAGGCGTTCACTTACTAAACCCACGCGATTGCACTGGCTACGCGTAAGTGAACCCGAGCGATCGATCGATCCTTGGTTGTTAACTGAACCCAATCGAGTGATTCCTTCGCTACTGCTGCTAACTGAAGCCGATCAAACCTGCTGCCTCTAGATGAACAGTGAGCGTTGTTGGGGTTGGATGAATAGTTCCTAGTGGGGATTGGATGAACAGGACGTCATGGTAGTATAGGTCGTTGCCGCTGGATGAACAGGACCCCGATCGAGAGGAGGCCGCCACACACCCGAGCCGGTTGGGGGTGGATGAACAGGACCCATTGAGGGCTGGTTGAACAGGACCCCATGTGGAAGGCTAGTTGAACAGTAGTCAGCGAAGGCTAGATGAACAGGACCTCCATGGTGAACAGTAGCTGGTGGAGGCTGGAGGAAGTCAATGGTGGATGAACAATAGCAGGTGGAGGCTGGAGGAAGTCGACCATGGATGAACAGTAGCCCGTTGAGGCTGGAGCAAGGCAGTAGATGGTGGATGAAGAGTAGCCCATGGAGTTCCATTTTGCGGTACACCACACCCCTCCCGATGAATAGGACCCCGTTTCGACCATAGGCGCTTCAACACAAGTCCGATTCCTCCGTTTTGCGGTACGCCACACCCCTCTCGATTAACAACACCCTGTTTCGACCATAGGCACTTGAACAGAAGGACGTTTCCTTCGTTCTGCGGTACGCCATACCCTTCCTGATGAACATGACCCCGTTTCGACCGTACGCGGTCGAACAGAAGGTCGTTTTCCTCCGTTTTGTGGTACGCTAGACCTTGTTTTGGCTGTTCCGTCCAAGACGGTTGGCTCCCAATGAACAGGACACGTACCAACAAGACGCGTTCCAACCCAGTCAGTTGGCTCTCGGTGAAGACGGCGCCGTTTCCTCCATTCTGACCCATCCAGTTGGCTACCGACGAATAGGATGACGTCGCTGCCGTCCGTTGCCTCTCCATGTACACGAGCCCTGGTCATATGTATGCGCGAGTACGCATTCGAGGCCCCGCCCTTATGTACGTACGTAGCCTTATTTACTTTCTTGGAGCGTGGTTGTATGTACGTGTACATGATATATATAGACGGGACCACGTGACATGCTACGTCCGCGCCTCTACTACGACACGTGCATCTCCTTACTCGGCCACGGTTCGTCGCTGCAGAGAGACTGATCGACCAGTATGTACGTACACGTTCGCGACCACCCAGACAACCCTACGTACGATTTGACTCGGTGGGTTCCAGCTGTCAGGGTGGATAAGGAGGCACTTCCTTGCGTGCGAAGATACAGCTGGTGGGTCCCAGCTGTCAGGGGGAAGAATCATTTTTTGCCCGTAATATGGACGCACTTCCTTGCGTGCGAAGATGTAGCCGGTAGGTCCCAGCTGTCAGGGGGGAACATTTTTTTCGAGCCCCTTCCGGTAGGTCCCGCTGTCAGGTGGCGGAATCATTATTATGCGCATAATAAGGAGGCATTTCCTTGCTGCGGCCATGGACCCAGCTGTCAGCCTCTCTACATATAGTAATCTTCCAATGGAAGTCATTCCTTGACCACGTTCACCACGCTGCGCCGAGAGCACCAAGGCGGCGGACGACGGTGAGGCCTAAGATGGGAACGATCTGGAGTCATGGAACAAGGGTCACTGGAGTCCCTGGCAGAGGGAAGTACGAGGGACTGGTTCAGCTGCCAGATGAGGCTGCCTTCTGAGGGAGTCCTGGATTAGGGGGTATCCGGACAGCCAGACTATATACTTTGGCTGGACTATTGGACTATGAAGATACAAGACTCAAGACTTCGTCCCATGTCCGGATGGGACTCTCCTTTGCGTGGAAGACAAGCTTGGCGATCCGGATGTTAGATCTCCTTCTTTGTAACCGAATCTGTGTAACCCTAGCCCCCTCCGGTGTCTATATAAACCAGAGGGTTTAGTCCGTAGGACGAGGTCAATCAGAATCATAGGCTAGCTTCTAGGGTTTAGCCTCTACGATCTCGTGGTAGATCTACTCTTGTAATACTCATATTATCAAGATCAATCAAGCAGGGAGTAGGGTATTACCTCCATCGAGAGGGCCCGAACCTGGGTAAAACATCGTGTCCCTTGCCTCCTGTTACCATTAGCCTTAAACACACGGATCGAGACCCCCTACCCGAGATCCGCCGGTTTTGACACCGACATTGGTGCTTTCATTGAGAGTTCCTCTGTGTCGTCGCTGCGAGGCTCGATGGCTCCTTCAATCATCAACCAAAACGCTGTCCAGGGCAAGACTTTCTCCCCGAACAGATCTTCGTGTTCGGCGGCTTCGCACTGCGGTCCAATTCGCTTGGCCATCTGGAGCAGATCGACAGCTACGCCCCTAGCCATCAGGTCAGGTTCGGAAACTTGAACTACACGGCCGATATCCACGGAGACTTGATCTTCGACGGATTCGGGCCTATGCCAGGAGCGCCGAACAGTCACGACGAGCACGGCTTAGACCTGTTGTAAGACAATACTCGGGATATCACACCTGCAAAAGCTCTGGACCTAAATCCATGGCAGATTGGCTCGTCCGAGGACGGATGGATGGACACCGCCCCGGAGGCCGCATACTCATCGGCAGTAGAGCCGAACACGGACTCCACCCCCAAGGAAGTCTGTGTCACTGGACCCCCGGACTTGTGTCCGGCCGTAGGTTCCATACCGCGTGCCCCCGAGCCCACCGAATCTGGTTGTGCTCCGGTAATGGAGTTCACCGCTGAGGATATCTTCCAGCACTCGCCTTTTGGCGACATGCTGAATTCATTAAAGTCTCTCTCTTTGTCAGGGGACTCTTGACCGAACTATGTCTGGCTCGAGTGGGAAGCAGGCGACGAAGAAATTAGTTACCCACCCACCACCCACTTCATAGCCAATGTCGATGACGTAACAGACATGCTTGACTTCGACTCCGACGACACCGACGTTATGGACGTCGGCGCAGGGGACGATTTGGAACCACCGCCCACGGGGCGCTGGACGGCCACCTCATCATATGATATATACATGGTGGACACGCCTAAGGAGGACAGTGGTGACAAAAAAGACACAACGGAGGATAAAACCGCCGGAAAAGAGCCAAAACGACGGCGCAGACGCCGCTCTAAGTCCAGCCACAGTAAAAATAGTGATAACAGTGCGAGAAAAATCGACACCCCAGTCAACTCAAAAGGCAACAACGACCATATGGACCCAGCGATGGAGCAGGAAGAGCTAGGTCACGCCGAATACAGTCCGGAGCAGACGCCCGATCACAGTGATACCGAGGGCCAAACTCACCAACCTCCCTCGGGAGAAGAGCACAGTCCGAACGACGATGCATTCATCATCCCGAAAAAACATCTGGAACGAGATAACCTCCATAGAAGGCTTATGGCCACTGCAAGAAGCCTAAAGAAGCAGAAGCACAGGCTCAAGGCCGCGCAGGAAACGCTCAATCGCAGATGGAATAAAGTGCTAGACACTAAAGAAAGATATGGCAACGATCGCCACACGAAGAGCTACCCAAAGCGCAAGCTGCTGCCAGAATTCGACGATGAGGCCATTCCGCCAAAGAACAATACGGCCAGTAGGCCGGACCAACCACTCCATGACCGCAATAGGGCAGCTACTGACGCCACACATGATTTACATGAGCTCCAGGACAAAAAGGCCGGTGCGACCAGATCCATCTATGGATCTAGAGCACATGCTCCGGGGCAAGATTATGGTCACCAAAATGATCAGACTGATCGAATACCAGTTCGGAATCAACACCGGACACAACAACAATCGACAACATGCCACAACATGTCCAGATACAGAGGGGCTGTGCACCCTTTGTGCTTCACCGAAGAGGTACTGGATCACGAATTTCCACAGGTATTCAAACCCGTGAACATAGAGGCATACGACGGAACGACAGACCCCGGGGTCTGGATTGAGGATTTTATACTTCATATCCACATGGCTCGTGGGGACGACCTCCATGCCATCAAATACCTTCCCCTCAAGTTGAAGGGACCAGCTCGGCACTAGTTGAAAAGCCTCCCCGAAAATTTGATCGGAATTTGGTTGGAGCTTGAGGACACTTTCAGGGCCAACTTTCAAGGGACCTATGTCCGACCTCCGGACGCTGACGATTTAAGTCACATAATACAACAGCCCGGAGAGTCCGCCTGCAAGCTTTGGAATAGATTCCTCACTAAGAAGAATCAAATTGTCGATTGTCCGGATGCCGAAGCCCTAGCGGCCTTCAAGCACAGTATCCAAGACGAGTGGCTCGCCAGACACCTCGGCCAAGAAAAGCCGAGGACAATGGCAGCCTTAACAAGCCTTATGACCCACTTCTGCGCGGGTGAATACAGTTGGTTGGCCCCGCAGAGGCACCGGCGACCCGGGCACATCCGAAATTAGGGATGGCAATGGGAAGCCACGGCGCAATAAAAACAAGCGTCGAAACAAGGAGGAAAGTCTGGACAACACGGAGGTCAACGCCGGATTCAGGGGCTCTCGACCCGGTCAACAAAAGAAGCCATTTAAAGGCAGCAAAGAGGGATCGTCCGGCCTGAACAAAGTCCTGGATAGACTGTGCCAAATTCATGGCACCCCTGAAAAACTTGCGAACCACACTCACAGAGAATGCTGGGTCTTTAAGCAGGCCGGCAAGTTAAATGTCGAACACAAGGGAAGGGAAACACCAAGTGAAGACGAGGATGAGCCTCGCTAGCCAAACACTGGGGGACAGAAAAAATTCCCACCAGACGTAAAAACAGTAAACATGATCTATGCGACTTACATACCAAAGAGAAGGCACAAACGCACTCTCAGAGACACATATGCTGTAGAGACCATCGCCCCCAAACTCAACCCCTGGTTGGCCTGCCCGGTCCGACTGGTATGCGGCACGGAGGATCGGCTGCCTTGGTGATCCACCCAATAATCGACGAATACCATCTCACTCGTGTCCTGATGGACGGCGGCAGTAGTCTCAATCTAATATATCAGGGCACTGTCCGCAGGATGGGGATAGACCCATCCAGAATCGGCCAAAGTAAGACCACCTTTAAAGGGGTGATACCAGGCGTTGAGGCCCGCTGCAGGGGCTCCCTCGTATTAGAGGTGACATTCGGTTCTCCAGACAACTTCAGAAGCGAAGAATTACTCTTCACCATCGCTCCCATCCGAAGTGGTTATAATGCATTGCTCGGAAGAACAGCCTTCGCTCGCTTCAATGCAGTACCGCACTACGCCTACCTTAAACTCAAGATGCCCGGTCCACGTGGCGTCATCACCGTTAGCGGAAATACAGAGCATTCCTTACGTGCGGAAGAGTATGCGGCGGCTCTAGCAGCCTGACACTAAGCGGCATCTCCTATCAGAACGTATGATCGGTCGTTAAGACCACGGACACGGTTAGACGAGTCCGGCACACCACCCTCGGTAACAGTCCAGATAAACCTGAGCTGGGTGCTATACATGTAACCCCATAGAGGGCAGCAGGTGCTGCAAACATGCAATGAAGCCCACCTTTTTGCTTGACCTTACTAACAGGCCAATGTCTTACACCCCTACTATCAATCGATAATAATCAACTCTTCGCACAATTACGTCGTACTGTTTTACATGAGTTTTCCTCTTTACAGACATCATTCGTGCGACACCTTACCAGGACACGGCACAACGGAGACAAAGGCGCAGACGTGCAGCAGGGCCCCACTCAAAGGTTTCTCTTTAGATTAAGCCCATGTGTAAACCTTCTTTATTGTCTCTTGTTGCTTGACATCCCATGGGTATTCTATACACCCACAGGGGATACTGGCGTGATTGGCATTTCGCCACGACAGACTACCACACGTACCTGGAAATATAGGGTTCATAATCAAGGGCGCTACTCGGCCCAGTATATGTTATAAAGTCCGAATACCCTCAGGAGTGTTCGGCGTCACGAGTTTGGCCTTATATGCATCAGCTCCGAATCATGTCTTTGGTCAAATGTTGGGCTTGCCCGGCTCCTGGGTTTGCTGCCTTACGTTTCGCTTCTAAAGGCTAAGGCGGCCAAAGGAGAACTACTGCAATTGTTCCTTGGTTATTCCGGACGAGCACCTCAGTAGAGAAAGCTGAAAACTGACTGTCATGATATAGCGAGAGACTATTCAACCACTCAAGGAATCATCGAAATCTTTAGGATTCCCCCGCATTAACGAAGGGCCGTTCCCCGGTCATGTACACACGCGCCCGTATCCGGATGCACGCGAAGGTACCAGGGGCTACATAGTAGCCCCACCGTCAAACTCCTATGGCTAAGTGAAAGTGTTAAAGCTATATAGTCCGGTTGCCTCGTTCGACATGCGATCACCTCCTTAATGGACCAAGACGCTGGATCAAGTGTGATTACGCATATTTTTGCGAACACCCCCGCATTGTATGCGTGGGGGCTGAAGCCAACGACTGCTAACTTTCAGGTTATATATACGTCAAACGGCCGCACAGGAGGCACAATAACACTTTCGAGCAAAAGTATAAACATAGCCTCTATAATTAAAATACAATTGTTTTTACAACGGAACGATTTGTCACTCGAAAAAGACACTCTTCGAGCACCGAGCCTCTATTAAACGAGCACCTTCTGTTACCTGTTCCAAGTAGTGCTCGGCTGGATCCTGGCTTCCCGCCGGATTATGGGTTGCAATCATGGTGGCCTCCATATCTGCCCAATATGTTTTAACACGGGCAAGAGCCATCTGCGCACCCTATATACACGCCGACCTCTTCATGGCATCGATTCGTGATACGACACCAAGTAATTGTTGCACTAAACCAAAATAACTATCTGGCTTCGGCCCCTTCGGCCATAGATGGTCTATTACAGACCTCATTGCAAGACCGTACAACCTATGGAGCTCGGCCACAACGGCCATCCTTTCACTCAATGGCAACGGGCGCGTTGGAGCACTGAATTGCGACCAGAACAACCTTTCTACTTCACTATCTTTTTGATCCTCAAAAAACTTGGCCGCATCAGCCGTACTCTTTGCCAGATCCGATATCTGGCGTCTGCGGAGGCTCCAATACGATCCAAAGGAGCGTATTTTGGATCTAAGAACTTCATCCGCTACAAATAGGGGCTTCCAGCCGTGATTTCTTCGGCCTGTCGAAGATCCTCTCGTGCATCCCTAATTTCAGAACGCGTCTCCTTGGCCGCATCAAGGGCCTTCTTCAGGTCAGCCGACTTCGCCTGATTCTCCTTTTCAAGGAGCTCATACCGGCCGCCGGCGTTTTTCAGCTCCACGGCCATCTCGGCTATTTTATCTTCGCTTCAGCGATGAGCAGCCTGTTCGGCTCTCAACTCTTCGGCTGCCTTTAGGGCAGCTGCGTTGCTAGCCTGGGCTTGCTACTTGGCTAGGGCAAGCTCCGCCCTCAGGGCCTCCACGGCAGCAGCTCCGCCTGCAGTCGAAGCATATAACATTAACATTATGCTCCTCTTAATATTTCCTATAAAAATAAGGAAAGTAGAGCACATACTTTGTGACTCGTTAAGCCGCTCGTTCACAAGCGTGGTGTCGGCGTCCACAATTTCAATCCGTCGCCTCAGTTTGGCGACTTCAGCGGTCCGGTCTGTTGCCGAACCCTTAGCCACCTGCGCATGAATGCAGTGCGATCGTTACTTAAGAGTGTGATCCTCTGTTTGTCGCCTAGGGCTGGCAACCAGAGTCTCAGGGGATACTATCTTTACGGAGCACACCTAGCGTGTGCGGTACAACCAAAAAAAAATTATGTATTTCATTATGTACCTCAAAGCCTTTGAGCAGGCTCGTAAAAGCTTCATTCAACCCGCCTGTGGCAGATGAAATCTTCTCAAGCACCGTGCCCATTAACGAACGGTGATCCTTTGAGAGAGCAGCTTGCTCCAGAAGGCCCGTCAGCGTGTCCGGCCGGTCACTGGACTGTGCCGGACCCTTCTTATTGCCCCCATGGGAGCCGAATGCTCCGGGCTCAGGGCAGCCGAAGTATTAGCTTCTGGCCTCAGCAAATCTAGACTCCTTCGTGACGACACCTCGGGGTCGCCCGCCCCATGAGGCGGAGAGGCAGGTGGGGTTTCACTCTCCATCATCTATGGAAGAAGATCCCCCGGAGACGAACTCTGTTGAGAAGAGCTGCTAGCCAGACTTCAAAGAATGGATCCTGGTTATTGTTCTCGAGGAGGAAGCAGTAGCTTTGTATTTACGATTAACTTACCCCTCGGCTGAGGGCTGGCCCGTTTGCGGGCAGGGCATGGTGAGGACGCCCTCCGGGGCAGGGCCCCCTGGTGAAGTTTTCTTCCCTTGTCTAGGCACCTCCGTCTCCAAGTCTTCGGAGGTGGCCCTCTTCTTCCGGCGGGGGGAGGAGACCATAGATTCCCCTCCCTGACTATCCTCCTTCATGGAGATGGTAATTCCCCCGGTTTGGTTGTGCAATGTGTGAAGCTCTGCTTCTCTGTTCTTCCCTTCGTCTTTCCCCGAAGGCACTTGACTTAGCACACGACTAAGCATCCTGGCTATGGCAGGACTAGGTGAGCCTTTGGGAAGCGGTGCCGGACGCCTGATTATCTTCGCCTTGCTGAGCCAATCCTGCCCGTGGATGGTTTTCAGAATAATGTTATGATAAATATAAACGAAGTGTTCGGTTTCTAGGTTACTTACTTGGGTATCCGAGCGGTTGCCGCTCAGGCCCGCATCCTCGGTGATGTCCGGACACTTTACTTGTGATCTGAAGAATACTTTACACATCCCTTTGAGCGTCATGCCGAAGAAGTGCTGAATAGTTTGCGGACCTTCCGAGTTGAACTCCCACATCCATAGAGGCCGACGTTTGCACGGCATGATCCGTCGGACTAGCATTACCCGAATTACGCTGACAAGACTAATGTCCCTCTCAAGAAGCTCCCGAATGCGGCTCTGCAATGTCGGTACGTCATTAGCAGGCCCTCAATCCAGTCCCACGTTGTCAATGACGCCAGTTGAGGCGGAGGGCCTGAGCGGAAGTCGGGGGGCATCCACCCACTTTGTGCCTCTGGGAATCGTGACGTGGAACCACCCCCGCTGACATAGATCGGATACCTCCGGGAAGAAGCCCTCTGGCCATGGTGAGGGAGTCCTAGATTAGGGGGTATCGGACTGCTGGACTGTGTACAACGTCCAGATTATTGAAGCGTGAAGATACAAGACTCAAGACTTCGTCCCGTGTCTGGATGGGACTCTCCTTTGTGTGGAAGGCAAGCTTGGCGATCCGGATATTATGTTTCCTTCCTTGTAACCGACTCAAAGTAAACCCTAGCCCTCTCCGGTGTCTATATAAATCGGAGAGGTTGGTCCTTAGAGGGCCGATCACAATTACAATCATACCATCATAGGCTAGCTCTTAGGGTTTAGCCTCTATGATCTAGTGGTAGATCTACTCTTGTACTACCCATATCATCAATATTAATCAAGCAGGAAGTAGGGTTTTACCTCCATCGAGAGGGCCCGAACCTGGGTAAACATCTGTGTCCCTTGCTTTATGTTACCATCAGCCTTGACGCACAGATCGGGACCCCCTACCCGAGATCCGCCGGTTTTGATACCGACATTGGTGCTTTGATTGAGAGTTCCTCTGTGATGTCACCGCAAGACTCGATGGCTCGTCTCATTGTCAAGGACGACATTACCTCGGAGGGAGCTCTGGCTGTAGGCCAGACGCTCTGACTCGGCGGCTTTATCGTGGCCGCCCCATCGGCGGTAGCACCGATGATGGCCTCTCGGGTCATCAATCATAACATTCGCGTTAGTTCGGAACTTGCCGAACAGATGGATCCAATGGAGCTATCCTCCCTTAATGAACTCTTCGATCGCATCGCCGCTTTGGAGTCGCTACGAACTATGACTAGATTGGGCTTAAACCCGACCGAAGGGACATCAGGTCCCCACCGGTCACCCATGAGATAGCGATAGTCGAGGAACCACACGCGGATTGTCCCTCAACTTTGAGGACAAATTATGTTTAGATCACTGAACTCCTTGAGCCAAAAACCTGCTCAAAAGAAAACATGACCTAGGTCCTGGACTTGAATCGGGCATTGGGCCGAAGAAATTGGGCATCACTCCGGATTCTGAGCTGTTAAGCTCGGAACCGCCCGCGCCCTTGGGCGTTAGATCGGATCAAAATCTGGATTCTGCTAACAACACCTACCTGGACTTAAACTGTCTCTCCCACATCAGGCAAGAGCCCCATGAAACCGTACATCACTACTGGGCCAGATTCCTCCTTGCGCTTAACAAGGTCAAGGACTGCCGTGAGGAGAACATGGTCTCACTCTTCTGCAAAAACTGCACGGGCGAAGGACTCCTCAATGCTATAAGCCGCCGCGACATAGTACGCTTCGCGGACTTGGCAATCATATTCGGAAATACTGTGCGATGGGAAGCGCGTGGAAAACCCAAACAAAATTTTGGGATAGTACTGCTCTCACCAAGACCTTTGTCCGAACTAAACGGACAAACTCTCGTAAGTCGTCCGATCCAATCCCCAAGATACCAAAACCCACCCCAGGGTGGGGATCCGTATTGGAAGAATGGCTCAACGGGCCATGTAAGCTCCACAGTACTCCGGATACAATACCAACTCATAGCCTTAGGGCATGTTGGATACTCCGGCAGGTGGTGAAAAGTGGCGATGATCTTCTTGTAGGCCATAAAGCGGAACAACATCCTGCTAGCGAACACAATACGGTACTAACAGTCTTCAAGACTTTTGCCTCGAACAATAGGCGGAAGCGAGCTTGTAGAAGCTCCGGTGAAATTTACCATGTGGCAAAAATAAACCCCTGGAATGACACTGCTATAACTTTCAATGCCGGTGATGAACCTCGATTCCAGACTGTCCGGGCACCGGCCGCTTTGGTCCTTAGCCCAATCGTGGACGGCTTTTGGCTCACCAAAGTACTCATGGACGGCGGAATCGGATTAAACTTGATCTATGAGGAAACGCTCAACAAGATGGAAATTGATAAAGGCCGCATTGAGCGAAGCGGCACCACCTTCAGGGGAATCATCCCTACTCGGGAAGCGCGGTGTGCGGGAAAATCACACTCGATGTGGTATTCGGCACCCCGGAGAATTATAGGTCCGAAGAAATCACATTCCAAGTGGCTCCCTTTAGCAGCGGATACCACGCCCTTCTAGGGCGGGACGCGTTTACAAGCTTTCAAGTTCTACCCCATTACGGGTACATGAAGCTTAAAATGCCCGGACCCAACGGAATCATCACTCTAGCCAGTGATCCGAACATCGCACTTCGCGCCAAAAACAAAACCGTAGCACTAGCCCTGGAAGCATTATCTGAAGCCCTAGCAGCCGAAGAGTTAACAACACTGCGAGCCACCGTGGAGAGGGACGACGTGATACTCGACAAGTGACCCAAGTCCACCTCATTTAAACCTACAGACGAGATAGTCAAATTCCAAGTCCACCCAATGGACCCCACGAAGACAACATCCATCGGGACACAGTTGAGCCCCGCGATGGACGCCGCACTGCGAGATTTCTTACGTGAGAATTGGGACATTTTTGCCTGGCACCCTTCGGACATGCCAGGCATCCCACGCCGGCTGGCCGAATACAGCCTCAATATACTAAAGGGGTACAAACCGGTCAAACAGACTCTAAGGCGGTTTTCAGAACCCAAACGGCAAGCCATGGGGGAAGAGCTAGCCAAGCTACTTGACGCCGGATTCATCAGAGATATTAAACATCCGAATTGGCTGGCAAATTTGGCAATGGTACCAAAAAAGGACAAATCCTGGCGCCTATGTGTCGACTTCAAAGACCTCAACAAGGCTTGCCGCAAGGATCCCTTTCCCCTCCCTCGCATCAATCAAATCATCGATGCCACAGTTGGACACGACTCGCTGTGTTTCCTCGACGCATACTCAGGATACCATCAAATAAAGATGGCAGAGTCTGACCAAGCTGCAACAGCTTTCATAACGCCATATGGCCCTTTTTGCTTCAACACCATGCCCTTCGGGCTCAAGAATGCCGGCGCAACCTATCAACGCATGATTCAGACATGCCTGGAAAAACAAATCGGCAAAACAGTGGAAGCACATGTGGACGACGTGGTCATAAAAACTAGACACGTCAAAACTCTAATAGATGACTTGAGGCTCACCTTCAATAACCTCCGGACATACGACATTAAGTTGAATCCGGAAAAATGCGTCTTCGGCATCCCATCGGGGAAACTGTTGGGCTTCATTGTTTCCAATAGAGGAATTGAGGCGAATCCGGCAAAAATCTGAGCTCTGTCACAGTTGCCTATACCAACAGACCTCAAGCACGTCCAGAAGCTAGCCAGATGCGTGGCCGCTTTGAGCCGCTTTATATCCAGGTTAGGAGAAAAGGCATTACCTCTTTACCGCCTCCTCCGGTGCACCGAACACTTCGTGTGGACGGATGCAGACGCGGCCGGACTCGATGAAATAAAGACATTATTGGCCGGTAATCCAGTCCTAACAGCGCCAAACATCGGCGAACCTATGCTATTATACATAGCCGCAACGCATCAAGTGGTAAGCGCTGTTGGGGAACGTAGTAATTTCAAAAAAATCCTATGCACACGCAAGATCATGGTGATGCATAGCAATGAGAGGGGAGAGTGTTTTATCGCCCTCAGAGACCAAGCGAAGCGTGACGCAACGTAGCGAAGAGGAAGTAGTCGACGTCCTCCCGGTCGACCGATCCAAGCACGTTACTCGGCACCTCCGAAGTTCTTGACACAGCGTACAGCTCGATGACGCACCCGATCTCGATCCAGCAGAGGCGGGGAGGAGTTCCATAAGCACGACGGCGTGGTGACAATCTTGATGTTCTCCTGTCGCAGGGCTTCGCCTAAGCACCGCTACAATATGACCGAGGTGTAATATCGTGGAGGGGGGCACCGCACACGGCTAAGGAACAATCTCAATGATCAAATTGTGTGTCTAGGGTGCCCCCCGCCCCCGTATATAAAGGAGGGAGGGAGGAGGAGGCCGGCCTAGGGAGGAGGCGCGCCATAGGGGGTGCAAACCTACTCCAAGTAGGTTTGGCCCTCCTTTCCTATTAGGAGTAGGAGAAGGAAGGAAGAGGGGGGAGGAGAGAAGGAAAGGGGCCGCCCCCTCCCAATTCGGATTGGGCTTGGGGGCGCCTCCCTTGCTCCTTCTCCTCCCTTCCACTAAGGCCCAATAAGGCCCATATACTTATCGGGGTTCCGGTAACCTCCGGAACTCGGTATATTTCAATCTCACCCGGAACCTTTCCGGTGTCCAAATATATCCGTCCAATATATCAATCTTTATGTCTCGACCATTTTGAGACTCCTCATCATGTCCGTGATCACATCTGGGACTCCAAACAACCTTCGGTACATCAAAATACATAAACTCATAATGAAACTGTCATCGAAACCTTAAGCGAGCGGACCCTACGGTTCGAGAACAATGTAGACATGACCGAGACACGTCTTCGGTCAATAACCAATAGCGGGACCTGGATGCCCATATTGGTTCCTACATATTCTATGAAGATCTTTATCGGTCAAACCGCACAACAACATACGTTGTTCCCTTTGTCATCGGTATGTTACTTGCCTGAGATTCGATCGTCGGTATCCAATACCTAGTTCAATCTCGTTACCGGCAAGTCTCTTTACTCGTTCCGTAATACATCATCTCACAACTAACTCATTAGTTGAAATGCTTGCAAGGCTTAAGTCATGTGTATTACCGAGAGGGCCCAGAGATACCTCTCCGACATTCGGAGTGACAAATCCTAATCTCGAAATACGCCAACTCAACAAGTACCTTCGGAGACACCAGAGAGCACCTTTATAATCACCCGCCACGTTGTGACGTTTGGTAGCACACAAAGTGTTCCTCCGGTAAACGGGAGTTGCATAATCTCATAGTCATAGGAACATGTATGAGTCATGAAGGAAGCAATAGCAACATACTAAACAATCGGGTGCTAAGCTAACGGAATGGGTCATGTCGGTGTCAAAACCGGCGGATCTCGGGTAGGGGGTCCCGAACTGTGCGTCTAGGCGGATGGTAACAGGAGACGAGGGACACAATGTTTTTACCCAGGTTCAGGCCCTCTTGATGGAGGTAATACCCTACGTCCTGCTTGATTAATATTGATGATATGGGTAGTACAAGAGTAGATCTACCACGAGATCAATGAGGCTAAACCCTAGAAGCTAGCCTATGGTATGATTGTTGAGATGTAATGTTGTGTCCTACGGACTACGGCCCTCCGGTTTATATAGACACCGGAGGGGCTAGGGTTACACAGAGTCGGTTACAATGGTAGGAGATCTACATATCCGTATTGCCAAGCTTGCCTTCCACGCCAAGTAAAGTACCTTCCGGACACGAGCCGGAGTCTTCAATCTTCGTAGTCTGGGAGTCCGGCGGATATCGATAGTCCGGCTATCCGGACACCCCCTAGTCCAGGACTCCCTTAGTAGCCCCCGAACCAGGCTTCAATGACGATAAGTCCAACGTGCTTGTAGTCTTCGGCGTTGCAAGGCGGGTTCTCCCTTCGAATTCCATGTTCTGCCGAACAATGTCCGCTTTACCTCGAATCTGTGCTTCTTGGCTTCTACGCCAAATTATGGCCCTCTTCCACGCGCCGCACGAATGCGAAAAGCCAGGAGCCTTTACATTTCACCCCGGGTTGTGCGGGTCACCAGCCTATTAAAGGGACAGGATCCAGATCCAAACCGCACCATCCTCCTCCTGCAGATACCCATCGGCGCGCCTCGACCAAATCCATTCCACCATGGATCGTCAACGGCTCTTCCTCACGTGCTCCCAGCCCATCGCGGGTGATTGGAGGAGGTGCTCTATCTCGCACAACGAGCTAGTAAAGCTCAAAAAGAGGGATGGCTCCTCCAGCCTTCATGGTTCCGGTCCGAGCCGGACTGGTTACTTATCGGGAGGGAGCCAGCGGAGGACAACCCAAACCCCAACAAGGGGGAGCGGGTGTGCTTTGTCCCTTATCTAATAAGGGGGCTCGGGTTTCCAATACACCCGTTCCTCCGCGGGCTCCTGAAGTTCTATGGACTTCAGCTCCATCACCTCACGCCCGCTTCTGTGTTGCACATCGCGGGCTACGTAGCTCTTTGTGAGCTATTCCTGGGCATGGAGC
The DNA here is from genome assembly GCA_021437245.1 of Aegilops speltoides. Classification (NCBI taxonomy): domain Eukaryota; kingdom Viridiplantae; phylum Streptophyta; class Magnoliopsida; order Poales; family Poaceae; genus Aegilops; species Aegilops speltoides. The sequence continues at coordinate 245,856,391 of CM038141.1, forward strand.
CCCATTTCCCATTGTGGAAGAGGCTATTCTGCCTCGTACCCCGTTCTCACCAGGGGTCCATATATCAAGTGGGCGGCGCCGAAATATGGCGCATCGCTGGGACCTGATACCTATCCGGCACCCCCAAGAGGGCGTCCGAAGACTGACCCTCGGAGTGGTTTTATATAGTAGACGCTCCGCTGCCCGACCCAATCCGGATCGGCCTCCCGGAGTTTGATGCCGCTCCCTTGAAGAAACGCCTCAGCTGGCGCCCGCGGAGCCCCCGTTTGGAGGAAGACAAAAGCGTCCATTACCTGATGGGCCGGATAAGATTAATGGCTCATTCCGGTTTGACCATGTTCGGAGTCATGGCGACGTGCATCAAGCGGGGGGTGCAGCCGCTGCAATATAGAGGCCACCCCATGTGGGATTTCAACGGGGAAGACGACGCTACCCGGCACGGCCGTAAAGGGCCGGATTCGACCGAGGATCTGGTGAAGATCCTATCCGGCCTGTACAAGGGGGAGAAGGAGGACTTCCTTCGTCCGAACCCCGTGAACGGGTTTTCTATGGTCAATCCACGAGGATGGGTAAGTGAATGCCTCAAGAGGGCTTTTACCCGTATTTTCGAAGTTTAAGCTTCTCATGTTATGTCTTCGCACGTAGTCTCCGCCGGTTGTGGAGGACATGGTGAGTCCCGCTCCACAGCCCGAGGACCCGGAAGGGTCCCTGGGTCCGGCCTCCGAAGAGGATCCGGACCTTGGGGTGGAGCTAATCGACGGGGTGTATCACCAGCTAAGCATTGATGATGCGCTAGTCGCCATTACGGCGGACTACCCCGGGCTGAGTTCGGCATCCCAGGTGACCAAGACCGAAGTCCGGACACCGTTATTTTATCCTTGCCTATTCTGACCTTCGCAAACGCGATGTTATTTTACAGAGGCGCCATTACGGCAGAAGTCGAGCTCGGCGCGCCGACTTGCTGTGGGTCGGGCCGAACCAGCAGGAGGAAAAGGAGCACCGTGCGGGCGGAAGCGTTGCCGCAGAGGTATAGCTCGCTTTTGTCCCTTATGAGAAATGTTCCGAGGAAATTTCTAAGTGCTCATGATCTTCATAGGAGAAAAAGTGCTCGGCGGACTGTGAGCACAGGAATCCCCCCCCAATCAACTCCCGCCAGGCTCCAACGTCCGGACTGGAGGGGGAGGCGAGCGCAAGACACGAACCGGATCCTACTCCAATGGAAGATACCGACAGATTGTCCGCCACAACGTCGGAGGTGGAGAGCGCTATGAATCATAGACGCCGCCGGACAGTTCTTCAAGAGGCATACTTTTCCCCTGAGGCATTGGATGCCTTTAAAAGTGGGGACGCGATCTCCGGCTGCCCAAAATGGTTTTACCAGAGCTACAGAGCAAGTATGTTAAAGACATACGGTAAGAGAAATTTAATGGTTGTATACACCAAGAGCCCCCGAGACTTAAATTAGTTATGTTAACTGATTTAAGGATCATGTAAACTTTCGTGCTCTTAACGAGAAGAACGCCCAGCTGTCCCGGAGCTGCAAGATTGCAAGGCCCAACTTGAGGTCAAGACTTGCTGCCGCAGAGGAGACGTAAAAGACCCTCCTGGTAACACATTTGTATAAATGAATATAAAGGCTGTGCGGCGTGCGCGTGAGTCTAATAATGACATCAGAGGTGCTGCGAACAAGATCCGGGCAGTATCGCTACTACGCCAGCTAAAAGCGGCGAAAATGTCTTGAACAGAGTTCAGCAGGAAAGGAACAAGCTTCAAGATGCCAATGCCAAGCTCGGAGAAGAGCTGAAAGGCGCACAGGCCGAGCTGTCCGGCTCCATTAAGGAGAATCAACGGCTTCGTCGCAGCATCTATAGTAAGTGCTTGAACGAACTTTCGTAGGAAGAAGAGTTCGGCGAGGAAGCGATTTGACGTGATATGTCTTGTAGGTATACTCACGGGCCGTCCTGCAGAGGAGATGCCCGTATCAATGGGTGATCAACTTCCCGAACTGTTGCGGCTGTGCGAACGAGTTCGACAGGCAATGAGTGGCGTCGTACGGGCTTTATGGCCATCCCTCGACCCGCCCGAGAGCCTCGGGGAGCTTGCAGAGAAGCTACAGGGAGTGCGGCAGCGCTTCCATTTGTGGAAGGTTTCGGCCTGCCGTCAAGGTGCCAGGGAGGCTTGGGCCATGGTCAAGACGCGGTACAAGAAGGCGGATCCCAACCATATGGCCGAAGTTGGACCGGTGGGGCTCGACGGGAAGGAGATCCTTGTGAGTTTAGTGTACAGCCAGGTAGAACTGGCTGCGAAATTCTCCCAACGGATCAGTAAGCTAGACACCGTTAGACGGGATTGAGGAGGAATACAATCAATAAACTTGACAATGTATGTTATCCTTAAAATGACATGTGAAATGCCTTCTAGCTGGATTGTAGATCGCTTGCCGTTGTCGACCTTTTCGCTTCGACCTCGGGACCCTAGAGTCCGGAGTGTGTCCAATACCTTTGTGGTTAATAAATAACCGTGGTATGCATGGAGACTAGGCGAGGGGTCATTAGTGCTTTCTCGTGCAAGTGCCCAACTAGTTATGTTATATTACATGGTTAGTAAGAAACATCTTCCAGGAGAATAGTTCCGTTAAGGGTTCCTTTCGCTGGGGTGGCATGCCCTAAAGTGCATGTCCGAACTGCCAATGGAGCGAAGAAACATCCGGGGCAGATGGAAGAAATAGGTAAAAGTCATCTTTAAATCACCGACCGAATATTCCCTTAAGAACGCTTAGCTTTCGCTTCACCCACCTGAGGTACACATCCGGCTGACCCGCAGTAATAATCGCAGAGGTGCTCCTTTACCACCTAGCCGAACAATCGGGAACGAGGGGTAAGCACAGGAGCCAGCAACCCATCTTGGCCAAAACTTAAGTCATATCGATGCATATAATGGCGAGTAAAAGGTACATGTGGAAGCATGACACATGTGTTGGGTATAAACTCAGATAGTTGAGCTTCAGAGAAGAAGCCCCAGGAATAACGAAAAGGGTGGCACGTCGATGCATGCAAAAATGCGAAAATAGTCCCGAAGGGATTGGTTAAATTTTTTAAAAAGGATAAAACAGAGATACAAGACAGCCAAGTATAAAAGATTGACGGGTAAGGACGAACTCTTAGTCCGGGCGCTAAGCATAGAATCGCCGGAGGCGGGCTGCGCTCCATGGGTTCGCTCGAGTCGGTTGTCCGACGATTTTGTAGACGGTACGCCCGCCGGTCAAGATTTGATCAATGATGAAAGGGCCTTCCCATCCGGTTTGAGCTTGTACTTTTTCTTGTCCGCAGCGAGAACTAGTTCACCAACGTTGTAGGTCTTGGCCCGTACTTCGCTTTGATATCTTCGAGCCTGCTCTTTGGTAAAATGCGGAACGAGCCTTCGCGACGCCACGTTCTTTCTCCAATGTGTCCAGCTGTCCCGCCGATCAAGCTCGGCTTTCTTTCCTCGCATATGCGCACTCGAGGTGAGTCATGAATAATGTCGCAGGCGATCGCCTCGCGCCAGATACCATAAAAATGGTGTGAATCCGTAGTACGGTTAGGCGTTGTCCGCAGCCCCAGAGTACTGAAGTCGAGCTCCTCGACCCATTGAGTGTCTGATTTAGTGAGTGACCTCACTAGTCCGGGTTTAATGCCGCCATTATTAGACCGCTTGCTCTTTCCACTTGACCGCTGGTTTGAGGGTGATAGACGACGATAGTCGAGCTTGATGCCCATATTTTTGCACCATGCCTTGACCTCATCGGCTGTGAAGTTAGTGCCGTTATCGGTGATGATGCTATGGGAGACTCCCTAACGGTGTACCACTTCCGATATAAAGTCTATCACTGGTCCGGACTCTGCCGTTTTGGTGGCTTGGCCTCTATCCATTTGGTGAATTTATCCACCATGACCAATGTGTATTTTTTCTTGTGGGTTCCCCTTAAGGGGTCCTACCATGTCAAGCCCCTGACCGCGAATGGCCGGTAATGGGTATGGTTTTAAGGGCGGTGGGTGGCATATGGCTCGATTAGCTTAAGAGCGGCAACCGACGATCGCTGGACTAAGTCCGTGCATCCGCCCGAGCTGTTGGCCAATAAAATCCGCACGAACGCCTTTCCTACCAGGGCTCGGGCTGCTGCGTGGTGTCCACCTAGTCCGCATGGATTTCAGCCAGAGGTTTTGCCCTTCTTCTTCGGAGATACATCTTTGAAGAACTCCGTAGTACTTTTCTTATAAAGTTCTCCTCATGAACCTTGTAAGCCTTCGATCACGGACTATGCATGGGCCTCATTTTGGTCTTCGGGAGCTCCTGCCAAGTAAGTAGGCCAGAAAGGTTCCGCCCACGCGGCTATTACGGCCATTATGTCGTGGGCGGATTGTGCTAGGGCTGTCTGCCGAGTCACCAATTGGTGCGGCTTTCTCCGGTTTGTCGCTACCGACTCCTCTTCCCATAGTACGATGGCTTGAAGAGCCATTCCAGAAGATATTTGAGGGACAACATCACGTTTCGCGACCGATGCGCGCTGTAATATCGGTCGCTTGGTTGTTATCTCGGCTATGTGATGGAATTCGAGTCCTTCAAACCGAAATGACATTTTCGTGACAGCGTTGCGATATGCTGCCATTTTCGGATCCTTGGCGCCAAAGTCTCCATTTATTTGAGATATTGCGAGGTTTGAATCCTCGCACCTCTAGGCGTTGAATGCCCATGGAGACCGCCATCCGGAGACCATGTAATAGGGCCTCAGATTCGCCGCGTTGTTGGAGTCCGTACATTATTTGAAGTACATATCGATCAGATCCCGGTGGGGACGCCAAGACGACGCCAAATTTTCATCCGCCAACATTTTGGAGCCGTCGAAGCGTATAGTCCAATTGGAGTATGCGCTGCATTTTTAGGTAGTTCGCTTCACTCCATTCAGCGATTTAAGTCGGCCAAGACTTGCGATTTTATGGCTCGTCAAGTTTGTAAATTATGTCAAATGGCAAGAGCTCAATGGCCCATTTCGCAATCCTGCTGCTGCGTCGCGGTTATTTATAATGTCATTGAGTGGTACTTGAAGCCACCGTTATCGAACACTCTTGAAAGTAGTGCGGAGCTTCCGGGACGCCATGAACACCGTGATATGCTATCTTTTGATAGTGCGGGTAACGGATTTGCAGGGGTTAACACGGTGGATACGTAATACACCGGTTTTGAAGGGGAATTTATGCCCTCTCGCTGCTCGTTCGACGACGAGGACAGCGCCACAACTTGATGTGTTGCAGCGATGTATAATAACATCGGTTCGCTTTGAGTGGGCGAGCCAGACCGGATTTGTTGCCAATATGGCCTTTATTTCTTCGAAGTCCGCAGAAGGACGATCCGCCCACTCGGTGTTCGCGCGCTTTAGAGGCGAGAAGAGGCAACGCCTTTCTCCTAAACGGGAGATAAACGGCTTAAGGCTGCCACGCATCCTGTTAATTTTTGTATTTGCTTGAGGTCCTTCGATATCCAAGCGTGATAGAGCTCGGATCTTGGCTGGATTTGCTTCGATTCCTCTACGGATACGATGAAGCCCAGCAGCTTTTCCGCTGGTACGCCGAAAACACATTTCTCTGGATTCAGCTTAATGTCATATGCTCTAAGGTTGTCGAATGTGAGCCTCAAATCGCCTACTAAAGTTTCGACGCAGTTTTGTTTTGACGACCACGCCGCCACGTATGCCTCGACTGTTTTGCCTATCTGGGTAGCCAGACATGTTTGAATCATGCGCTGATATGTTGCGCCGGCATTTTTGAGTCCGAAGGGCATTGTGTTGAAGCAGAATGGTCCGTACGGAGTGATGAATGCCGCTATGCTTGGTTCGCTCCGCCATCTTGATTTGATGATAGCCGAGTATGCATCCGTGAAGCACAACGAATCGTGTCCGCCGTGGCATCGATAATTTGATCGATGCGGGGAGGGGAAAGGGTCCTTGGGCAAGCCTTATTGAGGTCTTTGAAGTCGACGCAGAGGCGCCAGGATTTGTCCTTCTTGGTACCATTACCAAATTTGCTAGCCAGTCCGGATGTTTGATATCTCGATGAATCCGCCCAATAACTTGGCTAGCTCTTCTCCCATTGCTTGTCTTTTGGGCTCGGAAAATCGTCGAAGAGCCTGTTTGATTGGTTTGAATCCTTTTAGGATGTTTAGGCTGTGTTCTGCCAACCTGCGAGGGATTCCGGGCATGTCCGAAGGGTGCCAGGCGAAGATGTCCCAATTTTCCCGAAGGAATTCGCGCAGTGCGGCGTCGACTTCGGGGTTCAACTGTGCCTCGATGGAGGCCGTCTTTGTTGGGTCCGTTGGGTGGACCTGAAATTTGACTATCTCATCTGCTGACTTGAAGGATGTGGACTTGGATCTTTTATCAAGTATCACGTCGTCCCTGTTTACCGTAAGAGCGAAGCGAAGAAGTTCCTCTGCCGCTAAGGCTTGGATAGTGCCTCGAGGGCTAGTGCGGCCGTCTTATTTTTAGCCCGAGTGCCGTGGTCCGGATCATCGACGAGAGTGATTATTCCACTGGGCCTGCATTTTGAGCTTCATGTATCCGTAATGAGGTATTGCTTGAAAATTGTGAAAGCCTCCGTCCTAATATGGCGGATAGCCGCTGCTGAACGGGCCACCGAACGTGACTTCTTCGGATCTGTAATTGTCCGGAGAGCCGAACACCACATCGAGTGTGATTTTTTCGGTGCAGCGCTTCCGGCTAGGGATTATTCCTCTGAAGGTTGTGCTGCTTCGCTCAATACGGCTCCAATCGATTCCCATTTTCCACAGGGTTTCCTCGAATGGGGTTTAATCACGCCGCCGTCCATGAGGACCTTTGTCGAAAGCCGCCCACTATGGGACTAAGTACCAGGCTTGGCCGGGCTCGTAGTTTGAGATGTAGGCTCGTCGCTAGCGCTGAAGGTGATAGCTGTGTCGCCCATGGATTTGCTGTTGCTACTTGGTAGACTTCGCGAAGTTCGCGGATTGTTCGTTGCTGCGTGTTATTTGATGCGAAAGTCTCAAGACTGCTGACACCGTGCTGGTATTGTTGGAGTGGTTTCCGAGCCGTAAGCTCTTCACCACTTTTGGCCACCGCCGTAATATCCAACATGCTCGAAGGCTATGCATTGGGATAGCTTCAGATCGTGAAGTTTACAGGTCCATTGAGCCATCCCTCCAAAGACGGTTCCGCTTCCTTTCTGGGTTTTGTTTTTGATTTTGGCAATCGGGCCTGATTGTAAGGCTGTTTACCATGGATCGGGTTTGGGGCGGATTATCCTGAATTGATTTTAGTTTTCCGAAACTTTCCGTCGACAAGATTTTTCGCATTATGGACGCCAGATCGTAAAACGCGTAATCTTGGCGATTTATTGATGGCGCTTCAGATTCCCTTGTCCGTGCGTTATTGCAGAATATTGAGATTATGCGTTCTCCTCTCGGCAGTCCTTTATCCTGTCCATAACCAGAAGGAACCTGGCCCAGTAATGATGTACTGTTTCCGAGGGCTCTTGCCGAACTAGAGATAAGTCGCATATGTCGGGGCGGGAGGGTTTAACATAACCCAGATCCCTGCCCATTTTTGGGCTCAACGGCCGAGGGACTTCCGATTTCGGAAGCTTGATTTGTTGGAAACAGCCCAGCGAGTCCGGAGCGACGCATGACTTTAGGTTCAATGCTCGATTAGAGTCCATGCCTCCGCAGGAATCCGGCGTGGAGGGTTCGGGAGTCCGGACACAGATTGTTTTCAACAATGGCAACGAGTTGCCGAATTGTTCTTCTACCACTTCAATGTGGTGGGTGACCTGGGGAGAGTTAATCTCTCTCAGATCGGTTTTAAGCCCAATCTGATTGTAGTCTGTTGCGACTCCCAGGGCGGCGATGCGATCCAAGAGCTCGTTAACAGACGAGAGCTCGATCGGATCTAACTGCTTGGCAGCTTTAGGGCTGACTCGAAGATTGGTTTCGACGACTTGAGAAGTCATTCCCGAAGCGACGGCCGGACAGCGGTCATAAGGAAGCCGCGAACGGATTGTCCGACCCGGCGGCTAGGGCCCCTCCGGTGAGGACACCGCCTTTGAAGACGGTGGAGGCATCCGCCTATCGGCGACGACATACAGAGGAACTCTCAATGAAAGCACCAATGTCGGTGTCAAACCGCGGATCTCGGTAGGGGGTCCCGAACTGCATGCGTCTAGGTGGATGGTAACAGAGACAAGGGACACAATGTTTTACCTGTGTTTAGGCCCTCTCGATGGAGGTAATACCTACATCCTCGCTTGATTAATATTGATGATATGGGTAGTACAAGAGTAGATCTACCACGAGATCAATGAGGCTAAACCCTAGAAGCTAGCCTATGGTATGATTGTTGAGATGTAATGTTGTGTCCTACGGACTACGGCCCTCCGGTTTATATAGACACCGGAGGGGCTAGGGTTACACAGAGTCGATTACAATGGTAGGAGATCTACATATCCGTATTGCCAAGCTTGCCTTCCACGCCAAGTAAAGTACCTTCCGGACACGAGCCGGAGTCTTCAATCTTCGTAGTCTGGGAGTCCGGCGGATATCGATAGTCCGGCTATCCGGACACCCCCTAGTCCAGGAAACATAACCATCTTTGATTAACAAGCTAGTCATGATTAACGTTTGGTAGCACACAAAGTGTTCCTCCGGTAAACGGGAGTTGCATAATCTCATAGTCATAGGAACATGTATGAGTCATGAAGGAAGCAATAGCAACATACTAAACGATCGGGTGCTAAGCTAACGGAATGGGTCATGTCAATCAGATCATTCAACTAATGATGTGACCTTGTTAATCAAATAACAACTCCTTGTTCATGGTTAGGAAACATAACCATCTTTGATTAACAAGCTAGTCAAGTAGAGGCATACTAGTGACACTCTGTTTGTCTATATATTCACACATGTATTATGTTTCCGGTTAATACAATTCTAGCATGAATAATAAACATTTATCATGATATGAGGAAATAAATAATAACTTTATTATTGCCTCTAGGGCATATTTCCTTCAGTCTCCCACTTGCACTAGAGTCAATAATCTAGATTACACAGTAATGATTCTAACACCCATGGAGCCTTGGTGTTGATCTTGTTTTGCTCGTGGAAGGGGCTTAGTCAACGGGTCTGCAACATTAAGATCCGTATGTATCTTGCAAATCTCTATGTCTCCCACCTAGACTAGACCCCGGATGGAATTGAAGCGTCTCTTGATGTGCTTGGTTCTCTTGTGAAATCTGGATTCCTTCGCTAAGGCAATCGCTCCAGTATTGTCACAAAAGATTTTCATTGGACCCGATGCACTAGGTATGACACCTAGATCGGATATGAACTCCTTCATCCGCACTCTTCATTGGCTGCTTCAAGCAGCTATGTATTCCGCTTCACACGTAGATCCCGCCACGACGCTTTGCTTTGAATCGCACCAACCGACAGCTCCACCGCTTAATGTAAACACGATCCGGTTTGCGATTTAGAATCGTCCGGATCGTGTCAAAGCTTGCATCAACGTAACCATTTACGATGAGCTCTTTGTCACCTCCATATACGAGAAACATATCCTTAGTCCTTTTCGTATTTTAGGATGTTCTTGACCGCTGTCCAATGATCCACTCTGGATTACTTTGGTACCTCCCGCTAGACTTATAGCAAGGCACACATCAGTCCTGGTACACAAGATTGCATACATGATAGAGCCTATGGCTGAAGCATAGGAACATTTTTCATTTTCTCTCTATCTTCCGCAGTGGTCGGGCTTTGAGTCTTACTCAACTTCACACCTTGCAATACGTGCAAGAACCCTTTCTTTGCTTGATCCATTTTGAACTTCTTCAAAACTTTGTCAAGGTATGTGCTTTGTGAAAGTCCAATTAAGCGTCTTGATCTATCTCTATAGAACTTAATGCCCAATATGTAAGCAGCTTCACCGAGGTCTTTCATTGAAAAACTTTTATTCAAGTATCCCTTTATGCTATCCAGAAATTCTATATCATTTCCAATCAATAATATGTCATCCACATATAATATTAGAAATGCTACAGAGCTCCCACTCACTATCAAAACCAAATGCTTTGATCGCACTATCAAAACGTTTATTCCAACTCCGAGAGGCTTGCACTAGTCCATAAATGGATCGCTAGAGCTTGCACACTTTGTTAGCCCCCTTTGGATCGATAAAACCTTCTGGTTGCATCCTATACAACTCTTCCTCCAGAAATTCATTCAGGAATGCAGTTTTTACATCCATTTGCCAAATTTCATAATCATAAAATGCGGCAATTGCTAACATGATTCGGACAGACTTAAGCATCGCTACGGGTGAGAAGGTCTCATCGTAGTCAACCCCTTGAACTTGTCGAAAACCTTTTGCAACAAGTCGAGCTTTGTAGACAAGAATATTACCGCTGTCACGGCCTTCTTCTTGAAGATCCATTTATTCTCAATTGCTTGCCGACCATCGGGCAAGTCAACCAAAGTCCATACTTTGTTCTCATACATGGATCCCATCTCGATTTCATGGCTTCAAGCCATTTTATGAATCTGGGCTCACCATCGCTTCTTCATAGTTCGTAGGTTCATCATGATCTAGTAGCATGACTTCCGAATAGGATTACCGTATTCACCGAGCGGATTTTACTGCTCGACCTATGAGGTTCTCAGATTAACTTGATCTCAAGTTCTATGATCATCATCATCAACTTCCTCACTAGTTGGTTTTGACGTCACGTAAACCGGTTCCTGTGATGTATTATTTTCCAACAAGGAGTAGGTACAATTATCTCATCAAGTTCTACTTTCCTCCCACTCACTTCTTTCGAGAGAAACTCCTTTCTAGAAAGGATCCATTCTTAGCAACAAATGTCTTGCCTTCGGATCTGTGATAGAAGGTGTACCCAACTATCTCCTTTGGGTATCCTATGAAGACACATTCGATTTGGGTTCGAGCTTATCAGGTTGAAGCTTTTTCACATAAGCATCGCAACCCCAAACTTTAAGAAACGACAACTTTGGTTTCTTGCCAAACCATAGTTCATAAGGTGTCGTCTCAACGGATTTCGATGGTGCCCTATTTAACGTGAATGTGGCCGTCTCTAAAGCATAACCCCAAAACGATAGCGGTAAATCTGTAAGAGACATCATAGATCGCACCATATCAAGTAAAGTACGACACGACGCTCGACACACCATTACGTTGTGGTGTTCCGGTGGCGGAGTTGCGAAACTATTCCACATTGTTTTAAGTGTAGACCAAACTCAGAACTCAAATATTCTCCTCCACGATCAGATCGTAGAAACTTTATTTTCTTGTTACGATGATTTTCAACTTCACTCTGAAATTCTTTGAACTTTTCAAATGTTTCAGACTTATGCTTCATTAAGTAGATATACCCATATCTGCTTAAATCATCTGTGAAGGTGAGAAAATAACGATATCCGCCACGAGCCTCAACATTCATCGGACCACATACATCTGTATGTATGATTTCCAACAAATCTGTTGCTCTCTCCATAGTATCGGAGAACGGCGTTTTAGTCATCTTGCCCATAAGGCACGGTTCGCAAGTACCAAGTGATTCATAATCAAGTGGTTCCAAAAGTCCATCAGTATGGAGTTTCTTCATGCGCTTTACACCGATATGACCTAAACGGCAGTGCCACAAATAAGTTGCACTATCATTATCAACTCTGCATCTTTTGGCTTCAACACTATGAATATGTGTATCACTACTATCGAGATTCATCAAAAATAGACCACTCTTCAAGGGTGCATGACCATAAAAGATATTACTCATATAAATAGAACAACCATTATTCTCTGATTTAAATGAATAACCGTCTCGCATCAAACAAGATCCAGATATAATGTTCATGCTCAACGCTGGCACCAAATAACAATTATTTAGGTCTAATACTAATCCCGAAGGTAGATGTAGAGGTAGCGTGCCGACCGCGATCACATCGACTTTGGAACCATTTCCCACGCGCATCGTCACCTCGTCCTTTGCCAGTGTTCGCTTAATCCGTAGTCCCTTTGTTCACCTTGCCATCCTTCTTATCCGCCAAATACTTGGGGCAGTTCCGCTTCGGTGACCGGTCCGCTTGCAGAGAAGCACTCGGTTTGTGCTTAGGTCCAGACTTGGGCTTCTTCTCTTGAGCAGCAACTTGTTTGCTGTTCTTCTTGAAGTTCCTTCTTCTTCCCTTTGCCCTTTTCTTGAAACTAGTGGTCTTGTTAACCATCAACACTTGATGCTCCTTCTTGATTTCTACCTCCGCATCCTTTAGCATTGCGAAGAGCTCGAATCGTCTTATCCATCCCTTGCATATTATAGTTCATCACGAAGCTCTTGTAGCTTGGTGGAAGTGATTGGAGAATTTGTCAATGACGCTATCATCCGGAAGAGTAACTCCTAGTTGAATCAAGTGATTACAATACCCGCACATCTTGAGTATGTGCTCACCGACGTAACTATTCTCCTCCATCTTGCAGCTATAGAACTTATTGGAGACTTCATATCTCTCAATCCGGCATTCTTCCGAATATTAACTTCAACTCCTGGAACATCTCATATGCTCCATGACGTTCAAAACGTCGTTGAAGTCTCGGTTCTAAGCCGTAAAGCATGGCGCATTGAACTATCGAGTAGTCATCAGCTTTGCTCTGCCAGACGTTCTTAACGCCGTCGGTTGCATCAAGAAGCAGTTCGGCACCAGCGGTGCTTCCAGACGTATTTTTTCGTGCAGCAATGAGGATAATCCTTAAGTTACGGACCCAGTCTGCGTAGTTGCTACCATCATCTTTCAACTTAGCTTTCTCAAGGAACGCATTAAAATTCAACGGAACAACAACATGGGCCATCTATCTACAATCAACATAGACAAGAAAGATACTATCAGGTTACTAAGTTCATGATAAATTTAAGTTCAATTAATCATATTACTTAAGAACTCCCACTTAGACAGACATCTCTCTAGTCATCTAAGTGATCACGTGATCCAAATCAACTAAACCATAACCGATCATCACGTGAGATGGAGTAGTTTTCAATGGTGAACATCTTATGTTGATCATATCTAGTATATGATTCACGCCGACCTTTCGGTCTCCGTGTTCGAGGCCATATCTCGCATATGCTAGGCTCGTCAAGTTTAACATGAGTATTCTGCGTGTGCAAAACTGGCTTGCACCCGTTGTAGATGGACGAGAGCTTATCACACCCGATCATCACGTGGTGTCTGGGCATGACGAACTTTGGCAACGGTGCATACTCAGGGAGAACACTTCTTGATAATTTTAGTGAGAGATCATCTTAAAATGCTACCGTCAATCAAAGCAAGATAAGATGCATAAAGGATAAACATCACATGCAATCAATATAAGTGATATGATATGGCCATCATCATCTTGTGCTTGTGATCTCCATCTCCAAAGCACCATCATGATCACCATCGCCACCGCGCGACACCTTGATCTCCATCATAGCATCGTTGTCGTTACGCCATCTATTGCTTCTACGACTATCGCTACCGCTTAGTGATAAAGTAAAGCAATTATGTATGCTTGCATTTCATACAATAAAGCGACAACCATATGGCTCCTGCCAGTTGTCGATAACTTCGTTACAAAACATGATCATCTCATACAATAAAATATAGCATCATGTCTTGGCCATATCACATCACAACATGCCCTGCAAAAACAAGTTAGACGTCCTCTACTTTGTTGTTGCAAGTTTTACGTGGCTGCTACGGGCTTAAGCAAGAACCAATCTCACCTACGCATCAAAACCACAACGATAGTTTGTCAAGTTGATGCTGTTTTAACCTTCGCAATGACCGGGCGTAGCCACACTCGGTTCAACTAAAGTTGGAGAAACTGACACCCGCTAGTCACCTGTGTGCAAAGCACGGCAGCAAAACCAGTCTCGCATAAGCGTACGCGTAATGTCGGTCCGGGCCGCTTCATCCAACAATACCGCCGAACCAAAGTATGACATGCTGGTAAACAGTATGACTTATATCGCCCACAACTCACTTGTGTTCTACTCGTGCATATAACATCAAACCATAAAAACCTAGGCTCGGATGCCATGTTGGGGAACGAGTAATTTCAAAAAATTCCTACGCACACGCAAGATCATGGTGATGCATAGCAACGAGAGGGGAGAGTGTTGTCTACGCACCCTCGTGAGACCGGGCGAAGCGCTGACGCAACATAGAGGAAGTAGTAGTACGTCCTCCCGGTCCGACCGATCCAAGCACCGCACTCGCACCTCCGAGTTCTTGACACGCAGACAGCTCGATGACGCACCCCAATCTCCGATCCAGCAGAGGCGCTGGGAGGAGTTCCACAAGACGACGGCGCAGTGACGATCTTGATGTTCTCTGTCGCAGGGCTTCGCCTAAGCACCGCTACAATATGACCGAGGTGTAATATCGTGGAGGGGGCACCGACACGGCTAAGGAACGATCTCAATGATCAACTTGTGTGTCTAGGGTGCCCCCGCCCCAGATATAAAGGAGGGAGGGAGGAGGAGGCCGGCCTAGGGAGGAGGCGCCATAGGGGGGGCAAACCTACTCCAAGTAGGTTTGGCCCTCCTTTCTATTAGGAGTAGGAGAAGGAAGGAAGAGGGGAGGAGAGAAGGAAGGGGGCCAGCCCCCTCCCATTCGGATTGGGCTTGGGGGCGCGCCTCCCTTGCTCCTTCTCCTCCCTTCCACTAAGGCCCAATAAGGCCCATATATACTTACGGGGTTCCGTAACCTCCCTAACTCGTATATTTCAATCTCACCCGAACCTTTCCGTGTCCAAATATATCCGTCCAATATATCAATCTTTATGTCTCGACCATTTCGAGACTCCTTGTCATGTCCGTGAGCACATCTGGGACTCCAAGCAACCTTCGGTACATCAAAATACATAAACTCATAATGAAACTGTCATCGAAACCTTAAGCGTGCGGACCCTACGGTTCGAGAACAATGTAGACATGACCGAGACACGTCTCCGGTCAATAACCAATAGCGGGACCTAGATGCCCATATTGGTTCCTACATATTCTATGAAGATCTTTATCGGTCAAACCGCACAACAACATACGTTGTTCCCTTTGTCATCGGTATGTTACTTGCCCGAGATTCGATCGTCGGTATCTGAGGGAGTCCAGGACTAGGAGGTGTCCGGACAACCGGACTATCAATATCCGCCGGACTCCAAGACTACGAAGATACAAGATTGAAGACTCCGTCCCGTGTCCGGATGGGACTTTCCTTGGCGTGGAAGGCAAGCTTGGCAATAGGGATATGTAGATCTCCTACCATTGTAACCGACTCTGTGTAACCCTAGCCTCCTCCGGTGTCTATATAAACCGGAGGGCTTTAGTCCGTAGGACAACATACATGACAACAATCATACCATAGGCTAGCTTCTAGGGTTTAGCCTCGTTGATCTCGTGGTAGATCCACTCTTGTACTACCCATATCATCAATATTAATCAAGCAGGACGTAGGGTTTTACCTCCATCGAGAGGGCCCGAACACAGGTAAAAACATCGTGTCCTCGTCTCTTGTTACCATCCGCCTAGACGCACAGTTCGGGACCCCCTACCCGAGATCTGCCGGTTTTGACACCGACATTGGTGCTTTCATTGAGAGTTCCTCTGTGTCGTCACCGATAGGCTGGATGGCATCTTCAACCAACAACGCTGTCTAGGGTGAGACTTCTCTCTCCGGACAGAATTTCGTATTCGGCGGCTTCGCACTGCGGGCCAATTCTCTTGGCCATCTGGAGCAGATCGAAAGCTACGCCCCTGGCCGTCAGGTCAGATTCGGAAGATTAAACTTCACGGCCGATGTCCGCGGAGACTTGATCTTCGACGGACTCGAGCCACAGCCAAGCGCGCCGCACTGTGACGATGGGCATGATTTAGCTCTGCCACCGAACAGTGCCTTGGTGGCCGCACACGGATCCGCTTCGGTCATTAGCCCGGAGCCGATCGCCCAGATCAAGGGATGGTGGATAGACGCCGCCCCGGGGCCTTCAACATCCACGGCGATGGAGCCGAACACTGATCTTGTCCCCTGCGAAACTCGTGATTCCGAGGCGCTGGACTCCTCGCCGGACTCCGAACCTCCCGCGCCCCTACCAATCGATCCGGATTGGGCGCCGGTTATGGAATTCGCCGTCGCGGACATCTTTCAATACTCGCCTTTTGGCGATATCTTGAATTCACTAAAGCATCTCTCGTTATCAGGAGAGTCCTGGCCGGACTATGGCCAGGATGGTTGGGGTACGGACGACGAAGAAATTCAGAGCCCACCCACCACCCACTTTGTAGCCACTGTCGACAACCTAACCGACATGCTAGATTATGACTCCGAAGACATCGACGGAATGGACGACGATGCCGGAGACGAACAAAAAACAGAGCATATAAAGCACGGGAGGACCACCTCATCACATGACATATATATGGTGGACACCCCAAAGGAGAGCGATAACGAGGACCAACGGGCCGCGACAGAAGATGACCCCGCCGATAAACGACCAAAACGGCGGCGCAGACGTCGCCCTAAATCCCGCCTCGACGACAACAATGCTCCCAAGGAGCCCGCAATACGGCAGGGCTCACAAGTGGACGACGAACATGCAAATAAGCAACCGTCCGAACATGACGAGTCAGATAATCAGTCCAGGCCCGGTGAAAATAACAGTCCGGATGACCTCATGCCGGACACGCCGCCGGAGAGCAAGAACCTTCGGAAAAGACTCGTCAGTACTGCAAGAAGCCTGAAGAAGGAAAAACGGAGGCTCAAAACAGCGGAAGACACACTCAGAATGAGATGGAGCAAAGTGCTCAAAACCGCAGATAAGTACGGCAATGGCCACCAATCAAAGAGCTACCCGAAGCGCAAGCTGCTACCGGAATTCGACGAGGAGGCCATAGAGCCTCCACCGTCCAAAAATAAAGGGGCCGCCTGGTTGGACAGATGGCCAGATGACAGGCCAAATTATGACAGCGGCGCCACACATAAATCCATCAACGAACTCGGAAGGATAGATGGCCCAGCCAGGTCCATTTACAGGCCAAAGGAGAAAGCCCCAAGAAGCAAGGCAACACATCAAGTGTCCGATGATAGCGGCACACACAAATACAGGGGCGCCAAGACACCCACTATGTTTCATCGATGATGTGCTGGACCATGAATTCCCAAAGAGGATTTAAACCCATCAACGAGGCTCACGATGGAACAATGACCTCGGAGTGCGGATAGAAGATTATATACTACATATACATATGGCGAGAGGAGACGATCTCCACGCCATAAAATACCTACCCCTCAAGCTCAAAGGGCCAGCCCGTCATTGGCTTAAAAGCCTCCCAGAAAACACTGTTGGAAGTTGGGAAGAGCTCGAGGATGCGTTTAGAGCAAATTTTCAAGGGACTTATGCCCGTCCTCCGGATGCAGATGATCTAAGTCATATAACTCAACAGCCGGAGAGTCGCATGAAATTTCAAACAGGTTCCTTACGAAGAAGAACCAAATAGTCGACTGTCCGGACGCCGAAGCCTTAGCAGCTTTCAAGCACAATGTCCGAGACGAATGGCTCGCCAGGCACCTCGGTCAAGAGAAACCGAGGACAATGTCCGCACTAACAAGCCTCATGACCCGCTTCTGTGTGGGAGAGGATAGCTGGTTAGCAAGATGCAGCACCAGCGACCCAAGTACATCCGACATAAGAGATGGAAACGGAAAATCACGGCGCAGAAAAGAGCAGCGCCGGAATAAAGAGAAAAGCCCAAAGAGCGCGGCAGTCAACGCCGGATTCAACAGCTCGTGGCCCAATACTAAAACACGGCCTCTTAAGGATGACAGTGACGAATTGTCCAACTTAAACAAGATTTTGGGTCGGATATGTCAAATCCACAGTACCCCCAGAAGGCCTGCTAATCACACCCACAGGGATTGTTGGGTTTTTAAACAGTCCGGCCGACTAAATGCCAAACACAAGGGGCTCGACGCGTCAAGCGAAGAAGATACATCCCACCAGCACACCACCGGAAAACAAAAGACTTTCCCACAAGGGGTCAAAGCAGTAAACTCACTTCATGTGATAATACGGAAAAATAGTGCGGCACTTTCTAAAAAGAGCTTCGCGCGGTCCAACCCAGCAGACCGTAGAGATTGGATATCAAAACCAATCACTTTCGACCACCTGGACTATTCCAGAAGCGTTCGAAATGCGGGCGGACTCCCCTGATATTGAATCCCATAATAGACGGATTACAATTTACTAACGTCCTAATGGACGGAGGCAGTGACTTAAACCTGCTATATTCAAAAACAATCCGTAGGATGGGGATAAACCCTGCTAAAATCCGACACAGCCGCACTTCCTTCAAAGGAGTGACGCCAGGCCCTTACGCCAGGTGCACAGGCTCCATATTACTAGAAGTCGTGTTCGGATCTCCGAACAATTTTCGACGAGAAAAATTAATTTTTCATATCGTCCCATTTGAAAGTGAATATCAAGCACTCTTGGGACGAAAGGCTTTTGTCCGCTTCAACGCCATACCGCATTACGCGTCTCTTACACTCAAGATACCCGGTCCGCGTGGCGTCATTTTAGTGCGACGGTCACTTAAAGACCCCGGACTCGGATAGACAATCCGCTTCAGAGGGCTAGGGCTCTCTAGCCGCATACCCCTTCACTGGGGGCTGCGCAAGACTAAACAACCGCGGGTTCATACAAACCCCGCTTAATTATTTATATTTCTTATTTTACACATATTTTTTGCACGAATTGTTTCTAAAACTAAACGTTCCTCTCTTTCTACAGATTGACAACGTGCATACCCGCCCAGATAACGGCGAACGGAGACACAGCGCAGACGCAGAGGGACCGTTGTAGAGGATTCTTTTCAGATTAAGACCCTACGTAAACCTTTTTTTACTGTCTCTTGTTGTTATTCTCCCTTGCCTTTTTCCTATAGCCACAGGGGAGCCTGATGCCTTGGCATCGGCCGCGTCAGAAGACCATGCCCGCATGCACGGACACTAGGGCTTAGGGCATCGTTCGCCCATTATTATAAAGACCGAACACCGTAGGGAGTGTTCGGCGCCTCGAGTTAGGCATTATATGCATCAGCTCGAATCATGTCTTTGGTCAAATGTTGGGATTGCCCGGCTCCCGTGTTTTGCTGCCTTACGTTCCGTATCATCGGCTAACGCGCACCGGAGAACTCTGCGATTGTGCCCCGGGCCGGTGGCGAGCACCTCAAGAGAGAAAGCCGAAAACCGATGTCATGATATAGCGAGTCCGTCAACCACTCGATCGACCACCGGAATGTTTAGAATTTCGCTTTGACGAAGGACTGTTTCCGGCCAGCACATACGCACTCGAATTCGGAGATGTGCGGTGCCACCAGGCTATATCGTAGCCCCACCCTCGAGCTCCATCGCTAAGTGAAAGTGATAAAGCATTATAGTCCGGATTGCCTAGTTCGCTACGCTACCACCTCCTTAAACAGGACCGAGACGCCGGATTAAGTGTGTGTGGCGCTATTTGCAAACACCCCGCACCTCGTGCGTGGGGCTGAAAGTCAAGACTGCAATCTTTCAAGTTATACAAATGTATATGTAAACGGCCGCACAGGAGAAGTTTTACTACTTGGGACACACAAGTATAAAAAGCAGTTGTAACATAATCATCGATTTACAAGCTAATACGTTCATTTGAATGTGATATTTTTCGAGCACCGCGACTCTATTACACGAGCGCCACGCATAACTTCCCCGAAGTAGTGGTCGGCAGGGAGCCGGCTTTCATCCGAACCCTGGGCGGCAACAGTGGTGGCATCCATCTCCGGATAATGCGCCTTCACACGGGCAAGAGCCATCCGCGCGCCCTCGATGCAGGCCGACCGCTTCATGTCCTTTATATGCGGCACCGCCCAAGGAATTGCTGCAGAAGTCAAGTAGTTTCGTCGCTTGGACCTCTCTGGCCGACATGGGCCACGATGTCGGCCATGGCAAGTCCGGACAATCTATTTAGCTCAGCCCATTCGCCAACCGGTCTCACAACGGAAGTGAGCGATCCGGACTGTGGAATTGAGACCAATATAGCTCTTCCGTCGCGTGATCCCCCTGGCTCCGGAAGTGCTTAACGGCATCGGCCGCACTTGCAGCTAAGTCCATATACGGATCCTCCGGACTCCACAGCCGCTCAAATTGAGCATACTTTCCATCCATAAACCGGCGACGCAGCAGAAAAGGCTTGCCAGCCACGATCTCTCTGGCCTGGCGCAGTTCCTCCTTCATAGCCCGCATTGCAGAGCGGGCATCCCTGGCTTCGGCGGTGGCCTTCTTCACGTCTTCCCGCTCCGATAAGCGCTCCTTTTCAAGAGCCTCATTGCGGTCGGTAGCATCCTTTAACTTCATGGCCAATTCGCCACCCTCCGCTCTTAAAGGTGCCTTTCGGCTTTTAGTTCCTCGGCTGCCCTCGAGGCAGCCGCATCACTCCTTCGGGCTTGCTCCTTAGCTCGAGCAAGTTCGGCCCGAAGGTTCTCCACAGCAGCAGCACCGTCTGTACAACAACATAAAATTTATCAGAGGAGGGCTTCGACCCCCTTAAATAAAGCGACTGCAGAGAATTTATTTACCTTGTGACTCATCAAGTCGCCGGTTGACAAGTGCGATGTCCGCATCCGCCATGTCAAGTTCCCGACTTAACTCGGCAAACTCATTAGTCCGGCTGGCCCTCGGACTATCCGCCACCTGCATAGGAACAGCGGTATTCATTGCTTGAGATTTCGATCCTCGGCACGCTGTCGTTCCCGACAACCTACCGAGTCCCAGGGGCTACTATCTATACAGGGCGCATTTTTATGTGCAAAACTGTTAAAAGACAAAAGGATGTGTCATTTTTGCATACCTCAAATCCCGCCAGTAAACTCATGGCGGCATTACGCAATCCGCTCTCGACAGACGAAATCCTTCCAATCACCCTACGCATCAACGCACGGTGATCTTCTGAAATGGACGCCTCTCAAGCAGATTCTTCGATTCTCGGCTGGATACTAGTGGGTGCCGAGCTCTCGCCCCTCGGACTCGGGATACCTCCGTGACGATATTTCAGCTCGCCGCCTTTATCTCGACGGCGCCGCAGACGGAGGCGTTCGCTCTCCATCATCTCCGGAAGAAGGTCCCTCAAGATGAACTCATCTGAGAAGGATGCAGATCCGAACTGCAAATATAAATATTTCGGTTACCCATAGAAGCACAAATGAAGGTATTTCCTTACTAATTAACTCCCTCTTTCATACTCACGGCTCGCTGGAGGGCCGATCCTTTGGCGATGATTGTGCGTCCGGATTCTGTCCGGACGTCGGACCCCCCGGGGAAGATCTCTTCCCACGTTTAGGGGCTTTGGCCTCCGGATCTTCGGAGGCGGTCCTGTTCTCCCCCTGAAGGGAGGGGTTCTTGGTTCCCCCCCTCTTAAGTCGCCCCTTTGGGCGAAATATTAGTTCCTTTATTTTCCCCTTCGCCCCCTTCTGTGGGCGCGACCTCCAACATTCTGACTAGCACGGGCTCCAGTGCGGTCTCTGGGAGGGGGGCCGGACACCTTATCAGCCTTGATCGCGCCACCCATTCCTGTGAAAAGTAACGGGTCAGGAGGCGAACTCTAGAGAGGCATATAAACAGAATGTCCGGACTCTGAGCTTTTTACCTGAGTATCCGGGCGATTGCGGCTTAGGCTGCGTCCTCGGCTAATTCGGACACGCCACTGCGGTCCAAGAACAACTTGTACATCCACGGGTGTCGCACCCATAAAGTGTTGGAGAATCCGAGGTCCCTCCGGGTTGAACTCCCATAGACGGAGAGGACGGCGTTTGCAGTGTAGAAGATGCCTGATTAGCATGACCTACATCATCGGATCGGTCGATCTCCTCGCTGGAGATCTCGAATCCGCCCTGCAGGTGAGGGCACGTCTTGGACGGCCCCAATTGAGCCCTTGGTCGACCCACGACATTAGCTGGCGCGGAGGTCCCGGCGGAATGAAGGCGGCGGCTTTTGCTGCTGCCTTCGAGCGTGATATAGAACCACTCCCTATCGCCACAATCCGAGTTCCTCTTGAAGGAACCCTCGTGCCACGGGCATCGGCCTTTTGCTTATGGTCGCCCACAAGACTCCGCTTGACACCCCCGATCATCTTGGCCCACCTTGAAGGTCTTCACCACATGCCAAAGTGGGAGTGACGGAGGAAGGCTTCGCAGATGATAATGAATGCGGAGATATGGAGGATGGACTCCGGAGCCAAGTCATGAAAATCCAGCCCATAGTAGAACAAGAGCCCTCTCACGAAGGGGTCCGTCGGGAAGCCTAAACCCCGACGGAGGTGGGAAACGAAGACGACGTATTCACCGGGCTCGGGGGCGGGCACGACCTGCCCTTGGGCAGGCAACCTGTGTGAAACCTCGTAGGCCAGGTACTTGGCTTCACGTAACTTCAATATGTCCTCCTCCGTGACGGAGGAGGGCATCCACCGGCCCTGGAGGTCGGAGCCGGACATGGTTGAGGATCCAAAGCGCTCGAATCTGAGGCTCAGGGTGTTGGAACTGGGAGCGGGGAAAAGATTCGATGCAAGGTTGAAGAACAAGGACGAGCCTTGGTCCTCTTATAAAGGGGACGAAATACCAAGGGCCGTCTCCGTGACCGTTTGGGATTCGCCTTCGATAGAGGAGGCATGGCGACGGGAACGGTTGGGTTACCCATGCACGTATTGATGAGAATCCTGGAATAAGGGTAACACGATCTCTGCTTCGACAAGACGTTCCAAGGAAACCGCTTCGCTAAACGTGCTGAGGTGGTATAGTAAAAAATGATTCAAACAAAGGCTTGGTGGCGGTGTGATGTCACGCCGCATAATACGTCAGCAGATTGAACTAAGTGTACATTTTATTCTCTCTCGGTGGAATGTGGAATTTATTTTGCGAGCGGACACTATCCCGGTGTTCATGATCTTCTCTGGATTATTCAAGGGAGGAACCCGCCTTGCAATGCCGAACATTATGCGCGTCGGACTTATCGTCATTGAAGCCTGGTTCAGGGGCTACTGAGGGAGTCCTGGACTAGGGGGTGTCCGGACAGCCGGACTATCAATATCCGCCGGACTTCAAGACTACGAAGATACAAGATTGAAGACTCCGTCCCGTGTCCGGATGGGACTTTCCTTGGTGTGTAAGGCAAGCTTGGCAATACGGATATGTAGATCTCCTACCATTGTAACCGACTCTGTGTAACCCTAGCCTCCTCCGGTGTCTATATAAACCGGAGGGCTTTAGTCCGTAGGACAACATACATGACAACAATCATACCATAGGCTAGCTTCTAGGGTTTAGCCTCCTTGATCTCGTGGTAGATCCACTCTTGTACTACCCATATCATCAATATTAATCAAGCAGGACGTAGGGTTTTACCTCCATCGAGAGGGCCCAACCAGGTAAAAACATCGTGTCCCTCGTCTCTTGTTACCATCCGCCTAGACGCACAGTTCGGGACCCCCTACCCGAGATCCGCCGGTTTTGACACCGACAGTATCCAATACCTAGTTCAATCTCGTTACCGGCAAGTCTCTTTACTCGTTCCGTAATACATCATCTGACAACTAACTCATTAGTTGAAATGCTTGCAAGGCTTAAGTGATGTGTATTACCGAGAGGGCCCAGAGATGCCTCTCCGACATTCGGAGTGACAAATCCTAATCTCGAAATACGCCAACTCAACAAGTACCTTTGGAGACACAGAGAGCACCTTTATAATCACCCAGCACGTTGTGACGCTTGGTAGCACACAAAGTGTTCCTCCGGTAAACGGGAGTTGCATAATCTCATAGTCATAGGAACATGTATAAGTCATGAAGGAAGCAATAGCAACATACTAAACAATCGGGTGCTAAGCTAAAGGAATGGGTCATGTCAATCAGATCATTCAACTAATGATGTGACCTTGTTAATCAAATAACAACTCCTTGTTCATGGTTAGGAAACATAACCATCTTTTATTAACAATCTAGTCAAGTAGAGGCATACTAGTGACACTCTGTTTGTCTATATATTCACACATGTATTATGTTTCCGGTTAATACAATTCTAGCATGAATAATAAACATTTATCATGATATGAGGAAATAAATAATAAATTTATTATTGCCTCTAGGGCATATTTCCTTCAAGCGCAGTGCTGGTCGTCGAACGAGAGGTGGACGGATACAAATTCCAGCTTCAAAAGCCGGTTTATTACGTATCCACGGTCCTCACCCCATGCAAATCCTGATACCCACACTATCAAAAAATAGCATACGCTGTCTTTATGGCATCCCGGAAGCTACGACACTACTTTCAAGAGTGTTCGATTACGGTCGCCTCCGAAGTACCACTCAGTGACATAATTAATAACCGCGACGCTACGGGCCGGATTACTAAATGGGCTATCGAGCTCCTTCCGTTCGACATAATATCCAAACCACGGTGAGCCATTAAGTCGCAAGTACTGGCTGACTTTGTCACCGAATGTACAGAAGCCGAACTCCCTAAAGAGTACGGCGCATACTCCAACTGGATCATGCACTTTGACGGCTCCAAAATGCTGGCCGGACTGGGAGCAGGGGTAGTCCTGACATCTCCCACCGGAGACGCGATCTAGTACGTCCTTCAAATATTATACACAGACTCCAACAATGCAGCCGAATATGAGGCTCTGTTGCATGGTCTTCGGATGGCAGTCTCTATGGGCATCCAACGCCTGGAAGTGCGCGGGGATTCGAACCTCGCAATATCACAAATAAATGGAGACTTTGATGCCAAGGATCCGAAAATGGTGGCCTATCGTAATGCCGTCCTCAAAATGTCAGCTCGGTTCGAGGGGCTCGAATTCCACCATGTGGCTCAAGAAAACAATCAAGCGGCGGACGTCCTCACCCGCATCAGCACCAAACGCGACCCTGTCCCACCTAATATATTCCTAGAAAGGCTGTTCAAGCCATCCATAGTATGGAAAGGGGAGTCCGGCAATACCAGCACGGATCCGAACACACCCCCAGACTCCGAACCATCGGACACAATCGGAGGCTCTGCCACCGAAATAACATCTTCGGCCCACGAAATTATGGACGTAATTGCCCCGTGGACTGAGCCTTGCTTGGACTACCTAAATAGGCAGGAGCTCCCCAAAGACCAAAATGAAGCACGCTGCATAGTCCGGCGCTCTAAAGCTTACAAGGTCCACGGAGGGGAACTCTATAAGAAAAGCGCGACCGGAGTGCTCCAAAGGTGCATCTCCGGAGAGGAAGGGCAGAAACTCTTGGCTGAAATCCATGCCGGACTGGGCAGACATCACGCCGCGGGTCGAGCGCTAGTCAGCAAGGCCTTCCATACAGACTTCTATTGGCCAACGGCCCGAGCAGACGCACATGACCTTGTCCAACATTACGTCGGTTGCCAGCTCTTCGGCAATCAGAGTCATATGCCCCCTACCACTCTCCAAACAATCCCCATAACTTGGCACTTCGCGGTCTGGGGGCTGGATATTGTTGGACCCCTTAAAGGGGGGAGCCATAAGAAAAAATACTTATTGGTCATGGTGGACAAGTTCACCAAATGGATAGAAGCCAAACCAGTTAAAACGTCCGAATCCGGACCAGTAATAGACTTCATATCCGGGGTCGTACACCGATACGGTGTCCCCCACAGCATCATCACTGATAATCGCTCAAATTTCACAGCCGATGAGGTGAAAACTTGGTGCGGCAAAATGGGCATTAAGCTCGACTACGCTTCCGTCTACCACCCCCAAACAAACGGCCAGGTCGTACGGGAAAATGGTCTCATCATGAGTGGCATAAAACCCAGACTCGTGCGATCTTTAACAGAATCGGATATGCACTGGGTGGAGGAGCTCGACTCCGTACTCTGGGGGCTGCGGACCACACCGAATCGCACCACCGGATATATACCATTTTTATGGTGTACGGTGCGGAAGCAGTATTACCCTGTGACATAATACATGATTCGCCACGCGTACGCATGTATGAAGAGAAGGAAGCTGAGTTAGATCGGCAGGATAACTTGGATGCCCTATAGGAGGAGCGCGATGTCGCAAAAGCCCGTTCCACATTCTATCAGCAGCAGGCTCGACGATATCAAAGCAGAGAAGTGCGGGCCAAAACTTACAATATTGGTGAGCTCGTTCTACGCCTACCAGAGAAGAAGAAGGACAAACTCAAACCCAAGTGGGAAGGTCCCTTTGTCATTGACAAATTTCTCACGGGAGGAGCGTACCGCTTATGTAATGCATCGGATAACAGACTCGAGCCGAACCCATGGAACGCGACCAGACTCCGGAGATTCTACGGCTAACGCCGAACTCAGTGTTCGTCTCCTTACCCCTCCTTTTTAATTTTGCTCCACCCCTTTGCTCTCCTTTCTCGACCCTTTTTCTCTTCACACAAAGTATTTAATACAGTGCGGACTCCCGGATCACTCCGGCCGTACTATGTGTGTAAACTATACCTGGGGGCTTCCTATTCGGAAGCTAGACATAATTACTTTAAATGGCTTTTTTCCCATCGCATATGCGTTCTTTATCCATATGCGCCTTTTCTTCACAATTATATGCATAGATATGACTTAAGTTGTGGCCAAGCTGGGTTGCCTGGCTCTTGTATTTATGCCCTATGTTCCCGTTAATTCGGCTAGGGCATAAGGGGACCACCTCTGCGATTGTTACTGCCGGTTAAGCCGGATGTGTACCTCAGACTGGATGAAGTCAAAAGCTAGTTTCCTTAAGAGAATATTCGATCGGTGAACAAAGGATGTATTCGTTGGTTACAACAAAAACCCCAGAAGTTTTGTATCCCGCACCTTCGTTCGTAGTCCGGACATGTGCATTGGCGCATGCGTACCCAGGGAAAGGAACCCCTAACGGAACTATTCTCCCTGGAAGATGTTTCTTACTATCCATGTAATATAACATAACTAGTTGGGTACTTGTCTGTTCAAGCACTTATGACCCATACGCCTGGTCTCCACGCATACCCCGGTTTTGTATAACTGAGCGGGTATTCGGACACACCCTGGACTGTAGGATCCGGGGGCTGAAGCGAAAAGGTCCGCCATGACAAATGATTTTAATCCGACTAGGGGCTACTTATGAGCATTAAATTACACAGTCACTTGGACTGACTATACTCCTCCTCTATACGATCTAACAAGCTATCTAGCTTACAATCCTATTGTGAATACTTAGCAGCTAACGCTACCTAGTCATATACCAGATTTACGGGAATTTCTTGCCCATCGGGCCCCGCTGGCCCTATTTCGGCCATATGGTTCGGGTCCAGCTTGGTGTAGCGCGTCTTCACCATTGCCCAGGCTTCTCTTGCTCCTTGCCGGCATGCTAATATCTTCCATAAACGGAAGCGCCGCCGGGCTCCTTGAAGCAGGTCCACAAGCTCCCCCATGCCATTCGGCAGGAGGCTTGATGGCCACAAGGCCTGAGCAACGCCGTGCATCACCTGCCGAGCACGCTCGTGCAACTGCGACAGTTCTTGCAGCAAATCACCTGCAGATGAGGGCATCTCCTCTTCAGGATGACCCGTTAACATTCCTGCAAGCAAAAAAAATTCAAAAAAAACTTCCTCAACGAACTATCACACAGTTCGTGTGAGCTCTTACCATAAATGCCGCGCCAGAGCCTTCTGTTCTCCTTCACGGAGTCCACCAGTTGAGCGCGGACGTCCTTTAAATCCATGTCTAGACGAATATTGGCATCTTGTAGCTTGTTTTTCTCTTGCGTCACTTGCGTCAGGATGCGCTCGCCAGCCTTTAGCTGTCTTTTGAGATGCGAGTCATTGTCCGTTACGCCCTCCGGATTCACCTCGGGATTGTGCGCAGAATTTTACGTTAGACTAACTGCATCAGCCATTTACTAACCGTATATCGACACATAATTAAGACACATATTACCAGAGGGGGCCTTCTGGAATTCCTCTAACTTGGCTACCGCGTCCTTCAGCTGGGCCTTACATGCCTCCAGCTCCCGAGCCAATTGTCCATTCTTGTCCACGAGGACCTGTGCATATATTGATCCTTCAAACAGTTGTCCCAACTATTTCAAGTCTCAGGGGCTACTGCTACATATACTTGTAAAAATTTCTTACCCGTATATCTTTGGTGTACTGGTTTGTCGCCTGGGCCATCCCGCCTCGAGCAGCTCGGATGTATGCATCTGCCGAATTGAAGGAATTAAAAGCCTCTTCGGAAAAGATGTTGTTCCGAAGCACGGCCCTCCGACGCTGGTGATTCATAGCGCTCTCCACCTCTGAGTTCGTGGTTGAACACATATCCGCGTCCTCTGTCGGAGAATTGCGCGGTTCTGGCCCCGTGTCCGCCTCCGCCCTCGAAGCCGGTTCTGGAACCTGGCTAGTGGAGGCGTGATTGGTGGGACCCCCGGATATAGTCCGGCTGTTCCTCTTCCTGCCAGACACAAAGGGCGCTGTCATACTTCAAATACTATAATTGCAGGACAGGTTATTACTTTACCTGTGCAGCGGAGTGTCGCCCGTGTTTGACGAGTCCCTAGGGGCTCGGCCCCGCGCTCCGACCGTCGTCTCTGCAAACAGCACGACGCCTCAAGGGTAAATCATAATCCGGAGGGGAATCCTCTTCGGAGGATAGGGTTTTTAGTTCGGCATACACGCAACACAGGGGGCAATCCGAGATAGTCGGCCGTAATGGCCACTGAAGCGCCATCCCAGCTCGCTTGATAAAATACCCTGTTGACAAGCTCCACGGTAATAT
Source organism: Aegilops speltoides (assembly GCA_021437245.1). Taxonomy (NCBI): domain Eukaryota; kingdom Viridiplantae; phylum Streptophyta; class Magnoliopsida; order Poales; family Poaceae; genus Aegilops; species Aegilops speltoides. The sequence continues at coordinate 245,885,304 of CM038141.1, forward strand.
TCGGGTCTTCTTTGAGTCCCGGATCTAGGGCCCTTCCGGGGTCCTCTGGCTGCGGGGAGGGGCTGAAGATTCCTTCAACGGCCCTCCTCAGTTCCTGCTTGGAAACATCGATGCAGGTAATCTTAGCAGAGGGACGCTAAAGTAAGTGAAGCAAGGACAAAATTGGCAACTTACCCACTCTGGAGGGTTGCGCATGGAGAATCCGTCCCGCGTTTTAATGCGGAGGAACTCCTCCTCTTCCCCTTTGTACAAATCGGACAATATCCTTGCTGAAGCGGTGGCAGAGTCTAGACCCTTATGACCGCAACGAGTGGCGTCGTCTTCCCTGTTGAAGTGCCACATGGGCTTCCCCTGATATTGAAGCGGTTGCACTCCCCGCCTTATGCATATCGCGATAACCTCGACTATCGTCAGTCCGGATTTGGCCAACAACTTTATCCTGCTCATCAGGGAATGTATTTCTCTCGTATCCTCTTCTTGAGGGCCGTGGGGGTGCCAACTTAGGCGTGCCCTCGGCGGGGCGTTGCTGAACTTGGGGAGACCTGTCCGGACTGGATCCGAAAGGAGAACGTCATCAATATAAAACCACTCTGAAGGCCAGTCTTCGGGTGCCTTCTTGGGAATGCCGGATAGGTATCCGGTTTTGGCAATGCGCCATACTTCGGCCCCGCCCACTTGACATAGGGACTCTCCCTGGCTACGGGGAACAAGGCAGAACAGCTTCCTCCGTAATCCGAAGTGAGGTTCGCAGCCTAAAAATAGCTCGCAAAGTGCGACATACCCCGCTATGTGCAGAATAGAGGCAGGGGTAAGATTGTGCAACTGGAGGGCGTAGAACTCCAGAAGCCCACGAAGAAACGGATGAATAGGAAACCCGACGCCCCTTAGCAGATGCGGGATGAGGCATACGCGCTCCTCTGGAGATGGGCTTGGAGATCCCTCCGCTTGTTCCCCTCCGTCATAAGTGGCTATTCCGGCTCGAACAGAGACCATGAACGCCGGTGGGAGAAACCCTTGGGTTTGTAACTTTACCAAACAGCTGTGAGGAACTAAGCACTCTCCCCAATCCCCCGACTTAGAGTGAGGAGGGCAAGCAGAAGAGCTGCGATGGCTGGCCATGTTGGAATGGTTTTTTGCGGAGCGCCCTACTAGATGCTAGCTCAAGGGAGGAGAGTGAGGTTTGGATATGAGAATCCCTGTCCCTTCAAATAGGCGGTCAGCCCAGAGGATCGAGGGTGTCAAATGCAAAAGCGCCTCGACTCCTCGCATTCGCTCGACACGTGGAGGTGGCCATTATTGAGGCACTGAAGCCAAGGTGCACAACATTGATTGGAGTCCGGACATTATTCGTCCTAACAGGTACTTTGGAGTATTCGGAGAAGGAACCCGCCTTGCAATGCCGAAGACAATACTGCGCGCCGGACTCATCGTCATTGAAGCCTGGTTCAGGGGATACTGAGGGAGTCCTGGATTAGGGGGTATCCGGACTACCAGACTGTGTACAATGTCCGGATTATTGAAGCGTGAAGATACAAGACTCAAGACTTCGGCCCGTGTCTGGATGGGACTCTCCTTTGTGTGGAAGGCAAGCTTGGCGATCCGGACATTATGTTTCCTTCCTTGTAACCGACTCCATGTAAAACCTAGCCCACTCCGGTGTCTATATAAACCGGAGAGGTTGGTCCATAGAAGGCCGATCACAATTACAATTACAATCATACCATCATAGGCTAGCTCTTAGGGTTTAGCCTCTACGATGTCATGGTAGATCTACTCTTGTACTACCCATATCATCAATATTAATCAAGTAGGAAGTAGGGTTTTACCTCCATCGAGAGGGCCCAAACCTAGGTAAACATCTGTGTCCCTTGCTTCTTGTTACCATCAGCCTTGACAAACAGATCGGGACCCCCTACCCGAGATCCGCCGGTTTTGACACCGACATATGGGGCATCAGCATTTCTGCTTATTGCAGCGCCTCCACACTCCGCGTGTCACCCCTCAATCACCCTCGACTTTACATTGAAGGTCTTGAGCCATAAGCTGAAGTGTGGGGTGATGTGGAGGAAGGCTTCGCACACAACGATAAACGACGATATGTGAAGGATGGAGTCCGGAGCTAGATCATGAAAATCTAGCCCGTAATAGAACATGAGCCCTCTCACGAAGGGATCGAGGGTGAAACCTAAGCCACGGAGGAAGTGAGAAACAAATACGATACTCTCGTTGGGCTCGGGAGTAGGGATGACCTGCCTGGGAGCAGGAAGCCTGTGCTTGATGTCGGCGGTCAGATATCTGACCTCCCTATGCTTCGCAATGTCCTCCTCCATGACAGAGGAGGCCATCCACCGGCCTTGAAGGTTGGATCCGGACATGATTGAAGATCCGAAGTGCCTAAGCGTGGGCTTGGGGTGTTGGAACTCGAGACGAAAGGCGCAAGCGTGGTAGGAAAGAGGGGATAGGCCTCGGTCCCTCTATAAAGGGGGTGAATATCAAGCGTCCCCAGCGTGACCGTCTGGGACTTGCCTAAGAACACGGAGTCATACCAACAGGTGTAGTGGGGTTGCATGTGCCCATATTGATGGGAATCCCGCAATAGGGGGAACACGATCTCTGCTTCGATGAGGGGTGCCAATAGAACCGCCTTGCAATGCGTGTCGTGGCAGGCCAAGAAAAACTGGTTCGTATTAAGCCGGGCCGTGGCGTAAGGGCACACCATGAAAAATTGTTAGCAAATTAGATTCGTAAAGTGTTGTGCTCTCTACAGTGGTGTGCGGAAATTATTTCACAGAGCCGGACACGATCCTGGATCTACTTTGGGGTATTCGGAGATGGAACCCGCCTTGCAATGCCGAAGACAATCTGCGTGCCGGACTCATCGTCATTGAAGCCTGGTTCAGGGGCTACTAAGGGAGTCCTGGATTAGGGGGTATCCGGACAGCCGGACTATATACTTTGGCTGGACTGTTGGACTATGAAGATACAAAACTCAAGACTTCGTCCCATGTCCGGATGGGACTCTCCTTTGCGTGGAAGATAAGCTTGGCAATCCGGATGTTAGATCTCCTTCTTTGTAACCGACTCTGTGTAACCCTAGCCCCCTCCGGTGTCTATATAAACTGGAGGGTTTAGTCCGTAGGACGAGGACAATCAGAATCATAGGCTAGCTTCTAGGGTTTAGCCTCTACGATCTCGTGGTAGATCTACTCTTGTAACACTCATATCATCAAGGTCAATCAAGCAGGAAGTAGGGTATTACCTCCATCGAGAGGGCCCGAACCTGGGTAAAACATCGTGTCCCTTGACTCCCGTTACCATTAGTCTTATACGCACAGATCGGGACCCCCTACCAGAGATCCGCCGGTTTTGACACCGACACCTTCGCCGGAGAATAACAGAAGGTGTGGGTGAGTACATGTATGACCTGGCCGCTGTTGCGAGTAGGGTGGGGCAGCAAGGTCTGCGTGGCAGCACAGCCGGCCACGGTAGGTAGATGCAGGCGCTCCAGCCAGCGATGGTTTTGGTGGCTGGCGCAAGAGAAACTAGATCAGAGATTGAAGAAGCAGGATCGCCGTTGGATGTCAATCCAATGACTACAGATGTTAGAATAATTTGTTGACTATTTGTTTTAGACCATTAAATCATTTTGTTCACTAAATGGACAACACCTTGCACAGGCTTCGACCACCAAAGTCAGGTTCGAAAGCTGTGGCGGAATGCATCCCATTTATTTAGGTTTTACAACCCATTTCATTTTGTTTGCCAATATATCTATTTCCTGGGCTTTGACTCAAAAAATAATCTATTACTTGGGCTGGGTAAAAACAATAATAGCCGATTTACTATTTATGATAATTTACAGCACATTTGATTATTTATTCGAATACACCTATTTACTGAGCTGGGTGAAAAATAATATTGCGTACATGCAACGCATTTATCATTTCTGATAATTTACAAACCATTTGATTTTAGAAGAAATGGACACATTTTCTAGATGGGTGAAAAAACAATGATGGTCTGGACTGAGCATTTATTATAAAAAACAATATTGAGATACGAATATTATTAAAAAATTAAGTTGGGCTTGGTAATCTTATTATATAAAAAATGCACTGGGTTGTGCATTTTATTAAAAGAAACATAGGCTAGGCTACGCTTATTTTAGGATCTTGTCTACAATTGTTGACCCAATTGCATTGCTGATGTTCAACAAAGAAGGCATGTGTAGTACAATAGAACTTTACATGGCTACTCAGCCCACATTCAACGACGCGTGAAAGGCACAAACAAGGCTTCTGTATAACTTTTTGAAGTCACTAAGCTCAATTAATAATTTAAGAAAAAAGTTAGAGCATAGTGGAACCTAATTAAAAGCTGCCACGAGCGAAGAAATAATTCAACGGGTCCCACTTGTGTGTGTGTGTGTTTGTGTGTGTGTGCGTGCTGTGTGTGTGTGTGAGAGAGAGAGAGAGAGAGAGAGAGAGAGCCATCGGTCGATGCTCGTAAATACATCTTTCAGCCATATGCATTGATGATGCTCAGTAAAAACTTATATAGTTGACACAATAATATAGAACATCATAGCACAGTGAACTTGCATAGAAAAAATTCACACAGGAGGCACAATCAGGGTGGAAGCAGTGGATTACTATAGGTAGGGCTATGTTGAAACCAATGAACTCGTACATACCAGTTCATCATCTTTATCAATGACGGGGAAATATCTTGAATGTTGTGCAAAGAAAACAGACAGACAACACAATAAGTTCTGCTAGCACATTAAGTTGACATACACCCCTTTCTAAAAAAAGTTCAGGTACACAAATGGAACAGGTCACAATCAAATGTACTGGCACATTAGTGCTTCACACCAATAGCCCGGATTTAACTAGTATCTGAGAAGATCCAGTTGTTACCTCAAATTAGAACACATCCAGGCAGCTAGCCCTGCCTCTTCTCCCAAAGAAGCAGTGGCCTCTGCCGCGCGATGAAGTAGGCCCTGTGCCATCCATCGTTCCGAGCAACACAGGAAAGTTTGACGTTGACTCCTGTAATGGACGTCATCGACGAACCCTGGCACCAGCGGCGGCGGTAGGACTTCGATTGATGGATTGACCACTTCTTCGACATGCATGAACACTTGATATAGGTACATCCCTAATGTGGTCCGTGGCGACCTTGGTGGCGATCAATAGTACAACCCCAATTCCTGCAACGGTATCTCAACACCAGTCACCTTCGGTATGGTGGACGGCTTCTTCATCCATGCCATAACTGTCAGAGCCCAGCTGTCCGGAGGAACAAACATACTCACAAGCTCATCTCCAAGGTCATTGATAAACTCATTCATGGAACCGCTGTTCCAAGCACGTTAAGGCATGCCGTGGAAGGTAAACTTTGGTAAAAACTCAAGCTCAAAGGGCACTGAGCACCATCCTAGGTGCCACCAATCAAAGCTCACCAGCGCGCCATCGCGAAACAAACGCCGGGAATATTTGAACACACGACTGCATTCAAAGTTGTCTAGAACCTGACGAAGAAATCAACCGATGCCGGACAGATTTGGACGAGCTAGTCACTTGTTTGGATGTCGTGCGCAATGCCAAGAGCTTTGACAAGGACGTCCGCCGAGACGGGAGGCCGATTGCTATTGATGGTTACCATCAGCACTTTGCCGGCAAACTGGTTGTCAAGCGCCGCCATGCCACTGTTGAGTGACTTCACGCAGCGCCCGAAGGCAGGACGGATCTCAGGATCTCCGGCTCGGAGATCCGCGTTGACCGGCGACATGATAGTGCGCTTGAGTATAGGGAGTGCATGAGGGGATTTGGGGGAAGTGGAGTAGGAATCAATATTCCATAGGTGGGGGAGGAGCGGGAGATTGGGGATGAAAAAGTAGCATGAATTTCGAACACGCGCCAATATGCTCTTGGCATGCAAGCGCACAAAAACATCGGTGGCGCCCACATGTCGGCCTAAGAGTCCTTTTTCTTTTTTTTTGAGAGCCCAGCCTGAGAGTCATAATTGACCGGTTTGGCATTGCGTTACTACTCGGCCCATATTCAATGACACTTCACTGACCCAAACAAGTGTACATCATCGAAAAGACACTGAGCTCAAATTATAACTTGAAAAAAAGGAGATATACTCTGAACACTAGAGAATGGTGATGCCCTCATTTAGCCCACCAGCAGTTTGAGAGAATAAACAGTTTGAAACAACGATATATACAACATTCAAACACTGACTAGTGACTACTACTGACATAAACAACAAGACATGATAGTTCATAAGAAGTCTTGCTACACCACCAAAACACACCCATCTGCAGCACTCAGACTCTCGTGGTCCAGACGAGAATGACATTCCAAAGAGGCAACTATTACATAGTAAGAGTGACATAGACGAGGATGACCAAATGACAAGGAATCAATATGCATAACAAAAGACAGAACTACCCATCTAGAACAAGCAGAAAAGACAACAAGTCACTCGAAGAGGGATGATCCAATACCATCATAATTTGTAGCCCTGCTTCAGCCACCAGTGGTTCGAAGACACCAGTACTCCACCCTTTCGACACAACAACCCAATTACCTATCAACCTGAAGGCTTGAACCACATCACTGCCTGTCGGACTTGAGACATCCAAGGATCAAAGTTAATCCAGATGTCGTTGTCATTCTCACCTTCTTTTGGCTGCAGGTTGTATCGTTGACAATTAGGGGAGTCTACTCCCGAAGACCTAGGGCTCGCCGTGTAGACACAATTTTCCCTAGCAAACAGAGCCTCTCTGCCATCAAGGTCCTTGCCAACGGTGATCTCCTAGTTAATCGGATAATTGAGTCCGAGAAACAGAGAGTGTGAACCAAGGTTGTTTACCCGCCTCCAACTCAAAAATCCTGAAGGCCCCAACAAGCTGGTATCCTGCTCATAGACATAACTGCCACTCTCTGGATGCTCTTGTATTTCAAGATGCTTGTACACAGTGGGGTTTTTGCAATATAAATTTTCCGGCTCATGTCTGCGAATGATCATCAATCTTTTGTCGTCATCTGATCGAGTGAGGAACCAGTTCTGCTTCCCTGTTTTTGTCAAAGGTGGTGTGATTACAAAGGGCAGTAACTATAGGGAACTTCATCATATCAAAAAGGACAGGCATTGTTAATGTAAGATCAGCATTGTTCAGAGTATGAGTAGAATAATGCAAGAAACAACATTGATCTGTCCCTATTGGAACTGAGAGGAAAATACAAGAAATGTATACTGGGTTGAAAATATAGAAGTGCTATGCATGGTTATACTCATGTTACCTCGCAATCGATTCTTCATAGGAAACTACCATGTCATGCATGTTATGTAATCATGTTCTGTCCTCACAAACAAATTCTTCAAGGAAACTAACAGACCATGCATTGTTATATACTCATGTTCTATGAGCAAAAATTTTGTGACGATATTATTCTAGCCATTGATTGCTGAAGGGAATATAGGTATGTACACATGGTAAGCATTACAGGATTTCGCTACTTCCAAATATAGAGTTCTCCATATGCACATTTACTTCCCTAATGTATTGTTTGATGAAACCGACAATGTGATGCATGTTCCTACATCATGAAAATGAGGAAACTAACATGGCTATTGATACACACTCATATTTAGTAGTATATAGATTACTATAAAGTAAGGAGAATATCCATATCTTCCTAACCATTTCATTATTCAAGGGTACAAATTGGCTGTAATGACTGGTCACAATCGCATGAATTAACTCATTCCAAATATAGCTGATTTACGACGTCTTTAATACATTGCCATAGTTCTACTCAAATTCTGCTCAAAGATATGCCAATCATCACAAAAAGTTCAAACAATGTCATGGCGTTATCATTAACATCAGATTAAAACAACTTACACGCGCCGTCCCAGCAATACGTGGTGCCATCTACTTTGTCAATCGCGTAGATGATGCCATTGTGTTCAATAGCATCATGGAAATGTGTATTAGCTTTGACGATCCACTACGAGGTGAGTTGTCTCCAGCTAAAGAAGGCACCAGCGAAAAGATAGGCAAGTCCGCGATCCAACAAGGCAATTAGCTTGAAGTCTGCCTAATCCGCATATCGTGTGGGAACCTGACAGATTACAATCTTCTGCAAAACAAGGTGCGTCCAACAGACGAAGTAATATAGATGACTTGGACCGTGATGGCAATACCCTATATAATCCAATGTAGGAAAGGATAATCTCATGGGAGATGTGGAAGTTCATGAGCACCAACTTTTTCTGGTCTTCTTTGACGGCAGCCATCCAGTGGGAGTTCATGCCGACCCAGTACATACCTGCCAAGAAGTTTTGCACGATGGTGAGGATCAAAGTCGAGGGGCATGATGTACGGCAACCCACTACATACCTGCAAAGAAGTTTTGCCTAATGGAGGTCGGATTTAATTCGAGGGGCATCATGTATGCCTCCATATCATGGTGAGCAAATCTTGCAAGACCAGATAGCAGCAAGCAGGATGTCTTGAAAAGCTTAGGCCTCGCTTCGACGATGGTCGTGTGCATGTCCCACGAGCCTGCAGCCAGCTACACGGCGCTCAACATATCCATACACGAACAACAGAGGTCGAGGATGTCACTGGGGAGATTTCTACAATCGCGGATCATATGGATGCTGCACGGTTCGCATTCGGCTATGGTGGAGTTTGGAAGGTGGGGTTTTGGGGGGCTTGATTTATGGGGGAGAAGGCTCTCGGTGCTGGAGCGGCTAGCGAGGGAATAGTAGTACTGGGGGAGGCGAGCGAGGCGAGGGTACGCGGGCAAAGTGAGATGATGAAGAGTGACCTCGGGATCTCCTGCGAGATGAAGATGGAGATGGATTGGTGCTAGGCAGGGAGAGGGAGACCAGGCGAGGCATGCTATACAGCAACGGTGACAGTGACTGCACATTGCATAAGGTGAGGCTGACTTTGGTAACCCGAACACGTCGCCTGGACTAGTGTCACCTCGGGCGCAGGGTCTTCTCACTTCATTGTGAGGACCGGATGAATAATATTTTGACCATCGAGTGTACCACAGTTGTACTACTACTAGTAGTAACATACGGAGTAGTACTGTGTAGCAGAAATAGGTCTCCCGTGCTAGCATGACTCTGGGTTTACTTCAGCCTCTATGTAGCATCCATATTGCGAGCAGAACCAAATTCTTGTGCATGCGAAAGCGCAAAGAAGGGATTTTTCTTTTCTTAGGATAACCGTGTGTATTCCTTAACCAGGAAAGGTTGTGCCTCGCAGGCACACGCCAATATCAATGTGAAACAGCTATGGCATATTTTTTGTGTGCAAAGAGATGGATATGCTTGCATATTTGTTCGTCCACCCCAAGCGGGTTCTGCGTAGATCCCACTAGTCAGGAGGGGTGTAGAAATAAAAAGGAATCATAAAATGATTCGCCACGGTGGTTTGAAAGAGTGACCTCAACTAACCAGTGGCACATGTAGCGATAGAAGGATGGGCACGTACACGGACACGGACCACTCCTCAGTACGCTACCCGCATAGCCTTTTCATTTTGCAGGTTGGTCTACCTAGCCTTCTAATCAACTACCTGCATGCCACTTCTCCCATTTACTTCTCCATCAGGAACCGATTTTCCTCGGCTTCTTCACCTCTCCTTCATTTGCACCAAACCCCATTGGACTAGATTCACATCCTCCTTGAGTAATTCTGAAGCCCCTTTAAATAATCTTCTTTAGTTAGACTAGCCATCTTAATCCTAATTCTCCAAACCATAGCCCTATGGTCCAGCGGTTCCAAATGGCGAAAGAGGTCCCTATGCAGGTTTTTAGTGTCAAACATGTCCTCGTCGAAGGCTCATTGAGCATAGTAGCCACCATCACCGACCACCCAAGGGTTGTTCGGGAGTGGATCAACAATGTATCCAACTCCCTCCAAAAGGTGGAGATGAAGGTCGCCGGTCTCGATGCAGAGTACACGGAGCGTTGCCTCGAAGATGAAGTATTGGTGTATCACATCATACACGCGCCCTCCATACTAGGTGAGCTCCACAATTTCATGTCTCGGGAGGACATATACTTCTGTGGGGCAGCCATCGAAGGGGACAAAGAGAAGTTGGCGCCATACAACCTTGACTTGAAAAACATCGTTGGCCTACAAACCATAATTTCTGTAGACGATTGTGATAAAAAAACACCATCCCTGTTCGACGTAGCAAATTTTGTGCTGGGAAAAAATCTTGAGAAGGGTGACGAGACGCTAGGATTAAGGTCATCTGGATGGGATAATTATCCCTTAACCTAGAAGTGGATAAAATATGCTGCCCTCGATGCCCGTGTGAGTTTCGAGATAGCTGCAAGCTCGAAAGAGCTTGTTGCGAAGCTGTCTCCCACAGAAAATGAGAAGAAGAAGAAGAAGAAGAAGAAGAAGAAGCAGAAGAAGCTGCACCAGCAGCAGGGCATTATAGATGGATGAACTATTTCCTCTCTTGTAAAAATTATATTTCCTCTCTGTGTACATTGATATAGATGAACTATTTCGCTGGTGTGTATGTCTTTGGAACAAGTGTACTCTATGTACATTGATATAGGTCCGCTTGAATATAATGAACTATTTATCCGCCTAGTTTTCTCTACTACTACTCCTTGCGGTCAGCGGTATGCAATGCATGTGTCATGTCTACCGCAATGCATGTGTCAGTAGACATGATAGCTTGTCCATGGAAGTTGAACCACGACGACCATCACGTTTCTACCACTAGCGCACGTGATTCCAACAACACCGCTCCAACCCACGACACTACGTCCCACGACGTGCACCTCACCCATCTCGGCCCCACCGCTCCTCTGCCTTTGTGTGCATGACATGTGGGCCAGCTGAACTGCGGCGACCATCAAGTTTCTACCACAGCCACATGCGATTGGACACGACTTGCATGCTCCGCTCCTGGCTCTGATCTGTACTACCACAACATCCAATTTTCATCCAGCGGGTGTGACACATTTTGTCCCGGGCATCACTCCTTAGCCACAAATATAATAAATAAAATACAGGCCCATATTTGCCTTCTACTTCTATAATACAGGTAGTACCTGCCAGTGTGGCCATCTACGCCTCGTAACACCCGGACGTCCAACTGTGGCACCCTCGCCACGGCCAGCCCACCACTGGTCAGTTCATCTTGAACGAGTGAGTTGTGAACGCCGCCGTGACAACGGCCGGCCGGGCATCTTGAACCACACTGATGCCGCTTCCCCGTAGCCGACCTACGCTGGCCCGTGGCTGCATGCCGTTGATCCGCGCATCAATGCACAACGGCATGAATAACTCCAGGCTTGCTGGCTCAACTACGTCGAGTACATCACGTTCGCAAATTGGTATCCGTTCAGCAGGTTGCTCCCGCCCACGAGCACACACCTATATGTATCCAGCATTCCAGCCTCGTCGCTGAGTGGTATATCCTCGGGGTGGTGCAAGTGGTCAGAATCTCGAGCCCAAGTCGAGCTATGTGCCCCGGGTAGATCACTGGCTCCCGCCCGAGCTCATCCGGAGCGCGAGCAAGTAAACGTCATGCCACACGTCACAATAGGCAAGCACCTCGACATGTGTCGGCCGAGCAGAGACTTTTCTTGGCCACAGGATCCATGGTCTCGTCCAAGATTGGTGTGGTACTGCAGTCAAACATGCGGGTAAAATACTACGGGAGAAGCTACATGTGCATGGCCCAGACGCCGATGTTGGCGTGAAGGGGTGGTACTCGCTGGTGGCGCAGCGTGCTATATAGGTTAGGCAGGCACCTGTTGCCACGCTCGGAGGACGAGAAGGAAAGGAAAGGTCTTGCATGCATGTACAAATTCATGCAGGAAATTATTTTGTGGAAATACGGCCTTTGTTTACCTTTTTTGAGGCTATAGATGACCCACACGAGGAAATCTATTACAGTATAACCGTTGGATGAAAATTAGTGGTGCGGGAGTACGGATTGGAGCATGGGAGGGGAGCAAGGAACCCTCGTCCCACTCGATTCCCACGTGCGCCTCACCCCTCTTGGTCCCACCGCCCCTCTACTTTTATGAGAATGACAGGCGGGCCAGCCGCACTTAGGGTCCACATATCATTGACTCAAAGGTAGGTGCAATAGCCACTGAAGATCGGTCCCGTGGGCCCCGAGAGGGAAATGTAACTCCTGCGCTAGGCCTAGTGGTCCTCCCGCAGTACGAACTCGTGCCAAACCCGGAATTTGTTTCTTACTACTACCAATGTGCCAGCTCGTGCGTTGCAATGGATCTGAAGTAGTAGGATAATACTTGTTCACAAACTTGAAATATAAACACTCTAGTTTTGATATGCTTCATGGAAGACATATTCCTTGGGCTGGTTTGATGAGGTGAGGGGCGGGTGTGGCTGGTTTCAAGATAATAATAGATTTTTAAAACATTGGAGCAGATTTTTTTTCTAACATTTTGTAGTGTGTCAGGCATCCAGTGCACCTAAGCGTCTGGAAAAAATGTGGAGTGCACTCTAAAGATATTTACATGCTCCCATTCAGTGGAGTGCACCCTAAACACATTATCTATTTATTTTTCTCTAGCCTTTCCTAGCCATGCAACCAAGCCACATAAGCTAGTCATGCATGCAATCCATAAATTGCAATATACTCCAGCATGTAATGCCGCCACATCATCTATTTATGCATGTTAGTCATAGGTTGTTTTTTTGCATTAGTCCATATATTAATGTTCCATAAAACTAAACTCCAAATGTCCACCGGAGTCGAGGCAGAGGACGTACAACAGGGGCGGTGCAGGCATCTTCATAAGAGGAGGAGAGGTCGAAGGATAATCTTGCATGTCCGCCGCCACCTGCATATCGACGCGGGACTCCTCGAGCGCCCACTGGAGCTCGGGCTCCTCCAGGGAGCGGTGGAGTCATGGGATTTTCCCAAACCACGATGGGCACCATGCAGTACTCCTCATAGCCGAGGGAGCGGTGCTCGCGTCCCGACTCCTGGGGTACTGTCTAGACCACCCGCTCAACCACCTCGTGAGCTGTGAGGATGCCATGCTCGCGACCGTGATGTTGGAGCACACGCTCGTGCACCTGAGAGGCAAGGATGCGATGTTCGCGGGCATGCTGCCGGAGCACGCGCTCGTCCATGTCGAGAGTGGCAACGATGTGATGTTCGTGGGCGGCGAAGATGCAATGCTGCGGGCATGCTGCTGGAGAACGTGCTTGTCCACATTGTGAGTGGTGAGGATGCGATGTTCGCCGGCATGCTGCCGGAGCACGCGCTCGCCCACGTCGAGAGCAACAACGTTGCGATGTTCGCAGGCGTGCTCTCGATGATGCGTTGCTTGCGGGCATGCTGCTGGAGAACCTGCCCGTCCACATTGTGAGCAGCGAGGGTGCAATGCACCTCCTCATGACCGACCAGGTGTCCTAATGGGAGCACAGCTACCCCTCGTGGCCGACGAGGGTGAGCCGCTAGATCACACTGTCCTCCACGTGGATAGTCAGCATGCGCTACTTGCGGCCGCAGAGGGCGTGCTCCACCTCGGCGATGTTGGAGACTCCGTCTTCTTCCCAGGTCGCGGTGCCGTCCACTTTGGCAACGACTGCGTGCTCCGATGGATGTTGTGTCCGTATGGGAGCTTCGAGCTACAGTGCCAATGGGGGCAGGGGTGACCTTTTTGTGGTTTCACATGGTCTGAGAAGAAAAATAGAATCGGAAGTAGCACAATATGTTGGAACGTGTTTGAGGAAGGCTGGCAGGAGCAGTACAACAAACATCACATGCGCACCATAATTTTAGAAGGGTTTAATGAAATTTGTGTGAAATGGGTTTGTGTGATGTACGAGTAGTACATCCATATCATTGACATTCATGGATGCAACAAACATTTCTGTGCATGATTTCACCCTATTTTCTTATTCTCTTTGGGAGTGGATTTGATTTTTGTACTCGGAGCTCATTTTTGTACTTGGTTTCAATTTAGACTATGCATGTATTATTACGAGAGATATGTATAGAGAAAATATTTGCCTAACAAAGAGGAGGGTTGGGGCAGCAATACCTAATGACAGAGGGGCATATGCGTGTTAGAAAGACTTTGTGTGCCGTAGAGATAGGTGTTGGGGAACGTAGCATGCAATTTCAAAAAGATTCCTACGCTCACGCAAGATCTATCTAGGAGATGCATAGCAACGAGAAGGGGAGAGTGTGTCCATGTACCCTCGTAGACCGAAAGAGGAAGCATTTGTTCAACAAGGTTGATGTAGTTGTACATCTTCTCGTTCTGACCGATCAAGTATCGAACATACGACACCTCTAAGTTCTGCACACTTTCAACATGATGATGTTCCACGAGCTCTTGATCCAGCAGAGTGTCGAGGGAGAGTTTTGTCAGCACGACGGCATGGTGATGGTGATGATGAAGTTATCCACGCAGGGCTTCGCCTAAGCACTACGTGAATATGACCGGAGGCGTAAACTGTGGAGGGGGGCGCCGCACACGGCTTGGAACAACTGATGTGTGTTCTAGGCACCCCCTCCCCACATATATAAAGGAGAGAGGGGGAGGAGGCCAGCCCTAGGCGCACCCCAAGTAGGAGGAGTCCTACTTGGGCTCCTAGTAGGATTCGCCCACCCTTCCTTTTACTGAAGGGGGAAATGGGAAGGAGAGAGAGGGGAGAAGGAAAGAGGGGCGCCGCCCTTCCCCTAGTCCAGTTCGGACTCCCTCCATGTGGGGGAGCGCCGCCCCTTTGTGGGCTGGGGTGCCTCCCTCCTATGGCCCATATGGCCCATATCTTCCCCCGGGGGGTTCCAGTAACCCCCTCCCCTCCCCCCTGGTACTCCGATATGTACCCTATACACTTCGGAATACTTCTGGTGTCCGAATACTATCATCCAATATATCAATCTTTACCTCTCGACCATTTTGAGACTACTCGTCATGTCCGTGATCTCATCCGGGACTCCAAACAACATTCGGTCACCAAATCACATAACTCATATAGTACAAATCGTCATCGAACGTTAAGCGTGCGGACCCTACGGGTTCGAGAACAATGTAGACATGACCGAGACACCTCTCTGGTCAGTAACCAATAGCGGAACCGAGATGCTCATATTGGCTCCCACATATTCTACGAAGATCTTTATCGGTCGAACCGTTATGACAACATACGATATTCCCTTTGTCATCGGTATGTTACTTGCCCGAGATTCGATCGTCCGTATCTCCATACCTAGTTTAATCCTGTTACCAGCAAGTCTCTTTACTCGTTCCGTAACATAACATCCCGCAACTAACTCATTAGTCACATTGCTTGCAAGGCTTATCGTGATGTGCATTACCGAGAGGGCCCAGATATACCTCTCCGATACTCGGAGTGACAAATCCTAATCTTGATCTATGCCAACCCAACAAAACACCTTCGGAGATACCTATAGAGCATCTTTATAATCACCCAGTTACGTTGTGACGTTTGATAGCACACAAGGTATTCCTCCGGTATTTGGCAGCTGCATAATCTCATAGTCAAAGGAATATGTATAAGTCATGAAGAAAAGAAATAGCAATAAAACTTAACGATCATTATGCTATGCTAATCTATGGGTCTTGTCCATCATATCATTCTCCTAATGATGTGATCCTGTTCATCAAATGACAACGCATGTCTATGGTTAGGAAACTTAACCATCTTTGTTTAACGAGCTAGTCTAGTAGAGGTTTAATAGGGACACTGTATTTTGTCTATGTATTCACACATGTGTCAGGTTTGTGGTTAATACAATTCTAGCATGAATAATAAACATTTATCATGATATAAGGAAATATAAATAACAACTTTATTATTGCCTCTAGGGCATATTTCCTTCAAGAGGAGTGTCCGAAAGGGAGAGAGAGGGTGTGTGTGTAAGAGAGAGAGAGGTGCATGTAACGTCGGGATCGACAAGGTTACGAGGTTGCGGAATGGGAGAGCGATAGTGTGTGTGCGGTGAAGGGACACACAAACAATGTCTTTTGCGTGTGAGAGAGCTGGATAGACCTCGACAGCACGACTCGCTAGGGGTGGAAGGTTATGTGTGGTAGAAAGAGATAGTAGAGAGACAGACGAATGCTTGTTTGTTGTAAGAAGACTTAACTACATAGACGGGGGTAGCAAGAAGAAGAGAATGGCGGTGTGCCTTTTTGTCATGGGAGGGAAGAGAGACCAAGAGACACACATTGTGTGGAGAGGTGTGTGTGTGTTTCTAGAGAGAGGGAGACATGGACCTGAATAATGAGATGGGTGCTCATGTGTATGTTATAGGAAAGAAATTGTCTAGGTGGTAGTCTTATGATGGCGACCCAATCTTTCATTGAGCATGGGGATAAGTATTGACTTGGTGGATTTTGACGTTGACTATCCAGCTATATCGTACCCGATGATACAAATCGACAATCGTTACTAAACAAATCTTTGATGGACGATAATCTTGTCGTATGCAAAAAATCAATCTGAATAACGCGACGGGTGGGGTGCAGTTTGCCGATAGTCGGTTTGCTCAATTGCGGTCCCACATCAAAGGGAAAATGCTAGGGAACACGCCTTCCCTAGGTATGTGGCATGCCGGACGGGCCTTAGAGTACTTCCGATTCCCGGGCATGTGGGGGTGCGACGCGAACGCGGCAGGCCTTTTCCTTTTACTAACAATGTGCCAGTGCATTGCAACAGATCTAGAGTAGTGTAATACTTGTTCACAAACTTGAAAGAAAACACTCTTGTTTTGATATACATATATACCACTAAAAATATATTACTTTTCACTCAAAATATATTTCTCTGGCTGTTTTGATGAGGTGAGGGAGGGATGTGGTTGCTTTCAAGAAATAAGGGGTTTTCTGCACATTGGAGCGGAGAAGTGGGCTATTGTTGCAAAAATGCCACAACTTATCTCACAGTCGTTAGATGCAGATCTAATGGTCAGAAATGACGAATGGCAGACACACCATCATCACCAACTAAGTCTTTTATGGGAGTAGAGAGACATGTACAAATTGTAACATTTGGTTCTGCTCCTTGGCACGATCGGTAGATAGAATAACGATTGGAAACGCTAGGGCGGGGCTTTTCCCACAAGATAAGCATGGTAGTAACTAGGTTGGCGCATCATCGGTTTGGTCACATGCGGTCCAACATGTTTTAGTGATATAAAGCCTAGCCAATGCACATTTACCGGGGAGTGGAACGATAGTGTGGTATGCAATGGGGAAGGGACATGCTTCATGTACGTGTTTTGGTTTCTCGTTTTGAACTTACGAACGTGACATGCGTGTTGCACGAGTAGTTTTGAATTTATAGGTTCAGTCTCAGTTTTTGAATTTACGATTAGTTCATTGGTCGGGTCAATCATCAAACGTAAATTACGAAGTTGATGGAAAAGGTAAGCTCAACTTATAAATTGATGGATGGAGTACTAGTTACAGTGATGCATATAATTGCCTCCAAATGTGAGCAAAGGGATCGCACATGTCTGTATTAACTGGAACGAGAATGCAATAACACAATAAGAATTAAGGCCACGATGATGCAATCGCAGGGGTGGTTATAGGAGGCAAGCAGAAAGATGCATCCATCAACGTATGACCTCCTCCTCCTTGACTCAGTGTGCCAAGCCACCGACCGACGGCTTAGGAGGAGCGGGTTTTGTGACAAGGTCAAGGTGCTTCTCAACAAAGGCGTCCAAAGCTTCCAGCCGGTTGACGAAGGCCAACATCGTAGCGGCCTCACCGGCCTTGTAAATACCCATGTACACGGCTTCCTCATACACGTGGATGTGTAGGTCGACGAATTCTTGCAGGGTGAGGCGCCTCCCGGCGAGCGCGACCTCTAGGTGGTCATTCTTTGTTGCGTCGGCCGGAAGTCGTAGGGCCACCAGTGCTTGAAAGAGGTTCTCGCCATGGAGGCAGACTAGTGTGGCAGGCAATGAGGAGCCCGGGCGCGTGGGCTGGAGGAGTACGGCGATGTCGTCCGCGAGCTTCTTGACAATGGTGAACTTGTTGATGGTGGCAACGTTCATCTTGTCCAACTGAGAGTCATAGCTGGTGTTGACAATGGACATAAACCAGACGGTCGCCAACACCGTCTGGAGACGATCCTCGGTGCCATGCCGCAGGTCGACGTCATGGACCATATGGAACAGCCGCTGGCCGCTCGCGCGCATCGCCTCCATGGGTCTGGAGTGAGCACTTTTGCGCTTAGTGTAGGTGCTTAGGTGCGTACGATGTGGTAGATGCATTGGAATGGAGGGGCGCCTTTATATGAGTGCAAACTGTGTAGCATTCACATTGTGCTACCTCTTTTCCCCGTCCCCCTCCCATTACTTCCCTCATGCATTCAGGATGCTAATTGAAGGAGGATGCATCATTGGCTGTTCAACATTTTGGGAACCGCTACCCTCTCCCTCGTCTGTATTAAAGCTGTATTGGGAACTGTCTTGGCTTACTAGTAGCTATCAAATCAAATAGTACCGCGCCGCCGCTTCATGCCCGGCTAAACACGCCTCCTCGCCTCCATCAAACGCCTCCGTTAAACCCGCATGCAAACCAAGAAAGCTACTCCGACCACACGTCCGTTCATGAGCGGGCCGGAATTAAATGCAACGTCAGCCAAGCTCCTCCCGTCCGCCCTCAATTTAAATGAGGCCAGACGCCAGCCAACCTCCTACCGTCCATCCTCTATTTAAACGAGGCCAGACAGCGGGCAAGAATCACACCCCTCCGCTGCTCCCCCATCTCCTCCTTCACTATTTTCTCCACTATTCTGATGGCTTCCAAGGAGCCGTTCTCCGTCATACTACCTGACTGGGTGGTGCGCTGAGCCCTCTGGATACGAGCGAGGCCACTCGATGCTTCACCTACCTCGCCTGGCCCAACGGAGCCAGTTGTCGCCCCTTCGCCGCTTCAGTTCACGGCGGCGGCGTTGTCGTTGTCGCGTCGTACCGCGCCACAAGTGTCTTCGGCCGTGCCTCTTGTGCCTGCGATGGTCGTGCCTCCCGTGTCTGAGGGCGCGCCTCCCATGCCTGCGGCAACACCATGCAGGTAGAGATAAAAGCCGGGTGCGCGAAGAGCGACAAGTTGGTGGCCAGCTTTTTCGTGTCCACCGCCATCATTGAGGAGAAGTAGAACACAGGAGGCAGCCACCGCCTAGGTCCCATGAAGGCCACCGCTGAGGCGACGACTGCGTATAGAGGTGGTTTCTTGGCTGCTTCATCTCTTGTGAGGACCTTCGTCGACCCTGCAAGTGTCTGCCGGACATGAGGAAGACAAAGGGATTCGCGGGTGGCCGTTTAGATTAGGTATTAGTTATACCACGAGAGCTGGATTAGCACCGCTTAGTTCATGTAAATGTAATGAAATCCGTCATGTTTATATGAAGATCCGACTTTTTATAAATCATTCATGCTTATATGAAATCAGTCTATGTTTGCATGAATTTCCTCTGGTTGGTTAGAGTTGCAAAAATTTATGCCGCTGGCGTTGGATGTCGTCCTCCGCGGAAGGAAGCGGGAGGAAATTTGCCGGTTGCCGTTGGAGATGCTCTTATGCTAGAAATAATAGAGTCACATCCAATCCATTTGAGTGAATTGCGTGTATGATTCTCCCTCTATAAAAGGTTAATTGCATGTACAATGTACATGACTTGTAGGGTCGCTAAGGATTCGTACAGAAAGTTAAAAAGAAAGAAATCAATCCTTAATCTTGTATTCTAAGTACTCTGTGGGTTCCACTGTCAGTATAGTAGCGAAAGAAGTATATACTAAAAACATATAATATAAAAATCTAGAGTTTAGGGCAGAATTCGAACTTAGGTCATCGCGTTGCAAGCATCCAGCGCTAATCAGTCCAACAGATGTTCGTTGTGGATGATGCTGGAGATACATCTCTAGGTCTACTCTTATACTCCCTCCGTTCCTAAATATTTGTCTTTTTGAGATTTCAAATGGACTACCACATACGGATGTATATAGACATATTTTAGAGTGTAGCTCACTCATTTTGCTTCATATGTAGTCTCTTGTTGAAAGCTCCAAAAAGACAAATATTTAGGAATGGAGGGAGTAGAAAACAGAGTTGGTGATGATGGTGTGCCTGCCATCCTGCAATATAGGCCACCCAATTTATATCTGACGGATAGGAAGGAAACTATGGCAATTTTGCAAAAAGATACCCACACCCCTCTCCACATTTGCAAATAAGGCATTCCCTCTTTCATCCTTTTCTCTCACAAGATAAAACTACTCATACAAATGCATCTTGATGTTCCGTGCAACGCACGAGCATCTTGCTAGTTTCTTTTTAAATAGTTACTGCAATAATTGGTTTGAAGCTATATATTTTATGTCTGCCCCGAATGATCTCAAATTCACTAGTAGTAACAAAGAAAAGGTTGCCTTGTTAATTAACAGAAAACAGGTGAAAACTATCACATGAGGCCGGTAAAAACAAGGCACACTGGGTTCAGCATCATCGCCACTACAGCTATGCGCGCGCGAGAAGTCTACATATCAAGGGTGCTACGAAGAGAAAGACGTATCGAGTGTGTGTGAGCGAGGCACGGAGACACAACTAGAGCGCGCACGCGTGTGTGTGTGTGTGTGTGTGTGTGTGTGTGTGTGTGTGTGTGTTTGAGATAGAAGCCAATTGATAGATTAAGATCAGGATTGAGCTGTCATTGTTGGGGGGTGGGGAGGGGGAGGGAGAGAAAGATGTATCGAGAGTGTGCGCACGGTAGGACATAGGCACAACTAGCGAGTGTGTGTGTGTGTGTGTGTGTGTGTGTGTGTGTGTGTGTGTGTGTGTGTTTGAGAGAGAAGCTAGTAGATAGATTACTATCAAGATCGAGGTGCCACCCTACTCCTTCGATGTCGGGTAGTGTGTGTGTGTGTGTGTGTGTTTGAGAGAGAAGCCAGTAGATAGATTAGTATCAAGATCGAGGTGTGACCCTACTCCTTCGATGTCAGGAAGTGTGTGTGTGGGGGGGGGGCAGTGACACTTAAATATAGGGAGAAGGAGTTTTTGTGATACATATCTATATTAAGGGATAGGTAGATAGCATGTGTGCGAGGAATACTTAAAGCATCACGGAGATAAACAAGCAGTGTGCATGCAAGTGCCAGAAAAAATGAAGAGAGAAACAATGTCTACATGCGCACGCGTGTGTGTGTGTGAGAGAGAGTGAAATCTCAAAACAAAAGGTGCTCTACTAGAATCCCATTTTATGTATTCATATGGTTCCGGGACTCGAGTTAACCTTAGGCATATGTGTGCGAGACATAGTTATACTATGAGACATTAGTGGCGGTGGGTGGGCAGAATTAAAGTGGTGGCCGTGCTTGACAGAGAGATCGTGTGTGTTTCTGTGTGAGAGACTTGTAGGACGGGATAGAAAGACGAATTCTAGCCTTGACGGAGGGAGAGAAATACATGAAGTGCGCGTGTGTGATTCTGATGCCCACAGAGAAATGAGATATGTATGCGTGTGAGAGATATTGCACAATTCATTCACGTATCACTATCTAGCGATCGTGGACGTGCATCTTTGAACATAAATCAATATGTAGTTCGTATCATTTTCAAAGATACAATATCAATTCAACGCTACGAAGATTGGACACTCACATATCGCATTTGTTTAAAATAATCCTTTTCAATTGTGCATGCCAAAGGTACAGTGACGTTTATTCAAACAACCACTGTAGCTATCATGTACATGCACCATTGTTAGTTTTGCATTTAAATTCAGTAGTCCTGGATGATTTAAGGTTCTATTATGAAGTAATATATGTAATATTCATATATGAACTCAAAGGGTATGCAATTTATGAAATGAAGTCCATGTAATCATATGAGGTAACACTTTTAAGTAGCGGACTACAATATCCATTTCTTTTGTGGGACTACAATATCCATTTATTTTTGTGCGCGTCTACAATAACACGTCAATGCATTATGTTTAAAGTAAATAACCAATGGCACTAAATTATATATTTACACGAGAAATACATAGGCTAAGCGTTTGATCCTTTTTTGGTGAACGAGCCTCTACACCCGTACAATTAGCCGCGCCAGTGTGAACGTCCAAGTTATCGGTGCATCATCCTGAGTTATTATGTTTTTTTATGGGGTGGACTTCATACTAGTTATTAAGTGCTAATGTGTGACCCATGTACACTGTCTCGCATGACCTTCCCGCTAGCACTGTTCAAAATTAGTTGAAACTGGATACAAACAATCCCACGGGCGGCAAAATCTCCCGCCTCCTTCTAAAATTTCTGCCACCTAGTCCTTAGCATGCGAAATTCCCCTTTTGTCCTTGGTGCATGGAGAACAATAGTTACAATATGACCCTCGTTTACATAATAGGTCGGGGCTGCTTCGGTAACTTCCGGCCCACCACCACACGGCACCCCCATTTCCTCTCCCCTCCGGCAAAAATGACTACTCCACAGCACCAGAGCATCTTACATCACGCCGTCCGTACTTCATCGGCCAAACCACCCCTCCCCTCTCGAAACCCTAGACTGCTCATCCACTGGCATACCAGAGCCCATTCAATGCCAACGGCGTCCACCTCGCCGGATCTGCTTCTACGGCCGCATCTACCCATCCCACCTCCCCTAGAAACAAGTAGACTGCTCATCCACCAATGTACCATAGCCCATTCAGTGCCGGCCTTGTCCAGGACACCAGATCTGCTTCGCCGATACTCTCGTTAACCGTAGCGCATCTGCAGCGACTCCTTTGTACTCCCCACTAGAGACGCTTCCTCCACACTCCCGAATCCGCCCCACCTACGCCCCCGCCGACGGCCTCTGATCCTCTTTGTCGACACCTTCCTCAACCCTACCGGAGCCGCTTCGCTGACACCATCCTCAACCCTACTGGAGTAGCTTTGCCTATACAATTCTCAACCCTACCGGGGCCGCTTTGCCAACGCACAAGTCCACGGCCTCAGATCCGCTTCGTCGCACCCTTGTCCAACGTACGGGAGTAGCTTCTGACACCTCGTCCACGGCCGCAGATCCACATCATCGACACCATCCTGAAACCAACCACCGGAGCAGCTCACCGACACCCTTGTCCACGGCCTCAGGTCCGCTTCGCCCACACTATAGTCCACCCTATCGGAGCCGCTCCACAAACACCCTACTCGACGGTTCTAGATCTCCTTACTTGACCTCGACAGCCCAAAGACCTGGCATCATCACCCTTGACGTTTCTAACCTGATTCCCACTGCTCGGCAAGATGCCAAGCACCCGCCACGGCCTAGGTACTTGTCACCTTTAAATACATCCAGCATCACCTGCCCGATGTACTTCAAATATACTAACAGGTCGTTGTTACATGTTATGCAGCTGGCAAAAACTACAAGGACGATGTTTCTTCTGGATCTAATAGCTTGGCCAACCAACATCCTGGACTGAGGCATTGCTATGATCTTGTAAGTGCGTCTCTCTCTCTTGTATTATTGTGTGCCTGCCAAGGTGCTTTGCTAGGATTTTCGACCAGTAATCCCTTTGTGCAAACAATGATTTCCACTACTAGCTACTAAATTAGAGATGTAGATGACATACATGATACTTCCCCCATACCGAGCAAAATGAGTGAATCTAGAGATTCCACTATAGACTACATACAGAGCAAAATGAGTGAATCTACACTCGAAAATGCATCTATATACATCTTTATGTGGTCCATACTGGAATCTCTACAAAGACATATATTTAGGAAAAGAGATAGTACATTACACAAAATCGTAGGTGGCATGTAGGAATTCCAGTGCACTACATTAGGCTCCCTCAGAATGCCTGCTAGTCCAGTACACAGAGTCATGGCTAGTTTATGCTACGCACACAATCGTTAATTGGTGGTTTAAATATGCGCAAGGGATATGCAATGTATTATCATGTAGAGATATCTAAAATTACCCGTGTCAACTTGCAGATAGGGTTATGCAATGAAAAGGTACAAGATGTGTGTGGCAATTTCATCGAACATCGCAAAAAAGGAGAGGCAGCAGTGAGCCTATACAGTGTGCTATGGTAGGTCACTCCGGCCCAGTTCTTTCGTAGGATTCTCCTAGAATCTACCCCTCTCTAGCTTCTCCTAGAATCTTTGACCCCCATTTGTTTTACAATCCTAACTAATTATACCCTAAAGATAGGATTGTAAAACAAATGGGGCTCAAAGATTCTGGGAGAATCTGGGTAGGGGTCAAATTCTGGGAGAATCTGGCAAAAGAACTGGGCATCAATTGCAATTATTGTGACATGTTATTTGTATGTCAGTTCTATAGGCCAAGTTTCTTAGGGACAGTTATTTCGAGTTATCCTAAGAAAATAAGAACCTTTGAATATAAGCTCAATATAATAAGCCAACCAGTTCTTTTCATTGCCTGCCTTTTCAGCTTATCTGTGGTATGATCAGTGAAAAGTCTAGATTGCATTATATTTTGTCATTTTGCTGCCCATAATTGTCGGATTTCGGGTTCCGGAAGACCCTTGAGGTTCGAACACTGGGGTGCGCGCGGAGATTCAACCCTCTACCGGCTCGCTCCTCGCCGAATCGCTAGGACCTAAACTACCAAACCTGAAAAAGACAAGAGACACAAGATTTATATCGTTCAAAGCCACCATTGTGGTGTAATACCCTACTCCAGTGTGTGGTGTGGTGGATTGCCTCTTGGGCT
The DNA here is from genome assembly GCA_021437245.1 of Aegilops speltoides. NCBI lineage: Eukaryota > Viridiplantae > Streptophyta > Magnoliopsida > Poales > Poaceae > Aegilops > Aegilops speltoides. The sequence goes on from CM038141.1 coordinate 245,910,064, forward strand.
TGATTATGAACAATACAAAGGGAGAACAACCTCGCGAGGGTCTGTTCTTGGCTGGTGCGAGGAACTGCTAGGGGGAGTTCAGTCGCCTCTCTCTCTCTGTGTCTTCCTATCCTTGTTCCCTCGATGCCCCTACCTTGCGGGTGGCTAGTCCTATTTATAGGCAAAGGCCCTGGGTCTCTTTCCAAATATTGAGTGGGAAGGGCGCCAACAATTGGCCATTTTGAAGGGGAACAACAGGTACACTTATCCTGACTAAAGTTGGTCCTCGCCTGTCAAAGGCTCTGGTGATGACGCCGGCTTGGGCTCCACAATGACTTCCTTCCGGCAGTTGGGCTGGTCATGGTCTTGTTGCACCGAAATGGACGCCTTTGCTTGATGCCCTCGCCTGCGCTTGCTCCCTTTGCACCAAAGAGGAAAGGAGGACACTGCGTGGCTGGCGCCCGACTGGCACCCTTGGTCGTCATGGCTTGCGTCATGGGCACCTCGCGAGGTACCCTGCATTGAACTCTCCGCCTCCTCATGAGCTAGCCTGACGAGGCCGTGCCTGAGGAAGCTCCTTGTCGTCCGCCCCACGAGGCTTGGCCCCTCGCGAGGGTCTTGAGCTTTCGTTGATGAAGATGGGCTGTGCTGGGCCTCCTTTGAGCCACGCCGCAGGCGCAGCAGTGCAAGTCTGGGACCCCTTCCCGAACGCCGACAGTAGCCCCCGGGCCCACGGCGTGCCCGAACTTGGCTGAGCAGAGAGGCGAAAGGGCAAGTGCAAAGCGTCGCGGGACCTAACAGCCTGCGTCCTTTGGCGTCGCGTGGCGGTTGATTGGACGTGGGCGGCACTGCTTCCCCACGACGCCTCGGTAACCACTCGGATTCGACAAGTCCCTGCATGCAAAGCGGGTCATGATTACCTGTGATCGTGGAGGCCGACGGTTGGCCTTCGCCGGCTATAAGTACGGAACGGCGCGCGCCCTTCCAGTCTATCCTTCTGCTTCTCCTCCTTCCTGGGCCTTGCTCCGTCTTGCTGCAATGGCTCCGATCCGCCGGTTCTCCGCGGAAGAGAAGGGAAAGGCTCCCCAAGAGGATCCTGATCCGCTTCTGCCGAAGAAGCGGCTTGCCCTCTGGTGTCAGGGCGAGAGCGCTCGCCAGGAAGCGTCAAGACCCTAGTGTGAGTGGCCGCCACCAGGGTTCCCTCTTCCCTTGTACGCGCACATTGGCGGCTCTGAAGGAGTCGACACCGAACACCACGAGCGGCGCCGCCGATGACGCAGGCGGGTCACGGAGGTGTGCGTCTTTCCCCCTGGAGTCCACGCCGAGGGCTCCTGCCGAGAGTTCGTGCTTCACGCCGCCATGCCTCCTAAGTCTTGGATTCATCTCCCCTCTTTCTTCGCCTCCATCGTCCGGCAGGGGGCCCTGGGGCTCTGGCTGCAGCACACCGGCTGCGGCACCCTCGCGACCGGGGCAGAGGTCGCGGTCGTTGCCTCAGGCGAGGTCTTCATGACTCGAGGCTAGGGCGAGGTCGCCCTGGTCTGCAGGACGAGGGGCGCCCTCATGATCCATCTGGAGTACGACGATGCTTCGGTGATGTCCTTCAAGGTCTTCGATCCGGTGGGTCGTCGGCTGGAGTGCTGCCCCGGGAGAGGCGGTCGGGACCCTGCTGCGGTGAGACAGCGGCCGGCTGTCTACTCCCTTGGCCGCTCCTCAGGCGACGGAGGCGCCGGAGGATCCAGTGACTCCGCCGAGCTCTTTGTGACACCGGAGACGAGCAACGACAGCTACGAGCCCCCGAGCCTGCGCCATTCCCGGAGCAGGGCGGGCTCGTCAGGTCGTCGCCGCCCCTGATCTGGATGGGTTTGGCGTCGGTGCTGGGCGGCCCACTGTTGATGATGGCGTCTGCCGTGATGCCCCCTATAGTTAGGACTCCTTGGGATTCGCACCTTTTGTCCCTGCAAGGGGCCAAGAATATACCCCACGGGGGCTTGTAATATGTTTGTAGCTCCGTCTGTCAATATGACCCCTATTGTGGAGCGGTGTGAGATGCTTATTCCGTTTTAGCTTAGTTCCCTCCTTTCTGACCCCGCGAGGGCTTGATGCTCTGCGCCGACAGGTCCCAGTCCCAAGGCGGCTTCATCCGTCGCTGGTATGCCAGGTCACGATGCCGTGGTCAAGGCCAGGAGGTGAGCGGCCCGAGGTCCGGTTAGAGCCCCTGAGTCGCGATGCTCAGGGGGTCCCCCTTAGCGCTCAAGCAGCCATCATTCGGTGAGAAAGGAGAGCAACGTTGCTAACACGGGATTGTATTGAGTGCGGGGATGGTGTTGCGATAACCAGTGTGTCCGGAGGGTGACTTATCTCGAGGGTCAGAAAAATGCTTCCTGGTGCAGCGCTAGCCTTGGCCGTCGCGAGGTTGCTTGGCGATGCTCCTTGGAGGGACCCTGCAGGCTCATCACAGAAGGAACGAGGGTTCGTCGCGACAATCGACAGTTAGCCCTTAGTTGCTCTGGAGGAGCGTGAAAGGCCTCGCGAGGTGCATTGGGGTACCCGTGAGCCAGCGCGGGGCTCACGGGGCCCTACCTCAAGGCGGGTTGCGCCTGGCTCTGGGCCTTATCTTGGAGTGTGTTCCTGCAAATTTGGCCAGATGCGGTGTTTCACGTCTTGGTCCCGCTCGGGCTGGTCTCGGCCGTCGCCGGCATGCTGGTCGCGATGCCATGAACAAGACCAGAGGGTGAGGGCCGAGAGCCGGTAGGAGCCCCGAGTCGCGATGCTCGTGCACCCCTTTAACGCGCAAGCTGGGTTAGATGTTGAAACTCTACCCCCGGTCCCGGCTCTCGGGCTGGTCTCAGCCGTCGCTGGCATGCCAGGTCGCGATGCCATGGACAAGAGCAGAGGGTGAGGGCCGGAGAGACGATAGGAGCCCTGAGTCGCGATGCTAAGGCACCCCCCCTTTAACGCGCAAGCTGGGTTAGATGACAAAACTCTATGTCCTCGGGTCCCGGCTCTCGGGCTGGTCTCAGCCGTCACTGGCATGCCGGGTCGCGATGCCATGAACAAGACCAGAGGGTGAGGGCTGGAGAGCCGGTAGGAGCCCTGAGTCGCGATGCTCGTGCACCCCTTTAACGCGCTAAGTCGGGTTAGATGACTGAAACTCACGCCCTCGGTCCCGGCTCTCGGGCTGGTCTCAGCCATCGCTGGCATGCCAAGTCGTGATGCCATGGACAAGACCAGAGGGTGAGGGCCGGAGAGCCGGTAGGAGCCCTGAGTCGCGATGCTCAGGCACCCCCCCCTTTAACGTGCAAGATTCCGACACCCAGGAGAAAAAGGCACCAAATAACAAGCATGGTGGATCGAAAGCATAGTCCTAAGATAAACGCAATAAGGATACATGCCGCTGGGACAGGCCCGAGCGGCTTGGGGATGATGCAGCCCGAGGGCGCCCCATAAGATGAGCTAAGGACATGAAATAAAGGGATACATGCCGCAGGACGGACTCCACGCTGCACCGGGAATATCTGCGCCTCAAGGCGCTCCCAGCCAGAAACGAAACTTAAAAGATGTCACCTGATGATGTTGGGGACGAAGGGGTGTTGGTGTAGCAGACTTGGTGGGCCGCGGGAGCCGATCCTCACGAGCCCCCAGGCCTAGGGGCCTCTGGAGGCTCCGGAGGCGCTGGCGGCTCCTCGCGGGCCATCTCCATCTCCGCCAGGGCTGCGGCACGCCTGACCTCTTGAGCCTCCAAGATGGCCCTCATGAGACGCTGGTGCACAGTAGCCGCGTTTGGCAGGCCGTAGGGCATGCGCACGTAGCTGTGGGGCGGACCCTCGCAACGTCGCACTCGCGGGGGCCAGAGGCGCTCTTGAGACGCGGCTTGGTTGAGCCCTGGTATGTCGATGCAGACGCGCAGCCCACCATCCTCGCCTGGATGGGGGCCCACAGCGGGTAGGCGGCGGCTGCCTCCTGAATGGCCTTGCTGACGAACTCCTGAGGGTTTGGCCCTCCTTGCCTTGCTCCTTCTTGAGGGAAACTTGCTTCGAAGCACGCCTCCACGTGGTGCCCAAGCGCCTCCCTCGTGACCTTGGCGAGGTCGGCGGCCCTCCAGGGGAGAGCCCCCGAGCCCTACCTGAGGAGGGCGTCGGGCGCGCTTCCCTATGCGATGGAAGGAGGCTCCTCCTGGCCAGGCGCGGGCCCTGAGGGGCCAAGCCGGTTGATGTCTTCTTCTTCTTGGGGGCGGCCTCGGGAAGCCTCCTGCCTCCGCGGTCTGGGTCTTCCAGTGATGCAGCCTGAAAGGCTCGCTCCAGGGAGCACACTGCGTCTCTCTCTTCGCAGGGCACCGTGATGACCCCGCCGCTTCCTGGCATCTTGAGGACGTTGTAGCCGTGGTGGGTTACGGCCATGAACTTGGCCAGCGCCGGGTACCCGAGGATGGCATTGTACGGCAGGCGAATGTGGGCGACGTCGAAGTCGATGAGCTCGGTGCGGTAGTTGTCGCGAGCCCCGAAGGTGACAGGAAGGCGGACCTGCCCTATCGGGACCGTGGAGCCGTCGGTGACTCCGGAGAAGGGCTTGGTTGGCTGAAGCTGACTGTAAGGCACTTGAAGATTGTTGAATGTTTCCACGGACAGGACGTTGAGCCCTGCCCCGCCGTCGATGAGGGTCCTGGTGACTAGCACGTTGCTGATGATTGGGGAACAAAGCATCGGGAGGACTCCGGCTGTGGCCGTGCACTTGAGCTGATCCGCTGAGCTGAACGTGATGGCGCACGCCGACCACCTGAGAGGGCGCATGGCCTCGAGCTTGGGGAGGACTGCATTCACTTCGCGGGCGAACTGCTTGAAGATGCGCTGAGAGGCTGGGGCTTGAGCTCCGCCCAGGATGCAGGCGATTGCACGTGGTTCCTGGAAGCCCCTAGCCCCCTCGTCCTGATGACGGTCTTCATTTCTCCTTGGCTGCGGCGGCAGCGGAGGGAGGCCTGCGTTCCCTTGCGGGCGATCGTCGCGAGGCTGATCCCTCCAGCCTCGCGAGGGCGGGTCTTGCCAGCCGATCCTCGCGAGGTTGGTCGCGCCACCCTTGGCGCGGGCCTGGTCTTCCCAAAGATCCTGCATTCCTTCCTCCTCCTCGGCCGTAGCCCCGGTCGCTGCGGTCGGGACGTCTGCCGACCCTTCCTTCACGCACGGCCTGGAGCTCTTGGCATTCATTGGTGTTGTGAGTGTGGAGGTCGTGGTACAAGCAGTACCGACTGCCCTTGGAGGATTCGGGCTGATCTCTCCCCCGCTTGGTGTCTGGCTCGGCCGCGAGCACGGAAGCCCCCTTGCGCTTCACGTCCTTGGCCTTGGGCTTCTTCTCTTCGGGGTCCATGGCAGGCAGCTCGAGGAGGGAGAGGCGCCCCTCCTCAGCCCTGGCGCACTTGGTCGCTAAGTTGAACAACTCCAAGGAGGTGCACAGGTCTTCATGCATCGCTAGCTCCTCCTTCATCTTGACGTCGCGCACACCGTCGAAGAAGGTAGAGATGATGGCCTCCTCCGTTACCCTGGGGATCTTGAGGCGCGCGTTGTTGAAGCGCTGGATGTACTTCGCAGGTTTCCCGCCGCCGCTTGATACGGCGCATGTCGCTCACGGCGGGTGGCCGGTCGCGAGTACCCTGGAAGTTGGCGATGAAGCGGGTGCGCATCTCGTCCCAGGAAGAGATCGTGCCTGGGGCCAGATTCAGGAACCAGGTGTGGGCTCCGTCCTTGAGCACCATGGGAAACCAGTTCGCCATGACCTTTTCGTCTCTGTTGGCAGCCTCGATGCCCAACTCGTAGAGTTGGAGGAACTCCGCAGGGTCAGCCGTGCCGTCGTAGCGAGGGGCAGGTCTGGCTTGAACTTGCCGGGCCACGCGACGCTGCGCAGCTCGGAGGTGAAGGCGCGGCAGCCCGCCGTGGCCACAGGGGGCCTTGGGCGACGGAGAGCTTGGTCATGTGGGTCCCCATGCGCCGCGGCTAGGGGCAGCGCAGGGTCTTGACGTGCTGGAGCAGGGAGCGCTCAGGCAGCTTCTCATGGGCGAGGGACTTCTTGGCAGCTCTGCTCTTGCCGTGCTGGAGCCTGGCGGAGCGGGTTCCGCCCAGGGGCCGCGCGCCTTGGGGCCAGGGCGCCTTCTTGAGGAGGAGGCGGCTGAGGCGCCCAGAGCTTTATCGCCACAAGGCGGGTGCGGTCTGTGAGAGGACTGTTGGGCGCCCGGCGACACGGACGAGCTCAGCGACTCGACCGAGCCATTCTTCATAAACGTCGTCGATGGGGCGGTAGCGTAGGAGCTTGTTTGCCGCGATGAGCACAGCTCGGGCCTCCATGGCCGCGCGGGGTGCGCGTGACGAAGAACCAGCAGGGGTGAGCGAGGGCGTGGTGGTACGGCCGTCCCGCCTCATGGACGTATGCTGGGACGATGCTTGCTGCTCGTTCCCCGTCGGGCCGGTGGCGGCGTTGACAGCGGGTGATGGGGAACGACGAGGGCGCCCGCCGACGGGAGCCATTTGGGCGACATGAGAGGTGAGGGCGGCTCGGCGCTCGGCGCGAGCCTGACGACCGTCAGACATGGTTGCGGTGGTCGGGGAAGAACGAGACGACGGAAGGCAGATTCCGGCGCACCCCTACCTGGCGCGCCAAATGTCGGATTTCGGGTTCCGGCAGACCCTTGAGGTTCGAACACTGGGGTGCGCGCGGAGATTCAACCCTCTACCGGCTCGCTCCTTGCCGAATTGCTAGGACCTAAACTACCAAACTGAACAGCACAAGAGACACAAGATTTATACTGGTTCAGGCCACCATTGTGGTGTAATACCCTACTCCAGTGTGTGGTGTGGTGGATTGCCTCTTGGGCTTGATGATGAACAATACAAAGGGAGAACAGCCTCGCGAGGGTCTGTTCTTGGCTGGTGCAACGAACTGCTAGGGGGAGTTCAGTCGCCTCTCTCTCTCTCTCTCTGTGTCTTCCTATCCTTGTTCCCTCGATGCCCCTACCTTGCGGGTGGCTAGTCCTATTTATAGGCAAAGGCCCTGGGCCTCTTCCCAAATATTGAGCGGGAAGGGCGCCAACAATTGGCCATTGTGAAGGGGAACAGCAGGTACACTTATCCTGACTAAAGCTGGTCCTCGCCTGTCAAAGGCTCTGGTGATGACGCCGGCTTGGGCTTCACAATGACTTCCTTCCGGCCGTTGGGCTGGTCGTGGTCTTGTTGCACCGAAATGGACGCCTTTGCTTGATGCCCTCGCCTGCGCTTGCTCCCTTTGCACCAAAGAGGAAAGGAGGACATCATGGGCTGGCGCCCGATCGGGCCCTTGGTCGTCATGGCTTGCGCCATGGGCACCTCGCGAGGTACCTCGCTTGAACTCTCCGCCTCCTCATGAGCCACTCGACGAGGCCGTGCTCGAGGAAGCTCCTTGTCGTCCGCCTCATGAGGCTTGCCCCTCGCGAGGGTCTTGAGCTTGCGTTGATGAAGATGGGCTGTGCTGGACCTCCTTTGAGCCACGCCGCAGGCCGCAGGCAGGCTAGTCTGGGGACCCCCGTTCCCAGAACATCAACAATAATAAAATTAATTTGACTTGCAAACATCAAAATTGAACCTGGTGCAGTAATTAATATGATAGGAAAACATACTATCAATATTTGTTCAAAATGCAAATACAAAGATACCATCTACTTGGCACAATCTACTTTGGTCAATGTCTTCCATAGAGACCCCATTGCCTAATTTAAAGGAAGAACGCGTGACCTAAATTTAAATGAAGAACCATTATTTATCAAAATTCGATGGTCCAAGTGGTTGGTTATTATCATATAGCAGCACCACCTAAAAGCATCATATAACAGCAGCAGTAGCTTATAACAACTCATTATACAGCAGCAGCAACTAGCAAATCATCATATACCAGCAACAGCTCATAGCAATTCATCATGTAGCAGCAGTAGGAGCATCTCAAAGCAATTAATCATATAGCAGCAGTAGGAGCAGCTTATAGCTACTCATCATATAACAGCAGCAGCTCATAAAAATTCATCATATAGCACCAACAGCTCATAGCAATTCATCATATAGCAGCAGCAGGAGCAGCTCATAGCAATGCATCATATAGCAGCAACAGCAGCTCATAGCAATTCATCGTGTAGCGGACCAGAATGAAAATTTGGCAAAAAATCAGAGGAGATCCTCACCTTGTTGGATGATCTCATCCTTCAACAGCACCTCAAGCCCACGGCCTGGGAGGAGGGGAGGGGGACAAGGTGCCTCTGCTGGAGTGGGGCATCGGCCGTAGTTGTGTGGCGACCGCCGGAGTAGTGCGTTGGACGGACCGCAGTAGAGTAGCTGCTGGAGACCATGAGAATAAGGGGCGGCGCCAGAGGGAGGAGCAGCCGGGGAGATTTGGCCCTACCCGCCGGCCATGTAGCCTAGCTGGATAGAGCATCGTCGAGGACCAGGCCATATGGGACCAGTGGCGACGGCTCGCTGGAGGAACCCTAGCGCTGCAGGCAAGGGATTGAGGTAGAGGGAAAGGGGAGTGGAGATGCAAGCACACAGGGCAATGAGCGCTTGCTTCTTTGTTTTTACTTGAGGGTTAGGTGTGATGCGGGCGTGAGCAGTGGCATTTTGAGTGTAATATAGGTAGACAATAGAGTCATTTCACTATTCCCCTTGCCTTCAATTTTCAGTGAGCTTCTACCCGAAGCACCCCCTTCCAAAGCGAAATAAGTTAAGCCCAAGCCTATAAATCAAAGATGACTTCTTTACATCTTTTATGGCTTATTTTGACAATAAGATCTGAAAAGGCATAATAGAGCTGGTCCTTAACCTGCAATTCAATTGTGCATGCAATGATGAATCACTCATGCGTGCTATAGTGTACATTTAGGCATCATACATGGCATAACCTAATACAAGTGCATTTCATTATAGAATCTGAAATATGCAATGTTTATGTTAGATCATACATTGCACATGATGTTTAAATGCCCCTTAAGTATGGCCACTCAAGTGATGGTCTTTAAGCGTCCTTCTATGCTTCTTTTCTTGATATGTAAGATTTGCTCACACATTTGTTCAATTGCTTGTTTGTATCAGCCAGCCATACTAGGACTGTTTGCTTTGATTACTTGCTATTCTTGACCTGATAGAGCTTGTCAACGATTTAGACACTAAGGGCTGCTGTAGTGGGGCCTTGTATAACTCATAAGTGACATAAAGGTTTGGCTGTACACTAAAGTAGGCTCTCCAAGAGTACCTGGAGATCCAGTTCGAAGGTATGCCTAGTTTTTACACAGTGCACACATAGTAAATGCTCATTTCATTATGTGCAAGAGATGTGGCGTGTTTTATTATGTGGTGTTGTTTTGTTATAAACTCATCCTTTTGTGTTGTTCACTGACTAGAAAGTATGCATATTTATGTTCCAAGGAGACTAGTAACTAGTTTGTGTCGCCTTGTAGAGGGGGTGCAATGAAGATAAGATTAAGGATTTCCAAGTACAAGATGTTAGGCAGGACCCTTGCAAGAGAAGGAGGAGTAGCGCTGAGCCTGTTCAACCAGTTATGGCAAGTCACTGTATTAGAATTACCAGGACATCCTATTTGTCTGACATTGTGCTTGTGTATGGTTCTTATAGTAGTGAACAGTGTGAAACTGCTTCCTGCCATGGTAGAGTTGTCGATGTCATAAATGTCATAACCAAACGCATATTCACATCATTAGCCTCCTTATCATTACTAGGATGTTGATTACATACTAGTCGAGATACTTCATAGGGGGGCAAGCAATATCACATTACTTGTTCCTTTATATAGTAAATGTAGCTAGGCCATGGATGTTATTGAGGCGTGCATGTATGCATGCTGCCAGCTCAACAGTTCAATTGCTTGTTTGCTTCAGGCATAGTTAAATTGCTCTTTTCAATTGCTTTATTTGTCCTCAGTTAATGAGATGCCCAAACAATGTTGCCTGATGTTGGGTACTTGTATAAATATTAGTTGACATAATTAAAGGCCTTATCATTTAATTACTCTGGCGAAGTGTGCCTGAAGCTTTGAAGTCTATTAACCAACTATTACTGCATGAGGCTCACAATCTAGTTTATACTAGGCTAATGATTACATCGTTTTGCTTGTTGTAGTAGGTTTGTATGAATCCCTCTGCTATTCACTATGCTCCCTAAGACTTTAATTGAGCTACAGAATGGCCAACTGCTTGCTTACTTATACGCAATGGGCCAAATCCAAAACACAGACAGGTTACAACATCATGCTGCTCTGGTGAGCTAAGAGAGATTTTTGTATGCGGGCTGTACAGACTACCATTTTAATATTTTTTAAATATCACCTGCTTATGCTTCATGATGTGTAACATTATTGTTAGTCCTGTTTTGCCATGTACAAAATAGTCTGTCTTGCTCTCTTCACTGTTGTAACTATATTTTTGCCCTAGTTACAGCAACATTTCAGGATGAGGTGACATCAACACAAATATCTGCGAGCTATGCGGCATGGTTGTTACCAAATGATTATAGATTGGAATTGGAATGTGCTGATGTTCTTGAGCATCAACTAGAGGTGGCAAGACAACATGTACATGATTCTCAACATGCAATCAACAAGTTGAGACTGGAGTTGCAGGTATTAGATGCAGGAATCAAAAAATGAAACGAGAGACTGAGGTAACCATGAAGGAATTGGAGATTTTGCAGACTGAAATTTGTGCTATCTGGATATGGGCAATCCTATTTCCTGAAGAGATTATAGTTCAAATGGTAAGTTCTATTGACGCGTGTCCATGATGTATGAGCTTTATTTGCCCAGTGTATGTAATTTGATGTTTGTGTAGGCTTTATTATCGCTGGTGCCGAACTATAATGCCCAGCGGGTATAATCTGTTGTAATTTCTTTATTGTATAATGTAGGATTATTCTATGTTTCTATGCCTTAGTCTCTTTATTGTATAGTGTAAATTTTTTAGAGGCAATAATATAGAGTAGGATAATTCTTTGTATATGCTATATCATTGAAACGAGGGCCAACACGCCCAAACATTACAAGGACGCCATCTGAACAAACAAACATGTGTAGTCAAAGTGGGCCTTAATTGGGCTGGTCAAATTAATATTTATTGGACCCAAATGGTGTGGCCCACCATAACAACGGCTCTTAGCAGGTCGTTAACAGGCCGAAAGCTCGATAAGTCCATATAAATGGAAATGGCCCGTGGGCCACTAGCAAGCCGAAATAAATGTCAATTTTATCTCGGCCCTTTTACTTCATGTGCCAATAAGAGGCTAAAAGTGTTTTGGGCTAGAAGAGGCCCAATTTGCAAACTAGGATTTTAAAAGGCCGAAAGTCGCGTTGGGCTGAAATTGTGCCCTGCAGAACATGGGCCGCTGATGGACCCAAAATTAGGTTGCACAGTCAAAGGCCCAACTTTTGTGCAGACCGTTAACAGGCCTAAAGACAAAATGGGCTAGGAATTGGCCCATTTACCAAATGGGCCGAGGAAAGTCCTAAATTCACAATGGGCTAGAAGTTGGCCCAACTGCAGAATGGGCCGAGAAAAGGCCGAAAGACGTACCGGGTCATTAATGGACTAGAACTAACGATGGGCTGCTAACAGGCCGAAAGAAGGTCGGGCCATAATTGGACCCAAAGACGTAGCAGGCTGTTAACGGGCTGGAACTGACGATGGGCTAGAAATTGTCAAATGTAGAATGCGCCTTTTATGTGCCGATTCTATGTAACTTGTATGGGTCGTGCTTGTGAATGGGCCTGAGTCAAGTAGGCCGCTAATGGGTCAGCCCACTTATTTTGACAGGCTCGACCTTTTAACCTAAACGGGCCACTATTGGGCCGAGCCACGTGTCAACATACCATAGGCTCGTCCCGTCCACTCACTTGATGACACCTATCCTAACGCGGAGCTGACACGTGGATACTAAGGTGAATCAGAATTTTACACGTGGAAAATCCCCATTTGTCCGGGGGGTTAACGGGTTATCGGATCCAAACCGGAACCCGATAGCTTAACGGCGACCCGTTATGGTGGCTGCCATGTGTTGGTTACCCTTGACGAAAGCACTTCCATGATGCACCATTTATCGTCATGGAAGTGGACACTTCCGTGATGATAATTATGGTATTGTCATGGAACACTTCTACGACAGCACATGTATGACTATCTTGATTCTGTCACAAAATCGTCATGGATGTACATGCATGAAAGAAAACGTGACCTACTGTGACAAACACGTATCATCATGGAAGTGTATTTCTTTTGTAGTGCTAGTGGTGGCAAAAGTGCATTGGTGTCGTGGACACCTCATGCCATCAATATAACGTCACTCATAAAACATAGTGATGGTGTTGATAGCCCAAGCCAGCACTAATATAGATAGTGATGGAGTGACACATTAGCGCATGCCATCGATGGCACATACTGTATATACGTGGTGTTCGACATATTTCGTCGCCACAAGCTACAAGGAAAGTTAGTGGTGTTGCCGTTTCTCCACATGTCAACAAACTAGTTTGAAGGTAGCGTAAAAATGATGCCTTGACGTTGTTTTTTATTATCAAAATATATAGATGTTTGAATGCCACTATTAGGAAGTATAAAAATCAAATATGTAAGTAAGACAATTAGGAAGCTCTCCTGATAGCTAGAGCAAGTTCGAATAATGTTAATTAAGAGACAACAACTACAATGATTTAACCGATTAAGTACATAATTAAGATAGCTATGCAAGTTTTGAAGTACTTTAACACATAAGGACAACGTAACATAGTACTCTAGAGAACCACACCATAGCTAGTCACTCTCCTTTTACAATATATCATAATTAGAATCATTTGAGTACTTCTTGGCCGGATCCGTAAGAAAGTTCAAACCATAAGCATTGAAACCTTGTTGCTTAATGTGAGTTTGTAATCCTCTGGACTTGCTGTACAGTCATTTAAAACCTCAGCGGCATCCAAAAATTTGACCACATCCATCACACCGACAGTTAAGATTACAAAATTTCAACCACATTTTATCACATCCATAACTAGCACAATTCACAATATTGCAACTACAACTACTTAACTCTAAAATGCAGCAATATATATAGCAATTAGAACAAATACGGGTATGAACTTGCCCAAAAAAATAATATGAACTCACATACTGACAAAAATCAAAGTGAGGCACTTGGTGATGTAGTCACCGGTGAGGCAGTAGGCGGACGCCATACGCGAGGATATGGCCGCCAGACGTGAGGAGGCCACCGCCAGTGCAGCCGGACATGAGGTCAAGCTGCGGTTGAGGGTGGCGGTGGTGGAAAATGACGCGAAGTGGCAGGTGCGCAAAGAGGTAGTGGCAAGAGCGATGGGAGGGAGCATGATAGGAGATGAAGTCGTCGATAGCGGCATGGGGGAGGCCAGGTCAAGGAGGGACGGCGATCACGCGCAAGGTATGGCATCTAATGAAAATACCTATGGCATTGATGATGTCACCAATGACATAAGTATATCTATGGTGTTGCTGACGCCAGCAACACCGTATATATTTTCGGCCATTTGGGAGTAAAAATATTATCCTATACTTTTTGAACATCGCTTTATATGTTTCTTTTGTTAGTTTTCCCTTTTGTAATTTCCAATTTTCCCATAATTAAATAACATTTATTTAAATTGATATAAAGTACAGTCGATACAAATTCTTGTTAAAGAGATACATAATTCAATGACGTTGTTTCACAATCATCTCAACGGACTTTTTTTGTCTTAGACAACATACTTCTGCTCATTACGGTGTACTCTTGTTTGTTTTGGTTGTCATGTTCTTCTGCTGGGTAGATGCCAGATTGATCAAAGTCTTCCAATGGCTCAACAACGACATGGCCTGGCTTCCTCGGGTTGGTTATCACTATTGCAGGAATGGCTACAAGTGGCAGGCGCCAAAAGCCCAGCAGTGGCAGGAAAGGTTCACTGAGCCGCCTGTGATACGTCTCCAACATGTCTATAATTTTTTATTATTCCATACTATTATAGTATCAATCTTGGATGTTTATTATGCAATTATAGGTAATAATATATCAATTTTGGGATTAACCTATTAACCTAGTGCCAGTGCTAGTTGCTGTTTTTCCCTTGTTTTTGGCTTTTCAAAAAATCAGTACCAAACGCTATGAAACTTTTTAACATTTTTTATGGACCAGAAGGGACCACAAAACCTTTGGGACAAGACCTGTGGTGCCACGAGGGAGCGACAAGCCTGCGGGGGCTTGTGGGCCCCGCGTGGCACCTCTTGACCTAACTCCACTTCTAAAAATTCCCACATATTTCCAATACATCAAAGAGCCACCCAAAATACTTTTTCCGTTGCTGCAAGTTTCTGTTCTTCAGAGATCCCATCCGGAGACCTTTTTTGGTACTCTGCTAGAGGGGGAATTGATCAAGGAGGGCCTCTACATCAACCTTGTTGCCCTTCTGATGATGTGTGATTAGTTTATCACGGACCTACATGTCCGTAGCTAGTACTTAGATGGCTTGCGGTGTGTTTGTTGGCATCCGATGAATCGTGGGTTTATGATCAAATTATTCATGATTATTATTTGAGTCTTTTCTGAATTCTTATATGCATGATTGTTATTGCTTTGTATTTCTCACCGATCTACCCGTTTGGTTTGGCCAACTAGATTGATTTATCTTGCAATGGGAGAGGTGCTTTGTGATGGATTCGATCTTGCGGTTCTCAATCCCAGTGACAAAAAGGGACATGACACGTATTTTTATCATTTTCATTAAGGATAAAAATATGGGGTTTACTCATATTGATCGAGTTTACTTTGTCTACAGCATGTCATCTTTCTTAAGGCGTTACTCCGTTCTTTGTGAACTTAATACTCTAGATGCATGCTGGATAGCGGTCGATCTATTGAGTAATAGTAGTAGATGCAGGTAGGAGTCGGTCTACTTGTCTCGGACGTGATCCCTATACACATGATCATTGCCTTGAATATCATCATAACTATGCACTTTTCTATCAGTTGCCCAAGAGTAATTTCTTTACGCACCGTATGCTATGTTCAAGAGGGAAGCCTCTAGTGAAAACTATGGCCCCGGGTCTATCTTTATCATATACTAAGATACAAAAGTACCTTGTTGCAATTTATTTACTGTTATTTATTTTGTGTTTTTGTTTACCTATCTATCACTAAGAGATTCGATCCTTGCAATTAACTGTCAAGGGATTGACAACCCCTTGTTTGCGCTGGGTGCATGTATTTTTTCTTTTGTGTGTAGGTACTGTTCATGAGGTCTTGCATGGTTCTTCTACTATATTGATAACCTTGGTTCTTAACTGAGGAAAATACTTATCTCTAATGTACTGCATCATCCTCTCATCTTCGAGGAAATCCCAATGCAGCTCACAAGTAGTAGGAATAATTCTCCTGCCATTGTCGGGGTGACATCACCAAAACCTATCCAGTACCATCCCATAAACTTTCATCTCCTTGCATTTACTTTCATCTGCCATCTGCCTCTCATTTTCATCTCCCCCACTTCTAAAACATTTTCACAAAAACACAAAAATATTTTTCATTTGCCTCTTTCCTTGTTTGCTTGCTTTTGTGGCGATGTCTCAAGAAAATACCAAGTTGTGTGACTTTTCCAATACTAAAAATAATGATTTTGTAGAAGGCTTGTGCCGGCTTCGGTCAATTCACTTTTCGCAGACTGAATCCTCTCAACCATCATAACCATAAGGGTACGGTGTTCCTAAACAATGGAAGCACTTCACAGCGCTTCCATTAGAGTGTCCCACGCCTCTAGATGGACAGAGGTCACTGGTGGAATAGGCGTACCTCCTTCTTTCGAAAGAGGCTCCTTGCCTGATTCCGGAGCCATATAGGTCTTCGGAATTGTATTCGGCTGGGAGCTGAATTGGATATGGCCCCCATCGTCAGTATCCATGGGGATTTGCTCCCCCATGTGTCTGGCGGCCGAGGTTTCACCCTGTGGCGTCGCCTTGACGGCCTCCTACGTCTCTCCCTGGCCTAGGGTCCTTCGGGACAACACCTTGGTGTCATTCATGGCCTTGGGAGAGGAGGCCGCCGGAAGGGACCCGCTGTCCATCGCCTTCAGGTCCAAATCCCCCGAAGATGAGGATCGCTCGAGGTCGGACCGAGCCGGACTGCAAATGCACAATTCAACATGTTAAGACTATGAAGTAGAGAGGCCGGATATATGAATGTGTCTGGGTTTTTGAGTACTCATGATTTGGCCAGGGGCTTGTCTCGAGGGCGCCGCTCTGGGCTGGTGTCGACGTCCCATGCGGAGTTATCCGCAAGGAAACCCTTCCCCCTCTTGGACGCCTCTGCCTCCAGATTTGTGTAGGCCACCCTCTTGTTCCTTCCCCCCTCAGGAGGAGAGTTGCTTTCCTCCTCCTCTTCGTCCTCGGCGGCGGAGGAGTGAGTCTTTGTGTCTTCGGACGTCATGTCCGAAGCACCCTTGTAACGGAGACCACCTCTGGTCCCCTTGACCATCTTCTTGGCCTTCTTCTCCGGCGCTTGATAGGACACCGGAACCAGCATCTTCGTCAGAAGTGGAATTGCTGGGTCTTCGGGCAGCGGAGCCGAAGAGTGAATCTGCTCCGCCTTCTTTGTCTAGCCCTGAGAGAATCAGTAGGGAGGCTTAGGCGTCTTCCTCAAGTATGCAAGTAAAGGAAACACCTTGAAAACATGAAAAAACTTACCGGACTAGCGGGATGGGCCAAGTCGTGCCCACGGTCCTCGGTCGTATCCGGCCACATCTCGCTAGAATCGAAAAAGCACCTTCTAGATGTCTTCATGCGTTGTGCTAAAGAATTGCAGCAAGGTCTGGTGCTTGGCTGGATCGTACTCCCACAAATGGCAAGTCCGGCTTTCGCACAGAAGGATCCGGCGAATAAGCATCACCTAGATCACATTGACAAGCTTGATATTCTTGTTTATCATGCTCCTGATGCGCGTCTGAAGCGCTGTCAGCTCGTCCGACGAAGACCAGTCCAGACCCTTCTCTGGCCAGGAGGTGAGCCGCATCGGGGCTCCGGACCGGAATTCGGGAGCCGCGGCCCAGGTCGTGTCGCATGGCTCTATGACGTAGAACCACTTCTGTTCCCACCCTTTGACGGTCTCTACGAAGGTACCTATTGGCCATGTGACATTGGGCATCTTGCTCACCATGGCGCCTCCGCACTCTGCGTGTTGGCCACCCACCACCTTCGGCTTCACATTGAAGATCTTCAACCACAATCTGAGTGGGGTGGGATGTGGAGGAAAGCCTCATACACGACAATGAATGCCGAGATGTTGAGGAAAGAATTTGGGGCTAGATCATGGAAATCTAGCCCGTAGTAGAACATGAGTCCGCGGACGAATGGGTGGAGAGGAAATCCCAGCCCGTGGACGAAGTGGGACATGAACACTACCCTCTCATGGGGCTCCGGAGTGGGGATGATCTGCCCCTCGGCCGGGAGCCGGTGGGCGATTTCTTTGGCCAAATACCCCGCCTCCCAAAGCTTCGTAATGTCCTTCTTGACAGAGAAGACCAACCACTTGCCCTGCGCTCCAGATCCGGACATGGTTGGAGTGCTTTCTTGGGGCGGAAAAGGTGAGAACTTGGGCGCTGGAGCTCGAGAATGAGGGAGGTAGAGAAGGCGTGGGTGAAAGGGGTGAATCCTTATCTCCTTATAAAGGCAGCAAATATCAAGAGCCTCCCCACTCACCTTAAAACTCACCTATTCCCCAAGGGCCGTGCAGATGGCACAGTTGGGTTACCCACGCCCGTATTGATGAGAATCCCGCAATAAGGGGACACGATCTCTGCTTTGACAAGACGTGCCAATGAAACCACATCTCGAAATATGGAGCGGCAGGCTAAAAACGGTTCAAAATAATGGTGGGGCAGCGACGTGATGTCGCGCTACAAAAAATTGTCAGTGGATTGGATTCGTGAAGTATTATACTCTCTACGGTTATGTGTGGAATTTGTTTTGTAGAGCCGGACACGATTCTTGTGTTCAAAGACTATTTTGGAGTATTCGGAGGAGGAACCCACCTTGCAATGTCGAAGACAATATGCGCACTGGACACCTCGTCATTGAAGCCTAGTTCAGGGGCTACTGAGGGAGTCCTTGATTAAGGGGTCCTCGGACGGCCGGACTATGTAGCATGGGCCGGACTGATGGGCTGTGAAGATACAAGACCGAAGACTCTCACCTGTGTCCGGATGGGACTCTCCTTGGTGTGGAAGGCAAGCTTGGCGCCCAAATATGAAGATTCCTTTCTCTGTAACCGACTTTGTACAACCCTAGTCCCCTTCGGTGTTTATATAAACTGGAGGGCTTAGTCCGTAGAGGCAATCATAATCATACAGGTTAGACTTCTAGGGTTTTAGCGATTATGATCTCGTGGTAGATCAACTCTTGTAATACTCATATTCATCAAGATAAATCAAGTAGGAAGTAGGGTATTACCTCCATAGAGAGGCTCGAACCTGGGTAAACATCATGTCCCCCGCCTCCTGTTACCATCAATCTTAGATTCATAGTTCGGAACCCCCTACTAGAGATCCGCCAGTTTTGACACCGACACAGGGGTCTGGGCCGGTGGTCGCTGGCGGTTCGAGAAAGGTGGTCAACAGTGACTGGCGGGAGGTATACGAAGGCCATCTGCCCCATTCCTTATAGATCGAACGGTTCATAAAAGACAGATAGCTAGTCAGGGCATTGTCCGAGCCACTGACAAGCCCAACATAGACATGCATCACCAAGAAGCCAACTAAAAAGCCACGATGGTGGCAAAGCAGCCCGCCTCCCACCAGGCTCTCAGGTCCTTGACGATCATGCTCACCACTCTAGCTGGATGTCTAGCTTGTATTGCTTCCAATTTGGTTAAATTGCATCTGCTTAGCTTACACATTATACCTTTGAATATGACATGCCTTCCTGTTTTTGGTACATACTAGTACATCTTATTAACCATGTTCTTACATCAAACTAATGTTCTTGTGTATCCCGCATCAATCACTTATGATGAGACAATCACCCGAGTGGGTTACTGTGAGAAAAAAATCCTCTTTTAAAGAATGCAGTGTCAGCCTCCCCACATGATTCTCAAGAAATAGCAAGGCTAGATAAAGATAGTGAACGTAGCTCTGTAGTTGATGACCGCATTTCCCCTGCACGAGCATTGCAGGTGCTTGCTCTAACTTGGCAGCGTGATATGTGGTTGCATGTTGCATATGGTGTCTAGATTGTAATTCTTCCAATCTGGTTAAATTGCATGTGCTATTCTACTTCATTTATACATTATACATGTTAATGTGACATGCCTTCCTATTTTTAGATATAGTACATCTATCTATTCAGCATGTCCTTACATAAAACTATCATTTTTTTGTATCCCGCATCAATCAATATGCTGAGGCACCTTTAGTATATGCATTGTGATATTAGTTGCATCTTCATATGATTTATAACATGTGCTGCTTCTAATTTGTTGAAACGCCATTTATGATGGGACGGTTTTAACTTGGTAGAGTCATATTGGTTGCATCTTTCATGTGGTGTCTAGATTGCATTGCTTCTTATTTGTTGAAATGGCTTCTGCTTACTTTACACAAATAATTGTGAATATGCCATGTCGTCCTGTTTTTCATACATATTCCATCCTGGTATCATGTGTTTGCCTTACATCAAAGTAGTGATTGTCAGTTTCATGCACAAATTTTAGAAATGAGTTCTAAAGAGTGAATTTTATTCCTTTTTCTTGTCGGATTTACTTGACAATTCAAAATCAATAAAGCGGAAGGAAATTAGCAAGGCAGTGGATAAAGGTGCTCCTTCCAAACGGAGGGCCTCTATAGATTCTACTCCGCCACCCCCGAGAAGATTTGCAAGACAACACATGCATAGACACTCAACGTAGTTGTGTTGATGATGAGCACGTCTCCCCTAGTGCACCATCAAAGGTGCTCCCTCTAACTTGGCACTGTTATATGTGGTTGCATGTTATGTATGATGTCTAGATTGTATTGCTTCTAATTTTGTTGAATTCCATCTGCTTACTTTACACATTATACTTGTGAATAAGACATGTGTTCTTATTTCTAGAACATACAATATTTGTCTATCACACCATGTTCTTACATCAAAGTACTACTATTGTGTGACCTGCAACAATCACTTATCATAAGACATGTTTGACTTGGGAGTGTGATATAGTTTACATCTCACATTCTTTTCTAGTTTGTACTACTTCTACTTTGTTGAAATGGCACTTATGACGAGATAGTTTTAACTTGGTAGAGTGATATTTGTTGCATCTTTCATATGGTTTCTAGCTTTCATTCCTTCTAATTTGTTGAAATGCCTTCTGCTTAGTTTACACATCATAGCTGTGAATATGCAATGTTGTCCTTTTTTCATACACATTCAATCGTCCTATCATGTGGTCGCCTTACATTAAAGTAGTGCTCATCAGCATCCTGCATCAATGAGTTCTAAAAAGCGAATTTTTATTCATTTTTCTTGTGGGTTTGACTTGACAAGGCAATAAAATTAAGAAAGAGGAAGGAAAAAATAAGGCAGGGACTGATGGCAGTCTTCCAGCGAAACCGGCATCCCAGGTGCTTTCTCTAGCTTGGCAGTGTGACATTGTCTTGCATGTTGCATACGGTGTCTAGCTTGCATTGCTTCTTATTTGTTGAAATGGCTTATGCTTAGTTTACACAAACAATTGTGAATATGCCATGTTGTTCTTTTTTTCGTACATATTCCATCCTGGTATCATGTGTTTGCCTTACATCTCGCGTTCTTTTCTAGCTTGTACTACTAATTTGTTGAAATGGCACTTATGACGATACAGTTTTAACTTGGTAGAGTGATATTCGTTGCATCTTTCTTTTGGTGTCTAGCTTTCATTGCTTCTAATTTGTTGAAATGCCTTCTGCTTAGTTTACACATCATAAGGTGTGAATATGCAATGGCACTAATGACGAGAGACCTTTAACTTGGTAGTGTGATCTTGTTTGCATATTGCATATGATTTATTTCTTGTACTGCTTCACATTTGTTTAAACGCTAGTTATGACGAGACACTATTAACTTGGCAGAGCGATATTTGTAGCATCTTTCATATGGTGTCCACCTTCCATTGCATTGCCTCTAATTTAGTGAAATGTCTTCTGCTTAGTTTACACATCATAGTTCTGATTATCTCATGTCGTCCTGTTTTTTGTACATATTACACCCTCCTATCATGTGATTGTCTAACATCAAAGTTCGGTTCGTCTGTATCACACATCAATTTGTTCTGAGGAACTAAATTTTTATTCCTTTTTCTTGTCGGCTTGACTTAACATGGCATAGAGAAAGAGGAAGGAACACAGAATGATAGGGGATGGTGTTAGTACTAAGGACACACGAAAAGGGAAGCAGATGAATCCTACAGATTCTGCTGGTACTGATGGTGCAATCGAAGGTCAAAGTCCAGGGGAAAATTGTACAAACGGGGTATCCCGTGCTACACGAGGTGCAAAACAAGCCAAAGAGAAACCAATAGCTACCACCAAACAAGTAGAGACAGCCCTAGTTGTTGCAACACCTTCCATAGTACCACCAGCTACGCGAGTTACTCGTTCGTCAACGCAGCTAGCAGCATGTTCCCGAGCTCCCTTCCACCTGACACTACTTCCGAAGCACTCTTGATACAGGACGAGTTCGCAAGATCAGATAAACTTTGTGAGCTTCAACAGGAAGAAGGTAGTTGCTGGAGTCAAGTTACAGTTGCATGCTTCTTTATATGTAGTCTCACAGTTTGATGTACACTAACACTTCCTATGTTCGTTGTTGTACTAGCACCTAGGCGCAAGAGTAAACAAACATCAAGGATAATGCTCGATAGGTTAACTAAATCTAGAGGAGGAAGAATGAAGATTCGTTTTGAGGCAGGTTTAAAAAGGCCATGTGATGCTACAGAGTCAACCAAGTTAGTATCAGAGGCAGCAGTTGTTGTTAGGTGTCATGCACGTATCCTCCCAACATGGATTCAATACAGGAATGACAAAGACGAAACCCAGTTCAACACCTTCCTCGACCATTTATCTTTAAGTATGGTTATGTATGGAAATTAGTAATATCGCCTTACTCTCTCCCATACTTTCTAGTATGCTGATAATGAGACTCCATAATTTTCAACAGATGAGGTTCAAGTTGTATAGCAAAGATGATGCAACCGTACAAGCTTGCACCCATGTTTTCAAGTCTTCTCTATGACAATGTCGGTATAACTTGAGGAAAACTTACTTTGAAGGCAGGGCTAACAGTGAACTTGCCCAAACATCTCTAGTGGAAAATATATCGGATGAAGACTGAAGAGGCCTCGTTAAACACTAGTCTGATCCAAAATATCAGGTGCGTCATATGTATGTGATCAGATCATATGTTGAACTCCTATTTATGCATGTGCCTCACAAATCTATCTTCTTGTAGTTGAACTATTCAAAGAACAAGGCCAACCGTATGAAAGTGAAATTCCAATAGATGACAAGATCTCGTAGCTATATTGCACACTGCGAGGCTCTTGTAATTAGCTGATGTTTCACTCTTTTCGATGTGCCACATTATCAGATCTATATTGACTTGTTCCAAATGCAGATGAAAGCCCGCAAGGACCAAAAAGTCCCTGAGTCAAATGTTGTGGAAATCTTCAAGGACTGTCACACTAGAAAGACAAAGGGCATGACTACACCAGTCAAAGCCGATGTTGTAAGTCCTTAATCCTCATGCCTTTTAACTACTACTTACTCTGACTCGTGCATTGAACTGCATGGTTTGTATCCAATGTCTATTACTCTTTTCAATTTTATACACAATTGTCTTAGTGTATCATTGCACCTTACAAGGTTTAAAAGAGAGGAATGGTGTTCCTTCGATCTTGATCTATAATCTAGTTCTGTGTTGGACTTGCCCACACAATCTTACAATTGCATGTTTGTCAGTTCTTAGTTGTTTTGTGATATGAATGATGTCATACTATGCTTACCGTATTATAAACTTTGTCTCTTTATCCTTACCTGTCAATACAATGTGAAGAAATAGACAATACATTAGCCATGGTACATGGTCATATGTTTGGAACCTGGTTTTATTGTGTGCTTTGCAGTAAAATACAACTAATATTTTACACGGGTTCACCAGAATAAGTTCTGTATATAGACCAAAGCTATTTTGTTTGGTTTTGGTGCCTCCTTAATATCTTCTGTTCTGGTACTACTAATGTAAAAACTCAACTTTTCAGCAAGCTATGGAAAAATGGTGGAACCGCCACCTTCTGAAGGTGACAAGGCAACTATAACCGCAATGTCACCTCTTGCTGCAGTGGGTCAGTACCTGTCCACTAACAGTGCCAAAAGCATGTTCCTGCATAATACTAGGTTGGTTGTTAAGGCAATCTCGTCCAAACTGCCTCATGATCAAGATATGCAAGCTCAAAACAATGTTATATCTGCGCTTCAGACACAAGTCCATTCCCTAACAGGGACCCTTTGTGAAACAAGGACAGCCATTGTTCGATGTCATCAAGATATGCATGGTTTTGAAACCAGACTATCAAATAGTTTCTATGTTGTTCAGGAGCCTAGGAGAAATGAAGGCGAGCGTTATGGTGCTCCGTCGGATAATACAGCATGAAAACGTAATACCAAGGTCAAATAAATTGAGCTTTTGAACTTGGTGGTGCATTTATCTAGCAGACTGTTAGCTTTTATGCCAACCTTCATTTTGTTTTATGGTTGTAATTTGTTTTGTTGTGATACAAAATTTGTTCTTAACATGCAACCACCGGTTGAAGAAAACAGCAAGCCATTTTTGTATAGTGTACGGTGTTCCCTATATTTGCACTGGTGGCGAACTTTGATGCCCAGTGGATGTAATCTGTGCAATCGCCTTAATAGACTAGCGTTAGTTTCAGGCTTATTTATTTTCTAGTCTTCTTTTTCCCTGGTTTGCTAGTGGTCGCAACAACCATGGGGCATATACGGACCATGTAACCTTGACCCTACTACAGGTCGTAGGATCCATGGGCCTCCTACGGGCCGTCGGATCAATGGGCCTCCAACGGGCCGTAGAATCGGTGGGCCTCGGGCCGTCGGATAAATGGGTCCACATGGGCCATAAACGGGCGTAATTGGTATCAGGCCAGCACGGTAACAGGCCGTTAACAGGACGGAAGACATCAAAGTCTTAATTTTGTCACAAGCATAATGGGTCGTTAATGGGCCAGAATATTGAACGGGCTGGAAATGGCGCAACGGGCTAAGAGGCCACAAACGGGCCAATTCTAGCCACAAGCCGAATTTGGCCCATTAGGAGAATAGACCAGTGACGGCCAAAAGTAATTGAGGGCCGGAAAGGAGCCCAAGAACGTATGGGCCATCAGTAGGACGAAAGCTAACAGCGGCTGGAAATGGCCCATGTGAATCATGTGCCATTAATGGGTACAAAGAAATTTACTGTACATTATGGGCTAGAGTCACCATGGGCCACTAAAGGGCCTAAAGATATGAAAGGCCTCGTATGGGCCAAAAGATGTCGTGGGCCAAAAGTGAAACGGGCTGGTGTTATATTAGATGGCCCTAATGACGCTGTTGGGCCGATTTTGGGAAGGCCTTAACGGGTCGTGAGTTACTGGGCGTAAAATGGGCTATTTGCTAATAGACCGTTAACAGGCTTTTCATGGGCCGGCCCGCTAACTTTTGGCCAAGTCAAATGGGCCGGCCTTTAAGCTAAATGTGCCAGTGGTGGGCCGTCGCACATGTCAACATATCACAGGCGCCTATCTGACCCAATGACGAGCTGACACGTGTTTCCTTTGGCCAATGAGAATTTTACACGTGGAAAATCGCCATTGGTCCGGGCTGTTAACGGGTTATCGGACCCAAAAGCGGACTCGATAGCTTAAAGGTGACCCATTATGGTGGATGCCAAGTGTTGGTCACCCCTTGGAAAAAGCACTTCTATGACGCGTGATTTATCGTCATGGAAGTGGACACTTCCGTGATGATAATTTTGGTAATGTCATGGAACACTTCTATGATAGCACGGGTATGACTATCTTGATTCTGTCATAAAAACGTCATGGATGTACATGCATGACAGAAAATGTGACCTACTGTGACAAACACGTATCATCACAGAAGTGTATTTTTTTTGTAGTGGCCCCCCAGGCTTGTGGGCTCCTCGTGGCACCTCCTGACCTAATTCCAGCTCTATAAATTCCATATATTCCCAATACATTAGATAGCCACCGAAAAATAGTTTTTCCGCCGTTGCAAGTTTCTTTCTTTGGAGATCCCATCTGGAGACCTTTTCCTGTACTATGCCGGAGAGGGAATCGATCATGGAGTACCTCTACATCAACCTTGCTGTTCTTACGATGATGTGTGAGTAGTTTACCACAGACCAACGGGTCCATAGCTAGTAGCTGGATGGCTTTTTCTCTCCCTTTGATCTTCAATACAATGTCCACCTCGATGTTTGCTACTTCTGAGATGCGTTGGAATTTCCTCGAATAGGAGAGGATGATGCAGTACAGTAGATATAAGTATTTCCCTCGGTTATGAAACCAAGGTTATCAATCCAGTAGGAGAACCAAGCAACGACTCGTTAGCAGTACCTACACACAAACAAAAAATCCTTGTAACCCATGCAAACAAGGGGTTGTCAATCCCTTGACGGTTACGAGCAAGATTAAATTGTACAGTTTTTGATACATAGATCAAACAAAAATACAGAATAAAATAAAATTGCAGCAAGATATTTTTGGTTTTAATGTATGATAAAAGATAGATCTGGGGGCCATAGTTTTTACTAGAGGATTCTCTCTTGAAAATAGCATACGGTGGGTAAACAAATTACTGTTGGGCAATTTATAGAAAAGCAAATAATTGTGACGATATCCAAGGCAATGATCATGTATATAGGCATCACGTCCAAGACAAGTAGACCAAAATGATTCTGCATGTACTACTATTACTCCACATATGGACCGCTATCCAGCATGCATCTTGTGTATTAAGTTCATGAAAAAATGGAGTAACCCTAAGCAAGATGACATGATGTAGACAAGATAAACTCATGTATGAATAAACCCCATCTTTTTACTCTTAATAGCAACGATACATACATGTCATGTCCCTTTCTATCACTGGGATTGAGCACCGCAAGATCAAACCCATTACAGAGCACCTCTTCCCATGGCAAGATAAATCAATCTAGTTAGCCAAACCAAACCAGTAAATCGGAGAAGAAATACGAGGCTATAACAATCATGCATAAAAGAGTTTAGAGAAAACTTAAATAATATTCATGGATAGACCTGATCATAAACTCACAATTCATCAGATCCGAACAAACACACTACAAAACGTCATTATATCAAATAGATCTCTAAGAACACTGAGGAGAACATTGTATTGAAGATCAAATTAAGAGAAGAAGCCATCTAGCTACTAACTATGGACCCATACGTGTGTGGTAAACTACTCACGCATCATCGGAGGGCAACAAGAATGATGTAGAGTCCCCTCCGTGATTGAATCCCCCTCCGGCAGAGTACTGGAGAAGGCCTCGAGATGGGATCTCGTGGTTCTGGAACTTGCGGTGGCGAAAAAGGTATTTTGGGTGTCTCTCTGATGTCAGGGGAATATTTGAGTATTTATACAGGTGGAATTAGGCTTGGATGTGCCACGAGGGGATCACAAGCCTGGGGGCGCGCCCCTAGGGCTTGTCGCTCCCTCGTGGCTCAAGTGGCGTCCTTCCGAACGATCTAGGGTCTCTTCTTGTCCAGAAAAAATAATCCAAAGTTTTTTCTCCGTTTGGACTTCATTTGATATTGATTTTCTGAAAAGCCAAAAATTTGCAAAAAATAACAACTGGCGCTGGGCACTAAGTTAATAGGTTAGTCCCAAAAAATTGTATACAATTGTATATAATGACATATAAAACATCCAAAAATGACACTATAATAGCATGGACCAATCAAAAATTATAGATACGTTGGAGATGTATAAAGCATCCCCAAGCTTAATCCCTACTCGTCCTCGAGTAGGTAAATGATAAAAACAGAATTTTTGATGTGGAATGCTACCTATCACATTCATCATATAATCTTTTCTTTTGCAGCATGGATATTTAGACTTGAGTGATTCAAAGCAATAGTCTATAATTTGACATGAAAACATCAATACTCAAGTATACCAACAAGCAACCATGTCTTTCAAAATATCAACAATAAAGAAAGTTATCCCTAACTCATTATGCTCAGTCATTGATCGATTCATGAAACACACTCAACATTAGCTACATCCAATGCACAAGTATGATGATAGGGTTCTCTAGTTGGTGCTTTATAAGAGAAGATGGAGACTCAAATAAAAATAAAAACTACATAAAGGTAAATAGAAAGGCCCTTCGCAAAGGGAAGCAGAGATTTGCAGAGGTGCCAGAGCTCAAGGCTTAGAGATAAAATTATTTTATGAGGCATGCTTTTCATGTCAACAAAAATGACCGAGAATTCCAAATATCTTCCATGCTAGAAAAATAATAGGTGGTTCCTGATACGCCTCCGTCGTATATATAATTTTTGATTGTTCCATGCCAATATCATTCAACTTTCATATACTTTTGGCAACTTCTATTTATTTTTGGGACTAACATATTGATCCAGTGCCCAGTGCCAGCTCCTGTTTGTAGCATGTTTTATGTTTCGCAGAAACCCCAAATCAAACGGAGTCCAAACGGGACAAAAACGGACGGAGATTAATTTTGGAATATTTATGATTTTTGGGAAGAAAAACCAATGCGAGACGGTGCCCGAGGGGGCCACGAGGCAGGGGGCGCGCCCCAGGGGGGCAGGCGTGCCTCTGACCCTCGTGGGCACCCCGTAAGGCGGTTGATGCTCTTCTTTTACCGCAAGAAAGCTAATTTTCGGAGAAAAATCTGGGTGAAAGTTTCAACCCAATTGAAGTTACGGATCTCCAGATATAAAAGAAACGGTGAAAGGGCAGAATCTGAGAACGCAGAAACAGAGAGAGACAGAGAGACAGATCCAATCTCGGAGGGGCTCTCGCCCCTCCCACGCCATGGGAGCCAAGGACCAGAGGGGAAACCCTTCTCCCATCTAGGGAGAAGGTCAAGGAAGAAGAAGAAGAAGAA
The DNA here is from genome assembly GCA_021437245.1 of Aegilops speltoides. Taxonomy (NCBI): domain Eukaryota; kingdom Viridiplantae; phylum Streptophyta; class Magnoliopsida; order Poales; family Poaceae; genus Aegilops; species Aegilops speltoides. The sequence continues at coordinate 245,938,290 of CM038141.1, forward strand.
GAAGAAGAAGAAGAAGAAGAAGAACGGGGGCTCTCTCCCCTTGCTTTCGGTGGCGCCGGAACGCCTCCGGGGGCCATCATCATCACCGCGATCTACACCAACACCGCCATCATCTTCACCAACATCTCCATCACCTTCCTCCTTCTATATTCAGCGGTCCACTCTCCCACAACCCGCTGTACCCTCTAGTCGAACGTGCTTTATGCTTCATATTATTATCCAATGATGTGTTGCCATCCTATGATGTCTGAGTAGACTTTCTTTGTCCCACCGGTGATCATTGAATTGCTACGATTGGTTTAATTTGCTTGTGGTTATGTTGTTGTCCTATTATGCCCTCCGTGACGCACAAGCGTGACGGATTACTGCTGTAGGGTGTTGTAATACATTCATGATTCGCTTATAGTGGGTTGCTTGAGTGACAGAAGCATAAACCCGAGTAAGGGGGTTGTGGCGTATGGGATAAAGGTGACTTGATGCTTTAATGCTATGGTTGGGTTTTACCTTAATGATCTTTAGTAGTTGCGGATGCTTGCTAGAGTTCCAATCATAAGTGCATATGATCCTAGAAGAGAAAGTATGTTAGCTTATGCCTCTCCCACATAAAACTTGCTATCGGTCTAGTAAAGTAGTCAATTGCTTAGGGAAAATTTCACAACTCCTACCACCACTTCTCCACACTTGCTATATTTACTTTATTGCTTCTTTATCTAAACAGCCCCTACTTTTTATTTGCGTGCTCTTTATTATCTTGCAAACCTATTATACAACACCTACAAAGTACTTCTAGTTTCATACTTGTTCTAGGTAAAGCGAACACTAAGCATGCGTAGAGTCGTACCAGTGGCAGATAGGACTTGAGAGAATATTTGTTCAACCTTTAGCTCCTTGTTGGGTTCGACACTCTTACATATCGAAAGAGGCTACAATTATCCCCTACACTTGTGGGTTATCAAGACCTTTTTCTGGCGTCGTTGCCGGGGAGTCATAGCGTGGGGTGAATATTCTCGTGTGTGCTTGTTTCCTTTATCGCTAAGTAATTTTTATTTGCTGTTCTAAGTTGTTCTCTATCTTTAGTTATGGATATGGAACACGAAATACCAAAAAAATTAGGTGTACTTGCAACTCATGGAGATGGGAAACCTCCTAAAACCCTCGATGCTGGTTATGTGAAAGATATTATGTACTACTTTGATAATCCTGAGAAAACCCCATTCAATTATGTTATGGGAGACACATTGGATCAACGTGAATACTTTAGGAATTATCGCTTGACACAAAAAGGGAAACTATTATGGGATCAAATTCATATGTTACATTGGTATGCTATGCAACTATGCTTGAGATATGATTATACTTGTTGCCCTAGGATGAAGGCTCCACACCTTTCCTTTTCATGCAAATTTAATGATAATGAAACCTTGGCTTCTTATGCTAATGGTATATGTGACTACTATGATGTGGAACAAATAGAAGAATTTGTTGCTTTTATGGGTGCTTATGAAATTGAATCTTTGTTTAAAACATGTGAAAATCTTGATGATGTTGTTTACAGACCTGGAAATTTTGCTATACTTAAATATTGCTATGAGAATTATGAATTCAATTCCGATATTGATGCATTTATTGAGAAGTCTCCACTGTCCAAGAAGAGACTAATATTTTGCATGAGTCTATGGAAGAAGGAATTGATGAAACTGTGAGCTCATTGGATGAAAAAGATGATGAGGAGAGCGAAGAACAAAAGGAGGAAGAGCGGATTAGCTACCCGTGCCCACCTTCTAATGAGAGTAACTCTTTAACTCATACATTATTTAATTTCCCTTCGTGCTTACCGAATGATGATTGCTATGATGATTGTTATGATCCCGTTGATTCTCTTGAAATATCCCTTTTTGATGATGCTTGCTATGCTTGTGGCCAAGATGCCAATATAAATTATTCTTATGGAGATGAACTTGCTATAGTTCCTTATGTTAAACATGAAATTGTTGCTATTGCACCCACGCATGATAGTCCTATTATCTTTTTGAATTCTCCAAAATACACTATATCGGAGAAGTTTGTGCTTATTAGGGATTATATTGATGAATTGCATTTTACTACTACACATGATGATTTTGATAGATATAATATGCATGTGCTTTCTGCTCCTACTTGCAATTATTATGAGAGAGGAACCATATCTCCACCTCTCTATGTTTCCCACACGATGAAATTGCAAGAAACTGTTTATACGATGCATTGGCCTTTACTATGTGTGCATGAATTGTTCTTTTATGACATGACGATGCATAGGAAGAGAGTTAGACTTCGTTGTTGCTTGATATATGTTACTTTGTGCTCACTACTAAATCACAAATCATTGTTAATTAAAATTGGCTTTGATATACCTTGGGATCTGGGTGAATCCATTACTTGAGCACTATATGCCTAGCTTAATGGTTTTAAAGAAAGTGCTGCCAGGGAGATGCTACGTCTTGAGCTTGCGTTGGTTTTCCTCGAAGAGGAGAGGGTAATGCAGCAATAGTAGCGTAAGTATTTCCCTCAGTTTTTGAGAACCAAGGTATCAATCCAGTAGGAGGCTCCTCAAAAGTCCCACGCACCTAAACAAACAAATTAAGAACTCGCAACCAACGCAATAAAGGGGTTGTCAATCCCTTCACGGCCACTTGCGAAAGTGAGATCTAATAAAGATAGTTGTAACATCCCAAATTTTCAATTTGGAATGTTATACATAGATCATCATTGCATATCATATTTTTGTTGCATTGTTGGCTCGATCCTAGAAATTCTACACAACTCAAGGACCCATGGAGAGAGTTGGGGATTTCGTTATTTTCTCATTTGAGTTTTCTCAAATTTTGAAAATAGGATCCTTTGATTTTATTTATTTTATCTTCACTTATTTCTACTACCAAAAATTCAGAGAGGGAATAAAATGACTTTCCCAAAATAAAGAAATAATGAAGGTTTAATAAAAAAATCAAATAAGATTTTTTTGGAGTTTTCCGCCTTTTTATTTTGAATTTAGGAAAAATGCGCGTTTTTCAAAATTGCATTTAGGCCACAAATAAAATTTCATCTTGTCCGGCTTAATTTTATAAGCCGGGGAAAATTTATTTCGGGACATTTGGAGTCCGTTTAGTATTTCTTTTTATTTTTCTTCTGCGCGGATTTTTTTTTTAAAAGAAAGCAACCGACCTACGGGCCGTGTCCGTCTAGGACTCCCGGCCCGCGGGGCTTTATAAGCCGGGGAGCCACTGACGCCTTGATCGCCGCCCCCAAACCCTAGCCGCCATGCTGCCGCGCCCGCCCTTGCCGAGCATTCTTGGACCCCGCCGCCGACCTCGCGGACCCGCCGACCCGCCGCCCGACGCTCCGAGGCTCGCCGCCGCCTCGACTTCCGTGCCGGTTTTCTTTAGAAAACCGATCGGTTTTCCGTCGGTTTATTTTTGGTTTTTTTAGTTTCGGTTTTTTTATTAGATCGGTTTTTATTTTCGGTTTAGTTTATTTAGCGAGCGTTCGCTTGTTCTTTCGTTTTAACGAACGTATTCGTCAGATTAGTTTAGTTAACGAACGTTCGTTTGTTAACCCATTCGTCATTTTTTTTTTCTCGCATTTAATCCGTGATTTTTCTGATCGCGATTCCTGATCCGATTTTCGTTTTAGTTTAACCTTTCGCTCGTTTATCGGAATCAGGCGATTCAAGCGCCTGGAGTTTCGTCTCGAAACCCTCTTTCCGAATAATAAACTTAAACAAGTTTTTGCTTCTGTAAAATTTGACTTAGATCCATATTAGTAAAATGAAGCTGTTTTCTTTCGCCGTTTGACTTTCGTTGCTTTGTTCGATTTGAATCTTTTTGCAAACCGGAGTTCTTAAGTTGAACATCCTGGTTAGATCTTTTATTCGAGTTTTACCTGTGCATTAGATGAGTACTTATTGTATGCTTGTTTGTTTGTCTACGATAGAATACCCGGAGTGCGCTTTGTTACTTGAGTCTCTAGGTTTCATGGATCATCAGCAAGGCAAGTAACACTTTGATCATACCTTTTCCACTACCCAGTTTTATGCATTAGATCAATCCTCAAACATTGCATGATTAGGATCTAATTAAATTGTGGGATGGGAAGTAGTTGAGGTAGTACCTATTACCTGTTTTATTATCAAACCGTTGGGAGTTACTTCTACGTTTGCTTATTATGCCATGCTATGCTAGTAGACGTGGATTGGGTGAGTGTATGCATGACAGATGTGAGATTGTTAAATTAATGGTTTATCTAAGGTGGCAACTTGAACACACATCTGGGTGGATTGAGGCACCTGGTTTCTACCAGGACTTGCCTGTATTTCTTTGGACCGCCACCCAGGCTCAAAGGGATCATGAGATTATTCAAACTAGAAACTTACGTGTGCAGCCACAAGCCATTATGGGCTCTGGCATAGTTGACTAAGTTGTGCGAACTCTTACGGGTAGACTAGCAGATGTAGGGGAAAGTAGGTGTACCGGTCTACCCACATGTAAGGTGCTAGTGCTTCTGAAAGACTATGTCTCGGTCAACCGTTTCTCAAACATCATGTAGTGCGAGGAATCAAACGGAGGCGATCGAGTCTTGTGGGGAAAAGTGCGCAAACCTCTGCAGAGTGTATAAACTAATAATGGTTAGCCGTGTCCTCGGTTATGGACGTTTTGAGTATCTAGTACCTGGATATCATGTGAATCTCATCATGTTACGCTAATTTAATATTGTTGGGTTTTAATGAGTACTTTTAATTGGGATTGAGAATGCTGTCAACCATTCTCAATGTTTAACAACCACCATGATAGTTAAATAAATTTATTCCTTTGCAGTAGGGAAAAATTGGCTTTATGCAAAACTGTAACCATAGAGCCTTTCCACCATCCAAATATGCATGTAGTGTAGCTTAATCCATTGATATTCTCTATGTGTTACATTGCCAGCATATTCCATGTGCTGACCCATTTTCGGGCTGCAACGTTTCATGTTGCAGACTTTTCAGACGACGAGTAAGATGCTTTTAGGTCATGGTTCTATACTCAGTGATGCCATTGGAGTTGATGGACTCGCTTATCTTCCAAGACTTCCGCTGTTATCGTTTTTAGATGGCCTTAAGCCATATTTATTTCAATAAGTTCTCTTTTGAGACATTCGATGTAATAAGTGTGTGATTGCTACTCTGTTATAAATCCTCCAAGTACTGTGTGGTGTCAGCATTACTGATCCAGGGATGACACTGAGCACAGAGATCAGACTGTTTGAGGTCTGGTTGCTACAAGGTGGTATCAGAGCACACGCTGACTGTAGGAAACGGCCACTAAGCTTAAACCCTAGATCACTACTCTTTCTTCTCATTTCTGACTCCTCATCTTTTCTATTCTTTAGGATGGCGGATGCAAGGATCAAGTTCACACAACCAGATGAAAACTCACCTTTCGGATATCACTTGAAGGAAGCCACTAGATACCTGAACATAGGAGTGCCAAGTTTCACCGGGACCTTCAATGCCACTTTACCCGAAGAGGAGCGCTGGAGGATTCAAGTCTACATTCCAGGAAGGACATTTGCACCAGCCACTGAGCCAATAGAGTTTACCTTTGATGTACCAACATGGAGCCTAGGAAATAGCATGGCATCTCACATCACCATGGGACGAATTGGAGAAGTTTACCACAACGATCTCAAGAATACTATCTACCAGATTTGTGGGCGCCGAGATGAGAATTGGGAGATGATCACCACCAGGAAGGGCAGATCAATCGTAGCTTATATTCAGGAGTTAAACCAACACATCCGACGCCAGGAGAATCAGATGGGCGCGGATATGGAGGATCTACAGAAGTCTATGACCAAGATCAAGGAGCTAGAAGAAGAACTCAAGGCTACACGTAAAGACTATATGGAAGAAATCATCGCTCTAGTAAGACAGAACGGTGACCTTAAGGAGAAGATTGGAGTATTCATGGGAGGATCAGCACCCAGAGGAGAAGAGGATGAACCTACTTGTCCAGATAATTATATCATCATCGACGACACCGACTCGGATCCCGACGACAGCGATGATGACTATGTTGATGAAGCTAGAGCAGATATCATGGAATCTGCATCGGAGCAGTTTTTCTAGTTGACCACCATAACAGTAGTAGAATTTCCACCATTTAATTAGTTTTAGACCAAGCACTTTTGTAACGATAGTTAGACCGTTGTATGCCCTTGTTTGAATTGATTGGAATGATATTGTGTGTTTTTGTCTCATGTGCATAAGGGTAGTGTTATCTCACTAGACCTCATTCTATTCTTAACTCTCCTCTCCCCTTTTAAACCCTCGGATGCCTCCGAGACGCGACCCCGAGTTTGTTTTTCCGCCAGAGATCACTCAGTTGATTCAGCAGCAGAATACCTTGATTCAAACATTGGTACAGAACCAAGGCAACAACAACAACAACAACCCACCACCACCACCACCTGTTGACCATCTGGCACGTTTCTTAAGGTTGAATCCGCCGGTGTTTTCCAGTTGCACCGAGCTGATAGTAGCAGATGATTAGCTCCGTAAGATAGGGAGGGAGTTGACCACTACAGGATGCACGGATGGAGAAAAGGTGAAGTTTGCTGCACATCAGCTTGACGGACCCGCAGCAGCATGGTGGGAGAATTTTACAACCACTTACCCTGTAGACACTGTCACATGGAATCAGTTTCAGCAAGCTTTCCGTACTGCCCATGTTTCAGCAGGAGCTATAGCCATGAAGAAGCGTGAGTTTCACAACTTACGCCAAGGAGGATGGATAGTTGGCCAGTATGTGGATGATTTCAGTAAGCTAGCACGTTATGCCCCAGATGACGTTTCTACGAATGCAGCTAAGCAGGAAAAGTTTCTAGAAGGACTGAATGATGAGCTAAGCATGCAGTTGATGGTAGCCACTTTCAATAACTACCAGGAGTTAGTAGATCGTGCTCTTATGATTGAGGGAAAGCAGCAGCAGATTGACAATCGTAAGAGGAAGTATGCACAGGGGAAGTACAATTCTGGAGCTTTGCAGAAACCACGTTTTACCCCAAAGTCAGGAGGACACTTTCAGCATACTCATGGAGGAGGCAGCTCGCACAATCATAATGGCACAAAGAATGGAAACGGTAATGGAGGAAGCAATGGACAAAGCCGCACCAACCCGTCAACACCATCCAAGGTAGACCTGAGCCATATCACTTGTTATAAGTGCCGTAAGACTAGGCATTATGCAAATGATTGCCCTGAAGCCCAAAATGGTAATGGCAATGGAAGCTCAGGAAAGAAGCCGAACCCTTTCAACAGGGGGCAAGTGAACCACGTTACCATGGAGGAGGTTGAAGCTCAGACAGACGCAGTAATAGGTAAGTTTTTGGTTAAGGCATTTACTGCAGTTGTTCTTTTCGATACTGGTGCATCACATTCATACATATTAAGGGGATTTGTGGATAAGTTTAGCCTGCCCACTAAGACTCTTAAGACACCCATGCTAGTAAGTTCACCGGGAGCTGAGTTTATGGTCAGTCAAGGATGCTTTCACATGCCATTAAGTATAGGAAGGCATGTTTTCCCAACAGATTTAATTATATTGGAATCCCAAGGTTTGGATGTAATTCTTGGTATGGATTGGCTGTTGATGTATGGAGGAAACATTGATTGCGCCAGTAAGACAATTTTTCTTACGACACCAGAAGGAATAAGAATCAAGTATGTATCACGGCATGAGCCGAGGAGAGCACATGTAAATTCCTTATCAGGAGTTGTGCAGGAGGAAGTACTAGTGGTAAAGGATTTCCCCGATGTATTTCCAGAAGAGTTGCCAGGCATGCCACCGGATAGAGACATTGAGTTCCTAATTGAACTACTGCCAGGCACTGGGCCGATATCTAAGAGACCGTACAGGATGCCAGCCCAAGATTTGGAGGAAATTAAGAAGTAGATTAAGGACTTGTTGGACAAAGGTTTTATTCGCCCAAGTTCTTCGCCTTGGGGATCGCCAGTACTTCTAGTGGAGAAGAAGGATGGATCGTTAAGAATGGTTGTTGATTATCGCGGATTGAATGAAGTAACAATCAAGAACAAGTACCCACTACCAATGATCAATGATCTGTTTGATCGGTTGCAAGGAGCTAGAGTGTTTTCCAAGATCGATTTGCGATCAAGATACCATCAGTTGAAGATTCGGGAGCAGGATATACCGAAGACAGCTTTTACCACCAGGTACGGGCTGTATGAGTATACCATTATGCCATTTGGTCTGACTAACGCCCCAGCCTATTTTATGAACATGATGAACAAGGTGTTTATGGAGTTTTTGGATAAGTTCGTCGTGGTGTTCATTGATGATATTTTGGTTTACTCGAAGAATGAAGAAGAACATAAGGAGCACTTGCGTATGGTACTCGAGAAGCTCAGAGAACATCAGCTATAGGCCAAGTTCAACAAGTGTGAGTTTTGGTTGAAGGAAGTTGGATTTCTTGGACATGTTATATCCGGAGAAGGTATCGCAGTAGACCCCACTAAAGTTGTCACTGTGACAAACTGGGAAGCACCAACAGAAGTTGGAGAAATCCGGAGTTTCCTTGGACTCGCAGGATACTACCGGAGATTCATTGAAAATTTCTCGAAGATTGCGAAGCCTATGACAGAGTTGTTGAAGAAGGATACTAAGTTCATTTGGACTGAGGAGTGTGAGGCTAGTTTCCAAGAGTTGAAGAAACGTTTCGTTACCTCGCCAGTATTAATTCTGCCAGATCAGACTAAGGATTATGAAGTGTATTGTGACGCTTCACGTCGCGGACTTGGAGCAGTGCTTATGTAGGAGGGAAGAGTTGTTTCGTATGCTTCACGACAGCTTAAGCCTCATGAGTTGAATTATGCTACTCATGATTTGGAGTTAGCAGCCGTAGTGCACGCACTGAAAACATGGAGACATTTTCTCATTGGAAATCATTGTGACGTGTACACGGATCACAAGAGTTTGAAGTACATCTTCACGCAGAAGGAGTTAAATCTCAGGCAGAGGAGATGGTTGGAGCTTATTAAGGATTATGATATGAGATTGCATTATCACCCCGGGAAGGCTAATGTTGTAGCAGACGCATTGAGCCGTAAGAGCCATGTCAATACACTAATGACGGGAGGAATACCCAAGGAGTTAGCCGAGGATCTTCATGAACTATGTTTGGAAATAGTTCCGAGGGGCTATGTAGCAGCAATGGAGATTCAGTCTATGTTGATGGATAAAATCAGAGAAGCTCAAAAGACAGATAAGGAAGTTGCCTCTATAAAGGAGAAAATGAGCGAAGGGAAGGCTAAGTGATTTCGTGAGGATGAGTACGATACCCTACGATTTGAGGACCGTGTTTATGTGCCCAATGACCCGGAGATCAGGAAGTTGATTCTGCAAGAGGCACATGATTCACCATATTCAGTTCACCCCGGAAATACCAAGATGTATTTGGATTTGAAGGAAACTTTCTGGTGGACTGGAATGAAGAAGGATATTGCAGGGTATGTAGCAGTTTGTGATGTATGTCAGAGGGTGAAAGCAGAACACCGAAAGCCAGCTGGATTGTTGCAGCCATTGCCTATACCCGAATGGAAGTGAGACAAACTAGGCATGGATTTCATCACGGGATTGCCCAGGACTCGTTCAGGCTATGACTCGATTTGGGTTGTAGTCGATCGTTTGACGAAGGTAGCTCATTTCATCCCAGTAAAGACTACCTACAGCAGTGCCAAATTGGCTAAGATATACATGACAAGGATTGTTTGTTTGCATGGAGTTCCGAGGAGTATCGTACCAGATAGAGGAACCCAATTCACCTCAAAGTTCTGGAAACAGTTGCACGAAGCATTGGGAACCAGGCTGGAGTTTAGCACAGCTTTCCATCCACAGACAGATGGACAGACCGAGAGAGTCAATCAGATTTTGGAGGATATGCTTAGAGCTTGTGTTTTGGATTATGGATCAAGTTGGGACGACAACTTGCCATACGCGGAGTTTTCTTGCAACAATAGTTATCAAACCAGTTTGAAGATGGCCCCTTTCGAAGCCTTGTACGGAAGGAGGTGCAGAACCCCGTTGTTGTGGGATGAGGTTGGGGACCGCCAGTTGTTTGGACCGGATTTGATTAAGGAGTCTGAACAGAAGGTAAAATTGATCCGCGCAGGCTCAAGGTAGCTCAGTCAAGGCGTAAGAGCTATGCAGATTCAAAACGCAAGGAGGCGAGAATACTGAAGTCGGAGCGAGTTTATCTTGAGTATCTCCACTTCAAGAGTTAAGCGTTTTGGAGTTAAAGGAAAGTTAGCGCCACGCTTTGTGGGGCCATACAAAGTTTTGGAACGCATGGGAGAAGTAGCGTACAAGTTGGAATTACCCGAGGGATTGTCGAGTTCACGATGTGTTCCATGTTTCACGATTGAAGAAGTGTCACGCAGAGATGGCTGATATACCGAGAGATACAAATTGCACTTGGAAGCGATTCAGTTGAAAGATGATTTGACTTATGAAGAGAAACCAGTTAAGATTCTAGAATACGCCAGTCGTGTTACCCGCAGTAAGGTTATCAAGTTTTGCAAAGTTCAGTGGAGCCACCACACCGAGGAGGAAGCCACCTGGGAGCGAGAGGAAGATCTGCTCAAGGCCCACCCTCACCTATTTGCTAGCCAACCCGAATCTTGAGGGCGAGATTCATCTTAAGGGGGGTAGGTTTGTAACATCCCAAATTTTCAATTTGGAATGTTATACATAGATCATCATTGCATATCATATTTTTGTTGCATTGTTGGCTCGATCCTAGAAATTCTACGCAACTCAAGGACCCACGAAGAGAGTTGGGGATTTCGCTATTTTCTTATTTGAGTTTTCTCAAATTTTAAAAATAGGATCCTTTGATTTTATTTATTTTATCTTCACTTATTTCTACTACCAAAAATTCAGAGTGGGAATAAAATGACTTTCCCAAAATAAAGAAATAATGAAGGTTTAATAAAAAAAATTAGATAAGATTTTTTTTGGAGTTTTCCGCCTTTTATTTTGAATTTAGGAAAAATGCGCGTTTTTCAAAATTGCATTTAGGCCCCAAATAAATGTTCATCTTGTCCGGCTTGATTTCGGAAGCCGGGGAAAATTTATTTCGGGATTTTTGGAGTCCGTTTAGTATTTCTTTTTATTTTTCTTCTGCGCGGAATTATTAAAAAAAAGAACGCAACCGACCTACGGGCCGTGTCCGTCTAGGACTACCAGCCCGCGGGGCTTTATAAGCCGGGGGGAGCCAGCCCGAGGCTCAGCCGCCGCCCCCCAAACCCTAGCTGCTTGACCCTTCGCCGCCGCCGCCGCCCTTGAGCCGAGCCGCGGACGGACCCCACCGCCGACCTCATACGGACCCTTCGCCGACCCGCCGCCCACGCTTCGCCGAGGTTCGCCGCCGCCTCGACTTCCGTGCCGGTTTTCTTTAGAAAACCGATCGGTTTTCCGTCGGTTTATTTTCGGTTTTTTTTAGTTTCGGTTTTTTTATTAAATCGGTTTTTATTTTCGGTTTAGTTTATTTAGCGAGCATTCGCTCGTTCTTTCATTTTAACGAACGTATTCGTCAGATTAGTTTAGTTAATGAACGTTCATTCGTTAACCCGTTCGTCGTTTTTTTTTCTCGGATTTAATCCGTGATTTTTCTCATCACGATTCCTGATCCGATTTTCATTTTAGTTTAACTTTTCGCTCATTTATCGGAATCAGGCGATTCAAGCGCCTGGAGTTTCGTCTCGAAACCCTCTTTCCGAATAATCAACTTAAACAAGTTTTTGCTTCTGTAAAATTTGACTTCGATCTAGATTAGTAAAACGAAGCTATTTTCTTTCGCCATTTGACTTTCGTTGCTTTGTTCGATTTGAATCTTTTTGCAAACCGGAGTTCTTAAGTTGAACATCCTGGTTAGATCTTTTAGTCGAGTTTTACCTGTGCATTAGATGAGTACTTATTGTATACTTGTTTGTTTGTTTGTGATAGAATACCCGGAGTGCGCCGCCTGTTACTTCGAGTCTCTAGGTTTCGCGGATCATCAGCAAGGCAAGTAACACTTTGATCATACCTTTTCTACTACCCAGTTTTATGCATTAGATCAATCCTCAAACATTTCATGATTAGGATCTAATTAAATTGTGGGATGGGAAGTAGTTGAGGTAGTACCTATTACCTGTTTTATTATCAAACCTTTGGGAGTTACTTCTACGTTTGCTTATTATGCCATGCTATGCTAGTAGACGTGGATTGGGTGAGTGTATCCATGACAGATGTGAGATTGCTAAATTAATGCTTTATCTAAGGTGGCAACTTAAACACACATCTCGGTGGATTGAGGCACCTGGTTTCTATCAGCACTTGCCAGTATTTCTTTGGACCGCCACCCAGGCTCAAAGGGATCATGAGATTATTCAAACTAGAAACTTACGTGTGCAGCCACAAGCCATTATGGGCTCTGGCATAGTTGACTAAGTTGTGCGAACTCTTACGGGTAGACTAGCAGATGTAGGGGAAAGTAGGTGTACCGGTCTACCCACACGTAAGGTGCTAGTGCTTCCGAAAGACTATGTCTCGGTCATCCGTTTCTCAAACATCATGTAGTGCGAGGAATCAAACGGAGGCGATCGTGTCTTGTGGGGAAAAGTGCACAAACCTCTGCGGAGTGTATAAACTAATCATGGTTAGCCGTGTCCCCGGTTATGGACGTTTTGAGCATCTAGTACCTGGATATCATGTGAATCTCATCATGTTACGCTAATTTAATATTGTTGGGTTTTAGTGAGTACTTTTAATTGGGATTGAGAATGCTGTCAACCATTCTCAATGTTTAACAACCACCATGATAGTTAAATAAATTTATTCCTTTGCAGTAGGGAAAAATTGGCTTTATGCAAAACTGTAACCATAGAGCCTTTCCACCAGCCAGATATGCATGTAGTGTAGCTTAATCCATTGATATTCTCTATGTGTTACATTTCCAGCATATTCCATGTGCTGACCCATTTTCGGGCTGCAACGTTTCATGTTGCAGACTTTTCAGACGACGAGTAAGATGCTTTTAGGTCATGGTTCTATACTCAGTGATGCCATTGGAGTTGATGGACTCGCTTATCTTCCAAGACTTCTATTGTTATCGTTTTTAGATGGCCTTAAGCCATATTTATTTCAATAAGTTCTCTTTTGAGACATTCAATGTAATAAGTGTGTGATTGCTACTCTGTTATAAATCCTCCAAGTACTGTGTGGTGTCAGCATTACTGATTCAGGGATGACAATGAGCACACAGAGATCAGTCTGTTTGAGGTCTGGTCGCTACAATAGTAAGATCAGATAAATATATTTTTGGTATTTTATAATATAGATGCAAAAAGTAAAGATGCAAATAAAGATAGATTGGAAGCAAATATGATAAGAGATAGACCCGGGGGACATAGGTTTCACTAGTGGCTTCTCTCAAGATAGCATAAGTATTACGGTGGGTGCACAAATTACTGTCGAGCAATTGATAGAAAAGCGAATAATTATGAGATTATCTAGGCATGATCATGTATATAGGCATCACGTCCGCACCAAGTAGACCGACTCCTGCCTGCATCTACTACTATTACTCCACACATCGACCGACTCCTGCCTGCATCTAGAGTATGAAGTTCATAAGAACAAAGTAACGCATTAAGCAAGATTACATGATGTAGAGGGATTAACGCAAGCAATATGATATAAACCCCATCTTGTTATCCTCGATGGCAACAATACAGTACATGCCTTGCAACCCTTTCTGTCACTGGGTAAGGACACCGCAAGATTGAACCCGAAGCTAAACACTTCTCTAGATCTCCACAAGAGAGGGGGAGAAGATTGTATTGAGATCCAAAAAGAGAGAAGAAGCCATCTAGCTAATAACTATGGACCCGTAGGTCTGTGGTAAACTACTCACAACTCATCGGAGGGGCAAGGATGTTGATGTAGAAGCCCTCCATGGTCGATTCCCTCTCCGGTAGAGTGCCGGCAAAGGCTCCAAGATGAGATCTCACGGATACAGAAGGTTACGATGGTGGAAATCTTGTTTCGTCTGCCCCCTGGATGTTTTCGGGGTACGTAGGCTTATATAGGAGGAAGAAGTACGTCTGTGGACGCCCGAGGGGCCCACGAGATAGGGGGCGCGCCCTATAGGGGGGGGGCCCTCCTATCTCGTGGGAGCCTCGGCTGCTTCTTGACTTGCACTCCAAGTTCTCTGGATCACGTTCGTTCCAAAAATCAAGCTCCCGAAGGTTTCATTCCGTTTGGACTCCGTTTAATATTCCTTTTCTTCGAAATACTGAAATAGGCAAAAAAAACAGCAATATGGGTTGGGCCTCCGGTTAGTAGGTTAGTCCCAAAAATTATATAAATGTGTAAAATAAAGCCCACAAACATCCAAAAGGGGTAGTATAATAGCATGGAACAATCAAAAATTATAGATACGTTGGAGACGTATCAAGCATCCCCAAGCTTAATTCCTGCTCGTCCTCGAGTAGGTAAATGATAAAAAGAGAATTTTTGATGTGGAATGCTACCTAGCATAATTCTTAATGTAATTTTCTTTATTGTGGCATGAATGTTCAGATCCAAATGATTCAAAATAAAAGTTCATATTGATAAAAGAAATAGTAACACTTCAAGCATACTAATCAAAGTAATCATGTCTTCTCAAAATAACATGGCAAAAGAAAGTTCATCCCTACAAAATCATATAGTTAGTCTATGCTTCATTTTCGTCACACAAAGATGTTCCCAACTTCTATACCCCCGATGACAAGCCAAGCAATTGTTTCATACTTAAATAATCTCAAACTTTTTCAACCTTCACGCAATACATGAGCGTGAGCCATTGATATAGCACTATGGGTGGAACAGAATATGATGATGGGGATTGTGTGGAGAAGACAAAAAAGGAGAAAGTCTCACATTGACGAGGATAATCAACGGGCTATGGAGATGCCCATCAATTGATGTCAACATGAGGAGTAGGGATTGCCATGCAACGGATGCACTAGAGCTATAAATGAATGCTCAACAAAAGAAAACTAGTGGGTGTGCATCCAACTTGCATTTGAGGAAGCCCATCGTAGGAATATACAAGCCAAGTTCTATAATGAAAAATTCCCACTAGTATGAAAAAGACAACTTATGAGACTCACTATATGAAAAACATGGTGCTACTTTGAGGCACAAAAATATGGGACTCACTACATGAAGAACAAGGTGCTACTTTGAAGCACAAGTGTGGAAAAAGAGATAGTAACATTGCCCTTTTTATTTATTTTCTTATTTTCTTTCTTTTTTTTCTTTTTTTCTCTTTTTTTGGGCCTTTCTTTTTTTTGCCTTTCTTCTTTTTTTTCTTTTTCTTTGGGCAATGCTCTAATAATGATGATCAACACACTTCTATTGATTACAACATATGAATTACAACTCGAAACTAGAACAAGATATGACTCTATATGAATGCCTCCGGCGGTGTACCGGGATGGTGCAATGAATCAAGAGTGACATGTATGACAAATAATGCATGGTGTCTTTGCCACAAACACGATGTCAACTACATGATCATGCAATGGCAATATGACAAAAGTAAAGTATGTCATGATGATGGTAAACGAAACGGTGGAAAGTTGCATGGCAATATATCTCGGAATGGCTATGGAAATGCCATAATAGGTAGGTATAGTGGCTGTTTTGAGGAAGATATAAGGAGGTTTGTGTGTGCTAGAGCGTATCGTATCACGGGGTTTGGATGCACCGGCGAAGTTTGCACCAACTCTCAAGGTGAGAAAGGAAATGCAGTGCATCAAGAGGCTAGCAATGGCGGAAAGGTAAAAGTGCGTATAATCCATGGACTCAACATTAGTCAAAAGAACTCATATACTTATTACAAAAATTTAGAAGTCATCAAAATCAAGTACTACGCGCATGCTCCTAGGGGGATAGATTGGTAGGAAAAGACCATCGCTCGTCCCCGACCGCCACTCATAAGGATGCACAAGCCAGGTACACTTCATGTTTCAAATTTGTTACACAACTTTAACCATACGTGCATGCTATGGGACTTGCTAACTTCAACACAAGCATTCTTTAAATTCATAATCACCCAACAAGCATGACTTTAATATCACTACCTCCATATCTCAAAACAATTATCAAGTATCAAATTGATCATAGCATCCAATTCACTTCCTATGATAGTTTTTATTATACCCAACTAGGATGCCTAAAATTCTAGGACCAACTTTATAGCCATAGCAAATACCATGCTGTTCTAAAAGACTATCAAAATAATATAAGTGAAGCATGAGAGATTAGCAATTTCTTCAAAAATAAGTCACCACCATGCTCTAAAAGATATAAGTGAAGCACTAGGGCAAAAACTATCAAGCTCAAAAGATATAAGTGAAGTACATAGAGTATTATAGCAAATTATAATCAAATAGGCTTCTCCCAAAAGGTGTATACAGCAAGGATGATTGTGGTAAACTAAAAAGCAAAGACTAATATAATACACGACGCTCCAAGCAAAACACATATCATGTGGCGAATAAAAATATAGCTCCAAGTAAAGTTACCAATGAACGAAGACGAAAGAGGGGATGCCTTCCCGGGGCATCCCCAAGCCTAGGCTTTTGGCTATCCTTGAATATCTTGGGGTGCCTTTGGCATCCCCAAGCTTAGGCTCTTGCCACCCTTTATTCCATAGTCCATAAAAGCTTTACCCAAAACTTGAAAACTTCACAACACAAAACTCAACAGGAAATCTTATAAGCTCCGTTAGTGAAAGAAAACAAAACCACCACATAAGGTACTATAATGAACTCATTATTTAATTGTTTTGGTGTTACACCTACTGTAATCCAACTTCTCTATGGTTTATAAACTAATTTACTAGCCATAGATGCATCAAAATAAGCAAACAACACACGAAAAACAGAATCTGTCAAAAACAAAACAGTCTGTAGCAATCTGTAACTAACGCAAACTTCTGGAACTCTAAAAATCCTAACAAAATAGGATGTCCTGGACAATTTGTTATTGATCAGCAGAAAAAATAATCAACGCAAAAGCACGTTCCTGTGATTTAACAAAATTATATTCGTACGCGCAACTTTCTGTTTTTCAGCAGAATCAAATCAACTATCACCATAGGTTATCCAATAGGTTCTACTTGGCACAAACACTAATTAAAAGATAAAAACACATCTAAACATAAGGTAGATGCAAGATTTATTACTAAACAGGAGCAAAAACAAAAAACACAAAGAAAATTTGGTTGCCTCCCAACTAGCGCTATCGTTTAACGCTCCTAGCTAGGCAATGAGATTTCAATGATGCTCACATGAAAGACAAGAATTGAAGCATAAAAGGAGCATCATAAAACATGTAATAAACACATCTAAGTCTAACATACTTCCTATGCATAGGCATTTTATAAGCAAACAAATTATCATAGCAAGCAAAATTTAGCATATGGAAGGAAGTGGAAAGAAACAATAGCAACCTCAACATAACGAGAGGTAATTTTGTAACATGAAAATTTCTACAACCATATTTTCCTCTCTCATAATAATTACATGTAGGATCAGAAGCAAATTCAACAAAATAACTATCACATAAAATATTTCCAACACGATCCACATGCATGCTAAGTTGACACTCTTCCAAAATAGTGGGATTATCATTAACTAAAGTCATGACCTCTCCAAACCCACTTTTATCAAAAATACCATAAGATTGAACATTCTCCAAATATGTGGTATCTAAAGTTGACACTCTTCCAAACCCACTTTCAATATTATTGCAAACACTATTATCAATCTCATATTCATCATGGGGCTTAAATAAATTTTCAAGATCATTGCAACAAGTAGTAGACATATTATTGGCACAATCATGATCATTGCAACAAGTAGTAGACATAGCAAAACTAGCATCCCCAAGCTTAGGGTTTTGCATATTATTGGCACAATTGACATCAAGAGAATTCATAGTAAAATCATTGCAATCATGCTTTTTATTCAAAGATCTATCATGAATCACTTCATAAAGTTCTTCATCACAATTTTTAGATTCACGAATTTCAAGCAAAACTTCATAAAGATAATCTAGTGCACTAAACTCACTAGCAATAGGTTCAACATAATTGGATATTTTAACTAGATTAGCAAGCGGATGAGGATCCATAGATCTTAGATTATCTGTTTAGTAATAAATAAACAACTACTCCAACCAAACGAGCAAACGAGCCAAGTAGGACATCAAAACAAACGAAAAGACGAACAGAAGAAGGGCGAATAAAACGGCAAGGGTGAAGTGGGGGAGAGGAAAACGAGAGGCAAATGGCAAATAATGTAATGCGAGGGACATGAGTTTGTGATGGGTACTTGGTATGTCTTGACTTGAGCGAAGACCTCCCCGGCAACGGCGCCAGAAATCCTTCTTGCTACGTATTGAGCTTGCGTTGGTTTTCCTCGAAGAGGAAAGGGTGATGCAGCAATAGTAGCGTAAGTATTTCCCTCAGTTTTTGAGAACCAAGGTATCAATCCAGTAGGAGACTCCTCAAAAGTCCCACGCACCTACACAAACAAATAAAGAACTCGCAACCAACGCAATAAAGGGGTTGTCAATCCCTTCACAGCCACTTGCGAAAGTGAGATCTAATAAAGATAGTAAGATAAGATAAATATATTTTCGGTATTTTATAATATAGATGCAAAAAGTAAAGATGCAAATAAAGGTAGATTGGAAGCAAATATGATAAGAGATAGACCCGGGGGCCATAGGTTTCACTAGTGGCTTCTCTTAAGATAGCATAAGTATTACGGTGGGTGCACAAATTACTGTCGAGCAATTGATAGAAAGCGAATAATTATGAGATTATCTAGGCATGATCATGTATATAGGCATCACGTCCGCAACAAGTAGACCGACTCCTGCCTGCATCTACTACTTTTACTCCACACATCGACCGACTCCTGCATGCATCTAGAGTATTAAGTTCATAAGAACAGAGTAACGCATTAAGCAAGATGACATGATGTAGAGGGATAAACTCAAGCAATATGATATAAACCCCATCTTGTTATCCTCGATGGCAACAATACAATACGTGCCATGCAACCCTTTCTGTCACTGGGTAAGGACACCACAAGATTGAACCCAAAGCTAAACACTTCTCCCATGGCAAGAAAGATCAATCTAGTAGGCCAAACCAAACTGATAATTCGAAGAGACTTGCAAAGATAACTCAATCATACATAAAAGAATTCAGAGAAGATTCAAATATTATTCATAGATAAACTTGATCATAAACCCAAAATTCATCGGATCTCGACAAACACACCACAAAAAGAGTTTACATCGAATAGATCTCCACAAGAGAGGGGGAGAACATTGTATTGAGATCCCAAAAGAGAGAAGAAGCCATCTAGCTAATAACTATGGACCCGTAGGTCTGTGGTAAACTACTCACAACTCATCGGAGGGGCAAGGATGTTGATGTAGAAGCCCTCCATGGTCGATTCCCCCTCCGGCAGAGTGCCGGCAAAGGCTCCAAGATGAGATCTCACGGATACAGAAGGTTACGGTGGTGGAAATTGTGTTTAAATGCCCTGGATGTTTTCGAGGCGTGAGGCTTATATAGGAGGAAGAAGTACGTCGGTGGATGCAGGGGCCCACGAGACAGGGGGCACGCCCTATAGGGGGCGCCCTCCTATCTCGTGGGAGCCTCAGCTGCTTCTTGACTTGCACTCCAAGTCCTCTGGATCATGTTCGTTCCAAAAATCACGCTCCTGAAGGTTTCATTCCGTTTGGACTCCGTTTGATATTCCTTTTCCTCGAAATACTAAAATAGGCAAAAAAACAGCAATATGGGCTGGGCCTCCGGTTAGTAGGTTAGTCCCAAAAATAATATAAATGTGTAAAATAAAGTCCATAAACATCCAAAAGGGGTAATATAATAGCATGGAACAATCAAAAATTATAGATACGTTGGAGACCAATCAGGAGACAACCCAGAAGTTTTAGAGAGTCATTTTTTCTGTTGAGTTCTTTTATATAGTCCAAAAACAAAAAATAAAGGGGGGAACCCAAAACTTTTTCAAAAAGGAAAGTGAAAGTGAGAAAGACAAGCATTGTTGAAGTGGGGGAGCTCCTTGAACTTTGTTCATGCTCACGGAAACTTTGTGAATCTTAATTACAGAAACTTTTCATCAAAAATAATTATCCCCTTGTACAATTCCATTTTGTTATAAAAATAATGTGCTAAGGTTTGCCTTTAGGATGTTTACAATGCTTGTCGGTTTGTGCGGTGCAGGACAGAAACTTTGTATGTAGTGCGTGATTTTACATTTTTTACTGGAATGTCAAAAGGTTATGAAACTTTTTGCAATGTCTTTATATACACATTGTTTATTTTTCCTAATATTTGTAGAATTTTAGGGGTACCATAAGTATGGTGAATGTTCAGATTTCTACATACTGTTCTGTTTTTGACAGATTCTGTTTTTGATGCATAGTTTACTTGTTTTGATGGAACTATCAATTTCTATCAGTGGATTAAGCCATGGAAAAGCTATATTACAGTAGACACAATGCAAATAAAAAATATGAATTGGTTTGCAATAGTACTTAGAGTAGTGATTTGCTTTATTATACTAACGGATCTTACCAAGTTTTCTGTTGAAGTTTTGTGTGGATGAAGTGTTTGATCGAGGAGGTCTCGATATGAGGAAAAGGAGGAGAGGTAAGAGATCAAGCTTGGGGATGCCCAAGGCACCCCAAGTAAATATTCAAGAAGACTCAAGAATCTAAGCTTGGGGATGCCCCGGAAGGCATCCCCTCTTTCTTCAATAAGTATCGGTATGTTTTCAGATTCGTTCCGTTCATGCGATATGTGCAAGTCTTTGAGTGTCATTTGCATTTAGTTTTCATTTTTATTTTATGCACCATGCTGGTATGAGATAGTCCATGGTTGATTTATAGAATGCTCATTGCACTTCACTTAAATCTTTTGAGTATGGCTTTATAGAATGCTTCATGTGCTTCACTTATATTATTTGAAGTTTGGATTGCCTATTTCTCTTCACATAGAAAACCGCCATTTATAGAATGCTCTTTTGCTTCACTTATATTTGTTAGAACATGGGCATATCTTTTGTAGAAAGAATTAAACTCTCTTGCTTCACTTATATCTATTTATAGAGATGACAGGAATTGGTCATTCACATGGTTAGTCATAAAATCCTACATAAAACTTGTAGATTGCTGAATATGATATGTTTGATTCCTTGCAATAGTTTTGCGATATAAAGGTGGTGATATTAGAGTCATGCTAGTGGGTGACTGTGGATTAGTAGAAATACTTGTGTTGAAGTTTGTGATTACCGTAGCATGCACGTATGGTGAACGGCGGTGGGGGACGAGCGATGATCTTTTCCTACCAATCTATCTCCCTAAGAGCATGCGCGTAGTACTTTGTTTCGACGACTAATAGATTTTTGCAATAAGTATGTGAGTTCTTTATGACTAATGTTGAGTCCATGGATTATACGCACTCTCACCCTTCCATCATTGCTAACCTCTTCGGTAGCGTGCATTGCCCTTTCTCACCTCGAGAGTTGTTGCAAACTTCGCCAGTGCATCCAAACCCCGTGATACGATACGCTCTATCACACATAAGCCTCCTTATATCTTCCTCAAAACAACCATCATACCTACCTATCATGGCATTTCCATAGCCATTCCGAGATATATTGCCATGCAACTTCCATCATCATCATATACATGACTTGAGCATTCATTGCCATATTGCCTTGCATGATCGTAAGATAGTGTCGTGGGAACGAACACCTATGGGACCGGAGCCCCTTTCGGTTCGGCAGGGGGCGGAGGCTGCGCGAAGAGCGGATCGAGGCGAAGCACACGAGCGATTTACCCAGCTTCGGAGCTCTCCGGAGAGATAATACTCCTACTGCTGCTTTGTGGTTTGTATTGTGTTCTTGCTCGAGAGCGATGAGCGCTACAGTACACTAGCTGTAAGACCGAGCATGAGTGTTTCTGGTTTCGAACCCCCCTCTACGTTGTGCATGGGCCTCCTTTTATATGCTCAAGGGGTCACCGACAGGTGGCGACGCATGCAAGGGTAAAAGTGTAAAAGAACTACGGTTGGTACACCTATTTGTACAATGTATCCTACCTAACTCTGACGGCAGGGGACAAGGGCATTGAATGCCCGTCTGTGTCGCCCAAACAGTGCAGAAAAGGGACCGTCAGGGGCGCCACCGCTCGCCACGATGGCTATCTTGTCAGCGCCGCTTGCCATCTCACACCGCTGGCTGCACAGCCTCTCGCCACGTGCGCCTGGAAAGGCCCCCAGGGTGACACGTCGGTGGATGCGCTGGAGCGTGGGTATAGAGAGGTAGCTCGTCGCGGCAAGCGCCTTGCCGCGGTCGTTGTCTTGCCATGCCCGGAAGCTTGTCGCTCACCGGGCCTTGCCGGGGCGCGCGGCGCATCGCGGCAAGTTCCTTGAGATGCTTTGGTTGGCCTTCCCAGCAAGCTCCTCTTGCCGGGGCCTTGTCTCCTTCCCGGCAAGCTCCTCTTGCCGGGGCCTTGAACACTTTGTTCTTGAATGGCTCCAAAGGAACCACGGAGGACCTTGGCGGTCACCCGGCAAGCCTTGCCGCTGGTGTCAGCGATCGCCGTGCACAAGTTCGGGATACTAGGGTACCCCTACTCTAGTACACCGACAGGAGCCCCCGGGCCTGGGCCACACACGGTGCCGAGCGCTGTTGGGTCAGGCCCAAAACAGTGCACGGGCACGCGTTGGCTGGGTTACGCCGTATCTCACTCCGTATCCACCGCGCTCTCCCCTAACGGCACGCGTCAAATGCAGCGTCGTGGGAGAGATCGTGGGTGGTTCTTTACTCGGGAAAAGCGAAATGTCCGCATCGTCCCTCTTTATAAGCAGGGGAAACAGGGGCAGTTCCCCCATCTTGCCAGTTTGCTGTTTCCAATCTCAGAAATCTCCGCCGCTCCCCCCTTCTTCCAAAGCCGAAAGAGAGCAGCGCTCCGCCCCCCAGCGCCACCGTCGCCACCAACGCCGTCGATCTCCCCCACCACCTCCACCATGGCTCTGAAAGCCGGGAAGGGTGTGAAGTCGGCAGAGGCGCTGCAAAAGGAGCGGGCAACTCCCCCCCCCCCCCGAGCTCTCCACGAAGGAGCTGAGGGAGTGGTACTACCTCTTCTGGTCGACGGAGACGCGAGCGCATCCGCGCACGAAGGTACTCTCCGCCGCCGCCTCGGAACAGGCTCCGAACGGATACCCTTTCTTCGCGTTGTTCTTCTACTGCGGGCTCTGCCCGCCTTTCTATGAATTCTTCTGTGACATCATGAACACCTACGGGTTCCACCTCCTTGATTTCACCCCCAATGTTGTTCTGACCATGGCAGTTTTCGCACATCTCTGCGAAAACTTTGTCGGAGTCCACCCAAACGTAGCTCTTTTCCGCCA
Organism: Aegilops speltoides; assembly: GCA_021437245.1. NCBI lineage: Eukaryota > Viridiplantae > Streptophyta > Magnoliopsida > Poales > Poaceae > Aegilops > Aegilops speltoides. The sequence goes on from CM038141.1 coordinate 245,961,882, forward strand.
TTTCTTCATGCCCCGGGTCGAGAGAGGAGAGCCGTTAGCCGGCGGAATCGCCTGGATCTCGAGAACCGGCAAGAAGGAGGCTTATCTGGAGGGGGAGCTCCGCAGCAAATGGGAGGAGTGGAGAGCGGAATGGTGCTGGATCATCGAGGAGAACCCGCAGCCGTTCACTGCCCTGTGCCAAGCCCCAGTAGTGCGCGTCAATGATTGGAGCACCCTGGCCGTGGACGACGACAAGCTGAAGATTGCCATTACCCGGATCTTGCAGCTCAGGCTTGCCGGGCTCACTGTAGGCGTTGTTGGCGCAGATTTCCTTCGCCGCCGCATCACCCCCCTGCAGGAGAGGAAGAGACCCGCCTGGAATTTGGGGGGCTGGCGGACATCATGAGGCTGCGCCCGGGCCTCAATTTCAACTTCACTGTCTTAGAGCTGGACGCGATGCTTAAGGAGCTGTTCAAGCACGACCCCAATCATCCCGAATGGTTCAGGTTGCCGCAGGGTGTCGTTCCGCTGTGCAACAAATCGTCGCTCGACCGCATCCGCGCAATGATGCCGTTGTGCGACTCACATGGACTTGTCCCAACCTGGCAAGAGCCTGCCGACGATGTTGTGCAGCAGTTCTTCGACGGCTTGGTGGAAGTGGCGGTCCGTGCTGACGAACAGAAGAGCCTCACCCGCAACACCACCGACGCGGAGATGCGGCGCATCGCCACTAGGGCGGAAGAGGCGGCGGCAGCCGCCGCCGTGGGCGAGTTTGGGTTCACCGTGGAGGAGGCAGAGGCAGCCGAGGCAGCAAGCCTTGCCGATCGAGATGAGCTTGCCGGAGAGGTTGCCGGCGAGGGAGAGCTCGCCGAGCCTGAAGCCGAGTTGAGCGAGCCCACCGAGGGTGCGAGCGGACCGCCATCTTCAAGCGGCTTGCCGCAGGCAGAGCCCCCAGCGCAGCCAAGAAGGTGCCTCCGCAGGGCCGGGGACGTAGTAGGGCGGCAGACGGGTCAACAGCCGACGCGCCGCGCGACACGCTCCACTGCGACAACTGGAGCGGGGTCCTCCCGGACCGCCGCTTCTGGTCCTGTCGCTGCCCCCGCCAAGCGATCAAGGGAACCCACTCCTCCGCCTCGTCGCGCCGGAGGAGGGCCGGACTTCGACCTCTCCGCACTCAGCTCCGACGAGGAAGAAGAAGAGTAAGATTCCTGGCTGTATTTGTAGTTCTTCGATTCTTGCTGTTTTGTCTTGTATCTGATTTGCTTTGTTCTGAACTTCTCAGGACCCTGGCCCAGAGAGCGGCAAAGAGAGCCAAGGCTCTGGCGATTGTCATCGAGGACGAACCCACTGCGACAGCAGGGGGCGCGCCCGAGACCACCTTGCCGGACCCGGCAACTACTCCTCGAAGCAGCCCCCAGCGCAGCCCCCAGCGTAAGTGTATGGTTTACTTTATGCTGTTAGGCGCACATGGGCGCTCTTTATTTGCTGACATCTGTCTATTGGTTTGTGTAGGAGCAGAACAGCCTCACCAGGAGCAACCGGAAGCCGCCCCCGAGATGCTATTTGCTTCGACTACGCCGCCAAGGGAGAATTCCCCGGCAAGGGAGCGTTCTCCGGCAAGGGAGAAGTCTCCGGCAAGGGACAGTTCTCCGGCAAGGGACGGCACCAGCGATCCCCCGGTGGTGGAGCCCATGGCTGAAGAGCCCAGCACAGGTAATCCTTCTTGCTTGAAAAAACTTCCCTTGGGTTCTTCTTCTTCTGATTTTTCTTTTTGGATATTTGCTTGACTTTTCTCCCTCTTCCGGCCCTCAGATCCACCTTCCGCGGAGCCGATGGAGACCGAGGCCACCAGCGAGGAGAACGCGCGCGGCAACACCAACGACGCCGCTGCCACCGAGGAGGAGGCCGGCGCCGACGATCCCGCCGGCGAGGAGGCCGCCAAAGCTGCCGCCGCAGGAGCTGGCGAGGGATCCGGCGATCGCACTGACGGCCCTGAGGCCGCAGGAGCGCAAGGCGCTACACCGACCGCCGATCCCTCCGCCGTCGCCACAGCGCCAGGCCCCGAAGAGCCCCAGCCCGGCGCCTATCTGAAGGCCGGCGATGGCATCTTCATCAAGCTCCCCTGGGCGTCAAGCTCCAGGGCGCCGGTCGAAGGAGAAGTCTTTGACGGAGAAGTGCTCTCCTCCGCTGGGTTGACACTGGTTGACGCGCCGAGCAGCAGCAGCGGCGAGCCTGAGGAGGAACAGCTGCTGCGGAGGTTGCTGTCACTCTACCGCGCCCGACAAGCCAAGCTGGAATCCCGGGAAGCGCTTGTCGCGCAGGCGGGAGTGGATATTGAGAAGCATGCGGAGGAGCTCCAAAGCCGCAACCAGGAAGCCCTCCGGTCCATTGCAGAGGAGCGGGCGCAGCTCGTCGAGGTGCGGAAAGCCTTCCTCCTCGAGAAGGCTGAAGCTGTAGAGCAACAACGGCTTGCCGCCGAAGAGCTGTCTGTGCGGGAAGGTGAGCTGGTGCAGCGGAAGGTCAATCTGGACAGCCATGAGGAGGAGCTTGCTGCGCGCGAGCAAACACTTGGCGGGGCTCTCAAAGAGGCAAAGGATGCTGCCGCAGCTGCTGAGGCCGCCAAGAAGGAGCTGGAGACGAAGGTGGCGCGGCTAGAGGTCGATCTCAAGGCGAGAGATGAAGAGCTTGCCGCGCTCTAGCGTGAGCGCGAGAAGGACGCCCATGCCCATGGTGAGCTGCAGGGTCGTCTCGTTGAGAAGGGCAAGGAGCTGAGCGCCGCCAAGGACTCCAATGCTGATCTTGAGTTGAAGCTGGCTACTTTGACCAAGACGCTGGACGGTGCCAGGGAGCAGGAGGCGGCCTTGAAGAAGGAGATCAAGGCCAACGAGGAGCTACTGGCGAGTGCTGCTGCCACCCAGAACACCCCCAGGGAGACTGTGGAACTCTGGACAGAGGGTCTCGTGAATATCGCCGCAGTCATCGACAGGGAGCTGGAGCAGCTGGGGTTGGAGGACTTTGGGTATTCCTTCGATGAGAACCTCCAGCCCAGCGCCAAGCTCACTTTGTTCTTCAAGGGCGTGGCGACGGCTCTCCAGCGACTCCGGGAAAGGATCCCAAAGCAGCTGGCCGATGAGTCACGCACGATCTGCGCGAGGGTTCTGCAAAAGGTGTTGGTGAAGGTGGCCTTCCGCAACCCATGCCTCAACCTCACCAACGTCCTCAGGAAGCTGCCGGCGGATGCTGATCTGGAAGAGCTCAAGGCCCTTGTCGCACCCATTGTGGACAAGTTGAATGAAGTCAAGAGAGTTGACGCGATCGCGTAGATTAGGCCGCCTGTTTTCTCCTTTCCTTGCCGCTGCTAGTCATGTTACGAGAACAAACTACTAGGGCTGCGACAAGTTATCTTTGTAATATTACTTTTATTTTGGGTAACGCTTGCTATGTTATTTCCTTTACTTGATTCCTTCCTTTGTATGTTTTTACCCTACGCTTTTAGGGAATTTGTCGTGCTGGCACCTTTGCAGCGAAGCGCTGAGTCTTGAACGTCAAGACTTCTTTGGCGGTGCCGCTACCGACAAGAAACCTTGTCGCAACTAGTCGCGGCACACTTAAGTTGTTGAGCGGACTCGAAACAAAGTAAGGGCACAACTAGCTACGAGTTGGTTCCTCCGCGCACAGGTTTTCCATACAAAGCACGGTCGTTTGAGGAAGATAACTTAAAAATTTTAAAACTGATTGCTCAAACTTTGACAACTTAGCTTTTCTGTCGTTTGTGTCCCGGCAAGGCAAAACTTTCTTGAACGACGCTCGGTCCACACCATTATCTTCTCCTTCCCCCCCTCCCGGCAAACTTGTGTGCGAGGGAACCTTACCTTTTCTTGAGAAAAAGAAAGAAGAGAAAATAAAGATATGGAGCCTTATGGCTCGTTATTGCTTACCGGGGGTAGGTGCTGCACAAAATGTCAGATAACACATGCAAAAAATAGGAAGCATGAAATCGACAAGATGTGTAGAGCATATGAGCTTTATTTATGCACGGCGTCTGCGCCCGGCTTTGTACAAAGGGTTACATGCAATAGCGGCAGGGCTTGTACAAAAGGTGGTTGCCGGAACAGGTTCCGGCAACCGCGCCTTACGGGTAAAACTTACGAAGATGCTCAATGTTCCGGGAGTTGCTCACTGGAAAGCCATCTTCGGTCTCAAGGCGGACAGCGCCAGGCCTAGTGACTCGTTTAACCCGGTAAGGGCCTTCCCACTTCGGCGTCAACTTGTTCGAATTCTTGGCGGACTGAACGCGCCGAAGAACAAGGTCGCCTTCCTCGAGACTCCTGGCATTAACTTTGCAGCTATGGTAGCGGCGCAAAGCTTGCTGGTATCGAGCAGCTCAGACTGACAACTCGAGACGGTCCTCCTCAAGGAGCAGCAGCGTCATCTTGTCGCAGCTGCTCTTGCTCAAGCTCATCATAAGCGAGCACTCGAGGCGACCGTATCACGAAGTTCCGTGGGAGAACCGCCTCTGCTCCATAGACTAGAGCGAAGGTGTCCGCCGGTGGCTCGATTTGGTGTTGTCTGATCGACCAAAGAACCACCGGCAGCTCCTCAATCCAGCTTCTTTCCGCACTTGTGCAGCCTCGTCGAAAGTTACGGTCTTGGGCCCGCGCAGCACTTCAAAGATTTGCCCTCTCGCTGACCATTGCTTCTCGGGTGAGCAAGCGAAGTTAAGGCACCTTGGCGCCAAGATCTTGGACGTACTACATGAAGGTGCGGCTCGTGAATTGCGTGCCGTTGTCAGTGATGATCATGTTAGGAACCCTGAAATGGCAAACAATCGACCTGAAGAACTTGACTGCTTGTTGCGGTTGTCACCTTCCTCATCGCTTCCACTTCCGCCACTTTGTGAACTTGTCGATTGCAACGCATAAGTACTCAAAGCCCCGACAACTTCGGGAAAGGGGCCGAGGATGTCGAGCCCCTGCATCGAAAATGGCCAGGATAAAGGGATCGTCCCGAGAGCTTGAGCTGGCTGGTGTATCTCGCTGGAATGGAACTCGCACGCTTCACACTTAGTTACTTGTGCGATTGCATCACGGAGTGTTGTCGGCCAAAAGAAACCTTGCCGAATGCTTTTTGCGGTAAGCGCTTTTGCGCCAATGTGGTGACCACATATGCCTCCATGTATCTCCGCCAACTGCTTCTGTCCATCTTCCCGGTGAATACACTTTAATTTCACACCATTGAATCTTCTTCTATACCGTGTGTCGTCGACAAACTGGTACATACTTGATTGTCGGGCTACTCTTTCCGCTTCTTCTTACTCTTCGGGAAGTTCTCCTGTCTGAAGGAAACGGACAATCTGCTGCGCCCATGCTGGAGCTTGCAGCTCGACAACAAGGACTAAAGGCACATATGTCTGCTGCGGGAACATCTCGCTTTACAAAGAAGAACACTGCGGCTCGATCGGAGCTTGATGTTCCCGGCTAGCTTGCCGAGCAAAACTTGTCGGAGCGCTCGCTTCAACGAAACAAACCCTAGGGCTTGTCGGAGCAGATCGCTCCAAGACCTTGGTGTTGATCACAGGATCTTCTTGGCGGCGGCTTCGTGGAGCTCTGCGGAAAATAGTCACCGTAAATCAATTTTCTCTTCTTGCTCGCTGTTCGATTGATGGCGTTATGACGGCTGAGTCGGCTTTGAGCACAAAGATCCCTGGTTCCATGTGTAACTTCAGCAGCGACTTTGACATGCCATCAGCAATGTCGTTCTGAGCTCTTGGAACATGTTCCATCTGCAGGCCGTCAAAGCGCTCTTCTAACTTTCTCACTTCATCAATGTAAGCTTCCATCAACGGACTCTGATAATCCTTGTTCACTTGGCGGATGACAAGCTGTGAGTCACCCCTGACAATGAGCTTCTTAATCCCAAGGTCTGTCGCGATCCTGAGACCGGCAAGCAAACCTTCATACTCTGCAGTATTGTTTGTTGCTTGCTCCTTGGGAAAGTGCATCTGGACTACGTACTTGAGGTGCTCTCCGGTGGGTGCAACAAGCAAGACGCCAAGACCGGGCGCCTTGCAGCGAGAAGGCACCATCAAAGTACATGAGCCACTCTTTGCTTGCCTCCTTGACAGGGATGCTCGTCTCTGGAATTTCTTCATCTGGTGTTGGCTTCCATTCTACTATGAATTCTGCCAATGCCCTGCTCTGGATAGTTGAGGTACTCTCAAACTTGAGGCCGAAGCTTGACAGTTCCAGTGCCCACTCGACAATCCAGCCTGTTGCTTCTGGATTCTGCAGTATCCTCTTCAGCGGAAAACGAGTGACAACTGTGATCTCATGTGCTTGGAAGTAATGGCGCAGCTTCCTCGAGGCCATGAGAAGGTCGAAAAGCAACTTTTGCACACCAGAGTACCTTGACCTAGCCCCCTACAGAAGGGAACTGACAAAGTAAACTGGGTGATGCACCATTTTCTTCTGTTTCTCCTCCTTTGCCTGCGCAGATATGTCTTTGTCGGGACCAGAGCTTGTCGGGGAAGCCCCCTGCTTGTCGCTGGATGCATCTGTCGTGGTTGCTGGCTCATCATCCGCCTCCCTCTCTGCCACTAACGCAGCACTAACCACTTGATTGGTTGCCGCTAAATATAGCAGCAACTTCTCTTGTGGCTTAGGTGCGACAAGTGTTGGAGTGGAGGACAGGTACCTCTTCAAGTCCTGCAGCGCAGCCTCCGCTTCCGGAGTCCATTTCATTGGACCTGCCTTTTTCAATATTTTGAAAACGTAGTAGGCGCTTCAGCAGACTTAGAGATAAACTTCGCCGAGAGCCGCCACGCAACCGGCAAGCCTTCGCACATCCTTGACGCGCTTTGGTGCTTCAATCTGCTCAATGGCCTTGATCTTGTCTGGATTGGCTTCAATCCCCCGCTAAAACACGAATAACCCGAGAAGCTTGCCGGAGGGGACTCCAAACACACACTTCTCGGGGTTGAGCTTGAGGTTGATCTTGCGCAGATTTGTAAAGGTTTCATCTAAATCTTGAATCAGAGTTGCCTTGTCCTTGCTTTTGACCACTATGCCATCCATGTAGGCTTCCACATTTCTGTGTATTTGTGGCTCAAAAGCGTGATTGACTACTCTTGCAAATGTTGAACCAGCATTCTTCAAACCGAAAGGTATCCGACGAAGCAAAGACGTGCCACAAGGAGTGATGAATGCGGTCTTCTCTTCATCCTCTTCTGCCATGAAGATCTGATGATATCCTGAATATGCATCAAGAAATGAAAGCAAATCACACCCGGCCATGGAGTCAACAATCTGGTCAATGCGCGGCAAGGGAAATGGGTCTTTGGGACAATCTTTATTAACATTAGTAAAGTCAATACAAAGCCTCCATTTCCCGTTTGCCTTGCGCACGACTACAGGATTGGCCAATCACGTAGGATGGAGCACTCCTCTGACAAGGCCTGCTGCTTCCAACTTCTTGATCTCTTCTGCAATGAATTCTTGGCGCTCCACTGCTTGTTTCCTTACCTTCTGCTTGACGGGCCGCGCGTGAGGACAGATGGCAAGATGGTGCTTGATTACTTTCCTGGGAACACCGAGGATGTCAGACGGTTGCCATGCAAACATGTCGACGTTCGCCCGCAGGAAAGCAACGAGCGCGCTTTCCTATTTAGGGTCAAGAGTGGCACTGATGGTGAGGGTACCACCAGTGCCGTCCTCCTTGGCGGACACCTTCTTGGTCTCTGGCAGAGCTGCCTTCGTCTTCTTACACTTGTCGGTGGAGCTCGATGGTGCGTCCTCGACGGTAGCGCAGCACTCCGAAGAGGTGCGCTTGCCGGAGTGGGCATCAGGGCTCTTGCCGGACTTGGTCTTCTTCTTCCCCCCGGGAGCTTCAGCGGCAAGTGGCTTGTGATCCGCTGCGGCTACTGCTTCCCGGTAGATCTTGTCGGCGCAGATAAGAGCATCCTTCTTGTCGCCAGGGACGGAGATGACACTTATCGGGCCTGGCATCTTGAGCACGTTGTAGGCATAGTGAGAGGCTGCCATGAACTTGGCGAGCGCTGGACGGCCGAGTATCCCATTGTAAGGCAATGGGAAATCAGCAACGTCAAAAGTGACCTTCTCGATTCAAGTTCAGCTCATCGCCAAATGTCACCGCAACGTGATCTTTCCTTCGCTTGCTCTTTCCGGATTGATTCCTTGAATGTGCGGTCTCTTCGAGCTCATTGTCGAGGATCTGGAGTTTCAAGTACCGCGGAGGAGATCAGGTTCAAGCCGCCCCACCGTCAACTAGCATCTTAGTGACCTTGAGGTTGCGGATAGTTGGTGAGACCAACATCGGCAAGCACCGACCGCAGATTATCGCGATCGGGTGGTCCTCAATATCAAAGACGATAGGCGTGCGGACCACTTCGAGGCTTGCGTGACTCGACGGGTGGTTCTGCTGCATTGACTTCCGCACCATCGCTTGAGCTGGCGGTGTGAAGTATGCGAGAAGCACCGCCGTCAACGCAGTGACCTCTGTGCTTTTCGAAACTCCTGCTCATCGCCTCGTCATCATCCATCTCTTCATCGTCGCCTTCATCTTCGTCCTTGTCGCGCCGCTGGGGTCTGTCTCCTTGCCGCCGCTTGGCCTTGCCGGCGTCCTCCCGGCCGGGCGCTTCTTGCCGGATCCTCCAAGTACCTTCTTGGGCCTTCTCCTTGTCGCCGTCAGATTCAGCTTTCGCTGCTCGACAAGCTGCTCGACCTTCTTGCAGCTCTGGAGATCATGGCCCTTGGTGCGGTGGATCTTGCAATACTGCTTGTCGGAGCCGCCCTGCTTGTCGGCGGCCGCCAAAGGTTCGACTTCCTTGGTGCCACCTCCTTTGCCGGACTGCTCGACGACTAGCACATCTTTTCCCTTTTTCTTCCTGTTGTTCCGCCGCCGGTTTTTCCTTGCCGGGGCAGCATCATCGTCGCCGATCCTCCCGCTCCTGTGTTCTCTCGGGGAGTTTCCTCCTTCCTCAAAGACGTGCACACTTGTCGGCCAGGCATATAGCTCATCGACGTCTCTGATCTTGCACATCGCCATCTCCTCCCGCATCCTGCGGTTTCGCACGTTCTGATGGAACGCGCTGATGACCGCGGCAGGGTGGACATCTGGGATGTTGTGCTGCACTTGGCTGAATCTTTGAATGTACTTGCGCAGGGGCTCTCCTTCCTTCTGGGCGAGCAAATGAAGGTCGCTCTCTTGGCCATGAGGCTTGTGGCCGCCCGTAAAGGCGCCGACAAACTGATGGCACAGATCCGCCCATGAGGAGATGGAGTTATCCGGCAAGTGCATGAGCCAGGATCTGACATTGGGCTTGAGCACCAGTGGGAAGTAGTTGGCAAGGATCTTGTCGTCGCGCCCCCCGGCAGCTTGCACCGCGATGGTGTAGATGCTGAGGAACTCCGACGGATGCAACCTGCCGTCGTACTTCACTGGTACATCTGGCTTGAAGTTCTTTGTACTGGGCCACTGGACTTGCCGCAGCTCATGAGTGTACGCAGGGCAACCATCACAGACGTCTGCAAGTCGCCTGGCTCTTCGGGCGCATGCATGTCGACAGTGGGCCCAGCGCTGGTCTGATTGACGCCGCTTTCTTCGACGCTGATGCGAGTACGAAGCGTCCTCTTTGCCGTCGTTTGAAGAACTTGGCGCTGATCGCGACGAGCTCGTGGATCCGGCGACGCCAGGAGTCGATGTCGAGGTTGACCCGGCGAGCCGGCGATCTTGGACTTCGGGGTGGAGAGTGCACGGTGGTTGCACCCCCACCGGTCTTGTCGCCATCGGCTCGCGCTTGGCAGTCTTGCCGCGGCTTCGATGTACTCGGTTGCCGTGGAGTGTCGCCGTTGGCGAAGCCGATGAGACTCTGAATGGTGGCCCTCCAATCATTGATCTTGTCCGCCGTTGGAGGGTAATCTAGGAGCAGTTGAGCTCGTGCCAAAGCTTCTTCCGGAGTTTTGGGTGGCGGTGGTGAACGGTGCGAGGAGCGGGATATGCTCGGACTTCTAACTATGTTAGAAGGAGCAGGATCCCGTCCAGGCGACCGTGTCTTGCTCGTGCCAGCAGGTTGGCGTGCATGCTGGTCTTGAGCACCCTGAGATCCACCAGCTCAATTTTGGTCCAACGAGCGTATGGTACCGCGAGTACCATGACGCTATTGGCCCTGCACCTTCTGAGATGGGCGCGGTGCATGTACGGATGTCCAGGTTTGCGCAGCCTTGTCCTTGGACCTAGCAGCAGCGTGAGCTCCCTCGTCGACGCCCGTTCCTCCGCCGGCGTCTACCCCACCACCCGTTTGCTCCGGTGGCGGTGGGATCGACGTGGACGGAGCAGCCACCTCCGAAGCCTTCTTCTTCGGTGGCATGTCGATGAAGATGATGAAGAAGATGAAGATCTAGTTCGCGTGAACGCCGGATCGGGTTCACACAACCTCGATGCCCCCTACCTGGCGCGCCATTAGATGTCGTGGGAACGAACACCTATGGGACCGGAGCCCCTTTCGGTTTGGCGGGGGGCGGAGGCTGCGCGAAGAGCGGATCGAGGCGAAGCACACGAGCGATTTACCCAGCTTCGGAGCTCTCCGGAGAGATAATACTCCTACTGCTGCTTTGTGGTTTGTATTGTGTTCTTGCTCGAGAGCGATGAGCGCTACAGTACACTAGCTGTGAGACCGAGCATGAGTGTTTCTGGTTTCGAACCCTCCTCTATGTTGCGCATGGGCCTCCTTTTATATGCTCAAGGGGTCACCGACAGGTGGCAACGCATGCAAGGGTAAAAGTGTAAAAGAACTGCGGTTGGTACACCTATTTGTACAGTGTATCCTACCTAACTCTGACGGCAGGGGACAAGGGCATTGAATGCCCGTCTGTGTCGCCCAAATAGTGCAGAAAAGGGACCGTCAGGGGTGCCACCGCTCGCCACGATGGCTATCTTGTCAGCGCCGCTTGCCACCTCGCACCGCTGGCTGCCTGACCTCTCGCCACGCTGGCGCGAAAGGCCCCAGGTATGCACACGTTGGTGGATGCGCTGGAGCGTGGGTACAGAGAGGTAGCTTCGCGCATGCAAGCGCCTTGCCATGATCGTTGTCTTGCTGCGTGCCGGAAGCTTGTCGCCACCGGCCTTGCCGGGCGCGCGCATCGCGGCAAGTTCCTTGAGATGCTTTGTTGGCCTTCCGGCAAGCTCCTCTTGCTTGGGGCCTTGTCTCCTTCCCGCAAGCTCCTCTTGCCGGGCCTTGAACACTTTGTTCTTGAATGGCTCCAAAGGAACCACGGAGGACCTTGGCGGTCACCCGCAAGCCTTGTTGCTGGTGTCATGATTGCCCGTGCACAAGTTCGGGATACTAGGGTACCCCTACTCTAGTACACCGACAGATAGCTAGCATGATGTTTTCATGGCTTGTCCGTTTTTTGATGTCATTGCTATGCTAGATCATTGCACATCCGATTACACCGCTGGAGGCATTCATATAGAGTCATATCTATGTTCTAGTATCGAGTTGTAATATTGAGTTGTAAGTAAATAAAGTGTGATGATCATCATTATAGAGCATTGCCCCATAAAAAAAGAAGAGAGGCAAAAGAAGCCTAAATAAAAAAGGGGCCAAAGAAGCCCGCCCAAAAAAAGAGAAAAAGGAAAAAAGGGGCAATGTTACTATCCTTTTACCACACTTGTGCTTTAGAGTAGCACCATGTTCTTCATATAGAGAGTCTCCTATATTGTCACTTTCATATACTAGTGGGAATTTTCATTATAGAACTTGGCTTGTATATTCCAGCGATGGGCTTCCTCAAATGCCCTAGGTCTTCTTGAGCAAGCAAGTTGGATGCACACCCACTTAGTTTCTAGTTTGAGTTTTCATACACTTATAGCTCTAGTGCATCCGTTGCATGGCAATCCCTACTCCTCGCATTGACATCAATTGATGGGCATCTCCATAGCCCTTTGATTAGCCGTGTCGATGAGACTTTCTCCCTTTTCTGTCTTCTCCACATAACCTCCACCATCATACTCTATTCCACCTATAGTGCTATGCCCATGGCTCATGCTCATGTATTGCATGAAAGTTGAAAAGGTTTGAGAACGTCAAAAGTATGAAACAATTGCTTGGCTTGTCATCGGGGTTGTGCAGGATTTGAATATTTTTTGTGATGAAGATGGAGCATAGCCAGACTATATGATTTTGTAGGGATAACTTTCTTTGGCCATGTTGTTTTGAAAAGACATGATTGCTTTATTAGTACGCTCGAAGTATTATTGTTCTTATGTCAAATGATAGACTATTGCTTGGAATCACTCGTGTCTTAATATTCATGCCATGATCAGACATATGATCAAGATTATGCTAGGTAGCATTCCACATCAAAAATTATCTTTTTTATCATTTACCTACTCGAGGACGAGCAGGAATTAAGCTTGGGGATGCTGATACGTCTCCGTCGTATCTATAATTTTTTATTGTTCCATGCCAATATCATTCAACTTTCATGTACTTTTGGAAACTTTTATATTATTTTTGGGACTAACATATTGATCGAGTGCCCAGTGCCAGCTCCTATTTGTTGCATGTTTTATGGTTCGCAGAAACCCCATATCAAACGGAGTCCAAACGGGACAAAAACAGACGGAGATCATTTTCTGGAATATTTATGATTTTTAGGAAGAAAAACCAACGTGAGACAGTGCCCGAGGGGGCCACAAGGCAGGGGGCACGTCCCTGACCCTCGTGGGCACCCCATAAGGCGGTTGACGCTCTTATTTTGCCGCAAGAAAGCTAAATTTTGGAGAAAAATCTGGGCAAAAGTTTCAACCCAATCGGAGTTACAGATCTCCGGATATAAAAGAAACAGTGAAAGGGAAGAATCGGAGAACGCGGAAACAAAGAGAGGCTGATCCAATCTCGGAGGGGCTCTCGCCCCTCCCATGCCATGGGAGCCAAGGACCAGAGGGGAAACCCTTCTCCCATCTAGGGAGAAGGTCAAGGAAGAAGAAGAAGAAGGGGGCTCTCTCCCCCTTGCTTCCGGTGGCGGCGGAACGCCTCTGGGGGCCATCATCATCACCACGATCTACACCAACACCGCCATCATCTTCACCAACATCTCCATCACCTTCCTCCTTCTATATTCAGCGGTCCACTCTCCCGCAACCCTCTGTACCCTCTACTTGAACATGGTGCTTTATGCTTCATATTATTATCCAATGATGTGTTGCCATCCTATGATGTCTGAGTAGATTTTCGTTGTCCTACCGGTGATCGATGAATTGTTATGATTGGTTTAATTTGCTTGTGGTTATGTTGTTGTCCTATTGTGCCCTCCGTGTCGTGCAAGCGTGAGGGATTACCGCTGTAGGGTGTTGTAATACGTTCATGATTCGCTTATAGTGGGTTGCTTGAGTGACAGAAGCATAAACCCGAGTAAGGGGGTTGTGGCGTATGGGATAAAGGGGACTTGATGCTTTAATGCTATGGTTGGGTTTTACCTTGATGATCTTTAGTAGTTGTGGATGCTTGCTAGAGTTCCAATCATAAGTGCATATGATCCTAGAAGAGAAAGTATGTTAGCTTATGCCTCTCCCACATAAAACTTGCTATCGGTCTAGTAAAGTAGTCAATTGCTTAGGGACAATTTCACAACTCCTACCACCACTTTTCCACACTCGCTATATTTACTTTATTGCTTCTTTATCTAAACATCCCATACTTTTTATTTACGTGCTCTTTATTATCTCTATCCTACAACACCTACAAAGTACTTCTAGTTTCATACTTGTTCTAGGTAAAGCAAACGCTAAGCGTGCGTAGAGTCGTATCAGTGGCAGATAGGACTTGAGAGAATATTTGTTCTACCTTTAGCTCCTCGTTGGGTTCGACACTCTTACTTATCAAAAGAGGCTACAATTATCCCCTACACTTGTGGGTTATCAGTTCCCAAACAGAAAGTAAAGTTTATTTCCTTTCCACCATTCTTTCACAATCCATGGCTAGCCGTATCCATGGGTGCCTTCCATACCAATACTTTCCAAGGAAATTATTATTATTATTATTTTCATTTCGGGACTAGGAATCCATATTACCTGCCACACTCTCGTGCAATGACAAGTGAATAAGAAATCATTGTGAAAATAACATACCTAGCATGGAAAATATTGGCCACCCCCTGTCGCTTCATGATGCTTCTCCATCGTATCTACTTTTCCTAACACTTTTGCTCTTGTTTTGGACTCTAATTTGCATGATTTGAATGAAACTAACCCGCACTAATGCTATTTTCAGCAGAACTACCATGGTGTTGTTTTTGTGCAGAAATAAAAGTTCACGGAATGGAACGAAACTTTTTTGGAGAATTATTTTATAATAAAAGAAAATATTGGAGCCAAGAACCGCCGGAGGGTGGCCCTTGGCTAGGCACAAGACACCATGGCGCCCCCCCCCCTCTGGCGCGCCCTGGTAGGTTGTGCCCACCTTGTGGCCCCGCAGACCCTAATTCTGACGCTATAAAATCCTATTTTTTTGAGAAAGAAATAGGAGAGGAAGTTTCATCGCGTTTCACGATACGAAGCAGCCGCCACCTCCTGTTGTTCATCAGGAGGCTAGATCTGGATCCCGTTTGGGGCCCCGGAGAGGGGAATCTTCGGTCCTCGCCATCACCAACCCTCCATCACCAATTCCATGAGGCTCCCCACCGGAAGTGAGTAATTCCTTCGTAGGCTTGCTGGTCGGTGAGGAGTTGGATGAGATTCATCATGTAATCGAGTTAGTTTTGTTAGGGGTTGATCCCTAGTATCCACTATGTTCTGAGATTGATGTCGTTATGACTTTGCCATGCTTAATGCTTGTCATTTAGGGCCCGGGTGCCATGATTTCAGATCTGAACCATTTATGTTTTCACTATTATATATATGTTCTAGATTCGATCTTGCAAGTCATATTCACCTATTACGTGTTATGATCCGTAAACCCCAGTGTGATAGTAATTGGGATACTTTCCGGTGATGATCGTAGTTTGAGGAGTTCATGTATACACTATGTGTTCATGCTTTGTTCCGGTTCTCTATTAAAAGAAGGCCTTAATATCCCTTAGTTTCCTTATGGACCCCGCTGCCACAGGAGGGTAGGACAAAAGATGCCATGCAAGTTCTTTTCCATAAACACGTATTACTATTTACAAATACATGCCTACATTATATTTATGAACTAGGGCTAGTTTTGTATCGCCCTAGGTTATGACTGTTATATGATGAATATCATCCAGAGAACTCACCTATCCAATGCCTACGAATTTTCCACATATTGTTCTTGCTAAGTTACTACTGTTGCTGTTACTGTTACACTTGCTACAAAATCATTGCTATCACTGTTACCATTACTGCTACTATTACCACTACTATCAAAACTATCATATTACTATGCTACTGATCACCTTGCTGCAGATATTTAATCTCCAGGTGTGGTCAAATTGACAACTCAACTGCTAATACTTATAAATATTCTTTGGCTCCCCTTGTGTCGAATCTATAAATTTGGGTTGAATACTCTACCCTCGAAAACTGTTGCGATCCTCAATACTTGTGGGTTATCACTTCATGAGCAGTACGGGCACACAAAATGGAAATTCATTTTGAAAAATAAGAGTTGACACATGCAAATTTACTTGGAACGGCATGTAAATACCACATATAGGTAGGTATGGTGTAGTCATTTGGCACAACTTTAGGTTTAAGGAATTGGATGCACAAGCAGTACTTACACTTAGTACAAGTGGAGGCTAGCAAATAGATTGAGAAGCGACCAATCAAAAAAACAAAAATGAACATAAACATAAACATGTACTGAACATAACTAAGACTGAATAATGCACCATAAGTATGATGCAACTTTGTTGCATAACTATTGAATTTACGTTCATGCATAGGGAATCACAAACCATAACACCAATATTCTTACTAAAACACAATTACTCACTAGCATAACTCACGTATTATCATCTTCATATCGCAAAACTATTGCAAGGAATCAAGCTTATCACATCCAGTGATCTATATGAAAGTTTTTATTATATCCCTCTTGAATATTCATCATACTGGGACCAGATTCATATCTTGTGCAAATTACCGTTACTATTATCAACTCTCAAAAAGATATAAGTGAAGCATGAGAGTATATTTCTTTAAAATAGTTTCAACTCTCAAAATATTATAAGTGAAGCATGAGAGTGTATTTCTTTAAAATATAACCACCGTCAGGCTCAAAAGGTACAAGTGAAGTACTGGAGCAACTGCCTAGATCAAAAAATTTAAGTGAAGCACATAGAGTATTCTAACAATCATGATATGCATGTGGTTCTCTCACAAATGTGTGTTCAACAAGGATGACTGCGACAAACTAAAAGCAAACAAAGCAAAGACTCATATAGTACAAGATTCTCCAAGCAAAACTCATGATATGTGATGAATAAAAATATAGCTCCAAGTAAAATTACTGATGGTCGTTAGAAGAAAGAGGGGATGCCTTTCGGGGCATCCCCAATATTAGTTGCTTGGGAGTCCATGAATATTACCTTGGGTTGCCTCGGGAATCCCCAAGCTTAGGCTCTTGCCACTCCTTACTCCTTTATCCATTGAGTTCTCGCCCAAAACTTGAAAACTTCAATCACACAAAACTCAACAAAACCTCATGAGATCCATTAGTATAATAAAGAAAGTCACTACTTTAAGTATTGTTGCAAACCCATTCATATTTTATTTTTGCATTATAGCTACTGTATTCTAACTTCTCCATGGTTTATACCCCCGATACAATCCATAATTTCATCAAAACAAGCAAAACAATGCATCAAAAATAGAATCTGTCAAAAAGAGAACAGCATGTGGTAATCTGAAGATTGACCATAATTCTGTAACTCGAATTATGAAAACGTGGGAAATTTGTATATCAATCATTTGTAAAAAATTCAGAATTTTATCACGCTCTAGAAAATTTTAACAATTCTTCTACTGGACGCAAAAGTTTCAGTTAATGAACAGAATCAAAGCAACTATCACCCAAGTCATCCCAAAGGCTTTGCTTGGCACAAACACTAATTAGAACAATAAAACACAATCATAAAAGTAGCACAATTGTTTGTTTATTGAAACAGAAAAGAAGCAAAAAAAATAAAAGATAACTAGTGAGTTGCCTCCCAACAAGCGATATTGTTTTACGCCCCTAGCTAGGCATAATGCATAGTTTCAAGTGTTGTCAACTTCGGTTTTCAATTCCTCAACCACACAACCATATTTCCTAGAGTCTTGGCATATAAGTTTTTAATAATCACACTCCTAGGGACAAAATCAAGAGACTTATTTTTATATATTAGTTCCTTTATCAAATCAACGAAATAGGGGTGAACACTAATCATTTTAAGATCTTCGTTATTGTTGCTAGTCATGGCACCCTTGTCTTTAGGAACATATACAAACGTGCAATTCTTGATAGGAGGAGTTTTTTCAATAGTTTTAACAGAAAAAAAAGCAGAACCCAAGTTATCAATAATTTCTTCCAACTTATAAATCCTAGCGGACTTTGTTCTACCCTTTATTGATTATTGATTCTTTCTCCTTTAGCATCTTTAGATTAATTCCTACCTTTGATCCAAATTGAGTGTCATGGTTATGAATCTTTTTATCCAGATTGTCAATATGTTCTATTGTAGGCATCTTGTTTTCAATAGCATCTAACCTTTGCATAACATGTTCCAAAGTTAAAAACGTTTTGTTAACAGTGATAGGTGGTGATCCCACTAAATTTCCCATAGCATTGAAAGCATCCACAGAGGGACACATCAAGAAATTCCCTTCGGTAATAGTGTCAAGCACAAATCTATACCAAGCAGTAATACCCACATAAAATTGCGAAGGAGAACAGTAGTAGATTGCTTACGATTTGATCTATTATGAGCATTGAAAATTCTATACCAAGCATCTTTTAAATTCTCCCCCCTTTTGCTTAAAATTGAGCACTTCATTCTCAAGAGTGCGCGTAGCAAGAGAAGAACTAGCTATAACGATAAAGTGGGCAAGCAAACCAACACATAAAGCACGCATAAAGGCAAATGGAAAATATTTTTGTATTTTTGTAAAAACTTTTTAGAAGTGGGGGAGATGAAAATGAGAGGCAAATCAAAAATAATGTAAATGCAAGGAGATGAAGGTTTATGCTAAGGTACTTGGTAGTTGTTGATGATGTCTCCCCGGCAATAGCGCCAGAAATTCTTCCTGTTACTTGTGAGCTGCCTTGGGATTTCCTTGAAGAGGAGAGGATGGTGCAGTACAGTAGAGATAAGTATTTCCCTCAGTTATGAAACCAAGGTTATCAATCCAGTAGGAGAACAAAGAAACGACTCATTAGAAGTACCTGCACACAAACAACAAATCCTTGCAACCCAACGCAAACAAGGGTTGCAATCCCTTGACGGTTACGAGCAAGATTAAATTGTATAGTTTTTATAGATAGATCAAACAAAAATACAAAGTAAAATAAATAAAACAAAATTGCATCAAGGTATTTTTGGCTTTCATATATGATAAAAGATAGACCCGGGGGCCATAGTTTTCACTAGAGGCTTCTCTCTTGAAAATAGCATACAATGGGGAAAAAATTACTGTTAGGCAATTGATAGGAAAGCAAATAATTATGACGATATCCAAGGCAATGATCATGTATATAGGCATCACGTCCCAAACAGGTAGACCGAAACGATTCTGCATCTACTACTATTACTCCACACATCAACCGCTATCCAGCATGCATGTAGTGTATTAAGTTCATGGAAAAACGGAGTAACGCCCTAAGCAAGATGACATGATATAGACAAGATAAACTCACATATGAATAAATCCCATCTTTTTACCCTTAATAGCAATTATACATACGTGTCATGTCCCTTTCTTTCAGTGTGATTAAGCACCGCAAGATTGAACCCATTATAAAGCACCTCTTCCCATGGCAAGATAAATCAATCTAGTTAGCCAAACCAAAGCAATAACTCGGAGAAGAAATACGAGGCTATAACAATCATGCCTAAAAGAGTTTAGAGAAAACTCAAATAATATTCATGGATAGGTCTGATCATAAACTCACAATTCATCATATCCCAAGAAACACACCGCAAAAAGTCATTACATCAAATAGATCTCTAAGAACACCAAGGAGAACATTGTATTGAAGATCAAATTGGGAGAAGAAACCATCTAGCTACTAACTATAGACCCGTAGGTCTGTGGTAAACTACTCAGGCATCATCGGAGGGTAGCATGGATGATGTAGAGCCCCCTCTGTGATCGAATCCCCCTCCGGCAGAGTACCGGAGAAGGCCTCCAGTTGGGATCTCGTGGTTCTGAAACTTGCGGCGGCAGAAAAAGTATTTTGAGTGTCTCTCTTATGTTAGTCGAATATTTGAGTATTTATAGAGGTGGAATTAAGGTTGGATGTGCCATGAGGGGGGCCATAAGCCTGGGAGGCGCGCCCCTAGGGCTTGACGCTCCCTCGCGGCTCCTCTAGCCTCCGCCCAAACCTTCTAGGGTCTCTTCTGGTCCAGAATAAATTAATCCAAAGTTTTTCTCCGTTTGGACTTTGTTTGATATTGATTTTCTGAAAAGCCAAAAACATGCAGAAAAACAGAAATTGGCACTAGGCACGAAGTTAATAAGTTGGGATAATTAGATTTATGCCCCTAGTTGTGTCCCACTCGTCTGTTTTACCCCTAATTCCCAAAGTCATGTGTTCTAGAAAAAACACTTAGAACATTTGTCGCTTTTGCCACCATATTTTGAGTATCGGATTGTTTTTTTTTTCATGCTAATTCAAATGTTATTCCCTGATGAAACTTGGTAGGCACTTAAAACATTTGTCATTCTTTGCCACCAATTTTTTTGAATTTTTTTGAACTTTATTAGATTTTACTATTCATGGTGGTAGCATAAGAGCTAAAACTAGGATGGGCACTTTCCAACACTTTTTTCATGAATGCAAATGACACTGACATATAGGTGATGTTTTTTTGAACATTTTGGTATCTTATTTGCATTTTTCTGATTTAGTATGAATTAGTTATGAAGTTTTCAAACCGATACCAAATGGTCAAAGGGCAAAAGCATAAGAGGAGCAAAGTGACTTGGATGAACCGTGACTTTTGGGAATTAGGGTAAAATGTATTTAGTGGGACACAACTAGGGGATAAATCTAATTATCCCTAATAAGTTAGTCCCAAAAATGATATATAATTGTATAATGACATATAAAACATCCAAAATTGATACTATAATAGCATGGAACAATCAAAAATTATAGATACGTTGGAGACGTATCAATGTTCTTGGAGATATATTTGATGTAATCATTTTTTGTGGTGTGTTTGTTGGGATCTCATGAATTGTGGGTTTATGTTCAGATTATTCATGAATATTATTTGAGTCGTTTCTGAATTCTTATATGCATGATTGTTATAGCTTTGTATTTCTCTCTGATCTATTCGTTTGGTTTGGCCAACTAGATTGATTTATCTTGCAATGATAGAGGTGCTTTGTGATGGGTTCAATCTTGTGGTGCTCAATCCCAGTGATAGAAAGGGACATGACACGTATTTCTACCGTTTCCATTAAGGATAAAAAGATGGGGTTTATTCATATTGATTGGGTATACTTTTTCTACATCATGTCATCTTGCTTAAGGCGTTACTCCGTTCTTTATGAACTTAATACTCTAGATGCATGCTGGATAGTGGTTGATGTGTGGAGTAATAGTAGTAGATGCAGGTAGGAGTCGGTCTAGTTGTCTCAGACATGATGCCTACATACATGATTGTTGCCTTGAATACCGTCCTAACTATGTGGTTTTCTATCAATTGCCCAACAGTAATTTGTTTACCAACCGTATGTTATGTTCAAGAGAGAAGCCTCTAGTGAAAACTATGGCCCCCGGGTCTATCTTTGTCATATATTAAAATCCAAAAGTACCTTGCTGCAATTTATTTACCGTTATTTTATTTTGTGTTTTTGTTTACCTATCTATCACTATGAGATTTGATCCTTGCAATTAACTGCCAATGGCTTGACAACCCCTTGTTTGGCGTTGGGTGCAACTATTTGTTCTTTTGTGTGTAGGTGATGTTCACAAGGTATTGCGTGGTTCTCCTACTGGATTGATAACCTTGGTTCTTAACTGAATACTTATCTCTATTATACTGCAGCATCCTCTCCTCTTCGAGGAAACCTCAATGGAGCTCACAAGTAGCTACCCGCCACTGACCTCCCGCCACTGCTAACATGGTGTCGGTGGTGGGCGCACGCCCTCCAGTGGTAAAGACCTAGTTGTGGTGTGCTTTACCTAGCGCCCGCCACTAGTAATCCACTAACGGCACTAACATCACACACTACCATCGGCGGGCGTCAATATTCACCCGCCACTGGCAGGTAAACATACTTTCCATGGTCCTTATCTCCCGGTGGCGCAGCGACGACACTCCATGGTGTGGGCCTACCAGCTCGAGAAGCTGGCACACAAGCACAGAAAAACATCTATGGTGGCAACGCTGCCGCGCGCTGGATCCACCGCCCCGCGTCACCTCTGTGTGCCCTTCCTCACTCCATTCATCGCGTGCTGCTCCACCTCCACGACGTTGATGCTCCCATGTTCGAGTAGGTTACACATGACCTCGACACTATCATCAGAGCATCATCTCCAACACAGATCGGCGCCCACCGTTGAGCTCACATACATGGACATGAGCACCATCACATATGCATAGAGAAAGGCAAGTAGTGTTAGCCTGTGCAGCGAGGGAAGGGGACAACCGATGATTCGATCTGGTGGGGAAGAGAGAGGAGAGCAAGGCGGCGCTAGAGCATGCTTGGCACCAAGGGAGTTGGCCGGAGCCGGCTGAAATCGATCGGTAAAGATGGAGGTAGAAAGGGGATCGGAGCTGAGAGAGAGAGAGAGAGAGAGAGAGAGAGAGAGAGAGACCTTGCTGTAATTTATTTACCGTTATTTTATTTTGTGTTTTTGTTTACCTATCTATCACTATGAGATTTGATCCTTGCAATTAACTGCCAATGGCTTGACAACCCTTGTTTGCGTTGGGTGCAAGTATTTATTCTTTTGAGTGTAGGTGATGTTCACGAGGTATTGCGTGGTTCTCCTACTGGATTGATAACCTTGGTTCTTAACTGAATACTTATCTCTATTATACTGCATCATCCTCTCCTCTTCGAGGAAACCTCAATGGAGCTCACAAGTAGCTACCCGCCACTGACCTCCCGCCACTGCTAACATGGTGTCGGTGGTGGGCGCACGCCCTCAAGTGGTAAAGACCTAGTCGTGGTGTGCTTTACCTAGCGCCCGCCACTAGTAATCCACTAACGGGACTAACATCACACACTACCATCGGCGGGCGTCAATATTCACCCGCCACTGGCAGGTAAACATACTTTTCATGGTCCTTATCTCCCGGTGGCGCAGCGACGACACTCCATGGTGCGGGCCTACCAGCTCGAGAAGCTGGCACACAAGCACAGAAAAACATCTATGGTGGCAACGCTGCCACGCGCTGGATCCACTGCCCCGTGTCACCTCTGTGTGCCCCTCCTCACTCCATTCATCGCGCGCCGCTCCACCTCCACAACGTTGATGCTCCCATGTTCGAGTAGGTTACACATGACCTCGACACTACCATCAGAGCATCATCTCCCGCACAGATCGGCGCCCACCATTGAGCTCACATACATGGACATGAGCACCATCACATATGCATAGAGAAAGGCAAGTAGTGTTAGCCGGTGCAGCGAGGGAAGGAGACAACCGATGATTCGATCTGGTGGGGAAGAGAGAGGAGAGCGAGGCGGTACTAGAGCATGCTTGGCACCAAGGGAGTTGGCCGGAGCCGGCCGAAATCGACCGGTAAAGATGGAGGCAGAAAGGGGATCAAAGCTGGGAGAGAGAGAGAGACCTTGCTGCAATTTATTTACCGTTATTTTTTTTGTGTTTTTGTTTACCTATCTATCACTATGAGATTTGATCCTTGCAATTAACTGCCAATGGCTTGACAACCCCTTGTTTGCGTTGGGTGCAAGTATTTGTTCTTTTGTGTGTAGGTGATATTCACGAGGTATTGCGTGGTTCTCCTACTGGATTGATAACCTTGGTTCTTAACTGAATACTTATCTCTATTATACTGCATCATCCTCTCCTCTTCAAGGAAACCTCAATGGAGCTCACAAGTAGCTACCCGCCATTGACCTCCCGCCACTGCTAACATGGTGTCAGTGGTGAGCGCACACCCTCCAGTGGTAAAGACCTAGTTGTGGTGTGCTTTACCTAGCGCCCGCCACTAGTAATCCACTAATGGCACTAATGTCACACACTACCATCGGCGGGCGACAATATTCACCCGCCACTGGCAGGTAAACATACTTTTCATGGTACTTATCTCCCGGTGGCGCAGCGACGACACTCCATGGTGCGGGCCAACCAGCTCGAGAAGCTGGCACACAAGCACAGAAAAACATCTATGGTGGCAACGCTGCCGCGCGATGGATCCACCGCCCCGCGTCACCTCTGTGTGCCCTTCCTCACTCCATTCATCGTGCGCCGCTCCACCTCCACGACGTTGATGCTCCCATGTTCGAGTAGGTTACACATGACCTCGACACTGCCATTAAAGCATCATCTCCCGCACAGATCGGCGCCCACCATTGAGCTCACATACATGGACATGAGCACCATCACATATGCATAGAGAAAGGGAAGTAGTGTTAGCCAGTGCAGCGAGGGAAGGAGACAACTGATGATTCGATCTGGTGGGGAAGAGAGAGGAGAGCGAGGCGGCGCTAGAGCATGCTTGGCACCAAGGGAGTTGGCCGGAGCCGGCCGAAATCGACCGGTAAATATTTAGGCGGAAAGGGCATCGGAGCTGAGAGAGAGAGAGAGAGAGAGAGAGAGAGACCTTGCTGCAATTTATTTACCTTTATTTTATTTTGTGTTTTTGTTTACCTATCTATCACTATGAGATTTGATCCTTGCAATTAACTGCCAATGGCTTGACAACCCCTTGTTTGCGTTGGATCCAAGTATTTGTTCTTTTGTGTGTAGGTGATGTTCACGAGGTATTGCGTGGTTCTCCTACTGGATTGATAACCTTGGTTCTTAACTGAATACTTATCTCTATTATACTGCATCATCCTTTCCTCTTCGAGGAAACCTCAATGGAGCTCACAAGTAGCTACCCGCCACTGACCTCCCGCCACTGCTAACATTGTGTCAGTGGTGGGCGCACGCCCTCCAGTGGTAAAGACCTAGTTGTGGTGTGCTTTACCTAGCGCCCGCCACTAGTAATCCACTAACGGCACTAACGTCACACACTACCATCGGCGGGCGTCAATATTCACCCGCCACTGGCAGGTAAACATACTTTTCATGGTCCTTATCTCCCGGTGGCGCAGCAACGACACTCCATGGTGCGGGCCTACCAGCTCGAGAAGCTGGCACACAAGCACAGAAAAACATCTATGGTGGCAACGCTGCCGCGCGCTGGATCCACCGCCCCGCGTCACCTCTGTGTGCCCTTCCTCACTCCATTCGTTGCGTGCCGCTCCACCTCCACGACGTTGATGCTCCCATGTTCGAGTAGGTTACACATGAACTCGACACTGCCATCAGAGCATCATCTCCCGCACAGATCGGCGCCCACCATTGAGCTCACATACATGGACATGAGCACCATCACATATGCGTAGACAAAGGGAAGTAGTGTTAGCCGGTGCAGCGAGGGAAGGAGACAACCGATCATTCGATCTGGTGGGGAAGAGAGAGGAGAGCGAGGCGGCGCTAGAGCATGCTTGGCACCAAGGGAGTTATTTGAGCCGGCGAAATCGTCCGCAAAGATGGAGGCGGAAAGGGGGATCGGAGCTGAGAGAGAGAGA
Source organism: Aegilops speltoides (assembly GCA_021437245.1). Classification (NCBI taxonomy): domain Eukaryota; kingdom Viridiplantae; phylum Streptophyta; class Magnoliopsida; order Poales; family Poaceae; genus Aegilops; species Aegilops speltoides. Next base: position 245,986,830 of record CM038141.1, read on the forward strand.
GAGAGAGAGAGAGAGAGAGAGAGAGAGAGACCTTGCTGCAATTTATTTACCTTTATTTTATTTTGTGTTTTTGTTTACCTATCTATCACTATGAGATTTGATCCTTGCAATTAACTGCCAATGGCTTGACAACCCCTTGTTTGCGTTGGATCCAAGTATTTGTTCTTTTGTGTGTAGGTGATGTTCACGAGGTATTGCGTGGTTCTCCTACTGGATTGATAACCTTGGTTCTTAACTGAATACTTATCTCTATTATACTGCATCATCCTTTCTCTTCGAGGAAACCTCAATGGAGCTCACAAGTAGCTACCCGCCACTGACCTCCCGCCACTGCTAACATTGTGTCAGTGGTGGGCGCACGCCCTCCAGTGGTAAAGACCTAGTTGTGGTGTGCTTTACCTAGCGCCCGCCACTAGTAATCCACTAACGGCACTAACGTCACACACTACCATCGGCGGGCGTCAATATTCACCCGCCACTGGCAGGTAAACATACTTTTCATGGTCCTTATCTCCCGGTGGCGCAGCAACGACACTCCATGGTGCGGGCCTACCAGCTCGAGAAGCTGGCACACAAGCACAGAAAAACATCTATGGTGGCAACGCTGCCGCGCGCTGGATCCACCGCCCCGCGTCACCTCTGTGTGCCCTTCCTCACTCCATTCGTAGCGTGCCGCTCCACCTCCACGACGTTGATGCTCCCATGTTCGAGTAGGTTACACATGACCTCGACACTGCCATCAGAGCATCATCTCCCGCACAGATCGGCGCCCACCATTGAGCTCACATACATGGACATGAGCACCATCACATATGCATAGACAAAGGGAAGTAGTGTTAGCCGGTGCAGCGAGGGAAGGAGACAACCGATCATTCGATCTGGTGGGGAAGAGAGAGGAGAGCGAGGCGGCGCTAGAGCATGCTTGGCACCAAGGGAGTTGGCCGGAGCCGGCCGAAATCGACCGGTAAAGATGGAGGCGGAAAGGGGGATCGGAGAGAGAGAGAGAGAGAGAGAGAGAGAGAGAGAGAGAGAGAGACCTTGCTGCAATTTATTTACCTTTATTTTATTTTGTGTTTTTTTACCTATCTATCACTATGAGATTTGATCCTTGCAATTAACTGCCAATGGCTTGACAACCCCTTGTTTGCGTTGGATCCAAGTATTTGTTCTTTTGTGTGTAGGCTACTGAGGGAGTCCTGGACTAGGGGGTGTCCGGACAGCCGGACTATCAATATCCGCCGGACTCCCAGACTACGAAGATAGAAGGAAGACTCCGGCTCGTGTCCGGAAGGTACTTTCCTTGACGTGGAAGGCAAGCTTGGCAATACGGATATGTAGATCTCCTACCATTGTAACCGACTCTGTGTAACCCTAGCCTCTCCGGTGTCTATATAAACCGGAGGGCCTTAGTCCGTAGGACGAACATTACATCTCAACAATCATACCATAGGCTAGCTTCTAGGGTTTAGCCTCCTTGATCTCGTGGTAAATCTACTCTTGTACTACCCATATCATCAATATTAATCAAGCAGGACGTAGGGTTTTACCTCCATCGAGAGGGCCCGAACCTGGGTAAAAACATTGTGTCCCTCGTCTCTTGTTACCATCCGCCTAGACGCACAGTTTGGGACCCCCTACCCGAGATCCGCCGGTTTTGACACCGACATTGGTGCTTTCACTGAGAGTTCCTCTGTGTCGTCGCCGATAGAGCGGATGCCTTTACCCGTCTTCAAAGACGGTGTTTTCGCCGGAGGGGCCTTGGCCGCCGGTCAGACTATCCGGCTTGGTGGCTTTCTTATGACCGTCTGTCCGGCCGCCGATTCGGCAATGACTTCTCAAGTCGTCAGAAGCAATCTTCGCGTCAGCCCTAAAGCTGCCGAACAGTTAGATCCAATTGAGCTCTCGCCTGTTAACGAGCTCTTGGATCGCATCGCCGCCGTGGGAGTCGCTACGGACTACAATCAGATCGGGCTTAAAACTGATCTGAGAGAGATTAACTCTCCCCAGGCCACCCACCACGTTGCAGTGGTAGAGGAACAACGCGGCAATTCTTTGCCAGTGTTGAAAACAATCCGTGTCCGGATTCCCGAACCCTCCATGCCAGATTCCCGCGGAGGGACGGACTTTGATTGAGCATTGAACCTAAAATCATGCACCGATCCGGACTCGCTGGACTGTCTCCAGCAAATCAAGCTTCCGAATTCGGAAGCCCCTCGGCCCTTGAGCCCAAAGATGGGCAGGGATCCGGATTTTACTCCACCCACCCACCCAGACATATGCGACCTATCTCTAATACGGCAAGAGCCTTCGTAAAGCGATTACATCATTATTGGGCGATTCATCCTGGTTATGGACAGGATAAAGGACCGCCGAGAGGAAAACGCAATCTCAATCTTCGCAATAAGCGCACGGACAAGGGAATTTCGAACACCATTGATCGTCGCAAGATTACGCGTTTTATCGATCTGGCGCCCAAAGGCGAAAGTCTTGTGCGATGGAGAGTTTCCGAAAACTGAAAATCAATTTTGGGATAATCCGCCCCAAACCCAATCCAGCGGTAAAAGGGCGCCTTACAATCAGGCCCCGATGCAAAAACAAAAAGCAAAACCCAAAGAAGGGAAACGGAACCAGATCGAGGGATGGCTCAATGGACCTCAGAACTTCATAGTGCGAGAGGAGCTGTCCCAACACATAGCCTTCGAGCATGTTGGATATTACGGCGGTGGCCAAAAGTGGCGAAGAGCTTCTAGCTCCGAAACCACTCCAACAATACCAAAGCACGGTATCAGCAGTCTTGAGACTTTCGCATCAAATAATATGCGAAAACGAATAATCCATGAACTCGCCAATGTCTACCAAGTAGCAACACAAATCCATGGAGGACACAGCTATTACCTTCAGCGCCAATGACGAGCCCACATCTCGAACTACAGAGCCCGGCCGCACTAGTACTTAGTCCCATAGTGGGCGGCTTTCGATCGACAAAAGTCCTCATGGATGGCGGCAGCGGACTAAACCTCATTTACGAGGAAACATCTGCGGAAAATGGAAATCGAGTGGAGCCGTATTGAGCGAAGCAGCACAACCTTCAGAGGAATAATCCCTAGCGGAAGCGCGCTGCACCGAAAAATCACACTCGATGTGGTGTTCGGCCTCCGGACAATTACAGATCCAAAGAAGTCACGCCGGTGGCCCTGCTCAGCAGCGGCTATCACGCCATATTAGGACGAGAGGCATTCACAATTTTTCAAGCAATACCTCATTGCGGGTACATGAAGCTCAAAATGCCCAGGCGGCGGAATAATCACTCTCGTTAGTGATCCGGATATAGCACTCCACGCCGAAAACAAGACAGCCGCACTAGCCCTCGAGGCACTATCCGAAGCCTTAGCGGCAGAGGAACTCACCGCACTGCGGTCTACGGTAAACAGGGACGATGTGATACTTGATAAAAGATCCAAGTCCACCTCCTTCAAACCAGCGAGCGAGATAATAAAATTTCAGGTCCACCCAACGGACCAAACAAAGACGGCTTCCATCAAGGCAGTTGAATCCGGTTGACGCCAAGATGCGCGAATTCCTTCGGGAAAATTGGGACATCTTCGCTTTGGCATCCCTCGGACATGCCCGAATCCCTAGCAGATTGGCGTAACACAGCCTAAACATCCTAAAGGATTTAAGCCTACCAAACAGGCTCTTCGACGATTTTCCGAGCCCAAAAGGCGTGCAATGGGAGAAGAGCTAGCCAAGTTATTGGAAGCCGGATTCATTAGAGATATCAAACATCCGGATGGCTAGCAAATTTGGTGATGGTACCAAAGAAGGATAAATCCTGGCGCCTCGTAGCCGACTTCAAAGACCTCAATAAGGCTTGCCCAAAGGATCCTTTCCCCTCCCCGCATCGATCAAATTATCGATGCCACAGCGAGACACGACTCGTTGTGCTTCACGGATGCATACTCTGGCTATCATCAAATCAAGATGGCGGAAGCAGATCAAACCGCGACGGCATTCATCACTCCATACGGACCATTCTGCTTCAACACGATGCCCTTCGGACTTAAAAACGCCGGCGCAACAAATCAGTGCATGATTCAAACATGTCTGGCCACCCAGATCGGCAAAACAGTCGAGGCATACGTAGACGACGTAGTCGTCAAAACAAAACACGTCGAAACTTTAGTAGACGATTTGAGGCTCACATTCGACAACCTCGAGCATATGACATCAAGTTGAATCCGGAAAAATGTGTTTTGGCGCATCACCGGAAAAGCGATGGGCTTCATCGATCCGGTAGAGGAATAGAAGCAAATCCGCCAAAATCCGGGCTCTGTCACGCTTGGATATTCCAAAGGACCTCAAGCAAATACAAAATTAACGGGATGTGTGGCAGCTTGAAGCCATTTTATCTCCGTTTAGGAGAAGGCGTTGCCCTTTATCGCCTCCTAAGGCCTACCAACACTTCGAGTGGGCGGATGCCGCCACCGCCGGACTCGAAGAAATAAAGGCCATATTGGCAACAAACCGGTCTTGGCTGCGCCCACTCTGGGCGAACCAATGTTGTTATATATCGCAGCAACACATCAAGTTTAAGCGCTGTCCTCGTCGTCGAACGAGCAAATGTATGGGCATAAATTCCCTCTTCAAAACCAGTGTATTACGATCCACCGTGTTAACCCCTCAGAATCCGCTACCCGCACTATCGAGAAGATAGTATATGCGGTGTTCATGGCGTCTCGGAAGCTCCGCACTACTCTCAAGAGTGTTCGATAACAATGGCCTCAAGTACCACTCAATGACATTATAAATAACCGCGACGAACGGGCAGGATTGCAAAATGGGCCATTGAGCTCTTGCCATTCGACATAACTTACAGACCTCGACGAGCCATAAAGTCACAAGTTTTGGCTGACTTCGTCGCCGAATGGATGAAGCGAACTCCCTAAAGAGTACGGCGATACTCCAATTGACTATGCACTTCGACGGTTCCAAAATGTTGGCGGATCGGGGCTGGCGTCAGATCGACGTCCCCACGGAGATCTTGTCCAAGATGTACTTCAAATAATGTACACGGACTCCAACAATGCAGCGAACACGAGGCCTGTTACATGGTCTCCGGATGGCGTCTCCATGGGCATTCAACGCCTAGAGGTGCGCGATTCAAACCTTGCAATATCCCAAATAAATGGAGACTTTGACGCCAAGGATCCGAAAATGGCAGCATATCGCAATGCTGTCACGAAAATGTCACCGGTTTGAAGGACTCAATTCCATCACATAGACCGAGATAATAACCAAGCGGCCGACGTCCCGCATGCATCGGTGCGTAAACGTGATCTGCCCCTCCAAATATCTTCCTGGAATGGCTCTTCAAGCCATCCGTACTATGGGAAGAGGAGCCCGGTAGTGACAAACCGGAGAAAACCGCACCAACCGGTGATTCAGCAGATGACATAACACCCTCCACCCACGTTATAATGGCAGTAATCGCCGCGTGGACAGAACCTTTCCTAGCCTACTTACTTAGGCAGGAACTTCCCGAAGACCAAAATGAGGCCCGCTGCATAGTTCGGTGATCGAAGGCCTATAAGGTCCATGAGGGAGAACTTTATAAGAAAAGTACTACCGGAGTCCTTCAAAGGTGTATCTTCGAAAAAGAGGGGCGAAACCTCCTGGCTGAAATCCATGCCGGACTAGGCGGACACCACGCAGCAGCCCGGCCCCGTAGGAAAGGCATTCCGTCAGATTTTATTGGTCGACGGCTCGGCAGATGCACAGACTTGGTTCAGCGATCGTTGGTTGTCGACTCTTTGCTAATCGAGCCATATGCCACCCACCGCCTCAAAACCATACCCATTACACGCCGTTCGCGGTGCGGGGCTTGACATGGTCGGACCCCTTAAAGGGGGAACCCACAAGAAAAAGTACCTATTGGTCATGGTGGATAAGTTCACCAAATGGATAGAGGCCAAACCGGTCAAAACGGCAGAGTCCGGACCAGTGATAGACTTTATATCAGAGGTGGTACTGTAACGCCCCAGATTCGTTACGCCAGGTGTCCGCCAGTTATTCGCCGTCCTTGCCATGTCATGTGCTTGCGTGTTGCACTATGCCATGTCATCATATGCATTTCATATCATGTCATCATGTGCATTTCATTTCGCATACATGTTCGTCTCATGCATCCGAGCATTTTCCCCGTTGTCCGTTTTGCAATCTGGCGCTCCTATGTCCCCCGGCGTCCCCCTTTTGCCTCTTCTCTTGTGCGGGTGTTAAACTTTCTCGGAATGGCCGAGGTTTGCCAAGCTGCCTTGGTATAGCACCGTAGACCGCTGTCAAGTTTCGTGCCATTTGGAGGTCGTTTATAGTCCAACGGTTAACCGGGTAACCGTAAAGCCCTTTTTCGTTTCAGCCCAACACCCCTTCCAAAGTGGCCCAAAACCCACCAAACTCCCCTCCATGCTCTCGGTCGTTTGATCACGATCGCGTGGCCGAAAACCGCTCCTCATTTGGACTCTCCTAGCTCCCTCTACCTATAAAACTAGACCTCCCCCGAAATTCGCGGATCAAATCCCCCCCGAAACCCTAATTTTCTCCTCCGCACATACGGACATGTCCGACCGGCGGACGATCTCCGCCGCCGCTCGCGCCGGTGGTCGCCTGCCACGTGGCAACCGCTGCCGCACCCGCCGCCGCCGCAGCAGAGAGCCAGCGCCACCGCCGCCTCCTGCGCCGTCCGTCTCCCTTTGCAGGTTGCGCCACAGACCACCGGACCCGATCTCGCCATCGCATCTCGCCTCCCGCTCCGGCTGCCGGATCCGCCGCCTCCTCGGGCGCGGCCGCCCCTCGCGCTCCCCAGCCCGACCTCGCCGGACGGCCTGCCCTGCGCTTCGCCATGGGCGCGCTCCTCTTCGCCGCGGCCTCGTCTCGCCAGATCCGCCAGGATCGACCGGATCCGCCACTGCAACCCCACGGCGCCCGCTGCCTCCCCGCCGTCTCGCGACCTCGCCGGCGTCGCCACAGTCGCCGCCGCCCTGCCTCCCGATCCCGATCGGGATCGAGGGAGACGACGGCGCCCGCTTCCTCTCGCTCGCCCGCGTGGGCCCCTCCAAGGCCCAGCCGGCCTGCCAGGCCTCACCCGCATGCCTATTTTAACATGGTCCACTTTATTTTCCTGTTTAACAACTTTAAAATATGTTTAGGGCAGAACAGTAGCAAATTCATAATATGCATATGAGGATTTTCCGGAATTGTTGTTTATTCTTCCGGCCTCATTTAAACTTGCCTAGTGAGGTAGTTTCATTATGCTTCACCCCTTGCCATGTTTAACAACATTTAACATTGTGGTGTACCTAAACGAGAGTGAACTAAATACTTGAATGTGGTGTTCCGTCAATATGCAACTCGTTGCATATTGAGCTCCACTTAATTTTTAGTGTTGTTTGTTGCACTTTGCCATGCCATGCCTCTTTAAACCGGACATGCATCATACTTGGTTGTGCATCATGCCATGATTATGCGATGGTTGTTTACTATGTTGTTTGCTTCTTTCCGGTTTGCTTCTTTCGCTAGCTTTGGTTTCGTTCCGGAGTTGTGAGGATTCGTTCGACTACGTCCGTTCATCTTCTTCATGGACTCGTTCTTCTTCCTTGCGGGATTTCAGGCAAGATGACCGCTACCCTGGATCTCACTACTATCATTGCTATGCTAGTTGCTTCGTTCTATCGCTATCTTTGCGCTACCTATTACCCGCTTATCAAGCCATCCCATATTGCCATGAACCTCTAACCTTTGACACCTTCCTATGCAAACCATTGTTTGGCTATGTTACCGCTTTTGCTCAGCCCCTCTTATAGCGTTGCTAGTTGCGGTGAAGTTGAAGATTTCTCCATGGTGGACAGGATTTTGTTGGGATATCACAATATCTCTTATATTATTAATGCATCTATATATTTGGTAAAGGGTGGAAGGCTCGGCCTTATGCGGTGTTTTGTTCCACTCTTGCCGCCCTAGTTTCCGCCATACCGTGTTATGTTCCCGGATTTTGCGTTCCTAACGCGGTCGGGTGATTTATGGACCCCCGAGAGTTCGCTTTGAATAAAACTTGTCCAAAGAAGGCCCAACATTGACTTTTACCATTTGCCTCACCACCACCTACCTTTTCCCTTGGGAGTCGCTCTCTCGAGGGTCATCTTTATTTTAGCCCCGGCCGGTGCTTGTCTAAGTGCTGGTCCAAACCGAAGCGATGTCCGGCGCCCCCGGCAACCAGGTCTATGCCAACCCGACGCCTTGCTCATCCGTGTGCCCCGAGAACGAGATATGCGCAGCTCCTATCGGGATTGTCGGCGATCGGGCGGCTTTGCTGGCCTTGTTTTACCATTGTCGAAATGTCTTGATGTACCGGATTCCGAGACCGATCGGGTCTTCCTAGGTGAAGGTCTATTCTTCGATGATCGCGAGAGCTTGTCATGGGCTGTTGGGACACCCCGCAGGTATAAACTTTCGAGAGCCGTGCCCGCGGTTATGTGGCAGATGGGAATTTGTTAATGTCGGTTGTAGACAACTTGACACTTGATCCGAATTAAAACGCATCAACCGTGTGTGTAGCCGTGATGGTCTCTTCTCGCGGAGTCCGGAAGTGAACACGGTTTCGTGTTATGATTGGCGTAAGTAGGTGTTCGGGATCACCTTTTGATCATTGCTAGCTTCACGACTGTTCCGCTTGTTTCTCTTCTCGCCTCATTTGCGTATGTTAGCCACCATATCATGCTTAGTCGCTGCTGCAACCTCACCACTTTACCCCTTCCTTTGCCATTAAGATTTGCTAGTCTTGATACCCATGGTAATGGGATTGCTTTGAGTCCTCGTGGCTCACCGGATACTTCCAAAACCAGTTTGCGGTGCCTATGTTACCGGCGGTGATTTAATCAAGCTCAAGGAGGAGCTCGATGAAGATCTTGCCCTTTGTGTTGTTTCGCTCTAGTTGATCAAGAGTGGAGCCCGGTTGGGGTCGATTGGGGACCTTTGTGCATTTGGGGTTCTTCTTTTATTTTGGTTCCATAGTCGGACCTTGATTGTATCTGGATGATGTAATGCTTTATTCATGTATTTGTGTGAAGTGGCGATTGTAAGCCAACTATGTATCTCTTTCCTTATGTATTACTTGGGTTGTGTGAAGATTACCTCACTTGCGACATTGCTTACAATGCGGTTATGCCTCTAAGTCGTGCTTCGACACGTGGGAGATATAGCCGATCGAGGCGATATAAGTTGGTAATCGAGCCTTCCCGACCTTAGGAGCCCCACCGCTTGATCGTTTTTAGCGGCCGAGTTGTGTCTAGAAAAATGTTTTGAGTCATTTAGGATTATATATATCGGAGAGTTAGGAATTCTTTTTACTCCTCAGTCCCTTCGTCGCTCTGGTGAGGTCTCCTGGCGTAGAAGTTTTGACTTTCCTCTCCTCAAATTTCACTAAAAAAAATTTAGGATCACGCGGGTATCTTAGAATCGTTTCGATGGTTTTATGATGACAACATTGTCTTGGTGTCTCCCGTCAGCAGGGGTTTTTTTTAGTGGAGGTGTCCCGGGGAGTTGAGATCTGAGGTGTTGTCGTCATAATTTTATCGTTGCAGCCTCGAATACCTAAGTTTAGTACGCCGACATCGAAAATCTCTTTTATGCGCTTGTTGGTGAGATAACCCGATAACCCAAAGATCGAGGTGAGTACGGGAGTATTGCCATGACTTGTATAGCGGATGCTTTTCGAAGGTTGAGGTACACGATTTCCGAAGGTTTCTTGGTTATGTGTTGACGGATGGATACAGCTTGGATGTAGGTATTGTTAGTTTGGGTGAGATATATTGCTTCCCCTGTATCCCCAACACCAGATTGCATAACCAGAAAGTTTTGGGAGTTTATAGGTGGGAATTCAAGTAGCTCCTAGAATATCTTTTCGACAGATGCATGATATGGGATTGGGTAATCTCTATCATATGTTTGTTCCGGCTTATTCTGCAAGCCAAATCCTTTGTTTTGTTTTATTTGTGGTATTCGAGTTGCTTCAATATCAAATGTTGAATCCATACCTTCCCTAATTGGTGTTCTCATATTTCTATGTGAGTGTTAATCCCTTTTGATCATTGAGGTTGTCATGTTAATTCTTTTTTCCAACCGATGCGCTTCTCTTCGAGATGATCCCATCATTTTTCCCATCCGCAAGATCAAATCTAAGTTTTCTCAACGGTGTTTGTTTCCTTCATCCCAAGTTGCCTTTGTTTTCCCGCCCTCCCACCCTTTTTCTTCAAGGACACAGATTTCTTAATCAAGTATCCATTTATTCATGTGAAGTCTCTTCTTTCTTTTCTTTCGATGTTCTTATCCGGTGATCCCTCGTGAAGATGCTCACGAGCTTCAAGTTCATCATCCTTCGTTTTTTAATTGTCCGGTGGATCCATATCAAGCTTTTGATATTCATCATATCCTTTTCCTTGTTTCAAATGCTTTTTAATACCGGTGCACCTCTTAATCTTTCACTTCTCGTTATTCATTTGTTCTGGAGTACTGAAGATATCTTGGAAGATTTGTGTTTCCATTCTTAATCCGTTCAAGCCATTTGGAGATTGGTATCTCATTCAAGTCATTTAATTCAACCGGTGCAACCTCTCTTTAAACTTGTTTAACGGTGTTTTCTTTTGAGTGGGCCCTAACCCACAGGTCTTTTCCCAGGATCTTACCTGACTCTTCTATTTTCCCAGAGCTATCATAAATTCTTCTCCAAGTTTGGCGTAAGAATGAGTTATCATTAGTCAAATGCTTTTCGCCAAGATCTTTCAAATTCTTTTCATAGTTGGCTCAACCTCTTCACTTTTGATTCTTCCGGTGTGCCTCAATAATTCTTGGTGGTGTTTCTCGTTGTCATTCTCATCATTTGAAGACCGAAGAAGAGTTTCTCTTTAATCTTGCTCTATTCTCTTCAAGATTCATGGTGCTAGATTGATGCCATTCTCTCATAATTGTTTCGATTGTGAGAATTCTTTTCATACCCATCCGGAGCATTTCATGAGTTATTTCCATTTCTTTCCTCCAAGGGCCATCATGTCATATTACTTATTCTCAGCTTTCAACTCTTGTTCTCGAATTCTTCCGGTGCATCGTTCAAATAACCTCTAATTAGTTCATGGTCTCTTCATTCTCATGTATCTAAATCCCTTCAAGTATCTTCTTTCGTTTTCCAATTCTTCCCGGTGAATTGTGCCTTTGCTACGTTCATTTTCAATTCTTACGGTGGTTCGTTCAAGATTTCACCTCTTTCATTATCATTTAATTAATTCGTTCTTTCCGAATCCTACCTGTGGATCGTTGAAGACTTTTCGGAAGTTTACGCCATATCTCTCTTAATCGTTTCTACGAGAATAATTAGTATGCCAAATCCGTTGCTTGTCATCAATTTAAATTGGTGAAGGATACGCATAACATAATTCTTATTCTTCTTTCATCCAAGTGATTAATCCTTTCCTTCGGAGTTTGTTCAGGAGGAATAAATTCTTGGCTTCTTGTTGTTCATCTTTCTTCTGGAGTTCTAAGTTTTCCGCATTGTCTCGTCACAAAGCTCCATCTATATCATTGCAAGGCTTCAATCTTGTTTGCTTCAACCTTCAATTCTTTTATGTTATCATTTCCTATCCTGAGTTCTTCATGGAGGCAACATGATGGTTCATGAAGGATTTAATTCCCTTCTCAAAGTTTTCATCGAGATTCTTTCCTAAGGAGCTCAAGCTTTCTTCATATGGTAATCCGGAGTGCAATTCCTTCTACCTTATCTTTTGAGGTGGTGTTATATCATTCTTGGCAATTTCCTTCATGTTTCACGATTCACATGTTGTTAAGTACGAGGTATTTTAAATCCATCAATCTCTTCGTTGGAGTCATCTTGTGTCATGTTTCACCTAAAGCCTTCCCAAAGGAATGCTGCTATTGGTGATGCTTATCAATGATCCAAGTTTTCTCCTATCCTATCGGCGAAAGCAATTTTCATCTCTTCTTTGATATCAAGCAAGCAATTGATTTTGATAGTGGCCGGTTGTCACCTCATAGTCTTGAGATGTTTTCCATAAGCCCACAACAAGTTTATCCTTCTCGTTGTTGATTTTCCAACAACTCCATTCGGTTCTTCTTTGCAAGGATGCTTTCCAAGTTCACTTGTGGCAAAAGTTGTCATTTTCTTCTCCGTCCCTTTATCCCAACAATCTAACTTCTATTCTTTCGTTACGGAGGCATTGTAATGTTCTGCTCTTCACCCATCACCTCGTGTTTTTTTTAGGATCGTGTTCTTTTATTGCTTATCCTTTTAACCGGAGTGTTGTATCATCTCTTCAAGTTCTTTTCATCTTATCAAGTTTTCTTCTCTTTTCTACTGGAGTGCTGTCCAAATTCTGCCATTCTTGTTCCTTGGCTATCTCATCATACCGATGTGGTCATATTCTTTTCGTTCGTGAAGCTCTTATTTCCATGTCTTTCAACCTTCAAGTTCTCGTAATACTCCTTGTTCCTCTTTTCTACCGGATTGTTTGCAATCTCGTTCATCTCTGTTGTACTCTTTCTTTTAAATTGCTCAACCTCTCAAGGTTCTTTGGTTTCACTCATTGGTCAAAGAAGCAACTTAGTTTTACCTCTTCTCTTCCTCTTCCGCTTTCCTCGGTGCCATCCTAGATCTCGGACGAGATCCTCTCGTAGTGGTGGAGTGTTATAACGCCTGCATTCGTTCGCCAGTGTCCGCTTGATTATTCGCCGTCCTTGCCATGTCATGTGCTTGCGTTTTGCACTATGCCATGTCATCATATGCATTTCATATCATGTCATCATGTGCATTTCATTTCGCATACATGTTCGTCTCATGCATCCGAGCATTTTCCCCGTTGTCCGTTTTGCAATCCGGCGCTCCTATGTCCCCCGGCGTCCCCCTTTTGCCTCTTCTCTTGTGCGGGTGTTAAACTTTCTCGGAATGACCCGAGGTTTGCCAAGCGGCCTTGGTATAGCACCGGTAGACCGCCTGTCAAGTTTCGTGCCATTTGGAGGTCGTTTGGTACTCCAACGGTTAACCGGGTAACCGTAAAGCCCTTTTTCGTTTCAGCCCAACACCCCTTCCAAAGTGGCCCAAAACCCACCAAACTCCCCTCCATGCTCTCGGTCGTTTGATCACGATCGCGTGGCCGAAAACCGCTCCTCATTTGGACTCTCCTAGCTCCCTCTACCTATAAAACTAGATCTCCCCCGAAATTCGCGGATCAAATCCCCTCGAACCCTAATTTTTCCTCCACGCACGGACATGTCCGGACCCGGCGGACGATCTCCGCCGCCGCTCTGCGCCCGGTGGCCGCCTGCCACGTGGCAGCCGCCGCCACACCCGCCGCCCGCCCTGGGGCCCGCAGCCGGCCAGCGCGCAGCACAGGCCTGCCCGCGCCGCCGCCCAAGCCGTCTGTCTCCGTCTCCCGGTGCCAGCGGCGACCACCGGACCCGACCTCGCCATCGCATCTCGCCTCCCGCTCCGGCTGCGGACCCGCCGCCTCCTCGGCGCGGCCGCCTCCCAACTCCCGCGCCCGACCTCGCCCGGACGGCCTGCCCGTCGCCTGCCATGCGCGCTCCTCTTCGCCGCCCGGCCTCGTCTCGCCAGATCCGGCCAGGATCGACCGGATCCGCCACCAGAACCCCGCCGGCGCCCGCTGCCTCCCCGCCGTCGCGACCTCGCCCGGCGTCGCCACAGTCGCCGCCGCCCTGCCTCCCGATCCCGATCGGGATCGAGAGACGGCGGCGCCCGCTTCTCGCTTCGCCCGCAGGCCCCTCCAAGGCCCGGTATACCTGCCAGCCTCTCCTCCACTGGCCAAGCCCATGGGTGAGACCCCCAGCGCCTTTCCTTTTTTTTCCTTCTGTTGGGCATGTTCCAGTTTCGGCCCGCTTTTGTTTTTTTTTCCTGTCCAGCGAATTCCCTAATTATCCAGTGTATTGCTGTTTTACAGAAAAACCCCTAGATTTCATGCATTTAATAACTCTTAAACTGTGCATCGGATTAAAATGATTGAAACATGTAAAATGCTTAGTTTTTCGTCTAGTTTAATAATTTGCCACTTTCATCCATGTTTAAAATGTTTAAAATGATGTTTGTTTAAATTTGCTCAAATGCCATGCTAAAATGATTTAATTCATAACTAAATAACCGTAGCTCGGAATTAAATAAACTTTATATGTAAATGGGGTGGAAAAATGCCTAGTTTAACATGGTCCACTTTATTTTCCTGTTTAACAACTTTAAAATATGTTAGGGCAGAACAGTAGCAAATTCATAATATGCATATGAGGATTTTCCGGATTTGTTGTTTATTCTTCCGGCCTCATTTAAACTTGCCTAGTGAGGTAGTTTCATTATGCTTCACCCCTTGCCATGTTTAACAACATTTAACATTGTGGTGTACCTAAACGAGAGTGAACTAAATACTTGAATGTGGTGTTCCGTCAATATGCAACTCGTTGCATATTGAGCTCCACTTAATTTTTAGTGTTGTTTGTTGCACTTTGCCATGCCATGCCTCTTTAAACCGGACATGCATCATACTTGGTTGTGCATCATGCCATGATTATGCGATGGTTGTTTACTATGTTGTTTGCTTCTTTCCGGTCTGCTTCTTTCATTAGCTTCGGTTTCGTTCCGGAGTTGTGAGGATTCGTTCGACTACGTCCGTTCATCTTCTTCATGGACTCGTTCTTCTTCCTTGCGGGATTTCAGGCAAGATGACCGCTACCCTGGATCTCACTACTATCATTGCTATGCTAGTTACTTCGTTCTATCGCTATGCTGCGCTACCTATTACCTGTTTATCAAGCCATCCCATATTGCCATGAACCTCTAACCTTTGACACCTTCCTATGCAAACCATTGTTTGGCTATGTTACCGCTTTTCCTCAGCCCCTCTTATAGCGTTGCTAGTTGCAGGTGAAGTTGAAGATTTCTCCATGGTGGACAGGATTTTGTTGGGATATCACAATATCTCTTATATTATTAATGCATCTATATATTTGGTAAAGGGTGGAAGGCTCGGCCTTATGCCTGGTGTTTTGTTCCACTCTTGCCGCCCTAGTTTCCGTCATACCGGTGTTATGTTCCCGATTTTTGCGTTCCTAACGCGGTCGGGTGATTTATGGGACCCCCGAGAGTTCGCTTTGAATAAAACTTGTCCAAAGAAGGCCCAACATTGACTTTTACCATTTGCCTCACCACCACCTACCTTTTCCCTTGGGAGTCGCTCTCTCGAGGGTCATCTTTATTTTAGCCCCGGGCCGTGCTTGTCTAAGTGCTGGTCCAAACCGAAGCGATGTCCGGCGCCCCTGGGCAACTGTGGTCTATGCCAACCCGACGTCTTGCTCATCCGGTGTGCCCTGAGAACGAGATATGCGCAGCTCCTATCGGGATTGTCGGCGCATCGGGCGGCTTTGCTGGCCTTGTTTTACCATTGTCGAAATGTCTTGATGTACCGGGATTCCGAGACTGATCGGGTCTTCCTAGGTGAAGGTCTATTCCTTCGATGATCGCGAGAGCTTGTCATGGGCTAAGTTGGGACACCCCTGCAGGGTATAAACTTTCGAGAGCCGTGCCCGCGGTTATGTGGCAGATGGGAATTTGTTAATGTCCGGTTGTAGACAACTTGACACTTGATCCGAATTAAAACGCATCAACCGTGTGTGTAGCCGTGATCGGCGGAGTCCGGGAAGTGAACACGGTTTCTGTGTTATGATTGGCGTAAGTAGGTGTTCAGGATCACCTCTTGATCATTGCTAGCTTCACGACCGTTCCGCTTGTTTCTCTTCTCGCTCTCATTTGCGTATGTTAGCCACCATATCATGCTTAGTCGCTGCTGCAACCTCACCACTTTACCCCTTCCTTTCCCATTAAGCTTTGCTAGTCTTGATACCCATGGTAATGGGATTGTTGAGTCCTCGTGGCTCACGGATACTTCAAAACCAGTTTGCGGTGCCTATGTTACCGAGCGGTGTGACTTAATCAAGCCAAGGAGGAGCTCGATGAAGATCTTGCCCTTTGTGTTGTTTCGTTCTAGTTGATCAAGAGTGGAGCCCGGTTGGGGTCGATTGGGGACCTTTATGCGATTTGGGGTTCTTCTTTTATTTTGGTTCCGTAGTCAGACCTTGATTGTATCTGGATGATGTAATGCTTTATTCATGTATTTGTGTGAAGTGGCGATTGTAAGCCAACTATGTATCTCTTTCCCTTATGTATTACTTGGGTTGTGTGAAGATTACCTCACTTGCGACATTGCTTACAATGCGGTTATGCCTCTAAGTCGTGCTTCGACACGTGGGAGATATAGCCGCATCGAGGGCGTTACAGGTACACCGTTACGGAGTCCCCCACAGCATCATCACCGACAATGGCACGAACTTCACGGCTGATGAGGTCAAGTCATGGTGCAAAAATATGGGCATTAAGCTCGACTATGCGTCAGTCTATCACCCTCAAACCAACGGTCAAGTGGAAAGAGAAAACGGTCTAATAATGAGCGGCATTAAACCCAGATTGGTTAGGTCATTCACCAAATCCGATACCCAATGGGTTGAGGAGCTCGACTCCGTACTCTGGGGGCTGCGGACAACGCCTAACCATACTACCGGATTCACACCATTTTTTATGGTATACGGCGCAGAGGCAGTCTTGCCCTGCGACATTATTCATGACTCACCTCGAGTGCGCATGTACGAGGAAAGAGAAGCCGAGCTGGATCGGCAGGACAGCTTGGACACATTGGAGGAAGAACGTGACGTCGCGAAGGCTCGTTCCGTATTCTATCAGCAACATGCCCGAAGATATCAAAGTAGAGAAGTACGGGCCAAGACTTACAACGTTGGCGAACTAGTTCTACGCCTGCCGGACAAGAAAAAGCACAAGCTCAAGCCCAGATGGGAAGGCCCCTTCATTATTGATCAAGTACTGACCGGCGGAGCATACCGTTTCTTTAAATCGTCGGACAACCGACTCGAGCCGAACCCATGGAACGCAGCCCGACTCCGACGATTCTATGCCTAGCGCCGGACTAAGAGTTCGTCCCCTTCCCCCGTCCAACCTTTTATATTTCGGTTGTCTTTTGTTTCTCTTTTTATCCTTTTAACTTAAAAGCCCTTTGCGGCCTATTTTCGCATTCTTTGCATACGCACGATGTGCCATCCGCACTCGTTATTCCTTGGGGCTTCTTTTACAGAAGCTCAACTATACGGGTTTTATACCCAACACATGTGTCAAGCTTCCACATGTACCTTTTACTCGCCATTATATGCATTGATATGACTTAAGTTTTGGCCAAGCTGGGTTGCCTGGCTCCTGTGCTTACCCCTACGTTCCTGATTGTTCGGCTAGGAGCTAAAGGGAGCACCTCTGCGATTATTCTCGCCGGTCACCGGATGTGTACCTCGACGGGTGAAGCCAAAAGCTAGCGTTCTTAAGGGAATATTGGTCGGTGATTTAAAAGATGACTTTCTGCTTATTTATCTATCTGTCCCCAGATGTTTTGCTGCTCTCTTGGCAGTCCGGACATGCACTTTAGGGCATGCCTCCCCAGCGAAAGGAACCCTTAACGGAACTATTCTCCCTGGAAGATGTTTCTTACTAACCATGTAATATAACATAACTAGTTGGGCACTTGTCTGATAAAGCACTAATGACCCCTACGCTGGTCTCCATGCATACCATGGTTATTTCCTAACCAAAAGGTATTCGGACACACTCAGGACTCTAGGGTCCCGAGGTCGAGCTTAAAAGGTCGGCAAAGACAAACGATCTACAATCCGGCTAGAAGGCATTTCACATGTCATTTTTAAAGGATAACATACATTGTCAAGTTTATTGATTGTATTCCTCCTCAATCCCGTCTAACAGGCTGTCTAGTTTACAGTCCCGTTGGGAAAACTTAGCAGCCAGTTCTACCTGGCTGTACACTAAACTCACAGGGATCTCCTTCCCGTCGGGCCCCACCGGTCCAACTTCGGCCATATGGTTGGGATCCGCCTTCTTGTACCGCGTCTTCACCATGGCCCAAGCCTCCCTAGCACCTTGACGGCAAGCCGAAATCTTCCACAAACGGAAGCGCTGCCGTACTCCCTGCAGCTTCTCTGCAAGCTCCCCGAGGCCCTCGGGCAGGGCGAGGGATGGCCATAAAGCCTGTACGGCGCCACTCATTACTGCCGAACTCGTTCGAGTAGCTGCAACAGTTCGGAAGTTGATCACCATCGACACGGGCATCTCTTCCGTAGGATGACCCGTGAGTATACCTACAAGACATATTATGTCAAATTGCTTCCTCGCCGAACTCTTCTTCCTTAGAGAGTTCGCTCAAGCACTTACTATAGATGCCGCGACGAAGCCGTTGATTCTCCTTGACGGAGCCGGACAGCTCGGCCTGTGCGCCTTTCAGCTCTTCTCCGAGCTTGGCGTTGGCATCTTGGAGCTTGTTCCTTTCCTGCTGAACTCGTTCAAGACATTCTCGCCGCCTTTAGTTTGGCGCAGAGTGCTTGCCTGTCCGGATCTTGTTGGCGGCACTGCGATGTCATTATTAGACTCGCGCGCATGCCGCACAGCGCTTATATTAATTTATACAAATGTGTTACCAGGAGGGGTCTTTCCGTCTCCTCCTGCGGCAGCAAGTGCGGCCTCAAGTTGGGCCTTGCAATCTTGCAGCTCCCGAGACAGCCGGGCATTTTTCTCGTTAAGGGCCTGAAATTTCAAATCATCCTTAAGTCAGTTAGCATAACTAATTTAAGTCTCGGGGGCTACTGGTGTATACAACCATTAAAATTTCCTTACCCGTATGTCTTTAACATACTGCTCCGTCGCTCTGGTAAAACCATTTTGAGCAGCACGGAGATGCGCGCGTCCTCGTTAAAGGCATCCAATGCCTCGGGGAAAAGCACGCTTCCTGAAAAACTGTCCGGCGGCGTCTATGATTCATAGCGCTCTCCACCTCCGACTTGGTGGCGGACAGTCTGTCGGTATCCTCCATTGGAGCAGGATCCGGTTCTCGTCTTGCGCTTGCCTCCCCCTCCAGTCCGGGCGCTGGAGCCTGGCTGGTGTTGGTTGGGTCGTCAATTCCTGCGCTCGCAGTCCGGCGAGCGCTTTTCCTCCTATAAAGATCATGAGCACTTAGACGTTTCCTCGGAACGTTGCTCGAAAAGATCAAACACGAGCTATACCTCTGCGGTGACGTTTCGGCCCGCACGACGCTCCTCTTTCTCCTGCCAGCTCGGACTGACCTCTGTAGGTCGGCCGCCGCAGGCTCGGCTTCCTGCCGTAATGGCGCTTCCTGCAAAATACCATCGTTCGCGAAGGTCAGAAATAGGCAAGGATAAGATAACGGTGTCCGGACTTCGGTCGTGGTCACCTGGGAAGCCGGACTTAGCCCGGGGTAGTCCGCCGTAATGGCGACCAAAGCATTGTCAATGCTGAGCTGGTGATACACCCCATCGATCAGCTCCACCTCGATGTCCGGATCCTCTTCCGAGGCCGGACCCAGGGATCCTTCCGGATCCTCGGGTTGTGGAGCAGGACTCACCATGTCCTCCACAGTCCGGCGTAGATCCTGCGCCGAAGACGTAATGTAAGAAGCTTAAACTTCGAAGAGAACAGGTAGAACCCTTTGAGGTGTTCGCTTACCCATCCTCTAGGATTGACCATGGAAAACCCATCCAAAGGGTTCAGACGAAGGAAGTCCTCCTTCTCCCCCTTGTACAGACCGGACAGAATCTTCACCAGATCCTTGGTCGAACCCGGCCCTTCTTGCGCCGTGCCGGTAGCGTCGTCCTCCCCATTGAAATTCCACATGGGTGGCCTCAGATTGCAGCGGCTGCACCCCGCTGATGCACGCCGCCATGACTCCAATCATGGTCAAGCCGGAATGAGCCATTAATCTTATCTGGCCCATCAAGTAATGGACGCTCTTGTCTTCCTCCAAACGGGGGCTCCGGGGGCGCCAACTGAGGCATTTCTTTAAGGGAGCAGCATCAAACTCCGGGAGGCCAATACGGACTGGGTCGGGCAACGGAGCGTCTACCATATAAAACCACTCCGAGGGCCAGTCCTCGGACGCCCTCTTGGGGGTACCGGATAGGTATCCGGTCCCGGCGATGCGCCATATTTCGGCGCCGCCCACTTGATATATGGACCCCTGGTGAGAACGGGGTACGAGGCAGAACAGCCTCTTCCACAAAGCGAAATGGGGCTCGATGCCCAGGAATAGCTCGCAAAGAGCTACGTAGCCTGCGATATGCAGCACAGAGGCGGGCGTGAGGTGGTGGAGCTGGAGTCCATAGAACTTCAGGAGCCCGCGGAGGAACGGATGTATTAGAAATCCGAGCCCCTTATCGATAGGGGCGAAACACACCCGCTCCCCTTGTTGGGGCTTGGGGTGTCCTCCGCCTGCCTCCCACCTCGATAAGTAACCAGTCCGGCTCAGATCGAACCATGAAGGCCGGAGGAAGAAATCCTCCGCTTGGAGCTTTACTAGCTCATTGTGCGAATAGAGCACCTCCTCCAATCCTGGCGATGGGCTAGGAGCACGTGAGGAAGAGCGCGTTGACGATCCATGGTGGAATGGATTTCGTGGTCGAGGCGCTCGATGGAGTATACGCGGAGGAAGACGGTGCGGTTTGGATCTGGATCCCTGCCCCTTTTATAGGCGGGCGACCCGCACAATTAGGGGGTGCAATGTAAAAGACACCCTGGCTTTTCGCATTCGTGCGACGCGTGGAAGAGGGCCATAATTTGGCATAGAAGCCGAGGAGCACAGTATTCAAGATGAAGACGGGCACTATCCGGCAGGTACATGGGATTTGAAGGGAGAACCCTCCTTGCAACGCCGAAGACTACAAGCACGCTGGACTTATCGTCATTGAAGCCTGGTTCGGGGCTCTTGAGGAGTCTGGACTAGGGGGTGTCCGGACAGCCGGACTATCAATATCCGCCGGACTCCCAGACTACGAAGATAGAAGATTGAAGACTCCGGCTCGTGTCCGGAAGGTACTTTCCTTGACGTGGAAGGCAAGCTTGGCAATACGGATATGTAGATCTCCTACCATTGTAACCGACTCTGTGTAACCCTAGCCTCTCCGGTGTCTATATAAACCGGAGGGCCTTAGTCCGTAGGACGAACATTACATCTCAACAATCATACCATAGGCTAGCTTCTAGCGTTTAGCCTCCTTGATCTCGTGGTAGATCTACTCTTGTACTACCCATATCATCAATATTAATCAAGCAGGACGTAGGGTTTTACCTCCATCGAGAGGGCCCGAACCTGGGTAAAAACATTGTGTCCCTCGTCTCTTGTTACCATCCACCTAGACGCACAGTTCGGGACCTCCTACCCGAGATCCGCCGGTTTTGACACCGACAGTGGCAACGCTGCCACGCGCTGGATCCACCGCCCCGCGTCACCTCTGTGTGCCCTTCCTCACTCCATTCATCACGCCCCGCTCCACCTCCATGATGTTGATGCTCCCATGTTCGAGTAGGTTACACATGACCTTGACACTGCGATCAGAGCATCATCTCCCGCACAGATCGGCGCCCACCATTGAGCTCACATACATGGACATGAGCACCATCACATATGCATAGAGAAAGGCAAGTAGTGTTAGCCGGTGCAGCGAGGGAAGGAGACAACCGATGATTCGATCTGGTGGGGAAGAGAGAGGAGAGCGAGGCGGCGCTAGAGCATGCTTGGCACCAAGGGAGTTGGCCGGAGCCGGCCGAAATCGACCGGTAAAGATGGAGGCGAAAAGGGGATCGGAGCTGAGAGAGAGAGAGAGAGAGAGAGAGAGAGAGACCTTGCTGCAATTTATTTACCTTTATTTTATTTTGTGTTTTTTTACCTATCTATCACTATGAGATTTGATCCTTGCAATTAACTGTCAATGGCTTGACAACCCCTTGTTTGCGTTGGATCCTAGTATTTGTTCTTTTGTGTGTAGGTGATGTTCACGAGGTATTGCGTGGTTCTCCTACTGGATTGATAACCTTGGTTCTTAACTGAATACTTATCTCTATTATACTGCATCATCCTCTCCTCTTCGAGGAAACCTCAATGGAGCTCACAAGTAGCTACCCGCCACTGACCTCCCGCCACTGCTAACATGGTGTCAGTGGTGGGCGCACGCCCTCCAGTGGTAAAGACCTAGTTGTGGTGTGCTTTACCTAGCGCCCGCCACTAGTAATCCACTAACGGCACTAACGTCACACACTACCATCGGCGATGCGTCAATATTCACCGCCATCGGTAGTAAACATACTTTCGTGGTCCTTATCTCCCGTGGCGCAGCGACGACAATCCATGGTGCGGGCCTACCAGCTCGAGAAGCTGGCACACAAGCACAGAAAAACATCTATGGTGGCAACGCTGCCGCGCACTGGATCCACCACCCCGCGTCACCTCTGTGTGCCCTTACTCACTCCATTCATTGCGCCCCGCTCCACCTCCACGACGTTGATGCTCCCATGTTCGAGTAGGTTACACATGACCTCGATACTGCCATCAGAGCATCATCTCCCGCACAGATCGACGCCCACCATTGAGCTCACATACATGGACATGAGCACCATCACATATGCATAGAGAAAGGGAAGTAGTGTTAGCCGGTGCAGCGAGGGAAGGAGACAACCGATGATTCGATCTGGTGGGGAAGAGAGAGGAGAGCGAGGCGGCGCTAGAGCATGCTTGGCACCAAGGGAGTTGGCCGGAGCCGGCCGAAATCGACCAGTAAAGATGGAGGCGAAAAGGGGATCGGAGCTGAGAGAGAGAGAGAGAGAGAGAGAGAGAGAGAGAGAGAGAGAGAGAGAGGGGGGAAGAGAAGTGGATATGGCAGGTGACCTGTGTGGCTCATCTCCTCTCCACCATTCAGAAGAAGCATAGATGGGTGTGGGTGCGGGGATGCGAGCCACGTAATCAATCTGCGAGACGGTCATTTTGAACGATCAGAAGGAAGCATTTTTCCCATGCTGGATCGCATAAATACTTGTGGTGGGATCTAGATTTAGCCCACCACTGGTAAGTGTGCCATGTGGCAAAAGTGATAAAGTCGAATAGTAAGTAATTTCTTGTGTTATGTGCTAAGTGGTAATAGTGTTAAATCCGCAAAGTAATTTCTCGTGTTATGTACTATGTGGTAAGAGTGTTTAAGCCTCATGTAATGAAACAATAGAAGTCATGGACAACGGGTGTGTAAGAATCGAGCACCAACTCGAAAATTATGAAACTCTGCCTGGTGTCATGATATCATCCATAGAGGTTGTGGTAAGAAGGTAGAGAATGTTTCACAAAGTTTGTCGTGTAGACTGCTTACAAATCGGACTATCTCTCAAGAAGAAACTATGCTTCTAGAGGGAACGTGTCAAGTTTGCATGTGAATCTAGTGCTACTTTGTTGGTTGACCTTGAATTATTTCCATGCTCAGTACACACCGTTACATGTATCATGTCAAAAAAATGAATTTTCCAGGATCTGTTTGCTATGGTTAAGAAATTAAATGCATTTTTGGACACTTGTAACATACCAGTTTGCACGCGAAGCGACTGCTCCTTCCTCAGTTAGTCTTCAAACTTTTCCACACTCAACATACACCATTACATGTGGCATGCCAAATTTGGCATTGTTTCGGATGTGTCTATCATATTTAAGTCTTTAAGTGGATTTACCTCCATTAAATACCTAGAAATCTATTTAATGTCCTTAAAATAGCTAATTAACATTAAAAAGGGCCAAACGCGTACATAAAACTTTAAATGATATAACGTTAATGTAGAAAAAAATAGGCTCGCAAGACTAAACCTAAAACACTAAAAGCCTTACACTATGGCAGTAAAAATATGAGTGGCGGGTGCATAATATGCGTCCGCCACTGGTAGAGAAAAGTTAGAAGTGGCAGGCAGAAAAAGATACTAGTGGTGGGCACAAAACCGCGCCGGCCACTGCAATTGAACTACCGGTAGCGGGCTCATATTGATGCAAGCCACTGGTATTTGGACGGATTTACTGTGGGACTAAAAAATCCAGTGGTGGGTACGTATTGGTACCCGCCACTGGTAACTCAAGTAACAATGGAAAGCACGATTTTGTGTCCACCACATGTAACATTTGTGCCACGACAAATCTGGACAGTTGTTACCAGTGGCAGACACAAGCTGGTGTCTGCCACTAGTGATTTTTCGGATTACGAGTGGCAGGCGCTAGAATGCGCCCCCACTTATGTGAGTTCACCTATAAGCCTTTTCCCGGTAGTGTATGTAGAAGCATTGGGCCAACTCTCCTTCTTGTTCATCCTTATGATCTTCGGCTGCCTCTTGGTAGATCCCTCCTTCCAGCTCGTCATCGAAAACATTTGTCGCTTCCTCATCCACCGCCCCTTGTTGTTGTCGGTCCTCATGATCTTCTTCATTTCAGCAGCTGCCTGTTGGTCGTTCTTCCCTCCTTCCAGCTCTTCATCTTCCGCACCTTCTTGTTTGTCCTGATTATCTTCTTCATCTTTGGCTGCCTCTTGGTGGTTCCTCCCTCCTTCCATCTCTTCATCTGAAGGGTATCCCGCTTCCTCATCTGCCACCCGTTCGACATCGCCATCCTCCTCATCCTCGTTGTGCCTTGTCCACCATGTATAACCAAGCATGAAATCACAATATCTTCGTTTTACCCTTTCGATTCATATCTTCCAAAGCCACCTTGAATAACCCATTTATAGTTCAATCCATATGCATGAATCATTTGATCATCCAGTTGCCTACAAGAGTATATATATAGGGACAAATTAAATATAAATATATAGCTAATGAGGTCACAAAACATTTCAGCATTACCTTTGCTAAAAAAGACATATATTGAGTGTCAGAAATTTGACGAAACCGAAATTTGGGCATGACCTAGGTCATAGACGAAGATGACTGAGCTGGTCGTCAATAGATCAATCGAGACAATACAGGCCGATCATACGTATATGTAGGGATTTGTGGAGCAAAAAGTATCATGCCATTAGTAGTCATAATAGTGGTGGCATGGGTTGTTTTGCTACGCCACCATTAAGTTGCGCGTGGTCAGACTAATGGATCCCACATAATCATGGTGTGCTAGTTTTTAGTCACGCCACCGGTAATGGCATAGTGACGACGTACGAAATATACCCATGCCTCCAGTGTTTCAAAATTTTAGAGGTAGCACGGATTAAAACCGATGCACCACAAATTTAGATTATGGGTAACCATTTCTGCACTAATGGGCGCCACTTTCTCATGGCTTGGATGCCACCGAGTTGACGTTGAGCTTCGCCTCGCGATAGTTGCAGTTGTCATGAGGAGGTTGATGCTGCCATAGTTTTGTTGAAGCTGCAGCAGGCGTGTGGTCTGGTTGGATGGTTTATTTTTGGACAGAGGATCATCAAAGTGATTGATGTCGGGGAAGATCCACATCCGACCTTGGCTAGAGCCAGTGATGGTAACACTGTGGATGTCGTGGCCTTCTTGAAGGCGTCTATGGAATGCTATGCTTCTCTTTGCGTGAGACAACTTTGGGGAAAACCCCAGACCCAATGGGGCCAGATGATGATGGCGTTTCGATGTTGTTCCCCTTTTGGTGGCATCATTTTTGAAGCTTCACCCAACCAGTGAGAGTGAGGAGAGCGGCAGAGAGTGGTGTGCTTGGTGTTGGGGATGGTGGTGATTGTCGAAGTGGTGGCCGGTGGAAGCCAACGGTGATGGTGCAGGGTTTCTATTGCAACAACAATGGGGTAACCGGTGTCGGGTCGTGGCATGGTTGCGATAGTGAGCTCTTCTTCGGCGTGTATGTGAGTTAGACTCGGGTTGTTTGTGAATTGGTGCTACAGTGAAGGAGTCCAAGTGGATGAGAGCGGTAGGTGGTCTGTTCGTTGATCTTCCATGGCGCCAGCTTGGCATGTCTCTCCTTCATAGCTCTCAGACAGAATCGGAGTTGTGTTGTCCTTATTGTGTGTGGCTCGGTGATTGGCATGGATTTTCATGTGGCTTCACAAGGCCTCTATGGAGTGGGCTGGGTCGAAGTCCCTTTTTTTGCGGGTGAAAGTCCCTTTGCTTAGAGAGAAGGGATGGCGATGACGTTGGTCGGAGAGAAGTGATGACGATGACACCAATGTGCTACCTCGACAAGGATTTCTCCATAGTGTTGTGTGGGGGGTTTCTTGCTTGTGCCGCTCAGCGGATCGTGACAGTTTTGTCTGTTTTTCCATAATTAACCATACAACACTTTTTCTTCTTAATTAATTTATGAAACAAAACGTTTGCCTTCTTTAAAAAACGACAATTCACAAAAATGTAGGATCTAATTATTTCATCAGCCATATTTTACAAGCTCAATTCACTTGTTCGAAACTGATTTTCACCAACTTACACTCCATTTTGCATATGTTGACTCAATCTACTATATTAATTCTAAAATATCTGTCATGGTCATAGTAAAAGAAAATCTGTCATGTACTTATGAGACCTTGAAAACTTGTTTAATGCGTTTCCACCACTCCAAATCCAATTTGAGAACAAACCACAGCATACTTCGTTAATGAGAATAAGTAATAGTGTCTACAACCACAACGTACAAATTTGACCCCATATATGACCGCGGACTGCGTCTGGTGGCCCCTCAAATGTCCACTCGTGCAACCACAACCTCGTTTTCAAAACCTCAAATCCACGCAACCACATGTATGTCCATCATTTGAGGATACAAATAGATGTAATAATGAATACCGCACAAAGAATAGACAAAAATACACACCCTCTATCTCAAAATATAATATCATCTTTTACAGTATGTTAGTGTCAAAAATGATCTTGTATTTTGGGACGGAGGGAGTAGTTTGGACAAAAAAATTATTCGGGGTGCATAATTCAAACATAAAATTCAATAATTTGCAATATGGATCCACATATTCTCTATAAGATCATTATTGAGTAGTTGCACATGCACTGGAATTTGTCGATGCATCTCTAGAAAGTTCATGTACTCCGGGCTTCTCAAAATCATGTGTGTGGGCTGCTCCTTCGCCCTCATGCTCCACAGTTATGTTGTGCAAGATTACACAATATGTCGTCATTGCCATAATGTCTTCGGTTCCCACATCATTGCAGCTCCATGAACAATACCCCAATGGGCTTGTAGCACTTGTGATGCCCTCTCCATATCCTTCCTAGCACCTTCTTGCATTTGTGCAAAGAGACATTGTTTGTTTCACAAATGTCGCCCATTTAGGATAGATACCAACAAAAAGGTACTACCCCATGTTGTAGTTGTGTCCATTAAGGTTGTAGTTGCATTCCAGAGCATCCCCGTCACAAAGTCTCTTGAACAACAGAGATTGCTAGAGCACATTGATGTCATCATGACAACCAGGCATGGTAAAGAAATCATGCCGAATCCACAAGTCCTTTAATGGCACTGCCTCAAATATGATTGTCGCCTATTTGGTGCGACTCTTACTACACGTGCAAACCTTTCAATCAGTTCTTCCATTGCCAAGGCATGCAATCAACTGAACCAACATACCAGCGACACCTCTGGGTGTCCAATTGCCAATAACATTTTTTGTGTGCTTGACAGTTGGTTGTTTCAAGTATTACAGTCCAAACACCTTCACCATGTGCGAGCAAATTTCACGGTGGTGTCAAGGCATGCTCTCCCCCGTCTAGACAATCTCATCAATGACATATGTGGCTCCACCATATGCAAGCATCTTAAGAGCAACCATGCATTCTTGCACACGAGAGATGGACAGTTGCTACTTCTCGAGCTTGCGTTGGTTTTTCCCTTGAAGAGGAAAGGGTGATGCAGCAAAGTAGAGATAAATATTTCCCTCAGTTAGAGAATCAAGATATCAATCCAGTAGGAGGTACAAGCAAAACCCCAATCGATGCACCTGCACAAACAATCAAACAATTGCACCCAACAAGATAAAGGGGCAGTCAATCCCTTCACGGTCAATTGCAAAGGTGAGATCTGATAGAGATAGATAGAAATAAAAAGGTAACTAAATATTTTGGGGTTTTTTGGTTTATAGATCTGAAAATAAAAGATTGCAAAATAGCAACTCGGAAACAAGTACGATGGAAAATAGACCTGGGGGCCATAGGTTTCACTAGAGGCTTCTCTCATGAAGGAAAATAATACGGTGAGTGAACAAATTACTGTCGAGCAATTGATAGAAAAGCGCAAAGTTATGAGGATATCCAAGGCAATGATTATGAAATATAGCCATCACGTCCTACCTGCATCTACTACTATTACTCCACACATTGACCGCTATACAGCATGCATCTAGAGTAATAAGATCATAAAGAACGGAGTAACGCCTTAAGTAAGATGACATGATGTAGAGGAATTAACTCAAGCAATATGATGAAAACCCCATCTTTTTATCCTCGATGGCAACAATTCAATACGTGTCTCGCTACCCCTACTTTGTCACTGGGTAAAATCACGCAAGATTGAACCCAGAGCTAAGAACCTCTCCCATTGCAAGAAAAAAACAATCTAGTTGGCCAAAACAAACCGATAATTCGAAGAGAAATACAAAGATATCAAATCATGCATATAAGAATTCAAAGAAGATTCAAAATATTCATAGATAAGTTAATCATAAATCCACAATTCACCGGATCCCGACAAACACACTGCAAAAGAGTATTACATCAGATAGATCTCCAAGAACATCGAGGAGAACATGGTATTAAGAATCAAAGAGAGAGAAGAGGTCATCTAGATACTAGCTATGGACTCGTATTAAGTTCATAAAGAACGGAGTAACGCCTTAAGTAAGATGACATGATGTAGAGGAATTAACTCAAGCAATATGATGAAAACCCCATCTTTTTATCCTCGATGGCAACAATTCAATACGTGTCTCACTACCCCTAATTTGTCACTGGGTGAAATCACGCAAGATTTAACCCAAAGCTAAGCACCTCTCCAGTTGCAAAAAAATAATCTAGTTGGCCAAACCAAATCGATAATTCGAAGAGAAATACAAAGATATCAAATCATGCATATAAGAATTTAGAGAAGATTCAAAATATTCATAGATAAGTTGATAATAAATCCACAATTCATCGGATCTCGACAAACACACCACAAAAGAGTATTACATTGGAAAGATCTCCAAGAACATCGAGGAGAACATGGTATTGAGAATCAAAGAGAGAGAAGAAGTCATCTAGCTACTAGCTATGGACCCGTATGTCTAAGGTAAACTACTCACGCTTCATCGGTAGGGTAACAGGTTTGATGTAGATGCCCTCCGTGATCGAATCCCCCTCCGGCAGAGTACCGGAAAAGGCCTCCATATGGGATCTAACGAGGTCAGAGACCTGCGGCGGTGGAAAAGTATTTCCGTGGATGCTTTCGAGGGTTTTGGAACATATGTGAATATATAGGACGAAGAGGTAGGCCAGGGGATGCCCGAGGGGGCACATGGCAGGGGGCGCCCCCTCCCCCCTAGGACACGCCCTCCACCCTTGCCTCCGCCTCGTGGCTCTTCTGGCTTGGACTCCAAGTCCTCTGGGTTTCTTCGAGTCCAAGAAAAATCATCGTGATGTTTTATTCCGTTTGGTATTCCTTTTCTGCGAAACTCAAAAATAAGGAAAAAACTGATACTGGCGCTGGGCTCTAGGTTAATAAGTTAGTCCCAAAAATAATATAAAATAGCATAGTAATGCATATAAAACATCCAAAACAGATAATATAATATACGTTGGAGACTTATCAAGCATCCCCAAGCTTAATTCCTGTGTCCTTGAGGAGGTAAATGATAAAAACAGATTATTTTTTTATGTGGAATGCTACCTAGCATATTTATCCATGTAATTTTCTTCATTGTGGCATGAATGTTCAGATCCATAAGATTCAAAACAAAATTTTAATATTGACGTAAAAACAATAATACTTCAAGCATACTAATAAAGCAATCGTGTCTTCTCAAAATAACATGGCCAAAGAAAGTTATCCCTACATAATCATATAGTCTGGCTATGCTCCATCTTCATCACACAAAGTATTAAACCATGCACAACCCTGGTTTCATCCAAGAAATTGTTTCATACTTTAGTATTCTCAAACTTTTTCAACTTTCACGCAATACATGAGCGTGAGCCATGGATATAGCACTATAGGTGGAATAGGGTATGGTGGTTGTGGAGAAGACAAAAAGAAGGAGATAGTCTCACATCAACTAGGCATATCAATGGGCTATGGATATGCCCATCAATAGATATCAATGTGAGTGAGTAGGGATTGCCATGCAATAGAAACTAAGTGGGTGTGCATCAAACTCGCTTACTCACAAAGACCTAGGGCAATTTGACGAAGCCCATCATTGGAACATACAAGCCAAGTTCTATAATGAAAAATTCTCACTAGTATATGAAAGTGACAACATAGAAGACTCTCTATCATGATGATCATGGTGCTACTTGAAGCACAAGTGTGGAAAAAGGATAGTAACATTGCCCCTTCTCTTTCCTCTAATTTTTTTCTTTTTTTGGTGGGCTTCTTTGGCCTCTTTTTTTGGGGGGGGGGGGGCTTCTTTGGCCTCTTTTATTTTTCATAAAGTCCTAAGAATCATCTCAACTTGTGAGGGAATCATAGCTTACGTCATCCTTTCCTCACATGGGACAATGCTCTAATAATGATGATCATCACACCTTTAATTACTTACAACTCGAAACTTAGAACAAAATATGACTCTATATGAATGCCTCCGGTGGTGTACCGGGATGTGCAATGATCTAGCGTAGCAAATGACATAAAAAATGGATAAGCCATGTAAAGATCATGCTAGCTTTCTTACGATCATGCAAAGCAATATGACAATGATGAAGGTGACAACATAGGAGATTCTCTATCATGATGATCATGATGTTTACACTTTTATTTACTTACAAATCAATATTACAACTCGATATCTAGAACAAAGATATGACTCTATATGAATGCCTCCGACGGTGTACCGGGATGTGCAATGATCTAGCATAGCAATGACATCAAAAAAATGGACAAGCCATGAAAACATCATGCTAGCTATCTTATGATCATGCAAAGCAATATGACAATGAATTCTCAAGTCATGTATATGATGATGATGGAAGTTGCATGGCAATATATCTCGGAATGGCTATGGAAATGCCATAATAAGTAGGTATGGTGGCTGTTTTGAGGAAGGTATATGGTGGGTGTAATGCACCGGTGGAAGTTGCGCGGTACTAGAGAGGCTGGCAATGGCGGGAGGGTGAGAGTGCGTATAATCCATGGACTCAACATTAGTCATAAAGAACTCACATACTTATTGCAAAAGTCTATTAGCTATCGAAACAAATACTTCACGCATGCTCCTAGGGGAAGGGTTGGTAGGAGTTAACCATCGCGTGATCCCGACCTCCACACAGAGGATGACAATCAATAAATAAATCATGCTCCGACTTCATCACATAACGGTTCACCATACGTGCATGCTATGGGGATCACAAACTTTAACACAAGTATTTCTACCAATCCACAATTACTCACTAGCATGACTCTAATATCACCATATCATAAGGAATCAAACTTCTCATAGTATTCAATGCACTTTATATGAAAGTTTTTATTATATCCCTCTTGGATGCCCATCATATTAGGACTAAATTCATAACCAAAGCAAATTACCATGATGTTTAGAGATACTCTAAAAATAATATAAGTGAAGCAAGAGAGTTCAACAATTTCTGTAAAATAAAGCCACCGCCTTGCTCTAAAAAGATATAAGTGAAGCACTAGAGCAAAATTGCCTAGCTTAGAAGATATAAGTGAAGCACATAGTGTATTCTAATAAATCATGATTCATGTGTGTCCCTCTCAAAAGGTGTGTACAACAAGGATGATTGCGGCAAACTAAGAAGCAAAGACTCATATCATACAAGATGCTCCAAGCAAAACACATATCATGTGGTGAATAAAAATATAGCCTCAAGTAAATTTACCGATAGACGAAGACGAAACAGGGGATGCCTTCCGGGGTATCCCCAAGCTTAGGCTCTTGGTTGTCCTTGAATATGACCTTGGGGTGCCTTGGGCATCCCCAAGCTTAGGCTCTTGCCACTCCTTATTCCATAGTCCATCAAATCTTTACCCAAAACTTGAAAACTCCACAACACAAAACTCAACAGAAAACTCATGAGATCCGTTAGTATAAGAAAGTAAATCACCACTTTTTGGTACTGGTGTGAACTCATTATTTTTTTGTATTGGTGTAATATCTATTGTATTCCAACTTCTCCATGCTTCATACCCCTCGATACTACCCATAGATTCATCATTAAGTAAACAACACATAGAAAACAGAATCTGTCAAAAACAGAAAACTCTGCAGTAATCATAGAACTTCGTATACTTCTGTAACTCCAAAAATTCTAAAAAATTAGGACAACCTGGGCAATTTGTATATATATTGTGTAAAAAATTCAGATCAAAAGCACGCTTCTGTGAATTATGAAAATTATTTTGCTGGACGCAAAAGTTACTGTTTTTCCGCAAGATCAAATCAACTATCACCGTCAGCCATCCCAAAGGTCTTACTTGGCACAAACACTAACTAAAACACAAAACCACATCTAACCAGAGGCTATATTATAAATTTATTCAAAAATAGAAACAAAAAAGCAAGACCAAAAATAAAATTGGGTTGCCTCCAACAAGCGTTATTGTTTAACGCCCCTAGCTAGGCATATTGCAATAGATCTAGGTATTGTCATCTTTGGTATGCAATCCATAAGTAGCTCTCATAATAGATTCATATGACAACTTAATTTTCTTTCAGGAAGGTGTTCCATACCCTTCCTTAATGTAAATTGAAATCTAATGTTTCCTTCTTTCATATCAATAATTGCACCAATCGTTCTAAGGAAAGGTCTACCAAGAATAATAGGACATGTAGGATTGCAATCTATATCAAGAACAATGAAATCTACGGGCACATAATTCCTATTTGCAACAATAAGAACATCATTAATCCTTCCCATAGGTTTCTTAATAGTGGAATCCGCAAGATGCAAATTTAAAGAACAATCATCAAATTCACGGAAACCTAACACATCACATAAAGTTTTCGAAATCGTGGAAACGCTAGCACCCAATCACACAAAGCATAACACTCATAATCTTTAATCTTAATCTAAATAGTAGGTTCCCACTCATCATAAAGCTTTCTAGGAATAGAAACTTCCAACTCAAGTTTTTCTTCAAAAGATTTCATCATAGCATCAATGATATGTTTAGTAAAAGCATTATTTTGATTATAAGCATGAGGAGAATTCAACATGGATTGCAACAAGGAAATAAAATCTATCAAAGAACAATTATCATAATTAAAATCCTTGAAATCCAAAAGAGTGGGTCCATTGCTACTTAAAGTTTTGACCTCTCCAATCCCACTTTTATCAATTTTTGCATGAAGATCTATAAACTACGAATCATTGGGACGTCTTTTAACTAAAGTTGACTCATCTCCAGTTACATCTTTATCAAGATTTATATTATAAAACAAAGATTCAATAGGAGTCACATCAATCACTTTAAGATCTTCATCATTATTTTCACAAAAACTAGAAGAAAACGGTTTTACAAACCAATCTTGCTTTGCACGCATCCAAGCGGTTCTTTATTTACATTCATCAATAGAAATTCTCATAGCTTTTAGAGACTCATTAATATCATGTTTGGGTGGAATAGATCTAATTTTCAAAGAATCAATCTCAAGAGAAATTCTATCCACGTTCCTAGCCAAATCATCAATCTTAAGCAATTTTTCTTCAACCATAGCATTGAAATTCTTTTGTGAACTAATAAATTCTTTAATGTTGTTCTCAAGATCAGAGCACATCTTATTATAATTTCTATAAGAACTGTTGTAGGAATTACCATAATTATTAGAGGAATTACTAGGAAACGGCCTAGGATTGAAATTACCTCTATACGCGTTATTACCAAAATTGTTCCTACCAACAAAATTCACATCCATAGATTCATTATTATTCTCAATCAAAGTGGACAAAGGCATATCATTAGGATCAATAGGAGCACTCTTATTAGCAAACAATTTCATAAGCTCATCCATCTTTCCACTCAAAACATTAATTTCTTCAATCGCATGCACTTTTTCACTAGTAGAAGATCTTTTGGTGTGCCATTGAGAATGATTAGCCATAATATTATCTAGGAGTTTAGTAGCTTCTCCTAATGTGATTTCCATAAAAAGAGCCTCCTGCGGGATTTCTAGAAGCAAAATTCAATCCGGCATAATTTTTTGTATAATCGTCCATAAACTTAAACCATGAGTAGGGCAATTTCTTATCATCAATTTCATCCTCTCCCAAGATTGTGCAACATGTTCATGATCAAGTTGCTTAAAATTCATAATATCGTTCCTAAGGGAGATGATCTTAGCGGGAGGAAAATACTTGGAAATAAAAGCATCTTTACACGTATTCCATGAATCAATACTATTTTTAGGCAAAGATGATAACCAAGTTTTAGCACAATCTCGTAGTGAGAATGGAAATAGCTTCAATTTAACAATATCATTATCCACAGCTTTATTCTTTTGCATATCACACAATTCAACGAAAGTGTTTAGATGGGATGTGGCATCTTCACTAGGAAGGCCGGAAAATTGTTCTTTCATAACAAGATTCAACAAAGCGGCATTAATTTCATAAGATTCCGCACTAGTGGCGGGAGCAATCGGAGTACTAATAAAATCACTGTTATTGGTATTGAAAAAATCACACAACTTGGTGTTCTCTTGAGTCATCGTGACAAAGCAAGCAATCTAACACACGAGCAAACAAAAAGGCAAACGAAAAGACGAATGGAAAAGGGCGAATAAAAAGGCAAATCTTTGTGTGTTTTTCTGAAAAATCATTTTAGAAGTGGGGGAGAGGAAAACGAGAGGCAAATGGAAAATAATGTAATGCAAGAGATGAGAGTTTATGATGGGTATTTGGTAGGCTTCATGTAGTCCTCCCCGGCAACGGCGCCAGAAATTCTTCCTGCTACTTCTTGAGCTTGCTTTGGTTTTTCACTTGAAGAGGAAAGGATGATGCAGCAAAGTAGAGATAAATATTTCCCTCAGTTAGAGAACCAAGGTATCAATCCAGTAGGAGGTACAAGCAAGTCCCCAATTGATGCACCTGCACAAACAATCAAACACTTGCATCCAACGCGATAAAGGGGTTGTCAATCCATTCACAGTCAATTGCAAAGGTGAGATCTGATAGAGATAGATAGAAATAAAAAGGTAACTATATATTATTGGGTTTTTTTGTTTATAGATCTGAAAATAAAAGATTGCAAAATAGCAGACCGGAAACAAGTATGATGGAAAATAGACCCGGGGGGGCATAGGTTTCACTAGAGGCTTCTCTCATGAAGGCAAATAATACGGTGGGTGAACAAATTATTGTCGAGCAATTGATACAAAAGCGCAAAGTTATGACGATATCCAAGGCAATGATTATGAAATATAGGCATCACATTTGTGTCAAGTATACCGACTCCTGCCTGCATCTACTACTATTACTCCACACATCGACCACTATCCAACATGCATCTAGAGTATTAAGTTCACAAAGAATGGAGTAACGCCTTAAGTAAGATGACATGATGTAGAGGCATTAACTCAAGCAATATGATGAAAACCTCATCTTTTTTCCTCGATGGCAACAATTCAATACGTGTCTCGCTGCCCCTACTTTGTCACTGGGTGACATCACGCAAGATTGAACCCAAAGCTAAGCACCTCTCCCGTTGCAAGAAAAACCAATCTAGTTTGCCAAACCAAACTGATAATTCAAAGACGAATACAAAGATATCAAAACATGCATATAAGAATTCAGAGAAGATTCAAATAATATTCATAGATAAGTTGGTCATAAATCCACAATTCATCGGATCTCGACACCGCAAAAGAGTATTACATCGGATAGATCTCCAAGAACATCGAGGAGAACATGGTATTGAGAATCAAAGAGAGAGAAGAAGTCATCTAGCTACTAGCTATGGACCCGTATGTACGAGGTAAACTACTCACGCTTCATCGGTAGGGCAATAGGGTTAATGTAGAAGCCCTCCATGATCGAATCCCCCTCCGACAGAGTACCAAAAAAGGCCTCCATATGGGATCTAACGAGGTCAGAGACCTGCGGCGATGGAAAGTATTTTCGTGGATGCTTCTGAGGGTTTTGGAACATATGTGAATATATAGGACGAAGAGGTAGGTCAGGGGATCCCCGAGGGGGCCACAAGGCAGGGTGCGCCCCCCCCCCTCCCAGGGAGCGCCCTCCATCCTTGTCGCCGCCTCGTGGCTCTTTTGGCTTGGACTCCAAGTCCTCTGGGTGTCTTCGGGTTCAAGAAAAATCATCGTGAAGTTTTATTCCGTTTGGACTCCGTTTGGTATTCCTTTTCTGCGAACTCAAAAACAAGAAAAAAAACAGAAACTGGCAATGGGCTCTAGGTTAATAAATTAGTCCCAAAAATAATATAAAATAGCATAGTAATGCATATAAAACATCCAAAATAGATAATATAATAGCATGGAACAATCAAAAATTATAGATACGTTGGAGACGTATCAACAGTTGTCCACAACAATTCTCCCTCAGCTTGAAGTAAGCATCGTATTCCTCCACATCATTCAGTACGCGCAAGAACAAATATTGGCTCACGTCGAAAAAAACTCTCATCATACGTGGGGCTCGGTTTGAAGTAGTCCTTCTAGAGAAGCCGTGCGGCAGCGATCCTATCCCAAAGAACAATTGTCCTGCCCCTTTTATCAAACTCTTGAAGCTCATAACATGCTCCACATGCTTCTCCATTTCTTCTTGGATGCTCATCATCATCATTATAGCATCTTTGTTCTCTAAATCCGACAAATCGACGAACTCTTTGTATATAAATTTGTCAAGCTCCATGTTCTCAAAGTCATCATCCGATGAATCCATCGTTTGCCTAAAAATTAGCAAAAGAACAAAAAAATAGTCCGGGCATTTTGTCAAACAAATAGAGGCGGGTGAATGTCCGGAGGGGTAGGATCGGGGCGACGCCCGGACGAGTAGGACGTACCGGGGAGACGTCCGGCGACAATGACGCGTGTGTGATGGCAGCAAGGACGGCCAGGAGGAGTTTTGGTGCCGACACAATGGGTTGGGACAGCGATGGAGTTACGGCGGCGACGAAGCTAGGGAAGGGACAGCACAAACAAGGCATAAGAGCATCTCCAACAGGCGCCCAACACGGCGCGCGCAAAAAACAGCTTTAGCGCTACCATCGCTGGTTTACAAGGCGCAGCGCCGCTCCAAAGAACCGCACTAAAATGCAGCAGCGTCGTCGCTCCAAAGCAGCGCAAAAAAATGCAGCGCGACAAAACATTTTTTAATTTTGAACGATAGATAAAATAAAAACTAGATAGATTGCATAAATAAAAAGCGATACAAAGGTATTTTACATCGGTGCAACTAGATAGATAGTTCAAAGCATAGATAAACTACGGCGCAACTAGATAGAAACTACTCTAAGTCGCTATCATCATCACCATCGCTATCATCCTCGGCGGTGTCGTCCGAGGTGTTCAGCCAGATGTCCAGCCACCGATCATCGTCCGGCGTGAAGAACGATCGCCCCCTGCTGCAACGATGTCGGATCGCGATTCGCCAACGCCTTCACGGCGCCTTTCCAACGCGCGCGCGGCACCTTTGCGTGTCCTCCTCGCGGCGCCTTGCCCAGTAGGCCTGCTCGTAGGCGACGTCCTCCGGGTGGCGCTGGCGCCACTCCGCCATGACCCGCTCGTCCTCTGGCGACGAGGAGGCGGCGTTGCCGCTCGGCGTGCTCCGCACGGTCTTCCGCTGTGTTCAGACGAGGCAGAGGGGCGAGGTTGAGAGCTTGCTGGAGCGTGTACACATCTTGAAAGTTCATCGCGCGGCCGGCCTAGGCGCCACGCCGCCGCTGTCTGTGCTGGCGGCCTCGCGCCGTCTCGTGACGTGCGAGGCCGAGCGGAGTTCGCCGGAGCGTATCTCCGTGGTGTAGACGCCGTTAGGCGCGGCGACGCCGCGTAGCCGGACGCTCGGCAGCATGGGCGGCATGGCGGCGCTGCGGTGGCGGGCGCTGAGCGGCGGAGGCGCGTCGGTGTCGAGGCGCTGGAGCGGAGGAGGCGCGTCGGTGTCGGGGCGCTGGAGCGGCGCGTGGCAGAGAGAGGAAGAGGAGAAGAGGAGGTGCGAGAGAGGCGCGTGGCGCGCGCCGCATTTTATAGGCGCGCCGGAAGCGGTGCACAAAATATGGCGCGCGAGCTGGCGTTTTTTCGCGCGCGCGCGCAAGCGTGTCAGGACCCCGACTCAATGCCACATCGATCTAGCATGTAACACCTCATATCACTTTGCGGCCTCACGCACGGTATTCCCACGGTGTCGCCTTACCTTTGCCGGGACCGTTTATGCCTTTTGGCACACGATATGATAGTGTCGCTAGCATCCATATGATAAGGAGCCGGCTGACATGGCTAGTCGTAAACCCAAAGCGGCACAAACTTACAGGACAGCATCCATGACCAAAGATCGAACGTGTCGGTCATCGGCGAGTGAATTGGGCAGTAGACCGGGCTAGCAGGACTCGGTGAGCCGGGCTGAAGCGGCTAACAGACTCCGGTATTCATCGTGACATTTCCCGAGGGATGATACAGAACGAAGAAGGACACATGCCGGCCAGCCTAAGTGTTCGGAGCAGTAGCAAGCTACCATGGCTCGGTGGAAACACTAGGAGACATTTCCGTAAGAGAGGCTACTAAAGATAAACAACTAGATAGTCGATCCACACATACCAAGCATTTCAATAACATACACACAATATGCTCGATATGTGCAAATACAACATGGCATCACAACATGACTCTACGACTCAGTATTTATTCATTAGGCCCGAGGAGCGAGATATTACAAACATAGGTCTCATGACCCAACATTGAGCATACAAGTCAAAACACAAGCGAAGCTTATCATGTCCGAGTACGACATCTACAAATGAAAAAGGCTTAGCACCGACTATCTACCGAGATCTGCCGAGGGCACAAGATCGTAGCTGAGGTAACAAGCTAAACGTCAAGTCCACGCTGAACTACTAGCGAGACCGAGGTCTCTCTCGCAAAAACATAAAATAGGCAAACGTGAGTACAAATGTACCCAGCAAGACTTACATCGAACTAACTACATATGCATCATTATCAACAAAGGGATGGTGGAGTTTAACAATGACAAGCCAGCTTTGACTCGGTGGCTATCCTAAACTACGATCGCAAGTAACTCTTTTGGGGTGGCGCACACGAGTCCACATATTCACCATATCAATACACCACCATGGATCCGCTCCCGTCTTCCTACGAGAACGCTATCCATAGCACTCACGCTTATCTTGCGTATTTTAGAGTATCCACTTTCACTTGTCTATGAACTGATGTAAGCAACCCAGAAGTCCTTTTCCGCGGACACGGCTATTCGAATAGATGATGTTAACCCTGCAGGGGTGTACTTCTTCACACACACTCTCACCACTTATCGCCGTTTACACAACATGTACTCGGCAACCTTCAAGCGGAAGCCCAACGTGGGTGTCGGCCACGACCTACCTAAACACTCAAGTCCCTAGTCCAGGTTTATCGCCTATTTGGGTTCCATCTATGAGGAGTTCCGCCAAGTTTCGCTCACAGCCCCAAACGATGTGAACAGGTTCCGTGACACCAAACAGGCGCCCGGTCTACCTGCCACGTGCCTACCGTGATCACAGCCCACCCCTACGGTCGGCGCAAGCCAAGACGGCCTCCAAAGATACTACAAACACCGAAACTACTTACAACTCCCGGACAGAGGACAAGGGTGATTAAGAAGCCGAGAGGGTCCATTGGTTTGGGCCCAATGCGTGGTAGTAGCTGAATCATGGATCACAAACACGTAACTCAGCCTCGAGGACGGCTGCAATGAGACAACCCACCATGTACTCCTACATGGCCTCTCACCGCTACCTTTACCAAATCGTGTTCACACACTTAGCTCGCACATAGTAGGACATGTTCACACACCTCCGATTCATCCTCGATGAATCGGACCGACTCAACTCTAAGCGAGAGCAGTGCATGACAAACAAGCATGTATGAGTAGGCACAACAGGGCTCAAACAACTCCTACTCATGCTAGTGGGTTTCATCTATTTCTTGTGGAATGACAGTCATGCAATGGATAAGGGTTCAGCTACCGCAGCAAGTAACAAATGATTCGTTGTTGTCCTAATGCAGTAAAAGAGAGCAGGAGCGAGAGAGTGGGATTTTATCGGAATGAACAAGGGGGTTTTGCTTGCCTGGCACTTCTGAAGATAGTATATCACTTCATCGGTGTCATCGAATTCGTCGTTGGAACGCGTCTATCGAGAGAGGGCAATTGCCGGCAACTGAGAAAGAAACACAATCAATGCAAATGCACAATATGATGCATGATCATGACATGGCAATATGCTGTGGTTTGAGCT
This sequence comes from Aegilops speltoides, assembly GCA_021437245.1. Lineage (NCBI taxonomy): Eukaryota > Viridiplantae > Streptophyta > Magnoliopsida > Poales > Poaceae > Aegilops > Aegilops speltoides. The sequence continues at coordinate 246,027,470 of CM038141.1, forward strand.
AATGCAACTAGCAACAGATTAAATGAAGTTGATTTGAATACAAAATTCAAATTCAAACTCCATATGTGACTATTCAAATGCCATTTAAATGATTTGTGCTAAACAGCAGCTATAAGTTGTTCTAACATGCATGAAAATGGTACAGATGGATAGATTGGATTTTTCTGATAATTTTTCATATATAAATTATTTCAATCTGAGCTACGGTTGAATTTCTATGAATTTTAGAAGTTTTAACTATTTTCTGGAATTTCCTGATTTATTTTAAACCCAGAAAATGATTAATTGCGTCCACCGACGTCGCATGTGACGTCGGCAGGTCAACGAGGCCGGTCCAGGTCAAACTGGCGGTGGGTCCCGTCTGTGTCATTGACTAACCTAACTAATCTAATTAGTTAGCGTTAAACTAACACTAACCTAGTTTAGTTAGTGGCACAGGGCCCAGACGTCGATGACCCGGAGGGTCAAACTATGGTCAACCCCGGTCAAACTCACCGGAGTTGACCGGCGGCTCGTCGCCCGGCGAGGCGTGGACGGCGGAGACGCGGGTTTCCTCCTCCGCGACCAAATGGCGGCGGAGGGCATCTACGCTGTGGGCGGACGCGCGCATCCAATGGAGCAAGCGGCAATGATCGGGTGGCGGAAAAGACGCCGGCGACGACGTTGGCGGCTGCCGGAGTTTCGGACGAGCTCGGCAACGACGCTGTGGTGGTGCGGAGGACTAGCCGATGGTGGCGCGGTTCTCGGGATGCACCGAAGCGGTGGTGCGCCGGACGCGTGCTTGCACGGCCGTAACACGACGGCGACATGGCCGGGCGGCGAGGAGCTTCGGGCTCGAAGAGGCGGTGGCTACGCGCGAATCGAGCACGGGAAGTAGGGGATAGGTAGAGGAGCTCACGACGGATCCAGAGCTGGTCGGCGGCCTTGGGAAGCGCAGACGGCGGCGAACGACGGTGGCGATCTCCGGTGGCCGAGGTTGAAGAAGACGATGCCGAGGACGGCAGGGCTTCCGGCGCCTTTCGTCTGGGTGAGGATGAAGAGAGGGGCGAGGCGGAGCTCGTGGGCGTGTCGGGGAGGCGTGGGGTGGCCGGTGGCCACGGCTGCGGCGGTCGGCGGCGACGGCTGCGTTCGGTGGTTGCGCGCGAGGGAGCCAGAGGAGGAGAGGGGCTCGGGAGAGAGTGGCGGGGACCGGGGGGGTGCGTGGCGTCGTGGGGCGCCCAGGAGGAGCCAAGCAGTGGGAGGAGGAGGTGGTGGGCGCGTGGCTGCAAGCAAGGCCACCGAGCAGCCAGGCGAGGGGAGGAAGACGACAGGGGAGAAGGCTAGGTGGGCTGGGCGGCACAGGCCAGCCGATGGGATGGGCTGACAGAGGCTGGCCAGGCAGTGAGTGCTGTAAGTTTTCTCTCTTCCCTATTTGTTCTGTTTCAGTTTTGGTTTAGTAAAATACTAACCCATTTTATAAAATCCTGGAAATAGTCATGGGTGCTTTCTGAATTATTTCAGTGACCCTCAGCAATTTCCAACATTTTTGGAGCATCTAAAATATTTATAGCATTTAAATAGCCCCAATTCAAATATGTTTGAATTAATTCAAGGTCCAAATATGTCCTGCAAAAATGTGAACCATTTTTGGTAGAGGCTTCCACCTTGATCCAGAAATGATGAACATTTTTAAAGGGCATTTTGAAATCATTGAAAATATTTTGGGTTGACCCTATTTGAATTCCTCTTGATGCTAGGGTTTGAAACAATCCCCATTTCAGGTTTTAAATGAAATTTAAACATGATGCAACACTCTAATGCATGCACTAGGCATTGTCAGAGCTAGGGATGTGACAGCTCACCCCCACTAAAACAAGAATCTCGTCCCGAGATTCAAGACGTGAGGTAAGAAGACAAAGGGGACACTAGGTATCACAAACTTCATGATCCAACTGTCTTCCTCGAGGTGTTGATCTGTTGACTCAAAACAATCTTGACGTCTTTGCTTGCAAGGTCTTCATCCAACATGACAACAAGAGGGAAAAGAGGGTTTTAGGAGAATCAATTTTCTTGAGGTTCGAGCAACTTAGAATCATCTCAAGGATCACAAGATCAACTCTCAAAATGGGACGTAGAAACATCTCTGGAGCTGAGAGGCAAGACATGTTTCAGGAAAGATAGGAGACATAATTTGACGAGGTTTCAAAGTAGCGAGGAAACAATTACTATGATCCCATAACGGGGCACCTTGGGAGAGGTGACTCGTAGAGATGTCCCCTTAAATGGCAAAAAGAATTACATTTGATTCAAAGATCATTGAAACTCTTTATACCAGCCTAAGGCAAATCACAATCGATCATTTGAAGGAGTTCGAGAGAATGACATTCTCGGGTCAGAATGGATGATGTGGATTACCTTGTTGAAAACAACACAAGGGATGATTTTTAGCAACTGGGGAGAAGCTCAACAGCAGAGAGTGATTCCACTATTGGAGTGGTTATGGCATAACCGAGGAAACTGAGAGGAATCCCGGTTAGTGCCGGCGATAATACATAATGCTTGTGCGTGCTCTTAAAAACTTGAGCATTTCCATATTCATCAAGGTTTTACCAACATCCGTGTCAAGGGTGCTGACAACACAACATACCATCACGATGAATAGTGACGGACAATGCAGATGCAAAGGAAGATAACACTTTCTCAGATTTCACCTTAGCGAAGCCAAGGGGACTAAATCTGGATGATCGACCGAGAGACATTTAGCACTCCGCTTCTAATGTTCTCCTTGATGTACCAGTGTATCCCATTCATTGAGATGGTCTGGCATCTAGAACATCAAGTAAAGGTCGGACTTCGGAAACACAAAAATCATAAGGCACAACTAGGGAGTAAATCCTACGAAGTCCTTATGGGGAGGTGGCCAACTTCTTCAATCAAGATACTACAATAATAGGTCTTCCGGCTGGGTGTGTTGGCCACGACATCCATTTTACCGGGTTACAGAGAGACCAATATTATAAATCTTGGGAAACGTTCCAACCATCATATCTGCCTGAGATTCAGATCTGGTTGGTGTTAGAGTAATCCAGACTCATCAAGTCTAGAAAGAAGAATGAAAGTTTGCAACACAAGTCGACGAGATGACGTTGCGAGATTCTCGGGAAATGAACTACGATAGCAAGCTCCAAAGCATGAGCTGGTTCTCACATAAACACGTGGACTGTTGCTGCAAGACAAGCATGACCACATAGTAGTCTTATAATAAAACACTAGCGAAGTTCAGAGGGAAACCATTATCGAGGATATCAAGTCCTAACATAAGTCATGATTCTTAAGAAGGAACTTCTTCTCCTTGAACAAATCAATCGGTGGCTTGGTGTGCTAGGAATACATATAGAATGAAGGTTGCAAGTCTTGAAACACGAATACTTCGCACGATGCATGAATGATTTGGGATGATTCCAAAGGAAGCAACATTGTCTTTCTCGAATCCACGGCATGCAACTTGCATCAAATGCACATGAACTAGAGGAAGTCACTTCTTACATCCGAACATATGCTTCATGAGCTAGCATGAACAAATGCTTTCTAAATTTTCCAACACTAGCTTAATATTCAACAAAATTATGGAGAAGACAAGGATGTTGTCGATGGGCTCAACAAAGAATTCATCCAGATTCCCATGGAGATGGAATTCCATAACTATGTGAACAAGGTGATAGTATTGGTCGACCCAAAAGATATAATCTTTGTATGCCGAGGAAAATCCACGAGTAAGACAACATTACGAACATCGTTGGTTCGGTTTGATTTGAGGATAGCACACACTCAAATCAAAGTTTTGGCAAGACGATAGCTCTAACAACTGGTCTCGAGGATCAATTGATGAAGATATCATCTTTCTTCAACACACATACAAGATAACCCTTAAGATGAACTAAATCGGACAAGCTTCCATCTTCCAACTCTCCAAGTTGTTGTTTAGCTTGACCAAACAGCTCGTGGGTATGCAACATGATTCTTGGAGAAGGGTGGTTTATATGAAACCAACTTGATCACGAGCTCAACATAACGGTCGGTGACAACTGGTAATACTTCCGAGAAGATATTAGGAAAATCACGAACCACCGATATGTTACTAAGCTCGAGAACAATCTTGCTTCTCAGGGCAAGATGATATGATCAAAAGAGCGAGGGTTTGACAAGATCCTAACCCATTGATCGGAGAGTGCACCGGAAATAAGGACTAGGTAGCACAATCATACTTAGGGTGGTGATTCAAAAATCAACATGCTAAGAGTGAGGTTAATGTCCTTTAACTACTAAGCAACAAATTTGCTAGGAGTATTGATTTCACACATCACGAATCACTTGTCGGTATTCCGGTTGCGACAACACGGAACCGAGGAATGAGTAATGATGGCGAGGAGTATCACTACGTCAAGAATTCATAAGAGGTAGTGCAATTCTCATGATATTCTTAATGCCAAGATGGTAATACTCCAAGGTAGAACAGAGCGAAAGCTAGATTAGCAATTTGATCTGCGAATTACAATTGCTTTGACCCAATCCTAGATATGGATGAGGTTCTGGAATTGTTTCTCCTAGTCATTCTGAATAGAATGGCTTGACGGACTACAAAAGTAAAAGGCATCGATGAACACGGATGCACGACTAATCTTGACTATCAATCGATAGACGAAGGTCAGGAGTGCAACTAAAGAGAGACAACTCAAAGGAACATATAATTTTCTGAGTTGTGGATGCATAGATTGGTATGTCGAGCGAAGCTCAACTAATTTCTTCCGGATAATCCATGCGGAAAGGTAGAACTGGCAGAGTCACGATATAAAATGGAGAACTCATCAAGAGCACACCTGTTGTGATCTTTTGATCCAACAAACTTCTGCCATAAGCGGTTCATAGTATTTGGAAGAAGGAAATACCACGGACCTCAAGGACTATCGCAAAGGTTACTAATAACCTAAAGGAACTAGCAACACTATCAACACGAGGTAAGTAGAGTGAATCTTGGGTCAAGAACCCAGGAGTAGAATACCTACTACTAAGTAGCATCACGGGATGCTTTCGAGAATGAAGGCCAGAATCTTCACACTGGGATACAAATCATGGCTAGATTACTAGATGATCCCCTAAGACACCTAGGGTCATAATAATAATTCCAACATATATGTCGAGGCAATAGAAAACCTCAACTCACCGATTAGTGTGGTTAATCTGGCCCAAAGGAACATCGGAACGGGAGGAAGGGATTTTGCAAATGCTTCAGACTATTTAGGAACCTGGGGTGACTCGGACAGCATAACGGCTGTAAATGCTCAAAAGTTTGGAGACATACAACAAAAATGGTGGCATAGCCACTCGAAGCACAATATCAAGGTTTGAGATCATGATTATGAACATACGGAAGTAGTAAAACTGAATCTGGCGTAAAACCAACAATCTCACAAGTCCATGGGTTAGTAACACGTCATCCTAATAGATAGACGAGAAGGCCTAGTTCTTAATCCCCGTAGAAGAGAGAGGATGATTTCGGATCGAAGGCCATGAGGTATAAGGAGTAAAAAGAGCCTTACGCTCCAACCCACAATCAATTCCCTACATATAACTAAAGCATTTCTAGACTCAACTTCACCGGTTTGGCTTGGTAATCCCACAGCAACAAAGCTCGATACCAAAGCTGTCAGACCCGACTCAATGCCACATCGATCTAGCATGTAACACCTCATATCACTTTGCGGCCTCACGCACGGTATTCCCACGGGTGTCGCCTTACCTTTGCCGGGACCGTTTATGCCTTTTGGCACACGATATGATAGTGTCGCTAGCATCCATATGATAAGGAGCCCGGCCGACATGGCTAGTCGTAAACCCAAAGCGGCACAAACTTACAGGACAGCATCCATGACCCAAAGATCGAACGTGTCGGTCATCGCGAGTGAATTCGGGCTGTAGCATCGGGCTAGCAGACTCGGTGAGCCGGGCAGAAGGGCTAACAGACTCCGGTATTCATCGTGACATTTCCCGAAGGGATGCATACAGAACGAAGAAGGACACATGCGGCCAGCCTAAGTGTTCCGGAGCAATAGCAAGCTACCATGGCTCGGTGGAAACACTAGGAGACATTTCCGGAAGAGAGGCTACTAAAGATAAACAACTAGATAGTCGATCCCACACATACCAAGCATTTCAATAACATACACACAATATGCTCGATATGTGCAAATACAACATGGCATCACAACATGACTCTACGACTCGAGTATTTATTCATTAGGCCCGAGGAGCGAGATATTACAAACATAGGTCTCATGACCCAACATTGAGCATACAAGTCAAAACACAAGCGGAAGCTTATCATGTCCGAGTACGAGACATCTACAAATGAAAAAGGCTTAGCACCGACTATCTACGAGATCTGCCGAGGGCACAAGATCGTAGCTGAGGTAACAAGCTAAACGTCAAGTCCACGCTGAACTACTAGCGAGACCGAGGTCTCTGCAAAAACATAAAATAGGCAAACGTGAGTACAAATGTACCCAAAGAAGACTTACATCGTAACTAACTACATATGCATCATTATCAACAAAGGGATGGTGGAGTTTAACAATGACAAGCCAGCTTTGACTCGGTGGCTATCCTAAACTACTAACGCAAGTAACTCTTTTGGGGTGGCGCACGAGTCCACATATTCACCATATCAATACACCACCATGGATCCGCTCCGCCTTCCCACGAGAACGCTATCCATAGCACTCACGCTTATCTTGCGTATTTTAGAGTATCCACTTTCACTTGTCTATGAACTGATGTAAGCAACCCAGAAGTCCTTTTCCGCGGACACGGCTATTCGAATAGATGATGTTAACCCTGCAGGGGTGTACTTCTTCACACACACTCTCACCACTTATCGCCGTTTACACAACATGTACTCGGCAACCTTCAAGCGGAAGCCCAACGTGGGTGTCGGCCACGACCTACCTAAACACTCAAGTCCCTAGTCCAGGTTTATCGCCTATTTGGGTTCCATCTATGAGGAGTTCCGGCCGAAGTTTCGCTCACAGCCCCAAACGATGTGAACAGGGTTCCGTGACACCAAACGGGCGCCCGGTCTACCCGGCCACGTGCCTACCGCATCACAGCCCACCCCTACGGTCAGCGCTGCAAGACGGCCTCCGACATACTACAAACACCGAAACTACTTGCAACTCCCGGACAGAGGACAAGGGTGATTAAGAAGCGAGAGGGTCCATTGGTTTCGGGCCCAATGCGTGGTAGTAGTGAATCATGGATCACAAACACGTAACTCAGTTCTCGAGGACGGCTGCAATGAGACAACCCACCATGTACTCCTACATGGCCTCTCACCGCTACCTTTACCAAATCGTGTTCACACACTTAGCTCGCACATAGTAGGACATGTTCACACACCTCTGATTCATCCTCGATGAATCAGACCGACTCAACTCTAAGCAGTAGCAGGCATGACAAACAAGCATGTATGAGTAGGCACAACAGGGCTCAAACAACTCCTACTCATGCTAGTGGGTTTCATCTATTTACTGTGGAATGACAGGTCATGCAATGGATAAGGGGTTCAGCTACCGCAGCAAGTAACAAATGATTCGTTGTTGTCCTAATGCAGTAAAAGAGAGCAGGAGCGAGAGAGTGGGATTTTATCGGAATGAACAAGGGGGTTTTGCTTGCCTGGCACTTCTGAAGATAGTATATCACTTCATCGGTGTCATCGAATTCGTCGTTGGAACGCGTCTATCGAGAGAGGGCAATTGCCGGCAACTGAGAAAGAAACACAATCAATGCAAATGCACAATATGATGCATGATCATGACATGGCAATATGCTGTGGTTTGAGCTAATGCAACTAGCAACAGATTAAATGAAGTTGATTTGAATACAAAATTCAAATTCAAACTCCATATGTGACTATTCAAATGCCATTTAAATGATTTGTGCTAAACAGCAGCTATAAGTTGTTCTAACATGCATGAAAATGGTACAGATGGATAGATTGGATTTTTCGATAATTTTTCATATATAAATTATTTCAACTGAGCTACGGTTGAATTTCTATGAATTTTAGAAGTTTTAACTATTTTCCGAATTTCTGATTTATTTTAAACCCGAAAATGATTAATGCGTCCACCGACGTCGCATGACGTCGGCAGGTCAACGAGGCCGGTCCAGTCAAACTGGCGCATGGGTCCCGTCTGTCGCTGACTAACCTAACTAATCTAATTAGTTAGCGTTAAACTAACACTAACCTAGTTTAGTTAGTGGCACGGGCCCAGACGCCGATGACCCGGAGGGTCAAACTATGGTCAACCCCGGTCAAACTCACGGAGTTGACCGGCGGCTCGTCGCCGGCGAGGCGAGGACGGCGAGACGCTCGGGTTTCCTCCTCCGTGACCAAATGGCCGGCGGAGGGCATCTACGCTGGCAAGTGACGCGCGCATCCAATGGAGCAAGCGGCGGCGATCGGGTGGCTGAAAAGACGCCGGCGACGACGTTGGCGGCCGAGTTTCGGACGAGCTTCGGCAACGACGTTGTGGTGCACGGAGGACTAGCGATGGTGGCGCGGTTCTGGGATGCACCGAAGCGGTGGTGCGCTTCGGACGCGTGCTTGCACGGCCGTAGCCACGACGGCGACATGGCGGCGGCGAGAGCGCTTCGGGCTCGGCGGGCGGTGGCTACGTGGCGAATCGAGCACGGAAGTAGGGGATAGGTAGAGGAGCTCACGACGGATCTGCAGAGCTGGTCGGCGGCCTGGGAAGCGCAGACGGCGGCGAACGGCGGTGGCGATCTCCGGTGGCGAGGTTGAAGAAGACGATGCCGAGGACGGCAGGCTTCGGCGCCTTTCGTCTGGGTGAGGATGAAGAGAGGGCGAGGCGGAGCTCGTGGGCGTCGGGAGGCGTGGGGTGGCGGCCACGGGCAGGCTGGGCGGCGGCGGCGGCCGCTGCGTTCGGTGGTTCGAGGAGAGCAGAGGAGGAGAGGGCTCGGGGAGAGAGTGGCGGGGACCGGGGGTGCGTGGCGTCGTGAGGCGTCCAGAGGAGCCAAGCAGTGGGAGGAGGAGGTGGGCAGGCGCGTGGCAAGGCCACCGAGCAGCTTGGGCGAGGGGAGGAAGACGACAGGGAGAAGGCTAGGTGGGCTGGGCGGCTGGCGCCAACACAGCGGATGGGTGCAGACAGGCTGGGCGGGCAAAGTGAGTGCTGTAAGTTTCTCTCTTCCCTATTTGTTCTGTTTCAGTTTTGGTTTAGTAAAATACTAACCCATTTTATAAAATCCTCGAAATAGTCATGGGTGCTTTCAATTATTTGATGACCTCAGCAATTTCCAACATTTTTGGAGCATCTAAAATATTTATAGCATTTAAATAGCCCCAATTCAAATATGTTTGAATTAATTCAAGGTCCAAATATGTCCTGCAAAAATGTGAACCATTTTTGGTAGAGGCTTCCACCTTGATCCAGAAATGATGAACATTTTTAAAGGGCATTTTGAAATCATTGAAAATATTTTGGGTTGACCCTATTTGAATTCCTCTTGATGCTAGGGTTTGAAACAATCCCCATTTCAGGTTTTAAATGAAATTTAAACATGATGCAACACTCTAATGCATGCACTAGGCATTGTCAGAGCTAGGGATGTGACAAAGCGGTTCCCGCGCGCGTGATTTTCCCGCCGCCGCAAAACGCCCCGCGCGCGTTAAAGGCTGCGTTTACCCCGCGCCGTTGGAGATGCTCTAATAGATGAACACGTCAGGCATAATAGATGAACACGTCGGGCTAGGTTGGGGACGATTTAGAGAGTTTAGGAAGGGTCTAGCGTGTCGAATCCGACGTGAGGGACACATCCGGGGCCGTCCAAACGACCCCATATATGCCCCCATATATGCTGGGTTTGAGGGATGCCGGACATCCGAACATTTTGGTTGGCTTTGTGGGCGTTTTTCAGTCCATCCATAAAGGACATCAACAGATGAATAGATCAAAGTTCCACTGCTTAAGTGATAACGAGATAGACATCAAGAAATCAAGGACGATACATCAGCAGCAAACTAAAAACAGCACTTTTTCCCCGTAAAACTCAAAAGTCTGTTGCGACATGACATACTGAAAACATGCTCACGAGAATTTTGACCACATACAGCAACATAAGCGCCAACAATGTATGATTCTGCACATGACATGCTATAAGCATTGGCTAGTAAACACAAGGACACCGAACACGCCGAGGTACGCATCGAGGATTACGGAGTACATGACCTTATCAAGGAAAGAGATGTACACGTAGTAAAAATAAGCCGTGACACAAATTCAGTGAGCCATAGCTTAGCTCAACTAGGTAGATTTCCTGGCAGTGTGGCTTGGTAATTTTCCTCAGGAAATTGCGGAGTCCATCGACCATGATTGTACTTCTATCATGAGCTAATTTAAATCTCTCTTTCCCGAAAAGGAAAAAAGAATCATGCAGAAGATTCATGTAGACATTGAACTCCATATCAAACGCGGCGGCAACATACCACTGGAATCTTGCAGTATATCCTTGTGAGATGCTCAGTTACTCCAATAGCATGAAAATACTGACATTGTAAAGAACAAATACTGGCTCTTGAGTATGCAATACACTCCCTTTGTTTCCCAATACCTAGCTTGTTAGGTTTAACATGCATACCAAGATCAGCCATTGACAAACGCATGCCTTGATATGGACTATGAAAACATTTGAAAGAGGTTTACATGATAGTATAGCTTTTATTATTACTCTTGTCAAAATTAGCCTCAAAATTCGAGGATGGCTTATATATTTGGATGGAGGGTTACGATCCAAATGAACTGTCAACTTAAACAGGTTTGCAACAAAAAACAAGCAGAAGCAAAAAATGGGATTTGGTTTGTAGTACCTAGTACTCCCTCTAAGGCGTACTTTGACTAAGCACAAGGATTAAAGAACAGAATATTTAAGATGTATATTAAGATGGGTATATTAGACGAGGGCAAATGAGAGAATGGAATATTTAAATCGTCCATTCCATATAATTCAGAACTACTCCCTCCGTCCCATAATATAAGAGCGTTTTTCTTATACTGTGAAAGTCCACACACCCTCCGTCTCAGAATACAAGGCTTGTTATCTACTCCAGACAGAGGGTGTGTGGACTTTCACAGTATAATCATATTGCTCCAGACAGCCACACCCAGAAATGAACTTCAGGACAAGTAAATCGTGACGTTCATTTGTCATGAAAGAACAAACCCTAACAGCATAGCAGCCGGATACATAATAGTTTGCTCTACAATTAGTTTTTCTGTTCAAGTCAACTTTATCTTCTGAACATATCTTGGTTAAATTAAAATTGGTCACGAAATGGTTTCTTGCAAACAGAGAGACTACCTCTTATGACCAATCAATGAACTGTAAGAACTCAACATATTTCAGTGATCCACTAGCATCCTTAACATTTCTAACTTAATATTCGACTGCATAGAGATATAGATCAGTTAACATGCAGTGGGTAGAGTTACTAATAAGAAACTGGTCAATCCAGAAACACGGAGGATGCTGGTAGACACTGGGTCTTTTCCAATAAATAGAGCCTAATGTGATGTTTGCTTATGGGAATGCGCCAAAGTGCTGGAGATGTGTTTGAATCAAGCGTGATAAATGCCTATCAATAATGAGCAAGACATAAGGATTTCAATAATAAGCCAAGCTGGGGTACTGATAGGGAGTCAAAATCTAAAAAATAAAGTAGCCTGCTAATGGAAAAGGTTCAAAATGATGAATATCAACAGAGAATAACCACTATGCGAACCTAAAAGATCACAGGTTTCAGCTCCCTCAGTAAATTCTGCTAACCCACCATAGGACTGTATAAAGTCCACTCATCATCTTGAAGCTACAAAACCTATCACAAGGGATCTTACCTCCCATGGAAAGGGAACCAAACAACCCTTGTATGCCAAATGGTGTGACTATACATGGATTGCACACAGAGGGCAAAAACTGTACATACATGCATTGTCAAGTTCTCTCTCCCTCGTGTGGATCATATATCATCCAAGCACAAATCAGAAGATCAAGAGAACTACACAAATCTACTCCACCAAGACCAGTCTTACGGCATGAATGAGCCCTAAGAGGTATGAAATATACCTCTGTTCATGCATCGACAGGTAGATTTGCCTCCATGTCAGACTGTGATGTGGCCATGTCAACTCGCCATTGAATGAATCAATTGAGAGCAGCTGCCACATCCTCCAGTCCAAACTGACGGCCACCCAATCGTGATTCCTTACACCTTGCTGCAAAGTAGAACATCAGCCACACCACCATGAAGTACACCTCTGCAAATGAGTGGAGGAACCCGCCAAGAACTTTGCCACCAAATGTAACCATAATGAGCCGCCCCATGCTGCCACACACCACTGTCTCCCAGCACTTGATCAAGGTGGCATCGGTTGCCATCAATGACACAAGATAGCAGCCTTCCTTCACAGCATTGCGGCCAGGTGGACGCGGATCACGATCCATTGCAACCACCCATGGCACCACCGTGAACAACACCGATACAACAGCATCAAGAAGAGCCCATGCAATGAAGAAGCCATCGAGCTCTGGGCCAGAAATGGCTGCCGCAAGCCATGGGTTTGCAGATGCCGAAAACGGCATGAGCTTGGCGACCACAAAGAGCCTGAACAGCTGCGCCTGGTCATGCACGTCTGCAAAGAACCAGAGGCAGAGCATCTGCACAACCGCATCCCGAGTTGCCCACCGCAGGAATGCAAACCCAGTGAGCCTCCTAGCGCCCATTGCCGCACCGGAAAGGAAGAACCCTCGCCGCCGTTCAGGCAGGTGGCGCCCCGCTACAGAAGCGAACACCGTGCCGAGAGCTATGGAGTGCACAGTGATGTACCCAAGGATCGCGAGCACATGAGCAGACGAGAGCAGAGCGAGGAGGTTGATGATCGCCGCAGCGTCGCGCCTGGTCAGGTCGAGCAGCCTGAGCTCACCGCCCCGGGGCGAGGCAGGCTTCGGCGAGGAGGTCTCGTTGTGGATGGCAAGGAGGAAGGGGGAAACGGATGAGGGGAGCAGCTGGGAGAGGGGTACGGGGTAGGGTTTGGGGGTGGAGAAGGAGGTGAAGAAGATGTTGTGGTAGGAGGCGTTGCGTCGGCTGGAGGGGGCGGACGAGACCGGGTCGAAGGGTCCGACGAGGAAGTCGTCATCGGAGAGGGAGGACGAGGAGGAAGTGAAGGGGGACCGACGGCGGGGGAGGTGGTGCTGCGGAGCCGGCGGGGAGGGCTGGGCGGGAGGCGAGAGGCGGAGAAGGAGAGAGCGGAGGGCGGGATCGCGGTCCGCGAAGGAGGAGAGGCGAAGCGTGCCAGCAAAGAGGGCTGACCGGAAGAGGAGGAGGAGGAGCGCCGCGAGGAGGAGCGGCGGGAGCGAGGCCGGGTGGAGGAGGTGCGCCGCCGCTCGGCGCAGGACGCGGCCGCCCGTACGCGCGTCCAGGCTCGGCGCCGGTGGCGCGGGCGCGGGCGCGGCGGCTGCCGGCATGGCGGTGGGAGCGCTGGGCTGTGGGGATCGGCGAGGCGCGGCGAGGGCAAATGGGGAATCGAGGATGCGGAGGTTGACGCGCGGGTGACGAAGGGAACTGGAAACACGGGCTAGGCTTGGGCTTGGGCCAGTCTGGATGCTTTGGTTGGGCTTGGTAGGGCGGCATGTGATATCTTTCCATGTACTAGAAGAGAAGTAGGCTTTTCTCCTGCCACTCGTCGTAGCCTGAGAAATTTAGGTCCCTCGCCTCCGGCTATCATCTTGGCGCTGAGAGATGGGGGGCATTAGATCTTCAAGATTTTTATGTTCTTCATCAACGTCTAGTGATTATCATAGTTTTGCAAGAATAATTTTTCTCTCGTCCTTTTGACGGTACCATGAGGTTAGAGAGTTTCTGTCCTTGCAGACCCGATTATTCGGATTTGATGAGTTTATGTTGCTGTGTTAAGCTTTTTTGTGTTTGTCTGATTCTTTGTGAAGGTGAAATCTTGCATCGACACCATGGTGAAGATATAGTGATTCGATGGCCTGCACTTCTAGGGGATCATCCCCGGCCCAAGTACGTTCATCGATCAAGGCTTCCCATCTTTTTAGATGGGCGACTCAAAGCGCTTTTAAAAATCATTATTGGTAATGTTCGTGCGGGTGAAAGAGTGACACCATCGTTGCTCCAGTCCAATTACAGCCTCTTTACCGAAGTCTTTGGAGTGTCTCTTTGAGCAGAGATTGATACCGCAAAGAAGGTGTTTTTAAAGATTTCATTGTAATTCTTACTCATATGACTTACTTTGTATTATCTTGGATCTTAGATCCAAATCGGTGTACCTATAATTGCTATGAGTATGAATAAAGTTATAGGTGTTTCTAAGAAGAAGAAAAAAATGAATTATTTCCATGTTACTCACGCGTAACAGATAACTGCATGCCTGTTGGGTACAATCAATTATTGCAGTGGTTACTCCTGATTCACTCTTGGTTCTTTTCTGTAAGGAAAAAGCTCAAGGAATTTCACTGAGGAGTATGATAAGGTGATTGTATCTTTTCATTTTTTTTTGGGTAACATTCTTTTTGTTTCTGATTGCAGGTGAAGGTCTGTCGGGCTTGTTAAAAAACAGGAGCGTGGGGATTCTTCAAAATCTTTGAGGTCTCAAATTGTGGCACCTATGAACCCCAGTCAATCATTTTCTTTTCGCAAATGACATCTGATACGTCTCCAACGTATCTATAATTTTTTGATTGTTCCATGTTATTATAGTATCAACCTTGGATTTTATATGCAATTACATGTCATTTTATATCATTTTCTACAACGAACCTATTAACCCAGTGCCAAGTGTCAGTTGTTGCTTTCTGCTTGTTTTTGATTTTCCAGGAAATCGGTACCAAACGGAGTCCAAACACCACAAAACTTTTTGATGGTGTTTTTCTGGACAAGAGAGACCCTAGGAGCTTCGAGAGGAGACCAGACGAGAAGCTTGGAGATGGCAAGGCAACAGGACGGGCCCAGGGGTATGCGCGCCCTGATGCCTTGTGGGCCCCACGTGGCTCCATCTGACCTAATTCCACCTCTATAAATTCTCTAAAATTGGGAAACCAAGAGAGAGCCACCCCAAACACTTTTTCCGCTGCCGCAAGTTTCTGTTCTTCCGTCATCCCATCTAAAGACCTTTTTTCCAATACTTCGCCGAGGGGGAATCGATCATGGAGGGCTTCTACATCATCCTTGCTGCATTTCGATGATGCATGAATAGTTCACCACAGATCTACGGGTCCATAACTAGTAGCTAGATGGCTTCTTCTCTCTCTTTGATCTTCAATACAATGTTCTCCTTGATGTTCTTGGAGTTCTATTCGATGTAATCTTCTTTTACGGTGTGATGAATTGTGGGTTTATGACCATATTATTCATGAATATTAATCGAGTCTTCTTTGAATTCTTTTATGCATGATTATTATAGCATTTTATTTCTCTCCAATCTATCCGTTTAGTTGGCCAACTAGATTTGTAAGTGCATCTAGTGCCCCTTAGTGATTTTGGTGTATTGAAGACTTATAGGTTAACGGACTGATGCGTTTGTGAGTGTACATGTGTCTATAAGTCAATGAGGAGTTTGATATTCTGAGAGAAAGTCGACCCTAAAATGAAGTTCTTATTTCAAGACTTTGATATTCAAGACTTTCAAGACTTTGAAAGTGAAGAAATTGGTGTGACCTTGAAGACTTGGTATTCATTCGAGGAACATGAAGCGTGAAGACTTTTGTTTTCGTAGTTTCATTTTCTCTTTCTTGAGTCATAGGAAACACCGTCATTGTTAAAGGGGTCGAGGAAATACTAAGGAAAAATTTCCATGTGATGCTCAACTCAAAATCCTACATCTACCAATCCTTCGAGTGAAGCCATTGAAGTCTCATACAATTCATCAATTTCTTCAAAGGATGAGACGCAGTTCTTACAGTCCTTGATGACTTCTTTCGACCGAGGAGTTAGGAATTCGCCGGTCTGAATTGCCTACACAAATGAGGAACATGATAGCCCCGAGGAATTTGAGAGTCAAATTTCCGACCGTTGTCAGGTCTTCTTGGCTGTCCCAAAATATCTTATCCACCTAACGGTCATATCATTGAAGGGCATTTATGTCTTATCATGTCGGGATGCTCCCTAGGCTATAAATAGCCGCCCCCTACAACCACTAGTTGGTTGGATGCTTCGAGCGAACTTGACACTTGTCATTTGAGAGCAACCCATCCTCCGAGGACTTTGAGCGAAAATCATCAAGTGAGGAAAATCCCAAAACCAAACCCCCACAAACCCAAAGTGATTGAGCATCATTGAAGAAATTGATACCGCGTGGATCCGACGCTTGTTACCTTTGAAGACTGTGCTTCTTCCAGACGGTTAGGCGTCAAGGTCTAGAGCATCCAAGAGGAATTGTGGATCGCCGAGTGACCAAGTCTGTGAAGGTTTGGAAGTCACTCAAGACTTACCACGAGTGATTGGACGAGGCTGCGTGGTCTTAGTTCAAGGAGAATACGGTGAGGATGGGTGTCCTGAGTTGCGGCTCAGAGACTAGGTGTCCGGATCGTGTCCTCGAGTTTAAATACTCACCACTCCAACCAGACGTACAATTGAGACAAAGAGTTTGAACTGGTTTACCAAATCATTGTCTTCACCAACTAATTGGTTCTATATCCTCAACCCTTTCATTTCCTCATTCTTTGTGTTGAATGTTTGTTCATATCGTGCTTGAAGACTTTGATCAAGACTTCCACAAATTCCTCGATTCAAGTTCTTGATCTGTTGGTCTTCGTCTTGTGTTATCCTGTGATTACGCTTTACGTACTCTGTGCTTGTCTTCATTTCATCATGATGACCATGCTAGTATCTGTTATGTTTACTTCGAGTACTTATTCATTGCAATTAGTTCTTCGCTAAGGAATTTCCTCACCAACAAATTCCTCAATGAAGAATTCATAAAAATCGCCTATTCACCCCCCTCTAGTCGATATAATGCACTTTCAATTGGTATCAGAGCAAGGTACTCCCTTGTTCTGTGTGATTTTTGTTTAACCGCCTGGAGTTTTAGTTATGTCGACCGCACGTATGAAGAAAGTGACATGCCCTATCTTTGACGGTCATGACTATCCCAAGTGGAAGGCCATGATGAGGAAGCGCCTCATGGCAAGGAACAATGAGTGTGGACCGTTACCAAGATTGGTCTTCTTGATCTATGCAAGATGGCGAATCTTGATGATATTCGCAAGTATACTCGACTTGACATCATAGCGAAGGATATCATCCGCTCCTCGCCTATCCAGAGATCAATTGGGCGAATTATGCATCTTGGCAATTCAAGCTCATCGGGACCGAATCTCGATGTCTATGAAGGTCATCGAACTCGTCATGATCCCTGGTTTGAGGACTTCAAGGAATCTCTCAAAACGATGACTTTCGAGCCGGAATCATCATCTTACGCATCATGCCTTATGGCAAACGGTCTTTGAGGTAACGAATGCTCCTCATCCGAAGTCTTGTGATGATGAATCGATAATGATGAATCGATAATGATGAATCGATGATGATATTGAATCTTGTTATACCAAACTTGTTTGCATTGCCAGTAAACAACAAACAGCTTTAGAACAAGTTCAAGATATGCTAGACAAAAGTGATGATATGTTGCGTAAAGAAATGGATCAGTCAAAAGCTTTGGGTGAATGTCTTCAGAGAATTCACTCCAAGTTTGACGTCATTCAAGATCAACATAATACCCTCTTGACTGATCATGAGAAGCTTTCCTCTGAATCTCTTCAAAGAAAGGAAGATCTTGAAAAGTTAAGAGTGTGTTATGAAGATCTTCTGAAGGAGCGTGATTCATTACTAGCTCAACAAATCAGCGCTTCTCAGGAAGAATTTGTTCCCCCATGCTTAAAGTGCATTGAACGTGAATCTGCTAATTCTTCACCTGAATGTTCAAATGCTTCAACTATTACAAATTCTTCATCTGCCTCTGTTGTCACTAATTCCTCAGCTGAGGACATTGCTAGTATCACTGACAATGCAGGTCTGAAGGAATTGTACATGACAGCATGTACAAAAGCCTCAAAGGGCATCGACTCTTTGTGATGTGCTTAAAAGCAGATCCTCAATGAAACCCTAGGAAAGAGGGTATTGCCTTTGAGAAGAAACTCAATCTTGATGGAACATATTGGAAGCCCGAGCGGTACCCCAAAACCTCATGGCTTGTCTGCAAAGGGACCTCCAGTTGATCCATCTAACTTATCTGGCTTTACATGTGAATCTCCTCATTCTTCTGATGAGTCATTTGACTCCAACTATAAATTGTTCAAAAATCAGAATGCTGAAGTATTTGCTAGATATGTTGGCACTAACTGCAGGAACGGTTCTCCTATGAAGAAAATCTGGGTTCCCAAAAGTTATGTTGAAAGTCTTTAGGTGAATGTCCTCATGGCACCACCTGTGAAGAACAGGAACCCCAGATCAAATTCTTCATATGGACCAAACTCTTCATATGGATCCAAGTCCTCATACGGACCAAATTCCTCACATGGATGAAATTCCTCAAAAGGATCAAAGTCCTCATATGATTATCATCGTGCTAACAACTCTGTCTCGCAGGGTAGAGCTAAGGGCTATGAATATGTGCATTATTCTTCAAACCATTATGTTCATAAGTCCTCGAAGAATTACTCGCTTATTCATATGCTTACCCTAACCCTCTTATGTGAAACGAAATGGTTTGGCATCTTTGCCACCATTCTCATATGGTGCTTTCAGAATGATGAATTCTTTGCCACCCCTCCGGATGTGGGTGGTGAAGAAAAGAACTAATCTCTTCTGTAGGTCAGGTCTCGGGCGTGCTCTAACGTCTCAAGAATTTCTTTGGGACTGATTGAAATTGTTCGAAAGGACTTGATCAAATCATGATGAAATGAACTTTCATTTCACACATCCTCATACTGCTGTATCTATTTACTGCTTGATGAAATTCATCTGATGAACTTGATATCATATTCTTCGGTGATGAAGCATATGAGATTGTAAGGTACACTAATTCATCTGCAGGATGATCAACCCAAAACTACTGAATGGGTCCTCGATAGTGGATGTACGAATCACATGACTGGTGACAAGAATCTATTGATGGATGCTCCTTTAACACCATCACCTCTGAAGCATCTCATCTTTGCTGACAAAGGCAAAAGTCAGGTATTGGGTCTTGGTAAGGTTGCAATCTCTAAGGATAAACACATGGACAAAGTCATGCTTGTTGAGTCCTTAGGATACAATCTCATGTCAGTCTCAATGCTTTGTGATCTTGATATGGTTGTTGTCTTTGGCAAGTATCATTTGTGTTGTGATTATGGAAGTCGACAATTCCAAAGTCTTCAAGGCTTTAGGAGATGAGATCTGATATTGTTGATTTTCTCTGGGACCACAACCAGCCGTGTGTTTACTTGCAAAAGCTTCGAAGGCTGGCTATGGCATCGACGACTTGGTCATGCAGGCATGAGGAATTTGCACACGCTTGCCAAGAAGAAGCATGTCATTGGCATTGAGAATGTCAAATTCCTCAAGGATCACTTATGCGAACTGTGAAAGGTGGGAAAATGACCAAGGCCAAGCATCCAAATAAGACTATCATGACCACTACCCGTCCATTGAATTGCTCCACATGGACCTCTTCGGACCTAATCATTACTCAGCAGTCACTAATGATGCATCCCTATATGGTTTTGTCATTGTCGATGATTATTCTCGATATACATGGGTACACATTGTTACTTACAAACATGAAGTGCAGGAAGTCTTCAAACGATTTTCCTCGAGGGCTTCAACCAACTTTGGTGTGAAGATCAAGCATATCAGAAGTGACAATGGAACTGAGTTCAAGAATTCTGGTCTTGATGCCTATCTTGATGAACTTGGTATTACTCATGAGTTATCTGCTCCCTATACTCCTCAGCAAAATGGCGTCGTGGAGCGCAAGAACAGAACTCTCGTTGAGATGGCTCGCACTATGCTTGATGAATACAAAAGCGCCTCGGCGTTTTGGATTGATGCAATTGATCTCGCGTGCCACATCATCAACAGAGTATATCTTCACAAATTCTTCAAGAAGACGCCTATGAACTCCTCACCGACAAGAAACCCAATGTGAGTTATTTCAAAGTCTTGATTGCTAAATGTTGGATTAGAGATCCTCACCACAACTCTAAATTTGCACCGAAAGCACATGAAGGTTTTATGCTTGGTTACGGAAGGACTCGCACACCACAGAGTCTTCAACATTGTTCTTCACAAGATTGTTGACATTGTAGATGTGCGGTTCGATGAAACTAATGGCTCGCAAAGAGAGCACCTACCTTCGTGTTAGATGAACCAGCACCTAAGGATGCTATCAAGCTCAAGGCAACCGAGGATGTCATTCCTCATCAAGAATCTCTGAAGAATTCATTCCTGTTCATGAAGAACGTCGGTGATGCACGAAGAACATGATGAGGAAAATGGTGTCAAGAAAATGCTGATCAAATTCCTCGGCGACAACCAGCTCATCCTCGCGTTGCAAAAGAAGTGCAAGTGGAGAAGATCATCGATGACATTAGCGCACAGGTCCTCTCACACGCTCAAAAGCTTCACATTTAGCTAACTTTTGTGGGCACTATGCTTTTGTCTCTATCACAGAGCCCACTAAGGTAGATGAAGCATTTCGAGCCGGAGTGGATTCAAGCTATGCAAGAAGAATTACATCGATTCGAGCTTAACAATGTCAGGGAATTGGTCAATCGCCTGGATCCTCGCAAGCATAATATCATTGGCGTAAAGTGGATCTACCGCAACAAGCAAGATGAAAATGGCCTTGTGGTGAGGAATAAGGCACGACTAGTAGCTCAAGGCTACACACGAGTTCAAGGAATTGATTTCGATGAAACTTTTGCACCTGTTGCTAGACTTGAGGCTATTCGCATATTACTTGCTTACGCTAACCATCATGATATCACCTTATATCAAATGGATGTGAAAAGTGCATTCCTCAATGGTAAGCTTGAGGAAGAAGTATATGTTGCTCAACCCCCAGGTTTTGAAGATCCAAAGAATCCTAACAAAGTCTTCAGACTCAATAAGGCCCTCTATGGCCTCAAGCAAGCCCCTCGGGCGTGGTATGATACATTGAAGGAATTCTTCGTGAAGAATGGCTTCACACCCGGTTCACTCGACCCTACTCTCTTTACTAAATCTTATGATGGTGAACTGTTTGTGTGCCAAATATATGTTGATGATATTATCTTTGGTCTGTCTTGACCAACGTTATAGTGATGAATTTGCCTATATGATGAGTGAAGAATATCAAATGTCTATGATGGGAGAATTGAAATTCTTCTTAGGTCTTCAAATCCGTCAAAGACAATGGCATATTCATATCTCAGAGAAATACCTCAAAGATGTCTCGAGGAAATTCGGCATGCAAGATTGCAAAGGCGTCAAAATTCCTATGCCCACAAATGGCCATCTATGCAATCGATGAAAATGGTATTGACTTCGATCACAAGGTATACCGCCCATGATTGGTTCTTTATTGTACTTATGTGCATCTAGGCGGATATAATGCTTAGTGTTTGCATGTGTGCCCGATTTCAAGCTGCACCAAGGAATCACACCATAAGGTGTGAAGCATATTCTTCGATATCTAGCTCACACACCAACACTAGGATTATGGTACCCCAAGGGCTCGCTTTTGATCTCATTGGATATTTCGACTCGACTATGCTAGTGATCGTGTGGACCGCAAGTCAACATCGGCACTTGTCATTTCTGACGATCTTTGGTCCGTTGGTCCTCGAAGAAACAGAATGCGCAGATCACCGCTTCATTGAAGCTGAATACATTGCTGCCGGCTCTTCTTTGTGCTCAACTGCTTTGGATGAAGCAAACCTCAAGGACTATGGCGTCAACGTGAAGAATGTGCCTCTCCTCTGCGACAATGAGAGTGCCATCAAGATTGCTCACAACCCAGTTCAGCACTCAAGACAAAGCACATTCAGATTCGTCATCATTTTCTTCGTGATCATGTGTTGAAGGGCGACATCTCCATCGAGCATGTGAAGATCAAGAACAGCTAGCTGATATCTTCACTAAGCCCTTGGATGAGAAGAGATTTAGCAAGTTGCGGTGTGAGCTAAATATCTTAGAGTCTTGAATGTTCTTTGAAAAGGACACACATCCTAACACTTATGCAAAATTGATGACTTGATGTGCAACACATGAAGAAACGTTTTCTTCAATCAATGAAGAATAACACTCAAAGTGTGAAGAAATTAATGAAGAATTTGATTCTCGTAACCCACGACAATTGTGCGTGGTGTGCGAAATCATCATTCTTATCTGATGGGATATGCCACCACAAAAAGTTGAAAATGTTCAATTTGAGTTTTTCCTCGCTTTTGAAATTCTTGCTTTTTCAAATTCTTCAACTTTGCAAAATCTTCACTGTTTCCGTTGTTTTTCTTCATTGGCTATACATATATATATGAGTTTATGTCCTCTACAAAGATTCACTTATGGCTATTTCTTCATGTTGCTTTTTCTACTAAGTGAATGTGATCGACCCTTCCCTCTATGCTAGACTCAACCCAATCTATTCACAAATTCTTCATGTGCGTTCTACTTGACACTCGCTCAAAGTCTTCTTTGTGTCCTTGTCACCAAGAAATTGCGAGCTAAACTTTAAAACAAATCTTATCCAGATTTTCGGTTT
Organism: Aegilops speltoides; assembly: GCA_021437245.1. Taxonomy (NCBI): domain Eukaryota; kingdom Viridiplantae; phylum Streptophyta; class Magnoliopsida; order Poales; family Poaceae; genus Aegilops; species Aegilops speltoides. The sequence goes on from CM038141.1 coordinate 246,050,317, forward strand.
TACCGCTCAAACCGTCCTGCATCCCACGATGCATTATTATAATCACCCACGATCTTACACGATCTCATCTGCACAGTATGTGGGTGACACATTTCGCGTGAAGGAGAAAGGGCAGGGGCATGTTCGTCCCAAAATCTTCGGGCGAACAGTTTTTATCGTGGCTATAAATACCCCTCTCCCCTTCCTCACTTCATTTACTCCGCTCGGTCGCTCTCTCTCGCTCGAGCTCCTCAAACCCTAGAGCCGCCGCTACTCCATCACCGCCGGTGAGGAAGAGCTTCACTGCCTCGACCTCGTCGCCGTCAGACTCGCGGCGGTGCGGAAATCTTCACTCCGCCGCCGCCAGTAGCTGTCTCTCCTCTCGCCAAGTTAGGGCGTGGGAGATCTAACTTGACGAACTTCACCGCTGTTCATCTCGGTTAAATCGTGTTCTTGATTCGGGTAATTAAAAGTTACTTTTATTACTCGCTTTGATTCTCAAACTTTTCTGAATATCTTCAAAGGTGTTTTATTCTTCAAATCTTCACATATGAACACCTCACACACTGTATGCTCTTGATCCATCTCTGTGACGCCCGGATAATTAAGCTACAGTAATTCCACGTTAATGATGCCACGTCACCTCGGTTATTGTTGCTAATCTCGCGTTAGGTCGAAACCGATTTAAATTCAAAATTCAAAATCAAGCAAACAATAAAAGTTTTCAAATACGAAAACCAAATTTTTCGGGAGGTGCCAAATAATGCATCAGTAATTATGGTGGAGAAACCACACCTGTATAAAATATTTAAATACTATAAAATAAATAAAATAGTAGCAAAAAATAATATTTAAAACACTTTTAAATATTAAATAATTATGAAACTATGTTAGCTTGGGTAGCAAGTTAATGTGGCAGTGGAATATTTGGTAACATCAAATTAGGTGCCATTTTGGTAATTTGCTAAAACAAAAATAAAATAAAAGGAAACTAAAAGAAAATAAATAAAAGGGAAAAGACAAACAGAAAACAAAATAAAGAGAAAGAGCAACCCCCCTCCCTGGACCTAACCCACCTGGGCCGGCCCACCTAACCCACCATTGCCAGCCCAGTTCCCCCCTCGCACCGGTCTCTCTCATACTTCCTCGGTCTCGAGATCTCTGAGGCTCGTCGCTGCCGACCACCTCCGCAAGAACGCCGCGGGTGGATAAGACGCCCCCTCCGACTCCTCGAGGCCTCCCCCACCTACCTCCACTCACTCACAGATTCCCCTTGCCCTCTCCGCCCGCTCCTCGCCTCTCCCCCTCTTTCCCCATCGACGCTCCAGCGCGGTCGCCGCCGTTCTCCGTCGTCCCCGCGGCTACCAGCGTCCCCAAGCCTGGCAACCGAGCCTGGGAGGCGCGCCATCCTCCGCTTCACCATCCTCGTTCGTCAGCTGGAGTCGGGGAGGTCGGCGACGTCGGCATCGCCCTCTTCCCCTTCTCGGTGGTCACCGACGATCACCGGAGCCACAGGCCTTCCTCTGCGCTCCCGTTCACTCGAGGGCCTCCGTGTGCCGCGTCGTAAGCCTCCGCACCCTCCTCCTCCCTCTGGTTCCTCCTCATGCACCATAGATGGCTCGCGGTGCCGCCGTCGCCATTGCCGCATGCGGCCTCGTCCGCGAGCTCATTTCGCTCACCCCGTCCATCTCCGAGCCAAGTCGTGGCCTCCGTCGAGTTGCCGGAGGTCCGTAGAGCCCGCTAGCGCCGTTTGTCAACTAGAACACAGCCCGTAGCATGGTTTTCGGAGATGCCAGATTCGGCGCCGCCGCATGGTCGCCGCTGAGCTCCACTCCGCCACCCCGCACTTGGGATCACTCTAGATCGGCGCAGACGATCTACTGCTCGAACGCCACCGAAAACGTGCGGAATGGTGCACTATGCTGGAAATCCGAGCAACTCCGGCGAACTTCCGCCGCGGAAATGGTCGCCTGCGTGATTCCGGCGACGTCACCGACGTGGCACCCGCGTGGCACCGCTGGGCATCGTTGGTGGGCCCAGGGCCCCACTGACCATTGACCGAGGTCAACGCCGACCGGGGCGGCCCCATCACAGAGATGTGGGCCCCCACTCCGAAAATTAGTTTAATAAACATTTTTATAAATAAAAGTAATTATAATAGCCTAAACACTCACTGACATATGGGGCCCACATCCCTAGTTAGCTTAGTTAGATTAGTTAGATCCACTGTTAAGCTAACAGAGGCTGACATGTGGGTCCCACTGAACCCACCTGTCCGGTTTGACTGGTCAACCGACCAGTTGACCTGCTGACATCACTCTGATGTCATGCCTGCGTCATCAGGCACTGTTCTGGATAATGTTGGATTTAAATAAATAATTAAAACCAGAAAATGAGTTAAATCTTTAGAAAATCATATCTTTTAATCCGTAACTCGGATGAAAATACTTTCTACATGAAAGTTGCTCAGAACGACGAGACGAATCTGGATACGCAGCCCGTTCGTACGCCACACATCCTAGCATAGCGAACACGCAACTTTCCCCCTCCGGTTCACCGGTCCGGAAACGCGAAACACCGGGAATACTTTCCCGGATGTTTTCCCCCTTTCGCCGGTATCACCTACTACCGCGTTAGGGCACACCCTACACCGCGTATTGCCATGTTACGCTTTGTATTGTTTTGATTGCTCTATTATTTATTTGTGTTCCCCCTCCGTTACTTCTTTCCGATAGACATCGAGACTGTCGGCGACCCCCAGTTCGACTACGGAGTTGACGACCCCTCCTACTTGCCAGAGCAACCAGGCAAGCCCCCCTTGATCACCAGATATCGCCTATTCTTCTCTATACTGCTTGCATTAGAGTAGTGTAGCATGTTACTGTTCGTTACTCCTATTACAGATAGCTTTGTCATTGTTGCATAAATATTGATACCTTACCATAATCCTAAATGCTTAGTATAGGATGCTAGTTTATCATCATTGGCCCTACACTCTTGTCGACCGCCTTGCTATACTATCGGGCCGTGATCACTTGGGAGGTGATCACGGGTATATACTACATACATACATACTATGAGATGGTGACTAAAGTCGGGTCACTCGCTGAGTACCCGCAAGTGATTCCGATGTGGGAAATTTGAAGGACAGTGGCTCCATCCCGGTAGAGGTGGGCCTGGGTTCCGACGGCCCCGATTGTTACTTTGTGGCGGAGCGGCAGGCAGGTTGAGACCACCTAGGAGACAGTGGCCTGGCCCTGCTCGGCGCTCGCGGATACTTAACACGCTTAATGAGATCTTGGTATTTGATCCGAGTCCGCCATTTGGTCTATACGCACTAACCATCTACGCGGGAGTAGTTATGGGTATCCGGCGTCGTGGTATCACCGAAGCCTTCTTGACGTCGGCGACGAGCGGGCGCTAGCGCCGGATTGGATCTGCGCTGACGCAACTTCCTTTGTAATGGAGGTTGCTAGGTCTGCATTCCGCCGCCCGCAACGCGTCTTGGTGTGCAATGGGCGATGGGCCTGCACCCTACGGCGCATAGGATTTAGACCGCGGGTTGACCTCTCTGTTGTGCCTAGGTGGGGCTGCGACGTGTTGATCTTCCGAGGCGGGCATGACCCAGAAAGTGTGTCCGGCCAAATGGGATCGAGCGTGTTGGGTTATGTGGTGCACCCCTGCAGGGAAGTTAATCTATTCGAATAGCCGTGATCTTCGGTAACAGGACGACTTGGAGTTGTACCTTGACCTTATGACAACTAGAACCGGATACTTAATAAAACACACCATTCCAAGTTCCACAAACAACCCGGTGATCGCTTTTCCACAGGGCAACGAGGAGAGGATCGCCGGGTAGGATTATGCTATGCGATGCTACTGGAGATGCTACTTGGAGATGCTACTTGGAGGACTTTAATCTACTCTCTTCTACACGCTGCAAGACGGAGGCTGCCAGAAGCGTAGTCTTGACTGTGATTAGCTATCCCCTCTTATTCTCGGCATTCTCGCAGATTCATCCATCGATATGGCCCTTTACACATATACCCATGCATATGTAGTGTAGATCCTTGCTTGCAAGTACTTTGGATGAGTACTCACGGTTGCTTTCTCCCCCTTTTCCCCCCTTTCCTTTCTTTCTGGTTGTCGCAACCAGATGCTGGAGCCCAGGAGCCAGACGCCACCGTCGATGACGACTACTACACTGGAGGTGTCTACTACTACGCAGGTGTTGGCGACGATTTACTGTGAGTAATTAGGAGGATCGAGCGGGAGGCATGCGCCTCTTCGTCAGATCCCGGTTTGTGCTAGCCTTCTTAAGGCAAACTTGTTTAACTTATGTCTGTACTCAGATATTGTTGCTTCCGCTGACTCGTCAATGATCGAGCACTTGTATTCGAGCCTTCGAGGCCCCTGGCTTGTATTATGATGCTTGTATGACTTATTTATGTTTTTAGAGTTATGTTGTGATATTTCCCGTGAGTCCCTGATCTTGATCGTACACGTTTGCGTGCATGATTAGTGTACGATTGAATCGGGGGCGTCACAAGTTGGTATCAGAGCCGACTGCCTGTAGGAATCCTCCTTCCACACTCCTTGGCCGAAGTCGAGTCTAGACGTTGCAAAAACTTTTACTAACATGGTTGTGTGTCTTACGGGCACACGTCGCCATTGGGTGGTATTAAGATCTTTTATTCCTCGACCTATACTCTGGGACTCTGACATCTCTTCTATTCGGGTTAAACGATTTTATTAACTCGGACTCTAGGTTCTCGATAATACTTTCTCCCGGAGAGCCCCTTCAGTCCAGATGATCGCCGGCTGCACCAAAAGATTTCGAAGATACTCTCCGATTTTCTCTCGAGACCTTGTGCCCGTTGCTTTTGCAATTCCCTTCGACCGAAATATCCCTATGGATAAATACTTACACCTGTCGTGCTTACTTTTATTCCCAGTCGATCTTTTTATTACAAGATACCCCGAGAATATTTTGTGCCTACCGCCTTGCGTTCTTTACCACTGAATACCCCTAAGAAAAATTTCTCGACTTTCCGAGTATCCGCACATCCCCAGCTTGTTCGGATGTTTCACAAAAGTCTTTGAAATACTATTCGACCTTAGTAAATCTTGAGCATCCTATTGCTCTTGAAATTTTGATTGCTTGCATTATGGTTAATCCCATAAGTCTAGTAATCTTGTTGACATCCATTGTCATTGTCATTTTGAGTCCGTTGATTCGATTTGTTGTAATGCTTGGAATCCTCAAACAGATCCCGAATTCATCCTTCCGCTCAGACGTCATTTTAATCATGAGCTGGTTCTCGCCAATTAAATTGTCGTCGATTGTGCCCCTAAGTCTATTGAACTTATCCATCCTTGATCAGAGCGTCTGCTTCTGATCCTTCACTTTGTAAATCATAATTCCTTAGCAATTGAGCTCTAAGTTATTCAGTTGTTTCTATAATCCAATGTAATTGCCTTGCTTCTTCCTCTGGTTGTGTGCCGATACTCACCCCAGATCCTTTGTTGGAGTTTATCCGACAATGTCCTTCATATTCAATAACCTTGAGCCTTTACTAGGATGTATACCGCCTTTGCTAAATTGTATCCCCTGCTTTGTCAACCATGCTCTGCCTTCGACCTTGAGTTAAATTACTCCTGAAGATTGTGGTATGTGTTTCTAAGATGCCCCGATGGGTTGAACCTATTCCTTCTCTAAAACCGTGTGAACCCGAAAGTTTTCACGAGTCATATTCTCCGGGTGATTTACCAGATAAAATTTCAACACTACAACTCCATCGAAAATGAGGAGTGAATGATAGGTTATGCATTGGAGAAGTGGGAGTCGACCTTGAACTTTGTGTTCATTCCCATGGACACGATGTAGATCTTGTCATGTAAGCTTCTCGTAAACAATAATTATCCCCTTGATATAATTTCATCTTATATGTGGGATTTGGTCTTTTGCAATCGTGGTTTCCGACCATATTGTTCTTCCTTGATCCAATTTCTCGGACAAGTTCAAGCACTTGTCTTCTGCGGATCAATACCCCAGTCCAACCTCTACTTTGATTCGTCTTCGAGTATTACCCCCTGGTATCTCGAGATTGTCACGGAACTGCATAACTTCTTATGAGTTCTCCATCAAGTACTACATTCTCATTGATTCCATTTTTTTCACGTGCTTCGAGTTATTAAACACTCAAGGACATCGATAACTGAATCGAGTCCGCATCGCGATTAAACAACTCTTAGTAATCTTCTTTGCTTACGAGTTTGTACTCGATCACGTCATCCCTAGCCTGATCGGCCATATCATCACCATGCTAAATTTTAACTGTGCTACCTGGTCCTTCCTTCCGGAGCACAATTTTCGACGATGAACTAACCTTACGTCAATCCTCCTCGTCATATCATTTTGCCTTGAACAACAAGCTTGGTTTCGAGTTTGTGTCATGTCCTTGGTTTTAATAACCTTTCGCTTCAGCATTTCTTTGACTTGATGTCATTGTCGATCGATTACATCTTCGTGTAACCTCTCGACAAATGTGTCGTGATCATCATCAACCTTGTGAGCTCTTCCAGGATATCAATTGGATTCATGATGAGAAATACCATCCTTGCCTCGATGATTTGTGTTATCATCAACCACTTTATTGCCTTCCCTCCAACACAAACTTGTTCGTGTTTTGTGTTATACCTTGAGTTCCTTGCTACCCAGCATTGTTCTTCTTTACCTTGGAGTATTACCTGAAGGAAATATGCCCTAGAGGCAATAATAAAGTTATTATTTATTTCCTTATTTCATGATAAATGTTTATTATTCATGCTAGAATTGTATTAACCGGAAACATGATACATGTGTGAATACATAGACAAACAGAGTGTCACTAGTATGCCTCTACTAGACTAGCTTGTTAATCAAAGATGGTTAAGTTTCCTAACCATAGACAAAGGAGTTGTTATTTGATTAACAAGGTCACATCATTAGTTGAATGATCCGATTGACATGACCCATTCCATTAGCTTAGCACCCGATCGTTTAGTATGTTGCTATTGCTTTTATCCATGACTTATACATGTTCCTATAACTATGAGATTATGCAACTCCCGTTTACGGAGGAACACTTTGGTACTACCAAACGTCACAACGAATCGGGTGATTATAAAGGAGTACTACAGTGTCTCCAAAGGCGGATGTTGGGTTGACGATTTGAGATTAGGATTTGTCACTCCGATTGTCGGAGAGGTATCTCGGCCCTCTCGGTAATACACATCACTTAAGCCTTGCAAGCATTACAACTAATGAGTTAGCTGTGAGATGATGTATTACGGAACGAGTAAAGAGACTTGCGGTAACGAGATTGAACTAGGTATTGGATACCGACGATCGAATCTCGGGCAAGTAACATACCGATGACAAAGGAACAACGATGTTGTTATGCGGTCTCGACCGATAAAGATCTTCGTAGAATATGTAGGAGCCAATATGGGCATCCAGGTCCCGCTATTGGTTATTGACCGGAGACGTGTCTCGGTCATGTCTACATTGTTCTCGAACCGTAGGGTCCGCACGCTTAAGGTTTCGATGATGGTTATATTGTGAGTTTGTATATTTTGATGTACCGAAGGAGTTCGGAGTCCCGGATGTGATCACCGACATGACGAGGAGTCTCGAAATGGTCGAGACATAAAGATTGATATATTGGACGGCTATATTCGGACACGGAAAGGTTCCGGAAGTTTCCGGAGAAAACGGAGTGCCGAGGGTTACCTGGAACCCCGGGAAGTAATGGGCCTTATTGGGCCGAGAGGGAGAGAGAGGGCCGCACCAGGAGGTGGCGCGCCCTGTGGGGAGTCCGAATAGGACAAGGAGGGGGCGGCCCCCTTCCCTCTCCTCTCCTCTCCTTCCTTCCCCTTCCTCCTTCCTAGTTGGACCAGAAAGGGAGTCCTACTCCCACTAGGAGGAGGACTCCTCCCTTGGGCGCCCCTAGGCTGGCCGGCCCTCCCCTTGCTCCTTTATATACGGGGAGGGGGGGCACCCTAGAACACACAAGTTGATCCTTGAGATCGTTCCTCAGCCGTGTGCAGTGCCCCTCCACCATAATCCACCTCGGTCATATCGAAGCGGTGCTTAGGCGAAGCCTGCGTTAGTAGAACATCAAGATCGTCACCATGCCGTCATCTCGTGGAACTCTCTCTCCCGAGCTTTGCTGGATCGGAGTTCGAGGAGCGCCACCGAGCTGTACGTGTGTCAAGAACTCGGAGGCGCTGAAAGTGCAACTAATCCCCAGGTGGTTTTGGTAATTAAAAACAACATATATATCATTGAACTAATAGTTTCTTGAGAACATTTCAGAAAGTTCAGTGATATGGGTATGGCAATGATCAAGAAGTGGACCCTCAAAATGCTAAGGCAAACATTGGCAAAAGCTCAAGACTCCATTTTTGGTTTAGTGATCCAAGATCACATTGAGTCTATAGGAAAGCCAATACTATTAAAAGGGATGAGGTTATGTTAATGATCCGTTGCTCAAAGTGCTTAGTGATACATCTCCCAAACCATCAGCAATCTTTCATTCCAATATACACTCATAAGTAATCTCGGTCCCACCGATTCCATAAACTCACCACACCGAGATGAACCACCTCACCATATACCCAAACCCTAGAAATTTCGGATTTTCCGATTCCAAACTCGGTCTCACCGAAACTAGTGTTGCCAAGCTTCTGTAACCTTCTGTCATCATATCGGTGTCACCGAGATGATAAAGTCGGTCCCACCGAGATTGGCAAACCCTAGTATTTGGAAGAATCGGACTCACCGAGATTGTATTTTCGGTCCCACCGAAAATCCCAACGTTCACAAGATTTGAACTTTCGGTCTCACCGAGTTGTCAACTTCGGTCTGACCGAGATTGGTCAAATGTGTGTAACGGTTGGATTTTGTGTGGAGGCTATAAATACCCCTCCACCTCCTCTTCATTCGTGGAGAGAGCCATCAGAAAGAACTACCACTCCTACCTTACATTTCTCAGAAGAAAACTACCTACCCTTGTGTTGAGATCAAGTTGCTCCACTCCCACCATATGAAACTTGATTTCTAGCCTTCCCAAGTTGCTTTCCACTCAATCCTTTCTTCCACCACAGCCAAATCAGTGAGGAGAGTTGAGTGTTGGGGAGATTATCATTTGAAGCACAAGAGCAAGGAGTTCATCATCATCAACACCATCTATTACCTTTTGGAGGGTGGTGCCTCCTAGATTGGTTAGGTGTCGCTTGGGAGCCTCCGTCAAGATGTGGAGTTGAACCAAGAAGTTTGTAAGGGCAAGGAGATCGCCTACTTCGTGAAGATCTACCCCGAGTAAGGCTAGTCCTCCGTGGGCGATGCCATGATGGCATAGACAAGGTTGCTTCTTCGTGGACCCTTCGTGGGTGGAGCCTCCGTGGACTCTCGCAGCCATTACCCTCCGTGGGTTGAAGTCTCCATCAACGTGGATTGACGATAGCACCACCTATCGGAACCACGAGAAAAATCTCCGTGTTCCAAATTGCGTTTGCTCTTCTCCACCTCTCTTTACTACATGTGCAATTTACTTTCCGCTGCCAATACTCTAGAATTGCATGTGTAGGGTGATACTTGACTTGATCATTATCTTGAAATCTGCCAAAACTTGTCTTAATCAAAAGGCTGAATTTTTATATTGTCAAGTAGTCTAATCACCCCCTCTAGACATACTTTCGATCCTACAAGTGGTATCGAGCAGGTTTGGTCTCCATTGTATTGGTTTCCATTGCATTGACTCCATAAGCTTGGTTTCACAACCTAGGAGAGTATGGCGCCTAGTGAGGGTAATTTTCAGAGAGGTCCTTACTTTGATGGTTCAAACTTTGCTAGTTGGAAGCATAAAATGAAAATGCATATTCTTGGACATAACCCCGCATGGGGCATTATTTGTGTTGGCTTGCAAGGTGAGTTCTTCGAGGAAGGAAAAGTTCCGGATCGTGAAGCTACAATGATGAGTTGCGGATGTTGCAAAACAATGCTCAAGCTTGTGACATTCTCTTCAATGCTTTGTGTCCCGAGGAGTTCAACCAAATCAGCCGTCTTGAGAATGCAAAAGAGATTTGGGATACTTTGGTCGAAATGCACGAAGGTACCGAGTCCGTGAAGGAATCAAAGCTAGATGTTCTTCAAGGTCAACTTGACAAGTTCAAGATGAAGGAAGGTGAAGGAGTCGCTGAAATGTACTCTAGGCTTGCTCTCATCACAAATGAGATGGCCGGCTTAGGAAGCAAAGAAATGACCGACCGATTCATCATCAAGAAGATTCTCAGAGCTTTGGATGGAAAGTATGACACCGTGTGCACTTTGATCCAAATGATGCCAAACTACAAGAATCTCAAGCCTACCGAAGTCATTGGAAGAATTGTTGCTCATGAGATGACACTTAAAGATAAGGAAGAGCTTCACAACAAGTCAAGTGGTGCTTACAAAGCTACAAGTGATGCTCCCACAATCTCAAGTGACAAGCTAGTTTCCAATGAAGAGATAAGCCTAATGGTGAAGAACTTCAACAAATTCTACAAGAGTAGAAGCAAGGAAAGAAGCTCAAAGTCTAGATCATATGATGAAAAGAGATCTTCTAGTCGTGATCGAAACTGCTACAATTGTGGAAGACCCGGACACTACTCAAATGAGTGCTCGGCTCCCCACAAGAGAAGAGAAGAATCTCCAAGAAGAAGAAGCTCAAGAGAAGAGTCACCTCGAAAGAGAGAAGGAGTAGAGATGATCGTTATGAACGAAGATCCTCTCGGAGAAGCAAGGATTCGGAAAGGAAAGACAAGTCATCAAGGAGCTACACAAGAAGAAAACATCAAGCTCATGTAGGTGAATGGGTCTCGGCCCGACTCCGACATTCACTCCAAAGAAGCTATCACTCCAACTCCGAATATAGTCAAGATGAAGGTGTTGCCGGTCTTGCTGTCGATCCTCCAACTCCAACTCCTATGACTTGTTTGATTCACCAAATGAGGGAATTGGAAGATGCTTCATGGCTAAAGGCCCCAAGGTATCACACCCTGAATTTATTGACTTTGATAGTGATGAGGATGACTTGCTTGGTGAAGATGAGCTTTTACATGATAAATCTAGTGAGCCTAGTAATGATGAACATGCTAGTAGTCTTTATAGTCGAGAAGAGTCGAATGACAATGCTATGAAGGAGATTGAGCGCCTAACTAAAGAACTAAACACTCTTAAGTTAGCTCATGAAACAACTCAAGAAGATCATAGAGAGCTCCTAAGATCTCATGAGAAGCTACGCTCGAGAAGCTCAATCTAGAGCAAGAACATGAGTTTCTAAAAGCTATCAATGACGATCTTCAAAGAAGAGTTCTTCATATCTTGCCAAACGACTTCTCTTGTCTAATTTCTTGCCACCTATTAAAACTAAGCATGACAAGCATAAGAAAAATTCTTCATCTAGTAGTAACAATAACCATGCTAAATCCAATGTTGTTACTTCTAGTAGTTCTCTTGATTCCACTAACAATGTTTCAAGCCAAGTTACACTTGAGCAAGAAAATAGTTTATTGAAAGGGATTATAGAGAAAGGTGTCTACAAGAGCCTTGCCGGAAGCAAGAACTTTGAGGAAATTGTTCGCAAGCAAGGGAGGCACCGGAAGAATCAAGGAATTGGTTTTGAGCGAAAGTTCAACGCCGAGGGTGTTGAATGGGAAGAAGGTCAATATCCCACTCCAAAGTTTGTTTCTCAAAAGGAGAAGTATGATCCTACTTCTTCCAATGTGGAACAAGCTCAAGATGATCTTCCACCACAAGACCACAAGCTAAAAGGCAAGGACAAGCTTCAAGAGGAGATTGATGCATTTATTGAAGCACCTAAAGCCATGGTCAAGTGGGTTCCCAAGGAAAAGTCAAGTTCTACTTCGTCAAGCTCAACTACTACCCCAAGGATTCCCATCAAGATGATGTGGATCCCGAAGAAGAAGAACTAGAGAGTTCTTGAGGGTGACTCCGCCAACATACTTCACTCACATACATTTTGGCAAGAACTTGTGCAATCAACTTCCACATCTTGCACTAGTTCATGGAGTCACAAACCCTCTAGTTGGTAAGTCAAGGGACAAGGTAATCATTGCTTTCATGGACATCATCTATTGTGTACTTCAATCTATGTCCATGGATATCCTTGTTTGTTCCTTGTGGGACTAACCCATGTAGGTATTGAAAGTGCCCGAATCCAAAGGATTGCTCCCAACTCTTGATGATTTCATCAACATTGAGCATCCACATCTTCAACATCTACATGAAGTCTTCTACGACAACCCAAGGTTAGTTTGACCCTTTAAAAGGGGTTCTCACATCAAGGGGGAGCTTTGCTCTAAAGATTTGAGCTAAAGCATCTTCAAATGATGTGAACACATCAATGCTTTATGTAAAAGTGGTAACCCCACTTGTGCTTAAACGATGAGTATGACCTATGATCAAATGTTTTCATTTGACTCCTAAGTCAATATACTCATATATAGATGACCTAGTCATCGACAAATTGTGTGATAGTAGCTAGTGTTTTGTTTGTGCATGTTTGACACATATTTCATTTGCTATCTTATTGTGTGAGCATGTTGAATGCATAATTTTATCCATTCAAGGACATCCATTTGTTGCTTTGGTCTTTTGGATTTTTTGACCAAATGGATGGACAAGAATGCCTAAGTTCCTCCCTAGCTATCTATGCTTTCTTGTCTCAAATTCTATTCATGCTTATATCACAAACTTTGGACAAGTCTTTTTCGGACCCACCGAGTGAGGAGCACTCTGAGCCACCGATCCGTCAAAAGCTTAACTTCCAAAACCTTCTAAGTATTTTCGGTCGACCAACCCACTCACACTCGGACGGACCGAAAGCACTTGGATTGATCTAGGTTTTCACCTCGGTGAAACCGAGTTACAAATTTCGGCGTGATCAAATGTGTAATCGCCTGCAGATTATCCATCTTGGTGCCACCGAAGTTTTACAACTCGGTCCCACCGACAAAGAAAAGGGTATATATATATGAGGGCAGCGCGCGTTGATTCTTTCTTCAAAACGCCTCGCCCCCAAACCCTTTGCTGCCGTCGCCGTGGTCTCCGGATCGTCTCCATCGTCGCCTGTGTGCCCTCGCCGCAGGTCTCCGTCGCCGTCAACGGACAGTCTCTCCGCGCCGTTGCCGCCGTAGAGGAACTCCACCAAGTTAGGGTGAGTTTCAATCCCTCTCGTGCTTCAACCTCCGATTCTATGCACGATTGGTTTGCCTAGCATCTTGCCACGTTTGAGATCTTCCTATCCAGCAGATTAGTTCTTAGAACGAAATTCGAGTAAAAGTTTTAGGGTTAGGTTTCACGAACACATCTCGGTGTGACCGATTCTACATTCTCGGAATGACCGATTTGGCTTTCGCCATTGATCGCACTTTTCGGTCCAACCGAAGTTGTGCAAATCGGTGCGACGAAATGAGGATTTAGTGAAACCCTAGTGTTCTCGGCTAGACGAAACCCATTTCGTCCAACCGAAAGTGGTGTGAATGGTTCTATTTTGACACTTCGGATTCACGAATTTTAGACTCGGTCCGACCGAAATGCATTCTCGTTAAAACCTAAAACTGAAATTTGAACTCATTTTTTGCAAAATCTTCTCGCAGTTTGTGATAACTCTTCTATTCTCGCCTATACCTAATCTATTCACAGGTTGTCACCATGTCGATGCCGGTGACAGCGTAACAGGTCCGAATCACCAATTGCTGAGATTCCAGAGGCGTGCACTAGTCCCGAGGCCGCAGCTTTTCCGATGATGGTGAGAGGAGCACACCAAGTGGTTTGCCTCCTGCGCCACCAGGGCGAGGAAGAAGAAGAATTACGATGAAGAAGATTCGATTTTATTCTTCGAGGAAGAGATCACCTCTAAGCCTAAGAGGAAAGTGGTTGCCAAAGAGCATCAAGGGCAACAAACCAAGAAAGGCACCAAATAAAGTGAAGAAGTCCACTGTTGCCAAAAAGCTGAGTATGGAAGAGGAAACTTCCAGCAAGGTGAAGAAAACTTCCAAGAGGAAGAGGATTGTGCATGATGAAGCGGCAGATTTGATGATGATGAGGAAGCACCCCACCTCCTCGAAGCCTCCGAGTTGATGGGTGATGCCATCGGCAGGAGCACCTTCAAAGTCTAAGCCATCTGCTCCAAAGAAAGGCAGCTCAAGCCAAGCCTGCCGCCAAGCCCAAGAAAACTGTGAGAAACATTCACGCTTCAGAGAAGAAGAAAGACAATGTGCCACCAATGAGTCGATGATGAGGCACTGTCTTCTTAAACTCCGTCGAAATTGCCAATTCACAATGATGCTCATCCTCGAGCTGAAAACATGAAGGAAAGAAAGGATAAAGGTCTCGGTGCTATGGAGACAAGCTGATCCATATCTTTGTGAGGAGAAGGACTGTTGTTGACCCAAGATTCCACACCAGAGAGCAAAGCAGGATTTCTATGAGATCTGTGCTTATGGACAAGAAGCCCATTGTTGCAGACACTCGCTATGTTGATTGGGCATACATTGTGATGAAGAGCACAGAGACTTCTTTCCACATGTGCATGAGAGCTTCACCGCATGTGGTGTTGCTGATTTCGTTGGTCGAAGTCGACAGCTTGGAATGATGAGATGATCATGCAATTCTATGCCACGCTCATTTCTATCCCGATGGAAGGATTGTATGGATGATCAAGGCCGTAGATTCTCTTCAACTGTTGAAGAATGGGCAGCATCGCTGAATGCTCCAAAGGCAGAGAGAAGATGATGTTGATGTCTATGGAATTCCCAAGAAGAACCATGAGTCTATGAGGAACATGTACAATGAGGTACCAGCTAAGGATGTGGAAATCTGAAGCTCGGCTCGGTGTATCATCTCCGTGCAGGTCTCCCTACCACTAACACAATTCGAGGCATACCTTGATGCCCAAGTCTCGAGATCATCGCATGATAAGAGGCTATTCTATCAACATGCTGCATATACTAGATCGAAGGCACCTTTCAAGGTGATGGACCCGATAGTTGAGACTATCAAGAGGACTGCAGCAGACTGTAAGAGGTCATGTGGATTTGCCCGCACATTCAGATGCTTATCAATGCCAAGTTTGGCATGGGCACCTACTTGTTGGATAGACCACACTTGCCATTGCAGCCCGAGCATGAGGACAATGAAGTTGTGATGACCGAGGATGATCCCACGTCTGTTGAAGGTCAAGCAAAGTCTGAAGTCGCCAAACAAGCTAAAGCTGAGAAGGAAGCAAAGCAGCAGCAGCTAAACCCAAGAGTGTTGGAGAACAGCTCCTTGAAGCTACCAGAGGATTGAACAACGCCCGCCAATATTGTGCGATCTTAGGAGAGTCTTGAGAGGATTGTTGAAGACAAGTTCCATGCTCGATGTCAAGTCGATCAAGTGCAAGTCATTGTCAACAAGCTTGAGGCAGATATCGAGGAAGCTAAGAGGGAGAAGGCAGAGCTCATGCGTGAGATGCAGGATGACCTTGTCCAGATGATTATGAGCAGCCTGCTCCGGTTCCCACAAGACCTAGATCACCTGCTATCCCAAAGGATGCAGACACTGTGGCTAAAGATCAAGACCTCCCACAGCTCCATCGGCCCAGCCCAGCCCAAAGTGAACACTCCTCCAGCTCCACAGACATCACCAAGCCTTTGCAGATGCAGCTATCTCAACTCCATCAACCTGCATAGAGCCGCCAACAGAGTCCCTAGTGACGTTTAGCTCTATACCTTTTGAACTTTTTGGTAACTTGTTGCCAAAGGGGAGAAATTGTATAGATCATAGGACTTCGAGAGAGAGAGTGCTCGCTTTTTGCTTTTCGTTTCATTTGCGGTCTTTTTGAGATACTTTTGAGTTTTTCGAGACATTCCGTGTGTTTGATACTACGCTTGTTTCTACTTTGATGAGTGCTTGATCGTACTATGCCTTAATGTGTGCTTAATGCTTATCATATGCTATTCATATCTTGTATGATCATTTACTCATGTCTTGGTGATTGGGTGCATGCTATTCATTCTTATCACTTTGTGCGCTCCACCAAGATGTATGTGACATGGAAGAGTGACCCATGATCCTAATCGATTGTGTATTTGCATTCAAACGCAAATCTTAAATAATGCACAAATTTAGGGGAGCTCTTGCTTATCACATACTTCTCAAAGCGATTTATATTATTCATTGATTATATCATTTGTCGAAGCTTTGATCTATATTTTGTCATCAATTACCAAAAGGGGAGATTGAAAGTGCAACTAATCCCGGGTGGTTTTGGTAATTAATAACAACATATATATCATTGAACTAATAGTTTCTTGAGAACATTTCGAAAGTTCATTGATATGGGTATGGCAATGACTCAAGATGTGGACCCTCAAAATGCTAAGGCAAACATTGGCAAAAGCTCAAGACTCCATTTTTGGTTTAGTGATCCAAGATCACATTGAGTCTATAGGAAAGCCAATACTATTAAAAGGGATGAGGTTATGTTAATGATCCGTTGCTCAAAGTGCTTAGTGATACATCTCCCAAACCATCGCAATCTTTCATTCCAATATACACTCATAAGTAATCTCGGTCCCACCGATTCCATAGTCACACCGAGATGAACCACCTCACCATATACCCAAACCCTAGAAATTTCGGATTTTCGATTCCAAACTCGGTCTCACCGAAACTAGTGTTGCCAAGCTTCAGAACCTTCGTCATCATATCGGTGTCACCGAGATGATAAAGTCGGTCCCACCGAGATTGGCAAACCCTAGTCTTTGGAAGAATCGACTCACCGAGATTGTATTTTCGGTCCCATCGAAAATCCCAACGCTCACAAGATTGAACTTTCGGTCTCACCGAGTTGTCAACTTCGGTCCGACCGAGATTGGTCAAATGTGTGTAACGGTTGGATTTTGTGTGGAGGCTATAAATACCCTCCACCTCCTCTTCATTCGTGGAGAGAGCCATCGAAAGAACTACCACTCCTACCTTACATTTCGAGAAGAAAACTACCTACCCTTGTGTTGAGATCAAGTTGCTCCACTCCCACCATATGAAACTTGATTTCTAGCCTTCCCAAGTTGCTTTCCACTCAATCCTTTCTTCCACCACAGCCAAATCAGTGAGGAGAGTTGAGTGTTGGGGAGATTATCATTTGAAGCACAAGAGCAAGGAGTTCATCATCATCAACACCATCTATTACCTTTTGGAGGGTGGTGCCTCCTAGATTGGTTAGGTGTCGCTTGGGAGCCTCCGTCAAGATGTGGAGTTGAACCAAGAAGTTTGTAAGGGCAAGGAGATCGCCTACTTCGTGAAGATCTACCCCGAGTAAGGCTAGTCCTCCGTGGGCGATGCCATGATGGCATAGACAAGGTTGCTTCTTCGTGGACCCTTAGTGGGTGGAGCCTCCGTGGACTCTCGCAGCCTGCTACCCTCCGTGGGTTGAAGTCTCCATCAACGTGGATTGGCGATAGCACCACCTATCGGAACCACGAGAAAAATCTCCGTGTTCCAAATTGTGTTTGCTCTTCTCCACCTCTCTTTACTACATGTGCAATTTACTTTCCGCTGCCAATACTCTAGAATTGCATGTGTAGGGTGATACTTGACTTGATCATTATCTTGAAATCTGCCAAAACTTGTCTTAATCAAAAGGCTGAATTTTTATATTGTCAAGTAGTCTAATCACCCCCCCTCTAGACATACTTTCGATCCTACAGGCGCCGGAGTAACGGCGCTGGGATCGGTTGGATCGCGAGGAGAACGTACGACTACTTCTCTCTACGCCAGATCGCTTCCGCTTCGGGTTCACGAGGGTGCGTGAGACAACACTCTCCCTCTCGCTTCTATGCATCACCATGATCTTGCGTGGTGCGAGGAAATTTTTGAAATTACTACGCTCCCCAACAGTGGTATCGAGCCTAGGTTTTTATGGTTTGATGTTTTGCACGAGTAGAACACAAGTGAGTTGTGGACGATACAAGTCATACCGCCTACCAAAGACATGTCATACTTTGGTTCAGCGGTATTGTGAGATGAAGCGGCTGGACCGACATTACGCCAGACGCTTACGCGAGACTGGTTTCACTGCTACGAGCACTCGTGCTTAAAGGTGGTGGCGGGTGTCTGTCTCTCTCACTTTAGTTGAATCGAGTGGCTACGCCGGTCCTTGTGAAGGTTAAACGGAGTCTATTTGACGAAGTATCGTTGTGGTTTTGATGCGTAGGTGAGATTGGTTCTTGCTTAAGCCCGTAGCAGCCACGTAAAATTTGCAACAACAAAGTAGAGGATGTCTAACTTGTTTTTGCAGGCATGTTGTGATGTGATATG
Source organism: Aegilops speltoides (assembly GCA_021437245.1). Classification (NCBI taxonomy): domain Eukaryota; kingdom Viridiplantae; phylum Streptophyta; class Magnoliopsida; order Poales; family Poaceae; genus Aegilops; species Aegilops speltoides. The sequence goes on from CM038141.1 coordinate 246,068,705, forward strand.
GTCAAGACGTGATGCTATATTTTATTGTATGAGATGATCATGTTTTGTAACCGGTTATCGAAGAATCGGCTGGAGCCATATGGTTGTCGCATTATTGTATGAAATGCAAACGCCTGTAATTGCTTTACTTTATCACTAAGCGGTAGCGATAGTCGTAGAAGCAATAGATGGCGTAAACGACAACGATGCTACGATGGAGATCAAGGTGTCGCGCCGGTGACGATGGTGATCACGACGATGCTTCGGAGATGGAGATCACAAGCACAAGATGATGATGGCCATATCATATCACTTATATTGATTGCATGTGATGTTTATCCTTTATGCATCTTATCTTGCTTTGATTGACGGTAGCATTTTAAGATGATCTCTCACTAAAATTATCAAGTAGTGTTCTCCCTGAGTATGCACCGTTGCCAAAGTTCGTCGTGCCGAGACACCACGTGATGATCGGGTGTGATAAGCTCTACGTCCATCTACAACGGGTGCAAGCTAGTTTTTGCACACGCAGAATACTCAGGTTATACTTGACGAGCCTAGCATATGCAGATATGGCCTCGGAACACGGAGACCGAAAGGTCGAGCGTGAATCATATAGTAGATATGATCAACATAAGATGTTCACCATTCAAAACTACTCCATCGCACGTGATGATCGGTTATGGTTTAGTTGATTTGGATCACGTGATCACTTAGATAACTAGAGAGATGTCTGTCTAAGTGGGAGTTCTTAAGTAATATGATTAATTGAACTTAAATTTATCATGAACTTAGTACCTGATAGTATCTTGCTTGTCTATGTTTGTTTGTAGATAGATGGCTCGTGGCCGTTGTTCCGTTGAATTTTAATGTTCCTTGAGAAAGCAAAGTTGAAAGATGATGGTAGTAATTACACGGACGGGTCCAGAATTTGAGGATTATCCTCATTGCTGCACAAAAAAGTTACGCCCCTGGATGCACCGCTGGGTGCAGTTCCTGCTGATGATAACCGACGACGTTAAGAACGTCTCGCGAGCAAAGTCGATGACTACTCTATAGTTCAGTGTGCCATGCTTTACGGCTTAGAACCGGGTCTTCAACGACGTTTTGAACGCTCATGGAGCATATGAGATGTTCCAGGAGTTGAAGTTGATATTTCAAATGTAATGCCCGGATTGAGAGATATGAAGTCTCCAATAAGTTCTATAGCAGCAAGATGGAGGAGAATGGGTCTGCATCGGAGCACATACTCGTAATGTCCGGGTATTACAATCACTTGACTCAACCGGGAGTTAATCTTCCGGATGATTGTGTCATTGATGAATTCTTCAATCATCGCCACCAGGCTACAAAGGCTTCGTGATGAACTATAATATGCAAGGGTTAGTAAAGACTATGCTCGAGCTCTTCGCAATGCTAAAGGCTGCGGAGGTAGAAATCAAGAAGGAGCATCAAGTGTTGATGGTCAATAAGACCACTAGTTTCAAGAAGAAAGGCAAAGGGAAGAAGAAGGAACTTCAAGAAGAACAGCAAACAAGTTGTTGCTCAGAGAAGAAACCCAAGTCCGGACCTAAACCTGAAATCGAGTGCTTCTACCGCAAGCGATCGGTCATCGGAAGCGGAACCGCCCCAAGTATTTGGCGGATAAGAAGGATGGCAAGGTGAACAAAGGTATATGTGATATACATGTTATTGATGTGTACCTTACTAGAGCTCGCAGAGCACTGGTATTTGATATCGGTTCATTGCTAATATTTGCAACTCAAATGTGGACTACGGATTGCTTAACACCGGCAAAGGACGAGGTGACGACGCTGCGTGGGAAATGGTTCCAAAGTCGATGTGATCGCGGTCGGCACGCTACCTCTACATCTACCTTTCGGATTAGTTTTAGACCTAAATAATTGTTATTTGGTGCCGCGTTGAGCATGAACATTATATCCGGATCTTGTTTGATGCGAGACGGTTATTCATTTAAATCGAGAATAATGGTTGTTCTATTTATATGAGTAATATCTTTTATGGTCATGCACCCTTGAAGAGTGGTCTATTTTTTATGAATCTCGATAGTAGTGATACACATATTCATAATGTTGAAACCAAAAGATGCAGAGTTGATAATGATAGTGCAACTTATTTGTGGTAACTGCCGCTTAGGTCATATCGGTATAAAGCGCATGAAGAAACTCCATGTCGATGGACTTTTGGAGTCACTTGATTATGAATCACTTGGCACTTTGTAACCGTGCCTCATGGGCAAGATGACTAGAACCCCGTTCTCCCAGACTATGGAGAGAGCAACAGATTTGTTGGAAATCATACATCTGAGATGTATGTGAAAGTGCAACTAATCCCCGGTGGTTTTGGTAATTAATAACAACATATATATCATTGAACTAATAGTTTCTTGAGAATCATTTCAGAAAGTTCAGTGATATGGGTATGGCAATGATCAAGAAGTGGACCCTCAAAATGCTAAGGCAAGCATTGGCAAAAGCTCAAGACTCCATTTTTGGTTTAGTGATCCAAGATCACATTGAGTCCATAGGAAAGCCAATACTATTAAAAGGGATGAGGTTATGATAATGATCCGTTGCTCAAAGTGCTTAGTGATACATCTCCTAAACTATCAAGAACTCTCACTTCCATAATACACTCATAAGTAATCTCGGTCCCACCGATTTCCTAAACTCACCACACCAAGATGAACCACCTCACCACAAAGCCAAACCCTAGAAATTTCGGATTTTCCGATTCTCAACTCGGTCTCACCGAAACTTGAGTTGCCAAGCTTCAGAACCTTCGTCATCAAATCGGTGTCACCGAGATGATGAAGTCGGTCCCACCGAGATTGGCAAGCTCTTGTCTTTGGAAGAATCGGACTAACCGAGATTGTATTTTCGGTCCCATCGAAAATCCCAACGCTCACATGATTTGAACTTTCGGTCTCACCGAGTTGTCAACTTCGGTCCGACCGAGATTGGTCAAATGTGTGTAACGGTTGGATTTTGTGGAGGCTATAAATACCCTCCACCCCTCTTCATTCGTGGAGAGAGCCATCGAAAGAACTACCACTCCTACCTTACATTTCGAGAAGAAAACTACCTACCCTTGTGTTGAGATCAAGTTGCTCCACTCCCACCATATGAAACTTGATTTCTAGCCTTCCCAAGTTGCTTTCCACTCAATCCTTTCTTCCACCACAGCCAAATCAGTGAGGAGAGTTGAGTGTTGGGGAGATTATCATTTGAAGCACAAGAGCAAGGAGTTCATCATCATCAACACCATCTATTACCTTTTGGAGGGTGGTGCCTCCTAGATTGGTTAGGTGTCGCTTGGGAGCCTCCACAAGATGTGGAGTTGAACCAAGAAGTTTGTAAGGGCAAGGAGATCGCTTACTTCGTGAAGATCTACCCCAGTAAGGCTAGTCCTCCATGGGCGATGCCATGATGGCATAGACAAGGTTGCTTCTTCGTGGACCCTTCGTGGGTGGAGCCTCCGTGGACTCTCGCAGCTGCTACCTCCGTGGGTTGAAGTCTCCATCAACGTGGATTGACGATAGCACCACCTATCGGAACCACGAGAAAAATCTCCGTGTTCCAAATTATGCTTGCTCTTCTCCACCTCTCTTTACTACATGTGCAATTTACTTTCCGCTACCAATACTCTAGAATTGCATGTGTAGGGTGATACTTGACTTGATCTTAATCGTGAATCTGCCAAAAACTTGTCTTTATCAAAAGGCTGAATTTTTATATTGTCAAGTAGTCTAATCACCCCCCCTCTAGACATACTTTCGATCCTACAAGTGGTATCGAGCTTTGGTCTCCATTGTATTGGTTTCATTGCATTGACTCCATAAGCTTGGTTTCACAACCTAGGAGAGTATGGCGCCTAGTGAGGGTAATTTTCAGAGAGGTCCTTACTTTGATGGTTCAAACTTTGCTAGTTGGAAGCATAAAATGAAAATGCATATTCTTGGACATAACCCAGCCGCATGGGGCATTATTTGTGTTGGTTTGCAAGGTGAATTCTTCGAGGAAGGAAAAGTTCCGGATCGTGAAGCTACAACGGATGAATTACGGATGTTGCAAAACAATGCTCAAGCTTGTGACATTCTCTTCAATGCCTTGTGTCCCGAGGAGTTCAACAAAATCAGCCGTCTTGAGAATGCAAAAGAGATTTGGGATACTTTGGTCGAAATGCACGAAGGTACCGAGTCCGTGAAGGAATCAAAGCTAGATGTTCTTCAAGGTCAACTTGACAAGTTCAAGATGAAGGAAGGTGAAGGAGTCGCTGAAATGTACTCTAGGCTTGCTCTCATCACAAATGAGATTGCCGCTTAGGAAGCGAAGAAATGACCGATCGATTCATCATCAAGAAGATTCTCGAGCTTTGATGGAAAGTATGACACCGTGCACTTTGATCCAAATGATGCCAAACTACAAGAATCTCAAGCCAACCAAGTCATTGGAAGAATTGTTGCTCATGAGATGACACTTAAAGATAAGGAAGAGCTTCACAACAAGTCAAGTGGTGCTTACAAAGCTACAAGTGATGCTCCCACAACCTCAAGTGACAAGCTAGTTTCCAATGAAGAGATAAGCCTAATGGTGAAGAACTTCAACAAATTCTACAAGAGTAGAAGCAAGGAAAGAAGCTCAAAGTCTAGATCATATGATGAAAAGAGATCTTCTAGTCGTGATCGAAACTGCTACAATTGTGGAAGACCCGGACACTACTCAAATGAGTGTTCGGCTCCCCACAAGAGAAGAGAAGAATCTCCAAGAAGAAGAAGCTCAAGAGAAGAGTCACCTCTGAAAGAGAGAAGGAGTAGAGATGATCGTTATGAACGAAGACCTCTCGGAGAAGCAAGGATTCGGAGAGGAAAGACAAGTCATCAAGGAGCTACACAAGAAGAAAACATCAAGCTCATGTAGGTGAATGGGTCTCCGCCCGACTCGACAATCATTCCGAAGAAGCTATCACTCCAACTCCGACTACAGCCAAGATGAAGGTGTTGCCGGTCTTGCTCTCGTGTCCTCCAACTCCAACTCCTATGACTTATTTGATTCACCAAATGAGGGAATTGGAAGATGCTTCATGGCTAAAGGCCCCAAGGTATCACACCCTGAATTCATTGACTTTGATAGTGATGAGGATGACTTGCTTGGTGAAGATGAGCTTTACATGACAAATCTAGTGAGCCTAGTAATGATGAACATGCTAGTAGTCTTTATAGTCGAGAAGAGTCGAATGACAATGCTATGAAGGAGATTGAGCGCCTAACTAAAGAACTAAACACTCTTAAGTTAGCTCATGAAACAACTCAAGAAGATCATAGAGAGCTCCTAAGATCTCATGAGAAGCTACGCTCGAGAAGCTCAATCTAGAGCAAGAACATGAGTTTCTAAAAGCTATCAATGATGATCTTCAAAGAAGAGTTCTTCATATCTTGCCAAACGACTTCTCTTGTCTAATTTCTTGCCACCTATTAAAACTAAGCATGACAAGCATAAGAAAAATTCTTCATCTAGTAGTAACAATAACCATGCTAAATCCAATATTGTTGCTTCTAGTAGTTCTCTTGATTCCACTAACAATGTTTCAAGCCAAGTTACACTTGAGCAAGAAAATAGTTTATTGAAAGGGATTATAGAGAAAGGTGTCTACAAGAGCCTTGCCGAAGCAAGAACTTTGAGGAAATTGTTCGCAAGCAAGGAAGGCACCGAAGAATCAAGGAATTGGTTTTGAGCGAAAGTTCAACGCCGAGGGTGTTGAATGGGAAGAAGGTCAATATCCCACTCCAAAGTTTGTTTCTCAAAAGGAGAAGTATGATCCTACTTCTTCCAATGTGGAACAAGCTCAAGATGACCTTCCACCACAAGACCACAAGCTAAAAGGCAAGGACAAGCTTCAAGAGGAGATTGATGCATTTATTGAAGCACCTAAAGCCATGGTCAAGTGGGTTCCCAAGGAAACGCCAAGTTCTACTTCGTCAAGCTCAACTATAACCCCAAGGATTCCCATCAAGATGATGTGGATCCCAAGAAGAAGAACTAGAGAGTTCTTGAGGGTGACTCCGCCAACATACTTCACTCACATTCATTTTGGCAAGAACTTGTGCAACCAACTTCCACATTATGCACTAGTTCATGGAGTCACAAACCCTCTTGTTGGTAAGTCAAGGGACAAGGTAATCATTGCTTTCATGGACATCATCTATTGTGAACTTCAATCTATGTCCATGGATATCCTTGTTTGTTCCTTGTGGGACTAACCCATGTAGGTATTGAAAGTGCCCGAATCCAAAGGATTGCTCCCAACTCTTGATGATCTTCATCAACATTGAGCATCCACATCTTCAACATCTACATGAAGTCTTCTACGACAACCCAAGGTTAGTTTGACCCTTTAAAAGGGTTCTCACATCAAGGGGAGCTTTGTTCTAAAGAATTGAGCTAAAGCATCTTCAAATGATGTGAACACATCAATGCTTTATGTAAAAGTGGTAACCCCACTTGTGCTTAAACGATGAGTATGACCTATGATCAAATGTTCTCATTTGACTCCTAAGTCAATATACTCATATAAAGATGACCTAGTCATCGACAAATTGTGTGATAGTAGCTAGAGTTTTGTTTGTGCATGTTTGACACATATTTCATTTGCTATCTTATTGTGTGAGCATGTTGGATGCATGATTTTATCCATTCAAGGACATCCATTTGTTGCTTTGGTCGCTTTGATTTTTTCGACCAAATGGATGGACAAGAATGCCTAAGTACCTCCCCTAGCTATCTATGCTTTCTTGTCTCAAATTCTATTCATGCTTACATCACAAACTTTGAACAAGTCATTTTCGGACCCTCCGAGTGAGGAGCACTCGGAGCCACCGATCCGTCAAGGGCTAACTTCCAAAACCTTCTAAGTGATTTCGGTCAGACCAACCCACTCAAACTCGGTCAAACCGAAAGCATTTGATTGATCTAGGTTTTCACCCGTGAAACCGAAGTTGTAATTTTCGGCGTGATCAAGTGTGTAATCGCCTCATAGTTATTCATCTCGGTGCCACCGAAGTTTTACAACTCGGTCCCACCGATGCTAAGGGGTATATATATCCGAGGGCAGCGCGCGTTGATTTCTACTTCAAACGCTCGCCCCACACCCCTTTGCCGCCGCCGCCGTGGTCTCCGGATCGCCTCCGTTGCCGCTCAGGCGCCCGCCGCAGTCTCCGCCGCCAACGGACATCTTCTCGCCGCGTGCCGCCAGAGAGGAACTCCACCAAGTTAGGGTGAGTTTCGATCCCACTCGTGCTCCCATCTCCGATTCAATGCACGATTGGTTTGCCTAGCATCTTGCCACGCTTGAGATCTTCCTTAACACCAGATTAGTTCGTTAGAACGAGATTCGAGTAAAAGTTTTAGGGTTAGGTTTCCGCCGAATACATCTCGTGAGACCGATTTACATTCTTGGTATGACCGATTTGGCCTCGCCATTGCAGATCGCACTTTCGTCCAACCGAAGTTGTGCAAATCGGTGCGAATCAAATGAGGATTTAGTGAAACCCTAGTGTTTTCGGCAGATCAAACCCACTTCGTCCAACCGAAAGTGGTGTGAATGCTTCGTTTGAACACTTCGGATTCACGAATTTTAAACTCGGTCCGACCGAAATGTCTTCGTGAAAACCTAATACTAGAATTTGAACTCATTTTGTTTGCAAAATCTTTCGCAGTTTGTGATAACTCTTCTACTCGCCTACACCTTATCTATTCACAAAGTTGTCACCATGTCGATGCCAGTGACAGCCGTAACAGGTCCGAGTCACCTATTGCTGATATTCCAGAGGCAGCACTAGTCCCGAGCCCAAAGAGCTTTTCAGATGATGGTGAGAGGAGCACACCAAGTGGTTTGCCTCCCGCAGCCACTGTACGTAAAGAAGAGGAACTCGATGAAGAAGATTCTGATTTCATTGTCGAGGAAGAGGTCTCCTCCAAGCCAAAGAGAAAAGTTGTTGCCAAAGAGCATCAAGGGCAAGAAACCAAGAAAGGCACCAAAAAGTGAAGAAGTCCATGCTGCCAAGAAGCTGAGTTTGGAAGAGGAAACTAAAAGCAAGGTGAAGAAAACTTCCAAGAGGAAGAGGATTGTGCATGATGATGCAAGAGAGGAAGATGAGGATGAGGAAGCACCCCAGCCTCCTCCTCGTAAGTCTAAGTTCATGGGTGATGCCATCAGGCAGGAGCCACTTCAAAGTCCAAGCCATCTGCTTCCAGCCAAGGCAGCTCAAGCAAAGCCTCGCCGCCAAGCCCAAGAAGACTGTCAGAACATTCCAGCTTCAGAGAAGAAGAAAGATGATGTGCCACCAATGAGTCGATGATGAGGCACCAGACTGTCAAACTTCGCCTTAAACTGCCACTTCACAATGATGCTCATCCTCAAGATGAGAACATGAAGGAAAGAAAGGATAGAGGTCTCGTGCTATGGAGACAAGCTGATCCATATGTTGTGAGGAGAAGAACTGCTGTTGATCCAAGATTCCACACCGAGAGCAAAGCAGGACTTCTATGAGATCAGTGCTAATGGACAAGAAGCCCATTGTTGCAGACACTCGCTATGTTGACTGGGCATACATTGACAGTGAAGAGCATAGAGACTTCTTTCCACATGTGCATGAGAGCTTCACTACATGTGGTGTTGCAGACTTTATTGGTCAGAAGCTGAAAGATTGGAATGATGAGATGATCATGCAATTCTATGCCACAGCTCATTTCTATCCAGATGGAAAGATCACATGGATGACTGAAGGCCAAAGATTCTCTTCAACTGTTGAAGAATGGGCAGCATCGCTGAATGCTCCAAAGGCAGAGAGAGGATGATGTTGATGTCTATGGTATTCCCAAGAAGAACCATGAATCTATGAAGAATATGTACAACGAGGTACTAGCTAAGGATGTAGAAATCTGGAAGCTCGGCTCAGTGTATCATCTCTAGGCAGGTCTACCTACCACAAACACTATTCTGAGGCATACCTTGATGCCCAAGTCTGGAGATCATCGCATGATCAGAGGATATTCTATCAACATGCTGCATATACTTGATGAGAAGGCACCTTTCAAGGTGATGGACTTGATAGTTGAGACTATCAAGAGGACTGCAGCAGACCAGAAGAGGTCATGTGGATTTGCCCCGCACATTCAGATGCTTATCAATGCCAAGTTTGGCACGGCACATACTTGTTGGATAGACCACACTTGCCATCGCAGCCCGAGCATGAGGACAATGAAGTTGTGATGGATGAGGAGGATCCAACGCCGCTTGAAGGTCAAGCAAAGATTGAAGCTGCCAAGAAAGCCAAAGCTGAGAAGGAAGCAAAGAGCAGCAGCAGCTAAACCCAAGAGTGTTGGAGAGCAGCTCCTTGAAGCTACCCAGAGGATTGAACAACGCCTGCCAAGATTGTGCAGTCTCAGAGAGTCTTGAGAGGATTGTTGAAGACAAGATCCATGCTCGATGTGAAGTCGATCAAGTGCAAGTCATCACAACAAGCTTGAGGCAGATATTGAGGAAGCAAAGAGGGAGAAGGAAGAGCTCATGCGTGAGATGCAGGATGACCTAGTCCAGATGATTATCAACAGCCTGCCCGGTTCCCACAAGACCCCGATCACTGCTATTCCAAAGGATGTACACCGTGACTACAGCCTCAAGACCTCCCACAGCTCCATCGGCCCAGCCCAGCCCAAAGGACCACTCCTCCAGCTCCACAGACATCACCAAGTCTTCACGATGCTGCCATCTCAACTCCATCAACCTGCATAGAGCCGCCACAGAGTCCCCAGTGACGCTTAGCTCTATACTTTTCGAACTTTTGGTAACTTGTTGCCAAAGGGGAGAAATTGTATAGATCATAGGACTTCGAGAGAGAGAGTGCTGCTCGCTTTTGCGTTTTTTTGAGATACTTTTGAGATTTTCGAGACATTCCGTGTGTTTGATACTACGCTTGTTTCTACTTTGATGAGTGCTTGGTCGCATTTATGCCTTAATGTGTGCTTAATGCTTATCATATGCTATTCATATCTTGTATGACCATTTACTCATGTCTTGGTGATTGGGTGCATGCTATTCATTCTTATCATTTTGTGCGCCCACCAAGATGTATGTGACATGGAAGAGTGACCCATGATCCTAATCGATTGTGCATTTGCATTCAAACGCAAATCTTAAATAATGCACAAATTTAGGGGAGCTCTTGCTTATCACATACTTCTCAAAGCGATTTATATTATTCATTGATTATATCATTTGTCGAAGTTTTGATCTATATGTTGTCATCAATTACCAAAAAGGGGAGATTGAAAGTGCAACTAATCCCCGGTGGTTTTGGTAATTAATAACAACATATATATCATTGAACTAATAGTTTCTTGAGAATCATTTCGAAAGTTCAAGGATATGGGTATGGCAATGATCAAGAAGTGGACCCTCAAAATGCTAAGGCAAGCATTGGCAAAAGCTCAAGACTCCATTTTTGGTTTAGTGATCCAAGATCACATTGAGTCCATAGGAAAGCCAATACTATTAAAAGGGATGAGGTTATGATAATGATCCGTTGCTCAAAGTGCTTAGTGATACATCTCCTAAACTATCAAGAACTCTCACTTCCATAATACACTCATAAGTAATCTCGGTCCCACCGATTTCCTAAACTCACCACACCGAGATGAACCACCTCACCACAAAGCCAAACCCTAGAAATTTCGGATTTTCCGATTCTCAACTCGGTCTCACCAAACTTGAGTTGCCAAGCTTCAGAATCCTTCGTCATCAAATCGGTGTCACCGAGATGATGAAGTCGGTCCCACCGAGATTGGCAAGCTCTAGTCTTTGGAAGAATCGGACTAACCGAGATTGTATTTTCGGTCCCACTGAAAATCCCAACGCTCACATGATTTGAACTTTCGGTCTCACCGAGTTGTCAACTTCGGTCCGACCGAGATTGGTCAAATGTGTAACGGTTGGATTTTGTGTGGAGGCTATAAATACCCTCCACCCCCTCTTCATTCGTGGAGAGAGCCATCGAAAGAACTACCACTCCTACCTTACATTTCGAGAAGAAAACTACCTACCCTTGTGTTGAGATCAAGTTGCTCCACTCCCACCATATGAAACTTGATTTCTAGCCTTCCCAAGTTGCTTTCCACTCAATCCTTTCTTCCACCACAGCCAAATCAAGTGAGGAGAGTTGAGTGTTGGGGAGATTATCATTTGAAGCACAAGAGCAAGGAGTTCATCATCATCAACACCATCTATTACCTTTTGGAGGGTGGTGCCTCCTAGATTGGTTAGGTGTCGCTGGGAGCCTCCACAAGATGTGGAGTTGAACCAAGAAGTTTGTAAGGGCAAGGAGATCGCCTACTTCGTGAAGATCTACCCCGAGTAAGGCTAGTCCTCCGTGGGCGATGCCATGATGGCATAGACAAGGTTGCTTCTTCGTGGACCCTTCGTGGGTGGAGCCTCCGTGGACTCTCGCAGCCTGCTACCCTCCGTGGGTTGAAGTCTCCATCAACGTGGATTGACGATAGCACCACCTATCGGAACCACGAGAAAAAATCTCCGTGTTCCAAATTGCGCTTGCTCTTCTCCACCTCTCTTTACTACATGTGCAATTTACTTTCCGCTGCCAATACTCTAGAATTGCATGTGTAGGGTGATACTTGACTTGATCATAATCGTGAATCTGCCAAAACTTGTCTTTATCAAAAGGCTGAATTTTTATATTGTCAAGTAGTCTAATCACCCCCTCTAGACATACTTTCGATCCTACAAAGATGTGGTCCGATGAATGTTGAGGCTCGTGGCGGATATCGTTATTTTCTCACCTTCACAGATGATTTAAGCAGATATGGGTATATCTACTTAATGAAGCATAAGTCTGAAACATTTGAAAAGTTCAAAGAATTTCAGAGTGAAGTTGAAAATCATCGTAATAAGAAAATAAAGTTTCTACGATCCGATCGTGGAGGCGAATATTTGAGTTACGAGTTTGGTCTACATTTGAAGCAATGCGAATAGTTCAAGCAACTCACGCCACCCGGAACACCATAGCGTAATGGTGTGTCCGAACGTCGAATCGCACTTTACTAGATATGGTGCGATCTATGATGTCTCTTACATGATTTACCGCTATCGCTTTTGGGGTTATGCTCTTGAGACGGCCGCATTCACGCTGAATAGAACACCGTCAAAATCCGCTGAGACGACACCTTATGAACTATGGTTTAGCAAGAAACCAAAGTTGTCGCTTTCTTAAAGTTTGGGGATGCGATGCTTATGTGAAAAAGCTTCAACCCGATAAGCTCGAACCCAAATCGGAGAAATGTGTCTTCATAGGATACCCAAAGGAGACAGTTGGGTACACCTTCTATCATAGATCCAAGGCAAGACATTTGTTGTTAAGAATGGATCCTTTCTAGAGAAGGAGTTTCTCTCGAAAGAAGTGAGTGGGAGAAAAGTAGAACTTGATGAGGTAATCTGTACCTTCTCCCTTATTGGAAAGTAGTTTATCGCAGAAACCGGTTTCGAGACATCTACACCAAATAGTGAGGAAGTTGATGATGTTGATCATGAAACTTCAGATCAAGTTACTAGTAACCTCGAGATCAACCGAGTAAGATCCGCACCTGAGTGGTACGGTAATCCTGTTCGGAAGTCATGCTACTAGATCATGATGAACCTACAAACTATGAAGAAGCGATGGTGAGCCCAGATTCGCAAAATGGCTTGAGGCCATGAAATCTGAGATGGGATCCATGTATGAAAACAAAGTGTGGATTCTTTGGTTGACTTGCTCGAGGGTCGGCAAGCAATAGAAAACAAGTGGATCTTCAAGAAGAAGACCGACACGACGGTAATGTTATCGTTTACAAAGCTCGACTTGTCGCAAAGGGTTTTCGACAAGTTCAAGGGATTGACTACGATGAGACCTTCTCACCCAGTAGCGATGCTTAAGTCTGTCCGAATCATGTTAGTAATTCACGATTTTATGATTATGAAATTTGGCAAATGGATGTAAAGACTGCATTCTGAATGGATTTCTAGAAGAAGAGTTGTATATGATGCAACCAAGGTTTTATCGATCCAAAGGAGCTAACAAAGTGTGCAAGCTCCAGCGATCCATTTATGGACTGGTGCAAGCATCTCGAGTTGGAATAAACGCTTTGATAGTGTGATCAAAGATTTGGGTTTATCTGAGACTTTTGGAGAAGCCTCGATTTACAAGAAAGTGAGTGGAGCTCAGAGCATTTTCGATATTATATGTAGATGACATATTATTAATCGGAAATGATATAGAATTTTCGGATAGCATAAAGGGATACTTGAATAAGAGTTTTTCGATGAAGGACCTCGGTGAAGCTGCTACATATTGGGCATCAAAATCTATAGAGATAGATCAAGACGCTTAATTGACTTTCACAAAGCACATACCTTGACAAGATTTTGAAGAAGTTCAAAATGGATCAAGCAAAGAAAGGGTTCTTGCCTGTGTTACAAGGTGTGAAGTTGAGTAAGACTCAATGCCCACCACCGCAGAAGATAGAGAGAAAATGAAAGATGTTCCCTATGCTTCAGCCATAGGCTCTATCATGTATGCAATGTGTGTACCTGACCGATGTGTGCCTTGCTATAAGCTTAGCAGGAGGTACCAAAGTAATCCAGAGTGGATCATTGACAAGCGGTCAAGAACATCTTGAAATACCGAAAAGGACTAAGGATATGTTTCTCAGATATGGAGGTGACAAAGAGCTCATCGTAAATGGTTACGTTGATGCAAGCTTTGACACCGATCCGGACGATTCTAAATCGCAAACCAGATACGATTTACACTAAACGGAGGAGCTGTCGGTTGGTGCAGTTCTAAACAAAGCGTCAGAAGCGGGATCTACATGTGAAGCGGAGTACATAGCAGCTTCGGAAGCAGCTAATGAAGGAGTGCGGATGAAGGAGTTCATATCCCATCTAGGTGTCATACCTAGTGCATCGGGTCCAATGAAAATCTTTTGTGACAATATCGAGCAATTGCTTTAGCAAAGGAATCCAGATTTCACAAGAGAACCAAACACATCAAGAGACGCTTCAATTCCATCCGGACTTGGTCCGTGGGAGACATAGAGATTTGCAAGATACATACGGATCTCAATGTAGCGTAACCGTTGACTAAGCCTCTTCCACGAGCAAAACATGATCAGCACCAAGACTCCATGGGTGTTAGAATCATTACTATGTAATCTAGATTATTGACTCTAGTGCAAGTGGGAGATCAAGGAAATATGCCCTAGAGGCAATAATAAAGTTATTATTTATTTCCTTATTTCATGATAAATGTTTATTATTCATGCTAGAATTGTATTAACCGGAAACATGATACATGTGTGAATACATAGACAAACAGAGTGTCACTAGTATGCCTCTATTAGACTAGCTTGTTAATCAAAGATGGTTAAGTTTCCTAACCATAGACAAAGGAGTTGTTATTTGATTAACAAGGTCACATCATTAGTTGAATGATCGATTGACATGACCCATTCCATTAGCTTAGCACCGATCGCTTAGTATGTTGCTATTGCTTTTATCCATGACTTATACATGTTCCTATAACTATGAGATTATGCAACTCCTGTTTACGGAGGAACACTTTGGTACTACCAAACGCCACAACGAATCGG